>JAUIMM010000108.1:4315500-5558500 GCA_031769625.1 Taudactylus pleione
GTACTCGCAGCTGTAGAGGGGTGGGATGGTGGGCCACTACAAGCTTCGGGCCCTTGGGCAACTGCCCAGCAAGCCCAATGGAAGAGATGGCCCTGATTTTAATCAATGCAGGGAAATGATACTAATGATCTCATTTGAATGTATATATATATATATATATATATATATATCTGTTTTTTTCTAATATAATAGCTTCATAATGGGGGTAAGGTGCAATCATGGAGTCGGGAGATTCCTACTATTTCGGGAGGCTCCCTGGCAAACAGGCAGAGTTGGCAAGGATAGCTTAAATACTGTAGATCATGTCAACTAATATGATTGGTGTGTGAATGTACCTTTTTGCATAGGTGATATTCAAAAGCAAATATTGCATGCTGCAATGTTTGTCTTTCTGCATATTTAAATCACTGCTAATCTAAGACAGGTCAACAGTGTACAGCAAGTACATATAACCTCTCAGGTACTTCTTATAAAGAAGTGTTGACAAAGTAAAACAGGATTTCAAAATATTTTACAGATGTTAACTTGAGATTGACTCCACATACGTTTTTATTATTTATTATTATTATTATTATTATTATTATTATTATTATTATTTATTATTATTATTATTATTATTATTACTATTATTATTATTATTATTATTATTATTATTATTATCTATTATTAAAATGGGGCTACAAAACCTCTGTAGTGTCATACATATTAGTAGAACATACATTAGGAATATATAATGCAAGTCTGACAATTTAGACTGTAACATACAGATTTGCAGTTGACATATATAATTACATACATACACCCTTTAAGATTATACTGCAGGTTGCATTACTGTACACTTTGCGGGCAGTTATCTGCATGTGCAGTCTCCACAACACTTCCTATTCAATTAGAGAATGCTGGGGTGCGTGGTAAGACTATGTGGTTTTATCAGGGATAAGGGATTAGCCAGGTTCTCCTCGGAACCCCTAAATTTGGGTGTGTTCGGATTTCAGAAATCCGGAATCGCACATATCTACTATATAGTCTTGCATTTCAGTAAGTGCAAAGTGTTCTTTGTACTGATAAAAAGGTCCATATTATCTTTTACCAAAGTCACACAATATGATCTGAGATAATAGTTGTACAGTTATTTTCAACTGCTTAAATATACTGTAGACTGCAGTGTTTTAATAAGTCTAAGTGTTTTAATAATGTACTGTACATAGGTCTGAAACATGACATATTCCTGCCCACAATGACTAAATGTAAATGTAATCACCATTGGAAGGAGAACATGTTTTTACAAAGAACCTTCAGATTAGAATAATTTTATATTTTTTTTGTACTTTGCCAATATAATTCTATTTGGTATATGTTTATGTCTTTGTGTTGTTATTTGTTTTTCTTATTGATAGTTAGGATGATGTTAGACTGCACTGATTATATTATACAGTCCTAGTTAGTGCTATTGTTATTGTACGGATTAAAATGCCACCTTAACAACATTTTCCTAAATGTGGCCTCCTTCCAAAATGTGTACTGGCAAAGTAATGCTGATAATCTCAAAGAACCAGTTCTTATCTCTACCAGCCAAAGTCAATATTAAAAAGATTACAGCCATGTTGAGTACAAAACATATCAGGGTGGTGGTATGTTACAAACCCTTTATGGCACATCACTTATCTACTAATCAAAGAGGGGAGTTTGCACTTAAACATCTTAGTGTTTGAATGAAGGGTGTTGTGGGATAATATTATCATTGAGTATGGATTTAATACCTTACACCACCCAGTTGGTAAGAGGGCAGCTCTCTGACTGATACCACCTAATGCAAACATTCATGAGGTTACCGTACCAAGGGCCTGATTCAGTACGGATCGCAATTGCGATTGCAGCTGCGATTTTGTTCGGAGTGCAGCGGCGAAAATATGCTAATGCTTTCCAAAGCTCCTCTGGCATAAAGACGCCCAATACTGCTTTCTCACATCTGTCCAATGTCGCTCTTCTGCATAAACATTGACGCGCATCAAACACTCACGCAGCATTTACCACTGGTCTGACCTGCCGCAGACACTGCAAGTCTCCTCGCACGCAGTGGGGTCTGAAGCTGCATATGCAATCTCAGTGGCTAATTTATGAACGCCCAAGCAACCGCGTTCAAATAGACAGGCACGCCTGCATTTTTCCGACCACTCCCCCGTCACCAGCCGCAAACGCTGACAGCCTGACACTCATTCTGTGATGGATTCCGTCCATAGTTGCAGTGCGATTTATACGCGCATGTGCAGTGCAGTTTATACTCATGCGCAATGGCAAACAATCGCTCGATCTGTGTACGTAGTTGCACTTGCGATCGGTACTGAATCAGGCCCATAGTCATATGGCTGTCCTAAAACAGATTATTCCTCTGGGATGTTAAGATACACAATAGCACAATAACAGTACTTTTATTTTATGCCAGTGTATAATAGTTGAACATTTAAATCAGTTTCTCTATATACTGTAGAGCTATATACTGTATATTGAATACCACCAATGCATGACATGTTTTATCAACAGCAGAATACTCACCAAGTACTACAAGGTGTAGCATAAGATGTCCCAGCAGCATAGCTGTTACTGTTAAAGGTACAAGAGCACTTTTCAAGTGGGACACAGCCTGAGTTGTTAATGTCATCAAATACCATCCCTACAAAGAATTAGGAAATAATGTGGTTGTGTATTCAGGAAAAATTATAGAGAAAAGTAATAAAGTGTTTTTATCATCCATTCTCATAAATAAACTGAATTTACATACCTGAAGGACAGAAGCACCCTTCCAAACAATGGTTTTCACAGAGAACACTTCTCTCTGGGTTGGTGCAGCTGTCAGCACAAGGGGATCCACATTCCTGGTATTTCATGTTATAAGGGCACATTTTGGCTGTGGGAAAAAAGAATGAAAATAAGAGATCTCATTTCATTGAATTGACCCTTTTGAGTTCCACTGAAAATAACAAAGGAAAGATGCTTACGACAAAGTTCTTCAGTTCTCCAGCTCTCTGGTTGACCTCCAGCATGGGCACACTGTCTTGAGTACTCAGCAATGGTCTCACACAGGCACTGCGTAGTAGTGTTACTATCACAGTGACATAGGTCTTGCACACAAGCTTCAATATATTGCTCAACACCCACCAAGGAATGGCATTTTGTGAAGGTTGAACCCAGAAGGATGGACTCACAAATGTTCTCCTATAATAGGCACACAAAGGCTATTATCTCAGAAACTATAACCGCTAAAAATCAACATTGTGTTTTTGAGAGGAACATATTCATTTATAAAATGATTACATTTTTCTTAATTATGTTTGTATAGTAGGACATGGTCCACAAACCCATTACTTACATAATCTGTGCAGTTGCTCTTGGGTGTAGGTGGGGCATCTTGGCACTGTTCTGTGGGTCCATCTAACTTCTGCAAGTTACCAAACTGGGATTCTGTGATCTGGACTCCTGCAAGTAGAAAATATATATACATTTCATGACGCCAATAAATTTGTAGCTTAAACATACTGAAAAGAAGCTATGTTAGCAAGCCACCACTTAGTAAATAAAGTATGTCATGTGTCTGAAATGCAGTGACATAATGCTCAACAACTTTGTCAGTAGAATCAAACTGTAATTATTTCAAATATCTAATATTGTGCAAATAGTGTGCATTAATTTTTAATACACAGCTGTTGACATTTATAAAATAAAGTTCACAGGATCATTGTGGTGTTACCTACAAAAATAATTATATACTAGGGGGTCACTTCAACTAGGTGCGAGTTGAGTCCTGCGAGCCATTCCCAAGGCGAACTTGTACTGTGAATTACATTTGCAATTTAATTCCAAACTTGCATTGATTTGTCAGAAGAAATTTGGATTATTTTTGTACGCACCCCGCTGAGGATGTGAAAAGATAGTGAAAATCTTTATTTTAAGGTAAAAATGATGGGACACAGTGCAAAACATCGGGTGCACCCCTCCCAATGAATAATTATTTCTTGGAGGTATTTAAATAACATAATTTGGCAAATAAAACAAATCAGTTTTCAGGTGAATTTCTCTAAAAAGCTTAATAAAGGGTTAAATGATGTGGGTCAGGTATGTGGAGGTGTAAATTATGTGGGACAGGTATGTGGAGGTGTAAATGATGTGGGATAGGTATGTGGAGGTGTAAATGATGTGGGACAGGTGTGTGGAGGTGTAAATGATGTGGGATATGTATGAAGAGGTGTAAATGATGTGGGACAGGTGTGTGGAGGTGTAAATGATGTGGGACAGGTATGTGGAGGTGTATATGATGGGGGACAGGTATGTGGAGGTGGAAATGATGGGGGACAGGTATGTGGAGGTTTTAATTATGTGGGACAGGTATGTGGAGGTGTAAATGATGTGGGACAGGTATGTATAGGTGTAAATGATTTGGGACAGGTATGTGGAGGTGTAAATGATGGGGGACAGGTATGTGGAGGTGTAAATGATATGGGACAGGTATGTAAAGGTGTAAATGATGTGGGACAGGTATGTGGAGGTGTAAATGATGTGAGACAGGTATATGGAGGTGTAAATTATGGGGGACAGGTATGTGGAGGTGTAAATTATGGGGGACAGGTATGTGGAGGTGTAAATGATGTGGGACAGGTATGTGGAGGTATAAATGATGTGGGACAGGTATGTGGAGGTGTAAATGATGTGGGAAAGGTATGTGGAGGTCTAAATGATGTGGGACAGATATGTGGTGATGTTGTATTGATGGGAAACAGGTATGTGGGGATTTGTAGATGAAAGGTAAAAGTGATTATTACAACTTTTTACAAACTTGATTACAAACACTGAAATATTACTATGTAGACATTTTTCTGTACCCCAAAATGTCAGCCATTAATAAAAAAAGGGCAAAAATCAACTGTTTGACACTGTAAAAATCTCTAGTACTTTCCTTATGGCCACTAACAGCCTTCTATATGGTCCTGCTATCTAAGTTGTCACTTTTTTGGGGTGCAGGATGGTTTTCTAACTTCTTCATTCGCTTCATCCATGTCACTGTTTTTTTAAAAAGACATGCAACTTCGCTGTGACTACAGTAAATTGCAATTTCTAATTAAATCTTCCATTTGCATGTACTTGCGCAAAGTATGCAAGTTTCATGAAACAAACTCACGTTTGCAAACTCACCATAGAGGTATATTTACTAAGTTACGGGTTTTTTAGAAGTGGAGATGTTGCCCATAGCAACAAATCAGATTCTGGCTATTATCTTCTAGAATAGGGATGGGCAATAAGCGGCCCCGCCATCTGTTGTAGAACTACACTTGCCAACATGCCTTGCCACAGTTTTGCTATTTGGGCATGCTAAAACTGTTGCAATGAATGCTGGGATTTGTAGTTCACCAACAGCTGGAGGGCTGCTTATTGCCCACTCCTGTTCTAGAAAGTACTAAATAAATGATAAGTAGAATCTGATTGGTTGCTATGGGCTACATCTCAACGTCTAAAAACCCACGCCTTAAATATACCCCCTAGATGAGATTTTTCTGAGTAACGTCACAATTTCCCTTTGTACTAATTCCATAATTGCACCCCCCCTTATATCTCTCCTGAAAGATAGGAACACTTGATAGGCCTTGATATCATTTAAAGTGTTAAATTAGTATGTTATTAGAACTACTATACTATATATAACTTAACATACAACAATGTGAAACTGACCATTGGACATGAATTCATTGTGGATTGAGATACCATTGAAGTCACCACACAACCCACAGGTCTGGTTGGCAAACTTTTCATCCAGTTCCAACTATATGATATAGAGATAAAGAAAATAATAGTTATCACAAAATAGCAAAAGGCAAGGAAAATATTTACACGCAAAATTATTGAAAAACATATGAACATTCCCTCCCCAATGTCATGTAACATATTATTATTCTCTTACCAGTAGACTATCATCATCATTCCACATGAACACCAGACCAAGTTTTGAGGTCACTGTGAGATATACTCCGTGTTTCTCAATTTGAACCCCAGAACCACTGAAAGGCAGCTGGACTCTGATGAAATATTAAGAGATAAATTAATACAGTGTTTGCATTTTCATAAATGAATTAATCACTTTAATTAGCATAATTCAGCATAAGTCTACTGGGTTCCAGATCCAAGTAATCTAGATACAAGCCTATCAACATTGTATTTGAAACAGTGATAGATTTTTATAAAGGCTTATGAGAAAGAAGTCTGGCCAACAGGCTTGCGACTATGTCCATAACTTCTCCAATAAATGCTGAAAGTGCGTGTATGACCCTGACAAGAGATACAGTCAGTTTAGGTAAAGGCATGCAAAAAATAATACATATTGTTTATACAATACCCAAAAGCTATCAAAAGGGAATTGACAATTCCCAATATGTATAAAAGTAATAAAAAGAAAGTAGCGATAGGTCCAAGTGATTAGGCTATTGAGTGGTGGGACTAATAAATGCATAATATGATAATAAAATAAATGGTAACAAGTGTGTAGTAAATTAATACCAATTTAATAATAGTTACAGTAAATACTGCATAAATTAACCCATTACTCTTGGGAGTGGGAATCACAAAAAAATATAAATAAATATGGGCCATAAAAGTATGAACCAAAATGCGTAACAACAAAGGAAGTTTACAAGTAAATAGCGTGGTATATTTTTGCTTTGTTTATGACCAGACTTTTATAGTGCATATTTTTTTTTTTATATTTTTTATTTTTTTGTGATTCCCACTCCCAAGTGTAATTTTTTTTTTATGTATTTTGTACTGTAACTATTATTAAATTAGATTTATTTTACTATGCTGTACAGTGGTCATCATTTATTTTATTCTAATATTATTCATAAAGTGTAGGTAAAGGGGTTGTTATTTCCTATACGCACATGAAGCTTGTTGTTTGAAGCTGTTCTTGCTGTATTGTAAAATACATAAATTAATCTTTTTCTAGATAGTAATCAATACATACAGTAATTGTACAACAGACAGAAGAAAAACAAAAGAATGGGACCAATATGTAAATACCCACCCATTTTAATAGTCTATTTTACAACTCTGTTCTTATGCCCACTGTATTTAACTTGCTTGACTGTTGATTTTTCCAGTACATGTGTTACCAGCTCATACAGTAGTTAAGATAATATGATGGCAAGACCCAATTAAATTAGTTTATCTGCAGAGCCAGATTAAAACCCTATTTGGCCCTAGCCAAGAAACTGGCTTGACCCCTTCTCCCAGCTCTCCCCATAAAAACACAAAACATGTAAATGTATAGAGCAGTGTTTTCCAAACTTGGTCCTCAAGAACCCCAATTGTTTTATAGATCTCCTCAGTATCACAAGTTAAATACTTAGCAGTACCTGTGGATGTTTCAAAATATGTCATCCAGTAATTAATACACCTGTGCTCCATCTGGGAGATCTGAAGAACATGCACTGCTAGGAGTCCTAGAGGACTAAGTTTGGGAAACACTTGGTTGAAATAATATGTGCCTCTATTATGGATAATCTTGCTCTAAGTGTATAATATGGTGGGATGAATTATTTGTCAATATTTATCATATTTCATTTATAGCAGCTTACACTTCTCCATTGATTGAGATGGTATTATGATTAATCTGCACTATAAGTCCATCAAGTTTCATGGAGATCTTGACGATGACTGGCACATTGTCCACAACACTGCGCCGTATCTGAATGTTGAATTCTTCATATGTGCTTTTGCAGTGAGATGAATAGACATAGTTGCAGGTGCCCGGGAAGTGGAAGATATCCCCATCAAAGTTCTTGAAGTGGAAGTTCCCCCAGGTGCTACACACCCTGTTATTGTGAGCTACGTTGACAGCTGCAAGATAAACTTGATAAGCAAAATGTCCATCACAATATTTTGACTATTAAGGAAAATCAATCTGGCGTAATTATGATTGCGATAACTAGCTTTATGCTTTGTAACCTAACCTGTAAAATTTCAGTAATGCACTATTGTATGCAATTGGTTACTCAGTACTACACCCCTGTTCACTATTTATATACAAATTCTAGCAATGAAAAAGCAGATTGTCCATTGCCCTAACCAGGAGTAGGCTGACAGCTCATGGGGTCGCTGAATGTTTGTTTAAAAAAATAAAATAAAACTTTATATGTATTTTATACAGAATACTGTATTCTTCATTCTGTGGCTGTCTGCGCTGATTGGGTCTGGACTGGTCCTAAAGAGGGATCCTTGGTGTTAAGATCTTAACTGGCGACTAGCTCTCTTACTACAAGTTCTGTGAATCAGCCCTAGGCTAATCTGTTTACCCTACATGTATGCTGAGCTCTTCCAATCGGTGTTCAGTACATACTCCTCACCTGCAATAAGTGGATGCACTTACCTGAATCTCCTTGGGTATATGGCTGTTAACTAAAGTTGTACTATTGATAATATATCTTCTAGCAGTTTTTTTCAATAAAAATTCTTCTCAACTTACCCTTCACCACAGGGCTTTTTGCAGACACTGCGATCAATGATATTCTTGGAGGGCCACTTATCAAAACTGAAAATAATAATTATAAAAATATAGTATTAGGTGAGAAATTGCTAAGTCTATGTATAGTGTTAGTAGTACTTGTTTATCATGTTTTTGTGCTATGTTGTCATGTTGCACATAGTTATCTATACTTATCTATACAATATTGATGTCCTTTGTTAACTGTCACAGTAATGTATATTACTCTATATTATATTACCTTAGGCCATAGTTTGTTGGCTACTTTGAAATGAATAGCAGTGATAATAATTCATACTTACTGTTTTGTTGTTGTTGTTGTTGTTGTTGTTGCTGCTGCTGTTGCTGTTGTTGCTGCAGTTGTCCTTGCAAGGTCTCATCAACAGTGTAATCAACAGTATCAACAGTCTCATCTACAGAGTAGTCTGCATACTCCACTTGCGCTGTATTGATAATAAAACAAAGGAGTGTTTATAACATGGAATGAGACTTCAATAATTAATTGGCAAGAGAAGATAAAACATTCACCTTTTTTCTCAATACCTAAATGAAAAATGTTTAAATGATTTAAAATGCAGTGATAGAAGATAACATACAGTAGTATTGCTCTTGGAGCTGCAGAACATAGTTGGCTCAGTCTGCTTTAGACATTCTCAGTCCCAATAAATTATTAATTTGACATACTGTACAGTATAACTATCAAGAAACATTAACTATAAGGATGACTAAACTTAAAATACAAGTTGATTTACTTGTGTACAATAAAGACATTTAATAGATTTTGCAAGTGTGTGTGTGTATGTATGTTTGTGCATGTGTGTTTGTTTGTGCATGTGTGTGTGTATGTATGTTTGTGCATGTGTGTTTGTTTGTGCAAGTGTGTGTGTGTATGTATGTTTGTGCATGTGTGTGTATGTTTGTGCATGTGTGTGTGTGTTTATGCGTGCGTGCATGAAACTGCCCTTACCATGTCAGAAAATTTTATTATACATGTATAATTTACTCTAAATTAATAAACTGAAGTTTGAACTATATTAGGCTTGGAAAAAAAACCTTGACCTTGTAGCCTGTGACTCTATGTTATAGAAACCCATCTATCAAATGAAATATTAATTTAATATAACCAGATTAGAAAACTCCTTATTTAATACACATCCCACTTCAAAACTGTAATATGATACAGGCAAAGTAATAATACTATATAGATAATTGAATTATTGCTAAAACTCAATGCTCAAGCTCATTCACAGAGTAAAATTTTATTAGCAGGATTATATGAATAATAAATAATATAGTATATGATGCACAACAAAAGTAAGCAAATTACAGCAAACAACACCTTTGTATACTGTAATCTAAAATGCCTTTAGATAAAAAGCTTTACATTACGTTTCTCTTCCCCTCCTGTTCAGTGTGGTCACACATCCACAAAATAAGCAATGAATACCTTTTAAATGTCACTTATTTTGTAAGGACAGTCTTTTTTTTTGAGGGGGGCGACGACGACGTAAAACCTCTTTCATTTTGTGTGGACTTAAATAACTGTGTGAGTGTGCATATATGTATCAATCAATGCCAATAAACTGTTTGTACAGTATTTTAAATCAAGTTTATCGTGTTACTCTTTAGACATTTTTCATGTTGAGATCAAGCACAACAATAAAGTGAGACAAGTCGATTGAGGGAGAGTGATTTACACACAAATTGAATAGTTCACAAATAAACTTGTAAAGCTGTCTACAATCTTGACATAATCTGCTTTAAATATATAATGAAACCTCATAAAATTTGAATGAAAAAAACAGCAGAATTTCCTTTGCATGAAAATATGAATGATACATACCAGCTTTAAATCACATTGCTACACATTTCATCATAGAACTCTTATGGAGGTATGATCCAGCCAAAGACACCTGGCTTCCAACCTGCCAACACCACTCCTGTGTGCTGTTACCACTGCCTGGATGTCAGCCACACTTTCTCAGAGATTTACATAGCATACACAGGAATTGCTCTACACCTCCCATTAAAGTGACATTCCTATTAACTCTCTTTTATAACACTGCCTTAAATCAAGTGCAGATTTCATAAATATAGAGCCTGATTCAGAGATGTGCGCTATGCTGATGTAATCGCAGTTGAGCGATTATTGGCCATCTGTGCATGCGTCTGAGTGGTAAGGCGCATGCATCACGATACATTACCGTAGTCGCTGACAGCAGCTTTTTGCTCGCAGTGTGATTAACACACAGGGAGCATTTGTAGGACGCAATTTGGAGTGAAAGAAAGAACGCAAGTGTGTCGCAACCATTTTGGATGCATGTCGCAGCCGGCATTTGCGATCCCGTATGCAAGAAATATGGCTCCGTCATTTCAGTTCCTGTGGCCATTCTGCAGGACCATAGGCTCACTCAGGACTGCGTTAATCGAATGATCTGCAACTGATGCTGTGTCTTTGTACTCAGATGCTTGTATGTGCAAAGCCACCAGCGGGCATCTCAATACATCTGTTGGCCTCTGCGACATTTGCATATCTTCGCATAGCATACGCGCACACAGGCGAAGCAGCCGCTGTATTAAATGTATTGTCTGTAAATAAAGCTGAGATTGCAATAGGGCTAAAAACACTTACAGCAAGTTCCACAGGGAATATTTGTGAAATGTCACAGTCAGTTTTGAACAAGTTACTAATCTATACTAGATTAATAAGTATATGATAGACAGACAGACAGACAGACAGACAGACAGACAGACAGATGAGATATGAACCTAGCCCATTTATCAAATACAGGAATTTACACATTTATGTTAATACAATGAGCATTATTACAGTAGTTAGTTTATAACACTCATAAAAATTTACTACTAAAATATTTGTAGGTTTTAAAACACACAGATGTATAAATACACAAAAAGTCAGAGATAGGTATAGAAAAAGAATTGTCTTTCCATATTTGTCACACTAATAAATGCACCTCCTAGGAATATTGGGAATGTGCAACACAGTAGCTAACAAAATTGACAGTATATTGGTTTTGACATATCAGTGAATAATAACATCCTATTGTTTAATTTTACAACATGAAACATAATTTACAAATCCCACAAAACTGATTGGACTGTATTCATAGATACAAGTGAATATAATTTTTTTGTAGTTGTGCTCAAAAAGCATAAATTACCCATCTTTACTTGACATGTGCTAATGGAGTAACCACCTTTTTAATACTTTGCTAAATTGTATAGAATATATTTTAAGACAATCTTTGCATCTATAGTGATATAATGAAAGTTATGCATATATGTCCTTTAACCATACATACTTACATACTGTAAATTTCATTGTAATATTTCATTTAAAAATAGTTTTTATAACGTTAACATAATATTTTGTATTGAACAAATATAAAAGTAAATATAAATAAGTCCTAAAAATATCTGACAAGGTTTATGGATATTCCCACTTAGAAAGGTCGCAAAATAGTAGCAGAATACTCACCATTTAATGGGCCTAAAATGACTAGTAGGATCCACAGTGGGATCCCATTTAAGGTTCCCATTGTCTTACGAGCTGGGGCAGCACCGTGGATGATAGGTAAGGAACAGGTTGGTCAGTTCTTGGTGATGTTTATATACACTCTCAAGGTAGCTTGGCCTAGTGCCAGGATTGCTCCACACAGGTAAATTGGGAGGAGTTGCTGGTCTGTCCTCTAGTTGCAGGTGTAAGGGAGGAAGCAAGCATAAGGTGTGTACTGTACACTCTATGTACAGAATTCCTATGTATTTGTGATTATACTCAGATCTCTTTCGCATGGGTATAATTATATACTGAGTACGAATATATAAGTGTAGTCTGGCTTTTAGATTGTACATTACTCACTGCCATAATAGCATTAATTTAATCTTTTTTTTTTACGAACTGGTAATAATATAATGCTTAAAAGCATCTTTTATATAACAGCTGAATGCTCCACATCGGCATCCTGGCGATCAGGATCAGGACTACAACCTGTGTTTTGGGCATATGCTGGTCAATGTTTACTGCTATTATCAGTATTTAATTGTTTACTAGGGATGTAGTTGGTTGGCATCCTGGTGGTCAGGATGCTGAATACCGAGCGCTGATATCTTGATGGTAAAAATTAGGGTTAGGGGGAGGGTTTAGTTTAGGGTTAGTGCTTATGGTTAGTATGCAGAGTGAGGGTTAGGGTTAGGCTGTGTGGGAGAGGGTTTGGCTGCTGTATAGGTGGGTTAGGGTTAGTGGGAGGGTTATGGGTTAGGGTTAGTGTTTATGGTTAGTATGCAGAGTGAGGGTTAGGGTTAGGCTGTGGGGGAGAGGGTTAGGGTTAGGCTGCTGGATAGATGGGTTAGGGTTAGTGGGAGGGTTAGGGGTTAGGGTTAGTGTTTATGGTTAGTATGCAGAGTGAGGGTTAGGGTTAGGCTATGGGGGAGAGGGTTAGGGTTAGGCTGCTGGATAGATGGGTTAGGGTTAGTGGGAGGGTTAGGGGTTAGGGTTAGTGTTTATGGTTAGTATGCAGAGTGAGGGTTAGGGTTAGGCTGTGGGGGAGAGGGTTAGGGTTAGGCTGCTGAATAGGTGGGTTAGGGTTAGTGGGAAGGTTAGGGGTTAGGGTTAGTGTTTATGGTTAGTATGCAGAGTGAGGGTTAGGGTTAGGCTGTGTGGGAGAGGGTTTGGCTGCTGTATAGGTGGGTTAGGGTTAGTGGGAGGGTTAGGGGTTAGGGTTAGTGTTTATGGTTAGTATGCAGAGTGAGGGTTAGGGTTAGGCTGTGGGGGAGAGGGTTTGGCTGCTGGATAGGTGGGTAAGGGTTATTGGGAGGGTTAGGGGTTAGGGTTAGTGTTTATGGTTAGTATGCAGAGTGAGGGTTAGGGTTAGGCTGTGGGGGAGAGGCTTTGGCTGCTGGATAGATGGGTTAGGGTTATTGGGAAGGTTAGGGGTTAGGGTTTGGACACTTACCTAATTGTGTCAGGATTCTGACTGTCGGGATTCCGCTGATGGTATTTTGACCCCCAGTATCCTGCCGAGCAGGATCCCATACCGAACCCGTTTACTATAATGCTTAGATACAGGAAATGTATACCATGCAATATTCTATACACATCTCCTTATGTTAACCTTTTTTTTTCCTATATCAGTCACATTATGGGGCTAAAGTAGATTTAAAAACAAATATAAAAAGGAGCAAATTTGGTCTTGGACCAACCATGTTACTGTACATATGATGCAAATGCATTTATTTATTTTTACATGCAGAGAAAGTATTAGCTGCTGTTCTATGTAGCGCACAAATACTGGTCAGCGTCATTTTTAAAATGAAATTTAGAATCAAACTGGAAAATGCCCCATCCTAACTCTAAATCTGTCTGTTCATTTTAAATTTGCCCCCTGCAGTGTAACCTAGGTTTACCAAGGTGCAAATATTCTCCTTTTTAGCTTTGCTCCTAAGTCTACATAAGCCTCAGGGGTCTATTTACTAAGTTTTGGATGGAGATAAAAGTGAACTGAAATAAGGTACCAGCCAATCAGCTCCTAACTGTCATTTTTCAAACAGAGCCACAGATATGGCAGTTAGGAGATGATTGGCTGGTACCTTATCTCCATTCACTTTATGTCCATCCAAGGCTTAGTAAATAGACCCCTCAAAGTGTTACTTTGCTCTTTGTCAGGAATTTATTAAGTCTTGTACATTATGTTATTCCATGTTTCATCTGTAATATTCAACTTGGAAGGCTTACTTCCCCATATGGATTTAAGTAAATTCATGACATTGGTTTCATTTAATAAATAACCTATTATTTACTAAATAGTTTGATCAATTTTACATCT
The DNA here is from genome assembly GCA_031769625.1 of Taudactylus pleione. Lineage (NCBI taxonomy): Eukaryota > Metazoa > Chordata > Amphibia > Anura > Myobatrachidae > Taudactylus > Taudactylus pleione. Next base: position 4,329,865 of record JAUIMM010000108.1, read on the forward strand.
CTGAAGCAGTTAAACCAATTTGCTATTTTTTTGGCATTGGCTGTTATAAATGACTCTTAAAACTATGACTACCATGCCAACAAGACAATTACCACCATGCACTACCAAATGGACACAGAGAACATTAAACATTGTAAATCAATATTTCCCCCACCTCTAAAATATTCACATTCACTACTCCACTGCCAAATTATGTCAAGACTTGCTCTGACTGTAGGATATGGGAATTACTGTGAACTGAATTAAGCATTATCATTTGGAATGCTTGGTTTATTGTATTACAATGCAATTCACTGTTTCACTACCAAAAAAATATATATCTATATATCCTTATTTATATATGCACACATATTGAGTAAATATGTGCTCATATCCTTATCTGTAGACTGTGCATACTCTATGTGTGTATATTGCTTTGCTGACCTAACAAAGTGGAAATCTTAATAGGCTCAATGTGTGCCTGAGGGGTGTGGACCCAGAGGCAGTAGAACAAGGTTTTTCCTAAATTCGTAAAGTTATGTAAGAGCTGTTAGTCTATATTATTCTGTGTTGTATAAACTCACTATATAAAACAATAATAGTTTTTAACCAATTAGTTAGTAATCAAACTTTTTTCTATTGAAATGAATATGGATTAGCTGTGATATATGCTTTGGCATGTTCAACATGGGGCATTGAAGAATATGACCTAAATGTACTAATTCTGTAGAACATTTTTCATCTTTCTAAATTTATTGGGACAAAGTACGTTTTTGTATTATGTTGCTTTAAATGTCGGGGTTAGATAGGAAGCACACATTAATGACAGTTCCTAATATTACTGACTCCGTAAATCTAGTGTTTAAATCTTACATTGATACTGGCTCCTTGTCACTGAATCAGGAGGCGAAATGCAGACAGAAATGTAAAACGATGCCCTAAAGTGACAAACTACGATTGGAAAGAGCGTTATTTGTCCACCAGCAGCTGGTGAATTGATTGCGTGACACACATTTCTAGAAGCTGGAAGAACTGCAAGAATACCGATAAAAAAACTCATAAACTCCTTACGATTAAAATGAAGCAAACTCATGTAAAACAATGTATTGCCACTAAGGATAGTCATATTAGTTATTAGCAACAGGTAATTGATTATAGGTAGTTTTTTAATAAATAAAATTCAGGAAAAAAATAAGCTTTGTCCCATTTAATTTGCAGTTTACTATATGTCTTAACTACTAATCATAGGGCAACTAATCTCTCTGCTGTTTACAAAAGGGGTAACAATGGGCAGGTATTTATTTTGTAGGTGGTGGATGCATATCTTTCAAAGGTCAGTACCAATTTCAATTGAACATTTTGTTTCCAGAGTCCGCTCTACTTCATTTTTGTTGTCATCTTTGTTGTAGAATTAGGTCTTCAGTGACCATCATGGTCAAAATTCTGTAAAACTGTTTCTCAAACTGGTTGGTCAAAAGGGATCATAAATACAATATAATATCTATCTATCTATCTATCTATCTATCTATCTATCTATCTATCTATCTATCTATCTATCTATCTATCTATCTACTGTATCTATCTATCCATCCATCCACCTTTGTACAAGCAGTGTGATGGAAAGGTCTCCAACACCCACCCACCTCAACCCCTTTGTTTCTCATAGCACCAGGGACAACTTCTACACCACCACCCATCATTCCTCCTCATTCATTTTACTGACACATACTGTACTTCAGAAACAGCAGGAGGGAGCAGGGAGGCATAGGTGCACAATCTTTGTAGCCTGTGTAAATGCCTGTGCAGCCTTTGTAGACCCATGCACTGCCTGTAGCATTAGAGAGGCAGTGTGTGGGTCAAACTACAAAGCTCTATGTTTTCTGCCCTCCCCATGTCTCTGTGTGCCCCCTGGGTCTCCCCTGTCACCTGACTCCTTGAGACAAATGCTTCTGTTGCCTCCAGGAGTTACACCATTGTATGTATGTATGTATGTATGTATCTATCTATCTATCTATCTATCTACCTATCTCATATCTATCTATCTATCTACCTATCTCATATCTATCTATCAATCTACCTATCTTTCTATCTATCTATCATCTATCAGAAAAGCCTGTTGTTACTGATATTTTCAGCATCCAATATAAAAATGATGTTTAAGATCTGAGTCCGTAGAAAGAACATTTTATTCAGATGTAAAGTATTAAAGAATTTATTTATTTTACAGCAAAATTGACCTCGATATGCATGAGACTGGAATAGCGTGACTGTTATAAAATATCTTATTGCAAAATTATGTATTAGCCCAATGCCTCATCAAATTTAAACAGTTCCTTCTTGTAACTGTCATCTATATTGTGATCTCATGAGACAGCAGGAAGTATATTTGTAGCTGCTCTACATACAGTAATAGAAACATAAAGGAAAACATTGCACAAGTATCTAAATGCAGTCACACATGCGTATTCAATGACACTCCAGGAGAAGAATTTCTGTCAGCTTTCCAATATTGTATTTAACCATTTATAAAATAATCTGAACCCACTGGTAACTTGTTTTAAGAAATGCCCCAAGTAATGTATAGTATTATATAGATGTTGCTAAGTAATTATATTGCAATGCAATATTTGGAAAGCATTAAGGTGTCATGCCTTTTTTCCCCATCCTTATCTACATATAGAGACTAATCACACATTTTTACAAATATGTAATAAAATATACAGATTTTTAAATGTTGGGTTTCGATCAATGCATTTTAAAGATTTCATATATTATCACGTATATCACTGCTTAAAATATTTATTAATTGAGATTATTCCCCTTCCTCCTCACCCACCCAACATTACCACTACACTTTTTTATTTAGTGCGTTTTCTGAGGAAGACTGTTTTGGCCAACAGCCTACTGTACATACTGTATTTTTGTTTGCTTCTACATTTGTTATTGAGTAAAATTCATTTTAATAGTTACAAATAAAAGTTATATTTTAAGTCATGATATGTTTGATGATATAGGACATTGAGTGACCCCTTTCTTTGAGCCTTTCCAAACATTTTTCTCCTCGCATCCAAACAGCACAACTAAAAAGTGCTCAAGCTTATCTAAAGCATGGCCTCATTAAACAATGGCACTGTCTTGATCATGGGCACTTTACTTGACCCAAACCATTGATCTATAAGACAACTGAACTCCTTACAAAAGCCAAGAAATAATATTTTACATTAATGTCCACATTTAATTAAAAATATTCAATTGCAAATACAGATGTATACAGACCCCCGTGTTTTGGTTCTAAATCATCATCATGTTTTGGTTTTGGCAAAAGCACCCTCAAGTGTTTTGGTTCTGTTATTTATTTGAATTTCTTTAAATTTTGGTTAAAACTGCTAAACTTATGTAACTTGGACCTGATTTTTTTCTTCCTATAGTATTATTAACATCAATAACATTAATTTTCAGTAATTTTGGCCATCTCACAACACCTAAAATCATGAGGGACTTACATGTAATGTAAAATACGTGAGATATGGGTTAAACAAACAATGCAGCCTCAATAAGCTGGAGTTAGGCGTGCGCATGCGTGGTGCCACCGCCGCTCATGCGCAGGTCCCGATGCCTGCTTGATTTATTGAGGAGGTGCCAGGACCCAGGCCAGCAGCAGCAGTGGCAGCCCCGCTCAGGTAAGAGGACAGGAGCCGCTTCTGGAACCAATCATCTCTAATTCCAAATATAGTAACTTAATTGATTCTCATATTGAGCCCCAAACCTGACCTTAGTTGTTAGTTTTGGGAAAAATTATTTAAAACATGTAGGGGTAAATGTAATGGGCTGCAGGACTCACAGATGTCTCAAAGCCACAGCCTATTAATTTTACCCTGTAATGTTTAATAAAAGTTGTAAAATTTTAGTAGCTTTAGAGTGAGATAACCTCATCTCCCGTGAGTGTCATAAATACCCACGTTTTGGGAGTAACTACCTAAAGTTATATATATTGTATTTAAAACAGGACAGTTATTATCTTTTAACACTTCAAATATTATCGTAAATGCACCACCACACTTTCCCAAAAAGTTGTTCTCTAGAAGTTAAATCTATCTCCCTCTCTATTTTAATTTATTGGATATGCAATACCCAGTTATAGATTTCATTCAATAGGGTATAAGCATTGTTAACCATTTAACAATATTTTCAAGACTTATCTATTGCAACTTTCACCTAAAAAGCCATCTTCATATAAGAATATTACCATAGAATTCAAATTGAATGTATTTACTTGGCAGCTTCACTTTGGTATCCTCACCATGACAGCTTTTGAGTCCTCCTCTGCCAATCCAATATTGAATAGGTTTACTTATATGCCTATACATCATCTAATATATAAATGTGCTCACTGGTTGGGTGGTCACGTGGCTTGGTGACATTGCAATGCCGCAATATCACTGATCGGGACGTGAGAACTCAATGCCAGAGATCGGAATTAGAATGTGGATTGTTTAAAAAGACTGAACCAAACCACTGCTAGACTGCTCCATTTGCTGTTGTCGAATACTTGTGTTCACTGCACCCCATTTGGCAGGCAAAGTTGATGTTGATCTATTTTAACTTTGATGTAAGTTTCTATGTGTGCTGCTATTAAATACTATGACTTCTTTCAGTTTTCTAAAGTTTGTGTTCATGTAGAAACCATATTTTTTGAACCCTAAAATTACAGTTTATATAGAACATCCAACTGATATAGGGGGGAATTCAATTCAATGTAATGTTGAATACCTGTGGGAGGGAGCTCCCAAATCTATTCACTTCAACGCTGTGTTTGGGTGGGCTAAGGATTTCTTCTCACACCCCCATGGGGATGCGAGGATAAATCCAACAAAAGTGGCAGACATGCAGATGTTTTCCTGCTTAACGCGATGCTAAAAGCAGTGCACCTGGAACTTTAGTCAGAGAATGTTGGTTCTCACACCTAAACACCCATGTTAAGTTATGAGAACCGGCATTCTCTGACATAACAGCATGCTAAATTGAAAAGCTCCCGGAACTATTCAATTCACATTGAATTGAATTCCATCCATAGAAGCAGCTTAATATTTATTTATCATGACCATGAAAAGAGACGTTGACATTTTCTAATACAGTTACTGAAATTTGTTCTCTCTAAAAATGTATTTGTTTTTAATTAAAAATATTATTTGCAACTGAGGAGCACAATGAAGGGAACAACTTGTGCCCCAACATAGGCTGATGATAATGTGACTTTGGTTTCAATTAAGCTAATGAAAAATATACAGTGAACAACATCCTTTTGCTAAGGTTTATTGATGATAGGCCTGTATCAGAGATTGACACAATGCCAATGTATAAACAGTTTAACTATTATCGGTGGTCTGCGCGTACATCTTAGTCGCACTGCGTATGAGTCAAGTTTGATTATCAATGTTGCTTGCAGTGAGGTTTTATGTGCAATGTGATTGACAGGTAGGCACTGTTTGCTGGCAGCAATGGGGATGAGGTGACCCAAACACATCATGCCTCAGCCATTTTCAAGGCATGTCTCTGTCAATGACTGCAATCCCATATGCAGTAAAAATGGGTCCAGCATCTCATTACCTTTACCGAGTGACCATAGGGTTACTCAGAAGTCTGATAATGGACTGATTGGTGACCAGGCTTCATCTTTGTACAAAGATTTAAGAAGCCACAGGTGGGTGACTCACATCAATTCCTGGTAGCTGGATCATTAGCATTTTCACACTACTGCTGTGTACAAGTTTGCAGCTGAAGCAACATGAGTGTATATCTCTGAAACAGGCCCTATATCTGAACCACTAAACTGACAATTTTTTTTCTAAAAAATGCTCCAAAATTGTTGTTTTTTTTGTGAGTGAATTAGGTCAGGAACATCCATTTTAACTCATCCAAAATGATTTCATCCCAAAAAAATATATATATATATATTTTTTAGATTTGTAAACAAAAATTGTTTTTTCGAACATCGGAACATCTAAGCCACCATCAGAACATCGGAAACATTGTGACCATCGTGACATTCAATTTGAGACAGGTTTCAGGCACCAGGTATACAAGGAGGGTGAGGGGGAGGTTAATTTACTTTTTCCCAGTGGCTGTTAATCTTTGCAGCTGCTTGGTGGGGGGTCCTGCTTTGCTGACCAATCAGCAGTGATTGGCAGCACAGCAACACAGGGGGAGAGGGTGCAGGCAAGCAGAGGGACCAGAAGGTCCCTCTGAAAACAGCAGCTGCGGGAAGATTCTATTCCTGCAGCCGCCCTTATGTTTATCTGACTGGTTGAAATTTTGTGACCAGAGCAGATAAAGAACTGCCTGGTGTGGTCAGAAAATTATGACCATGCCAGGTAAGTGGTTAATACTCTGAGAAGGAGAGAAGAAAATGTAAGAAAAATTAATTAAAAAACTATATCACAACAGCCTAACTAACTTTTGAGGCAAGTCAAAGTTCAACCAGATTCTTAGACCTCAAAACTGAGAAATTAGAAAATGCTAATCAGCCAACAAACATACTCAGAAATAAAACATTCACAAACAGTTTTCTTCATTACAGCAGTTCCCAAAGGAGAATATTCATACATGAAATGGAACTGATAAGAAGGATTAAACTATAGAAAGATCTGAGGAAATGAAGAAACAGTTGATAAAATAAAAGTATATAGTAAGGAAACAATCAAGGAAGCTATGAAATGAGTGGACTCCAAAACACATGAAGTGTTGCTATTACCACCACCAAAAGCTATGGGAACAAGGGCCAGAAATCAGAAGAATACTACAAACACTTTGGAATGCATTATAAACCAACAAGAATTTGGAACAGATAGTAGGCCAAAAAGTATCCATGAGTTGGCAAAAATCAAATGCCTTAAAGAATAAGTTGTTTTACAGTAATTTTCAGGCAACAAAGAAGGGCACAGTTGTTGAATGTCATACAGTGAATAAATTCACTATAAAACAGTGACTATGTAGTGCAAACCCAAAAATATACAACTAGATTTACAAAGTCTGGGATATCAGAGACTTTCTAAACTATTAAACACCAGGAGTTGTGTATTGCAGTAATGTGATTGTGTATTAAAATGCAAAGACATGACAAAAAGACCCTATAACCAGAGAATCATATGGCATATTAGGAATATCCACAATGCCATTAAAGTTCTACAAAAGTTAAACAGCTAACAACAGTGGCATGACATTTTTTAACAAAAGTATAGCCAACCCAAAGGTGTCAGGACCTGGGGTTTTTTGGACCCGGGATGGAATCAGGAGTCGAAGTAGGAATGGTCTTGTTAAACTGAAAGGCAGCTGGTTTAATGGGAGTATTTAGATTCATGGGATTAAACAAAGATATAAAAACTGGAAGAAAAGTCCATGGGTGAACTGAGGATAAATGTCCAATTGCTGGGGAGCTGCAAAACAAGTGTCTGATAATAAAACAATCCAATAGTTGTGAAGCATAGAGGCAGGTGTCTGGTAATGAATGAATCCAATTGACGTGAGGCAGAGAAATAGGTGCTTGGTAATGAATTGACAAAGAAGAAATTCCAATGGAGGTATACTGAGGATCAGAGGTCTGTAAACTGCAGTGGGTTCTGAGTGCGTGCGGCTGGTCAGTAACAAGTGGAGGGTGAGATGTGGGGTACAGCTGGTGCAGGAATCCTGGGAACTGCCGGGAATGCTGACAGGAAGCAAACGAGACACTGCTGAGACTGCAATATACCAAGGCTAGGGAGCACATAGAACTCTCACACAGCAAGGCTGAGAACATGTTGCACTGTGTGAGGTTCTGAATTTGTTGGACTTGGGGTGGTGATAGGAGCAGACACAGAAGCAGACTTAAATGAAAAAGTGGAGTTTTTAATAACTGACTTAGAAGACATGGGAATGGCAAATAAAAAGTCCAGGTATACAGTCAGGTCCATAAATATTGGGACATTGACAGAATTTTCATATTTTGGCCTCTATTCACCACCACAATGGCTTTGAAATGAAACAAACAAGATGTGCTTTAACTGCAGACTTTCAGATTTAATTTGAGGGCAATTACATCCAAATCAGGTGAACGGTGTAGGAATTACAATGGTTTCTATATGTGCCTCCCACTTTTTAAGGGGCCAAAAGTAATGGGACTCTCAACTCAAAAGCTATTTCATGGACAGGTGTGGGCTATTCCCTCAATATTTCATTATCAATTAAGCAGGTGAAAGGTCTGGACTTGATTGTAGGTGTGACATTTGCATTTGGAATCAGTTGCTGTCGACTCTCAATATAAGATCCAAAGAGCTGTCACTATCAGTGAAGCAAGCCATCATTAGGCTATAAAATCAAAACAAACCCATCAGAGAGATAGCAAAAACATTAGGTGTGGCCAAATCAACTGTTTGGAACATTCTTAAAAATAAAGAATGCACCGGAGAGCTCAGCAACACCAAAAGACCTGGAAGACCACGGAAAACAACTGTTGTGGTTGACAGAAGAATTATTTCCCTGGTGAAGAAAAACCCCTTCACAACAGTTGGCCAAATCAAGAACACTCTCCAGGAGGTAGGTGTATATGTGGCAAAGTCAACAATCAAGAGAAGACTTCACAAGAGTGAATATAGAGGGTTCACCACAAGATGTAAACCATTGGTGAGCCACCAAAACAGAAAAACCAGATTAGAGTTTGCCAAACAACATCTAAAAAAGCCATTACAATTCTGAAACAACATCCTATGGACAGATGAGACAAAGATCAACTTGTACCACAGTGATGGGAAGAGAAGAGTATGGAGAAGGAAAGGAACTGCTCATGATCCAAAACATACCACCTCATCAGTGAAGCATGGTGGTGGTAGTGTCATGGCGTGGGCATGTATGGCTGCCAATGGAACTGGTTCCCTTGTATTTATTGATGATGTGACTGCTGACAAAAGCAGCAGAATGAATTCTGAAGTGTTTTGGGCAATATTATATGCTCATATTCTGTCAAATGCTTCAGAACTCATTGGACGGTGCTTCACAGTGCAGATGGACAATGACCCGAAGCATACTGCAAAAGCAACTAAAGAGTTTTTTAAGGCTAAAAAGTGGAATATTATGCAATGGCCAAGTCAATCCCCTGACCTGAATCTGACTGAGCATGCATTTCACTTGATGAAGACAAAACTGAAGGGAAAATGCCCCAAGAACAAGCAGGAACTGAAGACATTTGCAGTAGAGGCCTGGCAGAGCATCACCAGGGATGAAACCCAGCGTCTGGTGATGTCTATGCGTTCCAGACTTCAGGCTGTAATTGCCTGGAAAGGATTTGCAACAAAGTATTAAAAAGTGAAAGTTAGATTTAGGATTGTTTAGTTTGTCCCATTACTTATCCCCTTAAAAAGTGGGAGGCACATATAGAAACCGTTGTAATTCCTACACCGTTCACCTGATTTGGATGTAATTACCCTCAAATTAAATCTGAAAGTCTGCAGTTAAAGCACATCTTGTTTGTTTCATTTCAAAGCCATTGTGGTGGTGAATGGAGGCCAAAATATGAAAAGTCTGTCAATGTCCCAATATTTATGGACCTGACTGTAGCACTAAAGTGCACTTGATAACTGTAGTGGGGGTTAATGGGAAATGTCCAGATAGTGACAGGCAGGAACAGTCCAGTAAACAAATATGGTGAGCTGTAACAGAATGCAGATATGATGAGCTGTAACTGAATGCAGGAAAGATGAGCTGTAATGAGTGCAGGTATGGTAAGCTGTAACAAATGCAGGCTGAGGTAATGAAGTCCAGCTGGGAGTGAAGGGAGGCAAGGTGCAGGGAACAGCAGGTTCAGGAACTCAGGCAGGTGAAAGGTATGTAGAGGGTGCAGGGTAAATCCAGCAGGTTGGAGCAGGCAAGGTTCAGGCTAGTAGCGTAAACAGACAGGCAGGTAAGGCACAGGTACTCTCTCTTATCCGCAGCTGAGAAACACGTTGCACTGTTAAAGGAAGGAAGGCTCTTGACCTTCCTAAATACTCAGTGCCGCGCTGTGACTGGCTGGAATGAGCACATGACCTACCAGGATTGGACAGACGGAATCACCTGGCCGCAGGCAAGATGGCGGCGCGCATGCCAATGGAACGGAAACACCGCCAGACCTCACCAGGCCTAGTGACAATGTGCCCTCACAGAACCACGGGCAGCCAATTCTCCTCGCCAAACACCAACACCGCTGCCAGAGACCGCCCGCCATAACAACCTCACAGGTAATACCCAGTAACTACCATGTTGAGAAACCCTGGCCGTGACAGACTGGCAACTAGAGGGTGTGCTGAACACCCTTAAGTACCATGGGATGGTGCAAGGTAGGCTGCTGAGAGTCAAATGCAGAGCTCCAACCTGATTGGCCCATTCAGGTCACATGACCGAAACTAAGATGGCGGTGCCCAGCAGTCTGCAGCATGGAGAAGCTGCCAGTCTTACCTGTACCAGCATGGCCTGTTCCCCCGGGACCTCATCGCGCACCTCACGCCAACCTCCAGGAACCAGCGCCCCCACCGGTAGGACCACACCAGAGCGCTCGCACAGGCAGAGACCGCTAGCCAGCAGGTAAGGATGCTCTGGTCATGACAAAAGGCACTTAAGTTATTTATTCTTGTAAAAATTAGTCTGGGAATCAGAGGAGGAGACTTGAATTGGATACTACTAATCAGGGAGGTGAGCTGGATTTCCCTGACAGGGAGTGATTCCCCAAGAGTAGTGAATCAATGCAACATCTGTGGTGCCATCCTCTAAATGTTTGTTCATTCTTTTCATTAACAATAAATCATGTCTAAGAAAAATTCCATTAACAGTTATAATTATTTACTTGTGTATGATATATATTGATTGATAGACATTCTTTGAGCACATAATATAATAAAAGTGATAATATACTGCACACCGATCACACAGAGCTCACCATGAAGCTACCAGTTTTGAGCAATTGAAAATATATGCTAGGTTATTTGTATATAATCTGAGAACTCTAACAGTATAAATTGTATCCATATGGGATGAGGACAACACCCTTTGATGAAGTACCCAGTACTAAATGTGTCAGGGGTCCCAAGTACTCGAGTTGCACATCGAACGTCATGGAACTACCACTATCCATCTTCCATTGTTTGTGGCCACAAGGCAAATGTACTGAAAACATCTACGGGATCCAGTCAATGCTTAGATAATCTCAGTTCAATTTTATATAATGTGAGTGTACTTCTTATTGTAATAAATGTTCATCTTATATATAGTATTACACTTTGTGCTATAACTTATTTTATTTGGAGGTGAATGTCAAAGAAGTCGGTTTTGAGTCTTAAACCATCTACTAACATCCATGATTCTTTTTGATGTAATTCAGATAAGCACATTTAATTTGAGATTTGGTGCAAAGTCACTTTCACGATTTATAATCATGAGTGATGAACCTTTTAAAATTGGGGTGCTTCTTCTTTTTTTATATATATATACAGTGCATTCGGAATGTATTCACAACGCCTCACTTTTTCATTTTTGTCCTCAAAATTCTACACACAATACCCCATGATGACAACGTGTAAAAAGTTTTTTGAGATTTTTGCAAATTTAATAAAAAAAAAACACTAAGATGTCACATGTACATGAGTATTCATGGCCTTTGCCATGAAGCTCAAAATTTAGCTCAGGTGCATCCAGTTTCCACTGATCATCCTTGAGATGTTCCTACAGCTTAATTGGAGTCCATCTGTGGTAAATTCAGTTGATTGGACATGATTTTGAAAGGCATGCACCTGTCTATATAAGGTCCTACACTTGACAGTGCATGTCAGTGCACAAACCAAGCATGAAGTCCAAGGAATGGTCTGTAGGCCTCCGAGACAGGATTGTCTTGAGGCAGAAATCTGGGGAAGGGTACAGAAAAATATCTGCTGCTTTGAAGGTCCGAATGAGCACAGTGGCCTCCATCATCTGTAAATGGAAGAAGTTTGGAATCACCAGGACTCTTCCTAGAGTTGGCCGGCCGTCTAAACTGAGCAACCGGGGGAGAAGGGCCCTAGTCAGGAAGGTGACCAAGAACCCGATGGTCACTTTGTCAGAGCTACAGCATTCCACTGTGGACAGATGAGAACCTTCCAGAAGGATAACCATCTTTGCAGCAATCCAACAACAGGCCTGTATGGTTGAGTGGCCAGATGGAAGCCACTCCTTAGTAATAAAGCACATGGCAGCCTGTCTGGAGTTTGTCAAAATGCACCTGAAGGACTCTCAGACCATGAGAGACAAAGATTGAACTCTTTGGCATGAATTCCAGGCGTTAAATTTGGAGGAAACCAGGCACTGCTCATCACCAGGCCAATACCATCCCTACAGTGAAGCATGGTGGTGGCAGCATCATGCTGTGGGGATGTTTTTCAGTGGCAGGAACTGGGAGACTAGTCAGGATAGAGGGAAAGATGAATGCAGCAATGTACAGAGACATCCTGGATGAAAACCTGCTCCAGAGTGCTCTTGACCTCAGACTGGGGCGATGGTTCATCTTTCAGCAGGACAAAGACCCTAAGCACACAGCCAAGATATCAAAGGAGTGGCTTCAGGACAGCTCTGTGAATGTCCTTGAGTGGCCCAGCCAGAGCTAAGACTTAAATCCAATTGAACATCTCTGGAGAGATCTGAAAATGGCTGTGCACCGACGCTTCCAATGCAACCTGATTGAGCTTGAGAGGTGCTACAAAGAGGAATGGGCGAAACTGCCCAAAGATGGGTGTGCCAAGCTTGTGGCACCATACTCAAAAAGACTTGAGGCTGTAATGGCTGCCAAAGGTGCATCAACAAAGTACTGAGCAAAGGTTGTGAATATTTATGTACATGTGATTTCTTAGGTTTTTTTTTTATTTAAATGTGCAAAAATTGCAAAAAAACTTTTTACACATTGTCATTACGGAGTATTGCGTGTAGAATTTTGAGGACAAAAATGAATTTATTACATTTTGGAATAAGGCTGTAACATGTGGAAAAAGTGAAGTGTTGTGAATAGTTTCTGGATGCACTGTATATATGTGTGTGTATGAAAATAATATAAATAGGGTTGATAACAAAGAAAAAGTTATGGAAGTGTGTGGAAGATTATGCATGAGCAACCGCACATGTTTAAATTGTTATTACGATGGGTTCCCTGCTTGCTGACCCCATTTCACAAGCAAACTCTATGTAAACTTTTGCAGAGGATATTGACTCTCTTTGAGCAGGATGTAGAGAATTTATATGCACGTTTCATGACTATGGATGATTACTGGGTCTACCGTACGATCCGGAGACCATAAACGGAGCAAGGAGTAGAAACACTCCTCCTCCCCTCCCTGTCAAAAAGTCTAAGGTGCAGAAATCTGCAGGGAAGTTCATGCTGTTTGTTTTTTGGAGATGTCATGGTGTAATCCTAACCGATTACCTTTCAAAGTGTAAGACCATCACAAGCACTCACTACTGCACCCTTCTGCAGAAATTGTGAGATGCTGTGAAAGAAAAATGCCATGGTATGATCAGCAAAGGCATCCGTCTCCTAACTGACAATGCATCCACACATTTTGCCCATGCATTTGATGTGGAAGCCGACAGGTGAGGCTATGAAATTTTACCCCATCCTCCCTATTTGCCTGATCTCGCACCCAGCGACTTCTTTCTCTTCCCTTAGATGATGAAGCCACGTCGAGGTATGCGATTTGACAACACAAATGATGTCTTTCTGGAACTGGAACAGTGGTTCTTGAGGCAATCACAGGACTTCTATATTGATGCGGAAGGTCAAGAAACACTGGCAGAAATGTGTGGATCTGCAGGGCGACTACGTGGAAAAGACTTAAGTTCAACATACCACCTTTTACTTTGTATCTCATTCTGTTCAGGGTGATAATTGAAACTTTATGATACCCCCTCATACCAATGGAATTAAGATCCAATTGCACTAAGGAAAGGAGTTGAGTCAGAGGAAAGTCTCACATATACTGTAGCAACAGATTTATGTAAGCACTATTGAATACACGGTCTGGATGAAAGGAATAGAATGAGGATCTTAATGTTGAACCTGATTGAGATGAGAGTGGCGCACAGCCACAGGCTACTATAACTTGTATACAAATAACAGAAATCAGCTCCTATGTCATTTATAAATCAATTGTTGCACAGGTGTCAGGACCAGATTAAGAGCCATTTGGGACTGTGGCTGAAAAAATTCAAAGTCTTATATTGAGAAAGGGGAGGAGCTGCAACCAGTGGTGTATGGCCATGTAGGCATGTACATACACTATCTGCCCCACTGTCTCCCTGAATACATAAAAGTAGAAAAACTATTTTAATACTTATGATTTATGGCCGACTGTGTGGCCATCTAGGCAGTTTGCTATCATCATGCTGTCATGATGATGGACCTATTTGTATGTGGAGGCCTGGAGCTGCAACTCCAGTTTCCCCATTTCAATCTGGCCCTGACAAGTGTTAAACAATAATACTATCAAATCTCACTGTAGGAGCTGAATGAGATGAGAGCAGCATACATATTCATAGATTATTATAATATATATATATATATATATATACATATATATATATATATATATATATATATGACAAAAATAGAATAGATCTGTGGCGCTGCTCCTTAAATTGTTCAGTCTCAAGGTAGGTGGTACTACTGGAAGTCTTTTTCATCCTTCTAACAATATGTGTCACTATACTCCTCTTTAGCAAGCAGGTGGCAGCTTAGTCCTTGAAAATGCCGATTGGTAGGTCAGATAATCTAGGAACAAAGGGGGGAACAAGGACAAGTGCCTGATAGTGTAGTAGTTAAAAATACCATGAATTAAATGTATATATATTCATATGCGCGTACCATAGATATACTTGTATGTTAAGCATATAAGGAAGCAATCCTTAGATCGCAGTCAAAAGGGTTCCATGTCAGACATGACCTTCAGCTTATGTTTTTTCGCCCAGGAAATCACCGACCAGATAGCTACAGCCTAATTTTAGCAGAATAATTTGCTTCCATAGTGTGGTATATTTTGTAAATATTCAGTTTTAATATACAAAAATACACATATCACACACAAAAACAACAAGAGAAAGTAGCTTATCTTATAAGTCACAACAATCAATTCCTGTTGGGGTACCTCTAGGTACAGTTAGTATGAGTCCATTCAAAAGTCATATAAGGTAGGTATAGATGATGTATAGGGCTGGTGTATCTTGTTCAACGCATTTCACCTCTCAGTAGGCTTCCTCAGGGGTCATGACTATCAGGCGCTTGTCCTTGTTCCCCCCTTTATTTCCATATATATATATATATATATATATAAATGCATGTAAGAGGACGGTTAAGGATCAGTGAAAATCCTTAACATTGTTGCTACCTATCATCATAAATCCTGTTATAATGAGGAATGACTTTGGCTCCACACGTAGAATCTACATGAGCATAAAATAGTATGCTGGCATGGATACTTTATTGCTCCTGAGCGAATTTATTTGCTGATATCACATACAATAACGATAAAATATGCGCATGTTGGTGTCAATTATTTATTTGTCACACGTACAGGTAATAACTGATGGTATAGTTGTAACTAGAGATGAGCGAGTTTGGCTTTCTGAAAACCGGATTCATTCAAACTTTAGCGTTTCAACAGGATCCGAGTCCCAACTCGATTATCTCCATCAAGCTCGGACACTAGAACAAAACAAAATGTTGGATCTTGCCTGTTTTTGAATTGCATATAAAAGTCCCTCCCTTGTGTTCGTGCTTCATTTCATGCTGGAGATCCGATGGATATGTTGTAGGCAGGCAGGGCTTTTTGTTGTTGTGATTGTAAAAGCTAAAACCTGAGAGGGTGATATATAACAGAAAAGCATTTCCTTGTCTGTACCAGGACATTAAAAAAAAGTAATTCTTGGCCTACAAAATGCTGATGTACCCACTGTGCACTTAACCACAGATATGAGGACAAGTGATAGTGGTTAAACTAAAGATTACACGACTGTGACAGCTCACAGGGTAGATGTATTGCCTTCAGCAGCAGCAGCAGTATGTAACACAAAACTCACCACAGGCAGGCTACTCTCTTTATCACCAGTTTCACTAAGAGGCATAGAAAGGGAAAAATCGTGGAGGGTCTAGCCATCCACAAATAGACTCTATAGCGAGAGCACACAAATATGCAATACCTAATCTTAATAAAACTTAACCTTTATTGGATATTAAATATAATAAATACAATGACTCACAAACATACAACCCACTAACTTTATATATATAGATATATAAATTAAATACCGAAGTATATAAAAGAATATCTTCCGTTGTTATAGATATGTAATAGGCGAAATATGTAAACTCAATATAGAAAAATAAAGAATATGTCATAAAAAGTATGAATATACAATGTAAAAAACACAAGGTTCAGTAAAGTGCAATAATTAGTCCTTTTAATAGGACGTCCAAAGACCAACGTCACTATTGTTACTGTGTATATTAAAGGGATAGTAGAAATCAAAGAGTAAGAGCAAAGGGTCAGTTGGATGTATCCAAATTTGCAAAAGGGGTCTACTATCATCTCTCATACGATGTAGAGGAGAAAGAATGAGAGATCTATCATTGCAAGCATCCCTTGAAAACAGTCAACAGTAAACCACTACATCAAACCCAATCTCTGCTGTTGGTTATTATACAGTTTGCATTGGATGACCAATGAGAGGATTATAGGCTCGATATGTGAGTTGCTGGGAAAAAAGACAAGTTACAGAAATATCTTAAAAAGATTGTTTGTATTGAAAAAAGTCTGGGATAAAGATTCTGGAACAAAGGCTCTGCTATTTCTTCTCATGTACATCTACAGAGGAGAAGAAGTGACAGATCTCCCTTGTTCAGTAATCCCATAGAAGTGTGTATATATAGATAGTGGTTAGCTATCTAAACCCACAGTCTCCATCTGTTATCGTCTTGCCAAATGGTATTGGACAGTAACGATGAGGTTTATAGGGTCAAGTAGCGCCACCTAAAAGAAATTTAGAACATAAAGACAAACAGGTAAAGTGTGGTTAATCCACATAGGGATGTACATATGAGGTTGATCAAAAAGGTCCAGACGTATCATTCACGTCCTCTATGTCCAGACGTATCACTCACGTCCTCTGTGTCCAGACGTATCACTCACGTCCTCCTCACTAAGAGGCATACCAGTGTCAACCTGTTACAAAAGCTAAGGAATGTCATAACAAAATGGCTTACCCTGCTTAGACTCTCCTCAGGATTTGTAATTTCTGATAATGCAACAAATATTGTGAGAGCATTACAACTGGGTGAATTTGAACATGTCCCATGTTTTGCACACACAATCAACTTGATGGTACAGATTTTTCTTTTAAAAATGATAGATATATGCATATATGATATGACATCATCTTGCCACTGTAGAAATCATTATGAACACTGTTAGCTGTCTAAAGCCCTCTAGTAGCTTATTTTTTTGGACCGAAACAAACCAAGCACTTCAGCCACAAAAGTAGCAATCCTTGTCATAAAATTGCTTGGTTTGTTAAACTGTGCATGTCCTTTTTAACATACAACATATGGGTGGGAGAGCCCAAGGATAATTCCATCTTGCACCACTTTTCATTATGGGCTTTATTTTTGTGAGCATTTGGGACAGTTTTTAGTGCATAGACAAACATTTTTATTGGTTATTGCTCTAATACATTACTAATTTGCAACACATTTTTAATCAGAAATGTGGTGACTCACAAAAAACTTAGCATAATCATGGAGCATATTTAGTATTATTCAGTAATATTCACATAATAAATTATTCACAAAAATCAACAGAAATGCTTGCAAGCTTGTATAAGCAGAAAATATATCTGCTTGTGGACTAGATTTATGAGAAAAACATGGCATTATCCCTCATACTCAGACTCTCTTATGCACCTCAACAATGTACTACAACGTATATGTTACTCAATTAAGAGAGATGGGGGAGGGTTGTATGGCCAGCAGGTCAGCCTCCTAATATTTGTTATGGTAAGATAGGTTAATTTGGAGTTTGCAGCTCTGCAGTGCAAAAATTTATTTTCTTGACTTCTCTTTCAACCCTTTACAGGAATCCTTGGAATACATTACATTGTATTCTTTTTATGACCGTAAATGTAATTTTCTTAATAATAATAATAATAATAATAATAATAATAATCAATCAATCCTTTACCTGCCTCTCACTACATACATGTTCCACTTTTATTTCAATGTACTACCCTTGGGCCTCTGATCTAGTTCTTGATTAATGAAAACATTCTTGGTTCTATGGGGTCATATAGTTTATTAAACTGCCATCCTGTCTATCACTGCTCTGTGGCAATGTTTCATACTGTAGATGTGCTATAGTCTTTTAAACTGCTGTGTGTTTGTGCTGCTGCTCTGTTGCTTAGTTTAGCCAGCCAGCCTTTGGATAATATTGGTGAACAATTACTGATTGCAACTGCAATTACGACGTAATGGGCCAATTGTTGCGTTCTGCACATGCGTATGCATTGCAGTGCTCGAAGACTTCACTGTGATCGGACTGTGATTGCAGTGACTACACAGACCCATCACAGAGTGATTGACAGGAAGTGATCATTTTTGAAGTGGTGACGGGGGGGTGGGAGGCAAAACACAAGTGTGCCAGTGCATTTGAATGCTGTTACAGGGGCATGCATAAATTAGTCATTGCGATGCTTGGGCTTTCACTGTGTGCGATGATGTTAGCAATTTCTGAGTAAGGTCTGACCGTGTGCAAGTGTGCATGAGGCTCCGATTGTACTCGATGTTACAGATGGTTTCGCAGACTTGCAAAGTATTATGGATATTTTTGTAAGGTAAAGTAGGCATCCTTATGTTTGGCTGCGATGGCATTGCAATTACAATTATTAGCATATTTTCACAGTGAGACTGCGTGCATAATTACAGTTGCGATCGTGATAGCTCTAAATTAATTGTTCACCCATGATTGTTCGTCTCAGTCTCGGTCTGTTAAAGTTGTTAAATTCGTAGACAACATCACTATCGTCTATTAACTAACGGGGATGAACTTGCCTATAGAGCTGAGGTGGCTAGAATGTTTGAGTGGAGCGGTGGAATCTGCCTACTCTTAAACACAATAAAAACAAAGGAAATGATTGTCGATTTCAGGAAATGTAGTGTTCCTATGAAGGCCCCTGCTTGTTTAGGTGGTTTGACCATCAAGGTACAATGTCTTCTTATTGTTGTTTTTTTTTTAATTTGGATACTTTGACATGGTCCCTGAACTCAGTCTTTTTGGCTAAGAAGGCACATCAAGGCCTGTTTTTTCTTCATTGCTTAAGATTAGCGATGTGTGAGTTGGGGGACTCTTCTCATTTTTTATCACAGCATTGTGGAAAGAAGCTTGACTTATGGGATTGTTGCTTGGTACAGAAATTGTATTGTGGCTGAACGTAGGACGTTGGGTCGGGTGGTTGGGACAGCTAGTAGAATTATTGGAGTTGTGCTACCATGCACTCAGGAGATATATGAAAAAAGGCTCCTAAAGAAAACTATTCTAGCAGATCCCAGCCATCCTAACCATGCTCTTTCTGAGAAACTGCCATCTAATAGATGTATCAGAGCTGTGTGCACTCACACAAAAGTTTGCATAATATTTTTTTTCCTACTGCAGTGCGTATGTTAAATGGTTGATTTAAATTTCTGATTGATTAATGGTGTTTAAATAGTAGTGTAATGCTGCCTGTTTTATTATGTGGTGTAGTGCTGTTTGGTTTTTCGTTGACATCATACATGCTGTCAATGACAATAAAGTATTATTATCATTAATGAATCAGGCCCCATATTGTGAGCAGTGAGATGGTCAAAATTGACCAGTAATGACTGGAAATTAATGTTATTGAGGTTAATAATACTGTAGGTACAAAAACAGGTCCAAATTACGTGTTTCTATCTGTTTTTATCAATTTTTGAAAAAAATACAGATCCAAAACAGGATGGCTTTGGTAAATTCAAAACCAAAACCATAACATGACAATTAATTAAAACCATAACCAAAACAAGGAGATAGGTGCACATCTCTAGTTGTAACCTATATCCAACTTAGGAAATCAGTGATAATGGATCTATTAATCAACATTTTTTCTAAGAATGTCTATGCAAATAATGAAATAACACAAATTAACTCTAACATTTGGTATCTGTGAAAAGGAATTAGTAAGTTTTAAAATATCTAAGATATATACAGGGAAACAAAGTGTTAGTTCCGTTATCTGCTTATTTCTCCAAGGTCCTGTACATACTCAAATGGTGATATATTACTACCGTGTTTCCCCGATAATAAGACACTGTCTTATTTTTTTTTTGGGTCAAAAAAACTCCATAGGGCTTATTTTCGGGGTAGGGCTTATTTTAATTAACATTGACAGCATCATGCCCTCAGTCCTGCTTTTATCCCCATCATGGCCTCAGTCCTGCTTTTATCCCCATCATGCCCTCAGTCCTGCTTTTATCCCCATCATGGCCTCAGTCCTGCTTTTATCCCCATCATGCCCTCAGTCCTGCTTTTATCCCCATTATGGCCTCAGTCCTGCTTTTATCCCCATCATGGCCTCAGTCCTGCTTTTATCCCCTTCATAGCCTCAGTCCTGCTTTTATCCCCATCATGGCCTCAGTCCTGCTTTTATCCCCATCATGGCCTCAGTCCTGCTTTTATCCCCATCATGGCCTCAGTCCTGCTTTTATCCCCATCATGGCCTCAGTCCTGCTTTTATTCCCATCATGCCCTCAGTCCTGCTTTACAATTCTTTACTTACCATTATTTTTTTTTTTTTTTTTTTTTTTGTTAGGGCTTATTTTTGGGGTAGGGCTTATTTTGGACCATTTTTCAAAAGTAAGGGTAGGGCTTATTTTCGGGGTAGGTCTTATTATCGGGAAAACATGGTAGCTGAACTATAATGGTACAATTTGATTCTCATAATTACAATAATAATTTAGAAATAATGATAATAGGGAAAACTTTATTTTGTTTTATATTAAACATATTAACTTTTTTTTAATGTCTCTAGCTAATCAATATTTTATTTTAAAGGTATATTTTATTTGTACATATGGTGAGGGGAAAGGGGGAGCAGTTCCTGAGATAATGGTCTAAGGGGTCTATGTACTAAGCAGTGGTAAGTGACAGAGTGAAAAGTGGTAAGTCTGTGATAAGTGCCAGCCAATCAGCTTCCAACTGTCATCTCACAGGCTGTGTTTGAAAAATTACAGTTGGGAGCTGAATGGCTGGCACTTATCACAGACTTATCACTTTTCACTCTGTCACTTATCACTGCTTAGTACATAGACCCCTAAGTGAGGGGACAGGCTCCAGTGCTGCTAGAACTTGCAGCTACAGTACAACAGAGATACTGTATGTGAGGGAGCTTCTGCAGCAAGGTGGACGTCACTATGTGAGGGGAGAGGATCAGCTTACAGCCCCAATAGCTGTTGGTGGGTATATATGTGGGAGCAACTGGAGAAAAGGTGTTGACTGGAAGAAGTCTGGAGAGGTCAGTATCTACCCCACTAGTTAATGCAGTAACTCACATTCTGTTATCTGCTGGTAAATTATGACACACCATCAACAAAGGAAATATATGTATATATCCCATCAGCAAAAAAAGTTTATAGACATATGAGTCATTAGTGTTAACAGACTTACTGCCCCTTTTTCCATCTATAATTATGTAGATGGTAAAAGGGGCAGTAAGTCTAACAGGATTGTTTAGTACATCAAGTCAGACTACCTATTTAGCATCCACAGGGAGATCGGGTAGAGCTTTTTACTGAAGTTACCTCAGGAGAGGGACTGTTATACTCCTTTCACATTGCAAAAGTAACACGGGATATTGCTGGGTCGACCCCGTTCAAGAGGTGCAGTGTGAACGCCACCAGAAAATTTCCCCGGTCGAGTAACCCGGCATTTCAACCTTGCAATCGACCATGGTTGAACACTGGACCGACCAAGATCGTAGTGCAGTGTGAACAGGCCCTACCCAGGTTATCTAACCCGGGACTCAGCAAACACAGCTGATTGGATGTTCCTGGGTCTCACTTGATGATGTCAGCAACCAGACACACAGGCAGCACACTGCAGACATTAGCAGAGGCCACATTCCAGCAGTCTGAAAGGGGTTAATACCACTACTATCATTACATTGATGGCTAATTGGAGTGGTGAAGAAATGAATTGTACACTATGCTGTCAGAAGCTGCATCATGCTCTCACAGGCTGAATCAAACAGCAGTAAAGCACAAACACTCATGAACTCAGGGCTACACAGTGGTGATCCATCAACCATTATTACTGCAATGCTGGGAGCAGTCCCCACCCCTCCTTTTTGTTCCCTTTTGTCATCTTATCTTTGTGAGCCTAAAACTTGAGCCTGATGAAGTCAATTTTTAATGATATTCATAGGGTTTTACAGGGCTGACCCAGGTTCAATGTGAACGGGGCCAACACGGGAATAACCTGGGTCGAAGGTGCAGTGTGAAAGGGGTCTGACCAGGGTCACAGCTGGGTTGGACCCATGTTCAAAATCACGGGTCAGAGCCGATGCGATGTGAAAGGGGTATGACTAAGAACAACTCCAACCAAACTAACTCCCACATACTGAGCCCACACAGAACCTGGTTACAGCTAAAATAAGGGAACCTCCTATACCTTCACATACTAAGGAATCCACCGTGGAGAAATTAGCACTAAACTGCTATGACAGCTGTGGCACCTACGCTTTAGAGGAGAAAGACATAGACTTCACACCTATTGATAAAGATATCTTTTTGTGAACACTTTAATTTCCACCTATATATATTATACTCATGAAACAAACACTCATGAACTCAGGGCTACACAGTGGTAATCCATCAACCATTATTACTGCAATGCTGGGAGCAGTCCCCACCCCTCCTTTTTGTTCCCTTTTGTTATCTTATCTTTGTGAGCCTAAAACTTGAGCCTGATGAAGTCAATTTTTAATGATATTCATAGGGTTTTACAGGGCTGACCCAGGTTCAATGTGAATGGGGCCAACACGGGAATAACCTGGGTCGAAGGTGCAGTGTGAAAGGGGTCTGACCAGGGTCACAGCTGGGTTGGACCCATGTTGAAAATCACGGGTCAGAGCCGATGCGATGTGAAAAGGGTATGACTAAGAACAACTCCAACCAAACTAACTCCCACATACTGAGCCCACAAAGAACCTGGTTACAGCTAAAATAAGGGAACCTCCTATACCTTCACATACTAAGGAATCCACCGTGGAGAAATTAGCACTAAACTGCTATGACAGCTGTGGCACCTACGCTTTAGAGGAGAAAGACATAGACTTCACACCTATTGATAAAGATATCTTTTTGTGAACACTTTAATTTCCACCTATATATATTATACTCATTCCAACTTATGTCCCAGGAATAGTGAGAGTTTAGCTTTGGATACAGGAACATTTCTAATGACCATCCCTTCCAAACCTGGTTTGCAGTAAACCATCCATCGTATATGGTTCATTTTACAGCTACGGTACAGTAGCTCTGGTACTCTTTTTTTACTTTTAGTAATACTGACCTATTGTGGGGACTGTCGACCCCTATACCAGCCGCTATTGACAGCGGACTAGTTTGTTTTATTATTTCCTTTCAACCATAGAGGTTAGCATGCTCCCCGACATTTAGCATTGCTACAATATCTATTGTAAAAGAAAGGTTCACTACATCCAGTGGCAGCACAGATTCATTCAATTGAAACACAAAGGGAGCACAGCTCACAACAATCTTTTAAAAATATTGTAAACTATTATTAACATACACCTGCTAGACCTAATGTATATCATCAATTACCAACTTCTGCATGGCAATTAAGCAGAATGGACCCCAAAAAATGGAATTGATAATTCTGGTGGCTGTTTGATAGGTCATGAAGTGTTAATACCGCAGAAGCATTTCATACTTTACATGCGTAAATGCATTTAGAGTACTTTATTTGACTGCACCTTTATTAAAGATAGGGTGTGGAATTGAGTTAAAGCCACAACAGCATTTGACATCTTATCTCTCACCTTATCTCTGATCAATATTTATGTAAAGGGTTTTTTCCAGATATCAGCCCTATCATTTATTTCAAAGTATTTAGAATTAATTCCCACAAGTCATAGTCACTCCATCATTTCATTTTTGTTGCAACAAACAAATCGTAAATTACAGAAAAAGAGATAGATAGATAGATAGATAGATAGGTAGGTAGGTAGGTAGATAGATAGATAGATAGATAGATAGATAGATAGATAGATAGATAGCCTGACAATACAATTGCATGTTTCCACAATACATGCAAAATAAAACATTTAACTTTTGCTTCTATTAGTCTTCTTCAAAGGTGAATAGAAAGACATAGAACCCATTTGTTTTTGGCAAGACCATAATTATATTGCTAGTACAAAAAGAATGATCCCTGATTAGCTTCAAGACCATTATGATATTGGTTGTACTGAATATTGAAAGAGATTTATCTTTCCTGACTAGAGATGAGCATATTGAATCAATTGTTCATGAATTTCTGCTAAATTCCACTGGAACCTCATGAGCTGGATCCAATGTGTTGGATCCAGGAAAAAGAGTGTGCCTGGAGTTAGGAGAGGCTGTGGGCTGCCCAGGAGCTCCCGGAAGGCTGGGCAAGCCCCTATAATTCAAGAATAGGGGAGAGACACTCGGTCATACACCAGGGTGAACATGAGGCCATGCACCCTTTCCCTTAACGTGCTCCTTTGACCCATGCTTACAGTCCACAGTAGCACACTGGGTGACACCAACCCATGTGAGCTGCTCTGCTATTTTGGTGTAACCCCCTCAGATGGTCTCACTGAACAGTGGTAATGGATGATGCACGCATGCGCCCATCATTCACACTGTGCTGGGAGTCAGGAAAGGCTAGGGGCTTCCCAGTAGCTCCTAGAGTGCTGGGAAAGCCCCCACAATGATGAGAATGGGGACATGACACTTGGACGCTCCCCCAAAATGGCATTCACTGGGGAGAGTGACATCGTGAATATGTGGCTACAGCCCCTTTCCCAAACGAACACTTTTGAGTCAACAGTAGCTGACTGGGTGACACCAACCCAAGTGACCCCACTGGGTAACATGTAAGCTCTCTGAGAAGCCAGGGCACCCATACCTGGTGAAAGAGATGCTTAGTTTATATGCATGTGACATGCCTGATGTGACTTTTGACCAATGAGAGATAAGGAAGTACTGTCCCCTTCCAATAAGACACCTGTCAGGTCAAGGGAGACCAATTTAGTCAAGTGTCAAGTGTTTTTATAGATCTTGGGGAGGGATAAGAACGGATAAAAGTATATGCGTCTATGGGGGAGATTTAGCAAATCTTGGAGCAAGATAAAGTGGAGAGAGATAAACTATCAACCATTCAGTTTCTGTAATTTTACAGGCTGTGCTAAGAAAATTACAGTTATAAGCTGTTTGTGTAGTACAGGGTAATGCATATATTTTTGCAGAGCATATAAATATGTGAAAAGGATTAATACCCCAGAATAAATAAAATTGGTAAGCAGCAATCTAGAGAAATAAGAGAAATTTGTTAAAGTGTGGAATCTTAAATTGAACATATGTCAAATAATGCACAAATCTGAAAGCAAAATACAGAATGAATGAATAACAGAGGGACCTCTGCGTTCTAGTTTAAGATTATATTAATGTTTTAATAGGAAATTAAACAAGTAGTGTAATCAAGCAAGTGAAATACTTGCTTGCGTAGATTTTAGTAGCAGTAAGAATATGGTTACTTTGCCACTTTATAATAGAGACCCCTGTGTTTTGGCTTTGGTTTGGTTTTACATCATCGTCATGTGTTGGTTGTGGCAAAACCAAGCTCAAATATTTTAGTTTGGTTTTGGATTGCTTTAAGAAACAGCTAAAATCTTGTAACTTGGACCTGCTTTTGGTCCTATAGTATTATTACCATCATCAATAACATTCATCTCCAGTCATTTCCAGTCAGATTTGACCACCTCACAGCACCTTAAATGAAATCCAAAATACATGAGATAATTTTTTTAGATGCGAGTTCTGAACTTGGCGAGAAGTTGGGACTCGGTGCTATTCATTACCCAAAGTGATCCAAGCCAGGATTTGGTTCGACTCAAAACCCCAAAGTTCAGGTGTTCAGTTTCAGCACAATCAAACTGCTCAGCTCTAATTTAAAAGTCATTGGTACAGCCATTATGATATTGCTGAAAGTTTGAGGAAAAGTTTAAGAAAAATAATCAATTGGAAAAATTTTAAGCATAGAGTTTTTGTCACTCTCCCAATTATGAGGGTAATACATACATAGGGTGACATCACTTTTAATAGCATTACTCAATCATGCTGGAGATTTTGGACATAGGAATACTGACGTTGGGCCTTAAAGTTATTCTAGATGTATTTAGAAGAATTTTGGTGTGAGCTAGTACAAAACTGTGTCTTGTAAGTAATGGATATGAATTTAGGGCCTGATTCAGCAAGAATTGCAATGCTGTGTTCGCACGCACCCGTCCATTGTTAAATTATGAAAATGAATGTGATCGCACTGCAGCCGCAGCACAAGATGCAGATGCCCAGCACTACATAAAGCCGCCTCCTACACCGTACTTACATCCTCATTAGTTAGCAAAACAGCTAAAACATCGGTAACATCGAGAACCATCGAACCCATATGCACAGTTGTGGTTGACCTGACACTCACGCACAAACTGCTAAACTTCCTGCACGCAATGAGTACTTAGGCTGTATATGCAATTGTGGGGACTTAATTATGCACGCTCCTGTAATAGCATTCAAACACACAGACAGGCCTGCCTTTCTCTGATCACCCCCCGTCACCACATCAAAACGGTCACTTCGTGCCAATCACTCTGCCATTCCTGTGTGTGCTTACTGGCATCGCATCCCGATTGCAGTAGCTGGTTTGCGACCTCACAATGTGACGCATACGCATGTGCAAATTGCAAACATCGTCCGGGTGCGTGCGAACGCAGCATTGCGATCCGTGCAGGCCCTTATTCCATTACTTCTTAGTCATAATTTAGTAACAAGGCATTGTTACCAAAGGTTAATAATCTGAAATCTGAAACATTTATTGGAGCCAAACTCAACAAGCATTCCACTGACGTAGGTAGTGTTAGGGCACTTCCGATAAGCTGATACAGTTGTTGGCAAATATGTGGCTACCCTGTTAAGTATGAGTTGTCTTGGTCGGCTTCCAAAGATTGCCAATAAACACGAACTACAAGATCTTGGCAAGAGACAGTCATGTCTTATAAAGATAAGAGCTTATAACAAATAAAGCAATATTCGAAAGGTACAAAAGAATAATAAGCCCAATTAAAACATTATTATGCTGCTTGAAATTATGTTACTGTTACAGTTACTCCAGTATAACAATGATAACATTAATTAAGTTACTAGTTGACAGCAATACAACTTATTTTATGAATTTTTGAGGGTTTGGTATAATCTTTGAGAATGTGGACAGTAAGAATGTGGATAGGTGTAATATTATCCCAAGACTGCCAACATGGTAGTAATGTAATTCTAAGCATTTTAAACTTTTTACAGGTTGAGTCTCCCATCTCCAAAATGCTCGGGACCGTTGTGTATATTGGATTTTTTATGTAGTTTGCAATATTTGCATACCATAATAAAATATCTTAAAATGGGATCCATATCTAAACACAGAATGCATTTATATTTCATATACACCTTATACACACAGCCTAAAGGTAATTTTATTTAAAATGTTTTTATAGTTTTGTGCATTATACAAAGTTTGCCTACATAAATGAAATTAATTTATGTTTCATATACACCTTATACACACAGCCTAAAGGTGATTTTATACAATATTTTTAATAGTTGTGCCTTAAACAAAGTTTGTGTACATTGGGCCTGATTCAGACCCGCTCGCAAGCGCTATGTGCTCGTGAGCAGCTCGATGTTAGGCCACTGCGCATGCGCACGCCGGAGCCGGCTCTGACGTGTGCATGCGCGAGACCCGTCTAGCAACAGGTGCTCCGTCGCTCCGGGTCTCGCACCAAAATTTTGATCAACAGCTCGCACCATTTTAGAGGCGTGGCGTGGGGCTGGCTTCACAAACGGAGGCGTTCCCTGATGTCAGTGGGAGAGCTTCCGGCTCTATTACAGCCAGAAGCTCTCTGTGGCTTGCGGCCATGAGACCCTACCACAAGGGTCTTGTCGCAAGCCCGATGGTCGCGATGATCTTGACCATCACGACCATCATCCTGGCCGGACCACCCACAGCTACGCGAGCGGCCAGGAGGCCGCTCCAAAAAAAGGCCCTGATTCAGAGCGTGCGCTCTTTCAGAGCGTCTGGCGCTATGCGCTTGTGAGCAGCTCGATGTTAGGCCACTGCGCATGTGCACGCCGGAGCCGGCTCTGACGTGTGCATGCGTGAGACCCAGCTAGCGACGAGCGCTCCGTTGCTCCGGGTCTCGCACCAAAATTTTGATGTGACAGCTCGCACCGCTTTGGAGGCCTGATGTGGGGGTGGCTTCACAAAAGGAGGCGTTCCCATGCGAACACCTGCCGTGTGGGCGGCCCCACTGACATCACTAGTGATGTCAGTGGGAGAGCTTCCGGCTCTATTAGAGCCAGAAGCTCTCTGGGGCTTGCGGCCATGAGACCCTATCACAAGGGTCTTGCCGCTCCAAAAAGCGTCTGGCTCTGAATCAGGGCCATTGAACCATTAGAAAGCAAAAGTTTCACTATCTCAGTCATTCCAAAAAAAAATACGGAATTCGGAATATTTGGATAGGGGAGACTCAACCTGTATTTGTAAGGACAAAAGTAATATATATATATATATATATATATATATATATATATGTCACATGTAAAGAAATAAAAACAGAAAAATATAGGCCTGAAATACAGTAAGAACAAACGAGCAAGGGATTGAGGGATGGGGAGGGAAGGGAAAATGGGAATCATATAATGGCACTGAGTTGCAGAATAAGGTATGTGTAAGTCAAGTAGTATGCATTTAATGGTATTGGATCTATAGAGGCCTTCAGTTTAAAGGAGGCAATGCTTGGGCGTGTTCAGGAGTAGAGTGTGTGCAGTGGGAAAGTAACATCAGTGGCATCACTAGGGGGT
Source organism: Taudactylus pleione (assembly GCA_031769625.1). Taxonomy (NCBI): domain Eukaryota; kingdom Metazoa; phylum Chordata; class Amphibia; order Anura; family Myobatrachidae; genus Taudactylus; species Taudactylus pleione. The sequence goes on from JAUIMM010000108.1 coordinate 4,359,092, forward strand.
TTGCGGACTGCACAGAATGACAGCATCTGAGGGGGTTACACCAAAATAGCAGAGCTGCTCTGCTATTTTGGTGTAACCCCCTCAGATGGTCTCACTGAACAGTGGTGATGGATCATGCACGCATGCACGCATCATCCACACTGTGCTGGGAGTCAGGAAAGGCTAGGGGCTTCCCAGTACCTCCTGGAGTGCTGGAAAAGCCCCCAAAATCATGAGAATGGGTACATTCCCTGAAAATGGCATTCACTGGGGAGAGTGGCATCGTGAACATGAGGCCACACCCCCTTTCCCAAACGCACACCTTGGAGTCAACAGTAGCTGACTGGGTGACACCAACCCAAGTGACCCCACTGGGTAACATCTAAATTCTCTGAGGAGCCAGGGCACCCATAACTGGTGAAAGAGATTCAGTCTACCATGAAGATAAAACGTGATCTTTTCCATGCATGCGACATGCCTGATGTGACTTTTTCCCTTGGGTTGCTCAAAGAGAAGTTTTTGCAGAATAATGATATGATATTGCATCTCTATGACCTGGACCCCACCTCCAGAGGTGTGGTTTAAGATATCACATAGTTTTTCAATATTCTGGCCTGTGAATAAGCATAAATAAGACAAACATCCTTTAGTAGATGTGTATGTGTTTCATATCAAAGCAAGAATATACACATTTTGTTCCCATGCACAAATCATTTGAGCAATGTTATCCTCAAGTTAATTCCAACTTTGTGTCAGCCCCATGATCTGAAACTGGGAATAATTTTTGTTATGGACTTTATTGTGTTAAAATAGGTTTAATTTACTGTATATGCAGGTAGGAATGCATTGATTACTATGTAATATGTTCATGAAAATAAAATTTTATAACATAGCATTTGCAACTGCAAGAGTAGTTTTTAATACAGTGATTGTTACAAGACTATTATTAGCCATTGTTATTCGGGCAATACAAGGGTACTACAATTCCGTATAAAGTGCATACAAAGTACAGTGCATACATAATAAGACATAAAGGCATACAAAAGTACAGCAGGACATAAGGTGCATTGAAAGAACATAAGAGGACAGATATATATATATATATGTAAACAATGATGAGATGGCACTCACAGGTATACTTGCTCCGGTGCCCATGACAGGCTAGGAAAAAAGACACATACTACAAAGGATGATAACCTGCAAAAAATAAATAAAAAAAGAAAGAAATCAAGCATATACAACAAAAAAATACTAAAGAAGAACAATAAAGCATACAGAAATAAATTCAAAACATAATCCAGGCTAATATACTGCATATATCACATATACAAATAACTATTACAAAAAAAACATTGTAGACCAAGGGATTTATTAAGCTCTTTAGGGGAAATAGTGTCCAACTTAACGATCCAATATGCCTCGCGTTGTAAGAGTTGTCTAGAGCGGTGATTCTCAAACTCGGTCCTCAGGACCCCACACAGGTCACGTTTTGCAGGTCACCCAGCAGGTGCACAGGTGTAGTCATTACTCACTGACACATTTTAAAAGGTCCACAGGTGGAGCTAATTATTTCACTTGATTCAGTATGGAGACATGGAAAACATGCACCGTTTGGGGTCCTGAGGACCGAGTTTGAGAACCTGTGGTCTAGAGAGATCTCCACCTTGATGAAGCCCTAAGTAGATGAAACGCATTGAGTGCTGTTCTTCTTGGCTCATGAACTATTTGCACTTTACTCAGATAAGCATTTGATTTTTTATCCTATTTATTTATACTGGTGTTGCTATGAATTGAACTTTTTAATGTACAGTTTTTTCTTAGAAAATTAATTGGCCAGCCTTACGTTATTGTGAATAACAAAGATTTACTCTATGTGATATTGCACTGCACACTGTTTTGTATACACTTGGAGATTAAGTGGATACTCGTTAGGGGTCAGTTGTCTCTCTTTTATGTTTTTTATTGTGATTTATTTTTCTATTCATTACTTGTAGAATAAATGGTTCATATATTTTTTATCTTAAATTATTGTGGTTGATATTTACTTCTTGGTATTTTATCCCTTTAGGGGCAAATGGTGTCATACTTAAAGATCCAATATGCCTCCTGTTGTAAGAATTATTTAGAACGATCTCATCTCTAATGCGAGGTGGAATGTGATCTATCATTCTGTAACATACAAAAGAAAGACTGTGTTTAGCCTGAGCAAAATGTCTAGTGACAGGCTGGTCGCTTGTGCTAGAGAGAATGGCTGCACGGATAGCGGACTTGTGCAAGACCATTCTCTCCTTGAAATTACATTCAGTTTTGCCCACATAATGTAACCCACAAGGGCAGGTTAACATATGTATGACAAAAGAGGATGTGCAAGTGAGTCTATTACAGTGTTGGCTAACCTTGACACTCCAGCTGTTATGGAACTACATAACCCAGCATGCACTGCTACAGTTTTGCTATTAGGGCATGCTAAAACTGTGGCAGGGCATGCTGGGATATATAGTTCCATAACAGCTGGAGTGTCAAGGTTAGCCAACACTGGTCTATTATATAGTTTAAAGCGTCTGCCGGTATATGGATGGTTAAACTATCGACCAGTTAACATATAACCGCAAGTAACACAGCCTAGACACTTAAAGCATCCATTTTGGGCAGACAGAAAGTGAGAAAGAGTTTTTGCATCCATACCAGTAATATCATATTTAATAAAGTAATTACCCAACTTCTTTCCATGCTTAAAGCTAAGCATTGACCTTGAATTTCTCAATGCTGGTAAATCAGAATCACTGTTAATGATAGGCCATATGTGGTGGGTATGTTGCACAATCCGCTTGCTAGTGGCATTAAACTGGCTCACCCAAACAATAGTATTAGAGAGATCCTGTTTAATCCTAGGGGGAATAAAAGCTGTTCCTGTGAAAGTATCAATGCTTTCATTTTGGCTTTTTCTAGTTCTATTCTTTTGTAACCTCTTTGGAGAAATTTATCACACATAAACTCTAATTGTAGATTAGTTTCCCGTGAATTTCTGCATATTCTACAGACTCTGAGGAAATGAGAAAAAGGTAATCCACGTCAGGTTGGAAGGGGATGGAAACTATCGTATTTGAGAATGGTATTACGATCTGTGGGTTATACAAACAATGTTGTTTCAAGTTTACCATTTCAAAAGCAGAATAGAAAGATCAAGAAAATTAACCGTTTCAGTATGCATGGTAAAAGTAAATGTTGCTGGGCATTTAGATATATTATGATGATCTATAAGGTCAGTAAACGATTGTTTACTGCCTATCTATATAATAAATAAATTGTCTATATATCGATGATAAAAAAATATATGGCATTGAATGTCAGGGTTAGAAAAAAATAGATCCATTTATACTTTATACATGAATGCATTGGCATACGGGGGGTATGGTTTTTGGTATTTATACCTCTTTTGTTCACTTACACTGTATTCTTGACTAAAACGTCTGCGTCCGTTGAAACGTTGCATTTCTAAATAAAGGAGTGATTTCTTCACCTTATTGGAAGTGTCTTCTTGTCCCCAGTGTGTTTGGATTTGCACCAGAGGAGGGTATCGGAGCAAGTATACAGTACACTGCTGTTATTACCTGTGAGTGCCATCTCATCGTTGTTTGTATATTGGAATCGAATACACCGGATAAGTGTAATTTCAGCTTCCAAAGATTCTGGCACTACTTTAGCTGTTTACATTATCGTCAGCCTCCTGATCTATTTGCTGTATGCTTGAAGGACTATCCCAGGGAATATTATGTTACTGACTGCCATCTCTGTGTATATTGCTTTGGGTGAGAGTTTTTAGAAGTAGTGATGTTGCCCATAGCAACCAATCAGATTCTACTTAACACTTAACTAGCACCTTCTATCCAGTGGCGTAAGTTCATCCCAGACGCCCGGAGGCAAGTTACAATTTGGTGCCCCTGCCCCGTCACAGCCGCTGACACTGTAATGTAGCAATGTGCATGCAGACAGGCTATAGATAGACGAAGGCAGCAGCTGATGGTCAGACATGGAGCTCTCCACTAGTGTATGGTGGCTTCTCAGGTGCCGGGAAGAGGTGCCATGTATTCGGCGGCCATGACGGTACACTCCGGGTACATAGTTACAGCCCTAAATGGGATGAATATGTTGCGGACAATGGAGGAGGTGCCCCTTTCAGAGCTGGAGCCCGGCGGCAGGCGCCTCTATTGTCTCCCATAGTTCTGCCCCTGTTTCTATCTGATAATAGCTAGAATCTGATTGGTTGCTATGGGCAACATCTCCGCTTCTAAAAAACTCTCACTTTAGTAAATATACCCCTAGAGGGCTGTATTCAATTACAGGCAAAAAGTCTGAATCCGCGGAAAAGTATTGCGGATTACATCATTTTGCCAGGCGAATACTTATCCCCGAATTCAAGTCCAAAGACTTTTCACGTACACGAAAAGTCAGTGCAATGTAAGTGGCGGAAAAGTTTTGCCTCTGAATAGCAGGCGGAAAAAAGTGCAGAATTGCGGTTTTGGGGTGCAAAGGTACGGAAACCACTCTGCACCCTTGGGACAGACCCCCAAAGGATAACTGCATAAAATAAAACTAAAAAAAAAAGCGGAACGCCCCAGAAAATGACTTTGAAAATGGGGGTGAAAAAGATCAAAGTGGGGGTACACACATAAAAAGTAGCGAAATATACTTTTGGGGGATCAGCAAGTATGAGGGAGATGTTGTTTTGATTGCAGGTGCTTGCTTAAGGTGAGTGTTTTACGTTTTTAAAACTTCACTTTAGCGACTTTAAACCATGCTTGCACCCATTTTCAAGTACCCCAAATTGGACAGGACTACTTATTTTTATGAAAAAATACTGCTCAATGATATTCTTCACCACTTATGCAAAGACGTTATGTAGAGGCAATTGAGAGCACTTAAGTACCCCCAAATAGCTTCAGGGGGGCTAATCGGGGACATCTATAATGATCCCCAATGTTAGTGCTTCTTTTGAGGGGTGTCAGGCTAATTTTCCCATTTTTTACAGCACTTTTCGCCTGTTTGGGTTTCGCCGGGACGCGTTTTTGCGTCCTTTGGAATTGAATGCGGCATATAGCAGGAGCGCGCTCGATAAGTTTCCGCCGCCAAAACACGTGAAGTCAGCGAAAAGTCCGGCAAGTATCGCGGGTGCGAAACTAATTGAATACGAGCCTAAGTGTCTTCTAACAAGCATATAAAACATTTACAATGAATCCATTAGAGACAGAATCATTGGATAATTTTCCTAATTTGTTACATTTGAATACATGTGAAAAATTCAGTATTTCTGACTTTGAAGCCATTTTATATAAAGAAAACTTATCTGGATTTACTTGTACAGTGACAAATGATGAACTTTATAAAGATTGGTTTAAACTAAAAAAAAATTTAATTGACTTCTTGTAGCATAGAATCACCCTTTCAGAGTATTTTAAGGAAAAACATATACGATGGGGATTCTGTATAATAAACTGTCCAACTATATGTCGTTATAATGTTACTTTCTGCAAGAAGTGGATTTCAATCTGAAACAAGTGCTCTATGGACCTCATGTTACTTGAGATTGAAGAATCCACATGTGAACTTAGGCCCTCATTCAGACCCGGACGCAAGTGGGCGTTCGTACGTTCGGCGTACGTACAGAATTATGTTAATTCAAGCACTCGCTCGTAATTTCGAACGCAGCTAAACATCCTCCCCAAACTCTACCGACCCCTCCTCTAACTAACGAGAGCACCAAATAGCGAGCGTACATCCCCAATGTGGCTTGCAGGGAATGTCCAACCCGGAAGTGTGACTGTCAGATTCCGATTACCTGCTCCTTTATTCTGCCTACCTCCCTCAATCGTATCATGCCAATCAATATATCAATTATCTTAATTGCTCGTCAATTTATTTTTTTTTGAAATGCAATAAACTTTACTCTTGTCCGTGTTTGTGTTTACCCGCAGAATACGTACGGCTTAAACATTCGCTTTTATTTGTCAAAATACATGTTTGAGCCAATTATCCATTTGTTTTCTTTGTTTTTAACCACGCATATTTTACTGGGTTCATTTCTTTATTTAAATTAGCTTACGCATTTCACTGCATCAAGCCTATCATAACTCGCAATAGATTTGTGGCCCTGTCGAACACATGACTCATACACTAACAAATAGAATTGGTCCTGTTAATTACCCAAATACATTAGCCAATCAAATTTTTTTTCGAATCTTTATTAAAATTGTTTTTTTTTAAATACACCATTGCTATCATGAGAGCCTCGGCATTCACCAGGCGCGAGCTGATGGTGTTAACCGAGGTGATGGACAGGCAGATCACCAGCCAGCCTCCCCCCATCACCAATAGGGAAAAGCGTTCCGCATATGCGGAGGTACGTGGCCGCCTGCGTTCCTTCGGCTCACGCCGCCAGATCGGCCAGCTGGAGCGCAGGTGGTCCGACCTGCAACGGCGGACGCCCCGCTTGCTGGCATGCTTTCGCATGCAGATAGCGGAAAGTACGTTTTTTTGACTGTGGTTTTCATGTTTATCTTTGTGGCCCTAACTGCATGTGCATGTTTTCATGTATGGCCTATTTATTCTTTGTACTCATATCTGCATGTGCATGTTTTCATGTATGGCCTATTTATTCTTTGTACTCATATCTGCATGTGCATGTTTTCATGTATGGCCTATTTATTCTTTGTACTCATATCTGCATGTGCATGTTTTCATGTATGGCCTATTTAGTCTTTGTACTCATATCTGCATGTGCATGTTTTCATGTATGGCCTATTTATTCTTTGTACTCATATCTGCATGTGCATGTTTTCATGTATGGCCTATTTATTCTTTGTACTCATATCTGCATGTGCATGTTTTCATGTATGGCCTATTTATTCTTTGTACTCATATCTGCATGGGCATGTTTACATATTTTGGGCGTAAAAAATTTGCGTTTAACAAGGTGATGTTCTAAAATAACCACAATTTGTTTTCCATCATTTAGGGGCAGAGCGAAGACTACGGCGTCATTGCCGTCAAAGACGGCGCTCTCTGCCCCTCTCCCCAACCCCCAGCCAAACATCCTCACCCCAAAATACCCTAAATTCCCCCTCCTCCCCAGCCTGCACAGACCCTGTGGCACATCCGTCTGGGCTCCTTCCCCTCCATCCCAATTCCCCCTCCCCTCCAACCACCCCTCTCGTAACTACCCCCTCCCCTGAATCCGAAATCACCCCTCCCACCTCGTTGGGGAATGTTGCCACCTCCGAGGAGGATGAGGGAGTTGGTTCTGGGCCAGGCGTCATTTTGAACGGTATGTTTCCCTTTTATCCTTTTTTGTGTTTTAAAATGTTTGGATCTAATCCTGTGTCTGTGCCTTTTACTTTTTTTGGTTTGTCAGAAGTTTGGGTAGATCTCTGTTTGTCTTTACCTTTTACTGCTGATTTCCCCATACACATATCCCACATGTCAAAATTTTTTTGTTTTTTGTGCAATTTTTTGGTTGTCCATTTTTGTGTCCTTTGGTTTTTTGGGTTAAATGTGCTTTTGGTCACAATATTGTCATTTTTGGATACCTTTGTTTGGCTTGTTTTTTCAGGGGGTTTCATTAATTATGTATTAAACCCCACACTTTTCTAACCCACAGAGGACCAGAGGCGTTTGGCGGACCTAGCCGGGTGTGTCCAAGTGATGCGGGGCCACGTGATCGGCCTGCTGGTGGTCCTTGACCGTATGTCTGGGATCCTGTGTCCATAATTTTTTATTTTCATTTACAAATATTTTTCGTAATAAAAATTTTAAACTTAGCGTTCTGTCTCATTCCTTGTCTCCAAATCTGAGATTGTTTACACTGACATAAGTAGACTCTTCCAGCAAGTATTTGCAATTAATGTCACTAAGATTGTGTGTTGTAGATTTTTAGGAAACAGGCACATGAAACAGCTAACAGTAACAATCTGCTTGGGCTTTTTTGGTGTGTTACAATTTTTATGTTACTACATTTTACATGTTCCAATTTGGGGGGCAACCTGCTTAGCCCGAGATTACAAAGCCTACTGATTGTACATAATACCTTTTGGTGTTGGTTTTGACCCAGAAAGCATATTTAAATTTAGATCAAAGTGCGACATTACAGGATTAACCCTTAAGCAATTTTAACGTGGGTGAACCTGGTTACACTTGCTTGCAATGGTCAATAAAATTAGCCAAATTACACTCTCAAAAAATGTATTCAAAACATAACTAAAAAACCAAAGTGTTGGCTCACAAACAATACACACAGTGATAACAAAAAATACAACCCATCAAACACCATATGAAAAAATTAAAGAAAAAATCAAGAACTGGTTGATGAATGAGCATGCCAACATGATTCCACAAATGTTGCGTTTCAATATTGGTTCCAGAATATATATCCAATGTGTCCCCATGAAGGTTTGTTTTGGGTAGCAGGAAGTAGTCATCGTTTGAGTCCCAAAATCAAACAGAAGATGGGAAACAAAAAACAAATTAATTAGATGGTCTCCAAAAATCCTTACCACATTGTGTCAAAGAACTTCTTTTGTGCCAATAATTACCTAAAATATCTGGCCACCACATCATCGCGTATGGCCCCCCCAAATACTGACCTCCGACCAACCTCGGGGGGGCCATCCTCAGGCAAGGCATCCTCTGGCTGCATTGGGACACCACTCCTTATGGCGATGTTGTGAAATATCCCACACAGGACCACAATTTTCGAAACCATATCCGGCAAATACATGAGCTCGCCACCAGAGCGGTGGAGGCATCTGAATCGGCCTTTTAAAAGGCCGATACAGCGCTCATCCACTTGCCTGGTGGCTGTAAGTGCGGAATTAAAATTACTTTGTGGCCCTGGTGTGGGAGCCAAATAAGGAGTGAGCAGCCAGGGCGTGCAAGGGTAGCCACTGTCTCCTGTGAAAAAGAAGTGACAACATCAGGATCACTGTGTATCAAGCTTAACATTGTTATGTACTAAAGGTCTCCACTTACCCAGAAGCCACGCATCACCAGCTTGTAGGTTGTTTAATTTGTGCCATATCCCTGATTGCCGGATGACGAATGAGTCATGTGCACTTCCGGATAATTTTGCATTCAGGGACAGGATCTGGAGGGAGGCATCACATACCATCATTACATTCAGGGAGTGATAGTGTTTCCGGTTGCGAAATATGGCCTCCAGCCATGCTGGAGGCTGAAGTGGTATGTGAGTACCATCCACAACCCCTATGATGTGTGGGAAGCCAGCTATTTGGTAAAAATTTGCCTTGGCCACACTAAGGGCACCCATATCCAAAGGCATTTGAATAAAATGATGGAGGTACTTGAAACGGGCCTCCATCACTGCCCTCAGGATCCGGGAAAAGGAGGATTGGGAGATTCCCGCCACTATTCCCACCGTTGTTTGAAACAATCCTGAGGCACAGAAATGTAACACTGCCATAAATTGCGTAAGTGGTGGTATTGCTGTAGGACTGTCAATTTGCCGCTCAAGATCACTCTCTATTAATGAGAGAGTGTCTATGATGATTTGGGGCGGAAGACGGTAGCGTCTTAACACCTCATCATCGGGCATTCCAAAAAGGGTCACACGTGTTCGATATATCTGGGGCCTTGCACGCCTACGATGCCTACACCTGGGTCGAGATTGAGGTTGGTCGGCTTCCGGGAGCATGGCCAGAACAATCCGACCAAGATCAACCTGAAATGGCAAGAATTGAATGTAAGGTTTTTTTGGCCAAAAATTATTGAAAAATTACTTAGCTTGACGATACAATCCAATGATGCTTACATGCCGGGGTATTGTCATGATTTTCCCAACCTATAAATAATAACAAACAAACAATGCAACAATTTAGGGTGGCCATTTAGGAATCTAAATTGGGTGGAAGACAAAACATAAAAGGAGAGAAACACACATTTGGGCAAAGAGCAAAACGACAGTGCGCAGACTACCTCAATTTGGGCCCAAATTTAATAAAATTTGCTAAAGGGAAATCACAACCAATTTCAAGTAAAAAAATAAGCAGATAAAAAAGAACAAATTAGTTCGCAAATACAAGACAAAAAATAAGAAGATAAAAATGCGCTAATTAGTTCGCAAATACAAGACAAAAAATAAGCAGATAAAAATGCGCTAATTAGTTCGCAAATACAAGACAAAAAATAAGCAGATAAAAATGCGCTAATTAGTTCGCAAATACAAGACAAAAAATACGCAGATACAAAAGTGCTAATTAGTTCATACATTTCGGAATCACAAAACCAAAGGTTAAAAGTGTAAGGTCAAACAAAGTTGCGTTAAAAAAAACATGAACATTTAATAAACAAGTGAAAAAAAAAACTTACCAATAGAGGATATATAAGTCACCGGATAAAAATGTCGTTGGGGCAGAGCCAAAAGAAACCTAACAAAGGAGATTTTGAAAAAAATTAACGACCCAAATTTAACAAAAAGAAGGAGACACAAAGTGAACAAAAGTAAGTCGGGCAAAAACTTACCAAAAAATAACACGACAAAGAAAACAACCACACCAAAAAAAGCGAACGGAAATAAAAACTCCAAAAAGACAAACCAAGAACAACTCCAAACAACGCCAAATACAAATCCCGCCAACAATCCACTCCGACCAACGTAACCTCCAACAACCAACACCCGCCACCTCGACTCGAGATGCCCCAAGCCATAAATAGTGTTTATTTTCCCGCACAAATTAAGGAGGGATCATAGGAACGCACAATCAATGATGCGGACAAAAAATAAGGACGCATGTATAAATACGTCACGACCCAAAAAAAACGTTCTGGTGTATTTCTTGTTTGGAGGTAAGAAATGGCTACAGACCAGGGAAACAATGGCCAAGAGTCTGCCGGTAAGTATTTCATGCATTTCCAAACAAGGATTATTTTGAAACATAATATAGTGAAAGTTTGCAAGCTTAAATTTCTCAACGTTTAAACAAATAGGTGAGGAGGATGACATGGAAGAGGCTGCTAGCCCCGTATTCCAGCCAAAGCAGGGAAAAAGAAAAGGCAGCCACAATTCACAAGAAAGGAGATGGAGGTTTTGGTTCAGAAGTGTGTGGACATCCTGCCACAGGCAGACAGGAATATGGGTGCAAGCCAGAAGTGGAGAATGTGGGAGGAGGTAGCCAGTGCTGTCAATAGGGTGGGTAATTATGTCCGTCTAGCCCGGGATGTCAAACGGCGGTAAGTAAAAACTTGACCCCCCTAAAACCAAAACCAAAAAAAAACCGGAATAATGGTTACTTTTTCACCCACAGATAGCAAGACTTCAAATATCGCCTGAAACAAAAAATGGTGGACAGGGCTCCAATGACACCCCTGTGTCATTGGAGTTGAATGATTTAGAAGAGCTGGCACAGGGGTGTGTGCAGGCTGTGGAGGTGTTTGGCGTGTCCAACATGGATACGGACATGCCAGACTTTGCGGCTCCTCATGTTGTCCCAGGTAAATATTGTGATGTAACCAACTCTGAAATGTTATTGTGCCAATATGTAGATTCTAATGTGACTCTTTTCTCATTTTTCAAACAGAGACACAGGCGGATGTGTCTGCTCCAGAGGGGAGCCTTGGCCGCAGAATTTCTGCTGGCTCTGCAGGGGACGAACCAGTACATCCGGCTGAGGACCCTGCAGAAGCCAGTCCAGGGCAATCCCCCTCGCAGGCAGTGGCACTCCTCACAGAACTCAATTTTAAATCGGATTTCCATACGGAGATTCTGCAGAGGATGGACGCCAGTCTGGTACGGGTGGCTGAGGCCCTGAAGCAAAATGCTCCGGCCAACGTGACCATTGGTCAGGCCCTGGCGGAAAATACCAGGGCCAACATCCGCATCGCCAATGCCCTGGAGCAGCTCGTTCGCCAGCACATGGTGGAGCCGACCTCCCTTCCTGCCGGAACATCAGGATCCTCCACCTCTGGCACAACATCAGCCAATCCTCCAAATGTGCCTAGCCCTGTGCCTAGTCCAGAGGCCACAACATCTGCCTCTGGACAGGCCAGCCCGATGACATCCCGGACCCGGTCTGGCGCCCACCCTCCCCCAGCCAAACGGGGGAAAAAACATTGACAGCACTGGCTACTTTTCCCACACTCCTTCTGTGCTTGCCCCATATTCCTTTCTGGCCAAAACTTCCCTCTCCTTTCTTGTGAATTGTTTTTAATTTTTTTATTTAAGTTTCCATACCTTTTATGTTTGCACAAATTATAATTTTTATTGGAATACCACTGCCAAAAATGTTTGGGCCAAAAATGGGCCAGAAAATGTTTTTAGTTTCCAATAAATTTTGAAAAAATGTTCGACATTGTATTCTGACATTATTTTAGAAATGGTTTACAGTTAATCCTGGCCCACAAGGCAAAAACGACCTCCCAAAAAATTAAAAAAAAAAAAAAAAGGGCACTTTTAGGAACACTTTAAAATTTACATAAGGATGCAAATTCTCCAGACAAAAGCAAAATGGAAAAATACACACAAACATGATGACATTATTGTTGCAATAGCACAAAAACCAAATACAAACCAAAAAAAACATACCTACAAATGTACGCTAATTGATTGTGTAATCCTGAAATTAGCAGCTATGATTTCCACCTGCGTACGGTTTTGTGCTAACCAAAAAAACTGTATTCAAAACACATTACAAGCTGGTTTTCAATTCAAAACTGATTGATTTTCTGACAAGCCGTGATTAATCGATGAAACATCGTGGAGGGCCGGGACGGAGGAGAAGGCCATCGCCAATGTGGTCGAGTAATCCAGACCCCAAGTTGTGTGAGCAGTTTGAACGGAAAGAGGATCATCCAGTGACGTATGACTTGGTACGAGCACATTTGACGTTTGCATCAGATAATGTATGTACGCCCAAAAAACGCCTCGCCACGCCTGCGTTTTTCCATCTCCACCCCCGTCAACGCCCAAAAACGCCCTGTTCTGTCAATCACATTTGACATGTCACTTCCTGTACGCAATTTGACGAACGAGACTAAAAAAAACTCGCAATATGCCGCACGCACATGCGCAGTGTTACACCGACACATGCGCGGTTTCTCAACATCGGAACGCAACGAGCGTACTGGTGTTAACGAGCGGCTCTGAATGAGGGCCTTAATCTTACCAGAGAACAGATTGTTTGAACTAGAGCACAAAAACACTTTAAGCAGTGACACTGCTACAAATTGGCTGGATAAACTGTTTGTGCAACTTGAAAAATATAAAAAGGACTTGATTAAGTTCAAACAGGATAAACTTCGTAAAGTACAGAATGATTATGCACAACATAAAGTTTATAACTGACTTTCCAGTGATAGACCGTCCAAAAAGAATACACAACATATTGGGCAGTTCAGACGCAGTCCAGTCCAGAAGTACAGTACAGTATTCTGTAATGGACTTTCATTTGCATTGGGACTCGTAATAGCACTTCTGAATACATGGACCAAGCCCTGGATTTTTCTTCAACATCTGGACCCATTGCGGTGACTTGTCACATACCATCTTTCAGCAACTCTAACCACAAAGACCCACTCTTTTTAAGGGACTAATAACATGCAGGACCTTCTCTGCTAAAGAATCCTACATCACTGGACCATAGTGGTAGTTATTTGAGACTGTCTGATACTATTCATGTGACACCAGCCAACAGATTCCATATCATAAAGGAACAGGTGTTTTGTGCAATACACCCTGAATGTCCCACATGCTTAATATCAACCGATTTTTTTTATAAGTATTCATGCATATGATGTTATATGCCTACATTTCTTTTAACTGATGTAAAATGGCTCAGATGACTGTGTGCCTATATGTATATACATATCTAATATCCTCATTTTATTTGTTTATATTAAATACTTTTATATACGCAATCAATTCCATTGTTATAAGTATCATTTAAATGTCACTACAGCGCTGTTTATTTTCTCATATATATGTATCTATAGTAATACTCCTTTTTATTCAAACGTATCTGCTGTTGAAAAAAAAAGCCCTGCAGAGTCTGAGTAGCAGAAATGACATTGTAATACGTAATGCTGATAAGGAGGATCTGTAGGTGTACAAGACCTAACTGGTTACAAGAAGAAAATCAATATACAACTTTCTGATCAATTCACTAATCGGTTGTTGCCTTATGATCCTACTCCCCAGTACAAAAGCTGAATTAGATTCTTTATTATAAGAAGCTGTTATTATCGGCACTATTGATTCAGAGTCAGTCCTTTGTAAAGCTTTAATGGTTGAGCATCCCAATACACCTTTATTATATATGCTACGTAAGGTCCATAAAAGTTTATTGGACCTGGAAAGAACTTGCGTAATTACCTTATTAAATATATTACTGGTGTGGATGCAAAAGCTCCTTCTCACTTTCTATCTGCCCGAAATGGATGCTTTAAGTGTCTAGGCTGTGTTACGTGCGGTTATATGTTAACTGACAATAGTTTTAACCATCTGTACTGTATACCGCAGATGCTGTAAAATGTATTTATTATTTATTTATTTATTAACAGTTATTTATATAGCGCACACATATTGCGCAGCGCTTTTACAGAGAATATTTGGCCATTCACATCAGTCCCTGTCCCAGTGGAGCTTACAATCTATGGCCCTGATTCAGAGCCGGACGCTCTGACCAGAGCGCTCGCTCTGAATCAGGGCCCTCCTCCATTAAAATGGAGCATCCTCCTGGACGCTCGTATAGCTGTGGGTCACCACCCACAGCATATACGAGCATCTAACAAGATGGTCGCGATGGTCTTGACCATCGCAACCATCGGACTTGCGAGTGAAACCCTGTGGTCGGGTTTCTCAACCACAAGCCCAGGAGTGATTTTGGCTCTATCAGAGCCAAAATCACTCCCACTGACATCACTAGTGATGTCAGTGGGGCCGGCTTCAGACGGTAGGCGTTCCCATGGGAACGCCTCCGTCTGGCAGGCACGCCCCCGGCACGCCCACCAAAGGGGGCGTGCTGTCAATCAACATCGACAGCACGCCCCCTTTGGTGCGAGACCCGGAGCGATGGAAAGTCCTTCGCTCGCCGTGTCTTGCGCATGCGCACGACAGAGCTCCCTCCGTCGTGCGCATGCACAGTGGGGACCATCGACCCACTTGCGAGCGTACTGCCGCTCGCGAGTGGGTCTGAATGACCCCCTATATTCCCTATAACATGCACACACACATACACATTAATTTATCATAGACTCACTTGCACATCCACTTTGTCATACTGTATATATTTTAACCTGCCCTTGTGGGTTACATTATGTGGGCAAAATCGAAAATCATCTCAAGGAGAGAATGGCCTTGCACAGGTCCGTTATCCGTGCAGCCATTCTCTCTGGCACAAGCGACCAGCCTGTCACTAGACATTTTTCTCAGGCTAACCACAGTCTTTCTTTTGTACGTTACAGAATGATAGATCACACTACACCTCACATTAGAGGTAGAGATTGCTCTAGACAACTCTTACAACACGAGGCATATTGGATCTTTAAATTGGACACTAGTACATATATACACAGTACCCCACCATTAGAGAATAATTCATTCCATCACATTGAAAGCTGCATCTCATTAATCTACAGTATCGGTTATACTGTCATAACAACTTGGTCAACTACACTACTGTACAGTTATGTACAGTATGTGTACTGGTTTGTGACCCATTCTAAGAGCTTGTGTTTTATTAAAAAGATTGGTTGTGCGAACATGCAAATACTGTACAGTGCGTGAATGTGATATCCATCCAATTTAACAGTATGGTATCCAGTACAAATTCCAACAGTGGAGCACTCGCCACCCAGCGGTTAAGCACTGTATTACATGCCGTAGCGTATCCTTTGTCATGAATACCACAGTACGCCAAAGTCCAGCCATCACGTAATGTTCCATGGTATGACACAGAGGCCTGAATGGCATGCCATGAGCAACAAACTAGCTGGGCACATCTCTCTCTCTCTCTCTCTCTCTCTCTCTGTATATATATATATAGTTATACTACAGTACTGTTTGTGGGGAAAAGAACAGAATGCCAAGAGGAAATTATATTTTCACGCAAAAGAGGAGTTCGCGATTAAGGAGGGCTTGTGAGACAGTTTATGATGTTTAAGGGGGGACAGTCAGAGAAGGTTGGATAAGTGAGTGGGTGCGAACTAACAAGCTGGGTTAAAATAGATGGATTTTGAGAGCCTGCTTGAGGTTTTTGAGGGAGGCGTAAAGTCTAACAGGAAGAGGGAGTGAGTACCTGTGGTGGGGAACAGCACAGAAGACCTGAGCAGGTTTGGGAGCAGGTAATTGGTAGTAAATTGTGTGGGCTGGTCTGTGGAGGGTCATGAGATTAGAAGTGTAGTAGGGACACAATTGAATACAGGCTTTACAGTTGAGTGTGTGGAGATTAAAGTGTATTCTATAGAGGAAATGGAGCCAGTTTAGGTTCTGGCAGATAGGTGAGGCAAATACAAGACAGTTAGAGCCAAGCAGAGGCATTGAGGACTGGAGTGTATAGAGGTAGGAGTCTGGTAGGTCAGATAGGAAGAGTTTACTGTAGCCCTGTCAAGAGATGACCAGTGAGTGAATGAGTGTCTTAAATGTATCCATGGAGATAAAGTGTATAACCATTTAGATATTGTGAAAGTGGAAGCAGCATGAATGATACAGAGTGTGAACGTGTTGTGTCAGAGATTGAAGACTTGAGCATAAATACTAAGGAGGCAAATAGAAATTATATATTATAATTATAGAAAGACTTATAGAACAAAAGAGAGATGATGTTGTCAGCAGATAGTGATAGTAAGAGGGATGGAGATTTGGGTGACTCAGGACGGTGGGAAGATGATAAGCTATATACCTGTTGCTAGGCTTTATTGTATTGCAATACATTTTGTAAAACTTCACAGATAGTAAACGTAACCACAGAACATTTGAATGTCCATGGGTCATCATTTTCAGGAATTTTTCCCATCAAAAAACAGGTCTTAATAAAGAATTAGATGTACCTGACCTACTCACTGACTCTTCATCCCTCCAAACTCATTTACAGTAAATTAAAGATAAGCAGTTTGGATTGCATGCAATCTAAACCTGCCTGAACTTCAGACAGCCAAGTTACACTGAGCGGCGGCTCTGGTCCTCCTGCCTGACACTGATTCCACTTCGAAGCAAAATGTCATCCTTGCAATGTCAGATTCTCATGGTTTTTGGATTCTATTCAAGGTATGCAGATGGAACTTGGCACCAATTCCCTGTCAGGCACACTGCTGTATGCTGCGCTGTACTCTGCTGTATAGGCTGTGCTATGTCCAGACTCAGGCCCTGATTCAGAGCCGGATGCTCTGACAGAGCACTCACTCTGAATCAGCGCTGTCCCTCTTAATTTTTAAAGTGGCCTCCTGGCCGCTTGTATAGCTGTGGGTGACCGTCGTGCGCATGCGCATCTTGGCCAACATCGACCCGCTTGTGAGCGCTCAGCGCTCGCGAGCAGGTCTGAATCAGGCCCTCAGTTACAAGTGGCTGTGCTGCTCTTAGTCAACGTGTATAGGGGGGCACGCTGCTGTATGCTGCACTGTACTCTGCTGAATATAGGCTGTGCTGTGTCTAGACTCACAAGTGACTGTGCTGCTCTTAGTCAATGTGTATAGGGGGCACGTTGCTATATGCTGCACTTTACTCTGCTGTATAGGATGTGCTGTGTCCAGACTCACAACAAGTGGCTGTGCTGCTCTAAGTCAATGTGTATAGGGGAGCACACTGCTATATGCTGCACTGTACTCTGCTGTATAGGTTGTGCTGTGTCCAGACCCACAACAAGTGGCTGTGCTGCTCTTAGTCAATGTATATAGGGGGGCATGCTGTTGTATGTTGTGCTGTACTCTGTTGTAAATTGGCTGTACTGTTTGGTGTGCTTTATCCTAGTGTGCTTTGTTCACGTGCATATATAAGCCTTGTGACTCCACGCAGTTTGAATTGAGCTGCAACATCAAAAAATGTAAATAAAAAAATAGATAGTTAAATTCTATCAACTTTTTGTCACAGAGGTTTTTAAAAGATGAAAGGGGCATGCAAAAGATGCTGTCTGTGGCCTGAAAAAATGTTTGTACATTTTCGCCATTCAGCCATAGCATGCAAGAGATTGCATCAGCTGCAAGAACAGTTGAATTTGCCCTGCCACAAACTGAAGCAAGAGGTGGTATCCCGGTAGAATTCCATCCTTTATATGCTTCAGCCGATGGATGAACAGCAAAAAGCCACCCACAGCTATACAGCAAGGCATGACATTGGGAGAGGAGGTGGAGTGTTCTTTAGTCCAGTGCAGTAGAGAATGCTTTCTGTCTTCTGCCTGGTGCTCAAACCCTTCAAAATAGCCACCTGTGAAGCTGGCAGGAAAAATGTGGTTTTCCAAAAGACCCAGTGTTTATGCAGAGGAGTCAACACAATATTGTGACATCTGGTCGAGTCCAAAAGAATTGCTGAAAAGTAGTGACACTGCTACCGCGCCTCCATCTGATAGGGTCACCATCCAAAGAATGGTGGATGATTATTTTCATAACACTGTACACATAGGCATGTCACATTGTCCCTTTGATACTGGAAAGAAGAAAAGGCAATTTGGAGGCCCTTGCACAGACTGGCTTTGCATTACTTAAGCTGCCCACCCTCTAGTGTGTAGAGTTTTCAGCACAGTACCTTATCAGTGATCGGCGTAGGAGACTACTTCCTCAAAATGTGGAAAAGTTGAGGATCATCAAAATGAACTAGAAATTCCATGAGGAAGACCTTTACCACCAATTAGGTAAAAAAAAATACAGAGGTACCTGTAATGGTGGATTTCAGCAGAGATTAATTAATATTGTGAGAGGATGATGTACACACTGATGAGGATGAGAAATCAGATGAGAAAAATTATCTCTTCCAACTGTAGACAGGATTAACAATACTGTTAGCTTCCTTATGCTCATTGGTAGCTTGCTTTGTGGGGGTCCAAACAAACCATTTTAGCCACAAGTGGCAGGCAGTCAATGTTGCTGAAGTGATTGGTTTGTTAAACTGGGCATGTCCTGTTTAATATATACAACAGAAGGCTCGGTGTGAGGGCCCAAGAACAATTCAATCTTGCAACTCTTCTCTTTGCATTATGTGCTGATTGGCGCATCTTTTTGCATAGATGACAAACATTTCTATATAGTTTATTAAACTGCTATCCTTGTTACCACTGCAGTGCCACTCTTGTTTCCTAGATGGGCTATGTTGGAAGTTGTACTGCCACTGCTGCTGAAATCTTCTACAAGCAGTTGATCAATGCAAAAAATGTCCAAAAATGTTTATGGCCATAGAAAGCATCTCCTACATTCCCCTTTCATTTCAAAACATTTTTTGAACCACCAAGTTTATTGGGTGGGCAAAACATGGGACATGTTCACCCAGTTGTAATTATTAATTAATTTCAGCCCTGGCAGTCTAGTGTGAGCTCTCCTTTCTGCAGTCCTGTGTGAAATGGCACCTGAATCACTGCAAGAGGGTCTTATATCAAATCAAAGACCCGTGAAATCCAATGCCAGAATGATGATGTTTTGCCTTAATTTTGAATCTGAGCCTGGCGGCAAAACCATAGGACTCAGATCCCGTTGAATTCCCCTCCTCCCTCGTAAATTTTCTTTGGAATAAAAAAGCTAAATTAAATTTACCAACGAATAAATCCTTCCTTTTCCTGCCTTCCACTACATACATAATCTACCTCCCTTGGGCCACTGATCTAGTTCTTGATTAATGAAAGTTACTCCCACTCTGTTTCCTAGATGTGCACTGTTTGAAGTTGAACTGCCACAGCCGCTGTAATCTATGCCAAAAATGTCCAGAAAATTTATGGCCACAAACAGCATCTCCTGCATGCCCCTTTGATTTTTTTTAAAAATCTGAACCACTGAAGAGCTCCACTGGGGCAAGGACTGATGTGAATGAATACATTTTCTTTGTAAATGCCTCCCCTCCTCCCTCATAAATTTGCTTCAGAATTCAAAACTTAAATTAAATTTACCACAAATAAACCCTTCCTTTCCCTGCCTTCAACTACATACATACTTCATCTCCCTCAGGCCCCTTGAGAAATAAAAACATTTGTTTCCTGATGTACCAAGTTGGAATTTTAACTGCCAAGCCACCCCTGCCAAGCTGTCATTTAGCTTAGTAAGCCAGCTAGCACAACGTTTTGACCTGAACTGTATGAAAACAATATTGTGAGCTGTGAGTTGGAAAAAAATTACTGGAAATGAGTGGAAATTAATGTTATATAATTTAAATAATACTATAGGAACACAAAAAAGGCTAAAATTATATAATTTTAGCTGTTTTTGTAAATTTTTGGAAAAAATCCAAAACCAAAACCAGTCACAGTGTTTGGGCAAAACCAAAAATTGACAATGAATTTGAACTAAACCAGCAAAAATGGTCCGGCGCACATCTCTATAGTATCTCATACAGAGATACAACATCTTGTTTTTCCATGCTGACTAAGACTATGCCTGAGCCCTATTCTGCCATCTTGATACACAAAAAAGTATTAACAGTTATTATTAACAGTTACTTATATAGCGAAGCATATGTCATTGCACTTTACAGCTGGGGACAAACAGTAATAAAACAAGACTGGGAATAGCATTGCCCTGCTCACAAGCTTACAATCTATAGGGAATTAGGCATTGATACAAAAAGATAGATGCTACCTACAATATTGCATAATGGTTTAGCCAGGTTGCATAGGTCCTTGGTGGGATGAATGATTCAGTCACATAGGAATGTTGACCAAGGGTCAGGAGGATATAAAAGCGAAAATATGTAAAGTTATGTGAGGACTGTATAGTGGAGATGTAATTGGATAGACTAACTTATGGAGGTTATGTGGATGCTTCTGGAATGCATTTCATCTTTCACAACTTTTTCATTGAGAAAAAAAGTTGTACTTTTAGTGGTTACAGAGACAAGTAGTGCAGTGCATATCATTTGGTGTCATACATTTGATTGTTTAATGTGAAATGTTTATTTGTTTTCAAAGAGTGTATTATTTTGATATTTTTGGTATCTATAAAACCACACTTGGAACATATGGAGCTACCATACCTGTAGTTATCCACATAAGGGCCGATTTAGACTTGGACATAGATCAGTATTTGTAGCATTCATATGCAAGTTTCTATACTGCATATATGTAACTGGATCTTAGAGAACTCCATTGTGGGTGAATGCCGCAAAGTGCACTTAACAACGACCATCAATTTTCCCCTTGCACTGCATTGAGGCATACAGGAAAATTGTCAATATTAGTGTACAGAACATCGATGAGATATACCACTCTTGTGTCCCCTTACACTAAGATGAGGAATAAGAGCAATTGAAAATGGTTTGTCCTTATTTATTGTAGCTAGTCCCCTGGAGATACAACATAATTTGATGTGGACACTTCTGTGTACAGGAGGTCTGGTGTAAGGATATGTGATGATAATGATTATATAATAACACCTAGTACTATCTTGACACTTACAGTATGATTGGCAGCTGGTGTATTTTACTCTCTAGATATCTCATTCGAGCTACAGCTATATTACATCGAATTGTGGATCTATGTACTTATTTTCCATTTCCTTTGTACTACCACCTGAAAGAAGTTTCCTATTGACTTTTCAAGGAGGTAAACACTAGATTTGGAAAATGAAACTTTCACATGTATTAATAACACTATTCTCTCTTGTGTATATGAAGGCTTGCAGGCTGCATTATTTCAAATAGTTCCATATATGAAATTCTCATTAAGAAATCTTCTGTTTGCACCTGGAAGGGGTGTGGTATATAAGGTTGACAACCGTCATGTGGACACTGCTGAAATGTCGGCATGATATAGTGTTGACAAACCATCTCTAGCTGCAACTTACATGCCCCAGATGGTAGCAGCTGCTCCAGAGACAGCAGTTCCGGCACAGACCTCTGAGGAAGTGGTGGTTCTGGTTAGTATTCTACCCTTCTCCTTAAACCTAACCTCACCCTATAGCCTAACCTTAACCTCCCTAATGCCAAACCCTATCCCTCTGGTCCCGCAGTCTAATCCTAATGCCAACATTTCATATGTCACAAGTCGACATCTCTTATGATTCTGAAGATGTTGACATGTTGCCTGTCGACATTTCAACAATGGTCCACATTTTAGTGTTCACTTTATGCTTGTCGACATTGTGAATATTAACCTAATGACTGCAGTTGGGCATAGAAGTGAGATGAGGATGACAGAGGTAACCTGGAGCACTGCAAGGAAGAATGGGCAAAAATCACTCCCAAACAGTGTGCAGACCTGGGAGAAATTTTCCTCAGCAGACTGAAAACTGTTATTGAAGCAAAAGGTGATTCAACCAAGGGCTAGTCTGCAGGGATTAATTACTAATGCAAGCAGCATCTTTCCATTTTTAATTTTGTTTATTTTTAAATTTGCAGACAAATAATTAATTATGAGTTTCAAAATTTACTTTGAGAGCCTATTGGTTTACAATAAAAATACTGCCTGGAACCAACTGTTACAAATGCCATTTGTAATACAGACAATGCTATTGACTTTTTAGGAGATTGAATACAACTGCAAGCCACTGTGTGTTTGTGTTTAAATATTTAATATTGTATATATATTATAGATGTGCGCGTACCTCCATGTTTTGGTTTTGGTTTTAAGTCTTTGTTGTGTTTTAATTTTGGCAAAACCACCCTCAAATGTTTTGGTTTTTTATTTTGGATTTCTTTAAAAAATTATAAAAACAGCTACAATCATGTAATTTGAACCTGTTTTTGTTCCTACAGTTTTATTAACATCAGTAACATGAATTTCCAGTAATTTCAAGTCAATTTTAACCACTTGGTCCCGGATGAACAATGAACAGTATGGTCTTTTTAGAGGAATCCAAATGTTGTTATACAATTGCAGACTTAGGCCTCATTTACTAACGAGTTTTATCACCAAAACGAGTGATAAATTTCACTGTGTATGATAAATGTTGCTCCAGCCAAACAGCTCCTAACTGTCATTTTTCTAACAGTTGACAGTTGGTAGCTGATTGGCTGGAGCACCATTTATCATACAGAGTGAAATTTATCACTCGTTTTGGTGAAAAACTCGTTAGTAAATGAGGCCCTCAGGGCCTGATTCATTACGGATCGCAGCTGCTATTGCAATAGCAATTACACACGCAGTCTCATTGTGATAGTATGCCAATCCACTGTGATCACTATGCCGTCGCAGCACAACATAACTACTTCCACTTTACCTTACACACATCCGTAATGTTTAGCAAGACTGCAAAACCATCGGTAGCATCGAGTACCATCATAGCCTCACGCACACTTGCACAAGCTCTGATTTTACTCAGGAATTGCTAACCTCATCGCATGCTATGAATACTCAGGCTGCGTATGGCATCACAGTGGATAATTTATGTTCACCCATGCAACAGCGTTCAAACGCACCGGCACGCCTGCGTTTTGCCAACCACCCCTGTCACCTCCCACAAATGGCACTTCCTGTCAATCACTCTGTGATGCGTCTGTGTAGTCACTGCGATCGCAGTCCCTATCGAAGTGGCTTGTTCGCACACGCGCACTGCGCAGAACGCAACAATCACCCGATTGTGTGCAGAAATGCAGGTAATTAATCAGGCCCTTAATGCATTTCGCTGAGGTAATGACCCTTAGCTTCTTCAGGAGTGAGTGTGAGGAGTTCTGTGGGGTTGCTGGTATTTACACTAAGAGAGTAATTATGAATCCCCATCAGCTGTGAGTGTTAATCAAACCACACCTAAAATTGGTATTATAATTAGAGATGTGCACTGACCCACGTGTTTTGGTTTTGGTTTTGGATTGGGATCTCCCCTGGTTTTGGATCTAAATCTGGTTTTGGATTTTTTTCCTTGGTGTTTTGTTTTTCGGTTTTGTTTTTTTATCTGGATTTTTTTTTAAAAAAAAATGATAAAAACAGCTAAAATCACATAATTTGGGCCTTTTTTGTCCCTACAGTATATTAACCTCAATAACATTTATTTTCAGTCATTTCCAGTCAATTTTGACCACCTCACACAGTATTGTTCACCATCATAGGCATAGGCCAAACTAACTCACAAGTACGTTCAATAGAAAGTAACAATGCAACACATCGACATCTTGCATGGAATATCCTGGTGAAATCAATTAATCACTCCCAATACATGCCTAGTCTCACTGCCCAATCTGTATTTTCCTCATGGGGGGTGCTGGGCCACCAATGACTGACCCTTGTAAAGACATTTTCTTGAACAGTTCCCCAAAATCTCCCATACCATTAAATACAGTGCTCCGTACCTTCCGTACCTGTGAGTCAGAATCAGTGTAGGATGGATACAGTGTGGGCTACAGTGCGGGTCTAATATATTGCGGGATACGGTGTGGGTTGGATACAGTGCGGGTCTGATATAGTGCTGGATACAGTGTGGGTTGGATACAGTGGAGGCTGGCTGCAGTGTGATTTGAATACAGTGCGGGATACATAGTGGGTTGGATGCAGGTTGGAAACAGTGTGGGTTGGATACTCCAAAAGCACACTTACTGTGACAGCAGTGTTGACAGTGCAGGGTTCTGACGGTGTCCTCAGTACATGGGATGGCAGTGCTGCGGTGCTGGCAGTGTCCTCAGCAAAGGGTACCGGCGGTGTCGGCAATGCGGGGATGCCAGCAATGTCTTCAGGGCAGGTTTACTGGCTGCGTTGGCAGTGCAGAGGTTGCTGACGGTGTCCTCAGTACATGGAATGGCAGTGTGGGAGTGCTGGCAGTGTCCTCAGTGCAGGGTATCAGTGGTATTGGCAGAGCGGGGGTGCCAGCGGTGTCCTCAGTGTAGGTTTGATGACTGTGTCACCAGTGCAGGAGTGTTCTCAATGCAGGGTGCCGGTGGTGTCGGCAGCATGGGGGAGCCAGTGGTGTCAGCAGCGGGTCTGCCGGTTGTGCCAGCAGTGGAAGTGCCGACAGCTGGTGTGTCGGCAGCAGTGGGTGCTGGCAGCAGGTGTGTCGGCAGCGGGATGCCGGCCACGGGAACCAGCACCATCTTCTTTCAGTTGTTTTTTCCCTGCATTCAATGGGCTTAACGCTGATTGGCTGAGAGCTGTGACAGACGGCTACGTCAGCCAATCAGCGCTTTGCCCATTGAAGGCAAAGGGATTTTCATAAATGTCCGCTCGAGGTAAAACTTTGAGATCCAACAGCAGATCACGAGGTTTGGCTTCGGGAGAGGGATCCAGGGCAGGATCGCCCCGGATCCCCAAAATTCAGGTGGGTTTGGTTCTCTGAGACCCGAACCTGCTCATCCCTAATTATAATTGGCCATAAGGAGGCAATCCTACTAGTATATAGTAGAGATGAGCGGGTCCGGTCTCAGAGAACCAGACCCACCTGAATTTCCAGATCCGAGGCGAGAACCGAGCTAGGCTCTGGTTTTCCCATGTGACTCGGTTCTCAAAATGAGGCAAAACGTCATCCTCCTGCTGTTGCATTCTCACGGGTTTTAGATTTTATAAAGGTTCCGGTGATCTGCTCCATTTTCACTCCAGGTGTGGATGGTGGACAATACAGACGTATTACTGTCACTGTCTGTGTCAGTGTGTTGTCTGGGGCTGAAAGCTGCTGCTGTGTTGTCCATAAAGGGGCTGGGGCAACAGTATATAAAGGGGGGCTTCAGTGGGTGCTGCAGCTGCTATGTCATTTGTGTTGTCAATCAAGGGGCTGCTGCTTTGTTATTATACATAAGGGCTGCTGTTGTTGTCCTGTCCATCAAGTGGCTAGGGCTGCAGTCCATAAAGGGGTGCTGTGTGGTCCTGGGGGGGTGCTCTGACAATCAGGGTAGCTCTTCCTCCATGTAAAAAATAAATAAAAGTGCTCTTTTTTGTGTGTTAGCAAATTAGCTGCACTATTATTGTTTGGTGACACTGCCGGCCAGACCGCAGTTTATCGTCCACTTATTTGTGATTCTGCAGGTGGTCTGTCCACACTTGGCAGGGGTGCTTTGTTGTCCATAAAGAAGAGGTGCTGTCTGTGTTGTTCATCAAGGGCCTGCTGCCTCACTCAGGGGTGCTCTTCCCCAGTGTAAAAAATATAAAAGTGCTTTTTTTTGTTTGTGTGTGTTAGCAACTTAGCTGCGCAATTATTGTTTGGTGACACTGCCGGCCAGACCGCAGTTTATTATCCATGTATTTGTGGCTCTGCAGGTGGTCTGTCCACACTCGGCAGGGGTGCTTTGTTGTCTATCAAAAAGGGGTGCTGTCTGTGTTGTTCATCAAGGGCCTGCTGCCTCATTCAGGGGTGCTCTTCTCCAGTGTGAAAAAAATAAAAGTGAAATGAAATTAATAATATCAATATATCAATATCAATCCCAAAAAAAAAAAATTATTATTTTTTTGAGTGTGTGCATTACCAACTTAGCTGCACTATTATTGTTTGGTGACACTGCCGGCCTGACGGCAGTTTATTGTCCACGAGTTGTGACACTATAAGTCGTAGCGCAGTGTGTTATTCTTATTCATAAATACAGTAATTCATCTTGTGACACTGTAAGTGGTAGCGCAGTGTGTTATTCTTATTAATAAACAATTAATCTTGTGACACTAGTGTTAGCGCAGTGTATTATTCTTATTCATAAATAATCTTGTGACACTAAGGGGTATATTTACAAAGGTTCGATTTTTCTTTTGTTTTGATGTACGATTTAGCTCACCTCAAACCCAATCAAATCAAAAGTTCAAATCCATCTTCAAACCCCTCATTTACTTACATTCGATTTTAGAAGGATTTTCTAAATCAAATTCGATTTGGTTCGGTTTTGAACAGTGATTTGCTGTTCGATTTGGCATGTTAATGTACAAATCGAATGGCAAATCCCACTTCAAAACGAACTGCAAATCCCTGACTAAATAGAACTGCTTCATGCTTTCACAGCTTTCACTTTCAGCATGAGCAGTTTGTTTTCACAAAGATACATGCATACATCAGTGAGATGCATGCATGTACCTGTATCTGACTGTAACAAGTTTAGAAACAGTTCATTTTTTAGAAAAAATGACATGGGGTCCCCCCTAAAACAGGACCAGCCCCAGACTTTTCAAAGCCAGTCCTGGTTGTCTAAGTACAGGGGAGAAATTGCATAGGGTTACCCCTGTACAAAGCACAACCAGCACTGGGCTCTGATCCAGTTCTGGTTCTGGAATTACAGGGGAAAAAATTGCGTAGGGTCCCCCTGTAATCTCCAGAACTAGCACCGGACCCTATCGAGCCACAGCCAGGGGAGCCCTATCACCGGGCCCCCCAGCCACCATCAGTCCTGACCACTAGTCAGCCCAGGCCAGGGATCCCTGGGGAGTTGGGGACCGCTAGCCTAGGCTGATAGCCTGGGGCTATCCTCACCACCCCTCGCCTGGGTGGTGGGTGATGGGTAGATAGCGTAAGTGTTGTGCATTTGAAAAAGTATTAAATATTGTCTTTTGCTGTGGAACTGCAGGTACCAGCAGGCCTCCCCCACATGCTGGTACTTGGAGAACCACAAGTACCAGCATTCAGGGCATTACGGGGCCGCTGGTACCTGTAGTTCTACTGCAAAAGCAATATTAAAAAAACACAGGACAAGCACACCGTACACAGTATAAGTGTATTAAAAATACAGGCACTCACAAATGCACTTACACATGTACTCATACTCACCTATGTATACCTGTAGCATCGGTCCTCTTGTCCAGTAGATTATCCATAGGGTACATGTGGAATAAAAAACATACTCACCTTCTCCTATGTGTGGCTCAGTCCGCTTCGGTCCAAAGTAGGCATCTATGGTCTTCTTAAAATAAAAAAATTAATAAAACTGACCCATGCACTGGATAACAACCACAATGGTTGTTATCTCCTGAATGAAGTGCTCAGAAGCAGCTTCTACCTTTGTAGAGCCGTATCTGAGCGTTCATTGGCTGAGAGAGGTCAGCCCCCTCCTCTCTGAGCCAATAAATGGCTCCCTCCATTGAAGTCAATGGAGAGCCGCAAGGTAACTAAAGTTTATTTTCCGGTTCCCATCATTTACTTCAATGGAGGGAGCCGTTCATTGGCTGAGAGAGACAGGGGCTGACCTCTCAGCCAATGAACATTCAGATATGGATCTATAAAGGCAGAAACCGTGCCTGCGCACTTCATTTGGGAGATAACAACCATCGTGGTTGTTATCTAGTGCATGGGTCGGTTTTGTTTGTTTATTTATTTTAAGAAGACCATGGATGCCTACAGGGACAAGTGGACCACGCCAGGTAATGTAGGCGAGTATGTGTGAGTGTGTATGTATGTATTAAAACTTTAATTTCACGGTGTGTGTGTTGTGTTTATTTAAACATTTCTTTACAGATAAACTACAGGTACCTGTGGGCCCTTAATGCCCAGCATTCTGGTACTTGTGGTTACCCAAGTATCAGCATGCAGGGGAGGCTTGCTGGGACCTGCAGTTCTACTGTAAAGACAATGTTTTTAATCTTTTTTTATACACTACACTTACACTATCAACTCACCACCCACCGCCTCGGGGTGGTGGGGATAGCCCCGGGCTATCAGCTTAGGCTAGGGGTGCTCTGGAGAGGGAAACTCCTTTATTGGGGGGTCCCCAACTCCCCAGCGATCCCTGGCATGGGCTGACTAGCAGTCAGGGCTGATGCTGTGGCTGGGTGGCCCAGTGATAGGGCTAGCCTGGCTGTGGCATCAACTCCCTGCTAGAAAGGGTCCGGTGCTAGTTCTGAAGATTACAGGGGGACCCTACACAATTTTTTCCCCTGTAATTCCAGAACCAGGACTGGCTCAGAGCCCTGTACTTAGACATCCAGGACTGGCTATGAAAAGTCCGTAGCTTTTTACAGTAAGATACATGCATGCATCTAACTACTGTATGCATGTATCTGTGTCAATCCAACCTGCTCATGCTCAAATCAAAAGCATGAAGCAGGTCTATTCATTTGGGGATTTGAAGTTCAATTTGAAGCTCGAGTTTGTGTTCGATTTCAAATCGAATTATAGTAAATAAGGGATTTGTTTGTTGGTCTATGTAAAAGTACCAATGTTTTTTCGATGTTCGATTTGAGTAAAATTTGGTTTTAAATTCAATTTTACATTTGATTTGGCCTTTAGTAAATACCCAAATGCAAAATTGAATGCAAAATTGAATGCAAATTGAATGCCAAATCACTCAAAAATCAAAATCAAACTTTAGTAAATTTACCCCTAAGTGTAAGCACAGTGTAATCACATTGTGTTATTCTTAAAAAATCTTTTGACACTGTAAGTGGCAGCACAGTATTGTATGTTATTCTTTTCTTATTCATAAAAAATATTGTGACACTGTAGGTCATTGATAACGCAGTGTAATATTTTAAATTGGTAAAAATTGACATGTGTACTGTACCACACTTCATTCGTGTTTGTTGACATGGAGAACGATCAGTTAAAACTTGAGAGGAGAGCAGGAACCGCATACTAGTGCTGGAGCTGCTGCCAGTGCCACCATTCATTACGATACTAGTCCATCTACATCATCTACTTAAGCCGATGCCCAAGTGCATACAGGGCTTAAGTCAGGGCATCTAAAATCAAGAACCAATCTTTTACAGTGGTAAATAAGAAAAAATCAAAGGGAAAGTTAGCTGCAGAGAGACATAAAATTGGCAATATGCTTTTCACCACACAAAGTGGCAAGGAAAGGCTAAGGCCTTGGCCTTTATTTATGACTGGTGGTTCTGCCTCTTATGATGATGTAACCACAAGTGAACATGCTGACATATAAATCTATGATGCTTCTGTGGAAGTGCCCCAGGATGAGCAGGATATTTGTGTAGCTGATGCTAATGAGGATGTTTATGATGAGGATGTTGATGATGAGGATGATGTTTGTGTAAATTAGGCACCAATGGATGAAACAGTTGTTGTCCATGATAAGGAAAATCCCATTGTCATGCCTGGGCACAAGACAAAAAAACTTGGTCTGCATCACCAGTGTTTTTTTTCTCGGCAGATGCACTTGCTGGAGAAACTGAAGGAGAAGCCACTGCTGCATCATATGCCACTTGAGCTGACAATTTGCTTACCAACAGCTCTTTGCATCAGATCCTATTAACATTGGGAAGAAAGACACAATGTCTTCATCCCTTCTGGATGGAAAATCCACTCCCAGCAGCAGCAGGCATAGCACTCAAGGATTCTCAAGGAAGACACAACATAAGACTTAAACCTTAAATCTTGCATTTACTCTATTCTGCTTGTCCTTATATCTGTGGTTAAGTGGACAGTGGGTACAACAGAATTTTTGAGGCCACTAATTAAGTTTGTTTTTAATGTCCCTGTAAAAGCTGGGAAATGCTTTTCTAGTGACGTGGAATCTTTGTAAAGTAATGTTTAACAGTGAATTGTTTTTGAAAGCATTACTAGAAGTCTTCCTGGTCCCCTTCTGGGATGAAAATCGACTCCCAGCAGCAGCAGCAGCAGTAGGCATAGTGCTCAAGGATTCTCAAGATAGACATGACACAAGACTTACACCTTAAATCTTAACTCTTGCATTTGCTCTGTTCAGCTTGTCCACATATCTGTGATTAAGTGAACAGTGGGTACAACGGCATTTTGGTGGCCACTAATAAAGGTTTTTTTAATGTCCCTGTACAGGTTGGGAAATGCTTTTCTAGTGAAGTGGAATCTTTGCAAAGGATTGTTTAACAGTCAATTGTTTTTGAAAGCACTATTAGTAGTCTTCCTGGTCCCCTTCTGGGATGAAAATCCACTTCCAGCAGCAGCAGGCTGCCCCAATGATTCTTCTGGGGCAAAGACATGTGAATGAGTAAAATATTTTTTGTAAATGCCTCCCCTCCTCCTCTCCTTTCCTCCCTCATAAACTTGCTTCGGAATCAAAAAATTAAATAAAATTTACTACCATTCAACCCTTCCTGTCCCTGCCTTCAACTACATACATATGCTAACTCCCTCAGGCCTCTTGAATAAAAAAAACATTCGTGTCCTTATGTGCCATGTTGAAAGTTAAACTGCCACGTGTTTGTGCCACCCACTGCTGCCACTTAGCTTAGTCAGCCAGCTAGCTTGGTGCAAATTTTGGGCCTAAACCGGATGAAAACAATATTGTGAGCTTTGAGGTGGTCAAAATTGACTAGAAACAAGTGGAAATTAATGTTATTGAGGTTAATAATACTGTAGGAACAAAATACAAATTATGTGATTTTAGCAGATTTTATAAATTTTTGAAAAATAATACAGATCCAAAACCAAAACATGCAAGGGGCAGTTTTGGCAAAACCAAATCCAGATCATAAACACAAGGAGATCCAAAACCAAAACCAAACACGGGGTTGGCGCACATCTCTAGTATATATAATCTTATACCTATATAACTAAAACAAACTGAACATAAAGGTAACAAAACTCTGGAGTTCGCCAGCCAGTGAAATCATAGGGCCGTCATGTTATGTAAAGAGCAGCCACATGAGCTGGACCTCAAGTTGCACAGTATTGTGGGGAATATTGCCCAGCACAGAGTTTTCTTATGGTGGTGATCCTGGTGATTGTGTTGGGACTATGGTGTCACATGGGGGTGAATAAGGAGTCAGGCTGTGAGCGCTAACATTTGGACTCCCAGTTCAATGAAGAGAGAGTAAAATAAGTGGATCTTGTAACAGAATCTAGGATGTCTGCAGTAGCGCTCTACTAGACTTTTATGTGTGGACGGGAGCAGCTAAGTACTCGAGTAGTCCAATCTCACAAAATTAAACGTATATACTATATAAATCAGTAAAGTGAGGATGGATCCTGCTTCTTGGATGGACACAGCACAGCACTCAAAGATCAACAATCAACATGTATAGACAGACACTGATGTTTAAAAGCTCTCTTGTGAAAAAATGTGGTGTTAACAGGATAGCATCCCCGATAGATGAGCAGCACACTGGAATAGCTAGCAAAAGCTAATCCTACCTTTCCCTATGTTGCCGCACTTCGTGGTTCTCAGCTCCGGAACCTCTTCTGGCTAATACTTCAGACCACTCGTCTGTGAGTCCCGCTTCAGCCGTTCAGTGGGTCCCACTTCAGCCGTGTCCCGGTGCTAGTCCCGCTGCTGCACGAGCGCTCTCCATCTGAGTGCAGCTCGTGCTCTGGAATTGCGCCCGCTGGGAGATGACGTCAGAGGTGGGGGGGAGATAATCCAAAAGTCCACAAAAATGGTCACCAATGCGTTTCATACTTCGACTTTTTCAAGGTGTCCATATACTGGGGTCAGTCCTCCTTATATTCCTGGAGGATCCATTTGATTGTTTGTTTTCAAAAACTCTGTCTTTAAGACTATGTGACCACAATAAATATCTAAAAATTTTGTAGGTGTAAGAACTTTATTAAATCTATATAATAATATAATATATAATATAATATATAATATAATATAATAATATTTATATTATTTATATTACCTTGAAAAAGTTGAAGTATGAAACGCGTTGGTGACCATTTTTGTGGACTTTTGGATTATCTCACCCCCACCCCTGACGTCATCTCCCAGCAGGCGCAATTCCAGAGCACGAGCTGCACTCAGACGGCGAGCGCTCGTGCAGCAGCGGGACTAGCGCCGGGACACGGCTGAAGCGGGACCCACTGAACGGCTGAAGCGGGACTCATTGATGAGTGGTCTGAAGTATTTGCCAGAAGAGGTTCCGGAGCTGAGAACCACGAAGTGCGGCAACATAGGGAAAGGTAGGATTAGCTTTTGCTAGCTATTCCAGCGTGCTGCTCGTCTATCGGGGATGCTATCCTGTTGACACCACATTTTTTCACAAGAGAGCTTTTAAAAAACAGCAGTGTCTGTCTATACATGTTGATTGTTGATGTATGTCATTTAACATTGGTCCTCAGTCACTTATAATACTTTACAACAGATCATTTACAAGCGCTTCTTTGTTATACATTATTGCTTTTATGTAGCCAGTTTACTGACTACACTAATAGGAAGCTGCTATATTTGGGAGCGCTAGATATTGGTTTTCTTGTTACAGCACAGCACTCAGCACAAGAGCAGCCACTGGAGTGTATTGATGGAGCACAGAACAGCCCTTGGATGGACACAGCACAGCCCCTTGATGGACTCAGCACAGCCCCTTGATGGATAGCACAGCCACTGGATGGACAGCACAGACCTTGGATAGTACATCCCCTGGATGGACCCAGCACAGCCCCTGGATGGACAGCACAGCCCCTGGATGGACACAGCACAGCCCCTGGATGGACACAGCACAGCCCCTGGATGAACAGCACAGCCCCTGGATGGACTCAGCACAGCCCACAGCTCAGCCACACAGCAGAGTACAGCACAGCCGGAGTGTAGCAATTGGGGCCGATCACTACGGGAAAGGACTTATATGCAATCCAAAATCCGCAAAAATCCGAAGAAGGGACTGATAATGGTTTGCCTTGTTTTGGGAACAGTGTCTGGCGGGAAACCCCAAGACTGACTTGGATCCCTGTCGGATCAGGTATGCTCGGGTGGGTCCGGCTCTCAGGGAATTTCATTCATCATATGATTTCACAGTTTTTTTCATGTTTCTGGAACTAGTTGTAAGGATTACAAATTATATATATATATATATATATATATATATATATATATATAAGTGATTTTACTGTGTAGCAATGATTACCATTATAAAAAAGTACTAATGTCATGTGTTTAAAACAGAAAATACATTCCTATTAATATTCTCAGTATTATGATACTCAAAATATTTATAATCTATATATTCAGCAGTCCAGAGCACCTAACAAAAAATTTTTAGCCACAGAATTGTACTTGTTCCTTCTCAATTTCAAAAACTGATATTTGGATAAAGATGGATTGTTAAAGCAGGCATCAGATTAGCTGTGCTACTGACCCGGGCCCCATGCCAGGCACCTCCAGCTGCCCTGGGCACAGGTAAGTAGTACCCGCTCCTCCCTCTGAGCAACTCTGCCTGCCGCACTGGCCAATGTGGTATATTACTGCTAGAACACATTTTAAATCCGAATTTCAGGTTTTGGATTGCAAAAATTACATGAGTTTAGCTGTTTTAAAAAACCTTGTATCATTGAAAAAACAAAAACACGTGAGGATGGTTTTGCAAAACCAAAGTCAAAACTGGAAAATGAATCCAGATCCAAAACCCAAAACACGGGGGTCAGCACATCTCTGTTGAGGACATATCTATAGTTTATTTCTTCAACCTGTCTCCCGCCAATGGCTCATTTCCAGTCTTATTTAAACATGTCCTCACCTTACCAATCCTAAAAAATCCATCTTTCAACTAAGCCTCTCTCTTCAAGTGCCAATATACTGTATTTCTTTCTTCCTCTACACCTAAAAAATAATTGGTAACTTTTCTACAGCCACCAATCTCGCTTTCTTTCTTTTCACTCCCTTCTGCAATTAGGTTTCCTTCTCCAACATTCCACGGAAACTGCACTCACAAAAATTATCTATGATCTACTTACCTGTAAAACAAAGTAATTTCTCCATACTCTAGTCCTGAACCTTTCTGCTGCTTTTGACACTGTTGATCACCCTCTACTCCTGCAAACACTTCTCGTTACTGACCTTTGTGATACGATTCTTACCTGGAACACTTCCTACCTATCAAATCATGCCTTTAATGTATTTACCTCTGACATATCCTCACTATATGCTGGGGTTCCACAAGACCCTAGGGGAAATGTATTACAGCAGCTCAGTAAAGAGGCAAAGCAGGAAGCACTAATGATGAGATGTACCGTAAGAATGAGTTGGGCATGGGATGCCGGCATTTGGGAATCCATTGGTCAGAATCCTGATGGCGGCATTCCGACAGGGTCAGCATTCAGAGAATTGTTGGTTGGTATGCTAAGCCTCCCCTCTCCCTACCCTAACCCTAACTCTCCTTCCCTGGTGCCTGACCCTAACCTCCCCCCCTAGTGCCTAACCCTAACCCTCCCCTTAGTGCCTAACCCTAACCCTCCCCCTAGTGCCTAACCCTAACCCCTAAACCTAACCCTAACACTCCCCCCAAACCCGCTACTTACCTTCAGCATCCAGGCGGTTGGGATGCCGGCAACAGGATTGTGACCGGCGTGGTAATTCTGGCTCTGGTAATGTAAGCACCAGCATCCCGACCGCCGGTATGTTGAATGTATCCTGTAAAAACATCTTATCTGCCAAAGCGGGGGAGTAAACCCCCTCCCTAGCGATCTCTGCTATAGCCCACCACGCCTCAGCTTCGGTGGTTCATACATCTCCTCTCCTGTTCTTGGCCCTCTACTGTATATCTCTTAAATCTACCTCTAATCCCCTTACTACTTTTATTCTGTACTATATTAAGTTACCAACTGTCTCTCTGAGAGGCCTATTCATCATCGGAGGTCGTATGGCCCCTGATGATTGAGGAATGATCTTGCTGCGAGGAATACTTAAGTATCCAGCTTGCAGCGGGGGAAACTTGACACCGAAGCAATTCATCAATGCTCCAGTGCGGGGACAGCTGCACCAAAAAGTAGCTGTCCCCTCGGTTAGTATCACAGCTACAGATGTAGCTGCGTTACTTACCTCCTCCCTGTCGTTCCAGCTATGCATGTGTGACCTCGGGTCATGAATGCACAAAGCCGCCGGGTAAGTAGTGAGGAGGTGGCTGAGGGATCCCTCTTCGCATCCCTGGAACTCCTTTCCATAGGAAGGTGCGGGGCTACGAGAGCTAGTGCCGTCTGAATATGATGCTTGGTCTCAAAACTTTGCTGAGTTTGCTGAATATCAGGTGG
Source organism: Taudactylus pleione (assembly GCA_031769625.1). Lineage (NCBI taxonomy): Eukaryota > Metazoa > Chordata > Amphibia > Anura > Myobatrachidae > Taudactylus > Taudactylus pleione. The sequence continues at coordinate 4,394,984 of JAUIMM010000108.1, forward strand.
TCCATTTGGGACCCCTGATGATGAATGACCCGGTAACCTAAATATGCGGAAACTAGCATTTCCGCATGGTTACCGGGCTATTTATCAGTTGATGAATAGGCCTCTGATATCTCTACATGTAAAACACAAGGCTACCTAAAGCTCTACATGGCCAAAGCACAACTTATCATCTAACCCGCCTTCAAGAGTCACCTCCTCCCCTCCTATCTCCCCCACTATCAAGTGGTTTCATCTAATCTCCCCATCACAACTATGTCAAATACAACTGACATTTTTTCAGACATGGATAAGAGGTTTTACCTTCATAAATTATATAGTTTGTTTACACAGCATTTAAAAAAAAATCCATGCAATTTAAAAAGTGCAATTTGGCTTTTAGTGATTTTCAAGGTTTCCAAACCACAGACCTAATTGGCAAAAATGTGTGGGAAGTAAAAAACAGAGCTGAGGTACAGTATCAGATATACTCTGATTATTTTTTGTATACATTGAAAAGATCAAATTAAAAAAAATTGTAAATGTTCTGTGGATGAGGTGAAAATAATATACACATCCCTTACAAAATATTACATAGAGCCAAGGAAGCAGCATATTATAGACCACACACTTGGGTATACATACGAATTGTTTGTGGTAAGGTATGAAATGTCAACAGTTATAATGTCAACATCCATCATGTAGACAGTGATGAAATATCGACATGTTAGAATGTTGGCACTTCATCCTAGTGGCCCAGCAGTAACTTACCTTCTCCTGTGGCTGCAGATGCTCCAGTAGTGTCCTTTAGTGCCTAACCCCTACTCCCCCCCACAGCCTAATCCTAACCCTCCTGCCCACAGCCTATCCCTAATGGCAACATCTGACAGTTGACATATCACCTGTAGACATTTTGAGAATGTCAACCAGTTGCCAATGGGAGTTAGCTGACACAGGAGTCTGGGGGCGGGCTAATCTGGTGCGCCTGTCAATCACACATAGACCCAGCTTTAATGATCATTCCCTGGCCAGCATTTAGAGCAGACTTAATTTTATTGTGTAGTTGGAACCCCAAACCCTCGTTAGTTTTTTTAAGGGCGGAAGCCCCCACACTGCAACTGCTACTGGTCCTAATCCTTCCTTTCAAAATGTAATATGTCAGAAGTTCCTCTGCACAAATTGAAAAATGAGAGACAAGAAAATACAGTGTATTGTTCTTAATAAAATGACATTATTAGCATGTGATAAGGTAGTAAACATTCACCTAATTAAGGTGGGAAGTACAGCACCTGATGCATAAACCATTCGGAATAAAATGTGATTTCTTATGACTACATTGTTCATCTTTTTTTGTGACCCAACTGTATTATAGGTCCCCATTAAGTACAGTTGAGTACACATAGACTGCAGTCACGCCAAACAACCACTCTCGGCGCGCCAGGTCCCGTGCAACTCTGCAGATATACAAGTGTCGCATATCAAACTAATCAGTTCAGTCTCCTGGTGTGTCTAAGTCACATCTCGACTTCGACTAATTTTTGGGCAGCCGAGCGGAGCGGAACCTGGTGGCTCACTCATGCCAGGTATCTCACATTGCATGGCGAATTAAGCCTAGGTGTATGAGGACACATCTGGATGTGAAAAGACACAAATATGTACCAAAAAATGGAGATGATGAAGCACCAAAAATAAAATGAAATCTTAATCTGCTAATCTCTTGTGTACTTAAATGTTTTTCAAATTGTGTATTCAAATTCATTTTCTATGTACACTCCACATGTAATGTATGATATGCTGGCATTTGAGGTACCACAAGAGCTTGCATTCTATTTAGACAGTTTTACACTGGCTTTAGAAGGTGGCCATTGCTAGTCAATATGATAGAATCCACATATGAAATTGTTTAAAATCTGTGGTTTATAAAACACACTTTAATCAATCTCACTCTGCAGTCTATTGATGATGCTGGCTAGCTGCTGTAGCTGAACAGAAACCAACACATCTGTAATGGTCACAATGTGTGAAAATCAGTGGTGGAAGTTCAACCCTGTTGTTTAAGGCAGGATCTCCCCCCCCCACCCCCTCTCACCTTAGCAACTGTAGAGGGATGGGAGTGGTGCCAGATTGTGGGCATTTGATGTGTTTGGGTGTCCACAAAGTGAGCACCAATGTCAACTTTACTTTATAGCAAATAAAGACGCCATGTTCCTTCTAGCCCCCTCCTCCCCCTCTCAGTGACCCCTGGCACCCAGAGGCGAACACCTGCATTGACCACCTGTTAGTTATAGTTACGCTAGTAGTGAAAATGTAAGGTCAAAGAGCATGATTGTAGGTTACAACCAAAAAAGAAAAGCTGATAATAGCAAAATCAATAAGAACATTTGTATTATGTACTGTAGATAATAACTTTATTACATTGTACTTTGAGATACAGTATATTACAGACAGTTAGATTTGTTGAACTACTGCAAGGAGATATTACGACATTTTTTTCTATTTCTCTATATTCTTTTCTGTTTCTGTTTCAAAAAATTTTCGTTAACATTTGTTGTTTGAAAACAAAAAACCATTAAATAGCAATATTACATGTATTTCATAATCATACTTGAACTTCCAACAACTTTATTAATGACACCTGGCATTGTCTCAATCCAACAAATTATGAAAATGAACATATGTGTCACTCATCATACACATACTAACCCACATGCAGTATACAGACTAAGTTGTGGCCAGCATCAACCCTGTATATACTGTATAGAAAGGCTCCCAATTCAAAGTGCTCTGTCTTTGTACTGGAGTCTAACTATAAGTATCAAAACATCTAAGTCATTGTACAATAGCAAAGTAGGAGGACTGAATCATTAAGCTTAACTTTGTTTTACCTCTTGTAAAAAATGTATGAAAAGGCAGAAATCTTTAATTTATGTCCATATCATGTCAGCAAATACATTGTATTTGTAATATGCAGCCTGTGCTTAAAGAATTGCAAAATTAAATATTATTAAAAAGTAAAAAGTGTTACTATGTGCCTTATCTTATCTTTTATCGTACTTCCCCACAACATTTGTTCATTACATGAAATTCAGCTAAGCAACAGAGATCAGGTTTATGAAGTTAAATTCCAATGAAAGCTTTGGATTTTATAGACATGGCAGAATCAAGGTGTTTATGTTTGGGGCTGGTTTGGCTTGATTAGGTTTCTTACCTGACGCCCTCTGTAAACTCATCTTACTGATGTTTAATCCATGGGTTACTGAAAAGACAAACACTTTATGTCCCACTTAAAGGTATAGATAGAGTTACAATTTCATCCATCTTTAAAATATCCAGCATTTTCCTACCATTGTATAATTCTACCATCCCTGTTATACTGTAAGTACCATACTTCCATAACACTAATAAAGTGTTTCATTCGCTATTGGATACACAGTTTTTCTTATAACTTTTACAGGAATTGACGTAATTTTGTTAAATGTGACACAGACATACCTTTGTCTATGAGAAACATGAGAAGTCATAGCAAGTGTTGAAAGTGTTGACCATTAGCATCCAGGTCAGCTGTTCACGCATGTGCGAAGGGAAAGCCAGCTGTTCACCACCCTAGTCAGCAGGGCAGTCCAAAATTCATTAGGGGAGAAACACCAACTGCCAGTGAGGATGCCAGTGAGAATGGCAGTGAGAATTGCAGTTGGTGTTCCACTGCTACTCAGTAGCAGTGGAGGCTCCACTGCACCACTGCTAGTCAGTAGCAGTGGAGGCTCCAGAGGTGGGGCTGCTGCACAGTCCAAAATTCAAAAAGGGGAGCCACACCAACTGCCAGTGAGTCCCAGCCAACAATGTTTGGCAGCGTTTGGGATTGCAGTTGGTGTGGCTCCCCTATTTGAATTTTGGACCGTACTGCAGCCCCACCTCTGGAGCCGCCACTGGTCAGTGGGTATTCCTGTTTCTGACAGTGGTGTTGTGTACTGTGGGGTCCACATTCATCGTGTCTATGTGTTACATGCCGAAATAAACCGGTACACAGCTGAATACACGTATTTATTCTCCAGACATACTGGATCCGCAAATTAATGTAGCACACTCCTTCATTTGCGTAGCCATGGACAGACAAATATCCCAATGTAAGTATAGCAACAATACAATATGTAATGTAATGCATAAACACCTTAATATCAGAGGGCCGCCTTGGTACTTTAGTCAGACCCACTATACATCCAATGACATCCCCTACTGCCACTATAGGAATAAACACAAATTTGGTCGTCATTTATTTGATAACAGGGGAAGAGTGGTGATAGAGGAAAGACATAAAAAAGGGGCTAAGCAGATTAGCATATAACCATTCAGGTCCTGCAACCTGCAGCATACTGCCTCAATACATAAAATGTACCCAAGGTACACATCTTAAATGGTAACCTACTCCTTTAAATCATGCCGACTTTATATCATGACTCCCTCAGTGTAGTCACATCCTCATGGAATATGACATAAGACGTGTTTTGGTTTTGGATCTGTATCTCCTTCAAGGTTTTGGATCTGGATTTGGTTTTGCAAACCACCCTCAAGTGTTTTGGTTTGGGATCTGGATTTTTTAAATAAAAAATAGATAAAAAGTTTTAAAAACAGCAAAAATCATGTAATTTATGCAATCCAAATCCCGAAATTCGGATTTAAAATCTGAATTCCAAACCGCAAAAAGATCAGAACCGCGACCTGGGTTTACCCGGATCTCCTCAGGAGACTAGAACTGCAACTCGTATTTACCCGGATTCATGAAATTCGGGTGGATTTGGATTTCTGGAGAACTGAACCGCATATCTCTAAAGACAACAAATAATAAATTTTGAACAATGCATTTCTGCAATATGGAGTGTCCTTAATTGACTCAGCAAAAATAGTCCGTGACCCTTATCCATGTCATAAAGCCCTGTTACACTATGGCCCTGATTCAGAGCCGGACGCTCTGACCAGAGCGCTTGCTCTGAATCAGGGCCCACCTCCATAAATATGGAGCGTCCTCCTGGACACTCGTATAGCTGTGGGTCACCACCCACAGCATATACGAGCTTGCAGGATGAAGGTCGCGATGGTCTTGACCATCGCGACCATCGCCACTGCGAGCAGAAGCCTGCGGTTGAGTTTCTCAACTGCAAGGCCAGGAGTGATTTTAGCTCTATCAGAGCCAAAATCACTCCCACTGACATCACTAGTGATGTCAGTGGGGCCGGCTTCTGACGGTAGGCGTTCCCTTGGGAACACCTCCGTCTGGCAGGCACGCCCCCGGCACGCCCACCAAAGTAGGCGTGCTGTCAATCAACATCGACAGCACGCCCCCTTTGATCAGACACTACGAGCGAAGGAAAGTCCTTCGCTCGTAGCGTCTCGTGCATGCGCACGACGGAGCTCCCTCCGTCGTGCGCATGCGCAGTGCAGACCATTGACCCACTTGCGAGCGGACAGCCGCTCGCGAGTGGGTCTGAATCAGGGCCCATGTTTGGCCATGCAAATATTTTATTTTTACACATCTTGGCAAAACATGTAAAATCAGTGTGTTATATATTAAATAATTCAATTACACTTTATTCCATGTGAATGGGATTCTAATGAACTTTTTTTTTTTTACAAATGTTTTAGTTTGTTTGTTTGTTAAATATTGGGTATAGGCAGTGATAATGATGCTGTTGGGCATGCCAAGATCAACAAAGAAAGGTCACTTTTAAAATACAAGAAATGACACCCATCTGACTGTAGCCTTATAACACATGAGTCATACAGTACCAAAGGTCACACAGAAAAAATAATACCTAATTTACTTTAATATTATTTGTTGCCAAGGATTTAATTTCTAAATTGTGTGTGTACTGCTAGCAGCATCCGATAAAGATTGCATGTGTTGTGATCTATATATTGGTTCAACAAACAGTTTTTTAAATGTTTTTATATATTCTCTTGCATTTTTCAACAATACTTGTTGCATGTGATATGCGGTTTAAAATAAAAAGCCAAGTCTGTAAGGAAAACTATACATACTGTGCTGTGTATATATATATATATATATATATATATATATTATATACATATATATATATATATATATATATATATATATATATATATATATATATATATATATATATTGGCTGATGTACCCTTATTAGAAATTTTAATTTCCTTCATCCAATCTTAACTTAACTTATATGCTTAGTTTATTTAATGCCTCTGGTGCAAAGGAGCATGCTAGTATCAGGATTAAGTGAATTGAACCTCGAAGACAAACCTGTACAGATGCCCAGCCGCCACCAGTTTGCATAAAACACCATAAGTAAAGGGATGTGATATGTTAAGGAGGTACTCAGCGGATATGGTGTAGCTGTCCCCCTTGCTGTTGTGGGTCATGATGGAGAACTCCTCCCAGTTGTCCACCACATGCCTTACAATTAGTTCACGCACCTCCCGAGTCTCTAGCTGAGTGTCATACATGATATAGAAGAGGGACCGGAACCGCAGACTACATCTCCTGTGATGGGGAAAATGGTGTGAGGCACCATCTCTCCTTTAGCATTCAAAAACTGAATTGCCATGTTCGAGAAAATGAAAAATCCAAATAGAAATCAAGTGAAGAATACAAATAGAAAAAACCTAGTCAAAGTGTTAAGTCCTTAGCAGTGGCAACTCCAGAGGTGTGGCTGCAGCACAGTCCAATATTCTAATAGGGAAGCCACACCAACTGTCACCCCACATGCTGAAAAACGTCACTGGCAGTTGGTGTGGCTCCCCTATTTGAATATTGGCCTGCGCTGCATCCCCACCTCGAAAGCTGCCACAGACAATGAGTTTACAGTCCCACAGCACTTGGGCCATGCTGCTTTGCCACCCAATCACTTTGGTCAAGAAGAAACATTTTACCACTTTTCACTCCCTTACCTTGTTCGAATGTTAAAAAATCCCTGCTTAGTGGGTGCCTCAAAATGCCCTGGATGATGTCACTGGCAGGCGCCCCGTCGGGGCACTCCGAGGAACTTGATATTGCACATGGTGATAGGTGATGGGGTATTTAAGGTAAGCTTTTGTATTTCCTATTTCACATCCTGAAGACAGTTATAGACTGAAACGTTGTTTACTATACCACTACTGTAGTTGCATCGCCTGGTTTGTTGTCCCTGAGTGCCGCACTTCTGTACATTGTATATATAGAGTGGAGTACACATGGGTGCTAATTTTTGTCTACAGTATCTTCAGTTCAAGTTACAGTCATCACAGCTTTAAAAAGTGATCTTACTAATCTGTATAATACTGTAAACAGAAATGTGAATGACATGCCATGAGCCTTGCGGTGATTACAGCTTTAAGTTATGCCATGACATGTGAACCAATAAGGCCACCTTTGTTGCTACAAGTATCCTGTGAATATGTATTCAAATTAATTAATCAATGTAAATAACATGTGTGGCTATTAAATAATAACACTGATGCTATAATATACACTGATGCAATAATATAAATACATTTTAACTCCATTCCCCTTCTTTGTACTCCCCTTCTGCATCCACACACTGCTGCATTCTTATTTTCCTTTGGTCAAAGCCGTGCTGTAGCTCATTATCTGTCAGTTATCTCAACAGCTCCGTAGTTTTCTTCTTTACCTTAGTAACTGATGAAAAATGGGTTCCCTTGAGGCATTCGGTATGCATATCCGGCTGCCGCATGACCGGCAGTTTGATTCCCGGCTGTGGCAGCCCGACAAAATAGCAGAGCCCGACAGCGGAAGCCTGACAGCACTGGAAATCCTGATCGTCCCTAAGGTAAGTACCTAATAACCTAACCAACCCCCCTAACACTAACCCTCCTTAGGGGTGCTTAACCCTAACCTCCCCCCAAGTGCCTAACCCTAACCTCCCCCTTCTAAGTGCCTAACCCTAACTCCCCCTTCCCCACTGCCTAAACCTAAGTCCACCGGGGGGGTGCCTAACCCTAAGTCCCCCCCGGGGTGGCTAACCCTAACCCTCCCTCTTCCTAGCCTAACCCTAACCCTCCCGGGGGGGGTGCCTAACCCTAATTCCACCCCGGGTGCAAACCTAACCCTCCCACCCGTGGCTGTCCGCTCATGGTGCCCGGAATCCCTTCGCTCGGGATGTCGGGCGCCTGTCTCCTGGCGCCGGGAAAATGACAGGCGTCTAGATTTTAGACACCGGTCATTTATCCCTAAGTGGGATAGAGGATTCGGGAAGCCTGCAGTCGGGATTGCGGCCGACGGCTTCCTAAACGTATCCCCCCTTGAGTACAGATCTCACTTTAGGGAAAAAAAAGAATCCACATGGTGCTAGGTCGGGCTTGTATAGAGGGTCTTCTAGCACCGAAATCTGTTTCTCGGTCAAAAACTGCTTCACAGAGAGAGCTGCATGGGCTGGTGTGTTGTCCAGATGGAAGATGAAACCATTTTTCCACAACTTCTGCTTCATTCCCGTAAACTTGCTAGAACATTTTTGTAGTAATGTTGAGTCATTATTCGGATGCTGAGTCATTGGTCAGTTTTAACAATTTTCAAAAATGTTTCCCATTTTAATTTGTTTTTGATGTGCAAGGCCTTCATAATCTTCTACATCCTCATGACCATAACTAAATCTTTTGTGCCACTCAAACACATGCACATGACATTCAATATGCCCCATAATCCTCGGTTAGCATACAGAATGATTCAGTGGGCGTTTTGTTCAATTTAACTAAAAACGTTAAGTTATCACGTTGCTCTACTTTTGAACAAAGCAATTTTATGACACACAGGAAAAACACAACTTCTTTGAACGCTGTGTGACAGCAAACTATCTGTGCGAGAGGGGTGAAACTTGCAAAACCGTTTTGGGATAGTCCACGGTCAATGTTCCCCCACTCCTTTTTAACTCAAGCAGTATGTTTTATTTTTTACAAATACAGTCTACTTATTTAAAAGTTACAACTCATATACTGATTCAGGGTTGGAAGAAAAGTAAAACAGGGCCAGATTTTACAGCAAAAGGCCTCCACCTAAAAATAGGCCCATCTTCAAGAGAGCATGATGTTGATCAGCCATCAGCTGGACTCAGGGCCAGCCATAAATCATAGGCATTAACAGTATAGTTCTATATTCCTCAGAAATGATGCAATTTTTATATTTTTAAATATTTATGGAGACATTGAGGCTAATAGTGTAGTGGGTGCACATTCCCACATAGCAATTGCCACACCCACACAATACTGGTCACAGCTTCTCTGCTTCTCATGATGGTCCTCAACAATTTAAGCCCCAGGCCAAAGTGGCCTTTAATCTGGCCTTGACTTTACACCTTGTAAAAAAAAACATGTTGCACTGCAGGTCAGTGCCGTCAAGAGCTCTAACATGCACTGGGCAAAGGCAAATATGCCCTCTCCCCCCCAGAAAAAGTAATAAACTACTATGCATGGCACCACATACTCAACACATGAATAGGGCTCCAGGGGACACAGTGGGGCAGACCCAGGCACCTCTCACTGCTTTGCCCACTACTAATGGCCACAGACTTCTGCAGATCTATCACTGCCCCATGTGCCACTGTAGCTGCACTGCTACAGTATACAAGTGTGGTCAGTGGTACTGGGCAGAGCAGTGGGGGTTGTTGCTGACCCTTCAAACAGCCTGGGCCCGGATAAGTAGTAGCCACTCCTCCCCCTTCTTAGGGTTAGGTTACAATTGGGGCTAGGGTTAGGCTGCAGTTAGGAATGAGGTTAGGGTTAGTTTTAGGCTAAAATATCAATGTCAACATTGTGAATGTTGACATGTCAAAATCCTGAATGTTGACATTATGGTGTCGACATAATGAATGTCCACATAACATACCACACCCAATAGAATGGCATACCATACCCAATAAAATGGCATACCACACCCAATTAGATTGATTCATTAATTTGAACACCAAGAAGTTGTTTGGTTTTAAAAATACAATTGATTTTAGTAGATGATTGATTGATACATTTTGATTGTTGATTGGGTTTGAGTAAATTATTTTATTATATATGTGTTACCCTGAAAGAAGGTAGAGCAGGACATAACCTCTGAGGTGTGACAGTGGGAAACTATGGCATCCTGAAGAGATACAGTACTGTATAGATGGGTCCTCATTCACCTAGTGTCTTTACACCATATGGCGCGGGACGCTTGATGTGATATAGATGCCCCCCACAGGTTACATAGAGTACTTTTTCCTATGTATTGTGTCTTAGGGCCATATTCAATTAGAGGGGAAAGTCGGAAAGGTTTCGCCTGTCCGACTTTCCGCCTCCTTCGCCTGTTTCAGGGGTGAAAACTTTTTGTGCGCGTCCCTGCTGTTAGCCCTTTTCAGTTCCAAACCATGAGAAAACGCCAAGTGGCGAATGCAGAACAGGCAGAAAGTACTGTCAGAAGTGGGGAAGTCCAGAGCCGGCCCTAGGCATAGGCATTGTAAGCAAATGCCTAGGGAGACTGGAATGCCTAGGGGCATTCCAGGGCTCTGTCGCTGCCCCCCTCCATTAAAGATGCTGCCTGTGCGGCGCCTGCTGTAGTAAGGAATATTTTTTTTTCTACACAGCCTGCCTCCATTGCCCCGCTGGCGGCCGCCCAAAGCCCCGCCCACATAAAACCCGGTGACGCCCACCTGTCAACCCCCCCATGCACGATTGACCCTGCCAGTGACACCTTAGGTCCTGCCCCCTTACAGAGGCCCCGCCCCCCACCCACGGGCCGCAACCCCCCCTTCCCCACCGGATGCTTAACTGAATGGCCCCCAGCAATGAGTGACTTCCAGTATTTTATTACTGGTTGGAGGGAACCAGTCACAGCAGCGACGGCACAGCACCACTTCCTGGAGCTCCTCACTCTGGGCCTGATTCAGAGCCGGACGCTCTGACAAGAGCGCTCGCTCTGTATCAGGGCCCTCCTACCTTAAAATTGGAGCGGCCTCCTGGCCGCTCGCATAGCTGTGGGTGACCACCCACAGCTTATGCGAGTGGCCAAAATGATGGTCGCGATGGTCAATACCATCGCGACCATCGGGCTTGCGACAAGACCCTGCAGTAGGGTCTCGCTGCCGCAAGCCCAGGACTGCTTTTGGCTCTTTCAGAGCCAAAAGCACTCCCACTGACATCACTAGTGATGTCAGTGGGGCCGGCCCCAGACAGTAGGCGTTCCCATGGGAACGCCTCCGTCTGGGCAGCAACTCCCCCGACACGTCCACCTTTGGTGCGAGACCCATAGCGACGGCTTGGCCGTCGCTATTCGGGTCTCGCGCATGCGCACGATGGAGCTCCCTCCATCGTGCGCATGTGCACTAGGGCACCATCGACCCGCTTGCGAGCGCTCAGCGCTCGCGAGCGGGTCTGAATCAGGCCCTCTGTTCCACTCAGTCCCTCCCCCATGTTGACTATGCAGAAGTAGTGTGCACAGCATGTAACTAACTAATAACAATGGATGGACATGGGTAAGCAATGCAGGAGATTTCAATTCCTGACTCCATTCCTTCTTACATCTCCACAATGATCTTCAGTAAAGTGATCCAGCTTCAACAATCCAGATTCCAGGACTAATTAAATCAGGTGCATCTATATATAGATGTGTGAGTATAAATGTCTGTATAGATGTGTGTGTGTGTGTGTGTGTGTATATATGTATATAGTGTGTGTATATATATATATATATATATATAAAATGAACAAAGGGGGTGCACTCACCAGTCTTCTAAAATGAGTTTTTATTTCATCTTTTTAAAAAATTTTTTTTAAAAAGATTAAATAAAAACTCATTTTAGAAGACTGGTGAGTGCACCCCCTTTGTTCATTTTTTGTATGCAGGGATACAGGTGATCCCTTTTGGGTGGCTACCCCAGCAATTGGATTTTCAGACGTGAGTGTGGACTAATACTGGACTTTATATATATATATATATATATATATATATTTGTTCTCCCCCCCATCTCCACCTGTGTACCTTCTGTCTTTCCATGTTGTTCCCCTTGTCTTCCTCCTGTCTTTCCCTGTTTTTCTCCCATCTCCCCTGTTCTAATCATTCTGGTGCTTAGTACATATTGGAAATGCAGTAAGACCTCATTGAAAAATGCAACGCAATTTTCAGTGGTTATACCTCATCCCGTCCTAGGGCCGTATTCAATTAGGTGCGAAAAGCCATTTTTGGCGAAAAAGTTTAGCCGGTGACGCCAGCGGAATCTTTCCCCCGTTTTCAATTGCGGAGACTTTTCGCCATTACGGAAAGTCAATGCAATGAACCCTGCGAAAAAGTTTTGCCTATGAATAGTTGTCGAAAAAAAAGTGCAGAATTGGGGTTTTGGGATGCAAAGTTGCGAGAACCCCCCGCAAGCCTTGGGACAGGTGGATAACGGGCATTAGCGGGTAATTTACTGTGCAAGGAAAAGGGACTGTAATTGAATAGCTACCACACTTTTCCCGGCATTGTAATTAACAGCAGGGTATTGAATCCAGCCCATAGTGGCCAATTCAGTTCAGTGTAAAGTGCTGCTATGCACATAAAGGCCCTCATTCAGAGCCGCTCGTTAACAGCAGTATGCTCTTTGCGTTCCGATGTTGAGAAACCACGCATGCATTGGTGTAACACTGCGCATGTGCGTACGGCATATTGCGAGCTTTTTTTGTCTCGTTCGTCAAATTGCGTACAGGAAGTGACATGTCAAATGTGATTGACAGAACAGGGCGTTTTTGGGCGTTGACGGTGCTGGAGATGGAAAAACGCAGGCGTGGCGATGCGTTTTTTTGGGCGTACATACATTATCTGATGCGAATGTCAAATGTGTTCGTACCAAGACATATGTCACTGGATGATCCTCTTTCCGTTCAAACTGCTCGCACAGCTTGGGGTCTGGATTACTCGACCACATTGGCGATGGCCTTCTCCTCCGTCCTGGCCCTCCACGATGTTTCATAGATTAATCACGGCTTGTCAGAAAAACAATCAGTTTTGAATTGAAAACCAGCTTGTAATGTGTTTTGTAAACAGTTTTTTTGGTTAGCACAAAACCGTACGCAGGTGGAAATCATAGCTGCTAATTTCAGGATTACACAATCATTTAGCGTACATTTGTAGGTATGTTTTTTTTGTTTGTATTTGGTTTTTGTGCTATTGTAACAATAATGTCATCATGTTTGTGTGTATTTTTCCATTTTGCTTTTGTCTGGAGAATTTGCATCCTTATGTAATTTTTAAAGTGTTCCTTAAAGAGCACTTTTTTTTTGTATTTTTTTTTTTTGGGAGGTCGTTTTTGCCTTGTGGGACCAGGATTAACTGTAAACCATTTATAAAATAATGTCAGAATACAATGTCGAACATTTTTTCAAAATTTATTGGAAACAAAAAACATTTTCTGGCCCATTTTTGGCCCAAACTTTTTTGGCAGTGTTATTCCAAAAAAAATTATAATTTGGGCAAACATAAAAGGTATGGAAACTTAAAACAAAAAATTAAAAACAATTCACAAGAAAGGAGAGGGAAGTTTTGGCCAGAAAGGAATATGGGGCAAGCACAGAAGGAGTGTGGGAAAAGTAGCCAGTGCTGTCAACGTTGTTTCCCCCGTTTGGCTGGGGGAGGGAGGGCGCCAGACCGGGTTCGGGATGTCATCGGGCTGGCCTGTCCAGAGGCAGATGTTGTGGCCTCTGGACTAGGCACAGGGCTAGACACATTTGGAGGATTGGCTGATGTTGTGCCAGAGGTGGAGGATCCAGATGTTCCGGCAGGAAGGGAGGTCGGCTCCACCATGTGCTGGCGAACGAGCTGCTCCAGGGCATTGGCGATGCGGATGTTGGCCCTGGTATTTTCCGCCAGGGCCTGACCAATGGTCACGTTGGCTGCAGCATTTTGCTCCAGGGCCTCAGCCACCCGTAGCAGACTGGCGTCCATCCTCTGCAGAATCTCCGTATGGAAATCCGATTTAAAATTGAGTTCTGTGAGGAGTGCCACTGCCTGCGAGGGGGATTGCCCTGGACTGGCTTCTGCAGGGTCCTCAGCTGGATGTACTGGTTCCTCCCCTGCAGAGCCAGCAGAAATTCTGCGGCCAAGGCTCCCCTCTGGAGCAGACATATCCGCCTGTGTCTCTGTGTGAAAAATGAGAAAAGAGTCACATTAAAATCTACATATTGGCACAATAACATTTCAGAGTTGAATACATCACAATATTTACCTGGGACAACATGAGGAGCCGCAAAGTCTGGCATGTCCGTATCCATGTTCGACACGCCAAACACCTCCACAGCCTGCACACACCCCTGTGCCAGCTCTTCCAAATCATTCAACTCCAATGACACAGGGGTGGGACCCCCACCTGTCCCCCTTGCATGCCTAGCCCTGTCCGCCATTTTTTGTTTCAGGCGATATTTGAAGTCTTGCCATCTTTGGGTGAAAAAGTAACCATTATTCCTGTGGTTTTTTTATTTTTGGTTTTAGGGGGGTCCAGTTTTTACTTACCGCCGTTTGACATCCTGGGCTAGACGTACATAATCACCCACCCTATTGACAGCACAGGCTATCTCCTCCCACATTCTCCACTTCTGGCTTGCACCCATATTCCTGTCTGCCTATGGCAGGATGTCCACACACTTCTGAACCAAAACCTCCATCTCCTTTCTTGTGAATTGTGGCTGCCTTTTCTTTTTCCCTGCTTTGCCCAGAATACTGGGCCCAGCAGCCTCTTCCATGTCATCCTCCTCACCTATTTGTTTAAACGTTGATAAATTTAAGCTTGCAAACTTTCACTATATTATGTTTCAAAATAATTCTTGTTTGGAAATGCCTGAAAAACTTACCGGCCGACTCTTGGCCATTGTTTCCCTGGTCTGTAGCCATTTCTTACCTCCAAACAAGAAATACACCAGAACGATTTCTTTGGGTCGTGACGTATTTATACATGCGTCCTTATTTTTCGTCCGCATCATTGATTGTGCGTTCCTATGATCCCTCCTTAATTTTTGCGGGAAAATAAACACTATTTATTGCTTTGGGCGTCTCGAGTCGAGGTGGCGGGTGTTGGTTGTTGGAGGTTACGTTGGTCGGAGTGGATTGTTGGCGGGATTTGTATTTGGCAGTGTTTGGTGTTTGTTGCGGTGTGTCTTTTTGGAGTTTTTCTTTCCATTCGCTTTTTTTAGTGTGGTTGTTTTATTTGTCGTGTCATTTTTTGGTAAGTTTTTGGCTGTCTTCCTTTTGTTCACTTTGTGTATCCTTCTTTTTGTTAAATTTGGGTCGCTAATTTTTTACAAATTCGCTTTTGGTAGGTTTCTTTTGGCTCTGCCCCAATGACCTTTTTATCCAGTGACTTATATATCCTCTATTGGTAAGTTTGTTTTTTCACTTGTTTATTAAATGTTCATGTTTTGTTTAACGCAACTTTGTTTGACCTTACACTTTTAACCTTTGGTTTTGTGATTCCTAAATGTATGAACTAATTAGCGCATTTTTATCTGCTTATTTTCTGTCTTGTAATTGGGAACTAATTAGCGCATTTTTATCTGCTTATTTTCTGTCTTGTAATTGCGAACTAATTAGCGCATTTTTATCTGCTTATTTTCTGTCTTGTAATTGCGAACTAATTAGCGCATTTTTATCTGCTTATTTTTTGTCTTGTAATTGCGAACTAATTAGCGCATTTTTATCTGCTTATTTTCTGTCTTGTAATTGCGAACTAATTAGCGCATTTTTATCTGCTTATTTTCTGTATTTAAATTGGTTGTGATTTCCCGTTAGAAAATTTTTACGAATTTGGGGCCCAAATTGTGGTAGTCTGTGCACTGTCGTTTTGCTCTTTTCCAAAATGTGTGTTTCTCCCCTTTTATGTTTTGTATTGCACCCAATTTAGATTCCTAAATGGCCACCCAAAATTTTTGCATTGTTTGTTTGGTTTTATTTTTAGGTTTTGAAAATCATGACAATACCCCGGCATGTAAGCATCATTGGATTGTATCATAAAGATAAGTAATTTTTCAAATTTTTAGGCCAAGAAAAACCTTACATTGAATTTTTGCCATTTCAGGTTGATCTTGGTCGGATTTTTCTGGCCATGCTCCTGGAAGCCAACCAACCTCAATCTCATCCCAGGAGTAGGCATCGTAGGTGTGCAAGGCCCCAGATATATCGAACACGTGTGACCCTTTTAGGAATGCCCGATGATGAGGTGTTAAGACGCTACCGTCTTCCTCCCCAAATCATCATAGACACTCTCTCATTAATAGAGAGTGATCTTGAGCGGCAAATTGACAGTCCTACAGCAATACCACCACTTACGCAATTTATGGCGGTGTTACATTTCTGTGCCTCAGGATCGTTTCAAACAATGGTGGGAATAGTTGCGGGAATCTCCCAATCCTCCTTTTCCTGGATCCTGAGGGCAGTGATGGAGGCCCTTTTCAAGCACCTCCATCATTTTATTCAAATGCCTTTGGATATGGGTGCCCTTAGTGTGGCCAAGGCCAATTTTTACCAAATAGCTGGCTTCCCACACATCATAGGGGTTGTGGATGGTACTCACATACCACTTCAACCTCCAGCACGGCTGGACACAATTTTTTGCAACTGCAAACACTATCACTCCCAGAATGTAATGGTGGTATGTGATGCCTCCCTCCAGATCCTGTCCCTGAATGCAAAATTACCCGGAAGTGCACATGACTCATTCGTCATCCGACAATCAGGGATATGGCAAAAATTAAACAACCTACAAGCTGGTGATGCATGGCTTCTGGGTAAGTGGAGACCTTACAGTACATAACAATGTTAAGCTTGATACACAGTGATCCTGATGTTGTCACTTCTTTTTCACTCCTTATTTGGCTCCCACACCAGGGCCACAAAGTAATTTTAATTCTGCACTTACAGCCACCAGGCAAGTGGTGGAGCGCTGTATCGGCCTATTAAAAGGCCGATTCAGATGCCTCCACCGCTCTGGTGGCAAGCTCATGTATTTGCCGGATATGGTTTCGAAAATTGTGGTCCTGTGTGGGATATTTCACAACATCGCCATAAGGAGTGGTGTCCCAATGCAGCCAGAGGATGCCTTGCCTGAGGATGGCCCCCCGAGGTTGGTCGGAGGTCAGTATGTGGGGGGGCCATACGCGATGATGTGGTGGCCAGATATTTTAGGTAATTATTGGCACAAAAGAAGTTCTTTGACACAATGTGGTTAGGATTTTGGGAGACCATCTAATTAATTTGTTTTTTTTTCCCATCTTCTGT
This sequence comes from Taudactylus pleione, assembly GCA_031769625.1. Lineage (NCBI taxonomy): Eukaryota > Metazoa > Chordata > Amphibia > Anura > Myobatrachidae > Taudactylus > Taudactylus pleione. The sequence goes on from JAUIMM010000108.1 coordinate 4,412,196, forward strand.
TTGATTTCATAATCTTGGGGACTGAAACGATGACTACCCAAAACAAACCTTCATGGGGACACATTGGATATATTTTTTGGACCCAATATTGCAACGCCACATTTGTGGAATCATGTTGGCATGCTCATTCGTCAACCAGTTCTTGATTTTTCTTTACTTTTTTCATATGGTGTTTGATGGGTTGTACTTTTTGTTATCACTGTGTGTATTGTTTGTGAGCCAACACTTTGGTTTTTTTGTTATGTGTTGAATTCATTTTTTGAGAGTGTAATTTTGCTAATTTTCTTGAACATTGCAAGCAAGTGTAACCAGGTTCACCCACGTTAAAATTGCTTAAGGGTTAATCCTGTAATGTCGCAATTTGCTAAAAATTTAAATATGCTTTCTGGGTCAAAACAAACACCAAAAGGTATTATGTACAATCAGTATGCTTTGGAATCTCGGGCTAAGCAGGTTGCCCCCAAAATTGGGACATGTAAAATGTACTAATATCAAAACACCCTGAAAAAACAAGCAAAACAGAGCTACCCAAAAATGACAATAGTGTGACCAAAAGCACATTTAACCAAAAAACCCAAAGGACACAAAAATGGACACCCAAAAAAACAACAAAAAACAATCAAAACTGTTTTGCCATGTGGGGAAATCAGCAGTAAAAGGTAAAGACAAACAGAGATATACCCAAACTTGGGACAAACCAAATAAAGGAAAAGGCACAGACACAGGATTAGAACAAAACATTTTAAACTACAAAAAAGGATAAAAGGGAAACATACCGTTCAAAATGACGGCTGGGCCAAAACAAACTCCCTCGTCCTCCTCAGAGGTGGCGACATTCCCCAACGAGGTGGGAGGGGTGATTCCGGATTCCGGGGAGGGGGTAGTCACGAGAGGGGTGGTTGGAGGGGAGGGGGAATTTTGATGGAGGGGAAGTAGCACAAAGGGATGTGCGACAGGGTCTGGCCAGGCTGGGGAGGAGGGGGAATTTAGGTTATTTTGGGGAGAGGATGTTTGGCTGGGGGTTGGGGAGAGGGGCCGAGAGCGCCGTCTTTGACGGCGATGACGCCGTAGTCTTCGCTCTGCCCCTAAATGATGGAAAACAAATTGAGGTTACTTTAGAACATCACCTTGTTAAACGCTAATTGTTGAACATCAAAAAATGAAAACATGAACATGCAGATATGAGTACAAATAATAAATAGGCCATACATGAAAACATGCACATGCAGATATGAGTACAAATAATAAATAGGCCATACATGAAAACATGCACATGCAGATATGAGTACAAAGAATAAATAGGCCATACATGAAAACATGCACATGCAGTTAGGGCCACAAAGATAAACATGAAAACCACAGTCAAAAAAACGTACTTTCCGCTATCTGCATGCAAAAGAATGCCAGCAAGCGGGGCTTCCGCCGTTGCAGGTCCGACCACCTGCGCTCCAGCTGGCCGATCTGGCGGCGTAAGCCGAAGGAACGCAGGCGGCCACGTACCTCCGCATATGCGGAACGCTTTTCCCTATTGGTGATGGGGGAGGCTGGCTGGTGATCCGCCTGTCCATCACCTCGGTTAAGACCATCAGCTCGCGCCTGGTGAATGCCGAGGCTCTCATGATGGCAATGGTGTATTTTTAATAAAACAATTTTAATAAAGACCAGAAAAAAAATTTGATTGGCTAATGTATTTGGGTAATTAACAGGACCAATTCTATTGGTTAGTGTATGAGTCATGTGTTCGACAGGGCCACAAATCTATTGAGAGTTATGATAGGCTTGATGCAGTGACATGCGTAAGCTAATTTAAATAAAGAAATTAACCCAGTAAAATATGCGTGGGTAAAAACAAAGAAAACAAATGGATAATTGCCTCAAACATGTATTTTGACAAATAAAAGTGAATGTTTAAGCCGTACGTATTCTGCGGGTAAACACAAACACGGACAAGAGTAAAGTTTATTGCATGTCAAAAAAAAAAAAAAATGACGACCAATTAAGCTAATTGATATATTGATTGGCATGATACGATTGAGGGAGGTAGGCAGAATAAACGAGCAGGTAATCGGAATCTGACAGGCCTACTTCCAGTTTGTACTTGTGCGTGCGTTCCCTGCAAGCCACATTGGGGATGTACGCTCGCTATTTGGCACGCTCGTTAGTTAGAGGAGGGGTCGGTAGACTTTGGGGAGGAAGTTTAGCTGCGTTCGAAATTACGAGCAAGCGCTTAAATTTACATATTTTAGTACGTACGCCGAACGTACGAACGGCCACTTGCGTCCGGCTCTGAATGAGGGCCAATGACCAGTGCCAACATTGCAAGTTTTCCCTTGCACCTCTTTTTGGGGTAGTTTTGGAGTGATTGTGGTATAGCATTGGTTCATTGATATTGGGTGGGGATAGTAGTATTCCTTTAATGTGCAGGAAATGTGTGGTACTGCTGTAATGTGGAGCTGGTATTGCTGATTGCTGTAATGTGCAGGAGATGTGTGGTACTGCTGTAATGTGGAGCTGGTATTGCCGATTGCTGTAATGTGCAGGAAATGTGTGGTACTGCTGTAATGTGGAGCTGGTATTGCTGATTGCTGTAATGCACAGGAGATGTGTGGTACTGCTGTAATGTGGAGATGGTATTGCCGATTGCTTTATTATGCAGGAAATGTCTGGTTTTCCTTTAATGTGGAGCTGGTATTGCCGATTGCTGTGATGTGTACAGTTGGTGGCTATTGCTGTAATGGAGATACGGACTTTTGTGCACACATTGGAATTAGGCAAAACTCCATATAGAGAAATCAGATAAGCAATGACCAAAGTGATTCTAAGTTGCGTGTGTGTGTAAATATAATATATATATATATATATATATATATATATCCCTGGTATGCTTAATTGTATGCGATCACTTTTTCCTGATAGTCAGGACAGGCTCTTATCAGAGTTCTGCCCATACTCCCGTGGCACTGGCTACAGCCCCTGTCTTGGAATAATACAGTAAGGCCTTCAGAAATTTCAGCTCCAGGCCCATGAGGACCTTAATCTGGCACTGCCTCCTCCAACCGGCTTTACTAGCCCTCACTCACTGTGCCACATAGTGTCTCGCCACCTGCGCCTCCATGTGATGTCACCTAGGTGACTCCCCCACAAGTGTGCAAATGAGCACCGGAGCCAAGCATAACTTCAGCCTCCGCTCCATCATATATTTGTGCACACCATGGTGTGTTTGTATGTATTTATGTATGTATATATATATATATCACAGTGTATATAGTTTAATTGCCTGTCACCTCAGTCTCTGAGATGCCCTTCCCGCTCTGCTCTACATTTTCTCTGGCTGATCCCATCTCCTCTCTGCTGTCCTTCTCCTCCAACCCACCCCCATCGCAGCCATGTCTTGACGCTCACACCATAATGGCTCCATCTCAACGCCCCTTTTCACCTCACCACTCCTACACTTACCCTGGCGGCCAGTGCAATGTGCATGTTTATATATGTATATTTTTATAGATACAGTGTGTATGTGTGTTCTAGCTGCTGTGCACCCCACTTCTGTGAGGATTGATGATGAGAGTGCATTATACTCAATATCCTGCTTGTTATCTGCGACATCGCTCTTTTGACCTACATGCAGGTCTGAATGGCGACATAATTATCGAGGGCTATGCTGCCGAATGCAGCATAGGCCCCACCGTCACTTCGTCGCTGCAAGCACCGGCAAGTGTGTATGCGCTTGCTGATGCGAGCACCCCATCGGGTCCAGTCACTAACATGGTCTGTACACACTAGTCATCGTCTAGTGTGTACCGGCCATAACAATGGTGGTGGGATTATCTGTTAGGGGGCACAAGTCAAAATGTTGCCTAGGGCACCAAATTGGCTAGGGCCGGCTCTGGGGAAGTCAGTCTGTAGCCCCAAAAAGATGCACTAACATAGGGAATCAATCTAAATGTGTACTAATAGCCCTAATAACAGTGTTTGGGGTAGTTTCAATTGCTTCTTATTAGCGTCTATGCAAAAGTGGTGAAGAATGGCATTAAGCAGTATTTTTTGGTAAAAAAAAGCAGCGCAGTCAAATTTGGGATACTTGAAAATGGGTGCTAGCATATTTAAATGTCTCTAAAGTGAACTTTTAAAAACATCAAAAACGCACCTGCTACATGCACCTGCAATCCCCAAAACACCTGACCCATCTTTGCAGACCCTCAAGAAGTCTATTTCACTAGTTTTTATGCTTGTCACCCCACTTTTTCACCCCAAAAATGAAAGTACTTTTTCGGAGTGTTCTTAGGTTTTTTGTTTTCTTCAAGATTTGGCCTTTGGGGGACTGTGCCACGGGTTCTGGGTTGTTTCCCCATGATTGTACCCCAAATTAAAGAATTTGCACTTCTTTTCACCTACTATTCATAGGCGAATCTTTTTCACCTATTACTTTGGTTTGAGTTTCCACATTTGCAAATTCCATCTGGAATTGAATTTGGAGATAAGTTCCGACCAGCTGAAAGGCGGCAATAGGCAAAACTTTTTCGCCAATTATGGCTTTTCGCCTCTAATTGAATACAGACCTTAGTTGCATAATAGCCACATACAAAGACACTCAGAGTGTACCTGGGACACTAGGTTGCTACTTTTGTCACAATGAAAATGGTATAACCTCTGTGCAAAGTCACAGATCAAGCATAACAAGCTTTCATGAGGAATGGCCACGGTTGCTCATATAAGAACCATTTATACACAGATTTGGTACATACAGTAGTCACACACAGAAGTACAAGTACTGCCAACCCCAATAAGATTTTATCTCCTTAGTGGTGCAAATAAGATGCAAATTTAAAAAATAAAAAAATGCTGGGTCATTTTAGTCACAAGTCTATGGCGTGACAAGCGGGACTATTTGGCTCGATTAGAGCAAAGGTGTATGAGGACACAACTGTAGAATATGTGGGTGTTGTGCAGTTTACTTACTGGCAGTCAGACCTAGGAATGGGAACTTTTGATCTGTTGATATGATATTATTTGGTGTCATTAAATTGGTATGATTAGATTTTATTAGATTTGATTAAAAGAATTTGATTTAGCTCCTGAATGAAGATTGGAGAGATGTGTGGCCTCGGAGATGTGTCCAGATGCCATGAAAATGGAAAGGTATGGTGCCGATTAGGTTTGATTAGAGTTGCATTTGTTTTTCGGCTGCTAACAACTACATTCATCCTAGAAGCTCCTCTGTGGCAGGGACGGTTATAACTGAAAACAAAACATTCTCTGTAAAGCCCTGAGTAATATGAATGCTCTCTATAAATAACAATTTGTAAATAAAAAGTATTCGCCCCCTGAAGGAAGAACGTAAAGCGGACCATGACCATGACAGTGGGAAACTATGGAATCTCGTAAAAATAGTGTATATGCAGATAAATCATAGACAGTCCCATATAGGAATGGGCTCCTTTTGATTTATTGATTGATCTGATTTCAAAAGATTTGATTAGATTGTCTTTATATTATTGAATAGAGGGTCGATTCAGACCCGGACGCTAAGCTGCGCTCTCACGCAGCCAAAAGGGGCCGGGTATACAAATGCCGCAATCGCACTGTCTGGTGGATGGATGCCCTCTATGCCTTAGAGAGGTATAAAGACGCCCACCTTTCTTTCTTAGCACACGTCATATCCAGGAAGTGTATGATTAATCTGTAACATCGAGAGCCATCGGAGCTGTACGCAGCGCTTGAGGTAGACCCTACCCCACCGCAAGCACTGCGATCACTGCAGGCTGAAATACAGCCAGGTGACGTGTACAATGACGCTTTCATGCTAATTATGCACACCCATAAAACTCCATTATGACGCCCAGACACGCCTGTGTTCACAGCACCACTCCCCCTTTCACAAGCACCTTCCCCTGTTACCACCCACAAACGGCACTATCTGTCACTCAAAGTAGCGCTCAGTCTTTGTGTTAAGAGTGCACGATTCCCGATCACTATGACTGGTTCGCCCACATGCACTGTGATGCATACGCATGCGCAGACTGGTGACAATCGCCCATAGCGTGCGTCCACGGCTTAGCGAAGGGGTCAGAATCGGGCCCAGAGTTCATTACAATTAGAAAGATGAAAGTTATAAGACCAAACTTGGTGATGTGAACTGACTGCCAAAAGTACTACAGTAGGTAGATACCATTGTAGAAGGGGAGTGTGTTGTGCGCTGTCTCTTTCTCTATTGCTCGGTCTGGGACTCTGGGACTGATTCAGAGCCGCTCGTAAGCGGCTGCTTGCTCGCTCCGAGCGATGTTCGCACAACTGTGCATGCGTATGGGTCGTAATGCGCATGCGCCAACCAGTCATTGCGGTCAGAAATCGTGCACTCGCAAAACAGCGAGGGCCTACTAATTTGAATGACAGGATGAGGCGTTTGTGGGTGGTAACAGGGGAAGGTGCTTGAAAACGGGGAGTGGAGATCCGACCGCAGGCGTGCCAAACGGTCAAAACGGGCGTTTAATGGGAGTGCATAATTAGTAAAGCAGCGTCATCGACCACGTCACTTGGTTGTCTTTTAACCTGAACTGTTCGCATGATTGCGGTAGGAAAATGCTACCACAAGCACTGTGAGCAGTTCAGCCGCCTTTTGATGTACTTGATTAATCTAATAAATAGCAGAGATGATGTATGATGCGAACGGCCAGGGCTTGTCTTTACAAAATAGCGAGCGCATGTTTCGTTCGCTCGCTCAGACATAGAGGCGTCAACAGACCGCAAAGAGCGAGCGCTCAATTTAAATAGCCGGCCCCTTTTTCTGAACGACCGTTCGCAAATAGCGTCCGTCTCTGAATCAGGCCCTCTGTACCTAGGTATAGGTGCATACCACACATCATCTCCATGGAGCCATTTTATAAGATAGACATGCCACTCAAGGGTGTGCGGTCACGCTCTGATGTATCACACACATCATTACAGATAATCTACAATAAATATTTTTAATATATACTATGCCTTCAAGAGAAATCTTCACATATTTATGAATAATAAGATGTTAATAGTTACCCACAACCCTTCCCTGATAATTATTGCTAAAATTAGAACATTAATTGTATGATATGTCACTTTTAATAATGTACAGATTTTATATAACTCAGATAGATAGCTTTACATCAATAACTCAAAATAGTTTCCTGAGTCCTTAAAAGTCATGTACCAAGATCAAGTTATTTTATTTTTTTTATATTATAGGTGAATGTTGTCACTAAGGCAGTGATTAGATCTGAAGTAAGGATCACTGATGTCTTATTATATTATATCCTTGATTTAATTTACATTTACTGATATTCAATATGACAGATGTATGCAGTCAGAATGGACTGCAACCCGATTGGTGGTAAAGAACACACCTTCCACCCCGGTCTATGAGACCACACACTCCATTGGATGACACGCGATGCTCTGATCAGGAGGTAATGGGGGGTATCCACTTAGCGATTTAGCCAAGTGATTGCACCATAGCGACATCATTATCGTGCAATCGCTGGCAAAATGCGCATGCATCGTGCATGCATCGGGCATGTTTTGGTCAGAAGCGACCAGCGATGCGTGTGCCCGCTGGTCGCTTCTGACATCCGACATTGCCCGTACATGCAGGTCAACCTGACGATCTCGTCAGGTTCAGCATGTGCAGGGATGAGGGATGTGCCAGGACTGAACGAGTGAACGTTCAGTCTAGGCACATCACTAGCTATACAAATGACAGCACGATTGCAATGTCGTAATCGTGTTGTTGTTTGAATATATACAAGTGGATACCCCCCTTTAGATGACTTGCTATTTGTTCCGGTCATCACGTGACCTGGGGACATGACACGATTGGTCCTTCAGTATGAATATAGTCTGGGGCAGCAGAGGCAATAGGTTTGTCTTGAAGAAGCTTCTAAAACAGCGAAACACGTGTTGGCGCCCCTTCTGTGTGTGCCTTGATCTCAATCCTCTTGATATAATTTAACTAATATGTGAAATAGTGGGGTAATGATGTGAAATTTACTTTACAAAGAGACATGCGAATGTGTCAGAGTCTCTGGGCTACATAATCACTAATAAAGTGGATATTGGCAACATTGTTACCACACATACTTCCCTAAGATACTCAGCTGTATTCATCCCAGCAACCTACACAAACTGCAGGGAGTGATCATGTTTGACATAGATCTAGAGGAGTGAATGTTCTATGATACTTATGAGCCAAGATACATAAAGATCTTATAACAAATTAAGGAGCTATGGGGAGTTAAAGTTTCAAGATCACTATAATAAATTAATGTGAGAAAGTTTTGTTTTAAACTGAACAAAAACTCAATTAATATATGTATATTTGATTTCAATGTGAAGAATAATGCTGTGTATCCACTACCCAATAACATAGAGCGATTGCATGATTACAACATCGTAATCGTGCAATCGTTCAGTAATCGGGGACACATCCGGGATGTAAATGTTGGAAACGACCAGCGATGTGCACTCCCGCTGGTCATTTATGACATCAATCATCGCCCAAACATGCTGGTCAACCTGACAATAACGTCAGGATGAGCATATTAGGGGATGATTGATGTGCCTACACTGTACGACTGAACGTTCAGTGTAGGCACGGCACAGACTGTGAAACTATTGCATGATTACAATGTCGTAATCAAGCAGTCATTTCTATGTCTGCTAGTGGATGTGCCCCTTTACAAATATTTAAAATAATTGACATTACACTGTTACACTGTGCTTATAGACTTTGCTTTGAAAATGTGCATGATAAATTGTGGTATATACAAATACTGATGAATATAGAAAGATTGCATTACATCACCTTCTTGAGAAGGGATGATAAAATAATTATAATTCAGTGTGTAAACTGTCAGACAATCCCTTTCAAGGAACAAATATAATATATGCACATTCAATGAAGTTAAAGGTTGTAATACGTGAATAATAAATGAGATTACTGCATCCATTTACAACCTGAAACACTAATAAGAACTGTGTAATAAGATCCAACACAAAGCAGATGTATGAATCAAGAAATAACAATATTAAAGACACACAGACCTTTTAACATCAAACAATTAGAGGTGATATATATTTACCTATAAGTGTTATATCAATTGAATTATTAGTCACAGAAATAGTGAACATATATAATTGCGAATAAACCAACTCCCCTTCTCATACTGTATATGCCCAGAGCTTGATTTTAATTATATCACTATATTGAATTAACCAAGAAAAAGACACACAGCAGGGATTTTTCTTTTAATGTTTATTACACATTTTCAATTTAATTCACACTTATGTTACTTCACTTGTTTTTTAACCATTATTTCACTGAACTGTGTTCCAAAAAGAACATTTTAATGCATATCACTATAAAAAATTACTAATGTGCAACGCACAATAGACAAAATCTTTCTTTGTTTCACATTTTGGTTTTAGGTAATTATTACCTTTTTGTCAGTGGCAGCACCCCCAAAATAAATATAATTTTCAAAATTAAAAATAAGGGATTTCTACAAAATTTATACTGATTTATGTGTGCATATGTAACCATTCCTTTGTTTTCTCCTATTAACTGAATATTCAGTCTTTCCAACACGTCTAGCACCACTTTAAAATTATGGATGTAGAGTAAAATATTAATAAATACACACTCGTCATTGATACATATTTGGTACTAATCCGGTTGTATGGGATGCAATCGGGAAACTGGCTGCCTTAATACCGACAGCCAGGTTCCCGACTGTCATATCCCAATGAGGGAGAATGCCGGGCGTCTAGATGTAGACGCCTGACATTTTCCCAACGCCGGGAGACAGGCGCCCGGCATCCCAATCGAAGGGATGCCGGGCGCCGCGAGCGGACAGCCACGGGGGGGAGGGTTAGGTTTAGGGCACCTGGGGGGGACTTAGGGTTAGGCACCCACCCAGAAGGGTTAGGGTTAGGCTAGGGGGAGGGAGGGTTAGGGTTAGGCTCCCCTGGGGGGGGACTTAGGGTTAGGCACCCCCCCCCGGGGGACTTAGGTTTAGGCAGTGGGGAAGGGGAGGTTAGGGTTAGGCACTTAGAGGGGGGATTAGGGTTAGGCACTTGGCGGGGGAGGTTAGAGTTAGGCACCCCTAAGGAGGGTTAGGGGGTTAGGTTAGGTTAGTTTATACTTACCATAGGGACGATCAGGATTTCTGCTGCCGTGAACTCTGCTTCTGTCGGCCTGCCGATGCCGGGAATCGAACCATGCGGTCGGCGGTATTTCATACCGATTCCGGTTGTATTATGCTCCAGACATGACAACATTCAGCCTCAGTAGAGATCTGTAGGATAGACGTGACAAACTCTCTTTAATGTGAATGTTGAAAAACATAATGTAACAATGAACGATTGGTCGGATGATCTATATACATTGAAAGTAACATTAATGAAACAGAGTAAGACCTGGTGGAACAAAACTACTTTCGATAGCTATTTGAAAAATAACCTGATCCCCAGAGGCTTAAGAGTGAAATTGTTCCCCATGTTCGAATTGGCCAATAACGATTTAAAACGTGAATGGAAGACCATATTAACTAATTAATGAAAATCTTAATAAAGCATGATGAGACCATATTGAACCAACTGACCAAAGAAGTTTCAGAATTGGGATAAAAATGTAAATCTTTCGAATTCCTAGAGAAATTTCAGCACAGATATAAGAAATACAGTATAAGAAAGAAATTGAGAAATACAAAGATGATATAATTGAGAGGAAAATTAGAAAATTTCAGCGAGATAGAGAGGACTACTCACAAAATAGAGTTTACAAATGGAATTTTCAAACACAATGCAAAAGAAATTCAAATTCCCTCAATTATACCATGTCAGAATTAAACTGGTCAGAAGGAGAGAATTCTAGTAGTATGTTTGTGAGCAAAAACTATAGGAGGGATTTTATAGCCCAAACCTCAAGAACAGCGAGAACTGATATAGAAACGGATGGCGGCAGACCAGGAGGGTCAAAGGGAGGAAGAAGAAAAAGAGATCTATTGGACTGGAGAGAAGACCCAAGAGAACAGAGGAGATGCAGGAAGTAATGGAGGATAGTACATTCAATCCCAATACTCAAAATGACTCATTAAGAATTATAAATTTAACAGAACAAATTTTAGTGAAGATCTAATCTCAATCCTAAATAAAGGGCTGTCATTTTCTCCAACTCAGGAATTTGACAGATTCAATTGCGAAAAAGATCTGAACCTCCTCACTAGAAAAATCCTTCTGAATATTTTTCCTGAACCAAACCTCTAAAAGGGAACAGTACAGTACATAATGTCTAATTATGACACTAACACTCTTCAATCAGAAGATCAACCAATACTACAAAATCTGGAGGATCTGGAAAATTATAATGACTTCTTACACCCAAATACTAAAATACTATTTTATGGATCTAACTTAAAGAAAATATTTATTTTCTTTCCTGATAGCAAATTATGCCTAGTAGTTCAGGTCTATCAAGAATTAGGGGTACATTTACTAAAGTGAGAGTTTTTAGAAGTGGAGATGTTGCCCATAGCAACCAATTAGACTCTACTTATCATTTAACTAGCACCTTCTAGAAGATAATAGCTACAGTAGATCTGATTGGTAGCTATGGCCAACATCTCCACTTCTAAAAACTTTTACTTTAGTAAATGTACCTCGTATTCTCCAAAGATTTTGACAAACTGCTTAAGTATGGAAAATAATATGTAGACAACATCACAATAGGTGAAGGTAGAGCATTAGAACAGATCTCCAAATGGCAGGATGTAGTGGTCAAGCCCTCCGATAAAGGGGGCAATATTGTCTTGTGGCCCAGGCATATGTATACCAAAGAACTCAAAAATCAACTGGGTGACTGTAGTTGTTATAAACAACTTATATTCAACCCGACCCAAATTTTCTCAAACAATACAATAGTTTATTCACCACAGCTTTCAAGGATGGAGTTATTAACAAAAACGACTTTGATTTTTTGAAGACCGATAAACCAAAAACAGCCACACTGTACCTCCTTCCAAAAATACATAAGAATGAAAATGTACCTCCCAGAAGATCAATAGTACCAGGGGTAGGTAAAATGGCAGAAAAGGCCAGTGTATTCATAGATTAACAGCTACGCAAACACGTACTCACTTTGTCATCGTACGAGAGAGACACAACTGACGTACTCAATAAACTTCAAGATCTAAATGTGAACCCTGGCATATAGTTGGTATCATGTGATGTCGAAAATGTATACACTAGCATAAATCACAAAAATAGAATTCAAGCCATTAAGTATTTTCTTGTTATGGGAGTGCAAAATGACTTCAATAACACATCAGCGATGCTATTACCGTACACATCTCTGAATCAGGCCCAATGTACAATACAAATAAGGTTAAGTGTGTCACAGGTATAGGACACATGACTTACTGGTCAAACTGTTCTAAATATAGAAATCAAATAATGTGAGTTAAATTTAAGAAAACAAAACAAGAAACAAGAAAATAATGTAAAAAAAATTATTGAGAGGCTGAAGGGTCTCATCCTCTCCCTCCCTCTTTTGGTGCTCCCCCTGCATACAGACACTACTCCTTGGGGGGGCATTCCTGGCAAGTCAGTCTGAGGGCTGGTTTGGAGGGAGCTGGCAGTTGGTGTCGATGACCCTTCCCGGACTGTTCTTTGGGCCAGCTCCCTCTGCAGGGCCACAAATGTCTACATCTGCTCCTGAATGGCCTGCATCTTTTCCTGCATCACCTGCAGGATCACGGTTTATATAGGGTGTGTAATGCTTAATCAAGGCACTTTGGGTGCCAATGGGTGACTTTTTAACTTACTATACAATTCTAATAATGAAACTTGCATTCCGGTTGGTCTAAAAACTCGGATTCTTCCTGGTGTGAAATCTCACAAAAATTCACATGATAGTTACATTTGGGACTGAAAACTCAGACCCTATTACATTTGAGAGTTGCTGAACAAACTCTCACATTTCAAATGTGCGAGAAGGTCAGAGTTTAAACTCTCACAAAAACCCTATTACATTTGTCCCCCTATGCTGTTTAGACAGAGGTCGATAGATGAAATGGGTGCACAGACAAATGCGGGGATAAGGACCACTAGGAAGAGCAAAAAAAATTTGACCTCCCAAGACAATTAACAGTAGATGTCCTGAAGAATGTATAAAGAAGAATCTGCTCATGATGTAATTTTGCAAAGAGACTGCCTCACCCCATTGGGTACCATGCAAAACACAAGTGGTTCTCAAACTTTTTTGAATCATGGCACTCTAGAGTATCAGCATTTTATTCACAGCACTAAGCCAAAAGTTTCTTATCAAGAAATTATTAAAATAAGTAATTTGAGCTTAGCTGTCATCCTTAGGTTCAGTAATGTGGTGGTGGATAGAGTTGCAATTCTGTTTGTCTATATATTCCATGATTGGCAGCCATCTGCTCACGGCACCCAGTTTGGGAACCAAAGCATTATACCATTCTGCAGCTCATTTAAGAGACAGCAATGAAGACCCTGTGACCAAACCATCCCTCAATCCTGTGAGATAAATGAGGGCTGGCTGGCAACTTTTAGCCGGGGCAGGGGGGTGTAAATGTAATCAAGTGGCCACAGCTTTTCTACCAGTGAATAGCAAAGGCAAAATGGCAAAAACACTGGTGTGGTTTATCGAATTGGGATGATGTTTAATTGTGTAATTAAATATAAGTAAACTCAATATGTCTAAGTACTTTAATCAAATACATCTTCCAGCCCTGTATGACAAACAAAGACTTTTTTAGTTACTGATATAAAAAATAGGAAGCAATATACAATAATCACCTCACAGCACCCCCCCCCCAAGCCCATTCAATGTCCACCTCACAGGACCCCAACCCATTCAATGCTCACCTCAAAGCACCACATATTGCCCTCGTCACATATTATCCATTGTCTCACAAAAGCCAGCTGCCTGCACATGCCTTATACTTAATTTTCATTCTGTCTACATTTTCTGCTGCTGGATGTTAGAACAACAACAGTAAGTTACTGTGATAGTGATATTTGGAAAAAATTTGTCAATTGTCTATAGGGCATGCCCCAGAGGGGTACATGTCTGTAACTGAGTACAATGCTTGTAGGAGTCACAGCCCACTAGTCACTGGTCAACAAATTAAAGTTATAGTGGTGTGCCCAGTGCCACTCAGTACAATGGTGTGCCTAGTGCTGCATAATACTATGTTGTGCGCACTGCTGCACAGTACTATAGTGTGCCCAGATCTGAATTATTACTGCTGACATTGTGTCTATTTACTCCTCATGGGCTATTCAGAGCTGGTGGCAGATGATACTGCTGGAAGCCAGGTCCGAAGACAACTGTTTTCAGTAGCTTCTGAGAGTGGACCAAGTAGGATAAAACATCTCTCTCCCTTTACATTCATAAGGCAGCAGCAGCTGTCAGTCTGAGAAAGTTATGGGCAGCAGGAGTCCTGACACCCTCCACCAATAAGCCCCACCCCCTTTTCCACTCTCTAGCCCCTTGGGTTCTTGGAAAAGGAAACCTTGCTGCCCACTGGTCGACAGAGGCCATCTTTTTGGAGCCTGCTATGGGGCAACCATGTTCCTCCTGCTGTTCAGCTGTAGATCTATAGCCTACAGTGGCATGGGAGCAAGAGCATTTTCTGCCTGCCACCCACAACGAGGTGGCCCTGGATCATTAAATTGTACCAGCCCGGAGGACAGATGTTACCCTGCCCCCCCGGCCAATGGAGATAAAATAAAAAAATCAGTCTGAGCAGGAGATCCTATTTTCATGCTCAAGTTTTTTTAAACTGTTCTTGTTATCTTCAAGGTCCCTCCCTTGTGAGTTTCCCCTTTGTATTAAGTCTTTACATAGCTGCTAGAAGCAGTAGTGTATCTAACGTGAGCTCCACCGAAAATGCCCGAGTGCTGAGATAGCAAAATACTCCCTGCAGGCTGCCAGTGACTATACAGCTGCCGGGTGCTGACTCCAGCACTCGCCTGAGTGTGCGCGGGTGCAAACAGTGATGGGAAGGGGGGTTGGGAAGCTCTACCCCCACACTCCGATCACAGTGGAGCACCCAGAGACAAACTGCAGGAGAACAGCTAGGGGGAAATGCGGTGCTGTGCAGGCAGCTATGTTCTGTATGTGTGGGAACGGGCTGGTCCATCTTTGCTGCAATAAATGCCCACACATTCATGACGGCAGGGCTGTAAACAAGAGATTGCTCCTGGTCCCTCTAATTCAGTGTATAACACAATTAGAGCATTCGGGCAGCATTCTCTGCTTACTGCCTGCCTGTCAGTCCAGGAACACAGGCCCTGATTCAGAGCCGGACGCTCTAACAGAGCGCCTGCTTTGAATCAGGGCTGCCCTTCCTGTTTTTTAGAGCGGCTCGCGAGCGGGTCTCAATCAGGCCCACAGGCCCTGAATCAGAGCCGGACGCTCTGAAAGAGCGCTCGCTCTGAATCAGGGCCGGGCTATTATTTTATTTGAACGGCCTCCTGGCCGCTCGCATAGCTGCGGGTGACCACCCACAGCTATAGCGACCGGCCAGGAAGATGGTCGCGATGGTCAAGACCATCGCAACCTTTGGGCTTGCGATGAGACCCTTGTGGTAGGGTCTCGTTGCCGCAAGCTCCAGAGAGATTTGGGCTCAAACAGAGCTGAAATCTCTCCCACTGACATCAATCGTGATGTCAGTGGGGCCGGCCCCAGATGGAGGCGTTCACATGGGAACGCCTCCGTTTGGGCAGCCACTCCCCCGCCCGCCCACCAAAGGGGGTGTGCTGTCACTCAACATCGACAGCACACCCCCTTTGGTATGAGACCCGGAGCAAGGGAGTGCCTGTCGCTATCCGGGTCTCGTGCATGCGCATGACGGAGCCGACTCCGTCGAGAGCATGTGCACTGGGCCACCATTGACCCGGTTGCGAGCGCTTAGCGCTTGCGACTGGGTCTGAATCAGGCCCACAGTTAGGGAGGGGGATGCCGCTGCATGTAGCTTTAATTAATCTGCGACAACTATACAGTATATACAGGGCAGGCTGCAATGTGACTGTGTGCTATGCCCTGCCTGTGTCCCTGGCCCCTACAATGCTAGAACGGCTCCCTAATCCATTCCTTCCTGTTGATAAACAATGGGAAGGAAGGAGGTCTAAAGGTGTAGCTAGGCTCCACCTTTTTTCTTGAGGCTACGCCCCCTTTTTGAGGTCTTCCATGCACACTCACAGTAAAGTTGGGGGGTATGCATATGGTTTTAAAATGAGGTACAGTAAGCTATTATTATCTTTACTAAAGTGTAACCATCCCAAAATTATTTGTAAACTGTAATTGGTTTGACAGTTAAACTAGTCTTTGTATTGATATATGAGCATTAAGGTAACAACATTATTTTGTAAACAGGAATAACAAATATATTTTTGAGTGTGAGGGATCTTGTTGCCAGGTTAGAAAAATCATGTTGTCCATGGTGATAGTTGCGGAGCTTGAGGGGGATCTTGCCTCCAATATTCCAATCTGAAGGGTGATGATCAATCATCACGCTTTAGTCCAGCGACACAGTAGTGTTGCTGCCTCCATAATATATTTTGCGCAGAGTCAGGGCCTGATTCAGACCCGGTCGCAAGCGCTGAGCGCTCGCAACCGGGTCGATGGTGGCCCAGAGCGCATGTGCACGACAGAGCCGGCTCCGTCGTGCGCATGCGTGAGACCCGGATAGCGACGGGCAAACCAAAGGGGGCGTGCTGTCGATGTTGAGTGACAGCACGACCCCTTCGGTGGGTGGGCCGAAGGGGTGGCTGCCCAAACTGAGGCGTTCCCATATGAACGGCTACCATTTGGGGCTGGCCCCACTGACATCTCAAGTGATGTCAGTGGAGAGATTCCGGCTCTGTTAGAGCAGAAATCTCTCTTGGGCTTGAGGCAACAAGACCCTACCACAAGGGTCTCGTCGCAAGCCCGATGGTCGCGATGGTCTTGACCATCGCGACCATCTTCCTGGCCGCTTGCTATAGATGTGTGTGGTCACCCACAGCTATGCAAGCGCCCAGGAGGCCGTTCTAAAAAAAAATATGACCGTCCCTGATTCAGAGCGAGCGCTCTGTCAGAGCGACCGGCTCTGAATCAGGTCCTCAGTGTGTCTGGCCCCACACATTTTGGGAGAAAGCAGACAGAGTTTTGCTCTGTGTAATCAAACTGAGGAGCCTGCCTGAGAGAACAGACAGTAAGGGACAGTGACATCCTCTGCATCTATTCCTGTACAGCTGCACAGCCATACCAAGGTAAGACATACAGTGCTGCCCATAATGGATTTGTACCGCAGATGTGGGATGAAGCCGGGGCTCTATCAGTGTTGGACCCAGAGTAGGTTAAGGGGTAAGGGTGGTCCCAAATCGGTGTCTTGCTTAGGGACCCATGATGCATACCTCCCAACATGACCCTCTCCAGGAGGGACACAATGCTCTGGTCCTGGTAATTTATGATTGTTGGCGGCTCCAGAGAGGTGGGGCTGCAGTACAGTCCAAAATTCAAATAGGTGAGTCATACCAACTGCCAGTGAGTCCCAGACAGTGATGTTTGGCAGCGTGTGAAATGGCAATTGGTGTGGCTCCCCTATTTGAATTTTGAACTCCGCTGCAGCCAATCTCCTACCAGGGAAGCCCAGGACCAGAGCATTGTGGGTCTCATTCAGACCCGGTCGCAAGCGCTGAGCGCAAGCGGTTGTATACGATGGTGATCGACAGCTAGCCCCGTTTTGTAGGTGGGGCGGTGGGGTGGTCACACAAACGGAGGCGTTCCCAAGCAAACGCCTGCAGTTTTGTGGGTCCCCGCACTGACATCAGCAGTGATGTCAGTGGGGAGCTCCTTTTGCAAGCCACTGAGGGGAGCAGGGCCGGCAACAGAAATCTGGGTGAATGATACCCATTTATTTGGGGCCCCCCATCCCTCTGCACTAGGTACAGGCCAGTCAGTGTTAAAGTCTTTTCTTACCAATATGGTGGTTCCTCTGCAACAGGGAACCTCTGAAGAATTTCAGCCTCACTGGGCAGCGTCTTCAGCCGGTATTCACTATTCATGTAGAAGATCACATTGTCTGGAAGATGCCTGTTTATGTAGAAATATAACTAATGTCATCATCGTAACCTACAGTAGCAGAAGTTTTTGTGCAGGGTAAAATTAATTTCCCTGATCAAACAATTTCTGTGTCTCCAGATGCCCGTATGTCTCTCCATCCCCAGGCTCCCTTGTGGTTCTCCAGGCTCCCTCTGTCTCTCCATTTCCAGGACCCATTGTCTCTCTCCAGAATCCCCTATGCCTCTCCAGGACCCCATGTGTTTCTCCATCCCCAGGACCCCCATGTCTCTCCATCCCCAGGCCCACCTGTGGCTCTCATCCTCATTCCCCCAGGCCCAGTGTGTCTCAGCCTCATTCCCCCAGCACCAGTGAGTCTCTCAGTCCCATTCCTCCAGCCCCAGTGTGTCTCTCAGTCCTATTCCCCCAGCCCCAGTGTGTCTCTCAGTCCTATTCCCCGAGCCCCAGTGTGCCTCTCAGTCCTATTCCCCCAGCCCCAGTGTGCCTCACAGTCCTATTCCCCCAGCCCCAGTGTGCCTCGCAGTCCTATTCCCCCAGCCCCAGTGTGCCTCTCAGTCCTATTCCCCCAGCTCCAGTGTGTCTCTCAGTCCTATTACCCCAGCCTCAGTGTGCCTCTCAGTCCTATTCCCCCAGCCCCAGTGTGTCTCTCAGTCCTATTCCCCCAGACCCAGTGTGCCTCGCAGTCGTATTCCTCCAGCCCAAGTGTGCCTCTCAGTCCTATTCCCCCAGCCCCAGTGTGCCTCTCAGTCCTATTCCCCCAGCTCCAGTGTGTCTCTCATTCCTATTCCCCCAGCCCCAGTGTGCCTCTCAGTCCTATTCCCCCAGCCCCAGTGAGTCTCTCAGTCCCATTCCTCCAGCCCCAGTGTGTGAGAAAGAACCTCTGTGACGTTGCAGTCACATGACCACTGCAGGAGGGCCAGAATGCTCCTGTGTTACCATCCACATGGGCATAGAGGGGGAATACATTTTTGTGGTGAGCGCAGCAAGCCACCATGCCCGAAACATGGAGAGTGCAGCGAGATGACACATTTGGCCCACTTTATCATCCTGGCCCCTCCCCCTTTGATAACGGGTCACGTGTGTGTGACATCACAGGTCCCTTGGAGCACTGTATTATAGATCTAACCATTCCCCCAGTCCAAGTGTGTCTCTCTGTCCCTTTTCCCCAGTCCCAGTGTATCTCTCAGCCCCATTCCCCAGTGTGTATCTCTTGGCCCCATTCACCTAGCCCCAGTGTGTGTCAGCCTCATTCCCCAAGCCTCAGTGTCTCTCTCAGCCTTATTCTCCAGCACCAGTTTGTCTCTCAGCCTCATTTCCCCCCCCCAGCCCTTGTGTATCTCATCCTAATTCCCAGAGCCCCTGTGTGTCTCAGCATTATTCCCCAGCCCCTGTGTCAGCACCAACCCCCCCAGCCCTGCATCTTTAGCTTCCGCCCCCCCAGCCCTGCATCTTTAGCTCACCCCCCCAGCCCTGCATCTTTAGCTCAACCCCCCGCCCCCCCGCGTTGTCAGCTCCTCCTCCCCTCCCATCTCCCCCCCCCGCGGCCAACACTTACCTGGTGATACTCTGTCAGCTGCTTGTCCCTGTGTCCAGCCACCAGCGTCACCTGCTGCCCGCTGCTTGTGCCTTTGCCCTCTGATAGCGTCATTGCTTGTTGCAGCATGCACAGAGTGAGGCTGGGCTGCGCAGAGAGGCTGGAGGCGGAGCTGTCAGCTGTGACTGACAAGCTCCGCAAAGGCTTATGGGAGGAGCTGCTGCCGGGCATGCACAGCAGCTCCCCCGTCGGCCATTTTTTTTTTCAATTAGTAAGCTTCTATGCATGTGCAGAAGCTAGGATACTGTACAGCTGCCCGATCGGAGCTGAGCTCCGATTGTGGCAGCGGGTGGGTAGGAGGGTGGCCAGCCATAGTATGGACCAGCCCAGCGGGAACCAGCCCGGCATCCCGGCGGCCCAATCCGCCCCTGCAAACAGTTATCCCTTAGGACACCATTAAGAGAATGTGTAGTTTAAAAGTACTTTATAAAGTTCAACAACATAAAGTGACACACTAATTAAATAAAAAATAGGAAAAAGCTAAGCTGCATTAATCATTTTAATCAAAGAGCTGAACAGTGATGCAAAATATTATTTTCTTGCTTTTACTGAGGTATGCTGATATCCTATTGGTCAACCTTTTGGGCCAAGCCTATGGCATTATCTTCATTGAACACTGCTTCTAGTCCAGAATGGTGCCGTACATTAAATCTATATACAGTATATAATAAGCTGCTGTATTGTGACAGTCTAGCATAGGCATATTAAAATCTGGAGTGACACCCTGGTACCCCCTTCCCTCACAGCTCTCACTGGCTGCATGATGCATAGACACACAGGGGTCAATGTTATTAGGTGCAAATTGCGAGGTGTGAGTTGCTATTTTCACTTCGAATTTGCATAGCGAATTCATTTTGCAATCCAATTAGAATCTGAATCACACCTCTTTTCCACCAAAAACCCAGGTCCGACCTGGGTTTTCAGACATGATTCCAACACAGGTCAGACCCAGGTCAGACAACATTTACACAGCACCATCGATCTGGGTTATTCTCAGGTAAGCCCCGTTCACACTGAACCTGGGTCAGCCCTGCTAAACTAGTAAAATCATAAAAAGTGGGAGGTGACTGCTCCATAATCACCAATCAGCTCATTTTAGGCATGACCCAGGTCTGATAACCTGGGTTGCACCATTCATAATGCACCAATACCCAGGTCCATCCTTGGTCTGACCCTGGTAGCTACCTGGGTTGGGTTGCCGAGTCACTTGACCCAGGTTATTTTTCAGGGACCCTTTTACACTGAGTTGCGACCCGGGTAGACCCAGCGAAAACCCAGGTTTTTGCTCTGGTTTAAAAGGGGTATCAGTCAAACTGAATTTGCAACTTTCCACTCGTACCTCCCTGAACCCTTTGGACACCCCCCCCTAATGACTAATTAGGCAATTGGAAGTTTCCAATTATCTTAATTAGTCCAATAATTATGTCATTTTTGGGGTTAAAAAAATTTCCTCAAATTACCCCCAAATCAACTTTTTTGTTATTTTAGGTACCCCAAATTTAATTATAATTATTTTTTAGTTGAAAAATAGTTGTTTTTAGAAGTTTTTTTTCATTTTTCAAGGTGCCCTCAAAGTACCCCAAAATCACCCTTTTTCCTTCAGTACTTATTTTTGCATTTTTCATTTAATTTGTTTGAGATTAAACGAAAAAAGTTTGTTTATTTATAATTTTCTTGCATTTAAAAAAAACACACAAATCAGCCATTTTACACCATTTACAAACCTACAGTACCTTCCTAATGTTCACAAAC
The DNA here is from genome assembly GCA_031769625.1 of Taudactylus pleione. Taxonomy (NCBI): domain Eukaryota; kingdom Metazoa; phylum Chordata; class Amphibia; order Anura; family Myobatrachidae; genus Taudactylus; species Taudactylus pleione. The sequence continues at coordinate 4,433,663 of JAUIMM010000108.1, forward strand.
AGCCTTCTATATGGTCCTGCTAACGAAATTATCCATTTTGGGGGGTCCAGGATGGTCTCCCCACATTTTCATGCATTTCTCGCAAATCTCATTTGGCAGTCAATTCTCACCCCTCCGCTGCGAGTAGTGCGAATATTTAATTGGATTGGAGAATTCTCGGGAGCGCGCTTCGATGTGAAGTGTGTGAGTTTCAAGAAACAAACTCGCTACTCACCATTTGCACCTAATTGGATTGAGCCCACAGAATCCTGACTATTGGATAAATTAGACAGTTATAAAGAAAGATAAGTGTGTCTCAACTTGTGATATGCTACAAAAACAATTATATTCTCCCTGTAGATGGGATATTTGTAGTTGTTAGCACTGATAAAGGTACAGTAGTGGTCAGGTTATTTGTAATTGACTTTGCTCATCCTCTCTGAGTATCAATAAACTACAGTATATGGTAATCGTGATGCTATCACAGCCATATATTAATGGTAAAATGTTATGCACTTAGGGCCTGATTCAGAGATGTACACTAATGCTCCCGCACATGTGATTTTCGTAGCTGTGGGTGTGTGAATAAATGCTAATGCCGACTGATGTTATCGGTAATCTGCGCGTGTGTCTTGAGTTCCACTGCGCATGCATCAAGTTTCATTTTTGCTGGCAGTGGGCATACATTCACAAAGTTATTGACATGCAGGTACTGTTTGAGTGGTGGATCAAATGCAGGTGTGTTGGGACCGTCTTAAGGGTTTTTCTTCGCCTGCGACTGTGATCCCATATGCAGTAAAAAAGGCTCTGGCAGCTCAGCCATTCTGCGCAACTATACTCAGAAGGTTGATTTATCCACTGATCTGCAACCTATAAAGTCCTAAGCCCCACGGCACTGATCATGCACCCAACATCACTACTCACACCCCCTGCGGCAGCACACAGTGAGCCCTTTAGAAATTTCAGCTCCAGGCCCATGTGGACCTTAATATGGCACTGAATGCCGCAGCTGCTAGGAGACACCCACCTGAGCCATTGCAGCTGTCCACAACTGCATACACATACACAGCATCAGATGCAGATCATGCAAACATTGTCTCCTCAAGTAAGTCCATGATCAGTCTAAATAGCCGCCGTATCTAAGATGTCTAAGCCATGTTAACTGTATACAAGACTGCAGATGCAGCATGTGACACCCTTCCCTCCGACACACATGTGTTTGTAGTCAACACTCCCTTTGCCACCCCCAATGCTCAGTGCCTTTCAATCACACTGCGAATAAAGACTCACACTGTGTGACTATGGTAATGTACCTTGACGCATGAGTAGTGCATCTTATATGTGAAAACATCGGCATAGTGTACAATTCTGAATCAAGCCCTTAGTGAGAAAAAATGATCCTCTTTCTCTCAATGTACCCAAAATGTTCCTTATTATTACAGTGCGTCTGGGTCAGACTTGCGTATGCTCCATTTTGCATTGGCACCAAACTATGTAGCTTTAGTTGCGCCCTGTGTTTTTCTATTGCTCACCAATAGAACTATAACAAACTTTATAGCTCTTATTTTGAAAGCCCAGGTAACACTTAGAATCATACATACCTACTCTCCCAACACAGTTGAATGCTCCCTAAAACTATATGGTGCTCTCAGCCTCCCAGAAAAGTGGGCAATTCTCCCTGCCGGCTGCCAACCTCTGCATTGCCCCGGAGCACCCGCAACCCCATGCACACATCCCCGCAGCAGGGGAGGGGATGATGTGATTTGTGCTGAATCACGTCATTGTGGTCCTGCCCCCTGCACCACAATGCCGTTAATCTCAGCATTGTGAAGAGGGGGTGGGGGCACAATGACATGATTGCACAGTCATGCCCCCTGCACCACCCCCTCCACCCCCAATGCTGGATCATCTCCCCACCATGCCCCCTTCATGCTGTGCCATGCCCCCTACCATAGAAGCCTGGCTTCCCCCTCTTGGACGGAGGGAGCGGAATGCGGTAAATATGGCTAAAACATGAATACGTAATTCTGCTATAAAGTCAGTGAGAAATGATACAGTATGTTAGATTTCTTTTTATCACAGAGATCTGATTTTCAGGAGGAATGTATCAACCTTTTATAGAGTGAAGAAGTGGAGAAAATTTTGTAGCAACCAATCAGCTTCTAGCTAGCATTTATCAAGTACAGCCTTTAAAATGATAGGCAGATGATGATTGGTTGCTTTGGGGAAACTTTCTGCTTGTCCACTTCTGTGCTCATTAAAAGGCTTGATACATATCCCAATATAAAAGAGAATATACCCAGCACTAGATAAGCAGGAGGATCAGTTATTAATGCAGCAGTGAGGGAAAGAGGTGACTGCCAACCTCACTTACAAGAACAATACAATAGTATACTGCGCTGTAATACTTGTGTTTGTACATTAGTATAACACAAACCAAATTAAATATATAAAAATGTATTTATTCAATGTTGACCAATTAATAAGACAGACATATATCACAAAAAGAATAAACTAAAACAATTGCACATATATCTCATATTTTATCATAGAACAATTAGATATTCAAATACATTATGAGCATATAATAATTTCCTAATGCATAAAAAAGGTATTCAAAAACAAAAAAGAGTTGATCAGACTCTAAAAGTATTGTGAAATAGGAATGATGATTCAAATGTGCAGCAGCTATAACTTAGCAGTATGAAAGTCAAATGATTCCTGTTAACAGTAGCTAATTCCAGATTGTGGTTAATAGTATCCACATAGCTGATACTGTTGCAATTAGTATCTAGATGGCGGTTACCTGGAGATTCTCTAACAAAAATAACAGCTCTCCCTTAGATGTTTAGATGGAGAAAAATTGGTCCGTCACAATAAGAAAATGTAGTCACAATTAATTTGGCCAGACACAACCGTTATATAGCAATCCTGTCGTCTCATACAGCCCAAAGTGCAGTCTGTGTTACTTTAGCTTGTCAGCTGCTAGTGATCCTGTGTGTGTGTGTACTGTCAGTAGACAGGGTCTTGTCAGTAGCTGTCACTGATAGCCCGGACTTAGTGCAGGGACGCACCTAGCGGGGGGCAGGAGGTGCATGTGCACCGGGTGCGCCGCTGCACCCGGCGCCAGTATCCTCCAACCCGAGTGCCGCAGGGAGGCTCCAACCCAGACGCCCGCTGAGATGTTATTACCAGCGGGCACACGGCTCCTTCCCTGCAGCACCACGGTAGCCAGAGGCTGGAGTTCTCTCCTGAACTGCAGCTTCCTGCTCTCCCCATTGCCCAGGCACTATGGGAGAGACGTCATGACGTCTCTTCCATAGTTCCAAGGAGCAGCCAGGCAGACCGGACAGTGGCAGATGCATGAGCGAGGTTTAAGGTAAGTATTGTTTTTTTTTCTTTTTGTGTGTGCATAAAAAGCGGCACTACAGGGGCATTACTATAAGGGCACTACAAAGGCATTACCATATGGGCACTACAGGGGCATTATCATAAAGGCACTACAGGGGCATTTCTATAAGAGCACTACAGGGGCATTACCATATGGGCACTACAGGGACATTACTATGGGGGCATTTACCATATGGGCACTACAGGGGCATTGCTATATGGGCACTACTACAGGGGCATTACCTCAGGGGGCATTACTATAGTTGCACTGCTGAAGGGGACATAACTATGGGGGAATTACCGGGGGGGGGGCCAAATTACTGTCTTGTCCTGGGTGACAAAAGTCTTAGTTTTGGCCCTGCTTACAGTTGTACCTGTAAGACGGCTTGGACACTGCATAGGAAGATGGTTTGATGAAATATAACACAGCAATAACGAGTAACTCCAATCTCTATGTGGCTTGTGTGGTGTAAAGGTAAAGCGGATAGTAGCCAGTGGTTGGTGACCATGTGTAACAACACTGTAGTCATGATCGGCTCCCGTCTCTGCAGCAGCCTGGCGGTGTAAAACCTATAGCAGGTAATGGATCTTTGTTAGTGGCCACGTGTTCCTTTGTAGAGGGCAGCTGGACATGGATCGAATCTCCGGTGTTCCTGTAGGAGAGCAGCAACGCGTTTCCGCTACCACCGTAGCCTTTTTCAAGTGGAATACATCTCCCCCTTAATTTCTTAAAGATATAGGGCCAAATGTAATAGGGTGAGAGTTTAGAAAATGTAAGAGTTTAGCAGTAAACTCTCACACTATTACATTGGTCAAGTTGTATCTTCATAATGGCTAAACATCTGGATGAGAGTTTTAAATCGTGAGAGTTTTTTTGAGTCTGAAAAACCTGTGAGTTTGCCTGTTCTCGGACTTTATTACATTGGCCATATTCAAAAAGTGAATGAAATCTCTTACATTTTCTAAACTCTCACCCTATTATATTTGGCTCATAGTATTCTCGCTCTTTGCAGCCTTCCCAGATATCTGACTTTTAAATCCAAAATATGTAAGTGTTATAGATGGCCCCTTGGCTCTTTTATACTGCTGCCAATAGAAATATGCCAGAAAATAAAACAGAATTGATGATAAATTATCCACACAAGGTTTTTTTTACAAAGATAAGATTGTGAAGATAAAGGACATTTGTAAATGTAAAACAAAACCAATTTCACAAATATATTGTGCCCCAATAGAACTTGATGTCAATTTCTTCATAACTTCATAAGAGCAATTTAAAATCAGAATAGCATGTCAAAAAATAAGTAATAAAAATACAAATCCTTGTATGTATTCTACTGTTATTGCTACATACGAGTTTGTTGCAGGCAGGCAAAATAATGTTAACCTGGTATCATTCCATAATATAATCTCTAGAGATGAGCAGTTCGGGTTTCATGAACACAACTGATATTTAGGGTTCCAAGTCTAATGGAGTCCCGACTCTAATGGAGTCTTCTCGCCGAGTTCAGAACTCGGATCTAAAAACAGATCTTGGCTATTTTGGATTGCATGAAAGTCCCTCCCTCATGATTTCTGGTGCTTTGAGTTGGTCATAATTGACTGGAAATGACTGGAAAATAATGTTAGTGATGTTACTATACTAATATTATAGATAGAAAAACAGATCCAAGGTAAATTATTTTAGCTGCTTTTATACATTTTTAAAGAAAACCAAAACTGAACCAAAACATTTGCCAAAACCAAAATCAAAATACGATGATTTAGAACCAAAACCAGATCACAGGCATCTGCGCACATCTCTAATAATTTACCTGTTAAAATTTCAGTGTGGTATATGTGCTGTACATTTTCAATTGTAATATTCCATCATATTGGTAAGTGATAATGCTCAATGCAAAAAAAAAATTCCTGTCCAGCGCATGGGATATATGTTTTCAACATGTTTTGTTAATTCTGAAATGATAAGGCTAAGTAGTTAGGTTACCATTTGTTGCAAAAGGACTAAGTAAATAAAATATATAGAAATCTGGGATGCTAATAATAACACAACATTTCCTCTAGTGCAATCAAAAAACAAATAAGTGTCTGAAAAGTTTCAAGCTCCATTAATAAGGCTGCAGACATCTGACTTTTGTGATACTTCTTTATTGGTTTTTCTGCATTGACCCATTCTCCATAGGGAGTTATTTATTGAGAGACATTTGGGCAAATCAAAAATTATGTGCAAATGAATTTGCTGATGTTAAATCTCAGAAATTAAGTTGATATTATCAACTTAATTTTGGTTGAATTACCCAAATGTATTTGCTCATCGCTAATTAGTAAAAATGTGTACCGTAATATATGTATTATTCAAATACAAATTATACTCTAAGTTATAATACACTGTTAGCATGCTTTTAATAATAAAAATGTGAGCTAATAGCATTTGGAGACCATTTACATTTTAACCTTAACAGAGTTGTCCAAAAATCTATTATTTTGCTCTGTTATAAGTAGGGATGTACGCGCGACCCCCGTGTTTTGGTTTTGGATCTGGATCTCCCCTGGTGTTGGATCTGGATTGGTTTTGCCAAAACCTCACCTCCCTGTTTTGTTTTTGGGTTTTGGTTTTGGATCTGGATTTTTTCATAAAAAAATAAAAAAAAACTAAAATCACATAAAATGGGCTTTTTTTTGTTCCTACAGTATGAATAACCTCAATAACATATTTTTGCAGTCATTTCCAATAAATTTTGACTACCTCACAATATAATTTTTTTTATCTAGTTAAGGCCAAAAGGTTGCATCCAGCTAGCTGGCTGACTAAGCTAAGTGACACAGTGGGCAGCACTAACATGTGACAGTTCAGCATCCAATTTCCAACACAAATACAGTGTGTTATACAGTGTGGGTTGGATACACCAATAGTGCACTTACTATGACAGCAGTGTCGGCAGAGGGGGATTGCTGATGGTGTCCTCAGTACATGGAATGGCAGTGCTGCGGTGCTGGCAGTGTCCTCAGTGCACGGTATTGGAGGTGTCAGCAGAGTGGGGGTGCCAGTGGTGTCTTCAGTGCAGGTTTGCTGTCTGTGTTGGCAGTACAGGGGTTGCTGACAGTGTCCTCAGTTAATGGAATGGCAGTGCTGTGGTGCTGGCAGTGTCCTCAGTGAAGGGTACCGGCGATGTCGCCGTGCCAGGGGTGTCTTTAGTGCAGGTGCTGGCTGTGTTGGCAGTGCAGGGGTTGCTGACGGTGTCCTCAGTACATGGAATGGCAGTGCTGTGTGCTGGCAGTGTCCTCAGTGAAGGGTACCGGTGATGTCAGCAGTGCCAGTGGTGTCTTTAGTGCAGGTTTGCTGACTGTGTCAGCAGTGTAGGGGTGTTCTCAATGCAGGGTGCCGGCGGTGTCAGCAGAGTGGGGGTGCCAGCAGTGTCCTCAGTGCAGGTTTGCTGACTGTATCGGCAGTCCAGGGGTGTTCTCAATGCAGGGTGCCGGCAGTGTCGGCAGAGCAGGGGTGCCAGCGGTGTCCTCAATGCTTGTGTGCTGACAGTGTCGGCAGTGCTGCGGTGCTGGCAGTGTCCTCAGTGCAGGGTATCTGCGGTGTCAGCAGAGTGGGGGTGCCAGCAGTGTCTTCAGTGCAGGTTTGCTATCTGTGCCAGCAGTGCAGGGGTTGCTGACGGTGTCCACAGTAAATGGAATGGCAGTGCTGTGGTGCTGGCAGTGTCCTAAGTGAATGGTACTGGTGATGTCAGCAGTGCCAGGGGTGTCTTTAGTGCAGGTGCTGGCTGTGTTGGCAGTGCAGGGTTTGCTGACGGTATCCTCAGTACATGAAATGGCAGTGCTGCGGTGCTGGCAGTGTCCTCAGTGAAGGGTACCGGCAATGTTGGCAGTGCCAGTGGTGTCTTCAGTGCAGGTTTGCAGATTGTGTTGGCAGTGCAGGGGTGTTCTCAATGCAGGGTGCTGGCGGTATCAGTAGAGCGGGCATGCCAGCAGTGTCCTCAGTGCAGGTTTCCTTACTGTGTCAGCAGTGCAGAGGTGTTCTCAATGCAGGGTGCCGGTGGTGTCGGCAGAGCATTGTTGCCAGCGGTGTCCTCAGTGCATGTGTGCTGACAGTGTCAGCAGTGAAGGGGTGCTGGTGGTGTCTTCAGTATGGGAGTGCCGGCAGTGTCGGCAGTATGGGGGTCGCTGACGGTATCCTCAGCATGTGGGGCAGCAGTGCAGGGGTGCCGGCAGTGTTGGCAGCGGTGGTGTCAGCAGCGGGGGATGTTGCCAGTGGGGGTGCTGGTGGTGTCGGCAGTGGGGGGTGCCGGCAGTGTCAGGCAGCGGGGGATGGCTTGCACCATCTTCTTTTGCTTCCTGACTGGGTGCATATTAAATGGGCTTAAAACTGATTGGCTGAGAGCCATGACAGATGGCTCTCTCAGCCAATCAGTGTTAAGCCCGCTCAATACAAGACCTTGTGACCCGACAGTGTTGTCGCAAGGTTTTGCCTCGGGTGAGGGATCTGGGGCAGGCAGGAAGATCCGAGCTTGGCTAAGATCGCCCCGGATCTCCAAAATTCGGGTGTGTTTGGTTCTCTGAGAACTGAACCCGCTCATCCCTAGTTATAAGTATAACTACTGGACAAATGGATATTGTTATGAGATTTAAACAGGATGCACCTTCATAAATGTGTATACTACATTATACTATATACAGTATTTGTATGGTCATGAATGAGGCTTCATGTAGTAAATATATATCTGTCACTCAGAATATGAAGACCGGAATTGCTATCCATTGTGAACGTGCAGTGTGAGAATCTCCATGCTACTTTCTGACGACCAGCTGAAGAGTTAACTTTGCAACACAAACAGAGGGCAGGGAGTAACTACACAGCAGGTTAATCCCTTAGAAATCAAAACTTTTGTATAAGTCATTTGTTTACTCTTCCCAGCTTTGCATGTTTTCAACTTATGACTAACATGGACTGCAAGCGTCATTTCACAATCAGGTGCTGCCCATAAAACTAGCAATGGAATGGGATAAACATATTGTAGTATTTGTGTCATACTTTCCTACCTTTAAAGGAGATTGTGAAAGCAACACCTATGTGTGCTGTGCAGAAGAGGGTTTGACTGCTCTGTCTGAGAGGTGTGCCATAAATTTGATTTGCATCCAACTTTGCATCCAAGCTTTGGCACATATAAACTATTGAGCTCTGAGATTAGGACTGTCCCAGAAAGGGACCGTGTGTCTAAATTAATAAGATCTCTACTCCAAGTGGAATTTCCTGCAATCAGAAGTATCCCCCTTAGATATGAGCAAGTCAGTCAACACCCCCTGTGTGGCAAAATGTGAACTGGAGGCACTGTGTGACATAATGTGAACTGTGGGGAAAATATTGGCTTAATATGAACTGGTGGCACTGTATGATATAAAGTGAGCTAGGCCACTACTATGGTGTATAAAATTAACTAGTGCACTATTGCTTTATGAACTAGGGCAATATTATGGACTATAAAGCAACCACTGTGAAGAGGTGTTTCCCTAGAGAGAGGGGCCCTTTCAAAATGTTGCTATGGTACCCACAAAGTTATGGCTATGCCCCTAAAAACATATAATACCCTGCAATTGCCATTTGGAAAGGATTTGAAGTCAGTATAATTTTAAACTAAAGATTATTTAATTATGATCAGTTGGAGGAGTGGCAGTTGGAGCTGTAGCGAGAGGAGGTAATGCTTTGGCTGGGGGACCCGGTGAAAGGGTTCCCCTGGCTGTGGCATTATCCCCCTGCTAGAAAAAGTTTGGTGCTGGTTATGGAAATTACAGAGGACCACTACACTTTTTGTCCCCTTTTGTTTTTCCAGAACCAGGATTGGCTCAGAGCCCAGTGCTGGTTCTGGAAATATAAAGGGGACCTCTACAGATGGATCTCACTGATTCGTCCGTGTTTCTGTGTTTATTTTTTTACACACAGATGCATGTATCATGGATCTCCCTCATCTGTAAGTGCAGCTGTTCATTCGAGTTAGTTAAAATTGAACTCTAAGTACAAATTAATAAAACGAATGATATCGATAGAATACACCATCGAACAACATGAATGACAGCAACTTGGCAGCTTAGTAACTTCAGTAACCTCTTCGAAAAATTAAACACATGAATACAGACGATGTCATCCGAAATTAATCTCGGATGACATTGAATAAAAATCGGCACCTTAGTGAACTTACCCCTAAGGGCTCTATTTATTAACGTTATTTTTAATAAAATAAAGTGAAAAAGGGTGTTTTCATCCCCTTTTCACATTATTTTAGTATCACCTAAATTTACAAAATTTACTAAAGGGCAATTGGAGTAGAATTCGAAAAATTCTACTCCAAGCCATAATTATCACATATTTTTAGTAAGCAGATCGCATTTCCCATGATTGTAATGGGAGATGCGATTTGTCTGAGATTTATTAAAAATAAAATGTGAAATAATACAGCGGGAAGACCATTGATAATAACGCCACCTGGAGGTGGCGTTATCCAGGCTTTCCTCCGGTTACCGAACTCCTGCTCTGCCCCAGTGATCAGCTGTGTGGTCTAAACCACAAGCTGATCACTGCTAGCTAAAAAAAAAGAAAACAAAAAAAAACTTTCTTGAGTCCAGGGCCGGTGATCGGTACACTGGTGATGTCCTCCCTCCGGTCAGCTGGTCTTCCAGCTCCTGCACTGTGCCCCTGGTCAGCTGCTGCATTAAACAGCTGACCAGGTCACAGTGCAGGATGGGAGACCAGCTGACCGGAGCCCCGGAGGGAGGACATCACTGGAGCAGCGATGACCCCTGACCGGAGGTAAGTAAAAGTAACGGGGGGTCACGAGAGGGTGGCGCAGCTGTGAGGTGGGGTCACAGGGGAGTTACCGGCGGCCGGTCAGCGCATGCGCGGAACCTTGTCACTGTATTTTTTCCGAAAAATACAGTGATAAGGCTGTTGAGGGGATTCACAGGGACAGAGCTTTATCACAAGCTCTGTCCCTGCAAGGGATTTTTAATAAATCCCTGTGATATTCAGTCGGTAATATCACACTACAACCGCATTTTGGATGCGGATTGTAGTAAATAGAGCCCTGAGAGTCTTCATAAATGTTCCAATAGAACTGCTATGTACAATACAAACCTGCTTCATTTAAGGTATCTATTAGAACAATATCTAGTGAAACACCATTTGCAAAAAGTTACAGTACTGTGGGCCTGATTCAGAGCCGCTCGTAAGCGGCCACTCGTTCGCTCCGAGGGATGATCGCACATCTGCGCATGCATATTTGTTTTAGTACGCATGCGCGAACCAGTCAGTGCGGTCGAAAATCGTGTGCTTGCAAAATAGCGAATGCCTGATAATTTGAGTGACAGAGTGAGGCGTTTGTGGGTGGTAACAGGGGAAGGTGCTTGAAAACGGGGAGTGGAATTCCAAACGCAGGCGTGCCAAAAGGTCAAAACTGGCGTTTTAAGGGTGTGCATAATTAACAAAGCAGCGTCATCGACCACGTCAGTTGGGTGTCTTTTAGCCAGAACTGCTCGCATGATTGCGGTAGGAAAATGCAACCACAAGAATAGCGAGCAGTTCATACGCCTTTCGATGTACTCGATTAATCAAATAAATAGCGGAGATGACGTATGATGCGAGCGGCCAGGGGGCGTTTTTTACAAAATAACGACCGCATGTTTTGTACGCTCGTTCAGACATAGAGGCGTCAACAGACCGCAAAGAGCGAACGGTCAATTTAAATAGCCAGCCCCTTTTTCTGAACGAGCGAGCGCAAATAGCGTCCGGCTCTGAATCAGGCCCTGTATGTGTACCTTTTCAGAATAGTCAGCGTCAGCCAGGATCAGTATTCATATAGGAGAGTCAGCAGCAACGTTAAGAACACTTGCAGGATATTACACCATCTATAATAGCGTGAGATAATACAACTTGCAATAGAGCCCAGTAACATTCCTGCTTTCATGCGTGAATTACCAATTTATTAAATTACCGGAATTACCAGGTTATTATTTGTGTCAGGTTACAGGAACCAATATATACAGCGAATGTACTGTTCAATTGCCTAAGGAAGCAAATTGATAGGTATATCAATTATTATGTCATATTTTCTTATGTGGTACTTTTTACATTTATTTGGTTTTAAACAAAAAAAATTATATCTTTTTTGTATGGTTTTCATCAATTATTGTCTGCACTAGAGAAAACGTTATGTAGTTCGTTTAACCACGGCAGTAGTTGTATGTTATTTTAAGCCATTAATAAATATATAAAAATGTGCTACTTATTTTGTACCTGTACTGTATATCTGGTCACTCTCTTTTGGTCAATCCTACTTTATAATATAGCTCCCTGTGTGAGTAAAAGGTTTATCATTATATTGGTTGAAGATGAGACATTTATCAGCCCAGTCCCAGAACACTGTATAGCTATACAGTCTAGTCACAGCACTATGTCACAGACACATTTTTATCAGGTTATAACAAGATTGTTGCCATACCCTCCTCCAGCACCGGAGATATTCCTCTTTTTGCCTGCTATTCTATGGTTGGATGGAAATCCCTTTACTCTCCTTAGGCTGCAGGAGTAAGGGTATCCTATTTGGCACCGCACAGACATCCTCCATTCAATATACAGTACAACCTACACTATCATAACTACCATTTTCAAGCACGTTTTTTATTTCCCTTATCTACAGATATGCCCAGCTACATCCAAATCGCCCCATGCAAAGCATGAGACGCGCGCCTGCGAGCGGATACGCGCACTGCATTTGCGCACGGAATGCATGGTGTGATCGCAGTGCACCCCATAGCGTACCCTACCATATGCAGGTGTGGGGAATCGCATGGCGCGATGCGTGCGCACATTTGTGGTGCGATCAGCCACAATGTAACTGGGTGAATCTGTATAAAAAATACCTATTAAAACGGGAGACAAAACCATCTCTAGAGTTGGAATTTTTTATCCCGCTCACTCACTAATCCATTCATCCACATATTTCAACTGTGGAAAACAAAATAATTTGAAAGATACATTGGGCTGAATTCAATTTAGTGCAATGTTGAATAGCCGCGGGAGGGAGCTCCCACAGCTATTCAATTTAACGCGCTGTTAGCATTGTCGGGAATGGGTTAAGTCTGAGTATGCCAGTTATCGCTTGGTGTTAAGGCACAGTAACCAGCATTCTCTGACTAAAGTGCCGGGCACGCGGCTGTTAGCGCCGCGCTAAGCCGGCATACAGCTGTGCACCTGGCACTTTTTTCAGATTCCTCCTCGCATCCTCAGGGGGGTGCGAAAATAAATCCTTTAGCCGCCCAAACAGCACGGTGTATTGAATAGCTTTGGGAGCTATTCAACATCACACTGAATTGAATTTGGCCAAACCTAAGAGCTCCTGTGTATTCTTTACAGAAAAAAAATGAATTTCGCATATGCTTTAGCTCCAGGCCAGACAAAAAGTATCATCACATTCAGCTGTGTCCTCATACACTGTGGCTTCAGTCACGCAAAACAGTCCCTCTCGGTATGCAAGGTCCCCGGTAACACAGTCACGATGAGCATTTTTTCATTCAAAATGTGCATCTTATTCAGATAAAGCAAAACAACTGGAAGCTACAAAATAACTGTGCTAGATTACACTGATCAATTTGATGTGCTACATTTGTACATCTGTGTGTAACTGAGTCTGAATCTGTATATAAAGTGTTACGAAGCCAGGGACGCAGATTTTTGTCATGCCAAGTTTCGTTGTGCTTCATCTACAGCTTTGTATGTGTTTAAAACAAATTCCTGTGCAGTTAAAGTTGCAGCCTAGGGTCTCTAATACAGTTTGAGTGATATTATTAGCAATTAAAATATAAAGAAAAAGTTGCTACGCTACACCACTTGGAGCATCTAATTTGTTCGAGGTGTCTTGTGCATATGCTGTATTGCAGCTAGAGGGTAGATTTACTAAAGTGCAGGTTTTTAGAATTGGAGATTTTTCCCATAGCAACCAGATTCTAGCTATGATCTTCTAGAAGGTGCTAGATAAATTATCAGTAGAATTTGATTAGTTGCTATGGGCAACATCTCCACTTCTAAAAACCCGCACTTTAGTAAATATACCCCTAGGTGTATGAGGACACATCTGTTTGTCAACTGATGACAGTAAGATAATTTTGTATTGAATGAAATTAGGGGTGAGCCGGTTCGGATTTCTGAAATCCGAACCCCCCCGAGCCCCCCCGATCCGAGGCCGTTCCGAGTCAGGCTTGACTTTTCCCGCCTGACTCAGATCTGAAATCGAGGCAAAACGTCATCATCCCACCTTCCGGATCTCGCGGGTTTTGGATCCTATATAAGGTACCCGCGTCGGCGCCATTTTCTCACTCGGCTGTGGACAGTGAAGAGGGAGGGTGGGAGTTAGGGCTGGCTGGGCTGTGTAGTGTAGTGTAGTGCAGAGTAGTGTTGTGCTGCGCTGTGCTGCTGTTGTCCATAGGGGCTATGTCCACTACTTCAAAGTCCATAGGGGCTGGCTGGACTGTGTTGTGCAGTCAGTTGTCCATAGGGGCTGTGTCCACTCCAAAGTCCTGTGCAGTGTCCCAGTCCTAAAGGGGTGCTGTAGTGTTGTCCAGGGGGTGCTCTGTCTGTCAGGGGTGCTCCCCCCAAGTGCTAAAAAAAATATTTTTTTTCTATGTTTGTGAATTGTGTGCGCAGTAGCCACACGTGCATCAACAAAGTAGTGCCAAGCGTGCTCCTGTGCCATAAGTAAAGGGCCGGCTGGATTGACCGTTAAAGGGTGCTGTAACCCCCAAAGTACACTCCAAACCAAATAAAAAAATATTTTCTGTTTGTGAATTGTGTGCGCAGTAGCCGCACATGCATCAACAAAGTAGTGCCAAGTGTGCGCCTGTGTCATAAGTAAAGGGCCGGCTGGCTTGACCGTTAAAGGGTGCTGTAACCCCCAAAGTACACTCAAAACCAAATAAAAAAATATTTTCTGTGATTGTGAATTGTGTGCGCAGTAGCCGCACATGCATCAACAAAGTAGTGCCAAGTGTGCGCCTGTGTCATAAGTAAAGCGCTGGCTGGCTTGACCATTAAAGGGTGCTGTAACCCCCAAAGTACACTCCAAACCAAATAAAGAAATATTTTCTGTGTTTGTGAATTGTGTGCGCAGTAGCCGCACGTGCATCAACAAAGTAGTGCCAAGCATGCGCCTGTGTCATAAGTAAAGGGCCGGCTGGCTTGACCATTAAAGGGTGCTGTAACCCCCAAAGTAGACTCCAAACCAAATAAAAAAATATTTTCTGTGTTTGTGAATTGTGTGCGCAGTAGCCGCACGTGCATCAACAAAGTAGTGCTAAGCGTGCGCCTGTGTCATAAGTAAAGGGCAGGCTGGCTTGATCGTTAAAGGGTGCTGTAACCCCCAAAGTATACTCCAAACCAAATAAAAAAATATTTTCTGTGTTTGTGAATTGTGTGCGCAGTAGCCGCACGTGCATCAACAAAGTAGTGCCAAGCATGCGCCTGTGTCATAAGTAAAGGGCCGGCTGGCTTGACCGTTAAAGGGTGCTGTAAACCCCAAAGTACACTCCAAACCAAATAAAAAAATATTTTCTGTGTTTGTGAATTGTGTGTGCAGTAGCCGCACGTGCATCAACAAAGTAGTGCCAAGCGTGCGCCTGTGTCCCATAAGTAAAGAGCCTGCTGGCTCATTTCTTAAAGGGTGGTGTAACCCACAAAGTGCACTACTCTCCAGCAAAAATAAAAAAATATTTTCTGTGTTTGTGTGCGCCTTAGCCGCACGTGTATATCAAATCGATATAACATAAATGGAGGACCAAACTTTCTCCGATAAAAATAAAATAGAGAAAGATCAAGAACCACTTCCTCCTAGTGCTGAAGCTGCTGCCACTAGTCATGACATAGACGATAACATGCCATCAACGTCATCTGCCAAGGCCGATGCCCAATGTCATAGTAGAAGCCACATACAATCACAAATGACAAAGTTCAGGAAAATGACCTTAAAAAAACATTTAAATCATCTGAAGAGAAACATAAACTTGCCAATATGCCATTTATGACACGGAGTGGTAAGGAACGGCTAAGGTCTTTCCATATGACTAGTGTGTGTCATACTAGTATGACTAGTATGTTCATGACTAGTGGTTCAGCTTCACATGAAGATGGAAGCCCTCCTCCCACTAAAAAAATCAAACGAGTTAAGCTGGCAAAAGCACAGCGAAGAACTGTGCGTTCTAAGAAGATATCACAAATCCCCAAGGAGAGTCCAAGTGTGGTGGTGGTTGCGATGCCTGACCTTCCCAGCACTGGACGGGAAGAGGTGGCTCTTTCCACCATTTGCACGCCCCCTGCAAGTGCTGAAAGGAGCACCCACAGTCCATTTGCTGATATGCAAATTGAAGATGTCACTGTTGAAGTACAACAGGATGAGGATACTGGTGTAGCTGGCGCTGAGGAGGAAGTTGGCGAGGAGGATTCTGATGGTGATGTGGTTTGTTTAAATCAGGCTCCGGGGGAGACAGTTGTTGTCCGTGGGATGAAAAAGCCCATCACGGTCATGCCTGGGCAGGAGATCAAACATTCCACCTCTTTGGTCTGGCAATATTTCTATCCAAATCTGGACAACAACTGTCTTGCCATATGTACCATATGTAAAGGTGGAATAAGTAGGGGTAGGGACGTTAACCACCTAGGAACATCCTCCCTTATACGGCACCTGCAGCGTGTTCATAAAAAGTTACTGTCAAGTTCAGAAACTTTGGCTAAGACCGTAAGCAGTCCAGGGACACCTAAATCCCGTTGTCCTGTTGTATCCAAGCGCCTGCAAACCACACCGTCAACTCCCTCCTCGTCAATTTCCTCCTTAGTCAGGATCGGAAGTAGTCCTGCAGGCCATGTCACTGGCATGACTGACTCTCCTATCCGGGATTCCTCCGGAGGATCCTGCATTGCTACGCCTCCTGCTGCCGCTGCTGCTGCTGCTGGGAGTCGTTCATCATCCCAGAGAGGAAGTAGGAACACCACTACTTTTACTAAACAATTGACCCTCCAACAGTCCTTTAAGTACGACAGCAGTCATCCTGAAGCAAAACGTATAACTGAGGACTTGACTGCTATGTTGGTGTTAGACGTGCGTCCGGTATCCGCCATTAGTGCAGTGGGATTTAGACAATTGATGGAGGTAGTGTGTTCCCGGTTCCAAATCCCGTCTAGATTCCACTTCACTAGGCAGGCGATACCGAGACTGTACAGAAACGTCAGAAAAAGTGTCCTCAGTGTCCTGAAAAATGCCGTTGTACCCAATGTCCACTTAACCACGGACATGTGGACAAGTGGAACAGGGCATACTAAGGACTTTATGACTGTGACAGCCCACTGGGTAGATGTATCACCTTACGCAGCAACAGCAGCAGCGTCACCAGTTGCAGCATCTCAGAAACGCCAGCTCGTTCCAAGGCAGGCTATGCTGTGTATCACCGGTTTCAGTAAGAGGCACACCGCCGACAACCTCTTAGAGAAACTGAGGGAAATCATCGCCCAGTGGCTTACCCCACTTAGACTCTCCTGGGGATTTGTGATATCTGACAACGCCACCAATATTGTGCCGGCATTACATCTGGGCAAATTCCAGCATGTCCCATGTTTTGCTCACACATTAAACTTGGTGGTGCAGAATTTTCTGAAAAGCGACAGGGACGTGCAGGAGACGCTCTGGGTGGCCCGAAAAATTTCTGGCCACTTTCGCCATTCAGCGACTGCGTGCTGAAGACTGGAGCACCAGCAAACACTCTTGAACCTGCCCCGCCATCACCTGAGGCAAGAGGTTGTGACGCGGTGGAACTCAACCCTCTATATGCTTCAGAGGATGGAGGAGCAGCAAAAGGCCATTCAAGCCTATACATCCACCTATGACATAGGCAAAGGAGGGGGTATGCACCTGACTCAAGCACAGTGGAGAATGATTTCTGTATTGTGCAAGGTTCTCCAGCCCTTCGAACTTGCCACACGTGAAGTCAGTTCAGACACTGCCAGCTTGAGTCAGGTCATTTCCCTCATCAGGCTTTTGCAGAAGCAGCTGGAGAAAATGAAGGAGGAGCTAAGACAGAGCGATTCCACTTGGCATGTGGGACTTGTGGATGAGGCCCTTCTTTCGCTTTGCCAGGATTCCAGGGTGGTCAATCTGTTGAAATCAGACCACTACATTTTGGCCACCGTGCTTGATCCTAGGTTTAAAGCCTATGTGGTGTCTCTCTTTCCGGCCGACACAAGCCTGCAGAGGTGCAAAGACCTGCTGGTGAAAACACTGTCAGCTGAAGCGGAACGTGACACGTCAACAGCTCCTTCTTCATTTTCTCCCGCAACTGGGGCTGCCAGGAAAAAACTTAGGTATCCTAAGCAACCCGCTGGCGGTGATGCAGGGCAGGCAGGACCAAGTTTGGACATCTGGTCCGGACTGAAGGACCTGGCAACAATTTCTGACATGTCTACTGTCACTGCATATGATACTGTCACAATTGACAGAATGGTGGAGGATTACATCGGTGACAGCATCCAAGTAGGCATGTCAGACAGTCCGTACCTGTACTGGCAGGAAAAAGAGGCAATTTGGAGGTCCCTGCACAAACTGGCTCTATTTTACCTGAGTTGCCCCCCCTCCAGTGTGTACTCCGAAAGAGTGTTTAGTGCAGCGGGAACCTTGTCAGTGAAAGGCGTAGGAGGTTGCTTCCACAAAATGTGGAGAAGATGATGTTCATAAAAATGAATTATCAACTCTTCCAGGGAGACCAGCCTCCAGAACGTACAGAGGGACCTGTGGTGGTGGATTCCAGCGGGGACGAGTTAATACTCTGTGAGGATGAGGATGTACACAACACTGAAGAGGGTGAGGAATCGGTGGATGAGGATGAGGACGACATCTTGCCTCCGTAGAGCCAATTTGTGCAGGGACAGATTAATTGCCAGCTTGTTTTGAGGGGGCCCAAACGACCCAATCATTTCAGCCACAGTCGTGTGGCAGACCCTGGGGCTGAAATGATTGGTTTGTTAAAGTGTGCATGTCATGTTTATACAACATAAGGGTGGGTGGGAGGGCCCAAGGACAATTCCATCTTGCACCTCTTTTTTTTTCTTTGAATTATGTACTGTTTGGGGCCTAGTTTTTCAAACTGCCATCCTGTCTGCCACTGCAGTGTCAATCCTAGATGGGACACGTGTTTGTACCGCCCACTTGTGTCGCTTAGCATAATCATCCATCTACCTCGGTGGAACCTTTTGGACATAAAAACACTATTGTGAGGTGTGAGGTGTTCAGAATAGACTGGAAATTAGTGGAAATTAAGGTTTTTGAGGTTAGTAATAGCATAGGAGCTGAAAAATCAACACATTCTGTGATTTTAGCTGTTTTTATGCTTTTTTTAAAAAAAAATACAGAACCAAAACCCAGAACCCAAAACACCGAAGGGTGGTTTTGGCAAAACCAATCCAGATCCAAAACACGAAGAAAGATCCAGATTCAAAACCAAAACACAAAACACGAAAAGTGGCCGGTGCACACCTCTAAATGAAATGCAGCCAGTAACAATATCTTTCATTGCTTGTCATCAATCGAGATATTAATAATTCACATCACTTGTTTTAATCAAAACAAATAAAAGTTATATTTTATATATCCTACTGCCTAAATGTGTGTCTCACTGCAGAATACTTGTCTCTTGTTAGATTTACCCCACAAGGACAACAGAGATCCCAAGTCAACCACCAGTGTCTACACCTGGGAACCTTATGGATGATTTTAGACACCTACATTTTCAGCTCATGCAGGACCAAACAAAACAAATGTTCTCCACAATTACACATCCGTGACAATTACACATCTGCTACTACAGCTTGTCATTTCCTAAGAATACGTATGGTAAACTCTATAGGGAGACTAGACTTGCATCTGATCGACAATACCCAAGCAATAAGCGAGCATACCCACACTCAACAAATTTTCAAGAGGGAGGGGCAGCCTATCCTTTTACGGTATGGGGGGCGGAGGGCATTCATAATATACTGTAAGTCATCTACTCAACTTAGATGCTCAGCGACCCGTGACATTCCACGAGGCAAATGTGAGATTTGAGACTTTAAGGGCTTATCCCCTAGCTTATTTTCAGGCACAACATTATATAGCCACGGTGGTGCAGACATTTTCGGCTGTTGGCTGGCATAATCCATTGGTTCAACACCTCTCAGTACCAATACCCTCACATAAAGCCATCTCCATATACTATAGATTCTTAAGTGAGGATTTAGGGGGCGAATCAGACCTGGACACTAAGTTGCACTCTCTCACAGCCGTCAATGGCCAGGTATGCAAATTCCGTGATTGCACTGTCTGGCTTAAGGACGCCCTCTATGTTTTAGAGAGCGACGGCAGAGTGAGTGCACGCCGGTGTAATGACGCCCACTTTTCTTTCTTAGCACACGTCATCTCCAGGAAGTGAATGATTAATCAGAACCATCGAGTGTCATCGGAGCTGCACGCAGTACTTGAGGTAGACCCTACCCCCCCCGCAAGCACTGCATCATGGCAGGCTGAAATACAACCAAGTGGTGTGTACAATGACACCTTCATGCTAATTAAGGATGCCCATTAAACTCTGTTTGATGCTCAGACACGCCTGCGTTCACACCACCACTCCCCCGTTCACAAGCACCTTCCCCTGTTACCACACACAAACGGCACTATTTGTCACTCAAAGTAGCCCTCAGTCTGTGTACAATGAGTGCACGATTCCTGATCGCAATGACTGGCTTGCACACACGCACTACAACTTATACGCATGCGAAGACGGGCGACAATCGCCCATAGCGAGCCCTTAGACCATGACTTGGTCAGCCTGGGGATGCACCAATGGTTGACGCAATTTCCAACTCTTTCTATTGAGGATTTGGTAAAAGGGCTACTGAGATCACGTACACTGCTAACTGCTAGTTCATATAATGAACTCTTTTTAAACATATATCATAGGACCTATTTGTCTCCTCACAGATTATATAGAATGGGTTTATCCAACTCTCACAATTGCTCTAGATGTGCCAAGGAGGAGTCTGACCTTATCATTGCCAGTGGGAGTGTCCAGTAGTCCAGGGGTTCTGGAGGCAAGTACGGCAGGAGGCTGAAAATCATCTGGTCAATTTTGTGCCATTTACTCCGGAATGGGCATCCGGAATGGGCCATCTTTCCGAGGTGTCAGAGGCTCACCCCTGGTAGCAGGAAATTACTACTTGCCATAAGTGCCACACCAAAAAAGACCATTTTGCAGGATTGGATAAACCCAACTCCTATTAACTTTCAATTGTATAGGGAGAAATAAAATGTTATTTGCCAAATGGACTGGGTTGAAATGGTGTTTGTAAAGGAGAAAAGGGTCGCTTTTTTCTTTGACACCTGGGAAGTTTTATTGTGACTCTGCCAATTTATCATAGTATGTGTCTGACCCAGTGGTATGAAACAAGAATCCTCTTGGGTGATCCTCCTATCACGTTACCTGGCGGGTGAGTGCTGGACATCATTTTTCTTTTAATTTATCCATTAAATTATTATTTATTTATTTTCTATTATTTGTGTCTATGTTTCAATTTGTATTGGATCAAACCTTGGGCATAATTAACATTTGTATGGTATACAGACATATCAGCATGCTTAGGAATAGGTTTAAATCCTGTTAGACACAGTATGTATTGTTTTAACTTATTTGTACTGGACTTTTTACACTTATGTCTTGCTACAGTAGTTTGATGTATGGTGTTTTTGCTTCAATAATAAACTTTATAAAAAAAAAAGAATCAGATGGTCTTCTCACATTTGTACCCAATTACGACATCAGTTGGACTATCTTCTCAGGTAAATCTTTAATTTATAGCACTGGTCCACATATTTTAGGCATAGATAGATAGATAGATAGATAGATAGATAGATAGATAAATAGATAGATAGCAGGTGTATATCTAGGGGGTGTTTAAAAGTATTGTCACTTTAAAAATACAGGGAGACGCATAATGCCTGCATGGTCCCTGCATATCTGAAAATGCAATTAGTGTCACTGCAACACCATATGGCTCTCGCTAGTTTCCCATCATAACTCTGCTTAGCAAATCTCTCAAATGCAGCTCTTTCTATCAGCTGTCACTACTCAGCTCGATATACCTACAATTGATTACCAGACAATGCAAATACTATCACAATGTCATAATGGGCTTAAACTAGGACCCGACTCACATACAAATGATGCTTGTATGGACTCCCAGGATCTCAGTCAGGGTAGGATGTTAGGTTTCTTGAACTGGAGCTTCTATATAGCCATCTCTGTCTCCAGCTACTAGCTTGTAAAATTCTTGACTAAACTCTCCTCAACCAGCCATTCCTGTATTGAATAGGATCACTTTAAAATATTCTGCTTACACCAGATACTCTCTGGGGTACTACCATAATTCTCAACCATGAGGAACGATTTACTAAATGGTGGACACCATCAGGGCTGCCGACAGCTCTACTGGGCCCAAGTACTGGGAGGGGGCGTGGCCAAATGAAGAGGTGTGGCCAGACCCCCTCCTTAAAAAAAAATTATGTTCTCGGGAGCGAAGTGGGGGGCGCAAGTGTCCGGGGATTGGGGTGCAATCGCTCCCCCCCTTCCGCACATAACACAGGGAGAGAGAGAACTGACAGCTGCTGCAGTACTCTCCCTAGTCCATCACACAGCATGAAAGCAGCATGTGTGCTTGGCTGGGGAGAGAGGCTGGTGCATCAGCAGTCAGTCCTCTCTCCCTGCTGCCCAAACTTAACAATGATGGTGGTGGCAGGGGTGGGGGGCAAGCTGCAGGACCCTGGCCCATGTAAATAGTACCCACTCCCCCCCCCCTCTCTGTGCCTCTGGTCACCATAATGAGCGTTAGATAAGCATAAATAAAACTAACCATTTATGTGTACTTTTATCTGCATCATGATTATATTAAGAAAACAATTACCCATACCATATTGCAAAAGAATATTAGAGTTCATCAACAATCCATTTATCACTGTCAATTTCACAGTTTGGATTGTTTAGAATTTATTTAGACCACTTTTTTAATTCAAATAAATTAATGTTAGAATTGTACATTTCATTTTCCTGGTTCTATGTCTTAGATTTCCTCCTGAACTGTATTTACGGGTATTTTCTAATTATTTAAATCACTAAGGGGCAGATGTTCTATGCTCTGGAAAGTGATAAATTAGAGAAAGTGATAGACTACCTACCAATCAACTCCTAATTGTGACTTTTTCAAACACAGCCTGTAAAATGACAGTTAGGAGCTGAATGGCTGGTAATTTATCACTTTCCAATTTATCACTTTCCAGAGCTTAGTACATCTTCCTCTAATGCTGAAAACTGGTTTACTCAAAAGATGCAGAGGATTAAATAACTGTTGCAGATATTCACCACATGTTGAGGAAAGTGTTAATCCCTTCAGTAAAACTTTAGGAATGTATACACAGACATTGTATAAATCTGTAGTTATTGCATTGTTTATTCCTAAACCACAAATAAGAGATTATTTCCTGTACAGAACCCAACCTTTTTTTTCTAACAGAAATCTGTCAGGTTCTACCTGCTGTGTAGTCGGAAATACTCAGTTTTATTTCACTGAAGAATAAAATGGGGAAAGTACCTTGTAAACAAACCTTAGAGATTAGTAACATGACAAACAAAGCACTCAGTAGGATAAGTACGTTTCGTCATCAATTTATAAAAGAAAAAAACCCTCTTTTCTCCATCTTGTCTTTTTACTTTTCTTACTCCTGCAGGCCCCATACTGATGGTTACAAGGTCTCATCTTTTGTTGTAAACATAACACCATCTCTGGATGACTTCATGTCTATCTGCACTGGGGGAAAAAATGTTTTATTCCAGTTTTCTCCCACAGTGCATTGCTTCCTTGGAACTTATTCTGTGCACTGGACAACATGGGCATACCTATAATGGGTGCGGGGTTTGTGGTGCACACGGGCCCATGGGCTCAGGCGAGCCTCACACTCATACTTACCTGTAGATGGACACCACAGAAATCACTTGAAAAATGGCATGGATACCATGTTCCTGGAGATCAGTGCATGCACAGTAGACCCTAGCACAGTGTTAGAGCCTACTCGGAGCATGCACCAACAAGAGAGGGAGGCCCAGATGGAGGCAGCCTTCCCTCTTAATCTCCCCTTCCTAAGCAGACACATGCACACTGGGCCATAAACATATGTTGTCGTCTTTCACATTTGTAATACATGACGTCCTTTGTCTGTTTGTTAACACGCAGTCTTCTTTCATTACATCCCAATTGCAAAGGGCTATGGATGATGCTGGCACTGTGTTTTGTTTTTGGCATAACCAACCAAAATTTGTATTTAGTTTGTGTTTTGGCAAAATCATCCTCAAGTGTTTTTGTTTGGTTTTGGTTTTTAATTTCTTTAAAAATTGATACAAACAGCTAGAATCATGTAACTTGGACCTGTTTTTGTTCCTTTAGTATTTATTAACATCAGTAACATTATATTCCAGTCAAGTTTGACCACCTTACAGCACCTGAAGCCATGAGGGAGGGACTTAAATGAAATCCAAAATTCACAAGATCCATTTTCTAGGTCCGAGTTCCGAACTTGGCGAGAGGACCCAAATCGGGACTCGGTTCTACTCGGAACCTGATGTGATCCGAGTCAGGACTCGTTTAGACTTAGAGCCCCAAAGTTTGAGTGTGTTTGGTCTTTAGCAAAACCGACCACTCATCTCTTTTGTAAACCTATTAAACAGCAGTTTGAATATTTTTTCTTTATGTGTAAAATGGCACATGGAGGGGCATGGACAAGCTACGGGGGAAGTGCTTATCACTTTAGAAGCTCTATGTTACCCACCAATTTTCTCCACAGCAATGATAGGCACACCATTGCTTTGTTGCGTCACATAATTTATTATTATTATTATTATTGTTATTATTATTATTATTATTATTAGCAGTTTCTTATATAGCGCAGCAAATTCTGTTGTGCTTTGTCATTTGTTCCTCTACTATGTAGAGCAGACTAAACAGAGGCATACCTGACAAAATTGTAAATTCAGAACATAATTCCTAATTATTCCTATAATACATACTTTCTAAATAATGTCTAGCAATATTCCTGATAGTGGTTACACAAGCTCAATAAAATGCCTAGTAGGATATTAGATAGAGAAAGTAATCAATATTGTATTATCATGTTTACTTCCAAGCATCTATTTGGAGCTTATACGGTATTTCTGTTTTTGCATTGGCTCCACCGGTTTTCTTTGGTTATTTCCCATAGTCTATTCCAGTAGTTATTTATTCCAGTAGTCTATATATCAAGCAGTGAAAAGTGTGCAGAAGTGAACCAGTGGAGAAGTTGCCCATAGCAACCAATCAGCTTTCAAGCAGCATTTATCAAGTACAGTCTATAAATTAATAGGTAGTAGCTGATTAGTTGCTATGGGCAACTTCTCCACTGCTCCACTTCTCCACACTTTTTACTGCTTTATAAATAGACCCCTTAGCTTCTAACGACATTAATCCTACTGTGTATGTCTGTGTTAGTGGTAGATATATTAGATACCACTGTGGATAATAGAGATGTGCGCTGATCTTCTACTTTTTTATTTTGGATCTGGGGTATTTTTTACAAAAACAACTAAAATCATGTAATTTTTGCAATCCAGAGCCCAAAATTTAGATTTAAAATCTGAATTCTAAAGCATAGGAAGATCAGAACCACGACTTGGATCTGCCCAGATTCAGTAAATTTGAGTGAATTTGGAATTCTGGAGAACCATCCCGCACATCTCTAGAGGATAATAAGATCCAGCATAATATGTTAGGGATTTATAACTAACAGTTAATTTTAAGTAAAGGTTATTGATTCACTATACAAATAAAAGTTCATGATGATACTATAGGAAGTACTATATTCAGCAGTTATTAACCCCAAGCACACTTGGATACAAACTAATCACTAACGCACAGGAGTGTCGGAAAGATTTCATGTTGGTGGTAACATAAAATCGTTCCAATGTCCCCCTTGCCCCCTCCCTCTTCCCCCCTCCCCTCCCCTTACCTAAGCAGCAGTCGCTGACTGTCAGGGGCTGTGCAGCTTTATAGTAATATGCTGCATAGTCCCTGCACAGCACAGAGGAGGAAGTGTAATGTGCAGTGTTTAACTTAAACACCAAACATTAAATGTTTGGGGGAGAGAGTTGCCCCCTTGCCCCCCCCCCTGTTCCGATGCCCATGCTAATGTGGTAGCCCTACTACTCAGTTCTCACGTCCTATCCATCATAATCCTAGATAACATAATATTTAAAATACCCAGTGATTTTATATGGTCAATACCATTGGTTGATGGAGTGCTCTACCGCTCTTTAGTAAAGCATCTGTCCTGTACCAAGATGTCCACCATTAGGTCTTCTGCACATTGCGTGGTGCAATATTGATACTGTGTTTGAGCACCACTGTACTAAATGGACATGTGGTACTCAGCTACAGGGTGACCCTACAATATCCTGCATATTGCCGTTGTCAGGTTGCATAGTGGGATCGGCCATTACTCACCACAGTGCCAGCTTCCTCTGATCTCCCATGCGGTCAGACATCAGGTGCAGCAGTGATTGACGTGCTGAGGATTACTCCTAAGGTCAACTAGAATATTCTTGGGTTGTCCTGTGACTTGCTTTCTGCGGTTGCCGTCATGGACGCAGCCATGACAGTCCATATAACCTGAGTATCCTTTGTCCTGTATTAGCGTTGTTAGCTGCCAGCTGATGTGGTCCAACAATGGACTGCTACCATTGGGTATTTAGCCGGGATCCGTGTAACGGGAAGTCCCAGAGTTCTGTGTGTTCATATCTCCTCTCGAGTTTATTTTTTCTTATTTTTCAGTCTCTCCTTGCTTGTGGCTACCATATACACCACCCTGTACCGGAGACCAGCACTTTTGATTAAAGCTCTATCTACATCTGGATCCCTAGTGCATTTACTGACACGCATCTGGATCCCCCGTGCATCTGTTATTGATATCTGTATCTGGACCACCAGTGTATCTGTTACTGATATCTGCATCTGGATCCCCAGTGCAGCTTTAACTGATATCTGCTTCTGTATCCAAGTACACTTGTTCGTTACCTGTGACTCTGATGCTCCCTCAGTATCAGAATGACTATACTCTCCCAGCACCCCTCCTGTGTTCTTGTTTCTTTTCCAATTGTGCCGGATACCTGACCAAAGGGCCGCAACCTGCTCTCCAGGTGCAGCTAAGCCCAAATCCCAATTGGAGGGGTCACTGGCAAAACCTACCGGTAAGTTAGACTCCACACCTTTGGTCAGGTCTTGTCAACATCCGGTACTAGTGGATGAGGAAGACATACATACAAGGCCCTCATTTCCTGCTATCTCCTTTCCCCAGGACCCAGGCTCCAAGCCCTATGGCTGAGAAACCCGAGAATATAAGCATTATAGTTTGTTCAGGTCCCATGGAAGCCTCAGGTTCCTGGGGTGTGGAGGCTCTGCAAGACCTCGCCTCCCATATTGAGAATTAGTAGGCCACACAACAGCGGGTTGCTCAGTATCTCCAAGAGCTCTCTACCCAACTACTCGCCATTCAGTCTACTCTGGCCACTGTGCTTCCAGCTCCAGCAGGGTTCCCTCCTACTAACCCACTGCCTGTGGGGGTGTTGCAAAAGTCTAGCCTGCAGTTGGCTACACGTACTGTGGGTCAGTACGTTGTCCAATTTTAGACTATCACATCCGAGTTAAAATGGAATGATAACCAAACAAGTCTGCACTAATTAGTTTAAACACTGTTGGACTGTGAGATGGCAGAAATATACACAACAGTCAGTGCTCCATATAGTTAAAATCAATTGTTATTTAATCGCATTTGAAAAGTTAAAACACACATCACATTCATTTAAATAATATATAATAACAGAATTACTAATGTTATCCACGGTCCCTAAATATCACAATAATAATAACTTCTATAGAATGAAGTTTATACTGATATGGATACTTTGTTAATGTCTTGTTATATAAGACAAACTCATGTGACACTCCAGTGTACTGGTATTGGTCCAAAAGGAATTGAATCCCCCACAAAAAAGGAAATCTGTATGCAATGGTTTGTATAAAAGAAACACACAGTCTCTATTGTAACAGGAGGAACAAGTAGACAATTGTCTCATGCAATGTCCCGAATAATTACTATGCTGGAAGTATCTGGTCTCCGAGGTTACACTGATGGCAGCCTGAGCCGGGATACACTGCACCAGCAGTCTCTCTGTCTCCCTTGTACCTTATATACCAGCTGATTAAGCCACATGTGTTTATCTGAAGCAAATTGAAAGCCAAGCAGGATTGATGTAAAAATATGTGTCCAAACAGTACTCCAGTACGCTTGTCACCCTTAGGGGTGCTGACAATCCGGGGGTCTACTGACGCATTTTGCCCATTCACATAAGGGCTTTTTTAAAGACTCTTTCTGCCATCTCACAGTCTATCAGTGTTTAAACTAATTAGTGCAGTCTAGTTTGGTTATTTGTATTTGGTTTCTATTGGGTAATCACAAACCCTATAGTATAGATTTGCAGTTGGCCTCTCGAGATCTTCCTGAGTCTCTTGCAGAATTAACATCACTATGCATTAATATTGACCTCCGCCAAAGAGAACATCAATTGCCAGCGGATGTGAGGAACATTTTAGAGATCGTCAAATGCAAACTCAATCCACTGTACCTCTTTCCTTTCTCCCTCGAAAGAAGAACCGATGCAGGTTAATAGATCCTACTTAACCCCGTCGGAGCATATCTGATGTTTCCAGAATAAGCTCTATCTATATTGTGCCTGCATATGTTGGCCTGGGGCTCAAGTTGTTCACGGAGATGTCTCTCTCAGGAACTTCCAATTCGAATGCAACAGTTTTCTTACAAGATTGAAGATTCAAGCACTTCCTATGTGTTTAACTCAGCAGCTTTCTTTAAAACTAAATGTTTTTAACAGACCATAAATGAAGAAAACGCTATATATACTCTATAAACAACAGACCTACATGTATCTGTAAATAGTGCAAATGGACAAACATAAAATGCACACAAAACACAATGTTTATAGCCCTTTTTAAACTGGTGTTGATTGCTAAATCAGCTGGACTTCAATATCATGGAGAAAAATGAAAGATACACTCTCCCTAACTTACCCTAGCATAATCTGGTGTAATAGACACTGCACACCAGTAGAACCTTCAGTAAATACATGTGCCCCGGGTCTCTGGCAGACTTCACAGCACTAACTAATGCTGCTATGTAGAGAATGCTTTGCTCCCCGTTGGAAGCACAGCTTTCACATACCATGCTCAGACAGCTCCACAATCAATTACCCCAGCAACTTTTAGTGGTGCTTTAGTTGTTGCACCTCCTCACACCAACTCGTTTCTTTACCATAAGTAACTTTGTAAAATTTTCTCCCTAGACTTCTGCTTCTGAAGGTCTGTCTGAATCAGCCAATTCTACTGTTACTCCCAACTCCCATCTGCCAGAACCTTATCAAGATTTTGCTTCTGTGAACAGTTTGCAGATAAGCTACCCCCCACTGGCCTTGGGATTGACCTTTGTTCCTGGGAAGACACCTCCTCAAAGACGTACTGTATATACCAATTGTCAGTTCGGGAGACAGTGGCTATGTCTAACTACATAAAGGTGAATCTTGCCAAGGGGTTTGGAAGACCATCCTCCTCTCCCACTAGAGCTGGGGGGGGGGTTTGTGGAGAAGAAAGATGGGTGTCTTAGATCCTGTATTGATTATCGTGGTCTTAACAAGATAACTACAAGAACAGGTATCTGATACCGCTTATTCCGGAACTTTTTGACAAGGTGCGGGGAACTATTATATTAACCAAACTGGACCTCCGTGATGCTTAAAACCTAATCTGTATTTGTAATGGTGACGAATGGAAGACTGCTTTTAATATGCTAGATGGCTACTACGAGTACATAGTGATGCCCATTGGACTGTGCAATGCACTAGTCATCTTCCAAGGCTATGTAAATCAAATTTTTGGGGATATTCTCGAGAGTTATGGTAAAACTTACCTTCATTAACTCTCTTTCTTTGAAGTTCATAGGGTCCACAGGGAGACCTTGGGGTGTAGGTTGTGGTTGAAGACCGGGCACTGAACAGTTAAAGGTTTGTTCCCAGGATGCAATGGTCCTTCTCCCTATATCCCGCCCCCAAGCCAGAGGTAATTCAGTTTGTGTTAAGCCTAAAGCCAGAGGAGGAGAGGAGAGAAGAAAGACTGGTACACACAAGAATCACATTCTCACATGGAAGGAGATGGGAAACAGGTGCCCAAGAAACATAGCCCATAGAAGCCAGGTGCATCAGGGAGGATGCCCTGTGGACCCTATAGACTTTGTAGACAGAGTTAATGAAGGCAAGTTTTACCATAACTCTTATTTTCTTCTTCAGGGTCCATAGGCCTTCACAGGGATACCTTGGGGATGTCCCAAGCAGTTATTCAAGGGTGGAGACACTCCTGAGCTGAGAGGAGAATCCAGCATCCAAATGAAGCATCCTGAGAGGCAAACATATTGAAGGCTAAGAACCTAAGAAAGGTGTGAACAGAAGACCACGTGGCTGCCTTACAAAGCTGTTCAGCTGAGGCATCATGAGGCGGAACACCTGTAAAACCGTAACGCAGGTGTCCTAAGGTGATCTCAGGGAGGACAGAAACCTCCCGTGGAGCAGAAGGGCAAAAGTGGAATGACCAGTGACAGTGGTCAGAACAAGAAGGTCTGCCTGTGTGTAAGCCTGTGATATTGTCATGCGAAGCCATCTAGCCAATGTCTGTTTATTGGCTGGCCAAACCTTCTTGTGAAATCCATAGAGCAAAAAGAAGGAGTCTGTTTTCCTCAGAGAACTGGTATGGTTCACGTAGATCCTGAGAGCACAGACCACATCCAAGAAGGCCTCACCTACCAAGAGGTCTGGTGATTGGGAGGCTGGGACTACAATTTCCTCATTAATATGGAAATGAGTAACCACTTTGGTAGTGAAACCAGGGCAAGTCCGAAGAACAGCCCTGTTCTGGTGGAAGATTAGAAATGGGGAGCAACATGAGAGCACCCCTAAATCTGATACCCTTTGGGTGGATGCCATAGCCAGAAGAAAAGGAGTCTTCACTGTGAGACACTTGAGATCCACAGATTCCTATGGTTCAAACAGAGTGCCCTATAAGACCTGAAGAACAAATCCCACAGAGCCACAGGAGGGACAAAGAGAGGTTGTATGTGGAGTACACCTTGCAGGAAGGTGTGGACATCCGGCAGTGAAGCAATTTTATGCTGGAACCAAATGGACAGAGCAGAGATGTGTACCTTCAGCAAAGTAAGGTGGAGTCCGAGATCCAATCTAGCTTGGAGGAAGGCCAGGACTCTAGAGACCAGAAATACATGAAGGTCATAGCTTCTGGCATCACACCATTGGAAGTAGGTAAGCCACATTCTATGGTAAATCCTAGCAGGGCCCAACTTATGTGCTCTGAACATAGTCTGAACCACAGAGCGAGAAAGCCCTTTAAACCTCAGGAGGGATGTCTAAAGAGCCACGCCATCAAAGACAGGTGATGCAGATCCGAGTGAAGACAGGGACCCTGAGACAACAGATCCAGCCGCTGAGGTAACAGGAACGGTGAGTCTATGGAGAGGCTCCAAAGATCTGAGTACCAATGCCATCTGGGCTAAGCTGGGGCCACCAGCAGGACAGTGCCTCCATCTTGTTTAAACTTCCAAAGAACTCCAGGGAGAAGGGAGACTGGAGGAAATAGGTATGCCAGATGGAAGGTCCATTTCACTAGCAGTTTGTGATTGTGTATGGAAGCCATGAGGTCCACCTCTGGTAGGCCCCATTTGTCCACTAGCAGTTGAAAGACTTCTGGGTGCAGAGGCCATTGCCTGGCATGCATGTCATGATGGCTGAGGAAGTCCACTTCCCAGTTAAGGACTCCCAGAATGAACACTGTGAAGATGGCTGGGAGGTGACATTCAGCCCCTGTGAGAATGCTTGACACTTCTATCATTGCTCACCGACATCGAGTGCTTGGTACAGGCTTGCCCTGAAGAATGCCCTGAGCTAGAGTGAGGGCTTTGTAGATGGCTCTGAGTTCCAATACATTGATTGGCAAGGTCAACTCGGCTGATGTCCAATGCCACTGGAAGGAGTGTTTACTCGTCACTGTACCCCATCCCCAGAGACTGACTGAAATTGGAAGTGTTGCTGTAGTATAGCAAACTGGAGATATTGAGAGGGTATTATAGGTATAACCATCCTGAATAACTAGAGATACCATAAAGTCCCCAGGTTCCATAGCTAGGATAATAGAGCATAGGGTTTCCATCATGAGCCTGGGTACCCTGAACTTGTTCAGGATAGGCCGATGAGACCCATTTGGTTCTGTACCACTGTGATAGCAGGACTGGAACTATAATCTCTGATTACTGCAAGGACTGAATAACTTTCTGGAGGAGCAGGTCACTGTTCAGGTCTGATGGAGGGCCTGTGTAGAAAATTGATGGGGTGGCCATCTTATAAATGAGAGGGCATACATGTGGGAGACCACTTCTCTTACCTAAGTATTTATGGTGGTTTGATACCATCACTGGGCAAACTGAAGAAGTTGGCCTACTCTGGGATCCATCAGGGGGAGGCCCGTCCCAACAGGCTGAAGGCTTGTCCTTGGATTTTGAAGCAGGACATCTGGTGGCCCAGGTCTGCTTGGTCCTGGGCTTAGTGGCCCTAGTGGAAGCTTACTGCCTAGGAAAGGACTGACCCTCAAGCTTTCCTTGAGGACAAAAGGACCTAAAGGATGTTGTCCTAGGTTTTGTGGTAGCTGCTGAAGGCATAAAGGCAGTCTTTGATGCTGCTAATATGGCTACAATCTTGTCTAGTACAACAAAAGAGAGGACACAAACCCAGCGCTGTTTATAAGTAATTGTAAATGAAGTGCTTATCCAAAAATGTTGAAAAAGTATGTTATCATATTATTACACACAAAACTAAGCAGCAGATAAACTTTATGTTCTTGTGGCAGCACACAAATATACCTGGATACCAGGTGTATCTAGAAATGTAAAAAGTATAGGTCTCTGCACTAATAGATGTTCTTGCTCCAAGAAGATCAATGTGAATGAAGCACAACTAACATAAAAACTATATTTTATATTTTTATATTTTTACTAATATTATTTAAGTTGACCGGTCAATGTGAAAAAACAATATACAAAAAACATTCACAAAAATGAAATCATTAAAAAAATTAATTGAACATAATATATCAATACATTAATATATTAAAAAGGATTGCTAAAGTAGGTGGATCCAAAAAATATATATATTATTGTATAGGCAATGTTTGTCATCCAATTTGAAAACGTGATTTATTCCTTAAAAATCCACACCCGCAATTAAGTATCCAATGATCTCACCAGGAATTAAAATGACTTGAGTTCAATCATGACATGTTCCATTTAGCTTCATATCCAGGGAGACAATATCATGTGGGGTTCATTAACAAGTTAAGTCCGGACACGTCCGGAGTGATCAGAACAGTGGATTCTATCTTTCATCCCGGGATCAGTAGTTTTCTACTTAAGTTGGACTGCGCTGTTTTGGGGAATTTCCATGTCTGTCTAGGGATTCATGTGTCTCAGACTCTTGCTTTTGTTTTTTGTTTTAGATTTTGGGTTTTGTTTTATGAAATGCATTGTCTAATGAATCTTTAAAAATGTATGCAGACTATAGTCCTTATAGATTTAAATATGAGAAATGCAAATGTGTTATTGTTATTTAACAGTCTGATAATTTGTTTCCCTGATAAGCATAAGTATTGTCCTTTGATACATCTTGTGATCTTTATACTACCAGAATGAATAGACATAGAAGTACCTTATGTTTATGTTTGTTGGTAGGTTGCCATATTGATGGAGATTATCTCCAGACTATAGTAGGAGAATTTTGGGATTTGTTTATAACAACTTTGTCAATCAATCTTTATCCCAAAGGTACGGTCATGGTATGCCCATAACTACTAAGGAGACCCACTTTAGTAACAGAAGGTAATAAGGGTTTAATAGAACCTGCAAAACAGGGTTTGGTGAAACCCGCAAAGTAGGGTTTGGTGAAACCCACAGAATAGGGTTCTTGAAACCACACAGAATAAGGGTTTGGTGAAACTCACAGAATAGGGTTTGGTGAAACCCACAGATATGGGTAATGCAGATAACAAACATCTGTCCAGCTGTCAGACCCCCATGGATATTATACGTACAGTGTTAGGTCTTGGGGTGAGGGGTGAGGTGGGGTGATACAAGGAATGAAAATGGCACACTTGATCCGATTAAATTACAACAGATACGTAAGTCATATGGCCCCTGCATAAAGGGTAACAAACTTGAAGGCAAACTTTTAAATTGGATAAAAGTGGTAAACCAGATCTTGTTAAAGAATAGTTCACAAGAAAGGGAATAAGAAATTAATTGTATGTACCTTAAGGATTATTTTGAAGTAACATCTGTAAGGACAGTAGGTGTAAATTGTTCAGTAAATAATATTGCTAAAAATTAAATAGCAGTAAATAGTGACAGTGTCAAGGAGGACACTGAAAATAAACAAACTTTTTCTTTTCCTGGTCATGATTGTGTTGAACTACAGAAGCAGGAATCATTGTTCTTATTTAACATTTCAAATATTTATTTTGAAGATGGAGTTCTATACACAAGATATGTTGGCTACATCAGAGCACTTTCTACTGCATGCCAGTTATTCCAAAGGCTTGTAGTGATAAAAATGAGGGTACACTTGAGAGACTACACCCGAAGCTGAAGACAATAGACTGGTAGACCAGGCAGCACATGCTGCTGCCATAAGCCACTGCTCCCAAGGGCAAGCCACTTATGTGGTAGATCCCGCCCCCAATATTGACTTAAGTACCCTCACAAAGCTCCAGGTACAAGCTCCAGAGGCTGAGAAAAGCAAAGCTAGGAGCTAAAGATAAAAGGTGAGTGGGGGGAAGGTCAACATTTAGGTCTACCAAAAAAAATGTATCCAGTTATGACCCAGATAATACATGATAAGGTGCATTTGGGGAAGGTTATAATGGTGGCTATCACCAACCGTAATTGGATAGCCCCAGATTTTGCACAGACAGCATAGGCCTTTGTAACAGGATGCCTAATATGTGCATTGAACAATCTGGGTAAGACAGTCCCAACTCCTTTGAAAAGTACTCCCCAGACTCAGCGTTCCTTACAGAGAATACAAATTGATTTTATACCACTGCCCAAATGTTCTGAATGTGATGTCCTCTTGTACGAGCCTCATCAGTCACTAGCCCAGAGGGTAGGTGTGTTGGAGGGCAGATGCAAAGACAATGGCCAAGGTAATTAAGATTATTAAGAAAATCATTTTCTCCAGTGTGTTAAGAAAATCATGATTAAGAAAATCTGCAATATGGTGTACTATGTATCAATATTACAGAAACAATGAACTAAAATACATAGTTAGGTGTTTTCTTCTATTCCAGTCCTTTATCTTGATACTGTTTACAACCAGAAATTGGATGATAATTTGGAAACATACAAGGAAGGAGTCACAAACTCACGGGTGGATAGTGGATGCTACCCGTATTCAGGGAATTGGCTAGACTAATTCCTGAGGCGCCGGGTCTAATGTGCCGGCGGTTTTCACCAGGGACCCTCGCAAGAAGGTATGGACTTGGCTGCGTCCGACACACAGGTCACGGCCCTCAGGAAAAGGTTTCGATATACAGGTGCTGGCACTTGGTCGGTATACGGGAGACTTGAGCGTAGTCGACTTAGCCGGGTCAGAACCAAACGGACGAAGCGGTACCAGGGAGCAGACATAAATGGGTCACAGGGAATAGCCGAGGTCAGAACCATATATCAACATAGAACCAGGAGTCAGGCAAAATCAGAGTCACAAAACACGCCAAGGGTCAGAACCAATAATCAGGATATGCACAGGAACGCTGGAGTATGGTAATGGAGCCTATACTCTGGCACTGGTGTGCTCCCAGGAACTTCCTTTTATAGGTCAGAGTTCAAACTAGCCCCAATCAGCGCTTTCATTTATGGGTGCCTGTCCCTTTAAAAATTTAACAGAGCGGTGCAGCGCTTCTATGGAAGCCACGGCCGCCTGCACACAGCCGCCGATGGGGAGAAGAGGAGGAGCAGCTGACAGCAGGTGCCAGGGATCTCCCACCGGCTGTCACACACCAGCCCGGACTCCAGCTTCGCCGGACCAGGTAAAGGCAACCTGGATTCGGCGGCGCTGTGACAGAAGGCTATTGAGCACAGATTTGAAAGTTTATTCCAAATTCTTATGAGTACATTTATGTCAATGAAACTTTATGTGAAGGACACCTGAATATATGCCTCCTACTGCAAAGTCTTCATCCAAGGGGAGTTGGAGTAATTTGATATTATGAATAGATGGTGTGCTAAGCCCCAAACCAGACAAAAGCTTGTGGTAACGTATATTTTGCTTTGCTTTGTTATAAGTTTAATTTTAGCTTTAAAAAGTTGAGTTTTTATCACAAGTATTAAGCTGAGTAACTTCATATTTAGTGGTATATGAAGAGATGAAGCAGTAACAATATCTAGACTCAGTGTATAGTAAGATCACAATGTAGAAGCTTTAGCCAAATTGTTTGATAATGTTACAAATTAAATATTTGGTGTACTTAAAATGATCACTAATGAACTGCAATTTAGAGTAAAGGTTATTGGACAGTTTATACTGATCCTTGAGTACCTTATAGCTGCTTGATAAGGTATGTGTCTTATAGTGAGACTAGCCTGCTGTAATGTAAATAGCTGATAACTTTTCTGACCTGATACATGGACACATGAAGAAAATCATGGAACTGAAAGACCAGTTCAGGAAAACACATAATAATCTAGAGTATATTCTTGATGATAATGAATGGTTTTCCTAATTAAACCCAGGCAAATCATTTAATGAATTTAGTAGATGGATGTCAGGATTTTTGTCAATTATTGAAAAAGGTTTATCTTTGTTTATAATCATTTATATTGCTATAAAACTTGTTATTTTTCTGGTTAAGAAGTTACTTGACTGTTGTTTCTCCAAGGAGATTACACTAAAGGCCTTGATGATAACTCAAGTTTATGCTAACATCTATGCCTAAAACAAGATTCCAAGCTGTGCCATTTGTGGAACCCGCCTCATTGAGGATGACAAGCAAACATGTGGACAATGCAAGACTATCATCATTTCCCTGAATATTCATGACAAGCTGGACAAGATGAAAGACAATTAGAGTCTGAGGACCGTGTTAGGTTCCTGTAGATGGGACTTGTATGTAAATGTACCTGTACTTAGAATAGCATAGGTAGATAGTATAGGGTCAAGTCATGAATAAAAGATGGGAAAATTATAAATCTGATATTAGGCTATCTGCATAAGACTCCATCTTGTCACAAGATGGTGTGTGCCTTTAAGTTATTCATAAGCTTTAAATGCAGAATATTATAAAGAATGATTTTTGCTAACCTTCAAGGTCGTGAAACTTTGAAATGTACAGATGTTGCCAGGCAGATAGTGCTATGAATAAGACTGTGTATTCTTGCTACCCTTGTGTCCTTGTTTCCCTTAACAGTTCACTCCTTTGTGTATAAGATAATAATGTAATGAATACTAACAATGATTGTTGTGTTGAGATGCAATGTGAACATATTCATTTGTTGCTAATGTAAGAACACTGTGCTTTATATTATTGTATGACACGCAAATATAGTCACAGCAATCTTTGAACACACGACTGATGGATGTGTCTTGATTTGCCTCTCCGGAGTATACTCTGTAACACAAGGGTCTGACATACAATAAATGAGCTTTCGCTGGAGATTACCCACAGAAGATTAATTATGATCTATCACTATCCATAGGGTCCTTTAGTGAGGAAACTGTAGCGATAGGTAATGTAGCACTTTTAATCAAACACGTAACTTGGGAATTCACTGCTGGGGAAGTCTCCCATCTTGCACAATGAGCTGCAGGAAAAGGATAACAAGAGGTCAGGCATTTTTGGGTCTGAAACCTCTTACTTTGCATCTGCCAAGCCTCTGCCATGTGCTCAACTAGTTGATCCGAGAGAGGAAACTCTACTGAAGCCACTTTTTGTCATTTAAAAAGTGGGTGCTTTGATCTGGGGGCGGGTTCATCATCATCTATTTGTAAGATAGATCTAATTGCTCACAGCAAAGCAGGTATATTATTTTTAGACTGAATCTCTGCTTCGTCCACTGAAAGGGGACTCAGTATTAGAGAGATCAGAATCTTCTGCCTCCTCAGATGACACCTCAGAATCTGAGAGCTATGTAGACTATGAAGATAACACAGTAGCAGTCTTACTGGGTAGGGGCTTCTCACCTTCCAACATATTCTGAAAGGCTGTAGACTGAGTTAGAGAGTAAGTCTACCCATGGAGGAGGCATAGGAGGTACCTGTATTGCTTATACCTGTTGTGGCTACCCCATAGGGGGAATTACAGCTGGGCCTGCTTGGTGGTCCACAATAGTGGCCAGCACCTAAGAAAAGGAGCTGCAGGGGGGCTCCTGAGCCGGGGCTGGGGGGTCTAAAGGGCATAGTGGTGTTTAACACTGAGCACATAGCCCATCCTGTATCAAATCCTCTTTATTTAAGCCTGCATCATATAATTTGCATGAGAGCAATATGGCTGCAGCTGCTTGCTTGTTACTCTTGCCTTTGCTAGACATATCTACAGAGTAGTATAGCACACAATATGGCACTGAGTAATATGCAATCACTAGGTATGTGATATACAAGTGGGAATGCAATATACTGGTCCTGTCTTATGCTTGGGTAAGCTGCAGGAGCGCACAGAACAAAATAAGGCACAGTGCAGTAACTAACTGTATGTGACAACCTTCACAAATACAAGAACTGTGAGGTACAGAAAACCCTGAATACACCTGTATGTTAGGGCAAAGATGAGAAAAAAGGGAAAGCTATATGCTGACAGTATAGAGAGAATATACAGACAAACAGCACTAGCATAAGTCACATTACAGAAATACATATACAGTAACTGCAAAATGGCACTACAATCAACTACTCAGTCCTTAAAGGCTGGTAGGCTATAGTGCTACATAACCTGTCTCCAGGGAGAAGTATGTAGGGGGACCGTCCCCTGCTTTTCCCTGAGAGAGCTATGGCTGAGCCTGTAGAAGATGGCCGCCAGAGACCTCTGAGGCTGTGTGGTCAGAGGAGAGCAGCTCATAGAAGCCAGACCTCAGAGGAATGTTGCCCTGAGCTGAGGGGAGGGGCCGCTTTAATAGGGACAGCTAATCTCCCCATGCTGATTGTTAACCACCGGGATGCTGGATTTCCATTCCATATGTACCCTGGTGGTCTAGTGGATCAGGTGGTCGGAAGAGTAGAAGATGGCTGCCAGAGACATCTGAGGTGGTGTGGTCAGAGGAAGAGAGCAGCTCAGAGAAGCCAGACCTCAGAGGATTGTTGCCCTGAGCTGAGGGGAGGGGCTGCTTTAATAGGGACAGCTAACCTCCCCATGCTGATTGTTAACCACCAGGATGCTGGATTTCCATTCCATATGTACCTTGGTGGTCTAGTGGATCAGGAGGTTGGAGCCAGTGTTCACCCTCAGCACCTCCGGTCTGTCCCCTGAGACCGGAGGTAAGATTGTCCATCTGTGGGTCACTGCAAGCGGTGACCCACTTTACCTGTCCCCATAGAAACTGGGTTGCAGTCTGGATCTATCCACGTAACCAATTAGCAAGGTCCCCGGGATGCCCACCGAGAGCGACAGGCAGAGCTGGCATTGCGGTGCCTGGAACGGTGATGGAGCGGCAGCACAGACGTCCCACAGATAGTTGGCTGCTGCCTGCCCAGAAGATTAAATGTAAAAGAGAGAAAATCAGAAACATAAAAGCTTTTGGGCTGCTGAAGCAGCCCACTTTTTTAATGGTGACCTGACTCTGGCCGGGCACCAACGAAACTGAGGTGTCTCTGGCTTGGTGGCAGGGTATAAGGGAAAGCAACATTGCCTCCTGGGAGCAAAGCTTTAACTGTTTGGTGCCCGGTCCTCAACCACCACCTACATCCAAGGTCTCCCTTTGGAGCCCTTTGGACCCTGAAGAAGAAATCATAATTTTCTCTAAGAATATCCAGACCAACCATCTACATGTCAGAGAGGTGCTCTCCTGGCTTCGAGCACACCATTTGTTTGGGAAAATTCCAAATGATTATTCAAGAGGTCTTCTGTCCCTTTTCTTGGTCACATCATTTCCGGGGATACCCTCCGAATGGATCCAGAGAAACTGAGGGCAATTCAAGATTTGCCTCGACCTAATTCTTTTGAAGCTATCTTCTTTGGAAGCTATCCAATGTTTTTTTTTGTTTCTCTTTTTATTACCGGAGATTCATTCACAACTTCTCTACTATTGTCGCTCACATTACTTATCTTGCAAGAAAAAGGGCTAATCCTTCCCTTTGGTCCCCTGCTGCAGAAGCTGCTTTCTCAACTTTAAAATAAGCTTTTTCCACTGCCCAAAAACTTTAACAACCACAGTTGGAAAAACCATTTACCTTGGAAGTGGATGCCTACCCATGTGAGTAGGAGCCGTATTGTCTCAAGTTGCTGAGGACGAGAAGACTCATCCTTGTTGATATTTTTCTCATAAATTTTCGCAGAAAAGAACTTTGCCATTGTGGATCAGGACCTGCTTGCTATGAAGTTCGCTTTGGAAGAGTGGAGACACATTTTGGAGGGGACCAGGTTCCCTGTTACCATTATTACTGATCATAAAAATCTCTTATATCTCAAAACTGCTCATTGTCTGAATGCCAAGCAACCTTGATGGTATCTTTTTTTTCCTGGTTCAATATCAAGGTCCATTTTTGTCCAAACATCCAGAATCGAAAAGCTGACACACTCTCTAGATCTTTTCTACCCATACACGAAGAGGAAGAGCCACCTCCTCCTCGCCCAATCCTGAATCCCATGGTCTTTGCTCATACACAAGTTTTGACTCCTCCTCCTGACAAAATCTTTGTAGCTCCTCAATTACGTAAGAAATGATTGACTTGGGCACATGTCTCCTTGTTTGCAGGCCATTCTGGATCCTTAAAACTTTCAAGTTTCTACAATGTTCCTATTGGTGGCCCACTATGAGAGAGGATGTCCAAAGTCATCTCCTGTGCCACATGCACTCAGCACAAGTCAGCATGCAGCAAAACCATTGGTCTTCTCCATCCACTACCCATCCCTAGAACTCCCTGGACCCATCTCTCGATGGATTTCATCTCGGATTTGTCAAGTTCCAAAGGCTGTAATACTATATGGGTAGTAGTGTACCAATTTTTGAAGATGGCACCTTTAATACCCCTAGTGGGTCTTCCTTAAGCCCTGCAACTAGCTAAGATCTTTATTTGTGACATCTTCTGTTTACAAGGCCTACCCAAGGAAATCATATCAGATCAAGGCGTACAGATCATGGCCAAATTCTGGAGGGCCTTGTGTTCTTCTTGTGGAATTAAGCTAAAATTTTAGTCTGCCTATCACCCTCAGACTAATGGGCAAACAGAGGGAATCAATCAGGAACTGGAAACTTTCATTAGGCTATTTGTATCCTTGATCTGGCTCGATCTTTTGCCTTGGGTAGAGTTTGCCTATAACTTTAGATACTACTCTTCCACAGGTTCCACCCCATTTTTTGCTATTTTTGGTAGACATCCTTGAGTACTGGAATTTCAAGACCTTCTTCTCATATAGGTACCTGCTGTTATTAATCTGGTCAAATCCCTTTCTGATGTATGGAAGAATATCCACTCTTCCTTGGAAAAGACTTCCAATAATCACAAAAAATTTGCAGACTGTAAACGTCTTGCTGTTCCTCTCTTAAAAAGTTGGAGATAGAGTCTGGCTTTCTACCAAGAACATGTGTCTGAAGGCTCCTAGTATAAAATCTGCCTCACGATTCATCTGAATTTACCACATTCTGAGAATAATTAATCCGGTGGTTTACAAACTTGAACTTCCTCCTCAATTAAGAATATCCAATACCTTTCACATTTCCTTTCTGCGAAAATTTGTTCTTAATTAATTATAGTCCTCTCCACTCAAGGAACCTCAAAATCACACTAACGAAGTGTAAAAGATTCTTGATTCCAGGTTTCGCCTGGGCCTTCTGCAATATTTAAATGATTGGAAGGGCTATGGACGTAATGAACGGGAGTGGATCAAGGCTTCTGATGTCCATGCACCACTGCTCATTCATACCTTTTATAGGAAATTTCTTAGTAAGACTAAAAGGAGAGGGGTACTGTCAGGTTGTGGCCTGAGATTGGCCATTACTCACCACAGCACCAGCTATCCCTGATCTCCCGGGTGGTTAGATGTCAGGTGCAGCAGTGAGTGACGCGCTGAGGATTACTCCTAGGGTCTGCTAGGACTTTCTTGGGTTGCGCTATGACTTGGTTTCTGTGGTTGCAGTCATGGATGCAGCCATAACAGTCCGTATCACCTGACTATCCTTTGTCCTGGGGTAGCGTCATTATCTGCAAGCTGACGTGGTCCACAATGGACTGCTACCATTGGGTATTTAGCCATGCTCCATGTGATAGAAAGTTGCTTGAACAACTTCGCTACTTCAGTGGTGGTTCGCTGTTGTTTCATTCCAGGCTTCATGTTTGTCCATGCTGAGTTTATCTGCAGTATCCTCCAGTGTGTCTTCCAGTGTTTCCCACGTCTTGAGTTCAAAGTGTTCATATCTCCTCTCGAGTTTATTTTTCTTTTGTTCCAGTCTCTCCTTGCTTGTGGCTACCATATACAACACCCTGTACTTTTGATTAGAGCTTTATCTATGTCTGGATCCCTAGTGCATTTACTAACCCGTATCTGGATCCCCCATGCATCTGTTACCGATATCTGCACCTGGACCCCCAGTGCATCTGTTAATGATATCTGCATCTGGATCCCCAGTGACCTTTAACTGATACCTACTTCTGGATCCAAGTACACTTATTCATTACCTGCAACTGAGCTGCTCCTTGAGTATCAGAACTACTATTCTCTCTCAGCACCCCTCCTGTGTCTTCCTGTGTTCTTGTTTATTTCGTGACATGCTTGCTGGGTGCAGCTAAATCCCAATTGGAGGGATAACTAGTGAACACCTCCTGGTAAGTTAAACTGCGAGCCTTTGCTCAGGTCTCATCAACATCCAGTGCTAGTTGATAAGGAAGACATATATACAAGCCCCCGGTCTCCTGATATCTCCATTCCCCAGGGCCCAGGCTCCAAGCCCTATGACTGAGAAACCCGCAAACGTAAGCGTGACAGCCACTATCCATACATGGCCAGCTAGTCTGCTGCATACTCCACTCCATCTCCACTACCTACTGTTATTGTAAGTATGGCTGTACAATCTGTGCACTGCAGTAAACCCAAGCTTCTGTTTAAGTCTATCTGACTGGTGTGACTCAAATACTTTTTTCGGTTGGTGTCAATTATTTATTACCAGTGTGCATCACAAAATAGTACACACATTTCAGTAAATACTTCTGGTTGGCATATTATTGCATCCTTCTACTGCTGGGCATATCAGTGCACATTAGTACTGCGGGCTATGTTACTTAATACACATTTTAATTACCTTTTTATGTTGTTTTTCATAGTTTTACTGTTGGGCATATTACTGTGTCATCTGTTAATTTACTTTTGTGTTTCGCTCCTCATTTTATTTTTTAATAAGTCATATAATTGCTTCAGATGTTTGCTTCTTTACTGTTTTACTGTCTCATGTAGCAGCCATTCTGGTTCCTTTTAGCCACATATGGTAGAGACGACCTCAGTTTGAGGGACTTTTGGATTAGATAAACCTGCCCCCAAGTAACTACAGTATAATGTATATATAAGCATATATATATATTAGGGATGTGCAGGCTCGGATAGGTTCGAGTTTGCACGTGGAGTTCGGATTTTTCCCTCCAAAAAAACGGAACTCAGAACGAGGCAAAACGTCATCTTACATGGACGAACATCATCATTCCTGGACAAAAGACCAGGAATGATGATGTTCGTCCATGTAAGATGACGTTTTGCCTCGTTCTGAGTTCCGTTTTTTTGGAGGGAAAAATCCGAACTCCACGTGCAAACTCGAACCTATCCGAGCCTGCACATCCCTAATATATATATATATATATATATATATATATATATATATATATTATAGCGGGTAAAATAAGTATTGAACACAAACATTTTTCTCAGTAAATATATTTGTAATGGGGCTATTGTAATGAAATTTTCACCAAATGTCAGCAACAACCTCTGAAATCCACACATGAAAAGAAATCAAATTATAGATCTCCATAAATTAAGTTATGTGTAATAATGTGAAATGAGAGAGGGAGAAGTATTGAACACATGAAGAAAGGGAGGCGCTAAAAGGTATGGAAGCTATGACACCAGCTGAAACCTATCAGTAAGTAGAAAGCAATCCAGCCCCTTGTCAGTGATAATTAATATAAGCTGGTTCAGTCCCAACTGATGGCCTCTACCAAGGTGTCACGCAAGAAACATCTCATGATGGGTAAAAGCAAAGAGCTCTCTCAAGACCTTTGCAACCTTATTGTTGCAAAACATATTGATGGCATTGGTTATAGAAGGATTTCTAAACTTCTGAATGTTCCAGTGAGCACTGTTGGGTCCATAATCCGGAAGTGGACAGAACATAATTTCACCATAAACCGGCCACAACCAGATGCTCCTCGCAAGATTTCTGACAGAGGAGTGAAAAGAATTATTAGAGGAGCTGTCCAAGAGCCAAGGGCCACTTGTGGAGAGCTTCAGAATTAGCAGGTACAATTGTTTCAAAGAAAAAAATAAGTAATGCACTCAACCGCCATGGCCTGTATGCACGCTCACCACGCAAGACTTTGCTGCTGAAGAAATAGCATATTGAAGCTCGTTTAACATTTTCTGCACAACATTTGAACAAGCCTGTGAAATACTAGGAGAATAAAGTCTGGTCAGATGAGACCAACATTGAACCATTTGAATGCCAAAATACACATCATGTTGAAGAGAAATGGCACTGCACATCACCCCCAAAACACTGTACCAACAGTGAAGTTTGGAGATGGGAACATCATGGCGTGGGGCTGTTTTTCAGCATATGGTACTGGCATACTTAATGAATTTAAAGGAAGGATGAATGGAAAAATGTACGGAGACATTCTTGATAAAAATCTGCTGCCATCTACCAGGATGCTGAAGATGAAATGAGGGTGAACATTTCAGCAAGACAATGATCCCAAACACACAGCCAAGGACACTCTCAATTGGTTTCACAGAAAGAAAATAAAGCTGCTAGAATGGCCCAGCCAATCACCTGACT
The DNA here is from genome assembly GCA_031769625.1 of Taudactylus pleione. Taxonomy (NCBI): domain Eukaryota; kingdom Metazoa; phylum Chordata; class Amphibia; order Anura; family Myobatrachidae; genus Taudactylus; species Taudactylus pleione. The sequence goes on from JAUIMM010000108.1 coordinate 4,478,590, forward strand.
TAAATCCAATTGAAAATCTATGGAAAGAGCTAAAGATCAGAGGCCCTAATTTAGAGCCGGACACTGACAGAGCACTCGCTCTGAATCAGGGCCGTCCCTCTGAATTTAAGAGCGGCCTCCTGGCCGCTCGCATAGCTGTGGGTGACCACCCACAGCTATAGCGAGCGGCCAAAATGATGGTCGCGATGGTCAAGACCATCGTGACCATCGGGCTTGCGATGAGACCCTTGTGGTAGGGTCTCGTTGCCGCAAGCCCTGGAGTGCTTTTGGCTCTTTCAGAGCCAAAAGCACTCCCACTGACATCACTAGTGATGTCAGTGGGGCTGGCCCCAGACGGTAGGCGTTCCCATGGGAACGCCTACCGTCTGGGCAGCCACGCCCCCAGCATGCCCACCAAAGGGGGCGTGCTGTCAATCACCATCGACAGCACGCCCCCTTTGGTGCGAGACCCATAGTGACGGCTTGGCCATCGTTATTCGGGTCTCGCTTATGCGCACGATGGAGCCGGCTCCGTTGTGCGCATGCACGCTTGGCCAACATCGACCCGCTTGTGAGCACTCAGCACTCACGAGCGGGTCTAAATCAGGCCCAGAGTTCATAGAAGAGGCCCATGGAACCTTCAAGATTTGAATACTGTTTGTGTGGAAGAATGGGCCAAAATCACACCTGAGCAATGAATGCGACTAGTTTCTCCATACAGAAGGCGTCTTGAAGCTGTCATTATCAACAAAGGCTTTTGTACGAAGTATTATATAAATTTCATTAAGCATGTTCGATACTTTTCCCCTGTGTCATTTCACATTATTACACATAACTCAATTTATAGATATCTATGGTTTGATTTCTTTGAATGTGTGGATTGCTTGGGCTGTTTCTGACATTTGGTGAAAATTTCATTACAGTAGCCCCATTACAAATATATTTACTGAGAGAAATATTGATGTGCTCAATACTTATTTTACCAGCTGTATATACTGTATATATATATATATATATATATATATAAGCTAACATCACATAATTTGAGCCTTTTTTGTTCCTAGAGTATTATTAACCTCAATAACATTAATTCTAACTCATTTCCAGTAAATTTTGACCACCTCACAATATTGTTTTCATCCAGTTTAGGCCAAAAGATTGCACCGAGCTAGCTGCCTGACTAAGCTAAGCGACAGCAGTGAGTGGCACAGGCATGTGGCAGTTCAACTTCCAACATGGTACATCAGGAAACAAATGTTTTAATTTATCAAGAGGCCTGAGGGTGATGGAGTATGTATGGAGTTGAAGGCAGGGAGAAGAAGGGTTGATTTGTTGTAATTTTTTATTCCAAAGCAAATTTATGAGGGAGGAGGGGAAGCATTTACAAAAAACATTTACTCATTCACATCAGTCAGTCCTTGCCTCAGTTGAGCTCTTCAGTGGTTCCAAAAAATGTTTTTTAAAAATCAAAGGGGCATGCAGGAGATGCTGTCCATGACCATAAATATTTCTAGACATTTTTGGCATTCATCAACCTCATGTAGCGGCTGCAATAGTTCAACTTCCAAACATGGCACATCTAGAAAACAATAGCAGTATCCAAAAAACAAGGAGAGAGATATAGTGAAGTACAATTTAATCAATTAAAAACATCAACAGAATAAAATTAGCAGATCATGGGGATATCCTATAGCAGCTGTAGTGGAAATAATTACCAGGAGAAAGTAAGAACTGGCAATTGACAGTTCTAATAAGCAAGTGGTGTTGATTCACCGTGTAGTCTCCAGATGCTTGTACGGTTCTTTCTGCTCCAGTCACTGGGTATTGAGGGCCTCATTCAGAGGCGGTCGGAGGATGCAAGTGGTCGCTCAGAAACTGGGCGGCCGCTTGCATCCTGACCGCCCGCCTCTGTTGCGGTCGTTAGGCTGTGGGTTAACACCCACAGCTCTAATGACTGCTCCAGTGATGGTCGCGATGGTCAGAGACCATCGGGGCTTACGACAAGACCCTAGGGTAGGGTCTCCCTTGTCATAAGCCCCGGAGAGCTTCTGGCTCTGTCTGAGACGGAAGCTCTCCACTGACATCACTAGTGATGTCAGTGGGGCCTCCCCCAAACGGTAGGCATTCCCATGGGAACGCCTCCGTTTGGGCTGCCACCCCCCCCGGCCCGCCTTCCAAATGAGGCGAGCTGTCAATCAACATCGACAGCTCGCCCCCTTTGGATTGAGACCCGCTATGACCGGTGCTGTCGGTCATAGCGGGTCTCACGCATGCGCACGCCGGCGCCGTCGTGCGCATGCTCTGTGGGGGGCCATCGACCCAGTCTGAGCGCATCGGCACTAACGACCAGGTCTGAATGACCCCCTGAGACCTTTAGAAGCTACCTGGTATCCCCAACATCAACACGTTTTGACTCACATTCTTGGTAAGATCTTGGTAAGATCAGCGAGTGAATAACTCCCCTCCCACCCAGATCCTTTAAAAAGCCCCACTTGTCCAATCAACATGGCCCCTGCATGACAGGATCCCTAGACAGAGATCAACTACATCCCATGATCCTCTGTCACACCGGGCCGATATCAGCATCCTCGTGAGATCACTTCCAGATAAGTCGCAAGATGTCCACTTTCCCCCTTGTGTTACTGTGGCTGGGAATTCTGAGCATAGTGTCACTTCCTGCTAGTAGCCAAGGTGACGGATGGAAGCCTCTGCCAATCAACTTTTCGGGGGAGTTTCACAGAATGTAAACAATGCCCAGCATGGACCTAAGCATCAGCACGAATATCCATGTATGTAGGTGTCCGCTCGATAAATACACATAAAAAATAAATAGATATAAAAACTCATTAGGTACATTCTAGAATATATATGTCCATACATCCTAGGAAAGTGCATAGGTGGAATGCAAGATAAAAGTGCAAATAGGTGCAGAGATATTATAGTAACACATAGGGGAATCCACTCTATTCTTAATAAGAACCATTTGACCTCAAAATCGAGGTTCAAACCACCCGGATGCAGAGTGCCTAAATCAAATATATGCTTCATTTCAGCTTTGGTTAGCTGAGTCGCCAGGTCTCTTCTGCGCCAGTGTCCTTTGATATTCTGGAAACCAATAAACCTTATAATATCGTCTGTGTTGCTATTGTGGTGTTTTTTAAAATGATAGCAATGTTAAACAATTGGTAATAATTATGTGCAAATAGAAACCTAAAATCAGCCAGTGGAAAACAAAAATAAAGGAAGTTTTCACCTTTCTCCCATAAATGCAATGTTCAAGATAAAGTTAATTGTCTCCTCTCAGGCGCTTTCAGGAATCACCATGAAAACCAAAAATCCATATATACTTTCTTATAGACAGAGTATGCTGTCATAAATCTTCTCTGCCATTCTGTATATATCTTCTGATATTCTCCGGTGAGGATATGATCTAAGGGACATCATCATTTATATACAGAATGCCAGAGAAGATTTATGACAGCATACTCTGTCTATAAGAAAGTATATATGGATTTTTGATTTTCATGGTGATTCCTGAAAGCGCCTGAGTGGAGACAAATAACTTTATCTTGAACAGTGTTTTTTAAAATGGTTAGACAGAGCATGAGTCTCTAGACCTTTTTTCACGTTGCTCAAGTGTTCCCCTAGTCTCACTTTTAAAGGTCTTGAGGTTCTGCCTATATAAAATACATGACAACTGCACTCAATGGCATATATGATGCTTTTCGTATTACATGTAATAAATTGTTTTATTGCCAGTTTTTGGATGTTTATGGTTACTTTGTTTTACTCTGTCCATCCCCCTTGATGGCACTACACCCCAAACATCTAAATAATCCTTTTGATTTAAAACCCATTGTGTTTTCTTTTATGGTAAGGCACTCTTTACTAGGTGGGAACCTATATTAGGGGCTTTCCTATAGATGCACTTAGGCATTCAAGGAAGGTGGAGACCAATGACTGGGTCTTTTTTCAAAATTCCCCAGTGTTTTCGCAGAGACTTTTCTATGATCTTATATTGGCTACTAAAAGAGGTTGTAAAAGCCCACTCGAATGGGGATGATGTGCTGGTCTACTTTGTCCGATTTTTTAATAATGAGTGCCTAGGTACATTCTTAATCTCTTGTATTGTGTTGTCAATTTTTTGAGATGAGTAACCTGATGCCACAAATTTAGCCTGCATATCCTTCGCTTGTTTTTCATACATCATGGGGTTGGAACAATTCCTTTTTAATCATCTTAGTTGTCCACCAGGGATTGCATTCTGCTGGTTGGCTTGGTGGCAACTTCCTGCTTGAATATAAGCATGCAAATCTGTCGGCTTTGAATAATTCATGGTTTGTATGCAGTTGTCCTTTATTAATACTGATATATCCAAAAGGTTCACTGAATGTACACTAGACGTGAATAAGAATTCTATATTTAAAATATTGTTATTCAGATAGATAAAAAAATCTTCTAAAATGGCATTACCGCCCTTCCAAATAAAAAAGAGGTCATCAATGTATCTCGACCAGGGCACCAAGTTCGCTCCGAAGGGGTTGTTCTCCCAAATAAAGTCATTTTTCAATTCCCCATGAAAATGTTCACATAACTTGGAGCAAACCTAGTGCCCATACATAGCTGTCAAATTTTTTTGTAGATAAAAGACATCATTAAAAGCAAAATAATTATTATTTAAAATAAAATATACACTTTCTATTAAGAAGTTTTGTAAACCACAATTGATGTTGCTATTTTCCAAACTTTTTGTTACCACTCTTATACCATCCTGATGGTTAATAATAGTGTATAGCGACTTAACATCAGCTATGACCATAACATAGTCTTCTTTCCATTCAATAATTTTCAGCAAATTTAAAAAATCTTTCGTATCTTTTAAATGGTATTGATTTTTGGTCACTAAAGGTTGCAAATAGTAGTCAATAAACTCTGAAAAGTTAGAAGTTACCGAGTTATTCACTCGCTGATCTTACCTTGAAAAAGACCCCAGAACGGGGGTCTAAATGCGTTGGTGTGGGGGATACCAAGCAGCTTCTAAAGGTCTCAACACCCAGTGACTGGAGCAGAAAGACCCATGCAAGCATCCGGAGACTACACGGTGAATCAATACCACTTGCTTATTAGAACTGTCAATTGCCAGTTCTTACTTTCTCCTGGTAATTGTTTCCATTTCAGCTGCTATAGGATATCCCCATGATCTGCTACTTTTATTCTGTTGATGTTTTTATTTGATTACATTTTACTTCACTATATCTCCTATCTCTTCTTGTTTTTTTGGATACTGCTATTGTGTCCTATGAGGGAGGCACCTCAGGATATTGGATTATTCACCTCATATGGATTGTATTACTTAATTCAGTGCAAGTAGATGATTTTGTCTAAACCTTTATTTCTATCAATATTTCCTTGGGAGGATTGGGAGCACTTTCCATAGCTGATTTCTACACTTGCCGCTATTGTTTGTGCTCAGTTCATCTCTTGTTCACCCTTTTTTAGATACATCTAGAGAACAGATTGGCACTGCAGTGGCAGACAGGTTGGCAGTTTAATAAACTATTTGATCCAATAGAAAAAACCTAAGAATGTTTTCATTAATCAAGAACTAGGTCAGAGGGCCAAGGGATATGGAGTAGGTATATTTAGTTGAAGGCAGGGAAAGGAAGGGTTGATTCATAGTAAATTTTATATAAGTTTTGTATTCCGAAGTAAATTTATGAGGGAGTGTCACAGTGTGCTGGACACCAGTCACTGCTTAACGGGTCCGGCAGCACTGGATCCTCAGCGGGCAGCAGGCAGAGAGATCCCGGCGCCTGCTGCTGACAAAACTGCCTCCAGCTCCCTCTGACACAGATATGTGCAGGCAGCTGCGGTTCCCTTAGGGGTGCTCACGCCGGCCTATATTAAGATTTAAAGGGCCAGACGTGCCAAAATTTTAATCACATTTGACGTGAGATTTGAACTTATCCCTTTAAAAGGGAGTCTCTGGCAATTGACAGGTGCCAGAGTATAGGCTCAATTTCCTTACTCCAGCATTCCTGTGATATTTGACGTGCGACTTCTGACCTTGGCACTGTTTGTGACTGACTTCGATTTTGTCTGCTCCCTTGGTACTGCATTTGATATCTGGTTCTGACATTGGCTATCCTCTATGACCTGCATCCATCTGCTCCCTGGTACCTTCTTGCACATTTGGTTCTGATCTGGCTTGCTGACTACGCTTATATCTTCTCCGCTCCATCCATAATACACCAGCTCCTGTATAAGGGAACCTATTTTGAGGGCTGCGACCTGTGTGTCAGACACAGCCAAGTCTATACCTTCTTGCAATGGTACCTGGTGAAAATCACTGACACATTACACTTTGCACCTTGGAAATAGGTCACATCAATCCCTAGATACGGGTCACATTCACTATCCTCCTGTGAGTAGTGACAGAATACTCTGGCCTAAAAAACATGGATGCTTCTGGTAAGTTGTCACCTCTTGACCTGCTCAAGAAACTGCTCACCAGAGTCGAGAAGCAAGAACAAGATCAGGCTCAGATGTGCCAGAGAGGAACTATGCTGTCGGAGATAAGGAATTGCTAGCCATCATAATGGCTCATCAGGAATGGCAATACTTGTTGGAGGGAGCTAAATTTCCGGTAACAGTATATATCAATCATAAGAACTTGACGTATCTCAAGACTGCCTACTGTTTAAATTACTATCAGTGTAGGTGGTCATTACTTTTTGATTGGTTTAATCTGGTGATTACCTACCTGCCAGCGTAATAAGAATATCAAGGCTGATGCACTGTCTCGAGCATTCAGTTTTGCTGAGATGGAGGAATTAAAGGAGGACAAGCCCATTTTAAACCATGCTTGCTTCGTGGCTGTTACAAACATAGTCAAGACTCAACCGGGGAAAACATTTGTAGCACCTAAATTCCAATCCAAGTTGCTTCAGTGGGCACATTCTTCACGTTTTAATGGGCATGCAGGAGTCATTAGAAATCTGGAATTAATCTTCAGGGGTTATTGGTGGCCAATGGTCTGTCAAGATGTTAAGGATTTTGTGGCAGCCTGTCATATTTGTGCTCAGCACAAGATTCCTCCGTACTCTCTATCAGGTCCTCTGTTGCCACTACCTGTGCCTGATTGTCCTTGGGCTCACATTTCCATGGACTTCGTGATGGATCTACCTTCATGCCAAGGGTTTAATACTATACTGGTGGTGGTGGATAGATTCTCCAATGCTGCTTACTTTGTTCCATTACCCTCAGCACCTAAGTTGGCAGAAGTATTTATTGGAGATATCTTTAGGTTGCATGGGTTTCCTAAAGATATTGTTTCTAATTGAGGGGTACAATTTACCTCTAGATTCTGGAGAGCATCATGCAGGTGCTTTGGCATCAATTTGAGCTTCTCTTCAGCCTACCATCCACAAAGCAATGGCCAGACAGAGTGAATTAACCAAGAATTAGAAAAGTTTATTCGGATGTATGTTTCTGCCAATCAAGATGACGTGGTTTCTCTATTGCCTTGGGCTGAGTTTGCCTACAAAAATTTGTACCATGAATTGTCGGGGCATTCTCCATTTTTTACTCAGTATGGCCTGCATCAATGGTCACCTGAGTTACCAGGTCTTCAGTCAGTACCACTTCCAGCTGTCCGTGGTACAGTGAATCGGTTTTGTAATATCTGGAAGGAGGTAAAGAAGAATTTGTGCAAAGCCTCTTCAAGGTATAAACTTTTTGCAGACAGGAAGAGAAGGCAGGGCCTGATGTTAGGTCCTGGTGATAAAGTCTGGCTGTCAACCAAGCATCTGAGATTAAAAGTTCCTACCATGAAGTTTGCTCCCAGGTACATCGGTCCCTTTCAAATTCTTCAGGTGATCAATCAGTGGCATTTTGTTTGAAATTACCTGGTACACTTTGGATACCCAATGTGTTTCATGTATCTCTCCTAAAACCTCTGGTGCTTAATTGTTTCTTTACACCTTGCAGTCCTCCTCTGGCGATTTCAGTTTGCCATCAGGAGGAGTATGAGTTGAAGCAAATCTTGGATTCCAGATTTTCTAGAGGATCTGTTCAGTTCCTGGTAGATTGGAAGGGATATGGTCTTGAAGAACATTGTTGGGTCAAGGACTCAGTCATTCACGCACCTCAACTACTTAAAAATTTTGGGTTGTTCGGTGCCAACCCCTAGAGGGGGGAATAATGTCACAGTGTGCCAGACACCGGTCACCACTTACTGGGTCCAGCAGCACTGGATCCTTGGGGGCAGTTGATGGGGAGATCCTGGTGCCTGCTGCTGACGAAGCTGCCTCCCCCTGACGCAGCTGTATGCGGGCAGCCGCGATTCCCCTAGGGGCACACACACCATCCTGCATGAAGATTTAACAGGCCAGGAGCACCAAATGTGAAGTCATGTTTGGTGTGCGAGATTTGAACTCCTCCATTTAAAAGGGAGTCTCTGGCAACTGACAGGCTCAATTTCCTTACTCCAGTGTTCCTGTGTTATTTGACTTGTGACTTCTGACCTTGGCTCTGTTTGTGACTCCAGTTTCATGTGCTCTCTTGGTACTGCATTTTGATATCTTGTTCTGACCTTGGCTATCCTCCGTAACCTGCATCCATCTGCTCCCTGGTACCAACTTGCTCGTTTGGCTCTGGTCTGGCTTCTTGACTATGCTTATATCTTCTCTGCTCCATACAGTGTACACCAGTGCCTGTCTAAGGGAACCTATACTGAGGTCTGCGACCTGTGTGTCGGATGCAGCCAAGTCCATACATTCTTGCGAGGGTCCCTTGTGAATACCGCTGGTACATTAGACTTCGTGCCTCGGAAATAGGTCACATCAATCCCTAGACATGGGTCGCATCCACTATCCTCCAGGGAGTTGTGAGGAGGAAAGTAATTTACAAAGAACATTTGCTGATTCACATCAGTCCTTGCCCCAGTTGAGCTCTTTGGTGGTTCTGAATTTTTTTTTTAATAATGAAAGGGTCATGTTGTCTGTGGCCATTTATCAACTGCATGTAGAAGATGTCAGTGGCTGTGGCACTTCAATTACCAACATGGCACATTTAGGAAACATAATGGCACTGCAGTGGCAGACAGGATGGCAGTTTAATAAAATATAACAATATGCTTGTCATCTAAATAAAAAGACAGTATTTAGAACACAAAAGTGTATTACATTTTGAGAAAAATAAAACATCTTCTCCATTAGAGTCTTATACAAATAGATCAACATCAGATAATGATACATATACAAGTAAATACATAAAATAAAAGTGTTGCAATAGTTAGTGAGTATCATGGGACACATTGATAATGAAACAATATTAAACATATCAAATCAAACATGCTCATCCTTCTACCCCTGGGAATCCACTGAAATATGGGGATCACCCTCCACCATACGCATAAGATACCATGAGGTATTACACAAAGAATTGTGAATCTGCGATTGTATGGCAGTTGACAGGGTTGCTATGAAGCTCTCCCACATTTCAAAAAAACACTCAGTTTTTCTTCTTTTCTAGTGTAACCGCCAACCACTCCATGCGAAAAATATAAAAGATCTTTGCATTAAAAAGAGACATAGTTGGAGGCTCGGGATGTATCCATACTTATAGAATCGATTTGCTAGCAGCTGCGCTAATTGCCACCAACAATCATCTGCTTCCTTTTGAGAATCTAAGAGTACTTGAGAGAATACCAAACAATGCCCATTCTGGAGTCAGGAGAAGATCATTTATTAAATGTTCTTGGGCATAATTGTGGCTTTGTAACCAAAATCTGCAATTTAATGGACAGGACCACAAACAATGGAGCAAATCAGCATCAGGCATACCACATTTGAAGCAGTTATGGTTATCTGAAAGTCCAATAAGAAATCTATGTGGGGACAAATAGGCTCTATGTAATGTGTTGAGGAGCATCTCTGTGTACATACAAGAAGAAAGCAACTGACAGGACCTAGTGTGTGCCTGCAACAAATCCGCAACCTGCAAACCCAGAATTTGAGAGATCCATGTGGCAAGACCACCTGGGTTGTGGAGTGATCAAGAAGGACCTGTAAATGCTTATACTCCAGGGAAATTGCCCTTCTATTTGCTGGTGGCCTCTGCAGCAGAGTATCCACAGGGATCATCCAATCAGCTTCAGTAAATGCCGAAAAACCAAGCTTACATAATGTTGGGCTAAAACAAATGCTACAGGATACACCATTAAACAAATGCTACAGGATACACCATTATCACAGGAAACTTCTCCACTGCCTGGAATGTGAGGCCTCCTATCAGTTACATTAACCAGACAGCCAACATTGCTCACCCCCTGCACAAATGAAAAGGATATACAGCCTGGCCTTCCTGGAAGTCCAGGTTCAACATAAAAGAAATATATAAAGATTTATGTGAATTTGAATTATGTTTGTGACATAGTGGGTATCAAAGATTTTTGGGAGGCCAAAGCAGTGGATTCTCTCTAATATGATTTTTGACTTCATGGTCATAAAGGTGTAGAAAGGAGGTAAGTTCTCCCTCTGTTAGAAACTTTCTCTCCAATAATACATCACTGTAATTGTCTTGAGTATGCATCCAATCTGTAAGGTAACGTAAGGTGGCACCTGAGAATACCATTGTACATTCGGGAAGTTAATACCACAATTTGTCTTAGACTGTTGTAGTCTACATAGGCTAATACGCGGTCAATTCTTCTGCTAAATGAAGCGTCGGAATAAGAAATGAGTGTGTTGAACATCTTTAGGGGTAAGCGTAATAGGTAATACTTGAATAAGATACATAAGGTGGGGGAATGTTATCATTTTAATAAGGTTTGCTCTACCAATATGGGATATAGGAAGGTTTTTCCAACTTTCCAGCTCAACAGAAATCTCACGTAACAAACAGGTATAATTAAGAGGATAAAGGAGACTCGAATTCCGTGGAATTTTAACACCGAAATATGTAAAAACGACTGATCTTCAAGTCAAAGGAACTTAATTTATTCTGTGGATACAAGGCCTACCATTACCCAGGCCAAGAGCAACTGATTTTCCCAATTTACTTTGAAGCCTGAGATCTCACAAACCAGGTCAATAAATTAAACATACAGTATTCAGTAGTGTAGGAGTTGAAACTAATAATAAAAAGCAGTCAGCTTCATACGCGCACGCAGGGGGGTTTTCTGAGTACCTAGAAACCCCACCTAGCCGCCGTTCAATCGCCGAACAGCTACACAACTTTTTTTTTATTAAAAGAAGGAGCAGCCGGATTTCAGGCAACTGTGCCTGCTCTTAGTCTGGCTGAAGCTGTAAGGGGAGCTGCTGTGGCAGCGCGCAGCTCCTCCTAGGAAGTTTTGATGGGGCATTGCAAGAGGGCCAGGCTGAGCTGCGCTGCCGCTGGGTGACTGACTATTCCCGGCACTTTCTCCTGGACCTTCAGCCGCAGGTGAAGTTGTGTGGGGAGTGCCCAGTGGGGGAGGGGCTGCCGGCAGGGGGTTACTGCCAGTAGGGATGTACATTAACAACTGATACTGTACTTGTTTGCCTGCGCTTATGTTTTTGTGTGAAAGAGGTGTGTATGTCAGTGTGTCTGTGTTGGTGCGCGTGTCTGTGTGTAGTGTTTGTGAGTGTCTGTCCAAGTGTCTGTGTTAGAGTGTGTCGTGTCAGTGTGTGTGTAATGCCGAACTGACTGTCCATCATCCAAGTATATCTATATATATATATATAAAATATTTATTAAATATTTATTATGGCTACATTCTTTTTTGGTATGGAAACCCCCCTTTCAAATTCCTGCGTTTGCCACTGAGCTTTATTTCTTTAGTACCTATATTAATTCCCTTAAATTAAGTATCATTTTGCAATAAGTGTAAAAGAGGATCTATGGCCAAATTAAATAAGAGAGGGGATAAGGAACATCCCTGACGCGTACCTCGAAACATAGTCAAGGGTTCACCACAATGTCAATTAAGCAAAAGAGAAGTAGTGGGGGGAAGTATATAAATACTGAATGGGATTAATAAAAGTAGGGTGAAAGTTTAGACTCTGTAAAATAGAATATAAGCGTGGCCATTGGACAGTGTCAAATGTGTACAATTGTATCCAAACTAATCAATGCATTATGTGAGCGGGGATTTTGGGAGGACACGATTACTGCAGCCATAGCCGCCCTTACCCCCTTAACAGAGTGTTGGCCATTGACAAAACCAAGTTAGTGGCACGTGAGAAGTTGAGGAAGGATAAGCTGGAGTCTGTCAGCCATCATTTTGGCCAGTAGTTTAATGTCTGTATTAAGCAATTTATAGGCTGGTAGGACTCCAGTAATTGGGGCTCGTGGTGAGGTTTAGGAAGCAAAACAGTATGGGACAAATTAAAATAGGGAAAGGGGGTATGGTTGCGTAGGATATCATTAAAAAGCTCCAACTGAGTAGGGGCTATATGGGTCTGTAAGATTTTGTAATATTCATTGGAAAGGCCATCTGGGCCAGGAGACTTATGCAGGTGGAGCTTAGAGATAGCCTTCATCACTTCTTCGAGCGTGATGACTTTATTGAGAGAGTTTGACTGATCTCTAGAAAGAGGAGGCAAATTGGCATCACCCATTAGTTCATCATGTTTATCTTGGTCAAGAGGAAGGGCAGAGTATAGATTAGTGTAATAAGACTCAAAATGTTTCAGAATTTCAGAAGAGGCCAATGTAATAGCCCCAGTTTATGGGTTTTTAATAGCAGTAACAAATCGTCGGGATATCCCCTTTTTAGCCACTGTTGCTAATAAACGACCAGTCTTATTTCCCCACTGTAAAAATGTAAATTCAGAAAATACTAAGTCTCGCTTGGCTTGAGATAGCAAGAAATTATTTAAAAGTTGTTCGGCCTGTGTGTAATGGTTTGAGGAATCATCCATCTGAGAGGTAAGGTGATCCTGTAGAGCCCTAGAGTCATGCAAGGTTTTATATTGAGCATTTGACTGTCTTTTCTGTTTGGAAACAAAATCAATTCTATGGCCTCTAAGAACTGCCTTAGAGGCACCCCAAAACAAAGTAGGTCTATCCCAGAAGTCAAGATATTCATCTAGATAATTCATCCATTTCTAAACAAGAAATTCACAAAATTCCCAGATTGATAGAGAAAGCTCGGAAAGCACCAAAATCGCATTCCACCTGACTGTATAGATCTGACTAATGACAAAGATACTGGGGCATGGTCTCAGACTAAGATATTATGAATATCTATCTGCCTTGTGGACATGGCCAACCAACTAATCATTGATTAAAATAGCATCTATACGTGACCAGGAATTATGTACCCCAGAAAAAAAAGTAATAGTCTTATTTGTGGGGTTCAAAAGATGCCAAACATCTGTGAGCTGGAGCTGATTTAAGAGACTGAACCTGCCTCCAAGAAGTATTAGGGGCCCAGAGGGGCGGCTGCCTATCAATAAGAGGGTCATCTACTGAATTGAAGTCCCTGCCTACTATAAGAGGAAAATTGGAGCATTGTGCCAATAAGTGGGTGAGATCTTGCAGAAATTCTGAGGTAGCGTGTGGAAGAACTGTTAATGTGGCAGCAAACAAACAAGAAGCTCTGAACAGGAAGGGGGCAGAGGTATTTTTAAAGTCTGGTACTAAACATCTCTCATCATTGTGCTTCTGGGATTATGTATGAGAAGGCTGGGAGGGGAGTGGGGAGAACATCTCCAGATACCATCACAAAATATCCTCTCCATTTGGTGCTTGAGTTGCATCTGACCAAACATGGGTGTTATGATCATGGAAAGCCAAAGTTTAAGTAAAAAAGGTAACCAGATTGGTATCTACAAATGAAGGTTGAAAAAGGCATAAGAGTATTTTGCAAGTATATCTATTTGTGATTTTGATTGAAATAAATACAGTATGAAACTGAAAAAGTAAGCAACAGAGCAGCAGCACAAATGCATGGCAGTTTAAAAAATATATAAGACATCTATAAAATATTGCCACAGACACAGCAGTGGCAGACAGGATGGCAGTTTAATAAACTATACAAATGTCAGTCAGCAATGTCCCAAACAGTGCATAATGCAAAGAAAAGAGGTGCAAGATGGAATTGTCCTTGGGACCTTCCACCCACCCTTATATATTAAAGAGGACATGCACTGTTTAACAAACCAATAACTTCAGCAACAGGGACTGCCACTTGTGATTGGTTTGTTTAAGCCCCCACAAAACAAGCTACCAATAGCAAAAGGCAGCTAACATTATTGTTTTTGTTAATCCTCTCTACAGTTGAAACTGGAAAACGTCATTCTCCTCATACGTTCCTCACCCTTATCAGTCTGTACATCATTCTCACACAATATTAAGTAATCCCCGCTGGAATCCACCATTACAGGTACCTCTGTATTTTTTTGACCTAATTGGCAGTAAAGGTCTTCCTCGTGGAATTTCCAGGACTGGAATCACTGACAGTCTGCTGCCAGTCTCCATGCGGAATTGCAGACCTGTTCTGCACATGCACAGAATGGGTCAGACACCTGCGCAGATTCCAAATCATATGGGAATCTACATTCAGCAGTGCACTAGCGTGCACTACTGAATGAGGACCTTGATCTACAAGTCCGACATACTTAGCAGAATCGCTTTGTTTAATCTCCTCCTTCAATTTCTCAAGCTGATTTTCCAAAAGCCTAATTAGGGGAATCACCTTACTCAAGCTAGCAATGTCTGAACTCACTTCACAGATGGTTACTTTGAAGGGGTTGAGCACCTTGTACAAGATGAAAAGCATTCTCCACTGCACTGGACCAAGGAACACTCCCCTTCTTCTCCCAATGCCATGGCTTGTTGTATAGCTGTGGATGTCTTTTTGCTGCTCATCCATCTGTCGAAGCACATAAAGGGTGGAATTCCACCTGGTTACCACCTCTTGCTTCAGTTGGTGGCATAGCAAATTCAGCTGTTCTTGCAGCTGCTGAAATCTCCTGAATGCTATGGCTGATGAAAACAAACAGCAACTCCTGCATGTCATTTTTAAAAAATAACCCCGTACCACCAATTTGATTGTGTGAACAAAACAGGAGATGTGTTGGAATTCACCTCCCAGTAATGCTTTCACAATATTGGTGATATTGTCAGAAGTCACAACTCCTGAGGAGTGTCCAATGGGGTAAGCCATTTTGCTATGACATACCTTAGCTTTTCTAAGAGGTTGTCAGCAGTATGCCTCTTAGTGAAGCTGGTGAAACACAGAGTAGCCTGCCTCTGAATTAGGTTGTGTTGTTTGTTAGATACTGCTGCTTGTTGCTGCTGAAGACGAATCACCCACCCAGTGGGCTGTCACAATCATATAATCTTTTGCTTGCCCACTACCGCTTGTTCACATATCTGTGGCATTTTGTAGGCCAATAATTAGTTCTTTGTAATGTCCTGGTACAGATGAGGAATGGCTTTTCAGGCAAAATGGAACCGAGATGGAAGAGGTTCATTTGTTGGTCCTATGCCCAGGCATGACAATGACCTTCCTCTTATCATGGCCAAGAGCTGCTTGCACTGGTGACAGACTTACACTAACAACAACATCCTCATCCTCAACATCCCCATTAGTGCCAGCGTCAGCTCTACAATTATCCCCCTCATCCCTCTTGCACTTGCTCGGTGGCATCCTCAATTTCATCAGCTCTATTTGTGCTGCTCATTCCCACTTTTGCAGAGAGAGCAGAAATGGTTTAAGGCAGCTTCTCTCCTCGAGTTCAACAATATCAGAAATGTCAGGCTCACACATCACACTCGTGGACGTACTTAGACTCAGGTATTTGTGACATTTCTGTTTATGAATGCACAGTTTGTACTACTGCCTTAGTGGTTTTCATTTTGTTATACCTCTTCTATACTCTGAGTGATATGGTCTTGCATCGTCATGAGAGGTAGAGGGCGATGCCTCACTGACATTTGCAGAACCACCATGAGTCATAAATAAAGGCCAAGGCCTCGGTCTTTACTTGCCACTGCGTGTGGTGAATGGCACGTTAGCAATTTTCTGTTTTCCTGCACAACACTATCCCTTTATTAGATGTGTTTTTTTTTCATTAGCACTGTATATTGTTTTTTTTTTTCAAATTTCAGATACCCTGACTTAGACCCTCTATGCCCTTGAGCATCAGCAAGTAGATGATGTTGAAGGACTAGCGTCATCATCATTACTGGTGGCAGAAGCTGCTGCGACAGTATTTGGTTGCTCATCTTATCTAAACAGAATGTTATCCATTTTTCAATTCGCAGATCACTGCATGGCTAATACTGTATATGCACTTGAGCAAAACAAAGCGCACCAAACAGTACAAAAAATACAATTATATTTTTTTGATGGAGCAGCTGTATTCCTGTGTGGACTGGAGCGAAAGGGTATATATATGCACGTGAGCAAAATAAAGTGCTCAAAACAGTACAAACAATACAATTATTTCATTACATTTTTTTATTTTTTTTATGTCACAGTTGCAGCTCTATTCAAAATATGTGGAGCCACAGGGCTTATATATGCACATGAATGGCTTACTGATGGAGTCTGGACACTGCACAGCCAATACAGCAGAGTACAGCACAGCATACAGCAATGTGCAACCCTTATACACATTGACTAAGCATCACAGCTACTTTTGACTTCTGAGTGTGGACACTGGACACAGCCTATACAGCAGAGTACAGCACAGCATACAGCAGTGTGCACTCTCTATACACTACACATTGATTAAGCAGTACAGCTACTTGTGAGCTGTGACTTGTAAATCTGGAGTCTGGACACAGCATATACAGCAGAGCACAGCACAGCAGCGTGCACCCCCTATATACACATTAAATTAGCAGCACAATATACAGTATACAGCAGAATACAGCATAGGAGCGTGCACCCCCTATATATAATTATACACAACAGCACAGCCTATATAGCAGAGTTAAGTGCAGCATACAGCAGCATGCTTAACAAGGAAATGGCACCGAGTCCCATCTGCGGTGCCTTATAAAGAATCCAACACCCGAATCCAATGCCGCGAGGATGACGCTTTGCCTCAATGTGGAATCCAAGTTAGGTGGAAAAATCCAAGCTGCCACTTGGATCTACTCGGATTCCCAATGTTTGGGTGTGTTCGGATTCCAAACTGCTTATATCTAATATATTTGTACATATATATATATATATATATATATATATATAAACACAACAGTATGAGCGGCACTCAGACACTTGGTAAAGAATGATACGGCTAAGTCAACGTTTCAATTCCCTTAAAGAATTTTCATCAGGTCAACAAACATACAATGAATCACTTCCTTATATAGACCCATCACCACATCACCCAAAAATGCAGCTCCAAATCTCGGTATGGCCTGACGTCAGATACCAGAGTCCGGTTGCTAAGGAACAAGTGTATACAACATCACAATACAGTACATCAGAACTGGGGAGAACAGGGGAGAGGGCAGCATGGTAAAGAACATGGAGACACATAGGTTGGACAGCAGGCTACATGTGTAGAAAAGCACAGATAAAATATTCATGGCAACAAGCATGTATCTAGGAAAGTGACTATGCGGCACTGAAATTTTTTTTTTAGGAAAGCCTAGCATATTTAGAAAACATGGTAGAGCACAGATTAAGTACACAAGACATGCAGAAAGTAAAAGTCAACAAGAATCAAAAAAGGGAAATAAGATTAGACACTGACTATGAGATAGAAAAGACTGTAAAATGATAAAGGGATTTAAACACATTAAAGAAATGGAAACAAGATTGGAAAAAAACTGTTAGAAAAAGCAATTCAAAACCAGTTGATTATTCAGTCCTTTGGGACTGAGAGTGTCCAATCTATGAATCCAGCAGGCTTCTTTTTGCAATAGATATTTGGATCGATCACCGCCACGTAAACAGTCTTGTACTGTATCAATAATTTTGTAGCATAGTGTAGAAAGGTTATGTTTTACATCACGAAAATGTCTTGCTACCGGTTGGTCCGATGGTCTACCCTCCAGGGCTAGGCGAATTGCACTCCTATGGAGTGCCATCCATTGTTGGAATTCTTTTATATACATATATATATATATATATATATATATATATATTAGAGGTAATCAAGTTGAAAGGAGAGTGCATGGACCATGGACGGTCCTCTGGATCCTGGTGTAATCGACAGGCCACGCTGCAGACAGCAATTCAGCGGACCAACGCCGGTTCTGGGAATACCAGATGACATCACATGTCCACGTTAGTAAGCCATGCCCAACATGTTTCATCACTTGGTTACTTCATCAGGGGGTGTGGCTAACCTCAAAACTGTGAATCCTTATATACCCATCTCCTCCACATAATAATTGAAAGGTTTCATAATTCCATTTCACAATTTTAAAACATAGTAAATATATCTAAAATAATATAGATGCATCAATTTAAATTACATAATATCCATAACAAATATAAAATCTATAAGAATAACATTTCCTGTTTACCAAAATGTACAAGACAGCCATAAAAACATCAGAAAGACACAAATAGGCAATTAATCAATTAAGTACTGTTACTCCTAGAAACAGCTCCCTACTGTATGTAACATTATACATCCTTATAACTGATCGACATATTCTTACAGCACACCAGATATCTGGAAGAGATACATAATCTATTTTCCCAAATAAAAATAAATAAAAAATATATAAAATCTAATTTCACCTGTTCTATAGCCTTAAACTTAATTTTTTCTAATTTGGAGTTGCAACAGCTTGAAAGTGTTGAGGGACACTATGATTAGACACTTTGTTTAAAATATTTCTGGTAT
The DNA here is from genome assembly GCA_031769625.1 of Taudactylus pleione. Classification (NCBI taxonomy): domain Eukaryota; kingdom Metazoa; phylum Chordata; class Amphibia; order Anura; family Myobatrachidae; genus Taudactylus; species Taudactylus pleione. Next base: position 4,497,375 of record JAUIMM010000108.1, read on the forward strand.
ATTCCAGAATTCGTATTTTTAGCTGATGTTTTGTCTTATCGACATAATGTTTACCACATCCACATTCCAGCAGGTAGATGACATGTGTGCTAGTACAACTAATTTCTTCTTTTATCTTCCACGTTTTATAGTGCATGGAATTTGAAACTACTTTATTATCTTTATTGGCATATTTACAAATCTTACATCTGTTACAGGGAAAAAACCCTTCTGTTTTATTAAGCCAACATTCATCTTCAGGCATGACCAGATTGCTTGGAGCTAGCCTATGTTTCAAACTTTGTGCTTTTTTATACACCACCCATGGTCTATTAGAGATTATGGAGCTCATTCAGAGCTGCTCGCAAGCGGCTCGATGATTGTGCACTAAGCATGCACTGCATTCAGCGTGTGAGAGCCCCGCTGAGCGACTGAAGTTCAGTCACTACGGGGCTTGCAACAAAATGGGGTGGCTGTCGATGGTGAGTGACAGCTCGCCCCGTTTTGTGGGCGGGTAGAAGGGGTGACTGCACAAACGCAGGCGTTCCCTCAGGAACGCCTGGCATTGGTTGGGCGGTCCAACTGACATCACTGTTGATGTCAGTAGCAGACTTCCTGCTCTATTAGAGCAGGAACTCGGCCTTGCAGCAGCTAGACCCTACCCCAGGGTCTCGTTGCAAGGCCGATGGTCGCGATTATCGCGATGGTCTCCAGCCTGCTCACACAAGCTGTGGGTGGTCACCCACAGCTTTGCGAGCAGCCAGAGACCACAAAAAAACAGAAAACATGCCCACAGGCCCTGCGAGCGGCCGCCAGCAGCGAGCGGCTCTGAATCAATGCCTATGTCTTTTTGCAATGGATCCAGATGTAAAAACATCCCAATGCTTATTCAAAATCCTCTCTATTTCTATTTGGGTCTGTCAAATTTCTGTTTATTATCATTCTCACTTATAACTTCCTCTTATTTCATCCCCAGCATCTCCTGGTCTCTCTTATCTATTCACTGGCCCTTCGCCATGAGGCCATTCCCCTTTTTTGGGTGCATTACGTCCCTTTGAAAAATGAGGGGGGCGCCAATGCTCTTTCTGGCACAGGGCACCAATAAGTCTAGCTACGGCTCTGATTTACGTCATGCCACTGTTTGCAGATGTCTCAGTTACTCTCTTATTTGTCAGTCTGGCAACTACTGTATTCTAACAAACTGGCAAACACACTTGACGTCAGTTGGAAAATTCAGTAGTAATGAGAAATAAATTTTCACTACACAGCCTAAAGTTATGGAAAAGTACATAACTTACAGCAAAACAGAGAACTGTAGAGTTACGAAGTTCAAAAGAAAATGAATGCAAATACAGTAGCCGGCTACATAAAAAAAAAGGATGCACAGAGGTATAGCACAGAGTTCAGGACATATAACAAACATTTTTTAAAAAATCCAAAAATATCTTATTGTGACTCATAGTTTTTGTATAATTAAGATACAAAAAAAATAAAAAAGTTTAAAATGTGACCCCTAGGTACCTTTTTTTAATGGGAAAATCATGCCTTGTATAGTATTCAGACGCCAACTACAGTAAGTGGCTAATATACAACCTGAATTTCTGCAGACCTTCCCTTGAAGTCTCTGGTTAATATGAACACTTACTGTAAGTGGCCAATTGGAAAGTTTAAAATGTCATCACATGACTGCACTAGAGCCAAATTACTATCAGGTTTAGGTGCAGTGTTATTGCTATAGGTCTGCTTGAGGTCTGATTATGCTCTCAGTTCTGGTCAGCACTGTATTAGAGCTTTGCGGAGCTTTGTGCAGGCCAAGCCACCCGACTGCATGACGTTGTGATGTTATGTGGAGAAGGAAAACAGCAGCACCGCGGGTGCATTCTCAGGATGCTCTGGGGGTTGTAAAGGCTGCAGGAGCATCCAAAGGATGCTCTGGCTGGTACTGCATCTTTAACACTGGCTACAGAGTGCCATTCCAGGCACCCTGCTAGCCAGATGCAGGGATCTAGGGGCAATGGTGGTGCCACCCACAGAGATTGCATCATTTTCACACACTTAATTACAAGCCTTGAATGGAGATAAAATAAACGAAGATAAATTATGGCCAATCAGCTCCTAACTACCATGTCACAGGCTGTGTTTCAAAAAATTACAGTTAGGAGCTGATTGGTTGGAACTTTATCTCCATTCACTTTATCTCCATTCAAGGCTTAGTAAATAGACACCTGGTACTGACTTTGCCTACTATTTGCCATCTACTGTTATGATTTACATATGGGCATTACTTTGAGTGGAGTTTCACTATGTCTGAAATGCAAATAAGTTACAAAATTGAAAGTAGACTATGGTACGCTACTCCTCTTGCCATCTCAGTTGTGTTGGGTGTCTTGAGTCTGTATACAGAGTTATATTTTTCACTGATAAAAAGTCATATATAGTATGTAAGTATATTGAAAAATAATTTCTGAATAAAAAATGCATTTAAGAGACAGAAATTTTGTGCTGCAAATAAAATAATATATATTAGAAAAATTTGAATTACACCTTCTGATTTTGTGGGTCTGCAACATAAAGTAAAATCCTGATAAGGATCTTGAATTAACATTGTAATGACATCCATTTCCATATAATCTTCTAATCTATTAAATTATTTTTTAAAGAAGGAGTTGAGGTTTTTTTTTCCCAGTGAGTTGTGAAATAGCTGTCACAGTGTTCCTCAAGTGTCTTAACATATATTTCTCATACAGTATTTTGAAATTGTTATGGAAGTAAAATTTAGAAGGCAAAATTCAGGATTATTAGGTCCCACATGTTATTTTTAAAATGGCTAGGCATGAGTATCAACATGACAAAAAATTTAATTGGATTTTCAATACCAGGGGAGAAATTTACTAATAATCATGTTATTGTGCTTTGATGCATTTCAGTGATAAACCCGTGATTTTGCAAATTGGGAATTTGTGAAAGACCAACTTGGATGGTTTTCGCATATTAAACAATGACTCCATTGCACTCCAATTCACGGCATGTCACCATTTGACCAAGCATCGTATGAAAAACATTGACATTAATGCAAACCATGAATTTACTATAATTAATAGTTGACCAAATGATGGCACCTGCAAGATTGGACACTTGCCTCCTGGCCTGGTATAGCTTTCTCAGCTTGTTGGCTCCCACAGTTTCTAAGGACAGTGTCAGAGGTATAGTGATCTCCCTGCCTCCTTGCAGGTATGAATCCTGACCACCTGGCCTGTTTCACTCTGACTGCAGCCCCACCTGGACTGTCTGACTGTGTCCACCAGCAGCCTCACCTGGGTTTGGGCATATGGTAGCCATTAGTCTTGAACACGCACCTTTTTGTTCTGTGTGGGCGGATCCCTCCAGCCCCACACTGACTCAGCTGCTCAACAGCACCCTCTCTGGTGATACTGGATGCAATCAGGAAGCAGATAGTCAAAATGCTGACTGCCAGCTTCCCGACTGTCTAATCCCAGCAGGGGTCTAATGACAGGTGTCGAGATCCCAACGTCTGTCATTCCGGGAGCCCAGCGTTTGGCATTCCGATTGAAGGTAAGCCAGGTGCCGGGTGCAGAAAGCCACATAGGGGGGTTTGGTTAGTGGATCCTGGATGGGACTTAGGGTTAGGCACCCCCCCAGGAGGGTTAGGTATAGGCAACAGGAAGGCAGGTTTAGGGTTAGGCACCCCCAGGGGGAGAATAGGGTTAGGCACCCCCCCGGGAGACTTAGGTTTAGGCTGTGGGGAAGGAGGAGTGGTTAGGTTTATGCACTTACAGGGGGGGTTAGGGTTAGGAACTTGGGGGGGAGGTTAGGGTTAGGCACCCCTAAGGGAGGGTTAGGGTTAGGGGGAGTTAGGAAGGTAATAGATCTTCACTGCCAGTCCTCCACTGTCGGGATTAGAATGCGTCCAGCGGTATTCCATACTGATCCCGCTGATACTACCATAATATGTTAGAAGTTACAAAGCATCCTTAAAACATAATACTTCCAAACTTGACCCATTTTAGTATGGATCAGATGATTTGTTTCTTGCCTTCACTCTAAAACAATGTATCATATCACTGGGGGTGAACCACAGGTGGTATCCAGAAAAAATGAAGATGGAAGTCCAGGTGCAGAGCATTCGTCCCTCAAGGAATGTATCCTTTTGGGAGGTGTGAATGAATGAATGTTTCAAATCAGAATCATTTAAACTAGTAAACTAGTAAACACCATACATTTGTCAAATAAGGTCAATTTTCCTTTTCCATATATACTTTTGTTGGCTATGTGTATTTAATTTGACCAAACACATCAGTATAGAATGTGTGTGTCTCAAACATTGTAACCTACGAGACTTTTAGCTAGCCTCTCTTTGTGATAGCTATTATGCTTTTTGCCATTTCATCAGACCTTCAACATGTGTTCTAGGTTCTTGTAACTATGTCCCTGCAAGGTGGTAAGTAGTTTCTGTAGTGTAGTGGCAGTTTCTGCCACTACAATTCATGTACAAATTACAAGCCTGTATTTCCACATTATTACCCCCTCCCTTAATTCCCCACACCCATTCCCAGGAGCGCCAATTGACAGATTCCACTTTATTTTTCTATACATGGTGGAAGGCATGAAATAGGCACTAATGGTGAACAAGGCAGATTTCACAAAATTAAAACTGATGAACCGGTCACAGGACAGTTAAAAAAAAGGACAGGATCACCAATCTAGAACATTAGTCATTGTCAGGTGCCTCAGAGCTAGAGGTAACAACTGAAGTCTCATGGCAAACTGTAGGTACAAGTTTCTCCCTGGAACATATTTGAGGAGGTACAGATCCTTGCCTGGAACAGTCTGGTGGGGTACTGGTCCCTCCTTGGAACAGATTGGACTTGTGATGCTCTGGAGCTGACTTGGACAAGGGACCCTCTAGAGCTGGCTTGCATATGGAAGATTTGATTTGTGTCCTGATAAAAAGGCCTAAGGGCCTTGAAACGTCAACATATTTATTCATTATGTTGATGCATTTTGATTAATACAATTTGACTATTTTTCTACTGGAGTGCCGCCTGCTTCCTATAGTGTTTGAGTGTATTCTCATACCATTAGGATCCTGCTTGTATTTAACCTAGGAGGGCACCTGCTTCATTTACTATATTGTCCTGAGTGCCGGACAGCTCCATTTGTATATATATATTGTGACACAGTCAGATTAGGGGTTCCTCTCCTGGGTAGAGGACTCCTTCCTTACACACACAGCAGCTGGGAAACAGTACGCCAGACTGGATTCAAGTACAAGCTGGTCGGCGCCAGTCTTTATTGTACAATGTCAGAAATAACATAAAGAAAACAAACATAAATCCTAGCCCTGTCGGGGCACTAACTTCACAAGTGACTTCCCTCACTACAAGAACCTGGCAGGGCCTAATGCCCTCGCCAGCAACAAAGGCACAGCACAGCACTTACAAATCGGTTTTCAAGTGTCTCTGAGCAAACTCCCTGCCTGCTCTCCCAGGTGAGACACTCAGCCCTATACACACTAGGCTTATATTGGCCACTCTCAGGTGGAAACCCTAACAAGCCTGTTACCAGGCTGTGAGAACCAAAACCTGGAGTGGCCGTGGGTGGAGCCCTCCCTCTCCTCTCACCCACAACCCCCAGGTCCCAAACCGGCTTTTCAAAAAGCCGAGACTCAAGCCTGCTACACTGCAGACTTTCTCCTGGGGGTTTTAAAACACATAAGACAGGAATCTGGGACAAATGTACCTGCCACAGACCACTTTACCAGTGATCCTATCACAATATATATATATATATATATATATACAGTATATATATATATATATATATATATATATATATATATATCCAAAAAGGGAGCCAGCACATCCAATTTAAATGCAAAAAGATCTTTTATAAAGACATAGAAAAAGTAGCAGCATAAACACATAGAGTAACCAGGTATGACAAAAATGTGTTTCAATAATGATACTGTACTCAGCATGAATGTTAGTGTGGTCACAAAGATCAAAGAGGTTCCATTCAATCCATCATGTCATCCCTGTTTAACTGATGTCACTCTAAGTCCTACAGAGAGTGACATCAGTTAAATGGGGATATATATATAGATATATATATATAACCAAACAGAAAAAACTGCACATCCAGCTTGCAATATGTAACGGTGAGGTGCTCCACTAATAGCCAAACGAAATGACCAAAACATAGAACTTGCAGGCAAATGGGCACTCTCAATGCAAAAAATAGAAAAGCTTTATTAGCTCACATGTTCTAAGTCCATGGTGGACGATTCGGTCCAGCAGGAACTTTGTCATGACACAAGGAATCCAAACAGCACAACCACCACAGGAAAAGATAACCCCATAGTCACCCAGGACCAGCCTATATATCACTCCTGATTAGTAATCACAAATACCTGTGACAAGCCAATTAAACAGCACTTAGGACATCATACATCTAGCAAAAACCAGAATGGCTCAAATATCCAAAATGACTAGGAAACATGTACTTACCATAGTTGAAAGGTGACATTAATATAATTAACAATGGCCCCATCTCAGTAAAAAACCTTAATTAAAGTGCATATATATATATATATATATATATATATATATATATCTTTTGATCTGCCAACACAAAATTCCAGTATTAAAACATTTTCTAGACTTCTTGATCAATCAAAGAATTTGGGGGTTCTTAAAGACACAACAAATGATTAGACACAATCTAACTCCTCTGGAGAAAAGAGCTCTGAGAGACCTCAAACATAATGATAAAGTGACGATTAGATCAGCCGATGAGGGTGGAGCCATGGTTGTGGTGGATACCACTGACTATGATAGAGAGACAATAACACAGTTACCTGATAGTAGTACTTACCGTAAACTTTCTGGTGATCCAGTAGTGGTATTAAAGAACAAATTAGATACTGTGTTCTAGATGGAGCTATGAAAAATGGCTGGATTAATGAGGATGATTTTGGTTTTTTGAAGAAGAAATTTCCCATATGCCCTATACTCTATTTATTGCCTAAAGTACATAAATGGTTAGACCATCCCCCTGGGCAGCCTATAATTTTAGTCCGTAATCCTCTATTTTCTCCAGTGGCTTGATATTTAGATAGTTTTCTTCAGAATTGTGTTATTAAGATTCCTAGTTTTCTACACAATACAAAAGATCTAATAGAGATGATAAGAACTATCCCTTTAAATACAAATGGAATCTTGGTTACCCTTGATGTGTCATCGCTCTACATGGTGATCCTACATGGAGAGGGCATAATGCAATGAGGATGGCCCTTGTAGATTCCCATGTGGGACCACCTCCAATTGAATTTCTGTTGGAATTATTAGAACTTACTCTGACTTCTAACTACTGCAGATATGGGGACCAAAACTATCTCCAGACGATGGGGACCATGATGGGCAGTATGCCAATTTATATCTGGTCCCGCTATTTGGAGATACAGTAGATACTGTAGTATTGGTTTCTATCGTCCTTTCATAGACAATATTTTTCTGATTTGGAATAACACAGAGGAAGCACTGCTAGAGATGTTTAAAGCTCTTAATCTATTGGAATCACCCATCAGATTTACAATGAATTATGTTTGTGCCCAGATTGATTTTTTGGACATTACCATATACACCACTGACTCTGGTTAAGGTTACAAACTTTACAGAGAGCTGACTAGCCGCAATACACTATTGAATTATAAAAGCCATCATCGAGGTTCATTGAAACATTAACTACCTGTTTCACAATATATTCGAGTCCTTCGCAATAAGTCTGATCCAGAGATGGCCAACCTCCAGTTGGAGGAGATTATGAATTCCTACCTACAGTATCTATACACCCTAAATGTCGCTATTTAGCATTATAGGTCGCACAAGAAATACAGTAATTGCTTTCCAGACTTGGATTGTGGTTCCAAAGCACAAAAAAGATATTATTCACCAAAAAGCAGATAGTTATACTCTGTGATCTAAATACAATTAGTGCAAACAAATTATACAATCACAAGGTACAGTCTAATACATAAACATGCGCTCTGAATCCAGATTCCCGGCATCAACTATGAAACCTCTGTCAACAGCAAAGAAAAGATGACTAACTACCAGATCCAGGGTGCTTGCATATAAACCCTTGCAGAAATAGGCAATAGAATAGAACAAGTTGGCATAATCCCATTGGTTCTTCTTCCTGGTACTTTTGTTACGATACAGTTCATAAGGTCAGTTTTATTGTACTATTTCAGCCTTCAACAGTTCTTTCTGTCTGTTTTCCCGCCAAAGAACAAGTCTAAACTGGCTACGTTACAGAGTACATTTCAATGCCTAACTCTCTATGATCTATAATTTGCAGATGCATGTTGCGATTTCCTCGCCGATGGAACCGGAAGTCTGCAAATAAACAGTGGTTTAGAATAGCACGGTCTGTTTATCATGTACTAAACCTGAGATCTTAAATACAGTCGTTTCATTACATAATTAATAAAGAATAAAAACTTGAATGTTAACCTTAATGCTGGGGAACCTTTCTATGTAAGTGTGCAATGTGTAAGTATAAGGATATTAAGAAAAGATGCTAATTAGCATTGTGCGTCTACATGTTTGTGAAGTACACCGTGGTATGTGTTTTACAGGGTTATATGTTTAGTAAATGTATGTATTTATATAATGAGGACTTTTAACATTGTTCTATTGCGTGGGAATCGCACAACGCTAAATAATAGCATCGCAGTATGTACTGATATTGTGGGAGTCACTAAAATGGCGTTGTACTGCCAGTCACAAAATGGCGTCTTGTTGCCATTTGCAAAATGGCGTCATGCAGACTTTAATTTTAACATATTCTGTCTCAGCCAGTTATCCGGCTTCGACAAGATGCATGATCGATTTACAGAGAGAGGGTATACCCTGAAGACCACCAATAGATGTCTGGAGAAGGCAAAAAATATTTTTATTGAAGGCAATGTACGGAAACAGGAAATGGGGGAGACTAACCCTTTTGTTATAAGTACAACTTTTGACATGGCAGGCTCAATTGTATGTAATGCTATTAGAGAACATTGACACGTAGTAGCAACTGATCCAGTCTTGAAAAGACAAGTACCTGATAAACCATTGATGAGCTTTACGCATGGTCAAAATCTTAAGGACATACTGATGTGGCCTGATATGAGATTAACATGAGATACTAACACATGGCTGAATCAACCGAACCCGGGGTGCTACCAGTGTGTAAACTGCACCAAATGCAGGAGCATGATGATTGGCCAGCTTTTTTACCATCCTCATGCTGGACATAAGATTCAGATCCAGCATCGTGTTACCTGTACCACCGATCATGTGATTTATATGCCCCTGCTCCTTATACTATGTGGGCAAGACTATTTGTCCTTCTCGGGAATGAATGGCCAATCATAGGTCTTCTATAAGGGCCACCTTGATCAATGGGACATCGGATAAGCCTGTTGCTAGGCACTTTAGTGAAGCTCATCATTCTTTGTCATCACTGAAGTGTATGGTGATTGATTGGCTGCCACCTTCTAAAAGAGGAAGCGTAAATTACTGCTGAGAAAAGAAGCCACATGGACCTATAAATTGGATACAATTTATACTCATGGCCTAAACGAAGCCATGCATTTAAGTATGTTCTTGAATTAAACAGGTCATCATCATGACGGTCACTTTGGGGTGCATCACTATACACTCTGTATACATTTTACATTTTTTATTTTTCATTATCATTTTTACCTTTTTTGGACATATGGAAGTCATTTTTGTTTCTCTCTTTTTGATAAGCGACTGGACTGTGAAGTTTGTAGCCATTTTCTAACTAGTTTATGAAAATGATATGATTATTTATGTTTGTATTAACCCCTGCCCTTGGTTAATTATTTCTATGTGTCACTGGCAGGTTGATTAGCTTAATAATGTTTTTATATGTGTTTATCTGTGTGGGTTTGTTTGCTATATTTAATTTTATTTGGCTTACGTATATCTCCTATACTGATAGGGGGCATGTGCACCCATCTATTGCTTACATTTAGATCTACTGAGTAATAGATAAAGCGGGGATGTTAGCAATAACTAGGGGCGCAAACCGGCCACTTTTCGTGTTTTGTGTTTTGGTTTTGGATCTGGATCTTTCTTCGTGTTTTGGATCTGGATTGATTTTGCCAAAACCACCATTCCGGGTTTTGAGTTTTGAATCTGTATTTTTTTGGAAAAAAGCATAAAATCACAGAATTTGTTTGTTTTTTTGTTCCTACGCTATTATTAACCTCAAAAACATTAATTTCCAGTCTATTCTGAACACCTCACAATATTGTATTTAGGCCAAAAGGTTGCACTGATGTAGCTGGATGACTATGCTAAGCGACACAAGTGGGTGGCACAAACACGTGGCCCATCTAGGAGTGGCACTGCAGTGGCAGACAGGATGGCAGTTTGAAAATCTAAGCCCCAAAGAGTACATAATGCAAAGAAAAAAAAGAAATGCAAGATGGAATTGTCATTGCCCCTCCCACCCAGTTTGTACTAGGGATGAGCAGATGGAATCCGCTGTGGAATCCGAACCGCTTCGAACAGCGGGGATCTAAGTCCACCCGAGCCACAGCTTGGGTGTTTCCGCCTGACACGGATCCCACTGCGAGGCTGAACGTCATCCTCCTTACATTGGATTCTCAAGAAAGTTCGCCTCTACATAAGGTGCCGAGACCAGGAGTCGGCACCATTTCACTACCATGCTTCACACTGCACTACTGATTAAGTAGCTGTGTCCAGAGACTCACAAGTGGCTGTGCTGGCAAAGTGACTGTGTAAGGGGGCAAACTGCACGCTGATGTATGCTGCGCTATACTCTGCTGATCAAGTGGCTGTGTCCAGACTTACAAGTGGCTGTGCTGGCAAAGTGACTGTGTATAGGGGGCACACTCAGGGGCGCCAAGAGGGGGAGAGCAGGCACTATTTACCCAGGCCCGGGCTTGCTAGAGGGGTCCGGCAGGGGCCCGGGTCCTGCGCCACTCTCCGCCTCCCTCCTCCCAACCACACAGCAGTCCAGCACACAGCATGTGCTGCAATGCTGTGGGAGACTGCTTGCGGCTGCTGAGCAGCAACCGCAGCAGTTTCCTATGCCTGTGGGGGGGAGCGATCACACTGATCGCGCCCCCTCTGTCTTTACGCTGGACTGAGTGACTCACAGCGCTCCTCTCCCCAGTGTGCAGCGCCACTACGCAGTGCTGCAAAAGTGTTTTTTTTTTTTTAGCTCAACGGTGCGTGGCCAACCCTCCCATGATTAAGCCATGCCCCCTTGCCCCTGGGCACACTGCACCCTGATGTATGCTGGGTGGGGGGGCCCAAGGACAATTCCATCTTGCACTACCTTTCATTTCTGACACTGCTGTGTGGCAATGTTTCATAAATGCGCTTTAAACTGTGGTGTCTGTGCCGCTGCTCTGTCGCTTAGTAACCAGCCAGCTCACTGCAGCCTTTGGCCAATAATGGTGAAATAATATTGTAAGCTGTGAGGTGGTCTAAATTGACTGTAAATGACTGGAAAATAATGTTATTGAGGTTAATAATACTCTAGGAACAAATAAAGCCCAAATTATGTGTTTTTAGCTTTTTTTGTCAATTTTTGTAAAATATCCAAATACAAATCCAAAACCAGTCACGGCAGGTTTGGAAAATCCATATCTAAAGCTGGACAATGAATCAGATCCAAATCCAGCAAAAATGGTTCTGCGCCCATCCCTAGTTTCTACAGCATTGCCTTGCTGCTGAGTTTGTTTTGCAGCTGGGATTCCAAGGCCCTTAATGTAGCAGTTTGTGCAGCCTTGATGTGTTTATCTTGCAGAACCCACCATTGTGCAGCCTTGATGTGTTTATCTTGCAGAGCCCACCATAGGGGGAAAAAGAGCCCACAACAAGAGCCCACCATAGGGGGAAAAAAAATTGTAGCACCGCTGTGCACTGTGGAGGTAGACGCTGTGAGGCCCTCATCCCAGTTAAAATCTGGGGGGCACAAGCCCCCAGACAGGCAGAGGAAACTGCTGCTGCTGTCTCCCACTGCAGCCCAGCACATAGCAGCGTATGCTGAGCTATTGACAGGTGAAAAGAAGGGAGGGGTTGCATCAGACCTGGGCCCCCGCCAGGTCCCTCTGACAAGCCTTGGCCTGGGTATTTGGTATCCATCCCCCCCTCTTGGCGCTCCTGGCTGTCAAACATGCTTGTACTTCCTCTGAAGTCTCTTCATGTCTTGCCTCTTTTTTACTTCTAGCAGCTGAGGAGCTGCCACCCTTTTTTTTGTGCCATGGCTATTCTGAAACTTATGCTTTGGTTGTGCTTTAATAGTGAATGGTCCAAAAAGTAAGACACTTTGAAGGTTGATATTTGAAAAGAACTAAACTTAATTTGAATGTTATATACTAAATGGGGTAAGCTTTGACAAGGAACACAGTAGTCATTCACACCTGGATAACAATGCAATTTAGGAGTACATTCTAGTGACAGGCATATTCTCTGACTGTTTGGAATGGGGTATATCAGGAGCAGAGTGACTTACAGGACAGAAATCAGTATACTATAGTCTCCCAAATCACTGCAGTTTCAGAAATCACTGCAGAACAGAAATCATTACCTAGAAGAAATCTCTGCAACATTGCAACTGCCAGTGTAGGTGCAGTGTGACAGTTGATTTTCTGACTCACTGCTCTTCTGTTGGAGCTCTGCATGCCACCCACTGGTATATATCAACCTGTGCATTCAGATCAGTGCAAATTTAGGCACTGGAAGATAACCTGAGCAAACTTGCTTAAACAAAGATTTCAAAAAAGAGACACCATGACCTACTTGGTGGGCATCATGTAGACCTCCATGACCCTGATGAACTTCAAACATAATCCTGGTCAAATTACCTACCATGCCAAATTTGGTGGAGCTAGATACAAAAGTCTGGCCATGCATAATGGACGAGACACACACACACTTTCTTGCTTATTATATACAGTATATTAGACTGTAATCTCCTATGGGGTAGGGACTTCAGTAAATAAATACAAATTATCCTTATATGATTGGTGCCAAATAAATAATAATAAATAAGGATGTGCGCCGACCCGTCTTTTGTTTTTTTGTAGATCCTACAGTCTTGTTAAACTCAATTACATTGATTTCCACTCATTTCCAGTCAATTTTGATCACCTCACAGCTCACAATATAGTTTTTATATGGTTTAGGCCCAAAATTTACACCAAGCTAGCTGGCTGACTAAGCTAAGCAGCAGCAGTGGGTGGCACAAGCACGTGGCAGTTCAACTTCCAACATGGCACATAAGGAAACATATGTTTTCATTAATCAAGAGGCCTGAGGAAGATGGAGTATGTATATAATTGAAGGCAAGGACAGGAAGGGATGATTGGTAGTAAACTTAATTTCATTTTTTTTATTCCAAAGCAAATTTATGAGGAAAGAGCATGGGTGAACAATATGTCCCAAGTTTTGTCCACTAAATCAACTTGGTTCAGAATATTTTTTTATGTTAAAGGGGAATGCATTAGATGCTGTCTATGGCCATAAACATTCTGGACATTTTTGGCATTCAGCAACTGCATGTCAAAGATTGTAGCAGCTGTGGCAGTTCAACTTCCAAGATGGCGCAACAAAAAACAAATGTTTTTATTATTCAAGAGGCCTGAGGGAGTTGGAGTATGTATGTAGTTGAAAGCAGGGAAAGGAAGATTTGATTAGTAGTAAATTTAATTTAATTTATGAGGGGGGAGGGTAGAAGGGGAGGCATTTACAAAAAAATATTGAACTCATTCACATCAGTCCTTGCCCCAGAAAAATCCTTGAGTGCTATGACTGCTGCTGCTGGGAGTGGATTTTCATCCCAGAAGGGGACCAGGAAGACTACTAGAAGTACTTTTAAAAAAACAATTGACTGTTAAACAATCCTTTGCAAGGGGAAGCAAGTATGACAGCAGTCATCCAGTTGCACAATGGATCACTGACGCCATAATATCTATGCTGGTATTAGATGTGCATCCAATATCTGCCAATAATGCAGTGTGTTTTAGACAGTTAATTGAGGTCCTGTGTCCCCGCTACCAAATCCCATCCACTTCACTAGAAAAGCAATTCCCAAACTGTACAGGGATGTTAAAAAAAATGTAATTAGTGTCCTCCAAAATGCCATTGTGTCCACTTAACCACAGATATGTGGACAAATGAAACAAAGCAAATGCAAGATTACATGACTGTAACAGCCCACTGGGTAAGTGAATTGTCTTCAGTGGCACCAATAGCAGCAGCAGCAGCAGCTTCTAAGAAACAGCAATTCATTCAGAGGCAGGCTACTCTGTGGTTCACCAGTTTCACTAAGAGGCATACCACTGACCACCTTTTAGAAACACTCAAGGAAGTCATTGCAAAATGGCTTAGCCTGCTTGGACTCTACTCAGGATTTGTGATTTCTGCCAATGACACCAATATTGTGAGAACATTTCAGCTGGGTGAATTCCAACACATCCCATGTTTTGCTCACGCAATCAACTTGGTGGTGCAATTTTTTTTAAATGACAGGGCCATGCAGGAGATGCTCTCTGTGCCCCAAAAAATGTCTTGCCATTTTCGCCATGTAGTAGATCGCAGCACCTGCAGGAAATGTTGAATTTGCCATGCCACCAGCTGAAGCAAGAGGTAGTTACACGTTGGAACTCCACACTTTATATGCTTCAGTGGATGGAGGAACAGCAAAAAGCCATCTAGAGCTACACAACAAACTATGACATACTGTATGAAGAGGAGGGGGAATGCACCTTACTCAAGCTCAGTGGAAAATACTTTCTGTGTTGTGCAAAGTGCTAAAAGCCTGAAACATTTCAATGTAGTCACCTATGAAGTGAGTTTAGATACTGCCAGCTTGAGTCAGGTAATTCCCCTAATTAAACCGTTGAAATAGCAACTTGAGAAACTGAATAAGGAGCTGAAACAAAGCAATTCTGCAAAGTACGTTGCACTTGTAGATCAAGTCCTTTATTCAATTCACCAGGAACTAAGGGTTGTTAGGACCTTCCAATCGGATCAATACATTTTGGTGACTGTGCATGATCCTAGGTTTAAGTCATATGTTGTGCCTTTCTTTCCAACAGACATAGATCTGAAGACCTGTTGGTAAGCAAATACTCAGCTCAAGTGGCATGTGATGCAGCGATGGCTCCTCCTTCAGTTATGGTTACCATTCAAAGAATTGTTTAGGACTATTTTTAATGATAGCATCCAAATAGACATGTCAGGCAGTCCATTTGACTACTAGCAGGAAAGAAAGGCAATTTGGAATCCCTTGCACAAACTGGCTTTGCTTTACTTGAGCTGCCCACACTCCAGTGTGTACTCCGAAAGAATTTTCAGCACAGCCGGGAACCTTGTCAGCAATCGGCGTAGAAGGCTACTTCATCAATATTAACTATATATTCCACGAAGCACTTTACCACCAATTATGTCCAAAAATTACAGAGGCACCTGTAATGGTGGAGGCCACCAAGGACAAATTAATATTGTGTGAAGTAAGATGATGTAGACACTGATGAGGGTGAGGAATCAGATGATAATGGTGACAACATCTTGCCTCTGTAAAGCCAGTTTGTGCACACACATAGAGATTATTGTCAGCAATGTCAGCTGCCCATTGGTAGCTTGTCTTCTGGGGGTTTAAACAAACCAATCGCTTCATGATTGAGGATATTGTTGATGAAGGTGTTGGTGGTGAAGATGGTAGGTGCTTGGATCTAGCAGAAAGAAGGAAGCTAGATGACACTGGACTGCTTGTTGTTACTTCTTTTGCCAAAGTTTCTGAATTTTTCAAAAGCTTTTTGCATTAATGCGCTGCAGATGATGTAACAGGGAGGAGGTTCCTAGATGTTTAAGGTCCCTACCTCTACTTACTCTGGCTTTAGAAAGGGTACAGATAGCTTGACAATTGTTGCCCAGATTTGGGTAGAAATAATTCCACACATAAGAAGTGGATTTTTTTGTCTTATCCCCAGACATAGGAAGTTGGTTGGTTAGGATGCGCTTCATGGTAGAGTGGGGTAAGGGGATGTGTGGGACCATCTGGGGTTGGGGGAAGATGGATGGATGGGGGCTCGTGCTGCAACGTGCGAGTAGGGGTACCTGGTCCTACTATAGGTTGGCTATGTATGGAAAGGTTGACGTGTGCTCCTAGGTATTGTGTAGGGAGAGAGAGAGGGAAATGGTGGGGGGAGGGTTCGGCAGTCAGTGTGTATTGTGGTGGATGTTTTGTGGTGGGGTGCGAATGACAACAGAATGCTGGGTGAGTGGGTATAAGTGATAATTTATTCAATTTGTGTTTAATTGTGTGGACACAAGTTCCTTCCTTTGTCTGGAGGCGCAGTGCTCCTCAAGAATTTGTTGTGTCTGGATAGTTTGTGGGGGCATGTGTTGCCTGATGGTTGTGATCTGGTGCAATCCACAGTATGGGGTGTGGGCGGACCCTTTGAGGGGGCTCCTTACTATGCAGTCCTTACTACTGCATGTACCCCTGCTGGACCTATGGTCTACAGTCTTGGGAACTGGGATGCTCTATTGTTGGTGGTTGGGAGGTGTCCCCAGTGGCGGTGTCCCGCACTGTTAAGGGGGGTGGTTGGTACCTACCGGTAGGTGCTCGACTTCTGTGGCAGGGATCGGCTTCCACAAAGTCCAGTTGGGGCCAGATGTTGGGCTGACATGGGCCATCCACATGCCCGTGGGTACAGGGCAGGGGTGACCCGCTGGCTGTATGTGTTCGCCCTGTGTAGGTGCGAGACAGTGGCGCGTGCCACGATGGTAGCTGCGGCGTTATGGGTGCCGGCTGTGTGTGTCAAACTCGACCCTGTGCTGGAGTTGCACTGCGCTGATGCTGACACGGCTGCATGGCTTGCACGCTGGTGGGAGTGCAGCCATGTGTGAGAGGTGCCGGTGTCCATAGGGGTGTGCCGCTGCTGCTGTTCACGGGTGTGAGGGACCTGGATGTAATTCTGGGTGCTGTTGGTGAAGTACGAGCAGGCGGGTGATGCTTGGAGCAAATTTCAAGAGTTCAGAGGTAATTATTCTTCTTTGGTGCAGGTGTAGAAGTCTCTGACGCGTTGCGGCCCGTTGGCATTTCTCAAGGAGTATCCCCAGACATGACAATGGGCTTTTCCTTATTATGGGCAACAACTGTTTCTTCCACTTGTGCCTGATTTACACAAACAACATCCTCATCATCAACATCCTTATTAGCATCAGCTACACAAATATCCTCCCTATCCTGGTGCACTTCCACAGTAGCATCTTCTATTTCTATGTCAGCATGTTAACTTGTGCTTATATCATCATGAGGCAGAACCACCAGTCATAAATAAATACCAAGGCCTTAGCCTTTCCTTGCCACTTCATGTGGTGAAAGGCATATTGACAATTTTTATATCTTTCTGCAGCCAACTTTCCCTTTGATGTTTTTTTCTTTACCACTGTGTAAGACTGGTTTTAGTATATGACATAGAGGGACTAGTATATACATATGACTTGTGGCACTGGCAGCAGCTCCAGCACTACTATGTGGTTCCTGCTCTACTCTCAACTGATCATTTTCTATATCAACAAACACGGAGGAAGTGGGGTACTTCACACATGTCAATTTGTACTAATTTTAAATATTACACTATGGTATCAATGATCTACAGTGTCACTATTTTTTATGAACAAGAAAAGAATAACACTTTGTTTCCACTTACAGTGTCACAAGATTTTTTATGAATAATAAAAGAACAACAACAAGAATAACTACACTGGAGAAGAGCACCCCTGGACGAGGCAGCATCCCCTTGATGAACAATACAGACAGCACCCCTTTTTTATGGACAACAAAGCAGGGGTGTATCTATGAGTCCGAGCACCCCTGGCAAAGTATGGGACTGGCGCCCCCCCCTTCCACATTTTCTAATTGAAATTATGTGCGCTGAAGTCACACTGCAAAAATAAAGCTGTGTGGCTGTATGGGGATGGGGCGTGGCCACAAGTTAGTACCATTTCAAATTACACCACATAGTAATGCAACCTTATTCACGTTACGCCACACAGTAGTCCCCTTAATAACATTTTGGTAGATATGTTATGTATACACACATTTTCCCACATATAAATGCATATTCCCTATGAAAGCAGGGTAGATCTTGCCCCTTTCACTGCAGCAGTTTAGATTACAGCTGAGCTCTCCCCCCGACAGACTACCTGGTCTCTTTCTTCCCATCTTACTTTATACTCCATTAACCCTCTGCAGCTGAGCAGGATCATGGTCCTTCCCTCTTAAATAGCGCGGGGGATTCAGATCCAGGCTATCTGACTCTCCTAAGTCCTGGAGGAATGCTGCTGCTGCCGGGGCTTGGCCCTGCCACCTCAGAGCAATCAGTGTTCCACTCTCAGCTGCAAGGGTGTAAGTTATCACAGTCAGGCCAGAGAGAAACTGCTGTATTTTGACTATTTCTAAGCCAGATGCACCATGAATAGTCACCCCACCTTCCCACAGTGACATAGGAGGAAGTCAACACAACCTGTGCCAGTGATCGCAAAGAGCAAAAAAAATTGTGAGTCCCAGGGACCCCTCACTTAAATAATTGGGGTCCTATTCCACAGTTTCTGGTTCCCATTAGATATTATGAAGGTGAGGGCAAGCAGCAGCTGGGACAGTGCTGGGGGCAGGTAGCAGTTGGGGTAGAGGGGATTAAGAGCAAGCAGCAGATGGGGTAAAGCTTGGGGGTAAAGACATGGAGAAGTTGGGGTAGAGCTGGGGGTATAGGGGAGTAAGGACAAACAGTGCTGGGGGAAGGGACAGGGTATAGCATACAGAAGTTACAATACTGCTGGGGAGCAAGGAGGGTCTATGGGCAGGTAGTTTTGGAGGATGGAAGGGGGCAAGGGTAGATAGCAGCTGCGGCAGTACTGGGGCAAGGAGGGGGTTGGATGTAGGCAGTTCTGGGGGTAGGGAGGGAGTAAAAGTAGATAGCAGCTGGTGCAGTACTGGAGGGCAAGGAGGGGTTTGGGCAGATAGTGCTAGGGACAAGGAGGTGGTAAGGGTAGATAGAAACTGGTGCAGTTCTGGGGGGCAAGGAAGGGTTGGTGCAGACAGTGCTGGGGGAAGGAGGGGGTCAGGATAGATAGCCAGTGCAATACCGGGGGGAAAGGAGATGTCAGAGGCAGACAGTTCTGGGGGTAGGGAGGGGATCAGGGTATATAGAAAGGTAGCCTAAAGTAGTAGTAGCAGAGCAGCTGACCCTTACCCCCCTACATCGTTTGCTAAATGTACCCCCTTTTGGCTGCCTGCCTGCCACTCTTCACTGTTAGCAGCAGCAGTGCCAGCAACAGCAGAAAGTTATGCTCAGCCCCCCACCTGCCACAGCACAGCCACCCATTAACCTGCAGCACCAAAGCAACCCCCACCCGGTGAATAAAATACTTGAACAATCCTGCACAGTTCCTCTTGCCAGGTGCTGGGGCCGTCCTTCCACCGGGGCGGTCATCCTGCTGGGTGCCGGGGGCCATCTTCCCGCCGGGGTCATTATCATGCTGGGTCTATCCTCCCGTTGTGTGCCGCCGCAGGAGCCACTATCATGTGAGAGCCATGTTCCCGCTGGGGCCATCATGGCTGTCTTCCTGTTGGGTGCCGGGGCCGCTATCATGCCGGAGCCATCTTCCCGCCGGGGCCGTAATGGCTGTCTTCTTGTCGGGTGTTGGGGCTGCTTGTCCCAATAGAGCCGGATACTGCCAGGCCAGGGAGACGTCACATGAGTCATGTGATCAGGAGCCTGGGATTACCCGCAAGGGACGCGTCACTCTCCTCACTGGAATCGATTTAGGCAAGTTCACTACCCACTGGCCACGGGTGGCACCACCAGATGGCGCCCCCTCCTTGGCTGGCGCTCCTGGCAAGTGCCATCCTGGCCAATGGGTAGATACGCCCCTGTAACAAAGGACACCTGCTAAGTGCAGACGGATCACCTGCAGAGTCATTAAATACATGGACGATAAACTGTGGTCTGGCCAGCAGTGTCACCGAACAATAATAGCACAGCTTTCTTGCTAGTGCACACACACAAAAAAAAGAAAAAAAGCACTTTATTTTTTTTTTAACTGGGGAAGAGCACCCTTGATTGACAGAGCACCCCCCCTGGACAACACAGCAACCCTTTATGAACTGCAGCCCTAGTCCCTTGATGGACAGGACAACAACACAGCAGCAACCCCTTAATTGACAGGACAACAGGGACACAGCAGCTTCAGCAACCACTGAAGCCCCCCTTTATGTACTGCAGCACCAGCCTCTTTAAGGACAACACAGCAGCAGCCTTCAGCCCCAGACCCTGACAGGACAAGTTGGACAACATATTGACACAGACAGTGACAGCAACACATCTGATCAGTTCACCATCCACAGCCGAAGTGAAAATCGCGCCGATCACCAGGACCTTTATAGAATCCAAAACCCATGAGAATCTGACAGCGTGAGGATTATGTTTTGCCTCATTTTGAGATCAGAGTCAGGCGGCAAAACCAGAGCCGGACTCAGATCTCGGCTCGAATCTGAAAGTTCGGGTGGGTCCGGTTCTCTGAGAACCGGACCCACTCATCTCTAATAATAATAATAATAATAAACATATTATTATGGAGCACTTTACCATCAGATCATGTTAATACTTTGAAATAAGTCCACACACAACTGATGTTTGCAGTTTAATTTTCCCATCAGAGACACAAATACACAAACTGTATCCCAGGGCCAATTTAGTTAAAAGAAATAACTTACCTGTATGTTTTCGGAATGTAGAAGGCAATGTTTACAAGAAATGTCTGACTTTCTGACCAAAGCAATCTCTATATAATGTTTGTACAGTAAGTCATAAATAACATTTTAGTTTCACATGCTTATTTTATTTCACATGCATATTGCTCAGTTTCTTTCATCCTTTACATTATTGGAGGTGAGAACCTAGGGCCTGATTCAAACCCACTCGCGAGCGGCTGTCCGCTCGCAAGTGGGTCGATGTTATGGACTGAGCATGCGCACGACGGAGGGAGCTCCGTCGTGCGCATGCGCCAGACGTGACGAGCGAAGGAAAGTCCTTCGCTCGTTGTGTCTGATCAAAGGGGGCATGCTGTCGATGTTGATTGACAGCACGCCCCCTTTGGTAGGCATGCCGGGGGCGTGCCTCAATGACGGGGGCATTCCCACGGGAACGCCTCCCGTCAGAAGCCGGCCCACTGACATCACTAGTGATGTCAGTGGGAGTGATTTTGGCTCTGATAGAGCCAAAATCACTCCGGAGCTTGCGGTTGAAAACCTCAACCGCAGGCTCTGGCTCGCAATTTCGATGGTCGCGATGGTCTCGACCATCGCGGCCATCAAAATGCACGCTCGTATAGCCTGTGGGTGGTGACCCACAGCTATACGAGCGTCCAGAAGGACGCTCCATTTTCATGGAGGCCGGCCCTCATTCAGAGCGTGCGCCCTGCTCAGAGCGTACGGCTCTGAATGAGGGCCTTAGTCACAGGCAAATGAGGTTCTCGCATGATTCTTCCCACCAGGGGAGTATCTAGGGGTCCGAGAGCAGAGTAAGGATCTGGCGCCCCCGCGCCCCCCCCCCCACCCGTAGTTTGCCTGGAGGGCCACTTATTTATTTTAAAATGACTAATTATGGGAGCCTCCTTTGAAGAATGAGGCTCCCATTTATACCACCACTTTGATTTACTTTTTTGGGGCGAGGGGGTATTAATGGGCAGTAGGGGCACCTAAGAAATCTGAGAGGAGGGGGGGGGTTCCTGGGTGACACCGCCACCCTCATATATATACTTAACTCACTGACATTTCTGCCCCCCAATTCCCTTCCCTCCCTGCTTGATGTGCACACATCCACATACAAGCAAGCTGTAGTCCAGGCAGTGGCGTCCCTACCTGTCTTTGCAGTGCATCCGGTGCAATGGGCTTGTAGCATTGTATTGCGCTCACCGGGTAATCAGGGAGCGTGGCCTCACGGGTGGGGGTGTGGCCTCACAGGTGGGCGCGGTATAGGGGTCCGAACACCCGTTTTTTTTTCACACCGGGGGCGTGGGAGATGCAGGCTGGCCTCGGCATCAGCCTGTGTGAAGTGCCGGCTCCCTCATTGTGCTAGGAGCAGCACCCGGCACCTGTCACTGCGGGGGAGCCAGCACTTTACTAGTGAGTCCAGGCATCCCTCCCCGTGCCATCCCCAGTGTGATACGGCCGCCTATGTGCGGCAGGACAGCTGTGTCACAGATTGTCAATGCCTTGTTATTAGTTATGTGCCTACAGGGCCTCCATAGCCCTGTAGGATAAAGATCATGTGACGTGACCACGGCTGCCGCTGACAGTCAGTCGGAAAGCAGCAGGTGAGCTGGACACTGGGGACCTTTTCTATCTGAGGAGGCAGCCCGCAACGCTCGGCGATAGAGTGGCCCGGGGAGCACATGGCACCCTGCCCCCTGGCCCAGTCCGCCACTACGCACCACTCTAGTTACCGCCCTGGACTGGCACTGTCGGGTGGTGCCCCCCCACCGGCCGGCGCCCCTGGCGAGTGCCATCCCAGCAAATACGAAGATACGCCCCTGCTTCCCACTATTATAAGACTTGAGTGACTAACCATATTTTGCAATAACTATGTGTCTTTTGATCTCTATACTGAAATGATAGTATTCGGATGACAGTGGGGTATATTGCCCATAGCAACCAATCAGATTCTATTTAACATGTACAATATCTATCACCATCTAGAAGATAATAGCTAGAATCTTATTGGTTGCTATAGGCAAAATCTCCACTTCTAAAAACCCGCACTTTATTAAATATACCCCAGTGACTTACTACATGAGGCATACTCAGTTAGGAATGAAAAGAGTAAAACAGCACTGTAAAACACAATATCTATATCTAATATATATATATATATAAAGCATAAAAAATGAAACACATATATGTAAAATAAAAATAAATAATTGTTAAAATCTCTATATAATGTACGTCTCTAAATAATGCAAACAATATTTTAAATGTTTAATCATTTAATTTGTATTATTAAATATTGTGTTTCACAGCGCTGGTATACTCTTTATATTTGTGTTTTCTTTTGGTTGGCTACCATATTAACTCTGTTAACAGCAGCGTGAAACACACATTTTTTACATTTATAGATATTTATCCTGCAATATCGCCTGAGGCTATCACTTTTTGTCATTGCTATATAATACCAGTGTTGGCTAACCTTGACACTCCAGCTGTTGTGGAACTATATATTCCAGCATGCCCTGCCACAGTTTTAGCATGCCCTAATAGCAAAACTGTAGCAGTGCATGCTGGGTTATGTAGTTCCATAACAGCTGGAGTGTCAAGGTTAGCCAACACTGCTATATACCATATTCAATTAGGCACTACATTTACAGTGCATGGAAACCTCACAGTTTCACGCCTGGAGCTATTCAATTATTCAGCATTTTCCTCACATGGTAACCCATAGAATGCTGGAATGTATGGGTTTTGTTGCACAAGAAACCGCAGAGGCTGCAGTTAGTCCAGATCTTCCTCGCAGCTCCAGAGGCTGCGAGGAAAAATTAGCATTACCTGTTGCAAGACTTAATTGAATAGGCCCAGGCTGTCAATTAGTCAATTAAGTGATATGTCCCTATGAGTACAGGCAGGGCCGGATTGAGGGCCACATGGGCCTGGAGCTGAAAATGACCAAGGGCCTATTATGAGAAGAGAGGAGGTGTGACCAGTGCTGTGTGGGTGTGGCCAGTGCCATGTGGGCATGTACACCCTTATACTCTCAGACCCAATGTCTCCCTAAATATGTAAAAGAAAAAAATGCTTAATTTTGTGAGGTAAATAGAAATACAATTTTTATACTTATGATTTATGGCTGACTGTGTGGAGAGCAGATGGCCAGTCAACATCATGTTGTCATGACAATGGGCCTATTTTTATGTGGAGGCCTGGAGCTGTAGCTCCATCCGCCCCATTGTTAATCTGGCCCTGAGTACAGGCAAGAGAGGAAGTATTATCCCTCACCTGCCACTACTCCACTAGTGTAGCCAGTAAATGTCTGAGATTCTACAAAGTCCTTTATTTTGTTGCAGGTGAATAAACTATTGAAAATTATCAAAATTGTAGACAAATTTGATGTACTTTTTGCAAAAAAGTCAATCAAATAATATATTTTTTAATGATTTTCTCTAAAGTTTTTTTTAAACAACCATTCTTTAAACCAGTTTAAAGATCAGTGGCGGATTAACAACATGGTGGCAAGGGGTGGTCCCACACATGAGGGGACCCCCACGCATAGCTTCATCACCAGCATTAGGTCACTGTGGCATATGTGAACTGGGGTTCCTTTGTGGAATAATGTGAGTTTGGGGCACTACAGTGTGTTTATAAGAAAATATATATCCAGGAATTCAAATGATGACCAGGCTCTTTTATAGCAATAAAATACAGGTAACTTTGTGGAAAAATATTGCTGAACAAACACATTGCATAGGTCACCTGAAAATAATGTTCAGGTTCTCAGGGTCCTCTAAAAGACTAACACATTATTTAGATTTGTTTCACAAAACAATAAACCCAGCTTAAGAATATTTGCAATGAAGGAAGATGGTTAAACAATGTTGTTTACACATGCAGCGCAACAAACCTTTTTAGCTATAATGGTATTCCAGTCCCACAGCATTGCAACCTCTGTTGATCTTTCCATGTTACTAGTGTTGACTCTTTGGGTGAAGTTGTACCAGTCAGCCAGCAAAGTAATGAAGCAGGAAGGTCATTTGATTTACGCAGTATAACCAGGAAATTCATTACCACCATGGTAAAAGACACACATATGTTATCAGTTATCAAGAAACCAGGCCCTGAAGGGTGTTACTGTTCTGTGGATCTTTGAAAGATTGCAATAATTCTTACAATGACAATCTCCTACCAATATTAGGCTTGGCAACATCCCATTCTAGGTGTTGGTTATTGACGTTAAAAAGATCTTGGTATTTCAGTGTTAATGTAGAGTACTGTATACCCACTCACTCTGTGTCCTCTCCTGCTTTTGGCATCTTCTGACTCCGTCACCATATGTATCCCCTCCTCTTTATGTGTGACAGCTTCTTTCTCCTACCTAACTCGCAGCCCTTCCGCTAAACCTATTTCTCTTCACCCTTCCCTGTGTGTGACAGCCTGTCCCTCCCCCCATCCCTTCTGTGCAACAGTCTGTCTCCCCCTTCTTCCCTGTTAATGACAGCATGACACCCCCTACCTTCCCTGCATATTACAGCCTTTTATCTACACTCAGTGTATGACACAATTTGAGATGTTCTGTCACCGGCGCCCACCCCCCCCTATTGTCTCCTCCCCTTCCATTTTATTGTGACAGTTTGTGTCTCTTCCCTTCTCCTCTGTCTTGACAGATTCAGGGGGGTAGTAGACTGCAGGGGGGGGCGGTGTTGCCGGGGATCGTGGCGCATGCACAGACACCTTTCCATGGTATTTTTTGCTAAATAATACCATGAAAAGTTTATGAAGGGGATTCGCAGGGAGAGAAACATTATTGTAAGCTCTGTCCCTGGATCTTAGTATATCCAAGTGATATATACTAAATTTACAATGCAAATTTAGTCGAAAATATCACACTAGAACCGAATTATAAATGCAGATTGTAGTAAATAGGAGCCCACATGTGATGTCACAGGCACGACCTGTTGCCGCGGTAACCACCGTGATACACTAAAAACAAGTGAATAGCAGCATATTAACAACAGGAAAACATACAGCCGATGATTTTTCATGATGATCAAGCATCAATCTCTTATATAAGGGACATGTTTATTTATACTACTGAGAGTGGCATCCTGAAGGTTTGATTATATTGGGATTGCTTTATGCAGGTATAAGCGTTCCCTGGAAATAGGCACCCAGTGCATGGGTTGTTATTACTTCTTGCTACACCTATCGTTTTCATAGCAATGGCTGAAGGAGGCAATGCGGAAGACGTGTGATGCAATTAACATGGCGTTACATACTCAGGGCCAGATCCTGTAATTTTCTGAGTCAGATGCTGAATCAATCCTTTTTAAAGAGTCATTTGATGAAACTAGCAGCAAATCCACTGAACAACTATATCGGGATTTAATGACATTAAAGCAAAGGGAATTGGATTATCACTACCACAGAGTCACTCTTAGTGACTATTACAAGGACAAACGCATACTGCAGGGCTTTCGGGTCCGGAATTGCCTCACCATTGGACACCATAATGTAGTATTCTGCAAATGATGGATTGCTGTTCTAAATAAGTGCAGCTATAATTGAGGAGGCTACTCGTGAGCTGAATTGCACCAAAGAGAAAATTGCTGTATTTGAATCAGAACATAAGGAAACACTGACCTCGGATCCACAAGTTGATTGGTTTGATAAATTGAGTGCACACCTTGTCACCTACAAGCGTGACCTTATAAAATTTAAAAAGTTAAAGGTTTCTAAAGTGACTATGAACAGAATCGGGTTTATCGGTTGATTAATGGGGGTCAACGTGAACAGGATAAACCACGTCAACGAGTCTTATGCAGATTCCATCAGGACTTGATTTGATGCGATGCATGAGGCTTTAACCACCAGCGATTCTGACACACATGATAATTTGAGTGTTGTTCCTTTACGAGCCCCTTTAGGGGTACGCACACTCGCAGATAACCCACAGATCGAGGAGACGCTTTCCGAGGTGTGGACAACAGTGGGTGAGAAGGCGATGTCCAGGACGAACTCTACTATTGAAGAAAAAATAATATTTATTCTTTCTAAAAGACAGCTCACGGATATTGAGCATAAGGTACTGTCCAAAGGTTTATCACATCTTCCCACGGTGCCTTTTCACAGACCTAATAGGGAAATTGAAAAATACAAGCTTAACAGACAGATCAAGTTACATGAGTATTTCAGAGGGTCTAAAGTTAAACCCTCTATTAATAAGCAGTCTGATGTTCCCTCTGCTGTGTCTAGGTTAACTACTAAATCTGTATTTGATCCCGTATCCAATAACCATTATATTAAAGCATTTGTCAATTTGGTAGACACGGAAGTTAATGTGTTATATAGGAATGCACCGAGAAGCTCTAATAACTTCAATAAGAAAGAGTTCCTAGCATTAAAGTCATTGGCATCATACACTGACATCATAATACAACCCACTGACAAAGGCGGGTCAGCAGTAATACAAGATCTGGATAAATATATTTGTGAGGTAATGTGACAACTCAGCGATGAGTCAGTGTATATGCTTTTGGATTTTGATCCTACTGCTAACTATAAGGATAAACTACAAGGATGTTTGGAAGGTGCAGTTTGTGAAGGTATTATTTCCCAGGAATTATGTAATGCACTGGTACCTAGTTATCCAATCATTCCTAAATTGTACACACTTCCAACAGTGCATAAATGTTTGGACAACCCCCCCCCAAGGATTTCCGATTATTTCGGCCCAGGGGTCGTTGTTCCAATTTACTTCTGTTTTTCTCTTTACATTATTACTACCATGTTTGATGGGTCATCCAGATTATTTACTTGACACAACAGCTTTTTTGAACAAATTGTTAGAACTTGGTGACATTCCTGAAAATTGTTTGTTATGTAGTGTAATGTTTCAAACCTTTACACTATTATTCCCAATTCAGAAGGAATTGATGCTGTTAGTATGTGTTTTGTATCTTGAAAACAATGCAATAAAGTATCGAAATGTTGATGTTATTCCCTGTCTAAACGTGATATTTATACTAGAGTGCCGCCAATGCATTGCATGTATTGGGGAATTGCTGTTTTCCCATGTAGGGCACCCTGGACTTCTTTATTTATACTACTGAGAGTGCCATCCTGAAGGTCAAGGTTCTGGTCTTTTTGCGGTTTTAAATCCCAATTTTGAGCTTTGGATTGCATAAATTACATGATTTTAGCTGATTTTAATAATTTTTAACTATATATTTTTTTAAAACTCCAGATCCCAAACCAAAACACTTGAGGGTGGTTTTGCAAAACCAAATCCAGATTCAAAACCTTGAAGGATATACAGATCAAAACCAAAACTAAAACACAGGGGTCGGCGCACATCCATAATCTATATGTAAATTGTAACACGATTAGGGGTCCCTCTCCTGTGGTAGATGGACTCTTTCTTCACACACACAGCAGCAGGAAAAATAGTACACCAGTCTGGGGTATCGTACTAGCTGGTCAGTGCCAGTCTTTATTGTGCAATGAAAAAGGATAACAAAACATAAAAGTAAATGCTAGCCCGTCTGGGTGCTAACTAAACAAGAGGTTCCCTCTCTAAAGAAATAGTGGGGCCTACTGCCCCCACTATCAGCACAAGCACAAAACTTACAGGTATTTTCACCAAGTGTCTCTGAGCCAGCCAGCCTACTTGCTCTCCCAGGTATGAGACACCAGCTGACAATCAGACACAGCCTATATCAGCCAGTTCCAGGTGCAGAGCCTAATGAGCCTGCTAACAGGCCAAAAACCAAAACCTGGAGTGGGTTGTGGATGGAGCTCACCCTCTCCTCACATCCACACCCCCAGGTACCAAACCGGCTTTTCTAAAAGCTGATACCCAAATCTGCTTCACTGCAGACTTTCTCCTGGGGGTTTTAGAACACATAGGTCAGAAACCTAGGACAAATGTATCTACCACTGACCACTTTACCAGTGATCCTATCACATATCCGCCCCCTTTGTTTCGACCTGTAAACCGGAACAACTGAAGTCCCCAATCAATGAACAATGCGTCTGCATTGGCCAGCTGGTTTCCTGACCTGTGCTCTTCCAAAAATGTAAAGGTTTGTAGTGCCAAGAACCATCTCGTTATTCTTGTGTTACTGTCCTTGTTTCTAGACATCCATTTCAGAAGGGCATGGTCAGTAATCAGTTTCAACTTTCTTCCCACCAAATAGTACCTGAGAGTTTCTAATGCCCATTTTATGGCCAAAGCTTCCTTTTCCACTGTGGCATAGTTTCTCTCATGGATATTCAATTTCCTGCTTAGGTAAAAAATAGGGTGTTCCTCACCGTCTCTGCTTTGGGACAGGATGGCTCCGATGCCTACACCGGATGCATCGGTTTGTACCACAAACTCTTTGTCAAAATCAGGGGTTACCAGAACAGGTTGGGTACATAAGGCTATTTTTAATTATTGGAAAGCTTTCTCCGCTTCTGAACCCCATTCCACCATGGTTTTTTGTTTGCCCTTGTTAAGGTCAGTAAGTGGGACCGCAATGGTGGCAAAACTGGGTATGAACCTCCTACAGTATCAGTGATCCCTAAGAAGGCTCTCACCTGCTTCTTACTGAGGGGTCGCGGCCAGTTCTGTATTGCCTCAATCTTATTGAGCTGTGGTTTTATCAAACCTCTGCCAATGGGGTATCCCAGATATTTTACTTCCTCCATCCCTAGACAACACTATTTTGGGTTGGCCGTCAGATCTGCCTTAAAGATGGAGTTGTACTCTGGGTAAGTGAGACTGCCAATCAGGACTATGTATGACCACATCATCAGCATATCGTCTATGGGGTCTGTTTTTTCTTTGGCGATTTTGGTTAATGGCACTTGCCAATACCCTTTGGTTAGGTCCAAAGTGGTTAAATACCTTGCTGTCCACAGCATTTCAATTAGTTCATCCACCCTTGGCATCGGGTAGGCATCAAATTTTGAAACACTGTTCAGCTTTCGGAAGTCGTTTCAAAAACGCACACTACCATCGGGCTTTGGAATCAATACAATGGGACTGGACCACTCACTATGTGATTCTTCAATTACCCCCAATTCTAGCATTTTTTAAATTTCTTTTGACACAGATTCCCTTTGGGCTTAAGGCAACCTATAGGGCTTTAGGATAACCTTAACCCCCGGGTCAGTGACAATGTCATGTTTGATGACCGTGGGTTTTCCTGGCAGGTCAAAAAACAGTACCCTGTTTTTGCCACAGTCACTTTGGGTACCAGGGAACCAGGTTTTACTGGAGGGGCTTGGACGGCTGACAGTGCTGCTCTATCCTTCCAGGGTTTTATCAGGTTCATATGATATATCTGTTCTGGTATTCTTTTCCTCGGCTGGTAAACTTTATAGTTGACCTGTCCCACTTTTTCTAAGATCTCAAAGGACCCTTGCCACTTAGCCAACAGTTTACTTTCTACTGTGGGAACCAACACCAACACTCTGTCCCCAGGAGAAAAGTTTCTTAACTGTGCATTGCGGTTATATACCCTCTGCTGTGCTAGTTGGGCCTGTTCCAAGTGCTCCTTAACTATCGGCACTACAGCCGCAATTCTCTCTTGCATCTGGGAAACATGTTCAATCACTGTTTTATAAGGAATGGACTGCCCTTCCCATATCTTCTTGGCAATGTCTAGTAACCCTCTTGGATGCCTCCCATATAACAAGTCGAAAGATGAAAACCCGGTGGAGGATTGGGGAACCTCTCTTACGGCCAACAGCAAATAAGGCAACAAATAATCCCAATCTTTACCATCTTTGTTGACTACTTTCCTTAACATATGTTTTAAGTTCTTGTAAACCGCTCGACCAGTCCATTGGTTTGGGGGTGATAAAGTCCTTAACTGTTTAATATTAAACAGGCGGCACAACTCCTTCATAACTTTTGACATGAACGGGGTACCCTGATCGGTTAGTATCTCTTTAGGTATTCCCAACCTGCTAAAAACATGGACCAGCTCTCTAGCAATGGACTTGATAGATGTGTTGTGTAGCAGTATCGCTTCTGGGTATCTGGTAGCGTAGTCCAGAATTACTAGAATATATTGATGTCCCTGGGCAGACTTCAACAAGGGTCCCACCAAGTCCATGGCTATCCTTTCAAACGGTACCTCTACAATTGGTAGTGGGACTAGAGGACTTTTAAAATGTGGTCTGGGAGCATGATACTGGCTTTCAGGGCAGGAGGCACAAAAGTCAGACACATCTTTATGGACACTGGGCCAAAAAAACCTCTGCACAATCCACTCAGTGGTTTTCTCTACCCCTAGGTGGCCTGCCGTTATATGAACATGGGCCAGATCTAACACCTTTCTACTGTAAGCTTTGGGGACTATTAATTGTTCCACAATCTCCTCCCCTTTCTTAGTCATCTGATACAACAGGTCCTGACATATTACCATGTGAGGATACGTCAAGGGACTATCAGGATCTATGGGTTTACCTTTGACCACCTTGACAATCTCCCTGGCTTTCACCAGAGTAGGGTCATTTAACTGCTCTATGGAAAAAACCTCTTTTCTGAACTCTACATCCGGCAGACGATCAATGGGCACTACAACACTTGGTGAGCCACCATCACGCTCCGCATTCTCTATTTCGCCAATCATGCTAGAAAATGGGAACATCTCTGACTCTGCTACTACATCAGTCACCCTTTTAGATGAGGCAGGGTAATTTACCACAGTGCAAAACCAGCTTTCCCACTACTTCCAGAAGTGAGGAAAGTCTCTTCCCAATATTACATCATAAATTAAGCCCGGTACCAAACCCACGGATACTACCGCGGAACCACATGGCGTCTCGATGTTCACTTCGGCAGTAATATAATACCGAGTATCCCCATGTATGCATGTCACACCAACAGCTTTTCCCTTATATTTCAAAGGGGTCACCAGCATCTCAAAATTGTAACCAGGTTACCAGAGTCTAAGAGCCTCTACATGGCTGCCTTCCACAGTGAGTACACACAGGTGTTTATCAGTCTCAGCCTACCGGTCAGCAGTACAGGCTAGCTGTGTAAAAAAGATCCCCTGTGGTTGACAGAAGCAGTATCACATTGCATGGGCTCAGAGGTAAGTGAACAATTAGCTGCTATGTGGCCGAAGCCACCACATCGAAAACATTGAGTCACATTAATGTCTAGTCTTTTGCGGGGCAGGAACTTCCTGGCCTAGCAAGCCTGTCTTCAGGTTCCCCACTCTCAGTCTTAGGCACGTTCCACCACCCAGCACCCTTCTCCCCAGGAACAGTCTTACCATTGTTGTTGGGAGTTCTCCGTGCGCCATCGGGGCTCGGTGGGACCGACTCATCAGCTCCTCTGCCGCTACGTTCCTCTCCACCAGTTCAACTAACTGGTCAGCTTACCTAGTGTCGGCATGGCTCACCCACTTGCACAAAGATGAAGGTAGGGATCGCAGATACCGGTCCATTATGACTCGCTCGACTATTTGTGGTCCTGTCAATGTCTCGGGCTGTAGCCACTTGGTGGATAGATGGACGAGGTCATGTATCTGTGAGCATGGAAGTCTGTCCATTTGGAACTCCCAGCGGTGGACTCATTGAACATGAACAAAGGTGGTGACCCCCCAAGCAAGTTAGGATCTCCCGTTTCAGCTTCACATATGATTTATGCCTTGCCGATGCTAAAGACTAATAGGCCTTTTGTGGCTCCCCAGACAGAAAAGGTGCCACCAGACTTGCCCATTGCTCCTTGGGCCAAGTCTCCCTTTCGGCTGTTCTCTCAAACGCGGTGAGATATGCCTCCACATCATCGCCCGAAGTCATCTTTTGGAGGAAGTGGCTGGCTCGTATGGAGTGAGTGGTGGTGGGAGGACCAGTATTAGCATCTCCAGGCCGGACTACTAACTGTTGTACGATGTCTTTTAAGGCCTGGTGGGTTTCCTCTATGGCAACTTGTTGTTGCCTCAGGGCTTCCTCCATGGTGACTTGTTGTTGTCTCTGGGCTGCCTCCATGGCCATTAATTGCACATTGGTTGCTTCCTGCTGGGCTCTGGTAGCCTCTTGCAGAGTTTTGTTGGATTGGAGCAAGGCCTTAACGATGTCCTCCATTTTACCTCCAGGTGCTGGTAGGAAGCTTAACCTTGCATCTCTGAGCATTGGCTGACGCCACCTTCAGGGATTCAACAATCACATGTCTGCCCCTTTAAATTTTAAAAGACAAATTTGCCTTGCTGCACTTTCCAGTGTGTGCTTGCTTGCATTCTCCACCAAATTGTAACACGAAAGCATTAGGGATCCCTCTCCTGGGATAGATGGACTCCCTTTTCACACACACAGCAGCAGGAAAAATAGTACACCAATATGGAGTCTTGTGCCCAACTGGTCAGTGCCAGTCTTTATTGTGCAATGAAAAAGGAAAACAAGACATAAAAGTAAACTCTAGCCCGTCTGGGCACTAACTAAACAAGAGGTTCCCTCTCTAAAGAAATAGTGGGGCCTACTGCCTCCACTATCAACACAAGCGCATTCACAAAACTTACAGGTATTTTCACCAAGTGTCTCTGAGCCAGCCAGCCTGCTTGCTCTCCCAGGTATGAGACACCAGCTTACAATCAGACACAGCCTATATCAGCCAGTTCCAGGTGCAGAGCCTAATGACCCTGCTAACAGGCCAAAAACCAAAACCTGGAGTGGGTTGTGGATGGAGCCCACCCTTTCCTCACATCCACACCCCCAGGTCCCAAACCGGCTTTTCTAAAAGCCAATACTCAAATCTGCTTCACTGCAGACTTTCTCCTGGGGGTTTTAGAACATATAGGTCAAAAACCTAGGACAAATGTATCTACCACTGACCACTTTACCAGTGATCCTATCACAATATATATATATATATATATATATTTAGTATCTCTCTCATTGCCAGTCTTGTGTCGGAAAGGCAAGCAAGCCTCCTGGCGGCTGCTGACCCCTCCACCTCACCTCGCGGGTATAAGAGAAACCCCCTCAGCGGAGGAGGCCAATGATATGATTTACGCTAAATCGCATAATTTTGTCCCCATCCCCTACTACACAATGCGGGTAATCTCAGCATTGTGTAGTGGGGCGGGGCCAAAATGGCATGATCACCCGCCCACAAAGCTACCTGGTAACGCCCCCTACATTGGCCATGCCCCCCCCTGCAATGCCGATCTGGCTGCTCCCTCCCGGAAGGAGCAGCCAGTATATCAGCAACCCTGCTGTAAAATAAAGAGTTAATTGCAAGGAAAACATTAAAACTATAATTTTTATGCTTAAAGGCAACCAATTTTTTTTAACAAATGGACACATTTATGGGTAATAATAATAATAAACTATACACTATGATCAAATGCAGGAAGACAAATGGAATGATAATATGATTCTTATCAGATTAGATGTGACCCCTGTTAACCTAATATAGTAATAAATAGAATATATGACTTCATAGATTTTATGGGATTTAGTGAAAACTGGAACCGTCCGGACTCAGGAACACAGGACCAGTTTCCTGCAGCGACCTCTGTGGAGCTTTCTGAGCGTGTCCACCCACTGTGTGTATTTGACATAGAAATCTGCTGATGGAAACACTTGCCATGCTCATCACTTACAGCCCCAAGATCTTATGGGAAGAAGTCTAGGTGGGAGTCCAAGAAGTGAAGTTTTAAAGACATGTTGCATCCCAAAGCTTTGTATGAACTCACTAGATCACTCACTATATCACCATAGTTTTCTGCTATGATTTCCAAGAAAACAAGAACAGATATTTTTGAATGACAACCCGGCTGCTTTTTCCAGTGGATTTAACAGTTCCTGAAAATGTAATTTGTGGCCCTATAAAAATTCCTTCTTTCAGTTTCGCATCACTTGCTATTGGAAATTCATATTTCAAATATATAAATGCAGTAGAGTTTTTATCAATTATTTTTACTAATTGTTTCATCAGTCCTATTTTAATATACAGTGGAGGTAAATACACTTTTTAGGATCCACTAAGGGGGTATTTAACACATTGTCCTACCCAGGAATAAGACATTCATGTTTAGGCTAGAGATGAGTGGGCCCGGTTCTCAGAGAGCCGATCCCACCTGAACTTCGGGGATCTGAGGGGATCTAAGACACAGCTCGGATCTCCCCGCCCTCCCCAGATCCCTATTCGAGGCAAAACCTCGAGATCCTGCTGTCCGATCTCGAGGTTATACCTTGAGCGGCCATTTTCAAAGTCCCATTGACTTGAATGGGCACAGGAAAGGAAGGAAGATGCCGCCCATCCCCTCACACTAACACCGCTGCCCCCCCTCGTTGCCGACACTGACGGCACCCCCACATTGCCAACACCGCTGGCAACCTGCACTGAGGACACTGCCAGTACCCCGTTACTGCTGCCCCCCATGCTGAGGACACCATCAGCACCCTCACACTGCCAACACTGCTAGCACTCGCGCACTGAGGACACTGCTGGCACCCCCTATCTGCCGACACCACTGGCACCCTGCACTCAGGACTCTGCCACCCCAAATACTGAGGACACTGTCAGCACCCCCACACTGCCGGCACCCCCGCACTTAGAACACCACTGTCAACCCTGCACTGCTGACACCGCTGGCACCCCAACACTGCCAGCACCCCCACAGTGCTGCACCCCGTACTGAGGGCACCATCAGCACCCCCACACTGCCAACACTGCCAGCACTCCCGCACTTAGGACACTGCCGGCACACACACACTGAGGACACCACCAGTACCCAAGCATTGAGGACACCACCGGCACCCCTGCCCAAGCACTGAGGACACCACCAGTACCCAAGCATTGAGTGACACTGCCAGAACCTCTCCGCACTGCTGCACCTTGTACTGAGTACACTATTAACACCCCCCCACTGCCTACACTGCCGGCACCAATGCAATGAGGATACCACCGGCACCCACATACTGAGGACCCCGCGGCACCCACACACTACTGACAGCGCTGGCTCTCCTGCTTTGCCAACTCTGCTGCCCCAAGTACTGAGGACACTGGGTCTCATTCAGACCCGCTCGTGAGCGCTGTACGCTCGCAAGCGGGTCGATGGTGCCCAAGTGCACATGTGCACAACGGAGGGAAAACAAAACATTGTGCTTCCAGCTACATTACTGGTCTATGAATGTACAATATAACCATGGAAAATTAGTACAGTTTTGGGAGAAAGGGAGGGACTGAAAGTACAAAAGTGTCTCTAGACACAAAGGGCAACATTAATGAGTAGTAACAACACACAGGGGGAGGGCTTATGAAAACTTGATTTGTTGTTTGTGTAAAAAGTGCAGCCTTTACAAATGAATTCCTCCTCCCTCCCCCTCTTTGTTGAGGCAAACAATGGGCAGGGTTATTCTGAAAAAGGACATGAACACACTGTAAATTACTGATGGGCAGTTTTTGAATTATAATGTATATCTAGAACCAGTACTATATATGAATACTGGGATGGCAGTGCTGCAGTGCTGGCAGTGTCCTCAGTGACAGGTAACGGAGCTGTTGGTAGTGTGGGGGTGCCAGCATTATCTTCAGTGCAGGTTTGCTGGCTGTGTCGGCAGTGCGGGGGTTGCTGACGGTGTCCTCGGTACATGGAATGGCAGTGCAGTGGTGCTGGCAGTGTCCTCGGTGAAGGGTACTGGCGGTGCTGGCATTGAAGGGTGCCAGCGGTGTCTTCAGTGCAGGTTTTCTAGCCATGTCGGCAGTGCAGGGGTTGCTGACAGTGTCCTCGGTACATGGAATGGCAGTGCTGCAGTGCTGGCAGTGTCCTCAGTGACAATGGCAGTGTCCTCAGTAATGGAGGTGTCGGTAGTGTGGGGGTGTCAGCAGTATCTTCAGTGCAGGTTTGCTGGCTGTGTCGGTAGTGCGGGGGTTGCTGACGGTGTCCTCGGTACATGGAATGGCAGTGCTGTAGTGCTGGCAGTGTCCTCAGTGAAGGGTACTGGCGGTGTTGGCATTGCAGGGTGCCAGCGGTGTCTTCAGTGCAGGTTTGCTGGCTGTGTCAGCAGTGCAGGGGTTGCTGACGGTGTCCTCGGTACATGGAATGGCAGTGCTGCAGTGCTGGCAGTGTCCTCAGTGACAGGTAATGGAGGTGTCGGTAGTGTTGGGGTGCCAGCAGTATCATCAGTGCAGGTTTGCTGGCTTTGTCGGCAGTGCAGGGGTTGCTGAAGGTGTTCTCGGTACATGGGATGGCAGTGCTGTGGTGCTGGCAGTGTCCTCAGTGAAGGGTACTGGTGGAGTTGGCATTGAAGGGTGCCAGCGGTGTCTTTAGTGCAGGTTTTCTGGCTGTGTCAGCAGTGCAGGGGTTACTGACGGTGTCCTCAGTACATGGAATGGCAGTGCTGGCAGTGTCCTCAGTGACAGGTAATGGAGGTGTCGATAGTGTGGGGGTGCCAGCAGTATCTTCAGTGCAGGTTTGCTGGCTGTCTCGGCAGTGCAGGGGTTGCTGACGGTGTCCTCAGTACATGGGATGGCAGTGCTGCAGTGCTGGCAGTGTACTCAGTGACGGGTACCGGCAGTGTTGGCAGTGCGGGGGATGGCAGTGCTGTAGTGCTGGCAGTGTCCTCAGTGAAGGGTACTGGCAATATCAGCAGTGCCAGTGGTGTCTATGGGTGAGGGGGGCACACAGAACCACCGCTGCTGTGTTCATAGAGGGGGAAGGAGGAGGAGAGCTGCTGCTGTAAAGGTGCATACACGTAGCAAATTAAAAGGACGATTTATATGATATCGATATCATTATCGTTACCTATCAAATAATCCTTTTTTAATGTACCCTACCAACTTACCTTCAACCAGCAATGTGCAGGCACGTATTGATGATAGCGATATCGCCCATCGTCCCTGCATGCTGCACAACCTGCTGATTGCGGGTCGCTATAGTTGCTGGCAAGTTATTGGTGTGTTGGATTATCTATATAGATCATCCAACACACCAGGGAGTGTGCAGTATGATCTGCCAGCGATATTGTATTGCTGGCAGATCGCTACGTGTGTATACACCATTACACTGCTATGGGTGGGGGAGGGGAGCACACAGAGCCAGTGATGCTATTATCAGGGATAGGGGGAGGGGGAGAACTGCTTGGAGTGTGTGCACTAAGGATAGGACATAAAAAGACAACAGTGAAAGTACTGTACAGTTTTAATGTTGATTACAAAACATTGTTTAGACCTAAACATTGGTTCTGGAACATCGATGTTAACCAATTTTTCTATTTTTTAATGGACCTGTAGGTGCTGAAACATAGAAAACACCAATAAACTTCTGAAATCATACTTATTTTATATTTAATTTATGAGGGCTTACAGTATGTATAGTCCCACATACTGTATATCACTCCCTTGGAATGGCGCTCTTTGGGCCTGATTCAGAGGCCCACATTTTGTTATGTTACAGCCTTACTTCAAAATGGAATAAATTCATTTTTGTCCTCAAAATTCTACACACAATGGACCTCATTCAGAGTCGGTCGTGGCGGCCGCACGGTCGTACACCACCGATGTTCGCTGAACTGTGCATGCGTAAAGTTCGCAATGCGCGTGCGCAAACTAGCTGCTACGATCAGAAGTTTCTCTCTCCTTGAACACAGCCAGGTCGGTATTTTGAGTGACAGAATGAGGCGTTTGTGTGTGGTAACAGGGGAAGGTGCTTGAAAACGGGGGAGTGGAGATCCGAACGCAGGCGTGCCTAATTATGCGAACAGCATTTTATGGGAGTGCATAATTAACAAAGTAGTGTCATGGCACACGAGACATGGGTGGTTTGTACACTGTCCTGATCGTAGTGCTTAAGAGAGGGTATGGTCAACCTTAAGCTCTACGACCAGATTTGATGGTTCCCGATGGTCTCGATTAATCCTTATATGCCCGGAGATGAAGTGTAATGCGTACGAGAAGGGGGCATTTTTTTTGTCTTCCGGCCGCTTCCTCCCCTTGGTCGGCCACCTAACAATCCAATCTTAAGGACGCAACATGCAAGTGCATCATTTGCATATCCGGCCCCTTTTCCCATACGACCGACTCTGAATGAGGTCCTATACCCCATAATGACAACATGTAAAAAATTTTTGCAAATTTAATAAAAAAAAACAACACTAAGATATCACATATACATAAGTATTCATGGCCTTTGTCATGAAGCTCAAAATTGAGCTCACGTGCATCTCTCATTTCTACTGATCATCCTTGAGATGTTCCTACAGCTTAATTTGAGTCCACCTGTGGTAAATTCATTTGATTGGACATGATTTTGAAAGGCATACACCTGTCTATATATGGTCCCACACTTGACAGTGCATATCAGAACACAAAACAAGCATGAAGTCCAAGTAATTGTCTGTAGACCTCCGAGACAGGATTATCTCAAGGCACAAATCTGGTGAAGGGTACAGAAAAATATCTGCTGCTGAGAAGGTCCCAATGAGCACAGTGGCCTCCATCATCCATAAATGGAAGAAGTTCGGAACCTAGAGTTGGCCGTCCATCTAAACTGAGCGATCGGGGGAGAAGGGCCCTAGTCAGGGAGGTGACCAAGAACCCGATGGTCACTCTGTCAAAGCTACAGCATTCCTCTGTGGAGAGACAAGAACCTTCCAGAAGGACAACCATCTCTGCAGCAATCCACCAATCAGGCCTGTATGGTAGAGTGGCCAGATGGAAGCCACTTCTTAGTAAAAAGCACATGGCAGCCCACCTGGAGTTTGCCAAAATGCACCTGAAGGACTCTCAGACCATGAGAGACAAAGATTGAACTCTTTTACACGTTGTCATTATGGGGTATTTGGTGTAGAATTTTGAGGAGAAAATTTAATTTATTCCATTTTGGAATAAGGCTATAACATAACAAAATGTGAAAAAAGTGACGCGCTGTGAATTCTTTCCGTATGCACTGTATGTACTGTACCTCTATTTACTTTGTTAGTACATGAAATATCATCTGGAAATCATCTGTTGGAGTTGCAATAAAGGATTTTATTGAAATCTACTGTATGCTGTATGCTGTTGAATCCTCTTTATGTGTTAAATCCTCTTTATGTGAAGAAAATTATTAGGTAACCTTAAAACCTGAAGGGGTAATAAGAGGTGTTTGCTTTAAATATATCACGAGGTATGTACCTTGAAAATCAGGTGGATGCGACTGTCCTATCAACACCTATTTTTCAGATATAAATAATCCCTCACATTGGGTGGATCAACAATAATTTTAAAATACTACACTATGGGTCTCATTTATTAACGAGTTTTATCACCAGAATGAGTGAAACATTTCACTGTGTATGATAAATGGTGCTCCAGCCAATCAGCTCCCAACTGTCAACTGTTAGAAAAGTGACAGTTGGGAGCTGATTGGCTGGAGCAACATTTATCATACACAGTGACATTTGTCACTCGTTTTGGTGATAAAACTAGTTAATAAATGGGGGCCTTTAATTGTTTCCTTTTGTTGTCATCATTTTGAGGTAAATATAAGGACACAAAGGGCCTGGATGGAATTGCAGAGCCGCACATAAGCACACACAAGAGACTGTGCAATCCTGTTCATTTAAAATGCGAATGCAGAAGGAGGTATCGCACACCTCCTTTCTGCATTTGCATGATCTCAGCTCTGCGACTGAGGCCGCAGCCTGGTGTCACCATCAGAACAATTGCGACTGATGGTTGCCGATGTTCCTTAGGCCAGGCTGCGGGAGCTAAAACTTCCCACAGCCTGGCCGGGTCCTGGCAGCTTGCGAGGCCAGAAAGTCTTCGTGCACCCATAAGGACTCTGCCCTCGCCCCTCCTTGAAAAATGGGGCAACACGCCCCTGTTTCCGGGAACGCTGCCAGGAAACATCCCCGCTCCACCTCCAAAACACCGCAACCTGTCAATCAGGCTGTGGCCTGGAGACACTGCAAGCGGACTTGCAGTCAGAGGGATGCACATGCTCAGTACACCTCCTGCGCATGCGCAGTCCTACCACCATCGGAGATGTGCGCTAACCATCGGGTTTCAGAACCAATGTTTAGGTCTAAACAATGTTTTGTAATTAATGTTAAAAACATTGGTACAGTACTTTCAATGTTGTCTTTTTATGTCCTATCCATAGTGCACACACTCCAAGCAGCTCTGCCCCTCCCCCCATCCCTGATAACAGCATCACTGGCTCTGTGTGCCCCCCTCCCCCACCCACAACAGTGTAACAGCAGCAGCTCACCTCCTTCTCTTTTCCCTCTATGAGCACCGCAGTGGTGGGTCAGTGTGCAACGCTCACCCAGGGCCAAATTTAGGCCTGTGGGGGTTCCTGGGCAACAAATGTGGGGGGGGCTATCAAGTTCACATATATATATATATATATATATATATATTAGGGATGTGCAGGCTCGGATAGGTTCGAGTTTGCACGTGGAGTTCGGATTTTTCCCTCCAAAAAAACGGAACTCAGAACGAGGCAAAACGTCATCTTGCATGGACGAACATCATCATTCCTGGACAAAAGACCAGGAATGATGATGTTCGTCCATGCAAGATGACGTTTTGCCTCGTTCTGAGTTCCGTTTTTTTGGAGGGAAAAATCCGAACTCCACGTGCAAACTCGAACCTATCCGAGCCTGCACATCCCTAATATATATATATATATATATATATATATTAGGGATGTGCAGGCTCGGATAGGTTCGAGTTTGCACGTTGAGTTCGGATTTTTCCCTTCAAAAAAACGGAACTCAGAAAGAGGCAAAACGTCATCTTACTTGGACGAACATCATCATTCCTGGCCAAAAGTCCAGGAATGATGATGTTCGTCCATGTAAGATGACGTTTTGCCTCTTTCTGAGTTCCGTTTTTTTGGAGGGAAAAATCCGAACTCAACGTGCAAACTTGAACCTATCCGAGCCTGCACATCCCTAATATATATATATATATATATATATATATATATATATATATATATAGCGCAACTGGCATACTGTGTATACTTTACTGTAATAACAAAACATTGAGCTACATTACTGGTCAATGAATGTACAATATAACCATGGAAAATGAGTACTATTTTGGGAGGATGGTAGGGATTGAAAGTACAAAAGTGTCTCAAAACACAAAGGGCAACATTAATGAGTAGTAACAACACACAGGACATGTAATAGCAGCCTAAGGGGTGAGCGTTGATGAGTGGTGTATGTGTCGTACCTACTTCCTTCTGTATTTGAAATTGGTCCCGACCTTCCATCAGCTTTAGGACCATGCTCCACTCCTGGAATCCCTTAGTGTGCAGAGAGACAAGGACCCCCCAGAGAACCCCCCAGCAAAGTCACTACTCATTAGGACAGTGACTATGAATTTTATTTAACTGGGATACGGTGTCATGGTACTTTGGTGAATAAAAGGTCAGTTATGCAAATCAACATACAGTATTGGAATTACTGTTGACTATAACTGCATTTCAGAGTAAAACAGAATTCACAAATGCAACTACAATCTCAGGATCACATTACATACATTACTTATTCAGATAGCCCCTCTTAGCTAACTGAAACAGATATAGCAGTCCTCCCTGCTAGTATTGGTAGCAGACAACACAGTTCTAAAAGTATGTGGTAGCAATTATTGCTGTTTTCCTTGTAGAACTAGAATAGCAAGTTATGCAAATCTCCTTGTAGAATTAGGGTAGCAAGTTATGTCAATCTCCCTGTAGAATTAGTGCAGCAGGTTATACAGATCTCCCTGTAGATTAGGGTAGTGAGTATGAGTTCAGTTTTCACTTCCTTACAGTGGGTAGGGCTGAATACTGCAGCTAGCTTATACTGGAATGGGTATGAAAACTCTGCTCCTGTCGGGCTGCCCGCGATTCCCGTCAGTGGCAGCCCGACAAGAGCAGAGTTCGAAGCAGCGGAAGCCCGATAGCGCTGGAAATCCCGATCGTGGATAGGTAAGTATAGACTAACCTAACCCCCCTAACCCTCCTTAGGGGTGCCTAACCCTAACTTCCCCCCCAAGTGCCTAACCCTAATCCCCCCTATAAGTGCCTAACCCTAACCACCCCCTTCCCCGCTGCCTAAACCTAAGTCCCCCGAGGGGGTGCCTAACTCTAAGTCCCCCCCTGGGGGTGCCTAACCCTAACCCTCCCTCCCCCTAGCCTAACCCTAACCCTCCCGGGGGGGGTGCCTAACCCTAAGTGCCCCCCGGGAGCCCTAAACCTAACCCTCCCCCATGCGGCTGTCCGCTCGCGGCGCCAGGTATCAGTACGATCGTGATGCCAGGCGCTGGTCTCCCGGCTTCGGGGAAACATGAGCATCTACATCTAGATGCCCAGCATTTCACCCTTGCCGGGAAATGACAGTCGGGAAGCCGGCTGCCGGTATTTAGGCAGTCGGCTTCCCGATTGCTTCCCCTTATACTGGCTGCCTTATACTGGCTGCCTGCAGGGTTGGCTGGATCACTCCTCAGTGAGGAACAAACTAGTGGGCTGACAATTGGGGATGAGCATTGAGGGCTCTTGACCTGTCCATTTGTGCTATCTCTATTTTATCTGGCCACCCCCTTCAGCTGGTCTCCCCTGTGGCTTACCCGGAGGATCAGCTGTCTCGGATGTCTGCGGCTCCTGGTTAAAACTGGTGTCCTGGCCCCTGCATTCAGTCCCAGACCCGTGGCAGTATCACAGGTGTGGCTCCTGCCCATTGTATGTTTGTTCGCTGCCCGCTCTCCTTATCTGAGCGACTGAAACCTGCAGCGTGGCTCTCACTCAGCAGCCCCTGCAGCCTCTGATCTTCACTGATTCTTGCAGCTCACATTGGATCCTGACAAGCTCTGTGCCTGCTCCTGTCAGCCCAGCTCTCCTCACAGCTCTGTTTTCCCTCCTAACAGGCTCCGCCTCCTCAGTTCACAGGTCAGGCTGCTCTTTCCTCTCAGGGCTCTTCCTGCTCCTCACTCACTCTGTTTGAGTCCCCTGGGTCCTAAAGCCCTCCTGCTACCCACTGATGTCACAATGTGAGGGGAATGATTAACCCCCTCAATACCAGTGTTCTTTCACATAAACAAGACCTTCCATTAGGGCCAGACAGTCTGTGTTGGGGCATCACAGACACACAGGGGGAGGGCCAGGCCCGCTGAGAGCTGCGGCGGGCTCGGGTAATAGGGGCCGTGGCCTAATCGCAGGAGGCATGGCCACGCCCCCTTCCTGGTAAAAAAAAGATATGCAGCGCCGCACGGCGGCGCTGCTCGCTGGGGAGGGGGGTGCTCTATGGCTCAAAGCCAAAGTGTGATCGCTCCCCCCCCACAGGCATAGGAGACTGCTGTGGCTGCTGCTCAGCAGCCATGAGCAGTCTCCACTGCAGCTCAGCACATGCTGTGTGCTGGGCTGCTGTGAGGGAGGGGGAGTGGTGCCAGACCCAGGCCCCTCAGGAAGCCCGGGCCCCAGTAATCTGTACCCGCTCCGCCCCTCTCGGCACCCCTGGGGAGGGCTAATGAAAACTTGATTTGTTGTCTGTGTAAAAAGTGCAGCCTTTACAAATGAATTCCTCCTCCCTCCCCCTCTGTGCTGAGACAAACAATGGGTTAATCTGAAAAAGGACATGAACACACTGTAAATTACTGATGGACAGTTTTTGAATTATAATGTATATCTAGAACCAGTACTGTATATGAAATTTCAAGCCATATTTTCAGGGGGAAATTTCTACACTAAGAAATCACTACACACACATGCCGTCCTCACTGACTCAGATCCCCACAGCCTCTAGATGAAATATGATATTATTCTACAAAGTTTTATTGTTATTACATTAATATTATTGATATTATTATATTATTGAATTAAATACATTTATTTTTGGAGCAAAAGAAAAAAAAATGTTTACACTGGGATTCAAACCCTAACTGCCCAGTGTGACGTGCAGTGACTTTACCACTACGTCACAATACTGGTGGATGGGAAGTACAG
The DNA here is from genome assembly GCA_031769625.1 of Taudactylus pleione. Lineage (NCBI taxonomy): Eukaryota > Metazoa > Chordata > Amphibia > Anura > Myobatrachidae > Taudactylus > Taudactylus pleione. Next base: position 4,542,122 of record JAUIMM010000108.1, read on the forward strand.
AATCAGTCTTTTGAGGAACTGATGATAGTTTCCTAGTGAGTTTTTTTGGTGCTAGTACAGTGTTTCAGCGGCTAGTACAGTGATTTAGATGCAAATGCATATTGCACCTTAACATAAACACTCCTCAAAACTCCTTGTTTGCCCTCTATTAAAATCCAAAGGAGACCACTACTGTATCTTTGCTACATACAGTAGGTTGAACACTATTAAGTGCTACATTACATGATACACTACCACCCAGTGGTGAAAGTATGAATTGCACCTTTGCTGCACCGCAGATAGCACGGCACGACAATATATGAGAATTGATGTCATGCCAAATTGAGAGCCATGGCACAGTTTTTAGAAAGGTGTATGTGGACACATCTGTATATCAGACCCACATTGTATCCTGCACTGTATCTGACCTGCACTTTAACCAACCTGTGCTGTATATGACCTGCACTGTATTTGACCTGCACGGTATCCGACCCGCACTGTACCCCGCACCATATCAGACCCGCACTATATGTCGCACCATATCCGACCCGCGCTGTATCCGACCCGCACTTTATCTGACCTGCACTGTATCTGAGGGGATGTAGTTATGTGGTCTCAATCCCCACATCGGAATCCCAGCAAGGAATTTAACATAGGCATCGAAATACCGACGCCTATGTTAATCCCGATGCCAGAACACGAGGATGCCAGCCCAAATTACGGTAAGTCCGGGGTGCCCTTAGCATTAGCCACGGGGTGGGGAGGGTTAGGATTAAGGAGTCTAGTGGATTTTGCGGGGAGATTAGGGTTAGGCACCCCTAGGGGGGAGGGTTAGGCACCCACAGGGTATGATTAGGGGTAGGCACCCCTCCCAAGAGGGTTAGGTTTAGGGAGCGGTAAGAAGGGGTTAGGGTTAGGCAACCCCGGGGGGAGGTTAGGGTTAGACACCACTAAGGGAGGGTTAGGGGGGGACAGGGGAGGTTTAGGGTACTTACCTGCTCCTGTTGGGATCTTCATCCTGTCGGGCATCCACTGTCGGGATTTCAACTGGTGGCTAAAGAGCCACCGGTATTTCAATTCCAATCTGTATCTGACCCGCAGGCTTTTCTAAGAGCAAATTCATATTTTCATGTTGGTTTCATATCAGCGGCATGCGCTACAGGTATTTGGTGGGAATTTATTGCAGTTATGTTTGATGCCATTATTGCTGTTATGCTTGATGCCATTATTGCTGTTATATTTGAAGAGTCTATGAACAATCGCCACTCATCTGGCTGATGTTGATGTCCAAGAGCCTCCATAACAGAACAAACGTGTATGACAGGCCATAAAGAACACTAAAATATGAAAAAGAAAAGTAACTGTCACAAACACACTATGCCTGATAGAAAACATCTAATCACATATTTGAATTCAGAATATTCAGAATTTAAAACTAAAGTCACTATTCAGTTTTCTTGTGAAAAAAATTATGTTGACCAGTGTAATTAATTACTCCTTGCCCACTAGTAATATTGGTAGTTGTACAGGGAGAGCAAAACATGGCTGCTGAAAGCCATGTTGTTTGCAGTGCTTTTATGAATGTATCAGGCATTAGATAGTGGTCAGCATTAGGTGGTAACAAGCAATGTAAAAACTAGACAAGCCATAAATCCCCAAGGCGTTGTTTTAAGTTATATACCCATGCATAGTTTGTCATACCTTTCTTATCAGAATTTAGCCAATAGTGTAGTTGGAAACAGATTTATACCCATATTTGTAAGTGGTGTCTGCAGCCTGATGGCATACTGGTATAAAAAGTTCAGGACAAAGGAGATTCAGTAGCCTTTGACTTTCTTTTGATGTGAGAGACTCCAGCTCAAAGATGTTGGAGGTGGCTCCTGGAAATGAACCATTTATGTCCTAAGTAGGTGAGCTGACAAGCAAATTAAGCGTTTATAATATATTTTATTTTACTTTATAATAAATGTCTTTTTAACTGATATTTATTTGTGTGGCTTGAATAATGTCTGTGTATCCAAAAATCTTATTTTGTTCCACTGAGAACATTAGTGGTGTCAAAAGTGGGATACAAAGCGTTAATAGCCACAAATCTGCTTAGGATGTGTAGTTGATGGTTTAACTACTTAACTGATGATTTTTCCAGCAAACCTAGTCAGAAATTGCCAGGTGTGCAGGAAGTCTGGGGAGTCAGAGGAGATCCATTCTGCACATGTGTAGAACAAATTTCCTCCTCAAAAACACAGCAAGGTGGTGCAGTCGCACCTTGTCAGCTGAAGCACAGCTGGCTACATTTACATCCCATAAGACCACTTCAGTTAAGTAGTTGAGGGTTGTGAAAACCCATTGTAAATTGCCATCATGGTTCAGTGGCTTTGGGACACTGGGCCTGATTCAGAGCCGGACGCTCTGAACAAGCACCTGCTCTGAATCAGGGCGTGTTTTTTTTTTTTGCAAAGCGGCCTTGTGGATGCTCGCATAGCTGTGGGTTACCACCCACAGCTTATGCGAGTGTCCATGATGATGGTCGCGATGGTCAAGACCATCACGACCATCGGGCTTGCGACGAGACCCTGCGGTAGAGTCTCGGTGACCGCAAGCCCTGGAGTGATTTTGGCTCTATCAGAGCCTCAGAGCCAAAATCACTCCCACTGACATCACTAGTGGGGCCGGACCCAGACGGTAGGCGTTCCCATGGGAACGCCTCCGTCTGGCAGCCACACCCCTGGCACGCCCACCAAAGGGGGCGTGCTGTAACTCACCATCGACAGCACGCCCCCTCTGGAGCGAGACCCATAACGACGGCTACCCCATTGTTATTTGGGTCTCGCACATGCACATGACGGCGCTCCCTCCGTTGTGCGCATGCACACTAGGGCACCATCGACCCGCTTGCAAGCGCTCAGCGCTCACGAGCGGGTCTGAATCAGGCCCACTGTCCTGAAAGGAATGTTCCTCTGTCTCATTCTAATGAGAGAGGTGTGATCTGATCAATCACAGAGTATATATGTTGCATGTTATACAGTAAGTGAATGTTGTCAGTTTACGGTCTGTGTTACTGAAACAAAAAAGGAAAAATGCATTTTAAGATTTTTAGAAAATATGCAAATATTGAAATTGGAAATTCAGCTGGCTGATTTTCAGAGAAAGCATAATGTGAACAAGGAATATGTTGGTTGTGAGTTGATGTCTGAAGAGATGCCCTCCGTCAATGCTGTGGAGAGAGGGGAGAGTCCAGATGTAGAATTAAGGCAGAAGAATGCAGCTGTTATAAGAAAACCTGTCTCACAGACAGAGCTGGATCCACATTCTCCAGTGAATTCACAAGGGAGGGGCAGTGAGGGGATTCATTACTTAGTAGCTACTGCGATAGAGAGAAAAACAGCCACAGCTGTAATTGAGAGAAGTACAGTATTGATATAACAGAATATCTTGATAGTCTCACATTGTTAGAACAAGAGTATGATTCCGAATGAATGGAAACAAATGTGTGCAAAATGTATTAGAAAATGAGGTTTCTGACAACATGCCACTGGTGTGTGAGATGAGTGATGGTACATTTGAATTACCAAGGACTGTCCAGTTTGCTATGTGTGGTGAACTGAACAAGAATCAGGAAGTGCTTGAGTGCATATTAGAAAAGGTGGGGCCAGGTGATGATGGGGGAGTGGTTATGATGAAGTTACAAAGATCAAGGGGGTGGAAGATAGGCAGGATTACAGTCAAAGTCCATACTCCTAAAACAGAAGACTGCCTCCATGAGCATATTTCATTTATATGGCATGATTACCAGAGAATTACTGTGAAGTTTCACAATAAAAAAATGTAACAAGGTGTTTGTGATGAAAAAGTATGCATTGCAAATTGCATTTATGGTTTATCAGCTATTGATGAGACAGTAGTGGTGGGAAACACACTGATACTGATAACCAGTGAGCCATCACATATGCCAATGCACAACAGTTTTGCATCCACAACATACAAAATGATTGGGGAATTGCTGTTTGATAACCGATAACAACAGAAAAAAATCTGGGATGTAAACACTGTGTTTTGTATTGCAGAAAAGCTGAATGTGAGTAGTAAGAAAGATCAGACCCCATTAAACCAGCAGACAAGGGGGGGATTGTTATTATTGAAAGAGAGAAATATGAAGAAGAGATTAAAAGACAATTAAATGATAAAGATACATATACCATACTGAGAAGCAATCCCACCGAATGAATGGAAAAGGATCTTATAAATTTACATTTGAAATATAAGAATGAAGGAGTGATTACTGAAAAGGAGGAAAAATATATCAAAGTGGACAATCCTAGTCTACCTGTATTTTATATTTTGCCAAAGATCCACAAGGAGTAGCAAAATCCTCCAGGACGCCCTATAGTTGCAGGCACAGAATGTTTAACTGCTAACCTATCACATTTTATTGATTATTACCTCCAGTCTGAAGTTTTTAAATTAAAATCCTACATTAAAGATACGGTGGACACTTTATTTTAGCTACAGCAGATGTAAGCAGTCTATACATGGTGATAGAACATAATAGAAGAATAAAGGCCGTGAAATTTTTAGATGGAGTGGATTTTATTTTAAACAATAATTACTTTTGGTATGGTGGTAAATTTTATCAACAAAAGAAGGTTACAGCCATGGGCACACATTTTGCCCCGTCATGTGCCAACCTTTTTATGGGTTGTTGAGAGGATCAAAAAGTGTGGACTAACAATAGGTTTTTAAAAAATATTAAAGTTTGGTTTTGTTTTATAGATGACATTTGATTTATTTTGGAGGGCAGTGAAACAGATTTGAAAACCTTTTGTACAGAGTTAAACATCAATGATTTTAATATTGAATTAATATATAATACTAGTAAAGCAGAAGTTACTTTCTTAGATATTACGATATAAGTGGAGGATGGAAATATGAAGACAAAATCCTTCTGCATACCCACAGATAGTAACTCCTATTTATCTACTGACAGTAATCACCATCCTGTATGGATAAAAAATATCCCAAAGGGACAAATGAGAAGGATCCATCATAATTACATGGATATAAAAGATAATAAGGAACAAGCAAGTGATTTAAAATATAAATTCATGTCCAAAGGTTATAAGGAAGAAGTTTTGGATTAATTTACTAGTTATAGTAAACAATATAAAGATGTATAAAAATTGATAAGGAAACACTGGCATCTCTTGTTAAGAGACCCTGCACTCAAACCAATCATTCCTCAAAAACCTCAATTCATTTATAGGAAGGCTCAAAATTTTAAAAATAAAATGGTAAGGAGTGCTTTTCCACCAAAAAAATCTAGTAGAATAAAGACAACAGGGTTTCATAGATGAGGCCTCTGTTTGATGTGCAGAAACTATAATACACAATCTAGAAAATGGAAGATTTTACATCCACTGTAACCAATAAAATCTACCGTATCACAGATTTCATTACCTGTAATACAAAGAATTGTATTTATTTAATATAATGCTCATGCAGCCTGCAATATATAGGCCGTACTTCAAGACCCTTAAAAGATCGATGGGCCGAACATTAAGGAACATAAAAATTGGGTTTGAGAACCACTCTGTGTCGAAACATTTTAAAGAAAAACATAATAAATGCTGCAAATCATTGAAAAAAGTAATAGGTATTAAATTGGTACAACAACACTGGAGAAGAAAAACTATAGAACAACAATTAGCCCAATCAGAAATGAAATGGATATATGAGATGCATTCGTTGGTACCCAGTGAGCTCAATATAGAATTTGAGTTAAAATGGTTTCTGTGAATCGTCCATGCTCTGATTTTACAATATGTATTTTTCAGATTTTATATGTATTGTAATCTCTTAAATGTACATTTTTTACATTGCACTTTATATTTATAATTTTAATTGATGTATGAGTTTTAATTATGTATCTGTGCTTTGGCCATTTTAAGCTATTTCCTCATTTATCATGTACATACTTATTTATATATTTATATATGTTATACTTTTTTATGCCATTTATAAGTAAGAGATAAGGGTACATTGACCAATTTTTATTATTATATAACTTTTATCTGGAACCCTTATGAGAGTAAGGATTTGGAAATATTGGGATAGGATTAAGAATACCTGACTGTGGGTGCGAGTTTTAGGCTCCTCACAGTCTCGGTATCAGCCTTATAAATGAACCTGGAAATGGGGACTTGTGCGTTCCACTTGTAATGATAGTGGAATGCACTGGAGGTGTCCGCTAATGATTGCACAGTGTCCGGGAAGCACTGTGCAATCCCCATGTAAAGACAGTGGAATGCACTGTGAACTCCGCTCAGCTGTTTCTGGCATAGCAGTGGTGCTGGAACCCGGAAGTAGCGTGTGGAACACACACACTAACAACGCCGGAACCCGGAGTACTGTGTGTTCCACATGTGAAGACAGTGGAACGCACTAAGAACTCCACATAGCTGCTTCCAGCATAGCGGAGATGCCAGAACCTGGAAGTAGCATGTGTTCCACATGTGGAATGCACGCAGTAATAATTTCTATTAACTACCTCTTTCCGGAATTATATGAATATGATCTGGCCATGGAGAAAAGAGGTTAAAGTTTACAAGGTATGAGACATTGGATATGGTTTTATTGTTGAATAAAGGAGAAATAGAGTGTATTAGGAAGAAATTATGGATTAACCAATCACGAGTAACATAAGGGTATATAAGTGGATCAGGGGATGAGTCTGGTACACCTTGAGAAAGGCTCCTGGAGAGCAGAATCGCATTGGTGTTGTATGCAGACCTAGGATATCCAGGTGATATATGTGGAGGGATCTATCCTCACTCTGACAATCATTGGTACATCAGTATTCTAACCCGGGAGATACTGGTGGAATTCTTGCTAACTTGGGTGTGTGATATCTGCACCCCACATCTTCTGGTACGAGGCTCTGTATATTATTTGGAATTTTGTTTTAATTATATATCTTTTAACCTTGAACAAAAAATACTTCACAATATGCCCTTTTTATGTTTTTTTATATGTCTTTGTACATGGAGGATTATTGAGAACGTGTCCAGTTGGGATTGTTATTCCTGAATAGAACTTTTGGAACCAAAGGACGGTTGCTGATGAAAGGAATTTTAAGAAATTGATATTTGTGTAACATTATAGTACCTCAGGGAGCACAGAGGACCTCATGTACTTTGTTATAAGGAAGTGCTTGAGTGCACATTAGAAAAGGTGGGGCCAGGTGATGATGGGGGAGTGGTTATGTTGCTCAGTGAGAAAAGGGAGTTATCAAGAGCCAGGGGGTGGGAGATAGGCAGGATTACAGTCAAAGTCCCTACCCCTAAGGCAGAATACTGCCCCCATGAGGATATTTAATTTATATGGCATGATTACCAGAGAATTACTGTGAAGTTTCACAATAAAAAAAATTAACAAGGTGTTTGTGATGAAAAAGTATGCATTGCAAATTACATTTATGGTTTATCAGCTATTGATGAGACAGTAGTGGTGGGAAACACACTGATACTGATAACCAGTGAGCCATCACATATGCCAATGCAACAGTTTTGCATCCACAACATACAAAATGATTGGGGAATTGCTGTTTGATAACAGATAACAACAGAGACAAATCTGGGATGTAAACTGGGATGTAAAGATGTTTTTTCGTCTGAGGAAGCCGCCGATACTCTAATAGGAGGCAGGGAAACACGTTACAAACAGGACATTATTCTGAGGCTATACACAGCCAATTTACCATCTACCTTGAGGAAAGGTGAGAGATCCATTCTCAAAGAGGTGGGGACTATTCAATTGAATCTTTTCTCCGGACTGCATTGTGGAGATCCTGGCAGCAGAGTGAGAATTAGTAGAAACAATATAACAAGCTATTTATAGCCATTCTACTGTCTGCAGAGAAAGGTGAGAGATTACTCTCTAAAGGAGGTGTGGACCATTTAAAATTATTCCCTCTCCAGACTGCATTGTGGAGATCCTGGCAGCAGATTGAGAGGAGGTTGATTTAATGTGGATATATATTCCACTTATACTCCATAACTAGGAAGTAAATAAATCAATAAAAGGAGTGTTGTCTCTTGGATAAAATAAGGAAGGTTATAGAAACAGCGTGGGATAAGTCACATGTGGTAACTATAAAAGTTGAAAAGTAGTAAGCATGCTTAGTTACTAATACAGGACTTTACTAACCTTATTGGAGTGGACTGAGACTACTAATAACTACTAATTGGAATAGTAATTATTGACAATAAGGGATTGTGGTCAATTACTAATCAAGTGGCTTTTTATTAAATATATTGTTTTTAAAGATATTAATCTCTATTGGATCAGATTGAGACTACTAATTATTATTATATGGAATATTAATTATTGACAATAAGAGATTGTGGTCAATATAAACCAAGTGGCTATTTATTAAATGTATTGTTTTTAAGATATTAATTGATTCATATATTGTATGATAAATATATCCATGTATGTTTATTAGAATTTATTTTTATGGCCTTTTGGAATAAAGTATTCATAAAGGAAAAAAAATAATACAAAATAAAAAAAATTTTTAATACAAATTATTAATGTAAAGTTGTATTAAATTATTTATATTTGAGCAGCGCTTCTTCCTATTATCTTTCTTTGTTTTTTCTTTTTGGATGCAATATTAGCAAGTATCCATCAAACAGAAGCAGCAGCTCGAATATTGTTGACTTTTTCCAGTGGACTGAGCGCCAAGTAAAACACCTGTTTTTTTTAGTCACATCTTTTAAGGCTGTCAGACAGACAGGTGAAGAAAATAAACTATGCCTACTGCAAATAGGTGGGACTCGGGAGATAAGTTCAATTAGCAGAGTCATATGCCAAATTATCACAGAGACAACAGCAATATGCCTGGTTCACAGCAGGATCAGCCACACTGACAATGCAAGGACCATTTGGGCAGATGCATGTTTGAATAATCCTGCTGTTTTAGGTGCCAGCTGAGCATCTTTGAGTACTCTACAGTATATGCAGACATAGTTAAAATTCTTATGTTTGCCATATCCTTCTCCAGGTAACTGTTTTTCTTGCTCATAGGGTCATACTTGCCTACCCTCCCGATTTGGTCGGGAGCCTCCCGAAAATCGGGTGCCGCTCCCGACCTCCTGGGAAGGCAGGCAAGTCTCCCGGCAGCTGCCGACCCCTCCTGCCCCCCACCACAATGACAGGAAAATCCCCGGCAGCGGGGGGCCTGTGACGCGATTCACGTCGAATCGCGTCATTTTGGCCCCGCCCCCTGCTTCACGCTGCCTGTAATATCGGCAGCGTGTAGCGGGGGCGGGGCCAAAATGACGTGATCGCGTGGCTCCGCCCACCACTCCACCCGCAAACTGTTGTAGTCTGGCTGGCCCCGCCCCCATTTGTTGGCCACGCCCCCCCAGTCAAGCCGATCTGGCTGCTCCCTCCCGGAAGGGGCAGCCAGATAGTCTGCAAGCATGCATAGGGTACTATAATTGAATGTTCATACTACTGAAACTACACAAACCTTCCATGTGCTCTACATTCAATAAACTTTTATATTATTTGACCACACTTATGTGGGTAATGCCACAGGAACACAAAACCTAACAATTAACAGTTCATATATAGTTATCATTTGAGCAATAGTTGAATTATTATTATTAATATAAGCTATTTACTTCTCTACAATGTCCTGACAGTCATAACCTTTTTTTAAGGGGTGTCATTTCTTTATTTGCTCTAAGCGCTATCAATCCTAATTACACTTCTGCAAAGTGACAAGGCACTGGCCTGTTGAAATTTGAATGAGGTGAGGCAGCAGCACTGGACATGGGAGAGATGAAATCCACCTCCACTCTAGGACTACTTTAAGCTTTGCTTATTTCATACCTGGGGGAGGGGGATATGACTGTACTGCGCTACATGATTTCTGTTAATTGGCCTGTCTGTTCAGGTGATCTTTGTTAATTGTATTTGTTAAGGTGATGGAAAGACCACAATTCCCTTCAGAATCTGTGCTTAGTAGGAGAAAATGGTGACTGCGGGCTAGATTCAGAGATCTATGTAAACCCAATGGTTTGTATACATCTTCGATGCCGGGTATATAGTGCATGCGCAAGGCACATTCTGCGCAGGTGCAAAGCGGGTCTTGCAAGATTGCTAGCAGTGCTCCCAAAACTGCAGCATGATTGACATGCTGTGGATGTTTGGTGGTGGAGAGGCTATCAATGGCATAACTAGGGTATTTGGTGCCCAGGGCAAATTTGAAAAGGAGCCCCCCCATTATGTGCGCACTCTGAAAAATGGGCGTGGTCACAAGGGGTGTGGCCACTGAAAAATAGGGTGTGTTGACATGACACACCCCTTTCTTGTCACTGGGAACATTTCTTTCCATTTGCACCTTAATGCAGTGCCCCTTATACAGTCCCCCCTATGCAGTGCCCCTAGTAGTGGTCCCCCATATGGAGGCCCCCAGCAGTACCCCTTATATAGTACCCCCAGTATACAATGCCCCCAGTAGTGGTCCCCCTTATGGAGGCCCCCAGCAGTACCCCTTATATAGTACCCCCAGTATACAATGCCCCCAGTAGTGGTCCCTCTTATGCAGGTCCCCAGTAGTGCCTCTTATGCAGGCCCCCAGTAGTGCCACTTATACAGTACCCCCAGTAGAGGTCCCCCTTATGCAGCCCCAGTTAGTACCCTTTATACAGTGCCCCCAGTAGTGATCCCCATTATGCAGCCCCCAGTAGTGATCCCCCATATGCAGTGCCCTTTATACAGTGCCCCCAGGAGTGATCCCCCTTATGCAGGCCCCAGTAGTGCCCATTATGCAGGCCCCCAGTAGTTATCCACCCTATGCAGCGCCCCCTGTAGTGGTTCTCTCTTTTCAGTGCCCCTTGTAGTGGTTCTCCCTTTTCAGTGCCCTCTGTAATGGTTCTCCCTTTTCAGTGCCCCCTGTAGTGGTTCTCCCTTTTCAGTGCCACCTGTAGTGGTCCCCCCTGTGCAGCGCCCCAAGTAGTAAGCCCCTTATATAGTGCCCCAGTAGGAGTCCCCTCTGTGCAGTGCACCCAGTAGTAAGCCCCTTATATAGTGCCCCAGTAGGAGTCCCCCCTGTGCAGTGCCCCCAGTAGTAAGCCCCTTATATAGTGCCCCAGTAGGAGTCCCCCCTGTGCAGTGCCCCCAGTAGTAAGCCCCTTATATAGTGCCCCAGTAGGAGTCCATCTGATGCAGTGCCCCCTGTAGTGGTCCCCACTAGTGGCATCCCCCCAATGCAGTGCCCCCAGTAGTATCCCCCCAAGTAGTAGACCCCAGTAGTGGTCACCCCCCAATGCAGTGCCCCCAGTAGTATCCCCCCCAGTATTAGTCCCCAGTAGTGGTCCCCTCCCCAATGTGGTCCCCTCAATGCATTGCCCCCAGTAGTATCCCCCTCAGTAGTATCCCCCTGTATTAGTCCCCACCTTTTGAGTGGTCCCCCAAATGCAGTCCCCCCAATGCAGTGCCCACAGTAGTATCCCCCCCAGTAGTAGTCCCCAGTAATGCCCCTTCCCAGTAGTAACCCACCAGTAGTAGTCCCCAGTAGTGGTCTCCCCCCCCAATGCAGTGCCCCCAGTAGTATCCCCCCAGTAGTATCCCCCCAGTAGTAGTCCCCAGTAGTGGTCTCCCTCAATGCAGTGCCCCCAGTAGTATTCCCCCCAGTAGTAGTTCCCACCCTCCCGATAAATACACACAGAAATTAAACAATAAATAAAAGAAGAAAAATTCTTACCTGAATCCACGCTCCCGCCGCCGTCCGCATGTCAATCCTCCCGGGCTGGCATGGTCTGCATTATGGGAGAGATGTCATGGGGTTATGACATCTCTCCCATTACCTACTGCAGGAGCCGGAAGGGAGCCTGCTCTTGCAGTGGGCGCTGCGGCTGCATCAGTCAAGAGAGTCTATCTGACTCTCATTGGCTGCTGTTTAACACACACATCACCACCAGCGCTGGTAGTGATGTGTGTGCAATAGCAGCAGCAGCCAATGAGAGTCGTCTGACTCTCATTGGCTGCTGGTTAACACACACATCGCCGCCAGCCTAGGGGGAGGGTAGGGGCTCGGCTGTACAGAACAGGACCGGCGCTGGAAGCCTAGCGCCGGTCCTGTGTAAATGTGTAGCACTAACCGCACTCACTGCGGTCGGCGCTACACTGGCTAACTAGGGCGGGCCGGTACCGTAGCCAGCGGCGCACCCCTCCCCCCCGCACACGTTCCCCGCTTGCCCTGCCCTAGTTATGCCACTGGAGGCTATGTGGGGTTATTTTACAAAATGGGGGCTTACTCAGATGGTCATCACATCTAATGACTGCGGCAATCAAAACCAATGGTCTCAATGGTGATCCAAAGATGCAGCACTTGGATCTGCAATGTTGGCATGAGGTGTCTTTTGTCATCACATGCCTCATGCTGTATTAGCATTGCTGTTTCATCCAAAGATGTAACAACGATGCTAACAGTGTATATCTCTGAATTAGGCAGCTGAATATAACTTCTGAGGAAATGGTAAACAAGGCAAAGAGACTGACCAGAGGAGCTCAGACTTTTGCTATTGGGTATCTTTTATTCCTACATGTTAGGACTGGAGTTAACCTCTGGAGACAAAACGTTTAAATTTTGATCTTCAGAAGTTACTGTATTTCCAGTGTATTAATAATTTCTTTACCTTTTGAAATTTAACTCAGACTCATTAAATTCATTTTATGTCTGAGTTTGCTCATGCCATTGTAAGCCCTTGTGAAGAAGAAGTGGTTTGGACAATGGTATATCAAATACTTAGACATTAAGTGCTGACTCTTCTTGGCTCTGTTCAGTTTGCTTAATATCAACAAACAATGCTGTCAATAATGTATGATAAATACTCTTATGTCAGTATTTCCCTTAAATCAAATCTATCAAAAGAAATTTGCAAATGTTTCCGCCTAAGTTACAAGTGAGTGAAAAACACATACTCAGTAACCTCTTTACTGAGAAATTCTGAATAATATGAATAATATGTGAGAAAACCAGAAGAGATATAATAATAATAATAATAATAATAATAATAATAATAATCATGGATTTCACATGGCCAGTGTGTACATGTGGAGTTCAGGTCATCTCATTATAATGTGAGGGACCTTATGTGACACTTATGAAACGGTTTTTGTTACCTGGGAAATGGCTGGCCCTAGCCCATGGAAAGTTGGTCCTGGCATTTCTGTGCTTCCTATTGGCTGGCCCTTCCACTGTGACCAGCAAGTGTATAGTATGTGTGTACATGTCACATAGGGTGTGAACCTGTTAATATGCATGTCCTACCTGACAAGTAGAAACACTTTGCAGGATGGAATTTAGAAACAAACCTTCCCCAGCCACACCACAAATCATAATGAGTTGACCATTGCCGGCCAAGATGACCAGTATGATAAATCGTTGTTTCACTTGCATCTAACTTTGCTGACAATGAGGACTGACCTGTTGAACGTTGGCTGCATCACATGAGATGCACTACAGAATTATTTGTTTATCCATGTTTCACCATGGAGAGGTATAAATCTTTTGGATCCAAATGATTAACAGATATCAACTATGGAGCTGGCAAGCTGTCTTTAACTAGTAGTGAAACATTTGTATTATTCATTGTATCATTTGTATAATGATCAGTGAATTAATTATTGAATGTATTTTTACAGTATTTCACAGATCCCCATAGCAGAGGTTTTAGGAATTATGGCAGGTTTGAATGAGTAACCAGAAGTGCAGATGTACTTGTGGCCTGATTCAGCAAGGAACGCATGGATGTAGATGCATGCATCCAACCGCTGTGAGAATATGCTAATCAATGCAGACGCATGGAGATGCAGATGCCCAGCGGCCTATTAAGCCACCCATCTCCCTTTACTCAAAGCCTGTTCAGTACGCAAGATAGCGTAAACATCGTTAACTTCGAGAATCATCAGACCCATTATATATTAGTGGTTGATCTGACCTGCCGCAGGATTTTGTCCACTTCCTGTGTAGAGCTTACTGTATGGCTGCGTATGGCACTGCCTTAATTATGCATGCCCCTATAAAGGCGTCCCAGCGTACAGGCATGCCTTCGTTCACCTAACCTGTCAATCAATATTAGAGGGGTCTGCATACACACTGCATGTTGTCTGCATACCCCAAACAAATTGCACCAGCTATTTTGCACATGAGCAGTATGATGCATATCCATGCGCAGTGCGAAAACATTGGCCAAGTGCGTGCGTTCTCTTCTTTGCTGAATCAGGCCCTTAGACCACTGTCTATCTATCTATCTGTCTCCTGAGGAAGTCGCTGATATTTTCAAAGTGGAGAAACGCGTAGAGAGAAGGACGTGAGACCGCAAGCCGGGCAAGTAGATCACTCGCCGCTCCATACTGAGGACTGTCCAAGTATGCTGTATGCCGCTCACCGAGGGGTGATTGCACTGGAGTCTATTCTTACCGTCTCCAGGATCAGGTGCAGGGACACTGTGTGCCCTAAGAGTGAAGAAAAGACCACAGTAAGAAGTGTGGTTACATCAGGATCGTGAGTGCCTTCACATTAAGCATGCATGCATAACTGTTGCACATATCTTTTCTGCTCTGATACATTGTTACAGAGACAGTTAACGGCTGTGCGATCTTTACTAAATCAGGAGTGGCTGAAACATTAAAACAGCCTCTGCTCAAGATAAATAAGAATTAAGCCCCAATATAAGGGGGTTTTAACACATTTTTATGTGAATGGAATTGGACACAAGCAGTCCTTACTTATAACCAAGAACGTGTTATATCAACAGCATTCTCTTGGAACTATATGAGATGTAATAATTATTACCATGTTTTATGTGTCTTCTAATACAGTATATTTGATATTTGGTATTGTGCATATGTCAAGCCATTGCAACATTGTTAAATACTGATGTACTGTCAACCACTTATTTATTTTATTTTATTTTTAGGTATTTGGATTTATTTTTAAGGGTCGTACTATGCATCATTAGTCCTTTAATCACATGTTGCTATATGTGCATTGATTGATTTTACATATTCCCTTTAGTTCCTTATTGGTTCAACACATAATTTTTTCATTGTAATAGGTTTTTAGTATCATTGCTTTTTATTACACATTTATTTTATTTATTTCTCATTCTATTTTATTTTGTGGTCTTTAATTATTAAATATTTTTTATTAGGGCCTGTCATTGTGTCTTTTTCGGTTTTCTATCTATCTATCTATCTATCTATCTATCTATCTATCTATCTATCTATCTATCTGTCTGTCAGTATACAGTATCTATCATAGCAGTGTTTATACTAGATTCACTTGTATAGTAGGTGCTAATCAGCTCATAGTCAGACAATCCTGTATTTAGTACATATGCAAGCAAGAATTCATGGGAGGCTTTAGATTTTCAGGTAACCCCCCGCACCCCCGGAAGGGTAGGTACTTCTCCTGCATTCTGCCCACTTCCCAGTTAAGTAGACAGAATGGGGAGAATATTAGCAGGGATAAGCAGGAGCGTGCATTGGGGGCAGGGCCTAATGCTGTGATTATATGAGAATTGCATAATTTAGCCCCATCCCCTTATTAAAATTAAAAATGTGCACCGACCACTGTGTTTTTGTTTTTGTTTTGGATCTGTATCTCCTCTGGTTTTGGACCTGGATTGGCTTTGCCAAAACCGCCCTTGCATGTTTTATTTTTTGGATTTGGTTTTGGATCTGTATTTTTTCTAAAAAAAAACCTAAAAACTGCTAAAATCACATAATCTGGGCCTGTTTTTGTTCCTACAGTTTTATTAACCTCAATAACATTTATTTCCACTCGTTTCCAGTCAATTTTGACCACCTCACAGCTCACAATATTGTTTTCATCCAGTTTAGGCCCAAAATTTGCACCAAGCTGGCTGACTAAGCTAAGCGGCAGCAGTTGGCAGGCACAAACACGTGGCAGTTTAACTTTTAACATGGCACATCAGGAAACAAATGTTTTTATTATTCAAGAGAGGCCTGAGGGAGTTGGAGTATGTATGTAGTTGAAGGCAGGGACAGGAAGGGTTGATTGGTAGTAAATTTAATTTCATTTTTTGATTCCGAAGTAAATTTATGAGGGAGGAGGGGAGGCATTTACAAAAGAATAATTAACTCATTCACATCAGTCCTTGCCCCAGAAGAAACCTTGAGCGACATGCCAGCTGCTGCTGCTGGGAGTGGATTTTTCCATCCCAGAAGGGGACCAGGAAGACTTCTAGTAGTGCTTTCCAAAATAATTGACTGTTAAATAATCCTTTGCAAAGCTTCCACATGAAAAGCATCTCCCAACCTGTACAGGGACATTAAAAAAACATAGTTAATGACCTCCAAACTGCTGTTGTTCCACTGTCCTATTAACCAGCATAGAGATGTGGACAAGCGGAACAGAGCAAATGCAAGATTTCAGATTTAAGGTCTTACGTTGTGTCTTTCTTGAGAATCCTGCACCTCCTTCTGCTGCTAGGAGTGGATTTTCATCCCAGAAGGGGACCAGGAAGAGTGCTTTCCAAAAAAATTGACTGTTAAATAATCTTTGCAAAGATTCCACTTGAAACTTTTTCCCAACCTGTACAGGGACATAAAAAAACATAGTTAGTGGCAAATGCAATATTTCAGATTTAAGGTTTAAGTTTTACATTGTATCTTTCTTGAGAATTCTTCGGTGCCATGCCTGCTGCTGGGAGTGGATTTTCATCCCAGAAGGGATGAAAACATTGTTTTGTCTTCCCAATGGACACAGATCAGAAGAGATGTAAAGAACTACTGGCAGGAAAAAGAGGCAATCTGGAGGCCCTTGCACAAACTGGTTTTGCTTTACTTGGGCTGCCCACCGTCCAGTGTGTACTCAGAAGCAGTTTTCAGCACAGCCGGGAACCTTGTCAGTGATTAGCCTGAGACTACATCCCCAAAATGTAGAAAATCCATCAAAGTGAACTACAAATTCTATGAGAAAGACCTTTACCATCAATTACGAGCAAAAATTACAGAGGCACCTGCAATGGTGGATTCCAGCGGGGACAAATTAATATTGTGTGAAGAAGATGATGTATACAACACAAGAGATTATACCATCACCCAAGCCTATATCGTCATCCCATCCTGTGTTGTATATAAATTACAGCTGCGCTCCCTGTTAGATTGGGGATTCATTGTCTCCTTAAGTGGATGTGAGCTCCATTTTAGTCCATATCACCACACCCCCTACACATCTTCTGACCTGGGCTAAGGAGGAGCAGCTTCACTCTAGAATATGGCTGCATGGAGTTGCCCCACTGACTCATTGAAATTCAGGGAGAAGGGCCATGGGTAGGGAGTTGGAACACTATAATCAACGAATGCAGTTTTAGCTGCTTTATTCTATTTTTTAAACCATATCCTCTATTTTCCCCTTTTGAAAATGTTTGTGATGTCATAATGATGTCATTATGTTTAATATATATATCTGGCACTTGGGGGGAGAGCACCCCTGAATGAGACAGCAGCCCATTGATAAATGACACAGGCAGCACCCCTGCGCAGCAACATTTCTAATAAGTGTGGCTAATGCACACACAGAAAAAAAACACTTTTATTAATTGATTAATTGTTTTTGGCACTTGGGGGGAGAGCACCCGTGAACAAGACAGCAGCCCCTTGATAAATGACACATGTAGCACGTTGTTGTGGTCTTGTAGTCGGCATGTACAGTAGACATCATTTATTCATGATTGAGGAAAGAAGTGAAAAGTTGATTTTTTTTATTGCTAACTGTGTGTTATTAAATTGTAAAATTGTGAAGTTTCCACTAACAGTGTCAAAATATTTTTTTATGAATAAGAATAACACACTGCGCTAACACTTACAGTATGACATTTTTGGGGGGAATATACAGCCTTTTCCACTTACAGTGTGACAATATTTTTTATGAATACACCAGTGCAGCCCCCGCCCCTGGATGGACACAGCAGCCCCTGCCCTTGATGAACACAACAACCCCTGGATGGACACAGCAGCCCCTGGATAAACACAGTAGCCCCTGAATAAACACAGCAGCCACTGCCCCTGGATGGAAACACCAACCCCTGGATGGACACAGCAGCCCCTAGATAAATGACACAGGCAGCACCAATGCACAGCTACGTTGCTGATATGTGTGGCTAATGCACATACACACACAGAAAAAAAACCACTTTTATTAATATATTCATTTTTTTGGCACTTGGGGGTAGAGCACCCCTGAACGAGACAGCAGCCCCTTGATAAACGACACAGGCAGCATCCCTCTGCAGCTATGTTGCTGATAAGTGTGGATAACGCGCACACACACAGAAAAAAAACACTTTTATTAATTGATTAATTGTTTTTGGCACTTGGGGGGAGAGCACCTGTGAACAAGACAGCAGCCCCTTGATAAATGACACAGGCAGCACCCCTGTGCAGCTACATTGCTAATAAAAGTGGCTAATGTGCACACACACAGAGAAAAAAACACTTATTAATTTACTAATTTTTCTTTTGGCACTTGGGGGGGAGAGCACCCCTGAACGAGGCAGCTGCCCCTTGATAAACAACACAGGCAGCACTCCTGCACAGCTATGTTGCTGATAAGTGTGGCTAACGCGCACACACACACAGAAAAAAAAACACTTTTTATTTTATTTTTTTTCACACTGGGGGTGAAGAGAAACCATTGATGTACAGAGTAACCCCTGGACAACACAGCAGCACCCCTTTATGAACTGCAGTGACACAGAAGTATAGACAACACAGCCCTTATGAACAACAGCACAACCCAGCCAGCCCCTATGGATAACAGCAGCCAACCCCTATGGACAACAGCCAGCCCCTATGTACAACAACCAGCTCCTATAGACAACAGCAGCCAGCCCCTATGAAAACAGCAGCCAGCCCCTATGCACAGCAACAGCACAGCCGCACAGCCCCTCCATTGTGTCCTCTTTACTCTCCACAGCCGGAATGAAAATGGCGGCGAGCGCGGGGGACCTTTTATACAATCCAAAATCCACGAGAATCCGACAGCGGGATAATGATGTTTTGCCTCGCTTTGAGATCCGAGTCAGACGGGAAAACCCAAGCCGGTCATGGATCCGACTTGGATCTGCAAAATTCGGCTGGGTTTGGTTCTCTGAGTACTGAACTCGCTCATCTCTAATTAAAATAGGCAACATCGCTGTGAATTCCCGTGAGGGGGCGGGGCTTAATGATGCGATCTCAGCCAGTCCCGCACCCAAGTCTGCCCACCTGCTTCCTCTTCCTGGGCTTCTCACAGGGAGAACATTTTCTAAGTCCGCAAGTATGGTTTAAAGAGCTTCTGTATCAGGAGGGGCTGAGTCAAATTCTGGATCAGAGTCTGGTACACTGTTTAATTACATAGCAATGGTGAAACTCAAACTTGGTCAGTTATTATTAGCTGATTGAATGCACAGTATTCACCAGTCATGTGCGTAAGAACAAGAGAGGTCAATAGTCACAGCAGTCAGTGCAGATGATCTATACAGGAGCGTTGAGTGTACAAATGCTAAAAACTAACACTAGCAATCACTTAGTGCTGAATGTTAGGTCCCACTGGGCCTAAAATAGATGGCAACTCAATATTGGCAGTATTTTTTTTCCTACTTTACAGTGAAATTGTTAATTTTTGTGAGCCTAGCTTTCAATGTTAGTTTTTGTTCAATGCCGAAATCTTAATTTTATAGATGCTTTCACAAGCACCATCCATGTGGGTGTGTAATCTGTACAGGACTTTAGATGGAAACACAGCACTAGGTTTATTTATTATAAAGTCACAACTTCAATCCTTTTTGAAGACTAAAATTAAAAAGGGCAATAATTTTAATAGCAAAATACAGGGTGTTTTGCTATTAGACGCATTGCCTTTTTAAATTTCAGGCAGAACACACTGGGGAGCTGCTACTTAAATAAACCCAAAAAATTTTGGCAATGCCGCACAGAGAATAGAGGACTAATAGTCAATGGGAGGTAATATGAATTTATGTCTGTCTCTCCTTTATGTGGCCAATAGTAACCCAATGTTGGGAAATATTTCCATCCTACTGTGTGATATACTAGCAGGGGTAATAGTTAGTCAGTGGTGCTCCCCAAGGCCATATAATACCAGTTTTGAATTAAGGGAGAAAAAATGGAAAAAGACTCTATGTCAGGGGTGGGGAACCTTATTTTTGCCGAGGGCCATTTTTATATAAACATTATTTGTGGGCCCAGTGCAGGCCACACCCCCTCCATGTGATGTCACACAGGGATGGGGCCACATTCGCCAGTGATTACAGCAATGCCTAAGGAGCTGTAAGGGCAGTGGTGTGACCCTCTGAAGCGTCCTAAGGATGCTCCAGGTGGCACTGCTGCATAGATTCTGGCTGCAGGGCGCCATTCTAGGCACCCTGTTATCCACATGAGGCTAGCAGAAAAAAGCTCAGAGGGCCAAACCAAATGACTTCGGGGCCCTTATACGGCTCCTGGGCCTGAGGTTCCCCATCCCTGCTCTATGTGGAGGCACACTTAAAAGGAGATAGACGTATTAAAATATAACTTTTAATATATATGCATTACAAAGTATGGAGCAATATTGACTTAAATGAAGTATTTATGTACAAATTACATTTGACAAAACAGTTTCTACTGCCAAAAGCAAAAATATATCTTCCATATGAACATATATTTTGAACAGTGTCATACTGCAATATAACTGCCAGCTATAACACATAACTCAATCAAGAGGATAACCCACTTATTAAAGAGCACAGATATATCTGTACATACATATATATATATATATATATCCAAGTGTAGGCTTTTTACAGCCAGAGAGGACACTCGCCACAATGAAAGGTAAATAATCAGGCACATTTTAATGTAAGAAGTTCATATCACTATAGCAATCTAGCAGTCAGTCGACATTTCGACCCCGTACGGGTCTTTATCAAGACACGTCACCACGATCCAACCATCCAGCACACTGACCAGGAGCATACTTACTCAGCCACTGGAGCTCCCTTATATAGCAGCGCCAATCAAAATCAACAAGACAATAATCTAATCATAAACTAATTCAAGTACTCACTTATGCCGGAAGCACAGCAGCAGCGACATGCATTCAATATCCCTGGCATCACAGTAAACCATGGGAAGAGAAGTCCCGAACATGGACCAATACAGCCTATATACCCCATCCGCATCATCATTTGGTGCAATTAATGCGTCTCACCATACACTTCTGTGCATGTCACAGCACAGGAAGTAAGGTGGACTCTATCCAAAGAGGCGGAGGATAAGGAATCACCAGAGGCAGGGGGGTGGTTGGAATAAAAAGATGAGGCAGAAAACCCAAGAATCAAATCTAGTTGTTAATCTGTCCTCATATAATATTAATGAAGTGGAGAAATCGGTATTAGCATTGGGTTTATCATTTATACCCACGACTACACATAGGGGCTGATTCAGATCCGCTCGCAAACGCACAGCGCTCGCAAGCAGGTCGATGGTCCCCCTCTGCGCATGCGCTGCCTCCGGCATGTGCATGCAAGAGACACGTCCAGCGGCGGCAGCTCCGTTGCTATGGGTTTTGCTACAAGGCGGGGCGGCTGTCGATGTTGATTGACAACTCGCCCCGTTTTGTAGGAGGGTAGGGGGGGTGGCTGCACAAACGCAGGCATTCCTTTAGGAACACTTGGCATTTGTGGGAAGCCCTACTGACATCACTCGTGATGTCAGTAGTGGACTTCCTGCTCTATTCGAGCAGGGAGTCCACTCGGGCTTGCAAGAGCTGAGACCCTAGAACAGGGCCTCCTCGCAAGCCCGATGGTCACGATAATCATGACCATCTCCAGCCCGCTTGCACAAGCTGTGGGTGGGCACCCACAGCTTAGCGAGCGGGCATGGTGAAAAAAATAAATAAAAAAATCCCCCCCCTGATTCAGAGCGATCGCTCGCAAACAGCGAGCGGCTCTGAATCAAGCCAATAATTAATTTGATAGGGTTGTGGATAATTATCGATTTCATAGGGAACTGCACCTACAGGAACATTTTATTGATTCTCCCAAACAGATTGATCAGGCCAGTAAATATAGCAGACCCAGTTTGTTTCACCCTGTGTCATACAATTACAGTATATAGACATTTGGTAGAATGACAGAACTTGAGATGCAGAGGGAATGTGTGTCCAAACCAAAATATTTCAGTATGACTTTAGAACAGAGAAAGGCCCTGACCACACTTAGAAACAATTATACCATCACTATATGCCCCACCGATAAAGGTGGGGCAGTGGTAGTGCAGGACTGGACACATTACAATGAAGAAATTCTGTGCCAGCTTGTTGATTCTGAGACTTACATAAAGTTGGATTACAGGGTCTATCAAACTTACCATTGATGTGGTTATCAGCACGGGTTTGGTGGCTGGTTGGATAGATCAGAAGACTGCTGACTTCTTGACAGTTGATTACCCTATTACTCCGATTTTGTACACGTTGCCCATGATTCACAAGAGGTAGGAGGACCCCCCTGGCAGTCCGATTAGTTCGTCAAGGGGTTCACTATTACAACCATTTGCAGTCTTTGTTGACCAATTCCCCCAGCCTTTTGTGAAACAGGTTGCTAGCTATATTAGGGACACCTCTGATTTTCTTGACAAAGTGAGGTTGGTGTTACCCATTTCTTCTGATATGTGGCTGGCAACACTGGGGGTGGGATGTAATAGAGTTCGAGTATTTAGACATTTCGAAACTCGCACATTCTCACACATTTGTTTTGATTGTGTTTCCCATACAACTCGTGCGATGTAATGGGATGCAAGTTTTCCGCCAAATTGCAGTTTTGCGTGCGTGTTCTTGCGAGAATACAGATCCGGAATTATGCGTTTTTTTTAACCAAACGGAATGCGAGTTTCATTTAGTGTTCTGTCGAGTTTAAACAAAGTCACTCATTGGCCCTCCAAAGTCTCCTGATGCCTACCTCACACACCCTATATAAACCCATATCCTCCATTTTGTCCTTTGAAAGGTAGTGAGGAGTTTTCTGAAGGAGTGGTGAGAGAGAGTAAAAAATAAGCCTACAATTGTATTGTTATTGTGCTGCAGCATGGCATTCAGAAAAGCAAGGAGGGTGGCCAGGATGGTGGAGGTGGAGGAGGAGGAGGATGAGGAGGTTGTACTGCAACCTGATATTGGTGAGGAGGTGAGCAGTGAGGAGGTGAGCAGTGAAGAGGTGGAAGAGGAGAGTGAGGAGCAGGAAGCGCAGGAGCTGTAATCTGAGGCTGAGGGTAGTGTTGAGGATGAGGAAGTTGAAGCACCCCCAGCCCCTGGGAAAACACGGACTGGGCATAATATACGCTTCAGTTATGATGAAAATTGTGCCTTGATCTGTGCAATAGTACCTGTTTTTCCAAACCTACTTGGGGCACAGTCACATCGGACGTCAGCAGCGCGGCGAAAGGAGATGTGGCGTAACATCACTGATGCAGTGAATGCAGAGAGTGAATTCCGGTGTGACCTTAAAAATATCAAAAAGCGCTATAATGATATTAAAAGGAACACAAAATAGAAAAATGGCTGAGCATAGGCAGCAACGCATGACAGGAGGAGGACGAGCAGTGAGAGTTCACTTCACTCCATATGAACAGGAGCTGAGGCCGTTTTTTCCTCCTGAGGTTTTTTCAGGTCCATATTATTGTAGATACTGACTGGCCAGCAACTCCTAGGCGTCGTGGTGAGTATGCAAATAAATGTTACTACTTTTCACTGTACTTTTTTAAAAGTATTGAAGATCCCAAATTATGTTTTTGCTTTTAAATGGTCTAGTGTGTATGTATCTGTAGGCACTCCCATAATTAGGCCATATTCAATTTGGAGCGAAAAGCTGTTTTCAGCTAAACTTTTTTGCCGATGACGTCATTTGCGCCGATTTCACTTTTCCCCATATTGAATTTGTAGGACTTTTCGCATGTGCGGAAACTCAATTCTGGAAATGGTCGTAAAAGTATCCCCATTGAATAGGTGTTTAAAAAAAGTGCAGAATTGGGGTTTTGGGGTGCAGACTTCTAAAAACCAGCCTCCACCCCTTGGACAGTCCCCCAAAGGTAATCTGTGTCAAAAAATTGTAAAAAAAATACCTTAGGACACCCCAAAAAACTACTTTCGTTTTGTTGTGCCAATAAAAAATGTTGGGATACAAACTTAAAAACTTGCAAAATAGACTCAGGGGGGCTCCCCAAGTATGCGGCAGGTGTTTTCTTCTTTGCGGGTAGTAGCGGCAGGTGAATTTTTGCTGTTTTTGAAAAAATAACTTTTGGAACTTAAAAATATGCCTGCACCCATTTTGATGTACCACAAATTTGATGGAAATAGTTTATTTAAAAAAAATATCTAAATGCTATTCTTCACCCCTTCTTCTTAGTGGCATTTATGCACCTTCTGCGGCTATTATAAACCCACACTTCCTTCTGCAGACAAAGATGGGAGTACCGATAGTGATCCCCCATGTCTACACCTCTTTAGCGGGATCCCAGGGACAATTCCCGAAAAGACCCATTTATTTTTACCATACTTACCTTTCCGCCGGGGCCCGTTTTCGCTGATTCCATATTGAATATAGGGATAAGCGGGCACTCGAGCAATATTTTTTCGCATGCAAAAGTGCGAAAAGTCCGGCATACAAAAACTCTGGACTTTTTGCTCCTAATCAAATATGGGTTCCATTTAGACACTTTTAAAGAATTATGTATTATGAGTATTTACATACATAAAAAGGTGATTTTACACTTACAGTATATGTATATTTATATACAGTCAGGTGCATAAATATTGGGACATTGACAGAATTTTCATAGTTTGGCCTCTATTCACCACCACAATGGCTTTGAAATGAAACAAACAAGATGTGCTTTAACTGCAGACTTTCAGATTTAATTTGAGGGTAATTACATCCAAATCAGGTGAACGGTGTAAGAATTACAACGGTTTCTATATGTGCCTCCCGCTTTTTAAGGGGCCAAAAGTAATGGGACAAACTAAACAATCCCAAATCTAACTTTCACTTGTTAATACTTTGTTGCAAATCCTTTGCAGGCAATTACAGCCTGAAGTCTGGAATGCATAGACATCACCAGACGCTGGGTTTCATCCCTGGTGATGCTCTGCCAGGCCTCTACTGCAAATGTCTTCAGTTCCTGCATGTTTTGGGGGCATTTTCCCTTCAGTTTTGTCTTCATCAAGTGAAATGCATGCTCAATCAGATTCAGGTCAGGGGATTGACTTGGCCATTGCATAACATTCCACTTTTTAGCCTTAAATAACTCTTTGGTTGCTTTTGCAGTATGCTTCGGGTCATTGTCCATCTGCACTGTGAAGCGCCGTCCAATGAGTTCTGAAGCATTTGACTGAATATGAGCATATAATATTGCCCGAAACACTTCAGAATTCATTCTGCTGCTTTTGTCAGCAGTCACATCATCAATAAATACAAGGGAACCAGTTCCATTGGCAGCCATACATGCCTATGCCATGACACTACCACCACCATGCTTCACTGATGAGGTGGTATGTTTTGGATCATGAGCAGTTCCTTTCCTTCTCGGTACTCTTCTCTTCCCATCACTCTGGTACAAGTTGATCTTTGTCTCATCTGTCCATAGGATGTTGTTCCAGAACTATAATGGCTTTTTTAGATGTTGTTTGGCAAACTCTAATCTGGTCTTCCTGTTTTTGAGGCTCACCAATAGTTTACATCTTGTGGTGAACCCTCTATATCCACTCTTGTGAAGTCTTCTCTTGATTGTTGACTTTGACACATATACACCTACCTCCTGGAGAGTGTTCTTGATTTGGGAAACTGTTGTGAAGGGGTTTTTCTTCACCAGGGTAATAATTCTTCTGTCATCCACCACAGTTTTCCGTGGTCTTCCGGGTCTTTTGATGTTGCTGAGCTCTCCGGTGCGTTCTTTCTTTTTAAGAATGTTCCAAACAGTTGATTTGGCCACACCTAATGTTTTTGCTATCTCTCTGATGGGTTTGTTTTGATTTTTCTGTTAGTGATGGCTTGCTTCACTGATAGTGACAGCTCTTTGGATCTCATATTGAGAGTCGACAGCAACTGATTCCAAATGCAAATGTCACACCTAGAATCAACTCTAGACCTTTTACTTGCTTAATTGATAATGAAATAACGAGGGAATAGCCCACACCTGTCCATGAAATAACTTTTGAGTTGATAGTCCCATTACTTTTGGCCCCTTAAATAGTGGTAGCCACATATAGAAACCGTTGTAATTCCTACACCATTCACCTGATTTGGATGTAATTACCCTCAAATTAAATCTGAAAGTCTGCAGTTAAAGCACATCTTGTTTGTTTCATTTCAAAGCCATTGTGGTGGTGAATAGAGGCAAAACTATGAAAGTTCTGTCAATGTCCCAATATTTATGCACCTGACTGTATGTTTATGGGTTGAAAGATTCCTTTGTAACCTTTTTGCCAAAAGATTTAAAATTTTTCACATACAACTCTCCATTGTCACTTTGGTCTCTTTTTTTTGGCGAGATTATGGTAATGTTTTATGTGTGAATTTCGAACTCACACCCTATTACATTGCACGAGTTGTATGTACAAAATGGGGAAACATCTGGATGCGAGTTTGAAAAACGTTTATTTGGAAAAATGCGAGTTTGCAGGATCGCGCAAGTTATTACATTGGTTGAGATTACAAAATGTGCGAGTTTAGCAGGAAACTCGCAAAATTGCAAGACTCGAACTCTATTACATCCCGCCCTAGATGTACAATTGTTGTACAGTATTATCCCATATGCGGATGGTATCAGTATGATTCGTGATTTGTTTATTCAGGCTAGACAGAATGAACCTCCAACTGAGTTCTTAATGTCCCTGATTGAGTTAATATTGGCAAATAATTATTTCATGTACGATTCAGCCTACTATGCCCAGGTAGCCGGTATCACCATGGGCTCAAATATCGCACCTTCATATGTGAATTTGTATATGGCAGCCTATGAGGAGAAATATAACTTCCATCGATTCAATGACAAATTGGTGACATATATGTGTTTTATTGACTATGTCTTTATTATTTGGTCTGGCACAAGGACAGATTTTACTACAATGGTTGAGCAACTGAACGTGCTCCCTGAACCAGTTAAATTCACTTTTAATATCAACTTACACTCAATAGATTTTACTACAATGGTTGAGCAACTGAACGTGCTCCCTGAACCAGTTAAATTCACTTTTAATATCGACTTACACTCAATAGATTTTTTGGACATCTCATTGTTCAAAGATGGTGATCGATTAGGGTCGACATTCTTTAGGAAATCTACCGACCGTAATACTATATTGAGAGCTAATAGCCAACATCAAACAACTTTGAAGGAGAGTCTCCCTGTATCCCAATTTCTACGCGTACTTCAGATAAACTTTTCAGCTAAGAGAGCGAGAACTCAGATTGACGAAACAAAATTGTGGTCCCTGGATAGAGGGTACTCACTGCTAACTATTGATCATTGTATTGCTAAGGCTTATCAATGTGCATCAATACCGCTCAATGGTTGTGTGGCTAAGAAAACGGCTGACTGTATGATACATGTCATTACTTTTGACCACACATCATCGACATCAGGTCGATTTTGAGGAAGTATTGGCCTGTAATCAGTACCGATTCTACATTGAAATTGGGTAAATGTCCACCGCCTATGAGTGCCTATATGAGAGCGCCCATTTTAAAACAACTTCTTATGTTACATTCCAATATAGCCACATTATCTTGGCTTACAACAAAGAAGTTAGGTTGCTTTAAATGCAATACCATGTGTCACCTGTCGATCTATGGTTTGTGGTGAGACCTTCCCACATTCCCACAGTGGGAAGAAGAGAAAAATCAGACATAAGCTGTTATGCACAATGAAATATGTGATCTACTTTCTTAGGTGTCCTTGTGGCTTATATTATGTGGGGATGACGACTAGGACATTGAGAGAGTGGATGGCGAATCACTGTGCGTCTAGCCAGTTGCTAAACACTTTGTTCATTTGGGCCACCAAGTCTCCGTTATGCGCTGTATGATGATTGATCACATCCCTGTACTGATTAGAGGCGGTGATTGTGAACTTCTACTCTGAAATCGGGAGGTACGCTGGATTCACTCTCTCAACAAGATCATGCCTGGTGGTTTAAATGAAAACAATACACTTAAAGTTTTACTACACTAAGAGGATTAAAAAAAATGTTTCTCTAAGATGAGATGTCCATATTGAGTGTTATACTAAGTTTTGTATGGAAGATGGAAGAATTTTGAATATTTAATATTTTTCTTAGGTTAGTCTATAAATAGATCATTATTTGCTATAATTATAGGTATTCTTGTGGTGATGTTTATTTACGTAAATTTTTTTAGGTAACATGTTATTTGTTATTTGTAAACACGTATTTATGTTTTTGTGGTGGTGATTTCTTATGTTGATTTTATTATGAAGTTGCTGATTAATGTAATGGTTTGATGTGTTACCATGGATAATTGTCAAAATGTAGATTCCACTAAGAGCTCCTTTATTATTGGGATTGGGGGTGTTTACACTCCATTATTCAAATTGATATTTTGAATAGATGTATTATTACAATTACTATTATTATTATTATCGTTTATTTATATGGCACCACAAATGTTCCGCAGCGCCTTACAAAGTACATAAACAAATAGATTGATTTACGGTAACTTACAGTACAGTACAATACAATACATTACAGGACATGGATAATATACTTTGCTACATTCACGACCATAACACCCAGTTAAGCAACAATGCAAAGCAATCAAGTGTTAGGTGCCCTGGTAGAGAGTAAGAAGTAGATGAAGATATAGTAAGGAGATGCACAAGAGGGTAGAGGGCCCTGCTCATAGGAGCTTACATTCTAAGGGGGTGGGACAGACAAACAGGGGTGAAACAGATGGGGTAGGCAGGGAGGAAGGAGTATGTAGCAGCAAGTTAGGATGAGAGCTGGAAGGCTTTGATGAAATAGTGGGTCTTGAGAGCCTGTTTGAAGGATTGTAGAGAGGTGGAGAGTCTGATGGGAAGCAGGAGAGAGTTCCAAAGGTGGGGAGCAGCGCAGGCAAAATCTTGGAGGCGGAAGTGGGAGGAAGTAATCAATTGGCATGAGCGGCGGCGTGCATTTGTTGAACGAAGAGGGTGGACAGGAGAGTGAAGGGAGATGAGATCAGAGATGTAAATGGGAGAGGAATGGCTGAGGGCTTTATAAGTGAGTGTGAGAACCTTAAATTGGGTTCTAAAGGGGAAGGGGAGCCAGTGGAGGGCTTGTAGGAGAGGGGAGGCAG
The DNA here is from genome assembly GCA_031769625.1 of Taudactylus pleione. NCBI lineage: Eukaryota > Metazoa > Chordata > Amphibia > Anura > Myobatrachidae > Taudactylus > Taudactylus pleione. Next base: position 4,571,521 of record JAUIMM010000108.1, read on the forward strand.
ATGCAGAGCATTTTGAGAGGAAGATGAGCTGAGCAGAAGCATTGAGGACAGACTGGAGAGGGGAGAGAAGGGATTTGGGGAGGCCAGATAGGAGAAGGTTACAGTAGTCCAATCTGGAGATGACCAATGAGTGTATGAGGGTTTTAGTGGCATCCTGGGTGAGAAAGGGTCTAATCTTGGAAATATTTTTAAGATGAAAGTGACAGGACTGTGAGAGATTCTGGATATGTGGTTTGAAGGAGAGGGAGGAGTCCAGGATAACTCCAAGACAGCGCACTTTGGGGCTAGAGGAGATAGTTGTGCCTTCAATTGATAAAGAAATGGTGGGAAGTGTGGTTATGTAGGGGGGAGGAAAGATGAATAGCTCAGTCTTAGACATATTAAGTTTAAGAAATCGCTTGGACATCCAGGAAGAGATGGCAGAGAGACAGTTGGAGACACGAGTGAGGAGAGAGGGAGAGAGGTCAGGGGAGGAAAGATAGATCTGAGTATCATCAGCATAGAGATGATATTGAAGGTCAAAAGAGCTGATGAGTTCACCTAGAGAGGATGTATAGAGTGAGAAAAGGAGAGGTTCAAGAACAGAACCTTGGGGAACACCCACTGCAAGAGGCTGTGGGGGAGAACAGGAGTCATGAGAGGAGACAGAGTAGGATTGGTCAGAGAGGTAGGAGGATAGCCAGGAGAGGGCAGTGTCATGCAGACTAAGGGAGTGAAGGATTTGCAGAAGGAGAGGGTGGTCCACAGTGTCAAAAACATCAGAAAGGTCAAGGAGAATGAGCAGAGAGTAGTGGCCCTTGGATTTAGCAGCAAGGAGGTTATTGCTGACTTTTGTGAGGGCAGTTTCAGTGGAGTGGAGTAAACAGAAGCCAGACTGAAAAGGGTCAAGGAGGGAATGAGAGGAAAGAAAGGTGGTAAGGTGCTTGAAAACAGCACGCTCAAGGAGCTTGGAAGCAAAAGGGAGGAGAGAGATGGGATGGTAGTTGGAGAGAGTGTTAGAATCAAAGGTTGTTTTTTTTTAGTATGGGGGAGACAAGGGTATGTTTGAATGCAGATGGGACAGTGCCTGATGATAGGGAGAGATTAAGAAGGTGGGCAAAATGGGAGCAGGCAGAAGGAGTGAGGTAGCGGAGGAGACATGAAGGGATAGGGTCCTCTCCAGATACAGGGGAGAAGAAAGTTAGAGTCAGTAAAATTGAAGGAGAGGGGTGATCTGGGAAGAGAGGAGGTGGATAGCAGGGGGACTGGTGGGATATGATGTCCTGACGTATGGAGTCAATTTTAGATGTAAAGTAGGTAACAAAATCAAGGGCAGAGAGCGAGGAGGGGAGGCGAGGAGGGGGTGGGCAGAGGAGGGAGTTGGAGGTGGTGAAGAGACATTGGGGATTTGAGGACTGAGGAGATGAGGTTCTTGAAATATGACTGTTTAGAGAGGGAAAGGGCAGCACTTTATGATGAGAGCATAAATTTGAAATGGAGAAAATCAGCCTTAGAGCGTGATCTTCTCCACTGTTGCTCAGCAGTTCGCGAACACTTTTGCAGGTATCTGGTGCATTTGGAATGCCAGGGTTGAGGTGTAAATCTGCGAGGGTGAATAGTGATCGCCGGAGCAACAGAGTCCAGAGCAGAAGTAAGGGAGGTATTGTATAGAGAAATGGCTTGTTCAGGGCAGGAGAGAGAGAGCATAGGGGAGAGAAGTGAGTCAAGCTGGGAAGAAAAAGAAACGGTGTCAATAGCATCAATGTTACGCTTAGTTATAGTGGCCTGAGGAGGTAGAGGAAGGGAAGGAGAGAGGGATAGGTTAAAAGAGAGAAGGTGATGGTCTGAGAGGGGAAATGGGGAATTGGAGTAATCAGAAATATCACAACGGTGAGAGAAGACCAGGTCAAGCAAATGCCCACTCACATGGGAGGGTAAGGAGGTCAATTGGGAGAGACCAAATGAAGAAATGAGGGTGAGGAGTTTGGAGGCAGAGGCTTCTGTGGGGATATCAATAGGAATATTGAAGTCACCTAGGATAATAGAGGGAAGGTCAGAGGAGAGAAAGTGAGGAAGCCAGGAAGCAAAGTTGTCAATGAATTTGGAAGGGGGGCCAGGGGGACAGTAAATGACAGCTACTCTAAGGTGAACTGGTTGGAAGAGGCGTATAGCATGAACCTCAAATGTAGAGAAAGTAAGAGATGGTTCAGAGGGTAGGAGTTTTTAGGAGTAACCGGGGGATAGAAGGACCCCTACCCCACCACCATGGCGACCCCCAGGCCGAGGGGTATGAGAGAAGATGAGGCCCCCAGAGGAGACAGCAGCAGGGGAAGTGGTGTCAGAGGGTGAAATCCAGGTTTCAGTAATGGCTAGGAGATGCAAGTTTTTAGAGATGAAAAGGTCATGGGTGGGTACGAGTTTGTTACATACTGATCTGGCATTCCAGAGGGCACAGGATAGAGGTACAGTGTTTGTGGGAGAAATGTGAATTAGATTATTTGGGTTGCTGTAGCGAGAAGGTGAGTTTAATATGGGTGGCCGAGATGAATGTAGTGGAGAGATTATGCGGGGACCAGTGCTGGGAAGGGAACCTGTAGGTGGTTCGGCATGGAGGGAGTTTAATATGATGGGTGTAGTATGGGGTGTCATGAAGAGGAGGTTTGGAGGAAGGATTATCAGTGGGGTAGTAGGAAAAAGGAGGGGTAGAAGAGAATGAAAGTGTAATAGTGGGAGAGGAGAGGGAGGACGGCAGACAGAGGAGATAAAGGAAGGAGGAGGTGGAGGAGACAAGGGGGAAATGCTATAGGTGGAAAAAGGGGGTAGAGCAGAGTATTAGGTAGACAGTGAGTGGAGCGGGAGGTACACATGATAATGTCTCACTTTCTCACTTTATATATGTGGAACGCACAGGAACGTGGGCTAACACGCATCCAGACAGCCTTGGTTATAGTGATCTGTTCTAGTGTGTGGCGGCGTGGGCTTGTTGTGATCCACACATCCTTGCGCCAATATGTACTGCACACCAGCGCTAATAAGCCCAGTGTTATGCTGATTGTTTATTTACGGCAAAATGGATATATTTTGGAGTCCACCTTACTTCCTGTGCTGTGATACGCACAGAAGTGTATGGTGAGATGCATTCACCACGCCCAATGATGACGCGTTTGGAGTGTCATGGCAGTACTGGTCCGTGTTCGGGACACTTTGTTGCACTGATGTGTACTATACACTGGCGCTAATATGCCCAGATGCTATGTTGATTGTATATATTCTGCTGCATTGATATATCATAGAGTCCACCTTACTTCCTGTGCTTTGACACGCACAGAAGTGTATGGTGAGATGCATTAATTGCGCCTAATGATGACGTGGATGGAGTATCTAGGCTGTATTGGTCCGTGTTCGGGACTTTCCTCCCCATGATTTAGTGTGATGCCAGGGACATTGGATTCATGTCGCTGCTGCTGTGCGTCCGGCATAAGTGAGTACTTGAATTAGTTTATGATTAGATTTTTGGCTTGTTGATTTTGATTGGCTGTGCTATATAAGGGAGCTCCAGTGGCTGAGTCAGTATGCTCCTGGTCAGCATGCTGTATGGTTGGATCCAATACCAGATTAAGGTCCATATGGGCCTGGAGCTTAAATTTATAAAGGGCCTATTGTTAGCTGCCGCAGGAGGTGTGCCCAGCACAATGGGGGTGTGGCTACTGATATAAGGGGTCTGCACAAGGGGTTTGGTCTGTGACGTTCCAGGCACCCTGCTAGCCAGATTCAGGAGCTATGGGGCTGTGACAATACCGCCCACAGGGCTCTTTGCCCCTGTGCGATGGCACCGGCCACACAGCCCTCCTTACGGGACTGGCTAGAAGGAATATATACTGTACATTAGTGTTAGTTTAGGAGTTTACTTATATTTTGTTATATGTGTAATAAAAATAAATCTCCAACAAATCAATTATTGAAGCAAACACATTCAGAGAAAATGGAAAATCCTAAAAAAAAAAATAATGTGAACACACTTCCGTCCTCAAAAAGTCTGACCGTCATCCTCATTAGTCCTGAGTCACAATCTAAAAACAACAAAAAAGGACAATGTGCGAAATAGTGCAGTAAATTACTGACTGCGTGTAACCCCTTACATACCTTACATACTAGTCCCCTTTTGTTATTTGTATATAATACAACAATCACAAGAGGAAAGCACACATAGGAGCTAATTTAGAGGTAGTCACGGCTGCATCTCTTGGCAATTGTGCACCTGCGACTTTATGCAAATGCCACTACAAAGCCCTTACTTTGCGTCCAACTGTGCAAGGACTGAGACGCACACTCTCAGCATGAGACAGACACAATGGCGATTTTTATTCAGATCTAGCGATTGCGCATGCGTATATATAAGTCGCATTGCGCAGGCGGCTGAGATTTTCTTGCAATTCCACATGCACAGCAGAACCATACACAAAGTGAGTGACAGGTAGTCAGTGTCCGGAGGAAGTGGTCATAAACACATAGGTGCATCTTAGAGTTTAAACGCTGTTACATGGGCGTGCATAAATTAGCCCTTCCCATCTCATATACAACATGAGACCCTCTGTGTGTCAGGAGAGCTGCCGAGTCTGTGGCTGGTCAGACCTTCTGCTAGGGCAAGATGGCCGCTCGATGTAGGTTGGTTACCTATATTTACGTAGCAACGCGATGTCGTACGCAAGTAAGAAGGCAGCAGTGGGCGTCCCTATGCTCGGGTGATCTTTGGAACCATTAGCATATTTTGTAGCTGTGATCGCATTAGTGTCCATCTCTGAATAAGCCCCACAGTCAATAGACGCCATTATCTGTCGCACCATCAAAACTTGAATCAGCCCTATGGCAGGTGCAGATTTTCCATCTGAGTATTGTCTCCAATGTGAATGACATTGCGTCTGTGTATGCAAATACTTCAGCCAAACTCCCATAACGCCCATGTGACGGAGCACTTCGGAGCTCATTCAGACCTGCTCATGCGGCCGCTCGCTGGCAAAAAGGGGCCGGATAGTTCAATTAAACTTTCACACTGCGTGGCTCGCTAGTGTATAAAGACGCCACTGTTCCCCTCGCATCACACATCTCCTGGATTTCTTTGATTAACCGGTAACATCGAGAGCCATCGGAGCTGCTCGAAGCCCTTGAGGTTGCCTTTCCCCGCCGCAAGCAATGCGATCAGTGCTGGCTGAAATACATGCAGGTGACATGTACATTGACGGTACGTTGCTAATTATGCACGCCCATTAAATGGCATTTTGGCAGCCTGACACACCTGTGTCCGCAACACCACTCCCCTATTTACAAGCACCTTCCCCTGTTACCACCCACGAACGGCACTGTCACTCTAACTAGCGGGCAGTCTGTGTGCTACGAGCGCACGATTCCTCATCGCTGAGACAGGCTTGTGCACTGTGAATTATACGCATGCGCACTAAGCAACAATCGCCCAGCAGCAAGCGATCGTGCCTTAGCGACCGGGTCTGAATCAGGTCCTTTGTGCACATTAATAGCCCCGCAGTCACTGTCTAGGAAAACCCAGCACTTCTCCAAGATATTTAACATCTCATATATATATATATATATATATATATATATACATATATATTTTACATACTGTACCAACATATATGGTTGAACATATAGATATATATATATATATATACAGTCAGGTCCATAAATATTGGGACATTGACAGAATTTTCATATTTTGGCCTCTATTCACCACCACAATGGCTTTGAAATGAAACAAACAAGATGTGATTTAACTGCAGACTTTCAGATTTAATTTGAGGGTAACTACATCCAAATCAGGGGAACGGTGTAGGAATTACAACGATTTCTATATGTGCCTCCCACTTTTTAAGGGGCCAAAAGTAATGGGACAAACTAAACAATCCTAAATCTAACTTTCACTTTTTAATACTTTGTTGCAAATCCTTTGCAGGCAATTACAGCCTGAAGTCTGGAACGCTTAGACATCACCAGACGCTAGGTTTCATCCCTGGTGATGCTCTACCAGGCCTCTACTGCAAATGTCTTCAGTTCCTGCATGTTTTGGGGGCATTTTCCCTTCAGTTTTGTCTTCATCAAGTGAAATGCATGCTCAATCAGATTCAGGTCAGGGGATTGACTTGGCCATTGCATAACATTCCACTTTTTAGCCTTAAATAACTCTTTGGTTGCTTTTGCAGTATGCTTCGGGTCATTGTCCATCTGCACTGTGAAGCGCCGTCCAATGAGTTCTGAAGCATTTGACTGAATATGAGCATATAATATTGCCCGAAACACTTCAGAATTCATTCTGCTGCTTTTGTCAGCAGTCACATCATCAATAAATACAAGGGAACCAGTTCCATTGGCAGCCATACATGCCCACACCATGACACTACCACCACCATGCTTCACTGATGAGGTGGTATGTTTTGGATCATGAGCAGTTCCTTTCCTTCTCGGTACTCTTCTCTTCCCATCACTCTGGTACAAGTTGATCTTTGTCTCATCTGTCCGTAAGATGTTGTTCCAGAACTGTAATGGCTTTTTTAGATTTTGTTTGGCAAACTCTAATCTGGTCTTCCTGTTTTTGTGGCTCACCATCTTGTGGTGAACCCTCTATATTCGCTCTTGTGAAGTCTTCTCTTGATTGTTGACTTTGACACATATACATCTACCTCCTGGAGAGTGTTCTTGATTTGGCCAACTGTTGTGAAGGGGTTTTTCTTCACCAGGGAAATAATTCTTCTGTCATCCACCACAGTTGTTTTCCGTGGTCTTCCGGGTCTTTTGGTGTTGCTGAGCTCTCTGGTGCTTTCTTTCTTTTTAAGAATGTTCCAAACAGTTGATTTGGCCACACCTAATGTTTTTGCTATCTCTCTGATGGGTTTGTTTTGATTTTTCAGACTAATGATGGCTTGCTTCACTGATAGTGACAGCTCTTTGGATCTCATATTGAGAGTCGACATCAACTGATTCCAAATGCAAATGTCACACCTAGAATCAACTCCAGACCTTTTACCTGCTTAATTGATAATGAAATAACAAGGGAATAGCCCACACCGGTCCATGAAATAGCTTTTGAGTTGATAGTCCCATTACTTTTGGCCCCTTAAAAAGTGTGAGGCACATATTGAAACCGTTGTAACTCCTACACCGTTCACCCGATTTGGATGTAATTACCCTCAAATTAAATCTGAAAGTCTGCAGTTAAAGCACATCTTGTTTGTTTCATTTCAAAACCATTGTGGTGGTGAATAGAGGCCAAAATCTGAAAATTCTGTCAATGTCCCAATATTTATGGACCTGACTGTACATATGTGTATATATTTATATATTATAAATAAATAAATAGAGAGTATATATATATATATATATATATATATATATAATTAAGCTCATATCAGTCCCACAGCCTACCCTGCATATAATCAATTATTATCACACAGCAGCAGCAGTATAGTCAACCAGCAGGGCACCACTGTGTATGCAGCGCAGGGACGGCTAGAGAAGCTGCCCACTGCTGCTGCCATAATATAACATAGGATCACTACTCATTTTTGATCTACCTTGGCCGGAAGAGGGGGAGGTGGGGTAGCGGACCGTGGCCGAGACACGGGGAAGGTCGGGTAGCGGCCTGCGGCCGGAAGAGGAGGGGAGCGTATAGCAGCCTGAGGCAATTCGAGGGACGGGCTGCTGCCTCGTAAGACCCTTGCCAAGCCACTGTAGTAGGACATTTTGTTCCTGTTTACAGCAGCACTGCACTGCAGCTGGTGTGGGCATATTTTCATGGGTGGGCTTGAAGCTGCAGCTCCATCCGCCCCATAGCTAGTCCAGCCCTGGTTGGATCGTGGTGATGTGTCTTGATAAAGACCCATATGGGGTTGAAACTTCGACTGACTGCTAGATTGCTATGGTGATATGAACTTCTTACATTAAAGTGTTCCTAACTTTTTACCTTTCATTGCGGTGAGTGTCCTCTTTGGCTGTAAAAAGCCTACACTTGGATATTTATTTGGAGCACCTCTGGTTATCTACTTAGTGGAGCACCCCGTGGACTATGTACTTCTGGATGTGAATGCAGTAGAATACTTTGACTTGTATGTATATATATATATATATATATATATATATATTATTAATGTATGACCACTGTCTTCCTGTGGTCAGCGTTTCAATGTCAAAGCATTTCCGTCAGGACAAGGAATAAACATAACACTCACTATAAAATAGGTGCTCCCCCTCGCCAAACTGGCATTCTGCCTCCCACTGGTCCCATCAGAGGGCGCGCTCCTGATGATGTCACCCATGTACTCCCATCACCATGGTCACAGAAAATGTGATTGCAAGTTACAATAAAGTTATTTCAAATGCAGCAATGCAAAGGCACCCAAAAAAACACGTGATCTAAGGACATAATGAGCATATAAACAAGAATGACTGTTCATGTAAATATACAGAGTGATTACATTTATATATATATATATATATATATATATTACCTATACAAACTGGCACTCAGCACATGCAGTGGTAATCCTCACTCCAGTGCCCTCAGGAAATATGGACACATGCAGATGACTGGATTGTGGCATTTAGAGATTTTGATGAATTTTAATCCAATATGTCACATAGACGGACCATTTTTCCGGGCTCATTTGCCCCTTTGTATCTTGCCAAAGTGAGCCCCAAAATGTTGGTCTGTCTATGGGACAAGTGTTGCATATATATATATATATATATATATATATATATAATCGTGCATCTAATGTAGTCTAGATCAGTGGTTCTCAAACTCGGTCCTCAGGACCCGACACAGGTCACATTTTCCAGGTCACCCAGCAGGTGCACAGGTGTAGTCATTACTCACTGACACATTTTAAAAGATCCACAGGTAGAGCTAATTATTTCCCTTGTGATTCTGTGAGGAGACCTGGAAAACATGCACTGTTTGGGGTCCTGAGGACCGAGTTTGAGAACCTGTGGTCTAGATTATACAATGCCAGAGTCTTGCACCAGGTACATCTCTTCCTCTCAGCCTGCAGGTAGGTTTACTAAAAGTTTGCAACTCTTACCATTTACCAAGTACTTTGTAGCAGAACACATGGACACAGAAATTGTGCTAGGACATACATCAGAAAGATTCATATAAAACGACTAAATCAGTTCTGTCTGCCAAACTATCAGCTCAGACATTGCAAAGAATAGTAAGGTAATAAAATGGCATTGGGGAAAAGAATGGGGTACTGCATTAGAGAACCTGCTTATCACAGTGGCATACAGGTATGTGTTTATAATCTGTATTTTCTATGGTGGAAAAAAATGTAATCCTATACAATATATGATTTTCATGCTTATGTACTGTAGCTGTGCTGAGTGAGTACTGTATGTGAATATTTGTCTGGCAATGTTTGACGAGTATAGAGAAGTGGACTGAAAAGTTAGTACAAATAGAATGGAAAGCAGCGAGAAATGGAGATGAAAGGAATATTTACATTGTATCTCTCATACAGCTTTGATAAAAATCAAACATCAGCACTATTGGACATCAAGGGCCTGATTCAGAGCCGCTCGCTGCTGGCGAGTGCTCGCTCTGAATCAGGGCGTGTTTTTTTTTCTTCTCCAGCCCGCTCGCAAAGCTGTGGGTGACCACCCACAGCTTGTGCGAGCGGCCTGGAGTAAGTCACGATTATCGCGACCATCGGGCTTGCGACAAGACCCTGTGGTAGGGTCTCGGTTCCCGCAAGCCCGAGTGGATTTCCTGCTCTAATAGAGCAGGAAGTCCACTAATGACATCACTAGTGATGTCAGTAGGGCCACCCACAAACGCCAGGTATTCCTAAGGGAACACCTTCGTTTGGGCAGCCACACCCCCTCCCCGCCTACAAAACGGGGCGAGCTGTCACTCACCATCGACAGCCGCCCCGTCTTGTAGCGAGACCAGTAGCGACCGAGCTGCAGTCGCTGGACGGGTCTCACGCATGTGCACGCCGGAGGCAGCGCATGTGCACGACGGAGGCAGCGCATGCGCAGTGGGGTAACATCAAGCCGCTTGCGAGCAGCTCTGAATCAGCCCCCAAGTGTTTCTTGTCCTAATGAACACCACACAGCAGAATCAATTAACCTGAAAAGTTCAGAATATCAAACAGGAACAGAACCTGAAGATTGTATTACTAGTACTTTGTACCTCTGCAAAATAGTCTGTTCCTTTGCAGTAGTCAATATGCATGACATTTTGCAAATATTTTGATTCTCTCTATAATTTCTCTATAATTTACACACAGCATTCTTCATAAAATAATACCAATTTCACACAGAAAAAATACAAATACCCGGGTTTTACCTGGCAGTTGATGCACAGGTTTTTTTTGCCAGTCCCGGCCTGTACCCCCCCCCTTCACACAAATAAGCAAATTGCTGAGTCAAGCATATGGACCAGGTAATTTGCGGATCAACCCTAGTATTTCCTCTGTGTTACAGTGTCAACCAGGATTGCAATTTCCAGGATTTCAACTGTGGTCAAATCCAGAGTCGAAGTCCCAGTAATTGCGATCCAGGTTTATCCTTTCACACAGAAAAAGGACCCAAGTTAATCCGCAGATTACTGGGTCCAAATGCTTGACCCGACAATTTGCTTTTCTGTGTGAAAGGGGTATAAAGCTGGCAATACATGCTACAATTATCGGGGCGATCCGCCTGATATCCACGGATCGGCCCGATAATTGTAGCACGTGTGCGGGCGACTGAGGGTTAAATATTGCTCGGCCGGGCATGCCGGATTGTCCAGCATGCCCGTCCAATGCAATATTTATGGGGTAAACTGTCGGCCGCGTCGGGCAGTGTATGCTCTGCCGCGGCCGACTGACAGACATTTCCTGTGTTCCTTCCCATGGAAGGAACAGAGAAATGTCTCTTCCCCCAGGGGCGTAGCGCAGATGTCGGGTTAATACACTGTGAGAAATCTCACAGTGTATGCCGTGGACATCTGCGGATGGCAGGCTGCCAGACAAAATGTCTGTTGGTCTGACAGGCATTTTATCTGGACGTGTATGCCCAGCCTTATATAGCAAAGTGTGCCACTCCCTCTCAGTCTTTTACTTCTTGCACAAACGCCTTCAGCATTATTAAAATTAGCATTTGGACTTTGCAAAACTGAAACTGCCAAAAATTACATAAACTAGTTTGTAAATAAACAGAATATTGATAACGTCATGCTGTACATTTTTTACTGAAATTATAACTCGGCAACACACAGTAAATGTAACATATGTTTAGTATATTGTCTCTATTCAGATGTCTCTTTAATGTGTAACCGTGTATTATTGGCATTTGTGAACCAGATATTCATTAGTAATAAGTGCAAATGTTTTTCCATCTGCGATATTCAAAGATCAAACTGAAAATCTCAGCTATGGGCTGAAGTTACAATATTGTATCATCTGAATGGTAAATAGCCAAAATTTGCAGAGACAGATACTTAAGTACCACAGCAATTTATTACTGATCCGGAGTGGAGACAGCTGCTCTGAAAAGCAACTGTCCCCATGATCAGTATCATTACTACAGAAGGCGCAATGGTACTTCCCGATGCCCATCTGGCACGATCCTCATCCAGTTCTTTCTGATGCAATTACAACAGTTGTTTTGTGTCCCCTAGGAACAGTGAACAATGGGCCTGATTCAGAGCCGCTCGTTAGCGGCAGTACGCTCGTTCCCCGAACGAGCGAGAAAATGTTAATTCCTGTGCTCGCTCGAAAGTTCGCTCGTAGCTATTCTTCCACCCCAAAGTCTTCCAACCCCTCCTCTAGCTAACGAGCGAGCAAAATTGCGACGGACATCTCCCAATTTGGTTGCAGGGAACGCTCGCACAAGTACAAACCGGAAGTGGGCCTGTCAGATTTCGATTACCTGCTCGTTCATTCTGCATACATACTTTAATCGTATCATGCCAATATTAATTAGCTTAATTGCTCTTCACATGTTTTCAATCTGTTTTTTTTCTTTTTTCAATCAACTTTATTGTTGTCCGTGTGTGTCATTTTACCTGCAGAATACGTACGGTTTCCCCAATGGTTTACATTTTCAAAAAAACATGTTGTAACCAATTATCCTTTTGTTTTCGTGTGTTTAGGATATTCCTAATTTCTGTTCCAAATTTCTTTATTTAAATTAGCTTACGCATGTCACTGCATGAAGCCTATCATAATTCACATTAGATTTTGGAGCCTGAAGGACACATGACTCATCCAAGAACCAATACAATGGTTCCTGTTAATTTCCAAAGTACATTAGCCAATCAAAAGTTTTCTCTGCCCTTTATTAAAACTGTTTTTTGCATAAAAAATCATTGCTATCATGAGAGCCTCCGCATTCACAAGACGGTAGCTGTTGGTCCTCACAGAGGTCATGGACCGGAGGATCACCAGCCAGCCTCTCCCCATCACCAACCGGGCCAAGCGATCGGCCTATGCGGAGGTTCGCCACCACCTGCGCTCCTTCGGCTCACGCCGTAATATAGGCTAATTAGAGCGCAGGTGGTCGGATCTGCGGTGCCGCACCCCCCGCTTGCTGGCATGTTTTCGGCAGCGGATCGCTGCAAGTAAGTTTTATTGTTTGTTTTGTGGATTTGTTTTATGCCCTATCTGCGTGTGCTTGTTTACAGTATAGCCCTGTTTGTTTTTTGCGGCCCTATCTGCGTGTGCATGTTTGTTTTCAGTATAGCCCTGTTTGTTTTTCGCGGCCCTATCTGCGTGTGCATGTTTGTTTTCAGTATAGCCCTGTTTTAGCTTTTTTGACCTGTCTGTGTGTGCATGTTTGTTTTCAGTATCACCCTGTTTTAGCTTTTTTGACATGTCTGTGTGTGCATGTTTGTTTTCAGTATAGCCCTGTTTTAGCTTTTTTGACATGTCTGTGTGTGCATGTTTGTTTTCAGTATAGCCCTGTTTTAGCTTTTTTGACATGTCTGTGTGTGCATGCTTGTTTTCAGTATCACCCTGTTTTAGCTTTTTTGACATGTCTGTGTGTGCATGTTTGTTTTCAGTACAGCACTGTTTTAGCTTTTTTGACATGTCTGTGTGTGCATGTTTGCCTGATTTATATATTTTTTTGCTTTTTGGGGTGTTGGAAATTTGGCTTCCACACCCCCCCCTTCCCTAAAAAAAATGTTACATTTTTTCATTAATCATTTAGGGGCTGAACGCAGAATCCTGGCTCGCCGCAGAGTTCGGTGCCGGGCTCGGCCCCTGCCGTCGCTGACCAGCCCGAGCCCATCTCCCCAACCTTCCCCCAATTCCCCCTCCACCCCTGCCCGGCCAATAGGTGAGGCCCCTCCCTCTCCCAATTTGACCCACCCCCAAAATTCATCCTCCCCTCCAACCCCCCCTCTCTTTTCTTCACCCTCCCCTCCACCACCCCCTCGATTTTCCAGACCCTCCACAATTTCAGCCCTCTCCCCTCCCTCAACCCACCAGCACTGGCCCACCTCCGAGGAGGAGGAGGATGGACTTCAACCCAGACCATCCAGCCCAATGACCGGTATGTTTACCTTTCTTTTGTTGTAATAAATCGTTTTGAATTGTATATACAATGTCTGGGTTATTTTTCACTGATACATCTCACCCATGTGCAAACACTCATTCTTTGTGTTTTGTGCTTTACCCTAACGAGGATACTGTGTCCTTTTTGTTTCGCATTTTTGTGTGTTCATTTCGAAATTATTATTGATACCATCTTAGCATTTGCCTTGTTTTTTTTTTGGATCACCAAACTGGATCTTGTTTGCAACTAGATTTATTTGTTTATTTTGTTGTTTACACTTATAATGTAAGGTGTCATTTCCTTAAGGATCCCTTTTTTTATACCAACAGCGGACCAGAGGCGGATGCATGCTATGCAGGAGGGCTTGGCGGCCTTGCGAGGCCACGTTATTTCAATGCTCGTGGTCCTCGACCACATGTCAGCGCTCCTTCGGAGCTGATTTGTTTTTTGGGGTTTTTGGGATTGGGTTTGTTTTGCAAAATAAAATTGCGTTGGATGTTAACGAGTCTCATTTCTTGTCTGAAAATATTTCATTGTTTAACCTTTCATAAGTCCACTATTTGTTCATGTTATTTAAAGTAAGGTAAATTAGATTGTACAAAGCGCTAGAAAGTATGTAAGCTGCCACATTAAACACCTCACCATACCAATAGGTTTGTGGCTACACCAACAGTTTGTGTTTTTTTGTGTGGTGGGTAATGTAAATACAAACTGAAAGCTGCTTAGGCCTCTTTTTTAGCAAACTACTGATTCACCCTAGGACCTTTGTTTTTTTTTTTAAGCCACAAAGCATGTTCAAAGACTTTACAATTTCACACATTATAAGATACAGCATTCTGAAAGGTGGCATTTTGGGAGACAGGTTACACGTGCTTGTAATGTGTAAATAAACAGTCTTTTGAATGGAAAAAAAAACTTTAATACACAGCAAACACAAACAGAAAGTGAATTGTGGCAAACAATTCACACAGTGAAAACACACGTCAAAAATCAACCTACACCAAACTCCAAAAAAACAAACAACACTCAAGAACTGTTGAAATAAGTAGCAGGCCAACAGGAATCCACAAATGAGGTGATGAAAAAATATGGCAACAAGTTAGTTCCAATGTGGCCACATGTAGACAATTTAGTGGATCAGGTAGTAGGCATCGTTTTTACATGGTTGGAAAAGGAAGACAAGAACAAAAAAGGAAAACCAAGATTAAAAAGGCACATTCCAATCGTACATGTAGACATTGGGTCAATTAAGTAAAGGTTTGACAATAATTACCTGAAAAAGCGGGCCACCACATCATCACGTATGGCCCCCCCACATACCTCCGACCAACCTCGGGGGGGCAATCCTCAGGTAAGGCATCCTCTGGCTGCATTGGAACACCACTCCTTATGGCGATGTTGTGAAAGATCCCACACAGGACCACAGTTTTCGAAACCATAGCCGGCAAATACATGAGTTCGCCACCAGAGCGGTGGAGGCATCTGAATCGGCCTTTTAAAAGGCTGATACGGCACTCCACCACCTGCCTAGTGGCTGTAAGTGCGGAATTATACTCACTTTGTGGCCCTGGTGTGGAAGCCAAATAAGGAGTGAGCAGCCAGGGCGTGCAAGGGTAGCCGCTGTCTCCTGTGAACACAAAAAAATACCAGTCAGGATCACTGTGTATCAAGCTTGGCAATGGTTACAACTAAAGGTCTCCACTTACCCAGAAGCCACGCATCACCAGCTTGTAGGTTGTTTAATTTTTGCCAAATGCATGATTGCCGGATGACGAATGAGTCATGTGCACTCCCAGGTAATTTTGCATTCAGGGACAGGATCTGGAGGGAGGCATCACATACCACCATTACATTAAGGGAGTGATAGTGCTTTCGGTTGCGAAAAATGGCCTCCAGCCGTGCTGGAGGCTGCAGTGGTATGTGAGTACCATCCACAACCCCTATGATGTGTGGGAAGCCAGCTCTTTGGTAAAAATTGGCCTTTGCCACACTAAGGGAACCCATATCCAATGGCATGTTAATAAAATGATGGAGGTGCTTGAAAAGGGCCTCCATCACTGCCCTCAGGATCCTTGAAAATGAGGATTGGGAGATTCCAGCCACTATTCCCACCGTGGTTTGAAAGGATCCTGAGGCACAGAAATGTAACACCACCATTAATTGCCTAAGTGGTGGTATTGCTGTAGGACTGTCAATTTGCCGGTCAAGATCACTCTCTATTAATGAGAGAGTGTCTATGATGATTTTTGGAGGAAGACGGTATCGTCGTAAAACCTCATCATCGGGCATTTAAAAAAAGGGTGACACATGTTCTAAATATCTTGGGCCTTGCACGCCTATGATGCCTATGCCTGGGACGAGATTGAGGTTGGTCGGGTTCTGGAAGCATGGCCAAAACAATACGACCAACATCAACCTGAAATGGGAAGCCAGGTAGTTATTTTGGGATAAAAAGGTAACTTCAAAAATATACTTATCTTAGGTTAAAATTCCAAAGATGCTTACATGCCGGGGTATGGTCATGAGTGCAACAACCTACATTTCCAAATTTGAAATTCCGGTTAGTATTTTTGGTGGACATATTTGATTCTTTAACCAAAAACAAAATGCGTAAAAAGATAGGGGGGAGCACACATTATTTCGAACATCAAACCTACTTTGAGAGGCCAAAAAAGAATGTGCAAATTTCTACCCAAAAAAGCATTAGTGCGCTAAATAGTTCGCATTTGGTGAAGGAGAATAAGGAAACATTAGTGCGCTAAATAGTTTGCATTTGGCGAAGGAGAATAAGGAAACATTAGTGCACTAAATAGTTTGCATTTGGCGAAGGAGATAATTTTCAGGACGCCCACAAAATGCCTCAACACGCCTGCGTTTTCCCATTTCCACCCCCGTCACCACCCAAAAACTGCCTGTTCTGTCTATCACATTTGACAGGTCACTTCCTGTTCGCTATTTGACGAACGACTTAAAAAAAGATCGCAATCAGCCGTATGCACATGCGCTGTGTAACACCGGCGCATGCGTGGTTTCACAACATCGGGACGCTATGAGGGCCCATGACAGGATGTGCAAATTGTAGTAAATATTAGTGCTACTGTAGTTAATGGTGTTTGACCAGATATGGGGGTAAATAGGATTGCTTGCAAGTTGCAAGCAGCCGTAAGACTACGGGGATTTAGCCAATATATATAAAATAACCAGGTTTTTTTTTTAATATTGGGGCTGATTCAGGCGGATCTCTGTGCATGGGCGCAAGTTGTGAGTCTTTGCATACAGCGCAGGCACACATGCAAATTTATACATAATTGCCTACTCTCCCGGAAGGTTCGGTGCGAGAGATTCCAGATATTTTATGTAGTTCCCCAGAAGAGTGGGTGGATCTCCCACATATCACCGGCTTCCTAATGAAGTGGGCAGGATGGGGAGATAATGTCGGGAATCGCAAGTCTGTATGGAGGGTAGGGGGCTAAAATTACACAAATCGCCATTTTAGCCCTGTACCTTCCACAGGTAATTGCAATTCATGAAATTTTGCCTTCAAAATGGTCATCTGCATCTCCGCTCAGGACTTCTCCTGGACAGGAGCAACTAAAAATTGGCAAGTATGAATCTATGCATAAGTCCAGTGGCGGATTTTACCTAGCCCTGCACCCCCGGTAAAATCCTCCCTGTGATCCCCACAGTCCCCCTGCAGGTGTTAATTAGCAGCCCACTGTTATAAAAGCAGAAGTGCATCTTATTGTAAGCAATTCAGATAATCACACATCAGAGGTGTCTCCTCCCCCTGGGACTGCCAGTCCAGACTGTCATTAGCAGAAAATGCGATAGGAAGTGCTTCTGCTTTTATTATGGCAACCTGATTCGGTTTCTTTTTTATGCACATGCGCATTGAATAAGGAGGACCACACACAGCCACACATGGATTTTGGACAGCAGCCCAGGCAGCCCCCCTGCAACATAATGTAGGAGCCGCTGCTGCATAAGTCTGTCCTATTCTAACAAAGCCGGATTTATCTTTCCATGAAATTAGGCGTTCCAGGGCAGCAACAATGTAAGCACCCAGAACTGCCCTGTCTTGTGGAAGTATCATGAGTGTTGTGGGTGTGTGTCAAAAACAAGATTTTGGTACTCACCATTAAATCTGTTTCTCTGATTCCACAGGGAACACTGGAGCCAAGAACTATGGGGTATAGATGGGTGTTGAGTGGAGCTGGCACTTTAAGAATTTAACTAGGGTGACTGGCTCCTCCCCCTCTATGCCCCTCTATCACCAGTTTAGAAAACTGAGCTGAGAGGAGACGGAGATAAGCAGCCTAGAGAGGGAGGAAGAACAGGACAACATGAAAGATCAAACAACAGTCGCACTAAGAAACAGGAGCAGAGAGCAACGCAGGGTGGGTGTCCAGTGTCCCCTGTGGAATCAGAGAAACAGATTTAATGGTGAGTACCAAAATCTTGTTCTTTCTCATCCACAGGGGACATTGGAATCAAGAACTGTGGGGATATCCCAAAGCTAAACCCAACGGGAGGGAGAGTGCTGTTACACCTGCAGAACAGAGCGACCAAACTGATATTGGGAAGTCGCAAAGGTGTAAGTCCAAGTCCAAGTGGCTGTACAGCAGAGCTGAGAAACCGAGGCTCCTCTATCTAGCGGCCGCCCAGGACACACCAACAGATCACGTAAAATGTACAGAACTGGACACCGGCGGAGGCAGAGAAGCAGCCAAATAGGCCTGATAGGATCATCAGACATATCCAGCATGCCAGAGTCTGCTTAGAGGCAGGCCAACCATGCTTAACCACATCACAGAGTACAAACAAAGAATCAGACTTCTGTAAGGTAGCTGTCCTAGCCACATACGTTTGCAAGGTGCGAACCACATCCAAGGAGCATGAGGAAGGTTGATCCTCCGCTAACACTGGAACCACAATAGGTTGGTTGATATGGAAGCTGAGACCACTTTTGGTAAGAAAGCAGATCGTGTACGAAGCTCTGCACGATCCACATGAAAAAAAAACGAAGCTCAGATACTCTTCTGGCCGACGCCAAGGCCAAGAGAAGCACTGTCTTCCGGGAAAGATACTTTAAGTTGACTCCAATGGTTCAAAGACTGACGACTGGAGAAAGGAGAGCACCAGGTTGAGGTCCCAAGGCGCTGTCAGGGGTATGAAAGGAGACTGAATCCGGAGAACTCCTTTGCTAAAATGTCTGAACATCTGGAACCAAGGCCAACTTGCGTTGGAAGAAAATAAATAAAGCAGAAACCTGGACCTTTAATGATCCCAGACAAAGACCTGAATCCAAACCTGGTTGAATAAAATGCAAGAGGCGGTTCAAATGAAAAGACAAGGTAGGAAACCCCTGTCTCTCACACCAGGCCACATAAGATTTCCAAATTTAATGATAGTGGGATGAAGTCACCGGTTTTCTAGCCCTAAGAATGGTAGGAATAACAGCTTGCAGAATGCCTTTTCATTTTACCAGCATAGTTTCAACAGCCATGCCATCAAACGCAGCCGCTTTAAGCCAGGGTAATGGAAAGGGCTCTATTGAAGGAGGTCTGGCCGTAGCAGCAAAGTCCAGGGTTCATCTGTGAGAAGCATCCGCAGATCTGAGAACCAGGCCATGCAAGGCCAGTTCGGAGCCACCAGAATGACCGTGGCCTTCTCCCTCTTGATGCGCTTGAGCACCCTAGATAGAAGGGGAAAAGGCGGGAACAGATAAACAAACTGGAACTGCCACTGGGTTGTCAGTGCATCTACTGCCACTGCTGCGAGATCCCAGGTGTGGGAGCAATAGTGAGGAAGTTGATGGTTGTGTCTGGATGCCCTGAGATCTATCTGGGGTGAGCCCCAACACTGAACCAGTTGCAGGAAAGCTTGAGGATTCAAAGCCCATTCCCCTGGATGGAGATCCTGGCGGTTGAGGTAATACACTTCCCAGTTGTCGACTCCTGAAATGAAGACTGCCAACAATGCTGCAGTGTGTTTTTCTGCCCAATGTAGAATGCAAAAGACCTCCTGCATGGCACTGCGACATCTGGTTCCTCACTGATGATTGATATACGCCACTGCCATTGTATTGTCTGACTGGACATGAACAGACTGCCTCTGCAAAAGTGGAAAAGACACCCTCAAGACATTGTACATTGCCCTGAGCTCCAGAACGTTTATTGGAAGAAGGGCCTCCTGACTTGACCAACAGCCCTGGTAATGATGACCCAGAATGACCACCACCAAGCCCCTAAGACTGACGTCCATCATCAGAAGAACCCAATCCAAGATTCCGAAAGTCGGCCTTCCAAAGTTGACAACCAGAGAAAGGAAATATGCGTCTCGCGAGACAGACAGACCAAGCAGTGCATTTGGAGGTGAGACCTGACCACTGAGACAAGAGATCCAGTTGGAGGGTCCGAGAGTGAAAACAACCAAACTCTAAAGCTTTGAATGCTGCCACCATACGACCTAGTAGTCTGCTGCAGTGATGCACCAACACCCACTGAGGCTGGAGAACTAAATGGACCAACTCCTGCATCACCACAGCCTTTTCCTCTGGAAGAAACACCCTCTGTAGATTGGTGTCTAAAATCATTCCCAGGAACTGGAGTCATTGTGATGGAACCAGTTGAGACTATGGAAAGTTGAAACTCCAACCGTGGATACTCCAAGGTGGTATGTCAGCGACACATCCTGAAACAACTTTTCCGGTGAAGGTGCCTTAAAGAGAAGGTCATCCAGATATGGAATTATGGTTACTCCCTGAAGTCTTAAAAGAGGCACCATGGTCACCATGACCTTTGTGAAAACTCTGAGGGCCGAAGAGAGGCCAAATGGAAGAGCTCAAAGCTAATAGTGAGAATCCTGAATTGCATACCAGAGAAATGCCTGATGTGGTTAAAAGATAGGAATGTGTAAATAGGAGTCTTTGATATCTTAGGACACAAGAAATTCTTCTGGTTCCAGACTTGCAATTACCAAGTACAGGGAATCCATCTTGAATCTGTAAAATGCTAAGTGAAGATTCAGAGACTTTAGGTTCAAAATTGGCCAAACAGAGCCATCTGGCTTTGGAACCACAAAAGATTTGAATAGAATCCTTCCTAGTGCTGGTAAAGTGGAACTGACACCAGAATCTCTGATTCCAGAAGCTTGATGATAGCCTGCTGTAACACCTTCCTCTTCTGGCTTGAAGATGGAACTCCGTTGTGAAAAAACAAAGAGGAGTATGAGATGCAAAATCTTTCCACTAACCCTGAGAGACCAGATTTTGAACCCTTGTATCAGAGCTGGTTTGTATCCCTATGTCTTTGAATAGAGACAGACGAGCTCCCACAGTGGGGGTCCCCTGGTGGATGGGCAGCTCATCATTCCACATGCTAGTTGTTAGGTTTAGGGTCCTGATGCCAGGAAGGAGAAGCAGCACTCACTCTACCTCTTGCTCCTCTAGAAGTGAAGAAGGAGCCTCTAGTCCGACCTCGAAAGCTAGTGGGTACATGAAATGAAAGGAATGAAATGAAGTTCCTGCATAGGAGCTGAAGAAGCGAAAGAAGGCAGAAATGTGGACTTACCTCCCATTGCCTGGGAGATCCACTTGTCAATTTCTGGACTGAAGAGGATATCGCATGAAAAATGGTAAAGCTTCCACTGTATTTTTGGCGTCAGCCTGCCAGGAGTAAAGCCAGAAAGCTCAGCAAGCAGCAACTACCGAAGCCAAAATCCAGGATCCAAGCAAGCCAATATCCCTGGAGGCTTGTCCAAAATAGATGGCTGACTCCATAATATGTTCCACTAGGATGAGAAGCTCTGACCTTGGTGCTCCGAACACAAACACTAATTCATCTGTCCAATTTCTAGTAGCCTTGTTGACCCAAGAGCCTACTAACACAGGGCGGAAAAGAACCCCATCTACCATATAGATAGACTTTAATGTAGTTTCCAACTTATAGTCAGAGGCCTCCTGCAGGGAAATTGCTCTTGGGACCTGAAGGGTTGTCTTCTCAGAGAGATGGGAATACGAGGAATCCATTGGTGGAGAAGATTCCCACCGAACCATATTTTCTGTAGGAAAAGGATAGGTGAATTGGTGGATAGAAGTCACTTACATATTTGTAACTTCCTGTTTGGATGTTTCCAAGCAACCACTAGTTGTTTGTCAAGTTCCTGGGAAATGGGAAAAGTAATAGAGGACTTTTGTGTCTTTGTAAACAGGGAAGACTCTGTGTCTGTTACCTTAAGAACCTGACGTTTGGCGAGAATAAAGGCATCCAAATCCTGAGGTCCCACATTCACCTCCTGAGGATCCTCCTCTGGAAGAAACTCCTCCTCTGAGTCCTGTAAAAATTCTCCTTCCTCAACAATAGATGACCGGTCCTCCTCCGACTCATTAGACTGCAAGATCGCTGGGAGAGCTCTTTTTCTGGGTGGCAGCTGGGATTGTCCTTGAACCTGTGAGGAAGCACCCACAACCTGAACTAAACTTTCCATAGACTGGGCTAAGGACTGAGCCCAAGCTCTGCAACCTGCCCCACCACCAATGTTTCCCTCTTCTTGTGTGACTCTGCTAACTCCTCAGATAAATCTGAGATGATGCCAGGGAGAGTGGAAATCCAAGGAGGAGAGGGGTCCGGGGCAGGGGCCCTTGAGTCACAAGAATCACAGAGAAGAGCCCCTTCTGCATGAGCCTGGGTGAATTAGGAGTTGCACTTTTTACATAAAGCTTTTGTGAAGCCTTAGCCACTTCTCCCTTGCCTGTCATACTATACCACACAGAGGGGACAGTAAAACACAGCAATTAATCTACACACACAGGCATAGCTGTGACAGTGAGGAGGGAGATTGATAAGGGCAGAGAAGAACACACAGCAATAGAGAGGGAGGAGTACCCACAACCCTCCAAATTTGTTGGCTCTCCCAATCAACCAGCCTCCCCACCACAGTACACTCACTATCCCTGATGTCAGGATAGACAGGGTAATGATGGTATCACTGGAGGATATGCTTGGAGACCCGGGAAAGAGCTTGCTGTGTGTATAAGTCTGGGATGCTGCAAGCAGAAACGCTGACTCAGCATACTGTAGGCTGTGCTGAGCGGGAACTGAGGGCCTGATTCAGAGCCGGATGCTCTTTCAGAGCGCTTGCTCTGAATCAGGGCAGCATTTTTTTTTGTGAGCCGGCCTCCTGGCCGCTCGCTAAGCTGTGGGTGACCACCCACAGCTCTTGCGAGTGGCCAGGTGATGGTCGCGATGGTCGCGACCATCGGGCTTTTGACAAGACCCTTATGGTAGGGTCTCATCCATCACAAGCCCCAGTGAGCTTCCGGTTCGCTCGGGAACGCCTCTGTTTGGCCAGCCACTCCCCCTGCCCACCTCCAAAACAGGGCAAGCTGTCAATCACAATCGACAGCCACCCCATTTTGGTGTGAGACCCATAGCAACGGAGCGCACTTTGCTGGCCGGGTCTCACGCATGTGCAGTGGGGGACAATCGACCCGCTGGGCGCTCGCGAGCGGGTCTGAATCAGGCCCTCAGCACAGGAATGAAGAGCATGCTCAGACAACCCCACTGGAAGGAAGAATCTTCACCCCCTTCCAAGCTTGACAGCCAGCCGGCCAGACAGAGCCCCTGCATCTAGCCACCTGCCTACCACTGCACGCTAATGCCACACACAGTGCTAAGCTGTGTGCGCTCTGACTCTGCTTGCCAGCCTTTCCTTAGCTAGCAGGGAACGCTCGTTTTACTTACCGCAGCCATGCACTAATTTTTTTATGGGTTATATAATGCACACTGTAAATGTTAATAATGACCAGCAGCAAAAAAAACTCTATATGCTTGCGAACATACAGAATAATTTATTCTTACACCCTGATCTGAATGGTCAGCGTGTATTAACACAGAACGATGCTAATTTAGGATAATTTGTGCTATAAGTATTAGTATCATTCATTGAAAGCAGACATTTATCATGTCCACACACTACATCTTTTATCTTCAGTGAAAATTGAGAGACTAGGTGAAAATTAACATTTAATTGATACAAAGAGGACAATATCTTTATAAATCTATTAAGAGTGATTTTATTTTTTACAACCAGTCCAGGTTTATATAGCTTTTTAGGAGAAACATAATTGTGTTTATAGATATATACCATCATTTTATGAATACAACTGGTTGTTTCTATTTTTTAGATTGTATTGAATGTGAATTTATATATTCTTTTATGTGTTAGAAAATAAAACAACATTTGTTGTGTACTATACAAGTATTCTTTATTTCACATATCAGAATTATCTTAAATGAAAATCCCACCATTTAGCCCCGCCCCCACCTCGTGGATACGCAAATTCCCCAATAAATCTCTCCATTCTGCCCGCTTCACTAGGAAGTGGGCAGGATGCGGGAGATCTGCATACACTCCTGGGGGTGCGGGGGGCTACCCGAAAAATCAGGAGCCTCCTCCGGGAGTGTAGGCAAGTATGCAAGTATGCATGTACCCCAGCTTGAGCTTGCTGCCACCTGTAGTGCACCAGGTAAAAATGCTGATGGGGCTGTTTTTTTTTTTTTTAGGTGGGCTCACATTTTTTTTTCAATATGCCACCAATAACAAAATGTGCCCCTCCACAACATATTAGGATATACTGATCACAGGATGGCAGGACAGTCCTTTAAAATGTTTGTACTGTGGTGTCACCTCCCCAACAAAAGTAGCTACCAGTACTAGGCTATAGCATGCTGGACTAGTGACACTATAACTGGGAAACCCAGGAGTGTGGGATCCATCGCATAACAGATTTTAGTTGTGCTGCATTTTACTAGACTATAGCTCCCAAGACCTCTGCAAGGATTTTCTGATGCTGCCTGTAGAGGTCTCAGGAATTCAGCCACATGCTGAGTAGGATGTCGCATTATGACAGGAATTCCATGCTGTAGAATTCCTGTCTCCCAATTATTGTGTCACAACCCTGCCTGCTATTGCCTAGTGCAATTAGGATATTCAAATAGTGTAATATGGACATAGAGATCTCCATTTTTTTCATACACAATTTAAAAAAAAAAATTTACATTTAAACACTGGCCCTGCACCCTGCTCAAAATGATCCTCTATGTTAATGAAGAAAAGTACAGCATTGCTTTATCACTTGACTGCTGTTAAGCACTGACATCTACTGGTTGACATTCTACATTACAGGTATTATACTCACAATGATAAACACTGTCTTGACCAAAGGAAAAACCACAAAACAAAGAGCAAAACCCCACTTTCAGTTAGTGGAATTACCATTATCAAGTTATCCCAGTGCAAGTAAAGAAAGATTACTACACATATCTCATTGTGAATATACATCGCTCTGACGCGGAGGCAGTGGACCTGAAAATCAGCTGTAACCGCAAATCCTTTCACTACTATTCACTACTACTTTAGTAGTGCGCATATGTGAACTCGGATTCACGCATGCTTGATCTCCGGCAGGAGCAGTGGTGGAAAGATTCAAATTGATCCCTCTTTGCCAGGGGCGAATCACTGCGGCCGCCAGTGAACTGACAGTAGCAGTAGACTCCAGGCACTAGTCTGTGCCCGGAGTCTACTGTGCATGCGCAGGACATGATTTCCCCATCACAGCATGCGCAAACTACCGGGAAAATGGCTGCTGCATTATATATACATATAATATACATTATATTGCATATTGGCCTGTATATACTGTGTATACTAGCTCCGCTACCAACATACATCACCAGCTGTATGCTGCTCCATCCAGATTAACAAGTGTGCAACTGTGAGTATGGCTGTACCAGTAACTACTACTACACTTCAATAAACCTGACACCTGGTTAAGCGCCTGAACTGTTTAGTGCATTTGCAATTCCGATGGTGTTGCTCTTTAACTCTGCATACCATCGCCAAATAGTATACACAAATCAACAGTTTTTGCTTATATAGCACACTATAATGTGATCAGCCAGAGATGCTTGTGTGCAGCAGTCACACCCCTTGTGAGGTATGAGTTTCCCAAAGAACGTAAAACAATTACTGGAACCTATTGCAACTTATCCTATTATTATGGGTGCATCAGGAGACTATTTTTTTTGGGGGGGAAGGGGGGGTTAGTTAGCATGAAAAAAAGAATTTCCACATTGACGTCCCCCACAAGGCCCCCAATGCCGTGTCAAGTTCCTGCTACACCATCCCCCCCACTATAACTACTTGGCTGCACTCTCCCGAAGGAGGCAGCTAGAATGTCACCAAATATGTACTAATTGGCAGCAGTAACTCATTAAATAATGAAAATATGTCAGGTATTGCCAAACACTATACATAGGTTTCATAATCTATGCACAGCGCTACATAATATGACTGGTGCTGTAAATAGATAGTAATATTACATTATATGACAAATAGTGTAATATGGACATTCAATTTTTTGTGTACATGTGCAGTTAGAAAAAGCAGATTTTATGTATTTTATGTTTAAATACTGTTCTTGCACCCTACTCAGAATGAACAACTTATTGATTAAGAAATGTGCTGACATTTTCTGATTGTATACACAGTATAAAAGCCTATTGTGCACACATGATTGTTGACTCGACTGCAGTTAAGTATTGACATCTAGGGCTAGATCCACTCCATGTTTTCTATTTTTTTCAAATTAAATAAGTGCTGGCGTCCAGAGAGCTTACCAAAATCCCTGAACGACCTAATATCCTTATGTATCTAGGTAGACCTTCATCATAGAGAAAGGGCACAAGAGAGGGAGCAGTCAAGGTGATTCAGTTTCAAACTCGCTCCTCGTTTCACAGCTCCTGTTGATCACCCTAAAGAGCAGTTTGGGAAATCACATCTCTCTGCAACAGAGAGGGATAGGAGGTTCAAGAAAAAGTGGTATCTGCACTGTGGCAAACTAGGTTACCCACTGGCTGTGCTAAGTACCCCGGAACCGAGAGGTCCTAACTGATCATGGTGTGGTGAGATTAGGTGCATTTCAGCACACTCCAAAAGAAAATCTTCTTTCTAGTTTACAATTGATGTATCACTGCTTCTAAAGAAACCTTCTGAAATTCTTTAGGCCTTATTAAACTAGGGTGCCGATGGGCAATTCATCACAGCCAATAAAGCTCAGAAGTTAGGTATTCCTAGTGTACCTTTACAAGTTCCACTCTGCATTATCGGAGTGGATGGAAATTAACTTCCTATGGCTAACATCCACTGCATGACTTCAGAAGTCACCATGCAAATTGGCGCCCATAGGGAGTTAATTTCTAAATACTTCCATCAGCTGAGAGCCCAATTATCCTTGGTCTTCCATGGCTTTGCAAGGACACTCCCACTTAAGATTGGAGTGAACCTCAAATCCTGTCGTGGAGATCCCAATGCCATCAATCATGCTTGCCGTCTATCCAACCCCCACAAATCATGTTGTCTGGAGTTCGGTTATCTAATCAGAGGACCCTCTTCTAGCTCTGTACCATTCCTTCAGAGATGTAGTCAGTAAAAAGGCCACTGAGATGCTTCCAGGTCATTGGGAGTTGGACTGCTCTATAGACATGGCTCCTTGGGGAACTATAGACATGGCTCCATCCTAGAGATGGCTCCTTGGGGAACAGTGTTTCCTCTCTCACTTCCTGAGACCCAGCCAGGTTTATCAGGGAGTCTAAATCACCCACAGGAGCTGGTCTCTTCATTGTTAAGAAAAAATATGTAGGTCTGAGTCTGTGCATTGATTACCGGGGCCTGAATTCTATTACCATCAAGGGCCGTGCTCTCTTACCCATGATCTCGGAGCTCTTTGATTGAGTAAAAGGGGCAAAGATATTTACCAAACAAGACCTCCACGGGGCTTACAATCTTATCAGAATCTGATCTGGGGATAAGTGGAAGATGGCGTTTAACACACGTGAAGGCCATTAAGGGTATTTGGTCAAGCCTTTTGGATTAAGCAATGCTCCTTCTGTTTTCCAAAAATACATAAATCATTTCCGGTACCTGTTATTTGAGTATGTGTTGTTATATCTAGACAACAACCTGGTATTCTCTGAAGACATAGTGAGCCATCGCCAACATCGTTTCTGTAATATCTACCATCAATTCATCAGAAACTACTCGTCTATCACAGCTCCCATCACTGCTCTTGCCAAGAAGGGTCAAGACACCTGGGTGTGGCCTTCCAAGGTAGACAAAGCTTTTGTCCTTCTAAAGCAGTGTTTTATTTCAGCACCCATTCTCAGACAACCTAATTATGACCAGCTTTTTTTCCTGGAGGTGAACGCCTCCACGGTTGGAGTTGGGTCAGTGCTTTTGCAGAAAGATGAAGAGGGCAGGTGGTATTCCTGTGGCTTCTTTCCTGTAAATTCTTAATCTTGGAGAATAGTTATGCTGTCGGGGATAAAGAACTGTTAGCCACCAAGTTGGTTTTTCAGGAATGGAGATGCTTGTTAGAGAGAGCAAAATTTCCGGTGACAGTTTATACCGATCACAAGAACATGATGCATCTTAAAACAGCTTACTGCCTGAATTACAGTCAGTCTAGATGGTCATTATTCTTTGATCAATTCAATTTGGCAATTACCTACCATTCTGGTAACATCAAAGCTGATGCTTTATCCAGAGAATTCAGTTCTGATGAGGTGGACGAAGTATGGGAAGACAAGTCGATTCTAAACCCTGTTTGCGTTGTGGCAGTCACCAGCAAGGTCAAGATTCCGCCAGGGAAAACATTCATAGCACCCATACTCTGGCCTAAACTACTTCAGTGGGCACATTCATCATGCTTCATGGTCATACAAGTGTGAAACCTCTGGAACTAACCCTCAGGAATTATTGTTGGCCAACTGTGCATTGTGATGTCAAGGACTTTGTGGCAGCTTGTTCTACTTGTGCAACACAAGGTTCCACCTCATCCTCCCTCAAGTTCTCTGTGTCCACTATCATTGCCTGATCGTCCTTGGTCCCATATATCCATGGAGTGTTGTTACTGATCTACCATCCTGCCAAGACTTCAATACCATATGGGTGGTGGTGGACAGATTTTCCAAGGTAGTTCATTTAGTTCCATTGAATTGTCTACCTTCTGCTCTGAAACTAGCTGGTGTTCATAAGGGAAATCGTCAGGCTGAATAGGTTCACAAAGAATATTGTCTCGTACCATGGGGTGCAATTTACCTCTATATTCTGAAGGTCATTGTGTAAGGGCTTTTGGGTCAACCTAAGTTTTTCCTCATCCTACCACCCTCAGTGTAACAGTCAGATGGAGCGAGTAAACCAGGACCTGGACATTATTCGGATGTAAGATGATTGGTTCACCCTGTTGTCATGCACTGAATTAACCTACAATAATATGTTTCATGAGAGAACAGGTCATTCTCCATTCTTCATTCAGTATGGTCTGCATCTGGTGTTCCCAGAATTACCAGTCCTCCAACCTGGGTCACTTCCAGCCATTTGTGGTATGGTGAACTGGTTCTTCAAAATCTGAATAGAGATAAAGAAGAATCTCTGCAAAGCCTACTGAAGGTATAAACTGGTAGTGGACAAAAAAAGGAGGAGTGGTCTTTACTGAGTCCTGGTGACAAGGGGCCTAATTCAGACCAACTCGTTAGATGCGGACACTCGCTCCCAGGATCTGGAAATTCAGCTAAATGACATCAAAGCAGCCGCTCGCACGGCAAGGCATAAGCACGCCCACTATGTCTTGGCGAGCGATCACTTTGTGCTTACAGACGTCCACCAGCCTGTCTTTAGCCACCCACTAGCATATGTCATCTCCAGGAAGTATATACAACCATTGGTACATCGGGTTTCATCGGATCTGACCGCAGCACTTGCGGTTGACTGTACCCTACTGCAAGCACTGAGATCACTTCAGTGTATTATTCAACCAGGTGATGTGTACTACGATGCTGCCTGTTAATTATGCACGCCCCAGAAACGGCGTTGAAACACTCTGGCACGCCTGCATCTGCAACTCCACTCCCCTGTTACTGCTGGCCTGCCCATTACCACCCACAAATGGCCTCTCCTGTCACTCATTCCACTGGGCTGTCTTTGCAGGGCAAGCGAGCACATTCCAACACTTGTACTATTTTGCGCATACGCACTGCGAACTATACGCATGCGCACATTAGCAAACATCATCTGCAACGAGTGGCCACTTGCTAGCGAGTGGGCCTGAATCAGGTCCAGAGTCTGGTTGTCAAGAAAACACATGCAATTAAAAGTCCCCACTATGAAGTGCACTCTGATATTCATTGGTCCCTTCCAGATCCCTCAGGTGATTAATTTCATGGCATTCCATATGAAACTTACAGGTACACTTAGAATACTCAATGTATTTCATATCTCACTACTAAAATCCCTGGTGCTTAATCAATTTTCAACACCTTGCAATCCTCCCTGTGCAATTCTTTTAAACCACCAGGAGAAATATGAAGTGAAGCAGATCTTGGATTCCAGGGTTTCTAGAGGATCTGTTTAGTTTTTGGTAGATTGGAAGGGGTATGGTTCTGAGGAATGCTGTTGTTTCAAGGCCTCAGATATGCATTCACCTCAGCTTCTCCAGAAGATCCACCAAGCGTTACTTAACGGGTCTGGCAGCACCACTTCTGGTGTTTCAGCTCTGGCACCTTTGCGCCATTCCTGATGTGGCTGCTAGTACCGGCGGCCACTGCTCCACTAGAAGTGTGTGCACCAACCTGCAGGAGGATTAAAGAGACAGACACACCAAATCATGTTTGGCGTGAGAAGTGAACTATCAGAGGGTGTCTCTGGGCACTACACATGTGCCAGAGTATAGGCTCTGAAACCATACTCCAGCATTCCTAATGATTCCTACTGCTCATCCCTGGCCTTGGCCTTGCTTGTGACCTGATTCCATATTCTTCCTTTTACTGTGCTTGGTATTCCGTTTTTTGACTTTGGCTATTTCCTATGACCTGTTTACGTCTAATCCCTAGTAGTGCCTTGTCCATTTGGTTCTGACTTGTTGATAATGTTTGTACACCTTCATCGTACTGCACTCTAATCCAGAGTACACCAGCACCTGTACTAGGGAACCAAGTCAGCGGGCCGCGACCTGCATGACGGAAGTCCAAACCTCCTTGCGGGGGTCCCTGGTGCATACCGCTGGCACATTAGACTCTGCACCTCAGTACTGGGTCTTGCTAATCCAAAAAGTATGGGCCAGCATCTATTATCCATCCGTGAGCATGTTTCCATATCGTCTCTGGTAGATGACTCCTTTAGCTGCCATTGTGGGCTTTCTCAAGCCTTGCCCAGAGCCCCTCCTCTTTTCCGCTAACTGTGTGTGGCTGGTCTTCTTCATTAGGGGGTCGTCAGCCACTTTACCAATTATTATTGCTTACTTTCATTCATGCTTTTTCTTGTGGTTCCCAGCGTCCTTTCTTTCTCTTTCCACTACACTGCTTTCTATTTTGACTTTGAATGCTAAGGACCTTAATTCTCTAAAAAAGCACTCAATGTTGTTCTCCTATATTCATTCCCACTCAGCTGATATAGTTTTCCTACAGAGTGGGGGCCAACCCTCATTATTCTACTCAACAGTTCCCAAAAGTTTTCTATACTAATCAAAGGTCAAAAGTTGTAAACTGTAGATTTTGTTTTGCAACTTTGTTGCTTCTACACTGCTTGACTCTCTCCATGATGAGGATGGCCTTTGTCTTTAGTTAAAAGGTCTGCTCAGAGGGCACAATATTACTATAGCAACAGTACAGTATATGCCCAAACTCTGTTAAATACACTTTTTTCTATAGTTTATATTTGAACTCCATAATCTCCACCATGGAGAGGTTGTTTTAGGGGGATACTTTAATACAATTGATTTGCGTGCTCTGAATGCTCAATTAGCACCCCTTATCTTTCCTGTACTACTAATTCCAAGATACTGGGCCAGCAAATGTCCAAGACTGGTCTGATTCCTGGCGAGCTCTTTACACCACAACGAGGGATTATACCATCTATACCCACTCACATGACTCCTATTCCAGGATCAATATGCTCCTTTGTTTAGCCTCTTTGATTAACTCACTTATGTACTTGACCATTCATGCTAACCCTTGGTCTGACCACTCCTCTGTAGAGGTTTGTCTTTACTTGATGACAGCATGCTTCGGAGGGTGCTTCTGGAGACTTAACGAAATGATTATTATATTTCTGACTTTTAGACGGTACTCACTACTACAATGCGTGACTGTTTGATTTTGACACCAATGTAACACCTCGGGCTAAATGTAATAAGGTGCAAGTTATAAAATAATGTAAGTTTAGCGCCAAACCCACATTTTTTACAACTCGCACATGTAATAGGATGCAAGAACATGCAAACTCATATGTTACTTGCATTTCTACAAATTGAATGCCGGAACTTGCATCAAGATGTTTTCCCATTGAAACGTATAACTCTGCTAATGTAATAGAGTACAAGTTTTTAACTCATACAAAATGACACACATAAAACTCACAAAATAATAGACTTGCTTCAGGCTAGTGAGTACAGCCCAAGCAGGTGCAAGTTAGACAGAATCCATCACAGATCAGTGAGATCCGTGAAGGCTTCTATGTGAAAAAGCTAGTGAAGTGTTAGAAAAAAATGATGTGGGGTCCCCTCCTAAAAGAACAACCCGCAGGATCATATTGTGTACTATAACTTTAGACCCATTTCCCTCTTGAACCCGACATTCAATTGTTTACCAAGATTTTGCCAAATATGCTTAATGAGTTTTACCCACACTGATAAATCCAGTGATTTTGGTGCTTGATGCATAGAAAGCATTCGTGCAGTTTGCCTAGCCTTTCTTGTTCTCCACTCTTGAAGAGTTTGGCTTCCATGGTCGATTTTTGTATGCTGTCCAGTCTCTCTATCACAACCTCTCTTCTATGGTTACATCCAATGGTATCTGTGCAGAGGTGTTTAAGTTGGGTAATGGGACTAGACAAGAATCTCCCCTGCTTTTTGCATTTTATATTGCTCTATTAGCAGCAAGAATTAGAGCTAATCCTGACACAACTGGAGTGCCCCTGGATGGACATCAATGCATGTTTTCATTATTTATTGACGATGCGGTTCTCATGCTGTCCAATCCGACTGTATATCTCCCAGTACTGTTTCTGGAGTTCCACTGATTTGGTTCTCTTTCTATTTACAAGGTTAATGATGACAAATCTGAGGCATTCTCTTTGCATGTCCCTCATCATATAATGTTAGAATAGAATCCCCTTATGAGTTTCAGTGGCGTCCCACAAATATCCATTATCTGTGGATCTCTATCACCAAACATTATTACCAACTCTATCAAGCAAACTATACCTCCCTTCTTCAGATGCTTCAACAGGATTTATCAACCTGGAACTCACTTTAGATTTCTTGGATCGGTAGGCTTAATGCAGTGAAAATTAATGCTCTACCCAGACATCTTTATTCAGGAGCGGGCTGGGCAGGGGGCCATGTGTCCCCCGGGCCGTTACACTATTGAATGATTTGGGCCAGCATATGGCCATATTCACTGTCAGGGAAGTTTGTAGCATACACGCACACATGCACGCAGGCAGGCAGGCAGAAGCTGTCGATCACTAAACATACAGTGCAGGAGCTAGGACCCAACAGCTGCTTAACCCAGAGGTCAACAGCACAGGAGATTGGACCAATGGGAGACTTTCCTCCCTTAATGTCAGGGAAAACAGACTAGAAGAGTGTCAGTAAAGTCAGTGTGTGTCAGTAAGGTCAGTGTGTGGTGTGTGGTGACTGGACTGCAGAGAGTGTCAGTAAAGTCAGTGCTTGTGTGTGTGTCTCTGTTAGAGTATGCATGCTGCAGCTACTGTACAGTAACTGTGACTGGAGACCAGTGCTTAAAGTGGTCCTAGAGAAGTGGTGGAACTCACCCCCCCTCTCCCCTCCCCCACCCCCAGTGCTATTTCAATAAAGGGACAGCGCGCACGTTGAAAAAGGGGCATGGTCTAAAAAAAAACGGGCGTGGTCCCATAATAGTATTCCCGAACAAATTACACCACACAGTGGCACATTCTTGATTCACATTACACCACATAGTAGTGTCCCTATTCATGTATGACACACAGCAGTGCCCCTTTTACACAATGCCCACATTTGTGCCCCTTATACACAATGCCCATAGTAGTAGTGCCCCTTATACAATGCCCACAGTAGTAGTACCCCTTACATATAATACCCACCGTAGTGGTGCCCCTTCCACATAATGTCCACTGTAGTGGTGTCCCTTATGCAATGCCCCCAGTAGTGGTAGTGCCCCTTATGCAAAGCCCACAGTAGTGGTAGTGTCCCTTAAGCAGTGCCCTCAGTAGTGGTGCCCCTTATGCAGAGACCCCCTTATGCAGTGCCCCTTTTGCAATGCCCCATTAGTAATCCCTCTGTAATAGTGCCCCCAATAGTAATGCCCCCTGTAGTAGTGCCCCAATAGTAATGCTCCTCCTTAGTAATGCCCCCAGTAGTAGTGCCACCTGAGTAATGCCCCCAGTAGTAGTGCCCCCTGAGTAATGCCCCCAAAAGTAATGTTCCCTGAGTAATGCCCCCAGCAGTAGTGCTTCCTGAGTAATGTCCCCAGTAGTAGTGCCCCCTGAGTAATATCCCCAGTAGTACCCCCTGTAGTTGTACCCCCTGAGTAATGCCCCCAGTAGTAGTGCCCCTGAATAATGCCCCCTGTAGTTGTACCCCCTGAGTAATGCCCCAGTAGTAGTGCCCCTGAATAATGCCCCCTGTAGTTGTGCCCCCTGAGTAATGCCCCCAGTAGTAGTAGTGCCCCCTGAGTAATGCCCTCTGTAGTAGTGCCCCGTGTAGTTGTGCCCCCTGAGTAATGCCCCCAGTAGTAGAGCCCACAGTAGTAGTGCCCTCTGAATAATGCCCCTTGTAATTGTGCCCCCTGAGTAATGCCCCCAGTTGTGCCCCCTGTAGTAGTGCCCCCTAAGTAATACCCTCTGTAGTAGTGCCCCCTGATTAATGCCCCTGAAGTTGTGCTCCCTAAATAAAGCCCCCAGTAGTGCCCCTTGTAGTTGTGCCCCCTAGTCCCGTATTGTGAAGCCGATGCAAAAAATACCAAAACTAATACTTACCTTAAGTCCCGCTCCCACGTCCACTGCCGTCGCCTGGTCCGCGGAGCTGCTCCTTTGAACAATGGGAGAGACATCATGAGTGAGCTCCAGTGTCCGGCTGCTGCTGGCGCTGCAAGGAGGTAGCCTGGTGCCCGCTGGTAACAAAATCTCAGCAGGCACCCAGCAAATGCAGCCTCCCTGTGGCGCCGGGGTTAAGTGGGTCGGAGGAGGCGGAACTGGTTCCGTCTCCAAAAACAAGTGACGGAATGCAGTTCCGGCCCACTTTAGCCCCTGCTGGAGACTGTCTCTGGTCTATAAAAGCCTCAGTACTGAATGCCCCACACATAGATAGCTAGGATTGCAGATGGACAGATCACAATGTGACTGTCTTATTGTGTCTTGTGAACTATTACTTTATGTATTACAGTGTATAGTGCAGTGGTGGAAATCCCGGAGGCATCGTAAGCATTTGCATCTGGGTGCCAAATGTGGAGAGGAGAACCAGTGGGGGTGCCCAAAAAAGGAGTTTGGGAGGAATAAGGCCCCAAGGCCCCTCCTAGCGCAGTTGATAAGGCAGGCTGGAGGCAACTCGGGACAACATGTAGTACTGCTGCACACTTTACCTGAGAATTGTACCTTTCTTCAAGTTCCCCTTGCCTCCACTTCCCTGTGTCCCCACCTCCAGCTTCTGTATGGCTGGAGTATGGGTGTAGATAGCCAGCTTCTGTATGGCTGGAGTATGGGTATAGATAGCCAGCTTCTGTATGGCTTGAGTGTGGGTGCAGATAACTTGCTTCTGTATGGCTGGAGTGTGGGTGCAGATCGCCAGCTTCTGTATGGCTTGAGTGTGGGTGCAGATAGCCAGCTTCTGCAGCCAGCAGCAGTGAGGACCTATTCTGAAAGCAGCAGAGCTATTGTTAGATGCCATCGCCTGGTGGAGCCTGTATTGTATTGTGCAAAGGTTACCTGGGCAAGGTGGGCTCAGCTGCGCTGTTCTGAGTATGTCCAACTCTGCACCACATCACTGTCAGGTACATTCCCTCCATACAACCACCAGTAGTCCCACATATCTCAATGTGTTGGATAACATTATATATATATGCAGCAGATAGTGTAGGCTTTTACTATGCAGGTTCCTAATAATGCCAGATACTGTACAACCACAATTTGGGCCTCTCAGCTCTCAAATCACCAGTGCAGCGCTTAGTCTGGGGATGAAGTTCGGACTGACAGCATGACAGATGAGTGTAGCAGTGGGTAGGGGGTGGATGAAGTCACAGTGTGGATGGGGGGTCAACAGATAGCACTGTCTCTGGGCACCAAGGGTGGGAGGCTGCTCATGGGCCAGTACCGTGTGCTTGCTCCCCAGGATAAAAGTTGCCAGCCAGTCCCTGTCTATATTTATTCCAAACATTCCTTGGAAACTTCATATGGAGTGGTAAAAGACCAATGCTGAGCCGTCTGACTTTGTCTAAATCAACAGATAGTGGCAGTTTGGCCTTCGCCTGCTGCAGAATTACAGTACTTTTATACCACCCAATTAATTCACATTATCTCATCTTACTCCCACCCCGGTATTTAGAAATGGGTTGACATTGAAAATAATTTATCCACAGATATGCAAGTTGGGTTCATCCCCTAGGTTGCCATGTATTTACGGATCAGCTTTGGCATATGACCACCCCTCTAACCAATTCACATTGATGTCCTGGAATGCAGTGTATAGTCGTTTCTCATTAACATCTTACCCATCCACTTTACCACCCATATGGAATTGGTGGAATTGGGGCTTGGTAGGCATATTTTCCATATATGGTGGACATTTTCTGTGATTCAACAGTTTTGTTTTATGGCCCTAAATCTTATGTTGGTGGTTACCTCCTGCACTGTGCCCAGGGCTCTACTAGTCCTTTTGTTTCATGGGCCTTTGCATTCAGCATCCAAGTCTGTGAACTCTTCTAAACTTCTAATACAGTAGCTAAACTTTGAAAATATCCTCAATCTCCCACCTGTATGCTCTTTTCAATCAGCTATGGTATGTTTCATCTATGGAATATATTCCCTCCCTTTTAAATGATACTCTCCACAAGTATCAACAGGTATGAGATCCCTGGTACACCATCAATAATTCATCTATGCCAGGTTCCTCCTTATAAAACTTTTGTTGTGTTTTATTGTTGCTCTACCCTTCTTCTTGCTCCCTCTATTGCCTTATTCTATTTTATATTAGGGCTTCATGATTTTTATGCCAACAGATGATATTGGCCTACTGTTCATTAAATAGACTTTTGTTGTCTTGTTGTAAAATAAAACCCAATGTATGTCAACGCTATGTTCTCATTTTCAATTGCCCAGATTTCCGGGCTCTTTCCTTCCATGTTTATATGGTGCCTATGTTATTTGATTATCACATTTTGTTCCCCATACTACTGTATCATATAACAAAAAAAGGTTTAAATAAATAAAATGTTTATCCCCACCAAAGTGCAACTAGAATGTTCAAGATTACATCCATTAAATGCATTAGATGAGATCTGATCTTCACAACATAGAAAATGGCATTGAAATCAAGTGCAAATGGTTGTACACTCAGGACATTTCCCCCCAAAATGCACTCTGTTTAGCAATATATGTAACTGCCATTATCCTACTCTGCAAATTTAAATCTTGTTTTTGCTCTGCTCCAAAACTATAGACACATCAGTAAGTCTGCTCAGTATTTTACAGAGATTACCCCTACTCAACCTAACTTCTCCAATTGGCTGATGCAAACCTCTGCCCCATCTTGTTCCATAATCTTATGCTCTTGGTGAAAATGTGGGTACATCCACCTGTGCAAATTGAAGCACGGTTGCCTCAAAGAAGGTTCGTTATGCATTCAGAAGGTCAACAGTCAGAATATCGACAAGGTCATTAGGTTGACAATCAATATGTAAACATGTATTAAGGTTGACATGGTTAAAATGTCGACACATTCAGCATGTAGACATTTAACATGTTGCCACAAAAATGATGACAGATGGCTATTTTACCTAAACCTAAGCCTAACCTTAAACCTAAAATATGTTGACATTTTTGTGTCGACATGTTAAATGTCAACATTCTGAGTGTGTCAACATGTCGACCTAAATGTATGTCTGCATATTGATTGTCGACATAACAACATGTCAACATTCTGACTGATGACTTTCAGAACCTGTGAACATTCTGACTGTCGACCTTCTGAATGTCAACAAGTTGACCAGATACCACTAGAATTAACCCTTTTCTAGCAAGATCATACAGTATGTTCATCATGGTATAAAACTTTATGACAACTATGTTTAGCAGCTCTAAAGTAAGGGCACATTCAGATGAGCATATTTAGAGAAGTTGCTTACAGCTATTGCAGCCGAAACTTGGACAAGCTGCTCTGAAAATTGGGTAGGCATAGGGAAGATTGATCCCAGTTCCTGCATGCCTCTTCTGTTCAGCAAATTAATCTGTGGTCAATTCGTAACAGCAGAACATTGTGAATCTTGCTATCACTGTAGCCCATGTGAATATGAGATATTTGCAGAGCAGTTTGCTAATGTCACATTATTTGGAGCTCGCTTGTCTATATGAGTTATTAGACAAAATCGACATGAACCATTTTATCTCGGAATAAGAGTGAATGCAATTGTGTTGAAATGAGAAAAATAATGTAGATTTTTTTTTTCCATTGTATGCAACAGACATGAGATAAAAGTGAATATAGACTTATCCACTGATCAAATATTGAAAATAATGTAAGAGTAGTAATAAAATAAAGTGCAAATATGGGGTAACTCAAAACACCCAATAGAAGTTTGCTTTTGTTATCTAAGTTGCAATAAATCACTCAAAGCTATTTGCTGATTGTCTTCCTTGGCACCTGTACTTTTTCACTTTCTTAGCAAATAACCCGCACTGTACATACAGTTTGTAGTCCATAAATGTAACATTTTTTAACATTAAAACTAATGCATGAAACCCAATTGGAATGAGGAGTACATTTTCAAATAGACAAAATCTTTTGCCTTTATGCTTTGAATGCATACAGTATTTGGTAACAGTCCTGAAATCCATGGGACATTCCTGATCTTAATGATGCACCCTATAACAATTTACAAAGAATGTCTAAAAATGCACAGCTATCCTGCTCATTAGGTCTTGCAATATAAATTCACTAATTAGGGTTTCTAATATTTTGGTAAAAATCTTGATACCCTTGAGAGAAAAAATTTACTGAGACAACTAAAAACAATATACAACACCCATGACTCTTTTATTCTACAGTAGATGCATTAGCAGGTGGAAAATATACTATATTAGTTAATATTTTATATTAATAATCATTAAGACTATACTAGGGAAACTATAGTAGGACACATACAGTACATCAAAAGTAATGATGCTTGAATGCAAAGTATCTTCAAAATATAGGGGCTTATTAAATATTATTATTATTATTATTATTATTATTATTATTATTATTATTATTATTATTATTATCATTTATTTATATGGTGCCACAAGTGTTCCAAAGTGCCTTACAAAATACATAAACAAATAGGTTGACCAGTGACTTACAGTACAATACAATACAGGACAAGGAACATGAATAATATACATTGCTACATTAGCGACCATAAAACCCAGATAAGCCAAAAAGTAAAGTAACCAAGTGTTAGGTGCCCTAGTGGGGAGTAAGAAGTAGATGAAAGTAGCGTAAGGAGAAGTACAAGAGGGTAGAGGGCCCTGCTCGTAAGAGCTTACATTCTAAAGAATTCTATAATACAATGTAAAGTGCTCACTGTAATTGGTAGCAATTTATGATCCATTATTTTTAAAGTGTGGTATAGAAAATTAAATCAAAGCTAAGATTGTTCTTTAAGAGTTTTCTACATCTGCAAGGGTGAGATGTATGAAACCTCGGAGAGAGATATGAAATACCAACCAATAAGGTTCTAACTGTCATTTTACAGGCTGTGTTTGAAAATTATATTTGTGAGCTGATTGGTTGGTACTTCATATTTCTCTATTTTATCTCTCTCCAAGGATTGATACATCTCCCCCATTTGCTCCCAAGAGTGGGAAAGGGAAGAGTCATAGGCATGATCTCATTCGGTAAACATTACACGAGGACATGGGAAAACCAATAACTTAAATACACCTTTAACACTATGCTCAATTTATAACATGAGAAATAAGAATAAGAAAATAAATTATGGATGCCACATGAGACTCTTGAGGGCCACATGTAGCCCAGGTGACATGTTACCCATCTCTCAATACCATATATTTTAAATTTAGTTTAATGTAAAAGTAACAAAGGGAAAACAAATCTCAGAATTTGATATTCTCAGATGTTTAATATTATTCTTCAATTCTTATTATAAACATTTCATCAATGACATATTAAGGATTTAAAAAAAATATTCATTACTTGCTCCTTTAAATAAAAAACAAAATGGTTCAAATAACTGTATGGGGGGGAGGGAAGATTTCTGAAAAAAAAAAAGTTACATAGATTAAACTAATATAGACTTTTATGAAGCAATGTGTAATAAGAAGAATGGTTCAAGCACAAATATACAGTACACAAACATAGCAAGTAGAATTTAATAAACCATTGACATGAAAGTACTTTATATATTTTATATGTTATAGTTGAGTTACTGCATAATAATATAAATCATTATTAGAGAAGAATATAAAGAGGTTAACATGATAAAACAGTTGACAATGTTTACTAGCATCTGTTTTTCAAACTTGAAACCCATATCCACATTGGGTGCAATTTAAGTCTAAGGAGTAAATTTACTAAAGTGAGAGTTTTTAGAAGTGAGTTTTAGAAGAGATGTTGCCCATAGCAACCAGTCAGATTCTAGCTATCATCTTCTAGAAGGTGCTAGTTAAATGTTAAGTAGAATCTGATTGGTTGCTGTGGGCAACATCTCTTCTAAAACTCACTTCTAAAAACTCTCACTTTAGTAAATTTACCCCAATATGTCCACTCATTCATAGTTTTTGGTATTTTACCTATTTTAAACATTCTTTTGGCTATAAAATGTGAACCCAACTCAGTCTAGTAGACCCTTTAAAATTTAACCAAGAAAAATGACTAGAGGGTCTATTTTATCTTGCACTAATAATATTAATCCAAGGCATGTCTTAAATCCTAGACAGCACCGTTCACTATTAGCCTGTCCAATACACGCAATGGATAAATGATCTGTCAGCCTGTTGTAAATCAAGCAGATCAATGCAGCAACTTTAATAAAATTATCTAACTTACACAGGCTAATAAATCTTGCTACAAAGTGGCAGCACAATAGTGTAAATATTGTGTCACGTCAGAGAATGCAACAGAAAAAAACACAGCTGAAAACATCATAAAGCTTACTGACATCACTACAATGATTATTATTATTAATTATTATAATTAGTTTATTTATAATTAATTATATTAAAGATATTGCTATGTGTCTACTTTGTATTGAGAAATGCATAATCACGGTTACCTAAATCTACACTTATTATGATGTACCAACGTAAATAAAACACTTAATTCAGCAGAATTAAGCAGTATCATATGTGTAACTTTGAAGAATGAGTTTGTGTAACTTGGAAGAGATAGTTGTCTTATTATGTAATTGGCTGCGGTTTCCGATAGCAAGTTTCTTGTATACATGAACAGTCGTCCACATTAACAAAGGAGTAAACTTGAGGGCGGCCATGAGGACAGTTGAGATAAATATTTCTTGTGCTTGTCTTTGTTTCCCTACAACATGTACACCTTCGTTTCATGCTTTGAGATTCATGGGAATATCTGGAGAATAAAAGAGTTGATAAAAATAAGAGAGATACAGTATATGGTATAAAAAGATCAGAAGTGCTGACAAGACTAAATTGAAAAAATAATAGAATGCATTATTGAAAGAGCTTTAAAAATCTAGTGGGTGAGATATTGACTCATAGAGCTACCCTGCAAATAGAAATAGCCAGAACTCTGTTCTGATTTTGGAAAGTATTACAGTACTTGTATATTGTTCCTAGGCAGTGGAGTGTTCCATGTTAAACGTGTTACCTTGGATGTCTATTTTCTTTTAACAGTGGGTTGCTAGCATCTTCCTTTAGCACAAACAACTTGTCCAATGAAAACATGATTGTTTGGTATACAGTAGTGTCACTTTATGGGCGGAATTCAATTCTTTTCATCCCCTATCGCGCCCGACGGAGCTATTCTATTCTTGCTCCTGTCGGGCGCGATCAGCTGCCAAGCACTACATTTCAGCTCGCAGCCCCTGGGGGATGAGAGCTGAAATGTGCGAAAAGTGACATTTTTGGGCCCCCAAACATCACTTTTCGCAATTCGCGCCCAGCACTTTGGTCGGGGTTAGCCGTTTTACGCGGCTAAACCCGACCACTTTGGGTGCGATCAGCGTGAAACGCTGGCACAATTGAATAGCGGCCCGCGATCTAATGTCACTTTAGACGGGAGATGCGGGCCGCGAAATCAATTGAAATCCGCCCTATATATCTGGTAGTTAGATCATTACCCTCACACTTGTAACTACTGAATATATACAGTTTAATCTTCCATGTAATGTGGTTATTTGATGGTTGAACAAATGATCAGATCGCAAAATGCAGCCAGTTTATGTTACATCAATGGCTAAATCTACTATGCTGCACTTTTCAGGTTGATGCATCTTTGGCGGTTTCATCTGCTGGCTTTAAAGGAGCAATTATTTTCAATGGAAAACCAGGCATGTTTTGTATTGAATATATTTGCCCCTGTAAATCCAGAGGCAGAAACCGCACACAAAAAGTTGCAGTTTATAAAAGCACTACATAATAAATGTAATCCCAAATGCACTGATTTAAAAAAAGAAGAAAAATTTAATCATTTTTAGAATATATAAAACTCACAGTAATGTATTGGTTGCGTATGCAATCACGGAGCACAGAATGGTGGCGGTTATAATACTGATGCCAGAATCCCGATGGTTGACATGCCAACATCTGCAGGTAAGTAAACTAATCCTTACCCTACCCCTAACCCACCTTTCCTGCAGCCTAACCCTTACCCTCCGCTCCTGCAGCCAAACACTAACCCTCCCTCCCCCGCAGCCTAACCCTCCCCTCCCACAGCCTAACCATAATCCACCCCCTAGTGCCTAACCCTAACCACTAACCCTAAATCTAACTCTAACCCTAAACCTTACCTTCAAAATCGCGGCCACCAGGATTGTCGAACTGGGCTTCTGACCCTTGTCGGGATTCTGGCGTAGGTATTGTGACCGCCGGCATCGTTTGCGCCGGTATCTGAGCTACATCCCGTATTTTACATTATAAATACAACATTATAATTTTACCAACATCTATAAGAAAATGCAATTTTAACATTAAGCTTGGTGTCAGTGTTATGACTGTCACTCTTCTGTTATCATAGATTTTGTCATTTGCAGCAAACAGGGTTGAATGACACATGAGGCACATTTTTTAAATGAATAAATGATTGGTACGGTATCTAATATTTATTATTTGATTTATTATCATTTATTTAAATTACGTAACATTGAAGATTCCAATTTAAACTAGGATTAGTAAAGATTTATTATATATAAGGAAATAGAAGGAAATATTTGCCCTAAAACATTTGGGTACTTACTCTGTATATGTTAAGCAGTATCCTGTACAATAATTTACAGCCACGTTCTCTTGTTTGCATACACCCTTTACTATAGTTATATTCATTGATGTCAGAAGGCAGTCATCTGCGACAGGATAAACATTCATTTTCATTAGAGAGTTACAATAAACCAAATTCCAAAATTACAGACCAGGGGGTAAATTTACTAAGAATCGAGTTTGGGTGAGATTGGTTGTGTTTGAGTTTAGCATTTTTTTCAAACTGGCAAATTTACTAAGACCAAACAGGTGCGAGTTTGGAAGTGAGTTTTCTCTTCTCACTGTTCAAACTCATGTGAGTTTGCAAACTCAACTAAACTCACCATCGGCCAAACTAGAAAAGATGAAACTCGCAAATGAACTAAGAATCGAGTTTACAATATCGGGTGAGTTTGTAGCAAATTCACTGTTATATTGAAGTTGTAAACACTCACCTCCTGAGCTGCGAGTTTGGCAGAAACATACACAGATCAGTGTGATTTGTGTATGTTTCTGGCTGAATACCTAATATATATTTGTTTATTTGTAAAAAAATATGTAGGGCCCCCCCCCCTAAAGCTTAACCAGCCCCGTACTTGCCAGCCTGTCCTGGTACCTAAAATTACGGGGAACAAAATGAATAGGGTTCCACCGTAAATTAGGTACCAGCACCTGGCTGCAGGGCCAGTCCTGGTTTTAATTATCGGGGTAACAAATTTGTGTAGGGGTACCCCTATAATTAAAACCAGCTCTGGACCCTTTCTAGCGGGGGGCTGATGCCACAGCCAGGGGAGCCCTTTCACCGGGCCCCCCAGCTGCAGCATCAGCCCTGACCACTAGTCAGCCCAGGGCACCCCTGGCCTAGGCTGATAGCCCGGGGCTATCCCCGCAACCCCTGGGCAGTGGGTGGCGGGTTGATAGTGTAGGTGTAGTGTGTTGATACAGTGTATTCGGGGCCCTGTGTGGATTACTGCAGAGAACATCGTGGGACAAAAGGTGAGTATTGGATCTTTTTTTCCAGGTACAACCATTGGGTACTTTACGTTGAGAAGAGGACGTGAGCATCTGGAAGGAGGTGTGTGTGTATGTATGTATGTAATAAAACTTTATATTCATGGTGTGTGTGTCTTGTGTTTTTTTACACATTTCATTACAGGCGAACTACAGGTCCCAGTGGCCCCTTAATGCCCCACATGCAGGTAATTGTGGTTCTCCAAGTACCAGCTTGCGGGGGAGGCTTGCTGGGACCTGCAGTTCTACTGTAAAGACAATGTTGTTTTTTCAATTTTTCACACTACACCTACACTATCAACCCGCCACCCTCCGCCCCGGGCTATCAGCCTAGATCAGGTGTGTCCTGGAGAGGGGGACCTCTTTATTAGAGGGGTCCCCAACTCCCCTGGGCTGACTAGTGGTCAGGACTGATGCTGCGGTTGGGGGGCACAGTGAATGTGGCATCAGCCCCCCCGCTAGAAAGGGTCCAGAGCTGGTTTTAATTATAGGGATACCCCTACGCAAATTTGTTACCCCGATAATTAAAACCAGGACTGGCCCTGCAGCCAGGTGCTGGTACCTAAATTATAGTGGAACCCTACTCATTTTGTTCCCCGTAATTTTTGGTACCAGGACTGGCTGGCAAGTCCGGG
Organism: Taudactylus pleione; assembly: GCA_031769625.1. Lineage (NCBI taxonomy): Eukaryota > Metazoa > Chordata > Amphibia > Anura > Myobatrachidae > Taudactylus > Taudactylus pleione. Next base: position 4,616,445 of record JAUIMM010000108.1, read on the forward strand.
GCTGGTTATGCTTTTGGGGGGGACCTTATGTCATTTTTTTTCTAACTTTTAACAATTATTTTACAGGTTCAATACACAAGCAGCCTTCACATATTTCACTGATATCTGCAGGCTTCGAGTAAGTAATTTCAACTAAACTCTCATCTAAACTTTCATCTAAACTTGCAATTTTGGTGAAAAAAACTCACTTTGCTTCACCATCGGAAAACTCACTTCTTAGTAAATTTGATAGTTTTAAAAGGGATAACTCTCCCGAGTTTTGGTGAAGCAAAGTGAGTTTAAACACAACCAAACACATCCAAACTTGATACTTAGTAAATTTACCCCTAGTACTCAAAATGGACAAGAACAATTCAATTTGTAAGGGAACAGAGGCCCTGATTCAGAGCCGGATGCTCTGACAGAGCGCTCGCTCTGAATCAGGGCTGTCCTTCATTTTTAGAGCGGCCTCCTGGCTGCTCGTATTGCTGTGGGTGACCACCCACAGCTATAGTGAGCGGCCAGGAAGATGGTCTCCCTTGTGGTAGGGTCTCCTTGCCGCAAGCCCTGGAGTGCTTCTGGCTCTATCAGAGCCAAAAGCACTCCCACTGACATCACTTGTGTTGTCAGTGGGGCCAGCCTCAGACGGTAGGCGTTCCCATGGGAACGCCTCCGTCTGGGCAGAAACGCCCATGGCACGCCCACCAAAGGGGGCGTGCTGTCACTCACCATCGACAGCACGCCCCCTTTGTAGCGAGACCCATAGCGATGGCTTGCCCATCGCTATCCGTGTCTCGCTCATGCGCACAACGGAGCCAACATCAACCCGCTTGCGAGTGCTCAGCGCTCGCGAGCGGGTCTGAATTAGGCCCAGAATTTGTAGACTTGTAATCATGAGACCATGGCAAATGTATTTCAGCAACACCAAGTGTGCCTAAAACAATTTTCTTAGAAAGACATTGAAAGTTCGTGCAATTTTTAAAGTTACATTCAAAGAATCTTACCACAAAGTAAAAATGCGGAGAATACCAAGGCATAATACAATGTATGAATTTATTTATGTAGCAAGTTCAATAAAATCACAAACGTTTGATCAATAGGCAAGGTTTTAAGTCACACTAAATGCTCACCACATGTATTATTTAAAAGGTTCCTTATTTTCTCATCTTACTGTAACACACGGTTCATTTGTTTGCCTTATTTCCTACAAAAATCCATATGGTTGCTGTACATTTTGTCGACATTAGAATGTCATAATGTCAACATGTAGCATGTCAATATTGACCACATTGACAATCATCATGTTGACCATCATGAAATGTTGATATGATTAGCATGTCGACAGAACATCCCTGGTGGTCTAGTGGTGGCTTACCTGGTCCGGCAGCTCCAGGGATGTCTTCTGGGTCTGGTGGTCAGCTGATGCAGAATCTTACATAGTTAAATAGTCTTATGTGGTGTAGGTTTGTTTAAAAATGTCCAAACTTGGATAAAACTCATTGGGTCATACCCCCACCACATAAGACTATTGAACTATGTAAGATTGGACTATTTATTGGGATAATACATAATGTTGTACATGCTCTGAATTTTTAATACAGGACTCTTTGAGTCACTGACATTGATTTACTAGTAAAAGTGTTATATTAGATACATGTGTGGTGTCTGGTTCATATACAGTACAGCACTGCTTATCAGCATATAAACTAACCCCACCCACCACCTGTACAAGCACCGGGACTAAAGGAACCAACAGGACGAGCGCAGCAGGATGAGTGCAGCAGGATGAGCGCAGCAGCATTGGGTAAGTACATACCTTCTGCACCATCACCAATTATTTAAGAACACCATCACCAATTGTTTAAGAACAGCCATTCTGTGATTTAAACTTTGGGACTATGGCCCTGATTCAGAGCCGCTCGTAAGCGGCCGCTCGTTCGTTCTGACCGATGTTCGCACATCTGCGCATGCGTACGGATTTTAATACACATGCGCGAACCAGTCAATGCGGCCGAAAATCGTTTGTTCGCTATATAGCGAATGCCTACTATTTTGAGTGACAGAAGGAGGCGTATGTGGGTGGTAACAGGGGAAGGTGCTTGAAAACGGGGGGTGTGGAATTCGAATGAAGGTGTGCTTAAAGGTCAAAACGGGCGTTTTAAGGGAGTGCATAATTAATACAGCAGCGTCATTGACCACGTCACTTGGTTTTTTTTACTCAGAACTGCTCGCAAAATAGCGGTTGAAAAAACCAGCCACAAGAATAGCGAGCAGTTCATATGCTGTTCGATGTACTCGATTAATCTAATAAATAGCGGACATGACGTATGCTGCGAGTGGCAAGGGGGCGTATTTTTCAAAATTACAACCGCAAGTTTTGCTCGCTCGTTCAGACTTAGAGGCGTGAACAGACCGCAAATAGTGAACGGTTCATTTGAATAGCCACCCCTTGTTTTAGAACGAACGACCGCAAATAGCGAGCGGCTCTGAATGAGGGCCTATATGAAGAGACATATTTAAGACATTAATAATTTATATGGACTATCCTTAAGAACACCCTCCCTACAGATTTAAAGTCGGGACTTTACATGAATACACAAAGAGGAGTATTTCAAGGAAGTCAATCAACCCCCTTGGTACTTAGGGCCTGATTCAGACCCACTCGCGAGCGGCTGTCTGCTCGCAAGTGGGTCAATGTTCTGCACTGAGCATGCGCACGACGGAGGGAGCTCCGTCGTGCGCATGCGCCAGACGCGACGAGCGAAGGACTTTCCTTCGCTCGTTGTGTCTGATCAAAGGGGGCGTGCTGTCGATGTTGATTGACAGCACGCCCCCTTTGGTAGGCGTGCCGGGGGCGTGCCTCCCTGACGGGGGCGTTCCTAAGGGAACGCCTACCGTCAGAAGCCGGCCCACTGACATCACTAGTGATGTCAGTGGGAGTGATTTTGGCTCTGATAGAGCCAAAATCACTCCGGGCCTTGCGGTTGAAAACCTCAACCGCAGGCTCCGGCTCGCAGTTTCGATAGTCGCGATGGTCAAGACCATCGCGGCCATCAAACTGCACGCTCATATAGGCTGTGGGTGGTGACCCACAGCTATACGAGCGTCCAGGAGGACGCTCCATAGTTATGGAGGACGGCCCTCATTCAGAGCGTGCGCTCTGCTCAGAGCGTACGGCTCTGAATGAGGGCCTTAGCCTCCTTTGTCTAGGGAGTCACATCAAGACATATATTATGATAATTTGACCTTAGTGCCCCGGAGCGCACCACTAATTTTCCCTTGTCTGATTATACAAAATAGATGTCGGGATACCTGTATATTTGGAGCAGCTAGGGACACTACATATAAGACCAAGAGCGCTCTACTCCCACCACATATATAAAATATTCTTAAGAGTCAATTTCTAGAAAAAGGCTATTATGCTGAATCACTGGATTTACAAATTAATGAAATATGTAAACTTAGAAGAGAAGAACTACTCAGACCAGGGGCCAAATGTAATATTGTGAGAGTTTAGAAAATGTGAGAGTTTTTTCACACTTTTTAAACTCGGCCAATGTAATAAGAGTCCAAGAACATGCAAACTCCCAAGTTTTCAGACTCAAAAAATCTCCCAATTTAAACTCTCATCCAGATATTTTCCCATTTTGAAGATACAGGGCCTGATTCAGTTCCAGACGGAATTGCAAAGCTGCTCGCAAGCAGGTTTGCAATTCCGTCTGCGCAGATATGGTAATGCAGCATGAGGCATCACACCTCCTTCTGCATTACGTATCCAAGCTGCATTGTCCAACATAGCATCAGATAATCTGCGGAACATCGGCCGGCTAAGGTGATCCAAGGGGTCACGCAGCTGACCACCACAGATGAGAGGAAGAAGCCAGGAAACCTCAGTCAGCCGATGGAGATTCTGGCTTCTTCCCTCCCCCCCCACGCCTCCATTTCAGGAAACAGAGGGCATCACCGCACCCTCCCCACCCACAAAGGCCAGCAGACTGTCAATCACTAACAATCTGCTCCCAGTCTCCATGTGGGAACGCAGACCCATTTTGCACATGTGCAGAACAGGTCATCTGCCTGCACAGATTCCCGATCGTCGGAAATCTGCGTTCAGATAATGTGAGTTTACTGCTAAACTCTCACATTTTCTAAACTCTCACCCTATTACATTTGGCCCCAAATGAGAAGAAAAATTAAAGTAAACACTATAATCTAGCCTTTTCTACACAATATAATACAAATCATGAGCAAATAGGACAAATTATAAGAAAACAGTGGAACATTTTAATGAAGGACCCCATTTTGAAAAACATTGTATTCGATGTCCACTTTTTGCATATAGAAAGGCCCCCACCATAAATAGCAAGTTGGTAAATAGTGCCTACATAGAGGACCATTGCAAAACTAGAAAATAAAAGAAAATGATTATTTATATGTGGGATGAGCAATATGTGCAAGGCATGTCATAGCGAGGTGAGCTGTATAAAATCCTTTACAACAGAAGAGGAAAAAGTATATAATATTTAAAAATGTATCACATGTAAGAGCACAATTGTTAGATATAATATACAGTACAATGGGCCATATTCAGATTTGGAAATAGAGTAAGTAACTGTGCTCCTTGGTAAAATCATGCTGCACTATAGGAGGGGAATATTAACATGATCAGAGAGATTTAGATTTGGGAGGGGTGTGTCCAAACTGAAATCTAAAATGCAGCATAAAAATACAGCTGCCCAGCATTTGTGGGCAGGGGCGTAGAGAGCCCGGCTGGGCCCAGGTGAAGGGGGCGTGGCCTGATCGTGGGAGGCGTGACCACGCCCCCTTGAGCTAAAGGAAAATAAACCACTTTTGCAGCACAGTTGTGCGCTCGGGAGGGGGGCACTGTGAGCCCCTCAGCCCGGTGCAAAGCCAGAGGGGGGTGCGAACAGTTTGATCGCTCCCCTACAGGCATATAAGACTGCTGCGGCTGCTGCTCAGCAGCTGCGAGCAGTCTCCCACTGCAGCCCAGCAGACAGCGTGTGCTGGGCTGCTGTGTGAGTGGGAGGAGTGAGGGAGGGGGAGAGCGGCGCCAGACCCGGGCCCCCGCCAGGCTCCTCTAGCAAGCCCATGCCTGGGTAAATAGTACCCGCTTCTCCCCCCTCTTGGCGCCCCTGTTTGTAGGCTACATGCCAAAGCAGACAGTATTTACCCCACATGCAAAATAAATGATGTATTTGCACCCCTTGCATAGCAACATTGTTTGTCCAGGTACAGTTACTTGTTCTAACTTACTCTATTCCCAAATCTGATTAAGGCCCAATGTCATTGCAATAAAATATATACGGGTAGAACAGCATGCTATTTGGAAATAGGAATGAAAAACATCTTAGAAACATTTAAAAAAGTGTTACAACAAGTCATAAATGTTCTACAAAAAAAAAAAATTTTGGGGATTTGAACTTGTAGATACCTCTTGGTCAAAAAATGATGCCACAACAAGTATAGCAAAATAATACATTAATTGGATATACAATCTAAAAGCTTTGCAACCAAAAGGTTGTATGATCTGGGTCTTTAAAAGATATATCCAATTAGGCGTAAATTACATTTATTTGTCCCTATTAGAAATATATATAAAAAATATTATGAAACAGTACCCATAATTGTTTTTCTGTATGCAGCAACATGTATTTGATCTATTACATCATTATATAATTCTGGTGAGTAGATATTAAATACAATTTTGGATGACATAGAACATACTTGCCGACTATGAGCTCCCACCTTCCGGGAGGAAGCTGTCGGGCTTCCACAACGGCGGGGCAGCAACAGGGGACTTGTCCCGACGGTGACGCATCATTGGGGGTGGAGCATGGGGCATGACATCGCGATCACGTCACTGTGGCCCGCGCCCTCTTCACAATGCCAATATTAATGGCATTGTGAAGCGCGGGGCAGGCCACGAAGACGCGATTCAGCGTGAATCGCGTCACCGCCCCCCTGCTGACGGGGTTTATACACTAATCGTGGAGGGGGGAGGGGCAGACAGGTCACCAGGGACCGAGAGATTTGCAAGCCTTCCCAAGGGAGCCGGGAAGGGCACACGATTTTCGGGAGGCTCCCAGCCAAATTGGGAGGGGAGGCAAGTATGACATCGAAGCATCTGCTATCAAGACTTAAAAATGAACTTTCCTTTTACTTTTATGTGTTTTTAGAATCCACATTTTTCTATATTGTTTTGTATATGTAAAATCAGGTTATTGGGAGATCTTTATAGATTAACAGGGTGCAAGCTAGGAGGTGCGCACTACGAATCCTTTTTTACTTCTAGAAAAGGATTTAATTTTCCCATGCCTAGAATTACAGTAGTGTAAACCTGGGGTTGCCCTTTGCATTTTATAATACAAAAATTGCATTTTACAATAACACTTTGGTAGAAAAGTCCTTTTCTAGGTGCACTTCGACCATTGTAACAAAAAGCTTGAAAAACGCAAAAGCGATGCATGCATTGAAGACCAGTGGCCTATTCATTGTGTGCAGTGCAATAGTGTAGCACAGGATGGCGCTGGGTGACGAGCCCTGTGATGCAAGCTGGGTGAGTAGAATGGGCAGGGAATCAGTTATTAGAAAAAAGCTCACTAATTACCAGTGGAAAAGTTGATGTTAAATACTAGCTTAATTGCTTTGCATCTGCTGAGTACTCCATTCAGTCATGATTTAGCTAGTGTGGTCAGGCGTCCCAACTGGGAGATTCCTTAAAGGTCTGGAATATAATTAACTGGAATGCCAAGCTGGTATGTGTAGATTTGCCCTGGCTGTTGGTAAAGGTGCTTGCTGGGGAGAAACCGCTCATTAGATGCTTTTACTCGCTCCCAGTGTATGCAAATCCAGCGGCACGCCCAGCAGGAAAGGCGATTGCTAGGCAAGGCATAAGCACGCAACTATGTCTTGGCGTGCTATCACTTTGTGTGTGGAGATGCCCACCAGCCATTCTTAATATGCCCACTAGCGCACATCATCTCCTGAGAGTGCATGAAATCATTGGTACATCGAGCAACATCGGATGTGCTCGCAGCACTTGAGGTTGACTATACCTTGCCGCAAACACTGCGATCACTCCACAACCAGGTGATGTGTACTATGACGGTGCCTGTTAATTATGCATGCCTCTGAAAATGACATTGAAACTCTCAGGAACGCCTGCGTTCATACCTCCACTCCCCCATTTCTAGTGGCTTGCCCCTCTTACCACCCACAAACGGCCTCTCCTGTCACTCATTCAACTGGGCTGTCTATGCTAGCGCTTGCGCTTCCCGATCTTTTGCAGTGGTTCGCGCACGCTAATTGCGAAACATACGCTTATGCAGATTGCAAATATAGGCCAGCTACGAACGACCGCATCCTAGCAAGCGGATCTGAATCGGCTCCTCTGTCCCTTGTTATGGATAAAACAGACTGGTGTCCCGGGTCAAAGACAGAACCTTAAGTACAGCCGGCAGATGTATGGAAAGAAGCTGCTGTCACAGCAGCTTGTGTACTGGGATATTAATGTAACTCCAGATAGATGTCCTGGCTGTTTGTGAGGCAATACAGGCTGTAATCATGGTTAGATATACTGCCCTCTAAGGAGATGTGCTCAATGTTCAATCTGTGGCAGCACTTCAAGATTTCGGAGGGGTCCCTCTTTAACAGTATATATAGTCTATAGGAGAAATGTGCTCAACTGATCAAACTAGCTGTATGTACAGTCTATTCAAAATAATACCCCTTGGACTGAATGTAAAACAAATATATGTATTTATTCAATAAAATTGTCAATTTGGTATTACCCCTAGTGCCTCGTCACAGGCAAGATAAGTGATCGTGATGGTGTCCTCTATGCCTTGTTCATTGCGGGGGGTTCAGATACTCCTTCAGGGATCTCTTTCCGTATAATCTTTTCTTTTGGCAAATGTCATACGTTCCCCAGGAGGTCTGCTATGCAGCCATCAGTGAGGGATGAGGACGAAGAAGAGGGGGTGAGTACTACGTCTTATAGGCGGTGTCCCACATGTATTCTCACTGGAGTCGACTGGAGATATCTCTAGAAACACCAGTGTGGGTTGATAGAGGTGATCTTACTTCTTCCATTAGGTTGTTTGGAAACATAATCACAGATATTCTGCTTTTATCAGTCTGCCTGGATCTCCCAGGAAAGGGAACGCTCCTATCTTCCTGCTGGCTACAAATGGAAAGTACCCGTGTTGCACTAATATATCCAGTTCCTTAAGTGCTGGTCGCGGAGTACAGTATAAATGTTTGCAATGCGATCTGGGCACTATATTAGCGCCCATGCATCACAGGATGTGATCATACAGCCTGAATGTAACAAAAAGCACATGCAGGGACAGGGACTCTGAACGGAGCCCATCCCTGCGATGTGCTTGGAGTGAAGCGACCGCATTAGTGGTCTCTTCACTCCTTTGCCAAAGGGAGGGATCTTAACTAACCCTCTCTAAGTAGCTTTTGTGATGTGTAGGCTACAGCAGGCAACCACCATCATCAGATGGCTGAAAGCATTACATTCCAGAAGTTGGTAAATATGGCAGCATTGCATCCCCCATAGAAACCTATGGATTAGATAGATTGCAGCAGGTATCAGAGATATATGCTGCATTCCCTCTGTTATACATTCCGGGGATACAAAATATTTTTTAAATGGGTGTTTTTGGGGAATATGATGCAAATAATTATTAATAAATGGGCTCCTAAAGCAGAGGAGCCAGATTAGTATGCAGTTAGGGTTTAACAGCAGCAAGTGCTCAACGTGTTCTGTTCTGTGGAACTGATTCAGACCCGGTCGCAAGCGCAGTGCTCTCGCAGCCGGGTGGATGGTGGGCCAGTGCACATGTGCACAACGGAGCCGGCTCTGTCGTGCGCATGCGCGAGACCCGGATAGCGACGAGCGATCAATCGCTCCGGGTCTCGCACCAAAAGGGGCGTGCTGTCGATGTTGAGTGACAGCACGCCCCCTTTGGTGGGCGGGTTGGGGGGGTGGCTGCCCAGACGAAGGCGTTCCCATGAGAACGCCTACCATTTGGGGGCGGCTCCACTGACATCACAAGTGATGTCAGTGGGAGAGCTTTCGGCTCTGTTTGAGCCGAAAGCTCTCTGGACTTGCGGCCACGAGACCCTACCACAAGGGTCTTGACCATCGCGACCATCATCATGGCCGCTCGCTATAGCTGTGGGTGGCAACCCACAGCAATGCAAGCGGTCAGGAGGCCGCTCCATAAAAAAAAAAAAAACGCCCTGATTCAGAGCGAGCGCTCTGTCAGAGCGTCCGGCTCTGAATCAGGGCCTGCGCTCTCAAAGTGTTTCAAGTGCTCAACGTGTTTCACTATATGCTCCTGACATTTTTTTTACTTTTAACTCAAAACTGGAGACGTGAGCTGAGTTTCTTTTGGCTTATACTGTAGAACGAATGTTCAGTCACCATGCTGAAAAAGATTGAGATGCACAGCTAAAAGTAAACCAGGAGTATATACAGATGTGTCCTTTCTTACTATTGCTTCAGTAGTGCCAAATAGCCCCTGTCGGTGTGCTAGGTACCCTGCTGCTCAGCCACAATGAAGGTCTTTTTTTTGTTCAAAATGTACATCTTATTTGCATAATTACAACACATAGAAGCAACTAAACTGCATTGTTAGAGTACAATGATCAATGCGGTGTGCGACATATGTACACCAGCATGCGACTGAATCTGAGTCTGCTCATGCCAGGTTCTGCTGTGCTTCATCTGACACTTTCTATGTGTGTAAAACAAATTCCTGTAAGGTTAATGTTGCAGCCCAGCATCTTACACTACACTGTGAGTGGTGTTTGGAAGATGTAATATTTAAAGAAAGAAAGAAAAGTACAGAACACCGCTCTTCTTGGAGAATCTCAGTCACAATGGGTGCCTTATGCCAGATGGTGCATGGACGCCCAGTAAGTGAGGACACATCTATACTTCTCCAAAACTTTGTGCATAGAACTAAGGAGGTGATTCAGTAGTGGATGGAATTGCAATGCTGCACACAGTTTACAATTCCGTCCTTGCAAATATGCAAATGCAGCATTAGGTGTCTGACACCCCCTGCTGCATCTGCGATCCCAGCACTGTGACCGAGGTGGCAGGCTGGGATATCCTACTACTGTGGGGACACTGCATAGGTGGGGGAGGCCGCTACTGGGGACACTGTATGGGGGGGCCACTGCTGGGGCACTGTACAGGGTGGTGCCGTGACTAGGGGCAATGCATAGTGGGGACTACTACTGGGGTCACTGCATAAGGGGGACTACTATTGGGGGCACTGTATAGGGTGGACTACTACTGGGGGCACTGCATAGGGGGGGTGGCTGCTACTGGGGGCACTGCATAGGGGGGTGGCCGCTATGGGGGGCACTGTAGGGGGGTGTAGCCACTACTGGGGCACTGTATAAGGGGGGGGGGTGTTACTAGGGCACTGTATAGGGGGCGCTACTTAGGGCAATGCATAGTGGGGACTACTACTGGGGGCAATACTATATATTAACTTCATATGAGTTCTGCATTTAAAAAATATATATATTATAATATCAGTACCTACTTTCAATTACTGTAGATACAAAGTAATATACTCATAATCCAATTCAGTTACATTGCATTATTGCACTTCTACAGTACTTCCATTCATAGCTGCTCAAAAAAAATACATTGATTAACAATTCACATGCAGCAAGAGCATAATCATTAGAATATATAGAGGAATAAAAATTCCTTTAATTACAAATGGTCTTATTTATCTTATCAAAGTCCCGTGATGTAAGAGCACTTTTAATAGTGGAAGGCTTGGAATATCTTCAGCTGTTATAATGCTTATACAGCCATTGAGAGTGTAATTAGAGCTCTTAAAATATGGTCCAATTTAGCAGGCTGAGATAGAGATTTTATTGTACTACAGTACCTCAATCTTTATTGTACAAGGCAGGATGGCTGCCTGGTACAATAAATGAATAAAGTTTTATTTTTCTTTGAGACAAGGCATGCGGGACATCATGACATCAAGCGTGCCACATTGCTGCACCAAGGAGCTGGCCACAGCTGCAGCCAGGAGATACAAGAGATGGTAAGTATCTGTGGGCTGAGGGGGCTGGATATGGGGGAACAGAGCCTGGAGCTGGAGAGACAGAAAGGGGACTGGCTTGGGGAGACAGAAGTAGGATGGCTGGGGAGACAGAAGGAAATTGGCTGGCGAGACAGTAGGGGGATTGCTGGGGAGACAGAAGGGGTGGCTAGTGAGACAGAAGGGGATGGCTAGGGAGACATAAGGGGGGCTGGCTGGGGACACAGAAGGGAGATGGATGGGAAGACCTGAGGGGGATCATTGAAGAGACAGAGGAGGATGGCTTGGGAGACAGAAGGAGGATGGCTGGCGGCATAGAAGGAGGATGGCTGGAGAGACAGAAGGAGGATGGCTCGGGAGACAGAAGTGGATGGGCTGCAGAGACAGAAGGGGGATGCCTGGGGAGACAGAAGGGGGATGCCTGGGGAGACAGATGGAGGATGGCTGGGGAGACAGAAGGAGGATGGCTGGGGAGACAGTAAGGGGGTGGCTGGGGAGACTGGAGGGGGTGGCCAGGGAGACATATGGGGGGCTGGCTGGGGACACAGATGGTAGATGGCTAGGGAGACAGGAGGGGGGTGGCTAGGAAGCCAGGAAGGGAACAGTTGAAGGGACAGAAGGAGGATGGCTTGGGAGACAGAAGGATGGCTGAGGGGACAGAAGGAGGATGGCTGGGGATACAGAAGGAGGATGGCTGGGGAGACAGAAGTGGATGGGCTGCAGAGGCAGAAGGGGGATGGCTAGGGAGACAGAAGTGGATGACTGGAGACAGGGGCATTTTAAGAGAGGAGGGGGCCTGTGTGCAGCCTCCTCTCTGTCAGAGCACTAAGCATGGTAGATTCTAGCCTCATGCCAGAAGCTACTGCGCATGCATGAGTCTACAGGAAAATGGCACCTGCACCTATTTTCCCGAGGGACATATTTTCTGCGCATGCGCAGGCCACTGGGGAAATGGCGCACACACTTGTGTAAGGCAGATATTTGTATTTGCAAAAACACAACAGCAAAGATGATATTCACTGTGTGAGAATAGATACACATAACTGTTGGCAAATGGCAGAGATTGAATTCACTGTGTAGATTTGGTAATATTTGAAGTTGATAGAAACAAGAACATAGTAAACTGACTGTAATTTATCAGGAGGAGGAACCAATACAAGTCATCCACCTTGATTGCAGACTACGTTGCAGCTGAACTGCACACACACTGGGAGCTTGATTACAGACTAGCTGCAGCAGAATGCCTCCACAATATTGACACCTTCCCTGCTGCCTACCAACAGCCAAGACTAGAAACTGTTAAGGCTGTCAGAAATCCTGGCAGTGGATCGTTACAATTTGGATCTGGAATTGTTATCGACTAAGGATTTGCTGAACTGGTATATGAAACATATTATATCAGAGACTTGCTGGACTGGTACAGGCTTTTTCCTAAATTGGGAGTGCTACTTTACATCTTTTTATATTGTTTGCATATTTATTGGGTTGGTGGTAACCTTTTTCTGAAATAGCTGCACCCTGATCTATATGCATAAAGTGTACTTTATTATTTCATGGTTAAATCAAATTGACTGAGGTACTAATTATATCACCTGTGCTCAACCATTGATATCTCTAAAACCTGAACTGTTGGGGAGCCTTGAGAATCACATTTCGGAACCTCTGAATAAGATTTTCATTCGATTTTGTACATAAGAAACGTACTAAAGGTAAAATTGAATGTAAAATCGAATTGTTTAAAATTGAATATTGTCAAAACATCCGTACTTTTACATAGAGGAACACAGGATCCCTTGAATCAAACACAAAATACCTAAAATAATAGACTAATAGCAGACAGGAAATTTTAGCTTCTAAACAACATTCTATTGCCTAAACCTTCATTATGATGCCTATAAGAGTAGAGATAGCAGACGCTATGCTGATGTTTTTGCAATTGAGCAATTATTGGTAAATTGGGCATGCATATTATTCGCCCTGTGATGGGTCTAATAGTGATGCCGGTCCCAGTGCTTACCTTTAGGCAGAGTGATTGACAGTCAGCCACCAGTTTCTGGTCGTTGACGGGTCAGCGATGGCAAAAATGCGGACGTATCGTGGCTGTTTTTGGAGCATGTCGCTGGGTGCATCTGGGAATCCGCACTTAAACAATGTGCCTTTGGCGTCTCTGTTCAGGCTGCCATACTGTTTGTCCATTGATTTAATTTAGTTGACGATTATCGAAGGATGTGCGTGTGTGCTGGGAATGTATGCGCAGTTGCTGTGCCTTTGTGATTGCCCCGCTGGGCGTCTCTTTGCTTTCAGAGCTGCTGGGTAATTTTAATAATTTCACACATCCTCAATGTGCACAATTGCAGCTGCAATCGCCATAGCGCCCGTCAATGAATCTGGCCAGATAATACTGCAAAGGCTGTATGTGACAGGTCCATGTTACATGATTTTAGATGTTTTTATCAATTTTAAAAGAAATCAAGAAACACTTGAGGATTTGTGCACATCTCTAACACTCACTCTCTAATCACTGTGGCTGTAGGAATTATGGGCGATGGATGAAGTGCACATCGCTCCTGCATATTTGTGTTCCCAGTCCACAAACGGCGACAAGCTGCGGCTTAGGGGTCACTACGTGCAACGATGCAGGACCGGCTCTGCACATGAACAGAACATGTCATGTGCATGTGCAGATACCCCACCATCAGTGATATATATAAACCAGGACTAGAGGAACCACAGCAGCTTCTTGCATGTGTTATGTTTGGCCAATAGGAATACATTAGGAAGTGTTTGTCGATTTATTTTATTTGATTTCATTAGATTTTTTTTGTTTGATTTTATAGGTGAATTTATGTTCAGTTTTGAAATGGACATTCAAGACACCACAATCCTGCGTATACATCGGTAACATCGAGTGACATCGGTTCCTCACGCAGAATCACAGCAGGTCTGACCTGTCTCAGAAATTGCAACTCTCGTTGTACAAGTACTCAAGCTGTGAATGCTAATTTATGCACGCCCAGGAAACAGCGTTCAAACAGACAGGCACACCTGCGTTTCTCATACCACTCCGTCACCAACCTTAAACGCTGACGTCCCGTCACTCATTCTGATATGGCTTTGCATCTACGTAAGTGATTGCAGTGTGATTGCAATACTGGCCTGTGCATGCGGACTGCGGTGTATACGCACGTGCAGTACGCACCATCGGATGATCTGCGTATGCGGTAGCAATTGTGATCCGTAATAAATCAGACCCTCTATTCCCAAAACGGAATCAGACCCATATTTCATTATATTCCAACCACAAAGACCTCTATCCTTCCATCATCATGTTTTTAAACACCCCAAGATCTTCACCTTCTCATCTTGAGAAAATAATAATTATTGGGCGGTGAATAGAAAATAAGGGTTCAATGGGGAAGTAAATAAAGACAATCATATTATGAATTATTATTAATTGTAAGTAGCCCCATGTTACAAATTACAGTAATTCTGACACAACCCCTGACCATGTATAACCAGATCAGTTCAGCTTTAAAAGATAGCTTTTATAAACCTCTTGGGCCTATCCATGCATATTGTCAGGACTGAGGATTTTTCTGTATTCGGACTGGAGTTTCCAATGGGAGCTGGTTTGGATGTTACGTGAGGAAAACTAGGTGACTTGCTTAAGTTCCTTCACATGGAGTAAGAACTGAGGAGAAGAGCAGGCACTGCATAGGAAATAGTGAGGTATTAGTCCTAGGAGATAACTAGAAGAGTACTAGTATAAGGTACTGGGCTGAGACTGGTATAGCAATAGGCAACCAGGCTGGCAATAGGTAAAATGTGGGTTTGGTATAGCAATAGGCAACTAGTGGGACCAATATAGCAATAGGCAACTGGTGGGACCAGTATAGCAATAGGCAACCGGTGGGACCGGTATAGCAATAGGTACCCGGCTGGAACTGTTATAGCAATAGGTAACCGGGCTGGGACTGGCAATGCAACATGTAACCGGACTTGGAACAGAAATGCAACTGGTAACCGGACTGAGACCGGTAATGCAACTGGTAACTGGGCTGGGACTAGCAATGCAACTAGTAACAGGTGAGTTGTAGCTGAGAAGGAAAAGTTGTATTTGGGATTTGAGCAGAGAGAACTGCAGGTGGTGCTAGTTAGCACTTGCTGAGAAGACCAGGTTGTATTTAGTAATTAACCCTGCGTCAGGCACACCTCTGGGACTCCCAGGTTCAGGCGCAGTGCGCCTGACAGGCACCTGTTATAAAATAGTCATTAGCACCTAATTAACTCAATTCTAACATTCTTAAAGTGATCACTGACCTTCATTAGGATGTATTTTCTACAATAGGGATGTGTCTATATCTCATGTTAGTGGTGTGGTGAGACATTATGGATATTTGCATATATTGTTCTAGGTATGACTCATTAATTTAGAATCAGTGAGCAGTTAAATGGAGTCAATCATAAGTATATGTATAAATAGTGATCCTATACTGTGCTGGTCTAGATGGAGTTATTTTGGTAATTAACTATAATCTTAGGTTAATGAATCGATTTTATCCGTTAACAAAGAGCGATTAATCATAGCCCTAGGTTGAGGGTTTGATTAGGTCTTTCAAGATAAAGTTCCTATCTTATGTGATATTATGCTTATACAGTGTATAATATAATAACACTGACATATGTCACATGTGCTGGGTCCCTAGACTTGGATTACCCTTGAATAGTGAATATATACCGGAGAGATTGTTTACAGTACATGGATTAGGTGCCATATACCCACTGGAGAGCTCTGTTTACATTACCTAACAACTTGCACTAACTCATTTTGATTTGTTGTAGTGGACCATAATGCGCATGATGGGGTCTGCTTTCCACTGATGGGAAGCTTGGCCACTTAGCATGCACGATAGTCTAAGATTACCCAATAGGTTTGCCTTTAAGGGGGGACATGGCTCTGTGGTCCAGTGATGGATCAATGTGTCATGACACCGATGGCACTCTCTATTGGATATGTATCATGTGAGTTGATTGGCTGCAGGGAGCGTGCTCCATGGTGTGCGCTTCAGTGATGGGACGCATTACCACTGCGCATGCATGGCAGGCCGCGACCCACGTGACTATGCAGACTGTGCAGACACTGAAGTCTGAGCCCGGTGATCCAGGTATGGGTCATTGGGTTGTGACGTTACGGGCGCACAGATGACGTGCTCTGAGCTTGAGCAGGATGCAGGTGTGCTGTGGAATGGTAGACATGGAGCCCGGTGTGGTGCGGGGCAGCCTGATTTAATGTGAGTACATTCCTCTTTTATATGATGGTATTAACAATAGTCCGGTTCTTTGGTTTAACCATTTGGACTAGAGGAGGGGTATTAATAGCTGGGACCTGGCTAGAGGCATTTGATGAGGGCTGTGTGCGAAGTACAGTTTTTAGTTGCTTTGTGGATTTTTTAATATTCCTTGAGATGAATTGATGATGGATTACAAGCCTTTAAAATGGTCTATCCATAGCCCGAAATGTCGGCTCTTTGTTACATGCAACCTGGATTTGCCTGTTTAAACACAGATGAAAAATAAATGAAACTGATTTTTTTCACAAATCTGGTGAGTGCCCTTGTGACTGCACAGTATAAATGTGTGTTACATTTCTATGTGTAGATAGATAGATTAGATGAGAGTTTATAAATGCAATTACATTAGCCTGATCTCTGCTCGCACCTCCATAGGCTGAGAACTGACACCAGTCTCTGATGAGTCATTAAGATTTAGTAGCTAATGAAGTATATACAATTTTGTGTATATACAGAAATAGATAAACAGCAATATGATGAACATGAAAGAAAGATATGAATAAGATTATGAGTAACATGTGAAACTCAAGAGCTTTTTAAACAATACAGGTTGAGTCTCCCATATCCAAATATTCCGAAATACGGAATATTCCGAATTACGGAATAATTTTGGCATGACTGAGATAATAAAACCTTTGATTTTTGATGGTTCATTGTACACAAACTTTGTCTAAGGCACAAATTATTAAAAATATGGTATAAAATTACCTTCAGGCTGTGTGTATAGGGTGTAAATGAAACATAAATTTATTTCATGTATGTACACAAACTTTGCTTGAGCCACAAAATTATTGAAAATATTGTATAAAATGAGCTGCAGGCTATGTGTATAAGGTGCATATAACACATATATGCATTCTGTGTGTATATTGGGCTCCCATTCCCAAGATATTTCCTTATGATATGCAATTATTCCAAAATACGGAATATTCCGTTATCCAAAATACCCCTGGTCCCAAGCATTTTGGATATGGGAGACTCAACCTGTATATGCTATACAACTAGTATTGGAGAGGAATTATGGTTATATTCTTGTCTCCACATTGCTTTTACACTTAAAATGAAACTGTACGTTAACTTTTTTGTTGCTAAAATAAATCAATGATACTGACTCCCCGTGCTCTTGGCTTTGGTTTGCAATTGCATGCACTTGCATATTGTATAATAAATAAGTACTTCATATTGTAATACTATTCACAAATGTTACAGTATTTCATTGTCAAATTTTCTTAATGTTTACAAATAGTTTTATTTTGATATTGAGTTAACTTAAAACATAAAGAAAAACAATATGCATAACATTGATAATTTGCTGAGTAACAAAAATAGACTCCTAAGATTGTACTCACTTTGTTTGTCTGTGTGAGGAGGAGGAGTACCTAGAACAAAATAATAGAAGAAAAATTACACAAACTTCCTTAAATATAAGGTGGAAACATGACGACTCTTACTTTGCTTACTCAAATGTTGCCTATCATGTGTTCTTTATCATATATTGGGTCCTGCATGCAGGGCCGCCATCAGAAATGGTGGGGCCCAGGACTGTCATAATAGGCAGGGCCCCCCTCAACCTTCACAAACCCCCACCACTTCCCACAACCCCCCTTCCCCCGCTACCATACCTATACACAATAATATATATATATATATATAATATATATATATATATAATGGTGCCCCTTACGCAGTGCCCCCAGTAGTTGCCCCCAGTAATGAGCCCCCTGTAATGCCCCCAGTAGTGAGCCCCCTGTAATGCCCCCAGTAGTGAGCCCCTTGTAATTGCCCCCAGTAGTGAGCCCCCAGTAGTGAGCCCCTTGTAGCTGCCCCCAGTAGTGAACCCCCTGTAATGCCCCCAGTAGTGACCCCCTGTAGCTGCCCCCAGTAGTGACCCCCTGTAGCTGCCCCCAGTAGTGAGCCCCCTGTAATGAGCCCCCAGTAGTGAGATCATGACGTCACTCCCATAGTGCACTGTGGTACCCGCAAGATGGAGTGAGCTCCGTCCTCCGGCTGCTGCCGGGGGTTTGAGTATGAGCCGGGCGTCCGCTGGTAGCACAATCTCAGCGGGTGCCCGGCATTAGGAAGGTGCAGGGGGTGCGATCGCTGGGCCGGCGGGCCCCATAGCAACCGCACCCCCTTCATCCTCCATAGTTACGCCATTAGCTGCCGGGCCCGGCTGGGTGAGGTGACAAGTCACTTAACTGTGACTAATGTGCAGCGGCGGCAGCAGCAGATGTATAGTAGAGGATGCTGCCAGACCTGTCACTGTGGCACTTGCGGCCAGGGGGTTAGTAGTAGTGGCTGGCAGTATGTAGCAGGCGCTGGGCGGGCCCCCCGAGTGTCCGGGCCCGGTACTGCAGTACCGGCAGTCCCCCCCTGATGGCGGCCCTGCCTGCATGCCATCTTTCAACTTGCATTAAGTATGTGTTGTATAAATCATTGTTGTCTTAGTTATTATGTAGTATATCTCTCACCTGAACCTTCTTCATGTTGTTTAGTATTTGTACTGTTCCTCTGTGTGGTATTTGCTTTACATAATTCAAGAAAAGTTTGCTGAGTCTTCAGTAGTGTAAAGTAATTTCTGCAATTTATACCTACAGAGTGGACCCTCGGTGCAGCAACACATGGAAGACAGGATAAAGGCACCAGGCAGTTCACAGCCAATGATATCAACAGTGCTCATCATTTGGAGTGTTATTACTTAGGGAGCCAAGAGTGACTATGGGGTCTATTTAGTAAGCTGGGGATGGAGATAAAGTGAACAGAGATAAGGTACCAGCCAATCGGCTCCTAACTGCCATTTTTCAAACACAGCCTGCTGTGACGTGGCAGTTAGGAGCTGATCGGCTGGTACCTTATCTCCACTCTCTTTATCTCAATCCATGGCTTTGATATGTGCAATGCATGTTACATTTTTATTATCTTAATAAAAGAGCAAAATACACTCATCAACTGTGTCAGTTTGAGCGCTCCACTTTTTATATTGTTTTTCTCTTGGATTGTGGGGTACAGAACCCTCTAGTGAGTTGCCACAGATACAGCGCACATTGTGTGTTTTTTCCAGTTCACTCCAAGGCTTAGTAAATAGCCCCCTATATGAATCAGGTGACAGTGGAACTGGAGACCTTTGATGACGTACCACAACTATGGGTAGAGAATACCAATGAACTCTGTACTGGACGTTGATAGGAACACTTATAAAATGTATTTCAAAATCCACTACAGATAGTGTCTATGACACTAAGGGGTATATTTGCTAAAGTGCAGGTTTATAGCAACCAGATTCTACTTATCATTTATCTAGCACTGTTTAGAAGAAAATTATTGATGAAAATATACCTTTATATGAAGAATTACCACTACCACTGTGTATGTAGGGTACGCATTCTGTTGGAGAAACTGTACATACTGTGTGCAAAGATACCTTTATGTGTATATATGGCGTCCCTCTCAAGTGAGTAGTGTACATTGTTTTATTTCCCACACTGGTGGGTGTCAGCTGTTGGGATCTCGCAGTGGACGCTAAATGTGCATGCTAAGATTCTATCTCAAAGTGAGTATGGTACGTCACTTTATCACTTCAGTTTGGAGAATTTGCTTTACCATTTGGGGAAATAATTGGTCCCGTCTACAACCCTCCATCAATGTCACTTCATATGTGAGTTTGATATGAAGGAAGAAAGAAGGAAGAAGTACTGAAGTATTACAAGGATTCTATTGCAGACTCAAATAAGTATAGACGGTATATTTACTAAAGTGAGAGTTTTTAGAAGTGGAGATGTTGCCCATAGCAACCAATCAGATTCTAGCTATTATATTTTAAAAGGTGCTAGTTAAATGTTAAGTAGAATCTGATTGGATGCTATGGGTAACATCTCCATTTCTAAAAACTATCACTTTAGTAAATATACTCCTATTTTATATCTTGTAATGGGTAGTGCTTTTGAATTTTCCCTTATCTAAGCTAAAAAGCCCCAGCATAACCTCATAATACTAAAAAATAGAGATGAGCGGTTCGGTTTTGGATTGGAATTTTTCCGTCAAGTTCGAGGAAGACGTGTCTGTGAGATTACGTCAGAGATGTGTGATTGAAGTTTGTGTTAAGAAATAAAAAACCCAAGCACTTAAAAATACACTGTTATTAAAAACTGTAACTGCAGTGGCAAATAACACAAAGGGGAAATAATTGCAACCCCACACAAAACATGAAAAGGAAGAAATATTGCGCTAGTATACAAAAATATATGTAAAATATAAATTTAATTGCAATAGTCAGATACCAAATATAATGAAAATGTCATAAAATAGCCATAGGCAAAAAAATCAACACAGAAATTGATGAAGTGCAATGAATGCAAATGAATAGAAAAAAAGACAATTGGGTATATAAATATGAGAAATAAAAAACATGTAAATAACAGTAAATTGCAAATAAATAAAAAAAAAGGTAACGATGTGTATTATCAAAGTTGTCAAGCTGTACTGTGTCCCGGACAATGAATCAATAGTCTGTAACTTTGTGGACAGTCAAGTGCAATAAATGCAAAAAATATATTTTTTTCTCAAGTAGGAGTAAATAGTACCTGTAGTGGTAACAACGTATCCACTATGCTTTGATAGTTATATCCGTGTAAGATATCTGTGTAGGGTAAGTATCACGGAGCTGGGAATGATAGCACAAGACGCTGTGTACGGAGGTGGCTATGGAGCACCCCGTCGGCCAACACAATACTCGGTCAATTGATATGAGATGATAGGTGACGACCAGCGTGGGGGAATCAGGCTAGTAAGGGTGATCCGGTTTATGGCTCTCTGTTCGGCTAACATAATTGTGAGGGAGCCGCCCGGGTAAACAGAGCCTGGATAGGTGCTGGGGATGGAAGAAGGCGCGGCCACGACTTATCAGGGATCCCCAAACCACGAAGGAGAGCAGCAGGTGCTAAACAGGTACTGGTTGCATTTGACCGATGACAACAGGAGCAGAAATGGGACAAAGGGGAGCAACGTGTTTCGTTCCAGTCCTGGGACTTTTTCAAGCTAAAAAAAAAGCTTGAAAAAGTCCCGGGACTTTGAAGAAACGCATTGCTGCCCTTTGTCCCATTGCTGTTCCTGTTGCCATCAGTCAAATGCAACCAAATGCGGTGTCTGTTCCAGTGTAAACCGCAGCCTGTGAAGATTATTGGGGGCTGTGCACCATCTCAGGGTGGTGTACAGTAACACCATCAAGTTCCGAAAAAAATGCATTTTCAGAACTTGATGAATAACCCCGAAACTTAATTTTTACAAAAGTATATGAAAGTGTTAATTTTCATATCCTTTTGTTAAAATTAAGTGATGATGAATAGGCCCCTTAAAGTGATGTCACAAAACAGTCTACTGTACGTCTTTGAATCGTTGTTGAAACGGTGCAAAAAAATGTATTGAATGTGAAGAACGCTACTTTAAAAAATAAAAATGTTAAGATCCTGTAGAGCAGTGGTTCTCAAACTTGGTCCTCAGGACCCGACACAGGTCATGTTGTCCAGGTCCCCCAGCAGGTGCACAGGTGTAGTCATTACTCACTGACATGTTTTTAAAGATCCGCAGGTGCAGCTAATTATTTCACTAGTAAATTATGTGAGGAGACCTGCAAAACATGCACTGCTTGGGGTCCTGAGGACCAAGTTTGAGAACCTGTGCTGTAGAGTCATCTGATTCTGAATAAAAAAATCTCATTACTTTTCAAGCAGCCCTCAAATATATAATATTCAATATTAATCAAATTCTCATGTACTTATTTTGTAAGCAGACCAAAAAAGTTACAAAGCACCTCCCATTAATTTAGGACATGTGTATGTACAGATGTTTCCACATACAGTACATCTAGCCTCCTTGCGTGTTAAAGCCTTTCTAGTTGCGCCATGCAGTGGCACGACTCGGTAGCGCTGAGCGTTTTCTTGTGTGACCTTTTTCCCTTAAAATGCATCTTATCACAAAGTAATGAAGTAGGATGGCCAAGCAGTTGCTGCTGATTAAAATTATATGTGGCATGCATATATTCTGTGTACGACTCCTGGTGTATCTGCATGTGAAATGCTATGTTACACTGTCACGGAATTGGTATGAAATACTGCCGGCCGCATGGCCGGCGGTTCGATTCCCGTCAGCGGCAGCCCGACAGGAGCAGAGTTCGAAGCAGCGGAAGCCCGACAGCGCTGGAAATCCCGATCATGGATAGGTGAGTATTTACTAACCTAACCTAACCCCCCTAACCCTAACCCTCCTTAGGGGTGCCTAACCCTAACTTCCCCCCCAAATGCCTAACCCTAATCCCCCCTCTAAGTGCCTAACCCTAACCACCCCCTTCCCCGCTGCCTAAACCTAAGTCCCCCGGTGGGGTGCCTAACCCTAAGTCCCCCCCGGGGGTGCCTAACCCTAACCCTCCCTCCCCCTAGCCTAACCCTGACCCTCCCGGGGGGGTGCCTAACCCTAAGTCCCCCCTGGGAGCCCTAAACCTAACCCTCCCCCCCCGCGGCTGTCCGCTCGCGGCGCCCGGCATCCCTAAGATCGGGATGCTGGGCGCCGGTCTCCTGGCGTCGGGGAAATGCGGGCGTCTACATCTAGATGCCCGGCATTTCACCCTTGCCGGGAAATGACAGTCGAGAAGCCGGCTGCCAGTATTTAGGCAGTTGGCTTCCCGGTTGCCTCCCCACTGTCACAGATGCTGACACTTTAAAGTAGCATTTCGCATGCAGATACACCGGCAGTTGCACACACAATATAAGCATGCCGTATATCATTTTAATCAGCAGAAGCTGCTTGGCCTACCTATTTACATCACTTTGCACATTTTATTTTATATTTTATTCATTTGTAAGAAATAAAGGACATTAACTCACTGAAAGTAGTTAGATTGCTTGAGTAAAATTCCATTGTTGGAGTGGTTGTTGTCATGTTTGTGGTTAGTATTTTGCTATTAGCAGTTGAAGATTTGGAAGTCTCAGATCTTGGAGTGTAGAATGGAGAAGTGTAGGTCGGTGGTTTTGTGGGAGTGATAGAAGAATAGACAGTTGATTTGGTTTTGGTTACGGGTATCTTAGTTGATGGAGAAATTGTGAAGACATTAGTCGGTAAGGTCTGTGATGCTGTACTTTCTTTTTTGTAAGTAATATGTGTAGACTTCCTACTTAAACCAGTATATGAAACTGCTTTTGTTGTGATTGCTGGTGCGGGTGATGTGTGGTGATATGATGTAGTAAGTTTGGTTCCAAGTAGCTCTGTCACACTTTTTGTTGGAAGGATTTTGCTTGTAGTCATGTTGATT
This sequence comes from Taudactylus pleione, assembly GCA_031769625.1. NCBI lineage: Eukaryota > Metazoa > Chordata > Amphibia > Anura > Myobatrachidae > Taudactylus > Taudactylus pleione. The sequence continues at coordinate 4,640,183 of JAUIMM010000108.1, forward strand.
GTAGGCAAAGCTTAAGAGGAAAAGAATGCACAGTATTAAAGTAAATTAGCACATCTGTAAACTGTTTATATAATTAAAAAAAATGCATGTTACTGTGATTTTTCTATATTTTATTGTTATTCTACAGGAAAAAAAATGTGTAAAGAATCCAGATCCTTGGAGCTCTGGTAAGTAGAACCTTTTATGAATGCTTATTTTTAAAAAATTTAATCTGTAGAGCATTGCTGGTAATGAGATATTTAATTACCTGAAGTATCCACCAAAATTCCAATTCTTATACTCAGTAACAACGGTAATTCTTTCCATAGCCTTAACACAGTGATTCCCAACCTTGGTCCTTAAGGCACACTAAAGCTGGCAACACACTAGACAACTTTCAACCAACCATCCAACTAGTTGATTGGTTGGAATGAAAATCTGGTAAGGAATGGGAGTAACTGATGATCAGCAATTTGCTCCTAAATGCCAAAAAACAGATGAAAATGGTCGTTCAGACAAGTTTGTTAAATGTTTGATCTAAACAATTTGTTCAAACAACAGTTTTTGTCCATTTTCCGGCATTTGGGAGCAAATTGCTGATTCTCATTTGCTTTCATACCTTACCAGATTTTCATTCCAACCAATCAACTAGTTGGCTGGTTGGATGTAAGTTGGTCTAGTGTGTGGCCTGCTTAACAGTCCTGGTTTTAGTGATATCCATGCTTGAACACAGGTGGTTAAATCAAAATAACTAAGGTACTAATTAAGTCACCTGTGCTTAAGTGTGGCTATCCTTAAAACTTAAGCTGGCCACACATCTACAGATTATCTGTCCAACCAGAAAAATGGCCGCTGCGGCCATTTTTTTCCAGTGTTTTGCGCATGCGCAGTAGACTTTGGGCACACTCTAGTGCCCAGAGTCTACTAATGCTCTGGTGGCTGGCCAGCCGCGTCAGTTGGCTGCCGGCCGCCGGGAAGAGAGGAGGGGACCCTGGATGGGGAATGCACACGGGCCCCTCCTCTCTAAGGATGCCCCTGTTCCTACTCTTGCATTATGAAGAGATCTCCCAGTCTCCATAGAGAGCAATTCTGCAAAGCGTATGGAAGGTGCTGGCATGACAATATGATGCATGCTCTGTATAAAGCCATACCTACCCCAGTGAACACTGAAGGGCTCATATAGACTGGATGCATTTGAGCCCTGAATGTTAGTATGAAAAGACACATGCATGAAACAAATGAATTTCTAATATTTTCCTCTTAAAAATTCTTCCCGGTCACAATCCATATGACAGTATTAGGCAATAGCAATCACACTAATGAGTTAAGAATTATGAGCAATCTGAAAACTATGAAATTAGTGCTGCTAATTCTCATCATCACCATTGCATAGTGCAGTGTTGGCTAACCTTGACACTCCAGCTGTTATGGAACTACATAACCCAGCATGCACTGCTACAGTTTTGCTATTAGGGCATGCTAAAACTGTGGAAGGGCATGCTGGGATATATAGTTCCACAACAGCTGGAGTGTCAAGGTTAGCCAACACTGGCATAGTGTGATTCTAGTACATGGGAAATGTATATATATATATATATATATATATATATATCAGCATTAAGTCCTGCATCATTTGCAATTATGTGAAAATGTCCATAGTGTAAAATTGTCACCGAGTGCTACTTTTGTGGTGGGGTCTTTGGTCTCCCCATACTATGCTTGCTTCCATCTGTGCCCTCTGCCTGCCGAGATCTAACTTCCAAATTGCTGTCTTTCCAGGTTCTGGTCTTTTGGGTCTGATTCTACATTGCATGTAAGTGCAATGCTGAATGCTGATTCCCTATTATCGGGAATCTGTGAGTGCACAGGGACCGCTCTGCACAGAAGAATAACGTATTCTGTGTGATTACATGCAGCCCCTGCTATGCCTATGCCTGATTGACAGGCAGAGGCATTTATAGGGCGGTGCAGGGGCATCACCCCCATTTTCCGGGGGTGGCAAGGATCTGCATCAAAGGTTGCCGTTTTCTGGAGAAATGATGCCGGCTTGTGGAGCACACCATGCTGCTGCGAGAAGTGGCAGTTATTTATTTCTTTATTTGTAAGGAGGTGTGGCCACATCTCATTACATTAGGCCACACCTCCTTGTCATTACTCGGGCCTTGCCAAGCTCTCTACAGCCCTGATTATATACATATGGTATAATAAATAAGTACTTCAAATTGTTATAATATTGTATTAACATTCACAAACGTTACAGTATTTCATTGTCAAATTTTCTTATTGTTTACAAATAAATATATTTTGTTATTGAGTTATCTTAAAGGTGCCCACACATATACCGATGTGCTCACGATACGATTTTATGGCCAATTTCCTCATGAACTTTCACGGGAGCTCCCTTGCCGTCGTGAACAACATTTTTGGAAAAAAGACACCCAATCTGTCTTACGATTTCACGATCTATCGGATCGTACGCATCGTGAGATTGGCCATAACAAATCGTGAGTTGAAAAAAAAAATTAAACAGGCTCTTGACTATTGGTGGGAAATTTAAATAGCCATAACAATGGGAGGGGCTATCTAGGGAGTATAAACAGCAGGAACCCTTTAAACTCTGTGTACATTCTGCTCTGCTACTAGATGAGGCTAGGTGTATTCCTGCTGAATCCTGTACATTGCTACTGTGCTCTTTGTATTTGGCTTGCCTTATACAAAGTTTATTCTACCTGCAAGTGTGGGTCCAGAGCATGCTGGACCAAGGAGTGGCTGCTACAAAGGGATACCCGCTCTCACATGTCCCTGCTGATGGAGATCAAGGAGAACAACCCGGACGACTATCGGAACTACCTGCGCATGGATGACGCCACCTTCCAAGAATTGCTGCATCTGGTGACCCCCCACATCAAGAGACAGGCCACAAGGTGGCGGAGGGCAATCCCTGCTGAAGACAGACTGGTGGCTACCCTAAAGTACCTGGCTACAGGAAGGTCACTGGAAGACCTGAAGTTTGGGACACTCATCTCACCTCAGTCCTTGGGCGTCATCATTCCGGAGACCTGCAAAGCCATCGTAAAAGTGCTACAGTACCATTATTGCAAGGTAAGTTAAAAAAAACACCACACATTGTTTTCTTGTGTAAAGAAAATTTTTTTTTTTTTTTTTTTCTAAAACAAAGAAAAAAATATCCTTCATTTAGTACAATGTGCACTGACCTGCAGGCAACTGAAAGTGTGCACTAAACTGTGTGCAAAATACTTTTTTTATTACAACTTTACAAAAGAACATTATCACCAAATTTTATGAATCCCAATAGGTAGCCGGCTGTATGTGATAGGGTGGGTCAGACGCCAGTTTGAACAGGCCAAAACACATATGGCACAAGTACACATTGTGGCCCCGGCTTCCAGCAATGTGTACCTCAATACGGCGGGCGGTGGCTGGGTCATGCATTTATTACATGAGGGCACACATTGGTGGGCAGTGGGAGCTTAATGCATGACCCAGCCACCGCCCACCTCAATACGGCGGGTGGTGGCTGGGTCATGCATTTATTACCTGGGGGTACACATTGGTGGGCAGTGGGGAGCACATTTTGATAGTCAGTGTGGTTGTATTTAAACTGTACCAATACTCACCAAAACTTGTCCAAAACAAGAATCCAGTGTGCAGGCTCCTCAATGTGCGACTGTCTTGCTCCATACACGATGCTGCACAAGATGGCGATGGGGCGTGTCCAGGCTTCTGTCAGTCAAATTCCGCATAGTGTGATGAATCGTACGATTCATTGTGAGGAAAAAAACCCTCACGATCGGCTTCCATCGTGTTCATGGTTGGCTAATCTGCCCTACAGCACGGCAGATCAGAAGATGCGATATACGACGAGCGGGGATGCGCATCGGCATAGTGCTCGTGAGTATAAACTCGCGATTTGTACTTTTTTTACCCGATTCGTTGTCACGATTCGTCGAAATCGACCAAATCGTGTAAAATGTCGCTATATGTGTGGGCACCTTAATACATATAGAAAAACAATATGCATAAAACAGTCAATTAGCTAAGTAGCAATAATAGACTCCAGAAATACAGTAGCACTTACTTTGTTTGTGTGTGTGAGGAGGAGTACCTAGAACAAAACAATAGAAGAAAAATCACACAAACTTCCTAGAATAGTCCTGTAAAAATGATGACTCTTACTTTGCTTAACCTGGGTTCACACTAGGCGATTTCTCGGATGATATCACGAATTGGACCGACATGTCATCCGGATCATCTAGTGTGTATGCACTATGCGTGCTCCCGTGGGCTACATCGGGGTCATTCCATAAGCTGTGTATGCACGGCAGATGGAGCGACTCAGTTGCCAATGCCAGGAAGGTGAATGGTGCAGGTGAATGATGTATCGGGTAGTCGAATACCGATATACCATTCCATCGGACGTCAGATAGGCAGCGGGTTGTATAATGTGTACCCAGTTTTATTCAAATGTTGCCTATCATGTGATGTCTATCATTTATTGGGTCCTGCATTCCATCTTTCAACTTACATTAAGTGTGTGTTGTATGATTCATTGTCTTATTATATAGTATATCTCTCACCTGCACCTTCATATTGTTTAGTATTTGTCTTTACTGTTCCTCTGTGTGGTATTTGCTTTACATAGTTCAAGAAAAAGTTTACTGAGTCTTCATTAGTGTAAAGTCATTTCTGCCATTTATACCTACAGAGTGGACCCTCGGTGGACCAAAACATGGAAGACAGGCTCTACAAGATATATGCACCAGGCAGTCCACAGCGGGATCGGTATGAAATACCACCGGACGCATGCTGGAAGACGGCAGTGAAGATCCCAACAGGGAAGTATTTTAACTATTTAATAACCTCCCCCCTAACCCTCCCTTAAAGGTGCCTAACCCTAACCTCCCCACCAAGTACCTACCCCTAACCCCCAGCTAAGTGCCTAACACCCACCTTCCCCGCAGCCTAAACCTAAGTCTCCCGAGGGGGTGCCTAACCCTAACCTCTACCCGGGGGTGCCTAACCCTAACCCCCCCTTCCCCTAGCCTAACCCTAACCCTCAATAGTGTAAAGTAAATTCTGCACTTCATACCTACAGAGTGGACCCTCAGTGGAGCAACACATGGAAGACAGGTTCTACAAGTTAATGCATCAGGCAAACCACAGCCAATGATATCAACAGTGCTCATCATTAGAAGTGTTATTGATTTGGGAGCCAAGAGTGAGTATGAATCAGTTGACAAGGAACCTGAGGCCTTTGATGACGTACCAGAGCTATGGGTAGAGAGTACCATTCAACTCTGTACTGGACCTTTTGCAATGAGTTTGTTTTACATTTCACTAGAGTTAAAAGTGCTAAGAGGCAAACCAGCCAATGCATGACTTGGATGTCACTGGAGATAGGGTACTTTTGTTAAAGCCAGCACTATAACAATTACTTATGTGGCAGGATACTAGACTGTCTTGGCCACATGTCTGATATAGGCATATTATACCATGATTTAAAGGTGTGCCCTAAAGAGAGAAATGACCTCACTATTTATATAAATGGATACAAAGTAATAGTTTTATAACTAAGAATGTTTGAGTGTTATTGTAATAGCGGCATAACCCTTCATTGTATGCTTGCTTCCTATAGAATATTACATGTGGTTGGTACTGCCAGATATTCTTTCTGACGCTGATAGGAACACTTATAAAATGTAAAATCCACTATAGTTAGTGTCTATAACACTAATACCCCTTTTACACCAGAGTAAAAACCTGGGTTTTTGCTGATTCTACCCGGGTCGCAGCTCAGTGTAAAAGGGTCCCTGAAAAATAACCTGGGTCAAGTGACCCAGCAATCCAACCCAGGTAGCTATCAGGGTCTGACCCAGGATGGACCTGGGTAATGGTGCAGTGTAAACGGCACAACCTAGGTTATCCGACCTGGGTCATGCCTAAAATGAGCTGATTGGTGGTTGTGGAGCAGTCACCTCCCTCTTTTTATGACCTCACAAGTTTAGCAGGGCAGAGCCAGGTTCAGTGTGAACGGGGCAGACCTGAGAATAACCCAGATCGATGGTGCTGTGTAAATGGTGTCTGACCTGGGTTGGAACCATGGCCCTGATTCAGAGCCGGATGCTCTGACAGAGCGCTCGCTCTGAATCAGGGCCGTCCTTAATTTTTAGAGTGGCCTCCTGGCCGCTCGTACAGCTGTGGGTGACCACCCACAGCTATAGCGAGCGGCCAGGAAGATGGGCATGATGGTCAAGACCATCGCTACCATCGGGTTTGCGACCAGACCCTTGTGGTAGGGTCTCATGGCCGCAAGCCCCGGAGTGCTTTCGGCTCTATCAGAGCAGAGAGCACTCCCACTGACATCACTTGTGATGTCAGTGGGGCCGGCCCCAGACGGTAGGCGTTCCCATGGGAACTCCTCCATCTGGGCAGCCACGCCCCCGGCATGCCCACCAAAGGGGCGTGCTGTCACTCACCATCGACAGCACCCCCTTTGTAGCGAGACCCGGAGTGACGGCTTGGCCGTTGTTTTCCGGGTCTCGTGCATGCGCATGACAGAGCCGGCTCTCTCGTGCGCATGCACACTGGGCCAACATCAACCCACTTGCGTGCGCTCAGGGTCTGAATCAGGCCCCATGTCTGAAAACCCAGGTTGGACCTGGGTTTTTGGTGGAAAAGAGGTATAATTATATTTGGGGTAATATCCCTGGATCATATGAATGGGAGTCATTTATGAAAGTGGAATCTGTGACACTGTGATGCTCCATATGACAATACCTCACTCACATAAAGTGAGCTATATAAAAGAGCAATGTATAAAAAGAGGATAAAAGTTGAAACAACAGTTGATTTATGAATCGAGTCATGGGTGTTATGTTCTGGGTTATTTGTGGGGTGGTAGCAGGAGCGCTCCCAGAGTGGGGAAGCCCATTCCAAGGCCTGGCCGGATAACAGAGAGACTATATAAGCCACTTTAGTTCTTGCAGTTAGAAAGTTGTCAGGCTGCAGGGTAAAATGTATGTCACACTGATTTAGGAATCCTCGGCAGAGTTTAGGGTTGCCGTCAAATTTACTTGGTAAAGGAAGATGTAAGCGGGGAGATGATTTGCCTCCTGTATTCCCAGACGCTGATGCGGATGTAGATGCTGGTACTACAGGGGTAGAAAAGGAAGTTTGCAAACTATCCTGTCACTTGGACATCTCTTGCAGGAATTGAGCCATCTGCTGCTGCATGTTTTCCAGATTTTCTAAACGACCAGAAATGCACCGGAACAAATCCACTCCTGTCTCCTGATCCGTGGCCGGCTCCATGGGGCCAGTGCAAACTGTTATGTTCTGGGTTATTTGTGGACCTGGGGTGGTAGCAGGAGCGATCACAGAAGCGGGTTTGAATAAAAAACTAGGTTTTTTAATAAGTGCTGAGTGGACATAAAATATGACAGTAAATAAAAGTCCAGGAATATATAAATGTGCAAAAGAGTTCAGTGGTGGGAGTAATGGTTTAAATGTCCAAGTAGAAACAATTAGAGCTGTCCAGGTGTGCAGGTAGTGAGACTGAAAATAATCAAGCCAGGTATGCAGGTAGTGAACTGAAAATAATCAAGCCAGGTATGCAGGTAGTGAACTGAAGCAAATGAGCAGGATGTCAGCAGGCTCAGGCACTCAGGTATGGGCAAGGATGATGGAGGAAGCGGGGTAGTCCAGCGGGAGCAGACAGCGAATTCACAGGAACAAGATAAGCACAGAGAACTCCCTCTCAGCTTGGCTGAGATACACGTTGCACTGGCAAAGAAGGAAGGCACCAGACAGCCCGTGCCACAATGACCTCACAGGTAACACTCGCCAAGCGCCAGGCTGAAATACCCTGGCCGTGACAGTACCCCCCCCTTTTGGGGTGGCCTCAGGACACTCACCAGGCTTCTCCGGATGGGCAGAATGGAATCTCCTGATGAGCGTTGGAGCGTGGACATCACGAGAATCGGTCCAGCAACGTTCCTCTGGACCGTAACCTTTCCAGTCCAGCAAATACTGTAGATGACCTCTGCGTAGACGAGAGTCCAAGATCTGGGCGACCTCAAACTCAACTCCTCTCTCTGTCTGGACTCGAGGAGCAGCAGGTAGAGCATTATGGAACTTATTCAGGACCAGGGGCTTTAATAAGGAAATATGGAAGGAATTATTGATTTTTAGGTATGGGGGTAACTGTAGACGATAGGCCACTGGATTAATGACTTATGTTATGGTGAAGGGATCAATGAAGTGTGGTGCAAATTTCATAGAAGGAACCCTCAGACGAAGATTCCGGGTGGACAACCAGACCTGGCTTCCAACTTGCATGCGTGGAACTATTCTACGCTTCTTATCGGCCTGGATCTTATAGCGAGAGGATGCTTTCAACAAATCAGACCGTACTTGAGTCCAGATGGCAGCAAAATTCCGCACCGTGTCCTCCACAGCCAGAACATCAAAAACAGGCAGGCTTCGGAATTCGGGAACACGAGGATGAAGGCCATAAACAACCTGAAATGGCATTTGGTTAGTTGACGAGTGGTAGGAAGCATTGTGTGCAAACTAGGCCCACGGCAACAAGACAGCCCAATTGTCCTGGGAAGATGACATAAAAATTCTTAAGAAAGTCTCTAGATCTTGATTAACTCTCTCGGTGGAGCCGTTGCTTTGCGGATGGTAGGCCGTGGAAAAGTTTAACTTCACTTGAAGAACAGAACACAAAGCCCTCCAGATTTTTGCAGTAAACTGCACACCACGGTCAGAGACAATTTCAGCAGGAAGGCCATGTAGTCGAAATATGTGTTGGACAAACAACTGTGCCAGGTCAGGGGCAGAAGGTAACTTCTTCAATGGTATATAGTGGACCATCTTAGAGAATCGGGCTATTACAACCCAGATAGTGTTGAAGCTTTGAGAGACTGGCAGGTCTGTGACGAAATCCATGGAGAGATGCGTCCATGGACGTGATGGAGTAGGTAATGGAAGCAATTCCCCAGCTGGAGCTTGTCGTGATGATTTATGCTGGGCACAGGAGGAGCAGGAAGAGATGAACTCCATTATATCTGCCTTCATAGAAGGCCACCAATAGTGTCTTTTCAGGAACTCCAATGTCTTCTGAGTACCTGAGTGCCCTGCGAAGCGAGAGGAATGTGCCCAAGTGAGAAGCCGCTTCCTTAATTCCGGGGCCACAAAAGATTTTCCCGTAGGAGGCTGAAGCTGTAATGCGGCGAAGACTCTTGATTCCAAGACAGGGGTATTGCTTTGATTTTCAGATTGATCATCACAGAGGAGAGATCTTAATAGGGCATCAGCCTTCTGATTAAGTGCTCCAGACCGGAAGGTCAGGGTGAACTGAAACCTGGCAAAGAATATTGCCCAGCGGGCCAAACGAGGACTCACACATTGGAGGTTTTTGAGAAATAGGAGATTTCTATGGTCCGTAAATACAGTAAATGGAAACTTGCCGCCTTCTAGCAAATATCTCCATTCCTTCAACGCCAACTTTACAGCTAGTAGTTCTTGCTCACCTATGGCGTAACTCCTTTCGGCAGGTGAGAATTTTTTAGAAAAGAACCCACAAGGATGGACTCGGTTGTCCTCATAACGTTGAGACAAGACTGCTCCCACAGCTTCAGATGATGCGTCTACTTCCAACAAAAAAGGCCTGTCCAGATCTGGTTGTCGAAGAACTGGTGCTGAGATAAAGGCCTGTTTTAGAAGATGAAAGGCAGACTCTGCCTCAGGTGACCATTGGGCAGGATTAGCACCTTTGCGGGTCAAGGCTGTAATGGGAGCCAGCAATGTAGAAAATCCCTTAATGAAGCGTCTATAATAATTGGCGAAGCCCAACAATCTCTGGATGGCTTTCAGTGTCTGAGGTCGGATCCAATCCAGAATTACTTGTACCTTCTTGGGGTCCATTTCTAAACTGGAGCCAGAAATTACATAGCCGAGAAAAGGTACACTGGGAACTCCAAAGACGCACTTCTCCAGTTTGCAGTAAAGGTGGTTTTCTCTCAAATGAGTCAAAACTTCTTTAACATGTACTTGATGTTTAGCCACAGAGGGTGAAAAAATCAGTATGTCATCCAGATAGACAACAACCGAAACATATAACAGATCCCGGAAAATCTCATTAACGAAACTCTGAAAGACAGCAGGGGCGTTGCACAATCCAAAAGGCATTACTAAATATTCGAAATGTCCATCTCTGGTATTAAAAGCGGTCTTCCATTCATCGCCAGCTCGGATACGAATGAGGTTGTAAGCCCCTCTCAGATCTAATTTAGAAAAATGACAGAGCCCTTGACCCTATCAAACAACTCAGTAATCAGGGGAAGAGGGTATCGATTCTTTACAGTAATGTCATTAAGGCCTCGATAATGGATACATGGTCTTAGACCACCGTCCTTCTTGCCAACGAAGAAAAACCCAGCTCCGGCAGGTGAAGTAGAGGGGCGAATGAACCCCTTTGCCAGGTTGTTCCGTATGTACTCGGTCATGGCTTGAGTCTCAGGCAAGGACAGCGGATAGGTACGACCACGAGGTGGTATCTTATCAGGTATCAATTCAATTGGACAGTCCCATTCCCTATGAGGGGGTAAGATATTTGCTTGTTGCTCAGAGAACATGTCGGCGAACATCTGATATTCCTTGGGAATGGCAGAAGAAACTAATGGAACTGTCTTTCTTACAGGTCGAATTTTTGGAAGACAGGATTTCTGACAGTCCATACCCCATGACAGAATCTGCATAGCACTCCAATCAATCCTGGGATTATGTTGACGTAACCATGGTAGACCAAGAACAATTTCTTGAGAGGCCTCTAATATCACCAGGAATTTTAAGGACTCAGAATGAAGTGCCCTAATTCTGACCAATACTGGTTGAGTCTCTTTGGTGACCATCCCATTAGTTAGAGGGCGTCCGTCTATAGAGGTCAGAGAGATGGCATGGTTGAGAGACAAACAAGGAATCTGAAATTTATCTATGAAACTAGACGTTATGAAATTTCCGGCTGCTCCCGAGTCAAGTAGAGCAGTAGCTAAGACGGGTTTGGGTTTAAGATCCAAAGCTAGGGTAATCGTGAAATCTTTAATTTTTGGAGACAGGCTCATAACTCCTAACTTGATGTCTCCAGGGTTAGTTAGGATTTGGCATTTCCCGGTTTACGGGGGCAGGAGATCAGCAGGTGACCGGATTCTCCGCAGTACAGACAGAGGTTCTTTTGCATTCTTCTCTGACGTTCTTCTTTGGAGAGGTGTGTATGATTCACCTGCATAGGCTCCTCTTCAGTAGGAGAAGGAATGGGATGGGTAGAAATGGAGGGGGTAAATTACCTTTGCGGGTCAGTTCTGTGTTTTTCAGCCTGACGTTCCCTGAAGCGTAGGTTAACTTTGATACACAACGAAATCATGTCGTTCAGATTAGGAGGAAGCTCTCGAGTGACTAGATCATCCTTTAGTCGGTCTGACAACCCATGCCAGAAGGCCGAGGTGAGGGCTTCCTCATTCCATTTGAGCTCTGATGCTAAAATTTGAAATTGCACGGCATATTGACTGACAGGACGAACCTCTTGTCTCAGTGTCATGATGTTTGATGATGCTGATACAGTACGCCCAGGTTCATCGAAAATCCTCCTGAAGGATGACACAAAGCCTGCGTAATTATCCAGCAGCGGATCTGAGCGCTCCCAGAGTGGGGAAGCCCATTCCAAGGCCTGGCCGGATAACAGAGAGACTATATAAGCCACTTTAGTTCTTGCAGTTAGAAAGTTGTCAGGCTGCAGGGTAAAATGTATGTCACACTGATTTAGGAATCCTCGGCAGAGTTTAGGGTTGCCGTCAAATTTACTTGGTAAAGGAAGATGTAAGCGGGGAGATGATCTGCCTCCTGTATTCCCAGACGCTGATGCGGATGTAGATGCTGGTACTACAGGGGTAGAAAAGGAAGTTTGCAAACTATCCTGTCACTTGGACATCTCTTGCAGGAATTGAGCCATCTACTGCTGCATGTTTTCCAGATTTTCTAAACGACCAGAAATGCACCGGAACAAATCCACTCCTGTCTCCTGATCTGTGGCTGGCTCCATGGGGCCAATGCAAACTGTTATGTTCAGGGTTATTTGTGGACCCGGGGTGGTAGCAGGAGCTATCACAGAAGTGGGTATGAATAAAAAACTAGGTTTTTTAATAAGTGCTTGAGTAGACATAAAATATGACAGTAAATAAAAGTCCAGGAATATATAAATGTGCACAAGAGTTCAGTGGTGGGAGTAATGGGTTAAATGTCCAAGTAGAAACAATTAGAGCTGTCCAGGTGTGCAGGTAGTGAGACTGAAAATAATCAAGCCAGGTATGCAGGTAGTGAACTGAAAATAATCAAGCCAGGTATGCAGGTAGTGAACTGAAGCAAATGAGCAGGATGTCAGCAGGCTCAGGCACTCAGGTATGGGCAAGGGTGATGGAGGAAGCGGAGTAGTCCAGCGGGGGCAGACAGCGAATTCACAGGAACAAGATAAGCACAGAGAACTCCCTCTCAGCTAGGCTGAGATACACATTGCACTGGCGAAGAAGGAAGGCATTAACCCTTCCTAAATACCCCATGCCGTGCTGTTACTGGCCGGAGGGAACATGTGACTCACCAGGATTGGCCAGCCGCATCACATGGCCAGAAGGCAAGATGGCAGCGCCCATGCCAAACAGAATGGAGACGCCACCAGGCCTTACCAGCGCAGAGTGACAACAGGCCAGCACAACAACGCGCGCAGCCAAAGCCCCCCGCCAGACACCAGCTCCGCCACCAGACAGCCCGCGCCACAATGACCTCACAGGTAACACTCGACTAGCGCCATGCTGAAATACCCTAGCCGTGACAATGGGAATATACACCTGGCTCTTTCTAGATAGCTAGCAAATTGTACTGGAATAAGTGTACAAATATCATTATATACCCTGCTCCCTGGATGACTGCACCCCTTGCACACCCATAGTTACAGCCCTGCAATATCATTTCTATGTGAGTATCAAAAATGCATTTTTCATAACTATAAAACTACCAGATCTGTGACATGATTATTTCTCTTGTTATGTCTGTCTCAGACAGGGCTAATTAGACACAAGCTTATAAATGCATTTGCATTAGGCTGATCTCTGCTCGCACCTCCTTAGACTGAGAACAGGAACCAGACTCTGATGATATATCCCACAAAGCCACCTGGAGCCTTGCTGGCAGCACTCATGGGTAAATGAGTTGTCCTTTTGTTATTGTGAGAATTAGCAATGATCATTTCATTAAAAAGGCACACCACATCCTTAAGGCGCATATCCACTAGCAGATATTAATAGACGACTGAACATTAACAACATCGTTATCGTTCAGTCATCCATTAATTGTGCACAACAATGTCGGAAACGACCAGCGATTCGCGCTCCTGCTGGTCGTTTCCGACATCAATCATCGGCTGAGCTTGCCGGTCAATCTGCAGATAACGATAGATTGACCATGTTCAGGAATGACGGAGGGTGCCTACACTGAACGACTAATCGTTCAGTGGAGGCACTGCAAGGGATGGGGAATGATGGTACGATTATGATGTCGTAATCGTTACCCCATTGCCTAGTGGATGTACGGCACTACAAGGCTAAAACATAAATTTCAAATGTATCAAATTCTCACACAGAGCACCTCCCATTAATTATTATTGGACATGTGTATGTACATAACCTTTAGCTCATCTTAAAGTGGAGCACTACAATATGTCTGTGTGATTGTGTACTTTGTTCATTTGTAAGAAACAAAGGACATTTACTCACTGAAAGTAGTTAGATTGCTTGAGTAAAATTTAATTGTTGGAGTGGTTGTTGTCATGTTTGTGGTTAGTATTTTGCTAGTAGCAGTGGAAGATTTGGAAGTCTCAGATTTTGGAGTGTAGAATGGAGAAGTGTAGGTCGGTGGTTTTGTGGAAGTGATAGAAGAATGAACAGTTGATTTGGTTTTTGTTACGGGTATCTTAGTTGAGGGAGAAATTGTGAAGAGTTTACAATAAGTCAGTAAGGTCTGTGATGCTGTACTTTCTTTTTTGTAAGTAAACTGTGTAGACTTCCTACTTAAACCAGTATATGAAACTGCTTTTGTTGTGATTACTGGTGCGGGTGATGTGTGGTGATATGGTGCAGTAAGTTTGGTCAGGCCTAACGTTTCAAGAAGCTCTGTCAAACTTGTTGTTGGAAGGACTTTGCTTGTAGTCATGTTGATTGAGAATGGAGAATTCTCCCCATTGAAGTCTATAAGGAAGACAGGCTGACCGCATTCAGCCAATCAGTAAGCTGCTCCGACGGAGATGCCTGCTAATTGGCTGGCGGATCCTCCAATGACGGGGCAAACGTGTGCCCCGTTCATTTACAAGGTATGTGTACACACACATACCTCTGCTCATTCCGGAATGGTACAGCTCTTTCCGGGTTGTTATTTTAACCCTTTGGATGCCTACTTCGACAAGAGGACGCGATCTATGCATAGGAGAGGTGAGTATGGATTTTTATTTCAGGCACCCCTATGGATTACTTTGGATACTAGGTGAGTATGTGTGAGTGTGAGTGTGCCAGTATGTTTTATTAAAGTTTTACTATCACGGTGTGTGTTTGTGTTTTTTAACGTATTTCTTTAGTTGTGGAACTACAAATGCCAGCGGGCCCGTAATGACCTGCATGCTGGTATTTGTGGTTCTTCAAATACCAGCATGCGGGGGAGGCTTGCTGGTACATCTAGTTCCACAACTAAAGATAATTTTTAACCCTATAATTCACACAAAACACAAACACTATCAACCCAGCACCCACCACCATAGGGTGCGGGGATAGCCCTGGGCTATCAGTCTAGGCCTGGGGTGCCCTGGAGATTTATTGGGGGGGTCCCCAACTCCCAAGGTATCCCCAGCCTGGGGTGACTAGCGGTCAGGGGTAATGCTTTCGCCGGTGAAACCGGTGAAAGGTTTTCCCTGGCTGTGGCAGTACCCCTCTGCTAGAAAGAGTCTGGTGCTGGTTATGGAATTAACAGGGGACCCCTACTCATTTTGTCACCTGTTTTTCCATAACCAGGGCCGGCTCTGCGAAGCCTTGTGCTGGTACTTAATATACAGGGGACCCCTACGCATTTTGTCCCCTGTATTTTTAGAACCAGGACAGGTTTTAGAAAGTCTGGGGCTGGTAAGGCTTTGGGGGGGGGCTGCACGTCATTTTTTTTTTTTTTTTTAAACCTTTTACATAAGTACACACAGAAACATGCACATATCTAATGAATATGTGCATGTTTCTGTGTTAATCTGACCTGCTCAGGATATACTTGCTATCCTGAAGCAGGTTTATTATTTGGGGACTTTTGTTTATCTTTTTTTTGCGAGTCTAAAACAGACACCCTATTACATTGGGCGAGTTCATTATTTTCAGTGTGAAAACATCTGGATGTGAGTTTGAAAATGGAAATTTTAGTAACTGAAAAATGCAAATTTTAGAGAACTGACACCCTATTACATTGGAGAGTTGTGAAAAATTGTAGTTTAGCACAAAACTCGCAATTTACCAAAATAGACACCCTATTACATTTGGCCCAGTGAGTTTAAAACCCCAAGTGTAGTATTTAGCCTCAATGGGCTGAGGGATGTAGGGGGGTATTCATAAATGCTTGGAGAGAGATAAAAGTGTGCGACATAAAGTACTAACCAATCTGCTCCTAAATGTCACGTTACAAGCTTTGTTTGAAAAATGACAGTTAGGAGCTGATTGGTTGGAACTTTTTCTTTCACAATTTTATCTTTCTCTGCAAGTTTCATGAATACCCCCATAATTCCTTGCTGACCCCAAAATTGACAAATAAAACATTAGGTGAACAAATAATTCTCACATCTTCTGCTATTCATGGCTCCAGATACTATTTCTTTTGAGAAAGACATTAAATTATTTTCTTTAAACTATTATAAGGGATTTGCAATATGGTAAGAATCTTACGATTTCAACCTCCCATCCCCTTATTCAGAGCCGTAACTAGACTTTTTGGTGCCAGGAAGAGCATTGGCGCCCCCCTCATTTTTCAAAGGGACTTAATGCACCTAAAAAAGGGCCATGGCTTCATGGGGAAGGGCCAGGGAAGAGATAGGGGAGGCCAAGAGATGCTGGGGATGAAATAAGAGGAAGCTACAAGCAAGAATGATAATAAACAGAAATTTGACAGGCCCAAACAGCGCCCCCTGCCCTGTGCGATGGCACTGGCCGCACTACCCTAGCTACGGCCCTGCTCTTATTGCACCAAACCCATTCTTGTGCTGAACCCTCCATTCCTAAATTGTGACCCCTCCTTTATATTCTTTTTAAGAAACGTTCATAATAGGGGTGAGCGGGTTCGGTTTTACTCGGATTTACTCGGATCTTTAAACAGCATTTTATTGGCTATCGCCTATCATGTGTTTTGGATAGCCAATATAATAAATCCGAATTTGCGGTAAAGTGGCGATAAGAACCGAATAAATCCGAGTAAAACCGAGCCTGCACATCCCTAGTTCATAACCAAATCTTTATATTGACCTTACATACATTTGTACATATTAATAACCTCACATTTAGGTGCCTTATGTCCATAATACATAAAAAACGTTTTCTGACTTTTTATTAGCATTTGACCTTTCCAGTCCTTTTATCAACCCCCAAACCCTCTTGAACCTTATGTCAAAATAAAACCTAGGAACACGCAGTTCTCATCAATAAAAGAGGACTTCAGTTGGAATAAGACTCAATGAAGAATCCAGATCCTTGGAGCTCTGGTAAGTAGAACCTTTTATGAATGCCCTTTTTTAAACTATTATAAGGGATTTTGCTATCACCACCCCATATCACAGCTTAACACCATTTATACCTCACCCCTCTTACTTTAACCCTTCCTGTGCTGAACCCCCCATTCATCCATTCACAAGTCATGACCTCTCCTTTATATTGGTCGTTTTAAGAAACGTTCATTAACCAAATCTTTATATTGACCTCATATTCACATATACATATTAATAACATCACATTTAGGTGCCTTATTTCCATAATATACTGTAATTAATTTACTGACTTTTTATTATCATTTAACCTTTCCATTCCCTTTTCAACCCCCAAACCCTCTTGAACCTTATGTCAAAATAAAACCTAGGAACACGCAGTTCTCATCAAAACAAGAGGACTTCAGTTGAAATAAGACTCAATGAAGAATCTAGATCCTTGGTGGTCTGGTAAGTAGAACGTTTTATGAATGCTCTTTATTGTAAAACTACACTCGAGTGTTTGTATAAGCTGGATAGAATATAAGCACCTGTTTTTTTATGGCAGCAAAACTTACGGTGATTGGTTGATGTGTTTTAGTTGCTAATTGGTTTGCTGGGTTGTCAGGGAGTAGTTTAGCCAATAGATAGCTCTTGGTAGGCGGGGTATTGTAGGTGGTATATATTGACTGGTTGAGGAGTGATCGTCCTCTTTCCAGTTTGTGATCTCTCCCAGGCTGGCTAAGTACTCAGTGTCTCACTGATCCTTTGTACTCAATAATTTTCTAGTACTTTATGTTCCCTTTTTCATCTATTGCCTTATTTCCCTTGTCATTCTATTCCTTTAAATTCCTTTTAGCCCCCCCACCATCATTTCATTTCTCCTTCAGCCCTTTCTAATATGCCCCATCCCCAATGCAACGCCCCCCTCTCCCCGCTGTCTCATGGAGGCCTCTCACCTGCTCTCCTCTGTGGCGGCTGCTTCTGTGCACCGCGGCACTCATTCTGTCCCTCCCTGTGCCTCCGTGCTGGCCTGGCATACCCCGGGGTATGTCGGGTCTGTAGTGAAACATGCTCCCTCACCTTGCAGGCTTGGCTTTCTCAAGGGGCCGTGAGCATTGCGGGCACGCCTGGTCCCACTACCCAGGTTGCATCACCACAGGGCAGACCGTCCTCGGCCACCAGTTTAGACCCCCCCAGGACTCCAGGAGCCGGGGGTTTTTCCTCTGCAGGGGTGAAGTTTACTGTGGTGTCTCTGCTTCAATGCCCAGACACGCTGCAGTTACCTTCCCCACTTGGCCATCATTTGGTTAGTTCCCCGATGCGGAGCGAAGCTGGGTGGCAGTCGGTGATTCGGGGGGGGTGTGTCATCCTCAGTGCCTAATTTGAGAACACCCACCCCTCCAATGGTTTGGGCTGGTCACCCTATTTCCCAGGTATGCCACAGCAGCAGTTTGGCCCTCCTATTATGACCTTTTTACAGCAGCAGCAGCAGCAGCAGCACATGTTTGCCCCTCCCTCTGCACAATACATGTCGCAGGCGTATTTTCAGCCATTGCAGCAGCCTACCAGTTTCAGTATTGCCCCATCTCAGTTAGTGCAGAATTCACTTTGCATGCCGGTAAGGCCGCAGCAGGCATTTCAGCCCCGTCTCCCGATGATGCCCCCTCCGGTTGCGCCACCTCCCCCTCCGCCAGTGGTGCAGGTTTCCCCCTCTGCTCCATCCGCCCTTACGGTTTCATCAGATATTGTTGCGCAGGAGGATAATATGGCTGTTTCAAGTCCACAGGTTTCAGCAATGATTTCGACTTTATCGGGGTCAGAGGCGCCCAGCAGAGAGCCAGCAGATTTGAGATTGTCGAATCAAGCCACGGTGGGCACACTGTGCAGCGTGGGACAGGATTAGGTTTCTCAAGAGCCCTTCTGCATCTGGAGCAGGTAAGCATGAGGTTTCTGTTCCCAGCAGCGACAAGCGTTACTCATTTTCGGATTACTCTACCGATTCATCCAGCTCTTTGAGGAAACCTTGGAAGCTTATGTGTTATTTTGCTCAGCAGCTTAAAGGGTAAGAGCCCGAAAAAATCAAGTAGCGGGGCAAGTAGCTTTTTGCCAGATGCTGCAGGGGACATGGTACACTGCGCGAATACAGCTATATTGCGTAGTCAAAGGTTCGGGGTAAGATTAGGAGGGGTATATTTGTAGATTTATTCGCAATAACACATGATGCTAAGAAGGCTTTGGATGCGACTAAGTCATGCCAATTGGCTGTCAGGCATGTATGTGTTCGCAGCTTGTTATATGGAAACGCACCCTGGGAAGTATGTGAACATTTTGAAGTATGTGCATATGATTCATGGAATGTATTTATCAGCTAGGGCCAATGTTTTGCGTCCTTATGATGAGGTGTTTCGGAAGAAGCAGGATGAGCATAAGCTGTTGTCTTTAGGTTTTAAAGATGTTGAAGTGTGGCTTGAAGTTACGCAGCAGTGGAAGTTCGTCACTGAGGGCTGAGGGAGTTAACCGTAAGCAGCCCTTTCTGGCAAAGCCGGGTGTCACACTCTGCACAAATTGCGTGACTTGCCTTGCCATTTGCTGCAGGTCAGGATTTCTGCCTGACCTTGTTCGAGAACCATGTACTGACATCACCATCATGCACTATGTCAGCTGCTAGCATTCTACCAGTGGGAGTGCTCCTGCCTCAGCTGACCTTAGCAGCCTTTCATGGACTTGCAGCAGATTCATATCCCGTGAGAACTCCCACTGGTGCCAGAGCAAAGAGTTACTTCCTAGCAGGGCCGGCTCCAGGGTTCGGAGCACCCTGTGCCGGCCCTCGAGAAGGCACCCTAACTTCACGTGCGTGCAATTTGGGGGCGTGGTCTAATTACCATAGGCCACGCTGCCTGTGTGACGTTATTTGGAGGCGTGCCCGCATGGTACGCCTCCAAATAACGTCAGGCTGGGGGTAAAGCCCAGCACTCCATCACTGGCTGGGCTTCCCCCAGCCCTCTCCCGTCAGTGAATGGTTGCAGCGCGCATGCACGCGGCATCCATTCACACTCTGGGGGCACTCCGGGGGTCCAGCACCGCTGCGGCGGTGGGGGTCCCGAAACCTCCCGATTTGACCACCCTCGGGCCACTTCGGCCCGCGGGTGGAACAGCGGGACAATACTGTCCCGCTGAAATCGGGATGTTGGGGAGGGGTGCCGCCCCTCTACTGGTCGAACACTCCTAGAGCCGGCCCTGCTTCCTAGTGTTACGTTCTATCCTGTGGCTCCTTTGTGCAGAAAACCATCACTGCTGCCTGGCTCTATATCTACAGTTCATGTGTCCTGATTGTGTGCTGCTGTATTCCAACTCAGTGCAAACACCAGCTGCACTGATCAGAGGATTCCTGCAATCAGCCTCTGCAAACCTGTTCCTGACCCTTGCTTGTTTCTGACCTGCTTCTGTCTAATCCCTGGTACTGCATTTGGTTATCTGGTTCTGACCTTGGCTATCGTCTGTGACCTGCACACGTCTGCTCACTGGTACCTTGTTGTCCGTTTGGTTCTGACCCGGCCTGTTCACTATGCTGAAAGTCTTCTCCGCTTCATCCAGAGTTACCCAGCACCTGTATAGGGGAACCTATTCTGAGGGCCGCGATCTGTTTACCGGATGCAGCTAAGTTCATACC
This sequence comes from Taudactylus pleione, assembly GCA_031769625.1. NCBI lineage: Eukaryota > Metazoa > Chordata > Amphibia > Anura > Myobatrachidae > Taudactylus > Taudactylus pleione. Next base: position 4,660,657 of record JAUIMM010000108.1, read on the forward strand.
CTCTTGCGAGGGACCCTGGTGAACACCGCCGGCACATTATACTCCACGCCTCGGAAATCAGTCTTGTCAATTCCCAAAATACGGACTGCGTCCATTAGAGAGTTGTGACACCGGGCTTTAATGTGTCCGGGATGGGAAGATGTTACACCTTCAATAATGTTCAGGTTGATACAGCACCTGTCTTACCCGGAAGGAGGAGCGGTGAATGCTCTGTCAGTTATCAATCCTTTAAGGATGCGCTGAGTATTGTATAGGAATTTGGGAGGGGGGAGTTACTAGCTAAGGTGGTTGTTGAGTCAGCCTTTTGGCTGCTTCACCTTCATCCTGATTCTTTTAGATACTTGGGGTTTAAAGTCGGTGGATAATATTATGTAGACAAGTGTCTGCCGATGAGTTATTCGATATCTTGTTGAGCTTTTATCAAGAGCCTTTATCAAGACATGTCTTGATAAAGGCTCCCAAGAGAGCAGGAACACGTCGACCATAAGGAGGTGTGCCTTTTTCTAGTTTGATCCAGAGGTATGTCATTCTTGGGAACTTGCATTTAAAACTTTTTTGACTTGGAAAAACGGATTTCCAGAAGCTGATTTGTTTTTATGCTCATTTCCCCTCTCTGTGATCACTGCATGGAACATCCTTTCATTGCATTTTTTATTGTATTTTTCAACATACCTTTTGCTGTAATTCTGTGGAACCCACTGTCATTGGGGTTACCAATTTTTTTGTGGACTGAATATGATTATATATAATATATATATATATATATATATATATATATATATATATATATATATTAGGGATGTGCAGGCTCGGATAGGTTCGAGTTTGCACGTTGAGTTCGGATTTTTCCCTCCAAAAAAACGGAACTCAGAAAGAGGCTAAACGTCATCTTACATGGACGAACATCATCATTCCTGGACTTTTGTCCAGGAATGATGATGTTCGTCCATGTAAGATGCTGTCTGAGTGCCGCCTTTATTTCATATATATATATATATATACTGTATATACAAATACATACAGTATATACACATACACATATACAGGTTGAGTCTCCCATATCTGAAATGCTCGGAACCAGGAGAATTTCGGCTTTAGGATTATTCCGGTGTTTAGAATACCTGGGGGTTTGGTGGTGTGTATGGGACAGTCCAGCGGGAGTGTGGTAGGGTCCACAGCGGGATGCTGAGGGTTCCGGCGGCGTCCACATCAGGGATTGGAGGGGGGGGTCCGGCAGCATCCGGCGCTGTGGAGAAGTAGCCAGTGAGAGAATGGCTGCAAAGCCACTTCCACGCCGGCAGAAAGTTACACAGTGACGTCATGACATCAGGTCACATCATGGAATCATGACAGATCCAAAATATTCCTATTTTCAAAATATTTCAGATAACAGAATTTAGAATATGGGATGTCTGACCTATACACAGCAGCCGTGGATTTCAGGAGCCATTGCAGTTGCTTTCATTGAAGTCGAGAGATAGCCTCTGGCTGCAGGACACAGCAGCAGTGGGAAGCAGGAGGTGGATGTGATGTCGGCTGGTCACAGCAGTAACCGCGGCGCCTTCCAGGAGCTGCTGCTGCTGCTTCTATGCAAGTATCAGTTTGCGCTGCACTGGGTGAGGGGTGATGCCAGCTTCCTGATCACTGCTGGACACCAGGAGCCACAGCTGCTGCTTCTATGGAAGTCACGGCTACCCTTGCAGCCATGCTGAGAAGGGGTTGCCTCCGGGTCCTGATCTCTTTGGCCAGCAGTGATCAGGACATTGTGGATGGGAAGCCGTGGGTGCAGAAAGACTAGCAGGTCCCTCTGATATAGCCGGCTGCTGAAAGATTATCTTTCAGCAGCTGACTAGAGGGCAATTCTGACTGGTCGCATGAGATGTGACCATGTCAGTTAAAGCCTAGTCTGGCATAGTTGAATCTGATGCGACCACGTCAGGCAAGTGGTTAAAAAGAAACCAACAATCTGGCTTCAGAACTGAACATACTGTAGTAGAATTATGTCCCTGACCAAGGTGAGAAATGACTAGTAGTGCAAGTTAGAAAAGAAAAAGTTTCCTTTTACTGCAGAATTAAATAAGGGCTTTGACACTGTCTATCACAGTATCCTCCTTTCATAATTTAAATGTACTGATTTAGGGCCTAAGTCTAAGTTGCATGCTTCTGCAGCTGTTTTCACCTATCCCCGTGATATTTTACTCACTTTTCAATGCTAATGTGACAATTGACTGAACGAACGGCCAGATTTTGAGTTGGGAATAAAGCGAGAGAAAGCAAGTAACTGTGCACCAGGACAAACCATATAGCAATGCAAGGGGTACAAATACACAGCGCTGCCAAGAGTTGGGGGAGTGGGTACTAACTACCCCGGCCCCGATTTTGCTGTAGGGACCCGGGTCTGATGCTGCCTCTTCTCTTACCTATCAACAGCAGCCTCACTCCCCAGCCCAGCACATGCTGCTGTGTGTTGGACTACATTGGGGTCAGGTAGGCTGGTGCTGCTGAGAAGCAGTCTCCTCTGTCTGTGCTGAGGTGGGGGTGATCACACTGATTGTCCCTCCTGGATTTGCCCCTGGCTGAGGGCTTCACAGAGCTCAGCGCCACCTTGTGTACTGTAAATACCTTTTTATATTTATTTTTTTCTAAGAAGGTGTGGTCACACCTGCTGTGATTAGACAACACCCCCAAAAAGTACCCGAGCTTGACAAATCTTTCTAGATTAATGCAAATACATACTTTTTTTGCATGCATGGTAAATACTGGCTGCTGTTGCATGTAGCCCACAAATGCTGGACAGCTTTGTTTTAACCCTGCAATTTTGGTTTCAGTTTGGACATGCCACCCCCCCCCCAAATAAAATCTCCCTGCACATTTTACATCTGCCCCATCTGCAGTGCAACATGGTATTACTCATGTGCACAGTTACTTACTCTTTCTTATTTTATTCCCAACTCACAATCCAGTCCACTGTTCTAGTGTCGGCAGATGCAGCAATCATCATTAGTATAGGCACTTGCACCTGTCTGAATGCTACAGTAGGTGCTAGAGATCAGGCAGAAAGAGGCATCCCTTACCCATACGTATGGAGATGTACTGTACATACATGCCCATGACACTGCAATCAGAATTCACTGCTCTATGCATTTTGATAGAGCTGCTCAGAAATGTCTGCTTCATCTTGGTCTTTGCATAGGAAGCAGCACGCACACACCTACTTATGACTCCTTACACATCGAATGGCACATGCATACCATGGTCTAAATACTTGCGCCAGACTCCTGACAGCAGTCCGGACTCCGGCTCTAGAATACTGACCGTCGGCATCCAGAAGGTAAGTGTCGGGGCTTAGAGGGAGGGTTAGAGGTTATGGTTAGGCACTAAGGGGGAGGGTTAGGTTTAGGGTGCAGGGAGGGGGGTTAGGTTCTGTCACTAGGGGGGAAGGGTAAGCACCAGGAAGGGAGGGTTAGGGTAGGGAGAGGGGGAGGGTTAGCATACCGACCAACAAGTGTCAGGATCCCGGCCTCAGGATTCTGCCTGCGGGAATCCCAACTGCCGGCAACCCATAACCAACCCGTGTACACCATGCTTTGCAATTAAGACTCATGTTAAGTAAGTTGGTTCAAAAACTGTGTATATCATCGCCCATATGCAGAGTTCTACACATCCCTGCAGACACACAGCTCTCTTTCATACACTTGGGTTAGTACCCATCATCATTATCAGTGAACACTTGTACAGCACTATGCAGGGTTTTTTGCACAAAGAACTCTATATAGACCACAATACCATCTACACACCCTCACTGAATTTAGCCTACAGTATGTGAGAATAACTCATTGAAGCCCTGTTAGACTCCTTCAGTTGAAAGAGGAGATCCCACTAAAATGTGTACGATGCTGCATCTTGTACTTGCATGTACTTAGTTTCGGAGCATGTGCAATGCACAACATGGAGGTTACACTCCACAAATAAACTTATATTCAGCACATCATAAGCTTGTGTTTGACAAGCTCTAAAATATATTAGTTTACCTGCAATTGGATTTTTATTCCCTAGTGTCACATGACATATAACATGCAAAACGTTGTGTCTTTGCTTAATAAAACATGATATTTCATCTTTAAATAACAAAAGTTTTCTTATTTTCAATACAGTTTTCTCAGACTAATGTGTATATCACTACAGTATGTTTAAACCTTGTACAGGCAAAACATTTTAAATCATATGTTTAATTCTTACGTGTAGTTGGTGTGGACTTTGTTGTAGTATATGTAGTTTCTGGAGTAGTTGTTATCTCAGGAGTTCTTGTAACCTTAGTAACAATGGCTGTTGATTTTGTAGATACCAATGCTGTTATACTCTGAGTTGCGGTTGTTGTGATCTTTGTAGTGGTGGGAGCAGATGTTTTTGGAGTAGTTTTTATCTTGGGAGTAGTTGTAGTCTTAGTAACAGTGGTTTTTGGTGTTGTTGTACTCTGAGTTGCAGTTGTTGTGATCTTTGTAGTGGTGGGAGCAGATGTTTTTGGAGTAGTTTTTATCTTGGGAGTAGTTGTAGTCTTAGTAACAGTGGTTTTTGGTGTTGTTGTACTCTGAGTTGCGGTTGTTGTGATCTCTGTAGTGGTGGGAGCAGATGTTTTTGAAGTAGTTTTTATCTTGGGAGTAGTTGTAGTCTTAGTAACAGTGGTTTTTGGTGTTGTTGTACTCTGAGTTGAGGTTGTTTTGATCTTTGTAGAGGTGGGAGCAGATGTTTTTGGAGTAGTTTTTATCTTGGGAGTAGTTGTAGTCTTAGTAACAGTGGTTGTTGGTGTTGTTATACTCTGAGTCAAGGTTGTTGTGATCTCTGTAGTGGTGGGAGCAGATGTTTTTGAAGTAGTTTTTATCTTGGGTGTAGTTGTAGTCTTAGTAACAGTGGTTGCTGGTGTTGTTGTACTCTGAGTTGAGGTTGTTTTGATCTTTGTAGTGGTGGGAGCAGATGTTTTTGGAGTAGTTTTTATCTTGGGAGTAGTTGTAGTCTTAGTAACAGTGGTTGTTGGTGCTGTTGTACTCTGAGTTGAGGTTGTTTTCATCTTTGTAGTGGTGGGAGCAGATGTTTTTGGAGTAGTTTTTATCTTGGGAGTAGTTGTAGTCTTAGTAACAGTGGTTGTTGGTGTTGTTGTTACTGGTCTTGTTGTACGTCTCTGAGTTGTAGATGTTGTGATGGTTTCAGGGGTTGTAGTGATGCAGTAATCTGGGAGTGGGAGACAGCAGTACACTTTAATCTCATAGTTGTAACAGCCATCTGGGTCTTTGTTGCTACAGATGAGTCCATTTGAGACATCACAGGACACATTCTTCTGCAGTAGTCCATCGGTGGAATTCACTGCTCTACATGAAATGTTCTCTGGCTTCTCACACAGATGATATCCTTTATTCCTGATGTTCTTATATGTCTCATCATCTTCTCCATTGGGATTTAATTTAGGATCACTCACATCATACCAAACTGACCAAGAGCACTCAGGGACACAGGAAACTAAAGAAAATAAATATATATCAGATATATTTATAACTGTGTGTGCATTTTTTATACACTAATTGAGTTGATATTTATAATATAACACAATAGAAAGTGTAAATGTAAGAAAAATAGAGACTAAAGGGCTGATTCAGCATTGTACTTTATTGCAGCCCTGACTGCGGATTTTTGTGGAGTCGCAGTGGTGATAATATGCAAATGCTAGTTTAAGCTTTCCCCTTGTGTACTAGTGTGCGCCGGAATGTGTAATCCCTGAGGCGCCTACTTTTAATGCCCATACACAGTGTAACACCATCGGTGGTTCTAGATAATCCACCATTGGTGCATCATCGTGTCCAACATCATCACTGCCACCTGCTTGTGGCAAATGCAATGTCTCTATCTCCACATTACCTCTGTGGATGCTACTCTGCGTCTGAGAATGCAGCCTCTTTCACTGAGACGCCCACAAATGGCCTATTTTGTGTTCACTTCAACCCAGCCCCCAGTCACTATCCAGCAACAGCCATCGTTTTACCTCACCGTTTCTAATGCCATGGGTCCTATATACGCAACAGCCCATCTGTGCACACACACAGGAGAAAGCATGCACTGTAAGGGTTTTCAGAATATTTTGCACATTCACCTTAGAAAGTAATCACTGAACTGCGCAAACACCAGCATTGCGTGCACCTCTAGGTCAGGCCCAAAATGTTATATTTCAGTTAATGCAGATATCTATACAATACAAACAATATGTGATAGAAATAGAGTGCCACCTTAGGCCGTGGTTGGTACTGCAGTTTAAAAACATGTTACAACTGTGAACTATTTTAAGAAAACGTGATCCTCTACTGTAAGTAATGAGTGATTCTCTGCAATCTATTGTTTTATGATTTTGGTTGCATTGCAATAATTGCCAAGCAGAAGTAAGTATTACTGCAGGTATAATAACATTAAAAAAAACATATAGCAACTTCAGTGAAGGATAGTATGGTATGGGGTGGAATCCAATGGATCCAAAAGACAGACAAGACAAAGTGGCTCAATTGAAGCTAAATAAATCATGGGAGGCAGAAAATAATTTGTCTTGCTGTAATCTTAAATGAACAAAGAATTGATACTTTGGGGTCTATGTACTAAGCAGTGATAAGAGACAGAGTGAAAAGTGATGTCAGTGATAAGGTGCCAGCCAATCAGCTCCCAACTGCCATTTTTCAAACACAGTCTTTGAGATGGCAGTTGGGAGCTGACTGGCTGGCACCTTATCACTGACATCACTTTTCACTCTGTCTCTTATCACTGCTTAGTACATAGACCCCTTAATACTGTATGTCAATGTCACGTACACAAAGCATTTACAATTCAATTTTGTAAATTTCTGAATTAAAAATATAGTTACTTTCAAACAAGTTATTTTATATACTGTATATATTCAGCTTTATTTGACTTTCATAGCAACTGAAATTTGGGGGTATATTTACTAAAGGTCGATTTTAATCGATTTCAAATCAATCTAAATTGATTAACATCGATGTTTTTTTTCCCATGTGTTAAATCATTTACTTTCAGACAATTTTTGATTTGGTTTTTAAGTGTTAGTAAATGTGTGATTAAGCCCAAGAAACTAAACATTGATGTTGAATGATTTAGATTGATTTGAATTGATTCAAATTGATTAAAATCAACCTTTAGTAAATATACCACTTGGTCTGGAAATATAACAGAATAGTTTTCTCTCTGATGTCTCCACTGGAACTTTAAGCATGCAGCAGTATCTTACTATAGTGTGTAGAATAATACATATAGAAAAACAATATGCATAAAACGGTTAATTAGTTGAGTTGCAAAAATAGACTCCAGAGATTGTACTCAATTTGTTTGTTTGGGGGTAGATGTACTAAGGCTTGGAGAGATATAAAGTGGATGGAGATAAAGTATCAACCATCCAGCTCCTGTCATTTTTCAAATACAGCCTGTAACATGACAGTTAGGAGCTGATTGCTTGGTACGTTATATCTTATCTCCACTTTATCTCGCTCCAAGGCTTAGTACATAGACACATCTGTGTGAGGAGGAGTACCAATGACAAAATGATGGTACATAATCACACAAACTTCCTTAAATAGTCTTGGAAAAATGAAGACTCTACTTTGCTTACTCAAATGTTGCCTATCATGTGTTGTTTATCATTTATTGGTTCCTGTGGCTATCTTTAAACTTACATTAAGTGTGTGTTGCATCATTGTCTTATTATGTAGTATATCTCTCACCTGCACCTTCTTTATGTTGTTTAGTATTTGCATAAAACTGTCTATTAGCTAAGTAGCAATAATAGACTCCAGAAATACAGTAGCACTTACTTTGTTTGTGTGTGTGAGGAGGAGTACCTAGAACAAAATAATAGAAGAAAAATCACACAAACTTCCTTAAATAGTCCTGGAAAAATGATGACTCTTACTTTGCTTAACCTGGGTTCACACTAGACGATTTCTCGGATGATATCACGAATTGGACCGACATGTCATCCGGATCATCTAGTGTGTATGCACTATGCGTGCTCCCGTGCGGCTACATCGGGGTCATTCCATAAGCTGTGTATGCACGGCAGATGGAGCGACTCAGTTGCCAATGCCAGGAAGGTGAATGGTGCAGGTGAATGATGTATCGGGTAGTCGAATACCGATATACCATTCCATCGGACGTCAGATAGGCAGCGGGTTGTATAATGTGTACCCAGTTTTACTCAAATGTTGCCTATCATGTGATGTCTATCATTTATTGGGTCCTGCATTCCATCTTTCAACTTACATTAAGTATGTGTTGTATGAATCATTGTCTTATTATATAGTATATCTCTCACCTGAACCTTCTTCATGTTGTTTAGTATTTGTACTGTTCCTCTGTGTGGTATTTGCTTTACATAGTTCAAGAAAATTTTACTGAGTCTTCATTAGTGTAAAGTAATTTCTGCCATTTATACCTACAGAGTGGACCCTCGGTGGACCAAAACATGGAAGACAGGCTCTACAAGATATATGCACCAGGCAGTCCACAGCGGGATCGGTATGAAATACCACCAGACACATGCTGGAAGATGGCAGTGAAGATCCCAACAGGGAAGTATTTTAACTATTTAATAACCTCCCCCCCTAACCCTCCCTTAAAGGTGCCTAACCCTAACCTCCCCACCAAGTACCTACCCCTAACCCCCCCGCTAAGTGCCTAACACCCACCTTCCCCGCAGCCTAAACCTAAGTCTCCCGAGGGGGTGCCTAACCCTAACCTCTACCCGGGGGTGCCTAACCATAACCCCCCCTTCCCCTAGCCTAACCCTAACCCTCCTGGGGGGTGCCTAACCCCATGTCCCCCCTAGGAGCCCCTAATCTAACCCTCCCCTCCCGCAACTGTCCACGCCCACTGCCCGGCTTACCTTCGATCGGTATGCCGGGCGTCGGGCTCCCGGCGTAGGTAATATGACAGGCATTAGGATTTCGACGCCTGTCAATAGACCCATGCTGGGATTAGACAGTCGGGAAGCCGGCGCTCAGTATTTCAACTGTCGGCTTCCTGACTGCATCCCTCCACAGCCGATGATCTCAACAGTGATCATCATTAGGAGTGTTTTTGCTTAGGGAGCCAAGAGTGACTATGAATCGGGTGACAAAGAACCGGAGGCGTTTGATAATGTACCACAACTATGGGTAAAGAGTTCCACTGAACTCAGGGCCTGATTCAGACCTGCTCGCTAGATGCGTTCACACGCAGCCGTCAAAGTATGCAAATCCCACGATCGCACGGCAAGACATTAGCACGCCCACTATGACTTGGCGTATGTATTTAGATGCCCACCAGCCTGTCACAAGATGCCCATTTTCCCTTAGTAACACACCTCATCTCCAGGAAGTGTATGAAACAATCGGTAACATCGAGTACCATCGGACCCATGCACAGCACTTGTGGCTGACCATGCCCTACCGCAAGCACTGCGAGTGCTGCTGTGTGTAATTTAGCCATGTGACGTGTATGCTGACGCTGTGTCTTAATTATGTACGCCCCTGAAATGGCATTCAGATGCACAGACATGTCTGCGTTCGCACCACCACACCCCCGTTTCCATCGACCATCCCCTGTCACCACCCACAAATGGCTCGTCCTGTCACTCATTCTAGCGAGGCGTCTGTGTACAAGGGGCGATTGCTTCGCAATTGCAGTGACTGGTTCACGCACTGCGTCTTATACGCATGTGCAGATTGCAAATATCGGCAGGCTACGTGCGAACGCGTCTTAGCGAGCGGGTCTGAATCAGGCTCTCTGTAATGGACCTTTTGCAAAGAGTTTGTTTCACATTTCATTAGAGTTAAAAGTGCTAAGTGGTAGACCAGCCAATGCATGACTTGGATGGCACTGGAGAGAGGGTCCTTTTGTTAAAGACAGCACTATAACAATTACTTCCAGTATGTGGCAGGAGACTAGACTGTGTTGGTCACATGTCAGATATACAGTAGGCATATTATACCATATTTTAATGAGATGCCCCAACGACAGAAATGACCACACTTTCATTATTTAAATGTAAAGTTCTACATAGTTATAGTGTTATAACTAAGAATGGTGGAGTGTTATTGTAAGAGCAGCATAACCCTTCATTGTATGCTTCCTTCCTATAGAATATTACATCTGGTTGGTACTGCCAAAAATTAGGAGAAGCACTTTCTGATGCTGATAGTAAAACTTATAAAATGTATTTAAAAAATCCACTATAAATATTGTCCATGACACTAATTATTTTTGCCAAAAGCCACTATACTGTACATAGTGTCTATAACACTGTAAGGAATTGTGTTTAGTAAGAGCCACTAGAGATAGTGTCTATGACACTAATTCTATTTGGAGTAATACCCCTGGATCACATGAATGGGAGTCATTTATGAAAGTGGAATCTGTGACACTGTGATACTCCATATGACAATACCTCACTCACATAAAGGACTCTATTTATTAACATTATTTTGACAAAAATAAAGTGAAAAAGGGTGTTTTCACACCCTTTTCACGTTATTTTAGTATCACCTATAGTTATTACAGGGCAATTGGAGTAGAATTCGTAAAATTCTACTCCAACCCCTAAGTATCACTTATTTTTAGTAAGCAGATCGCATTTCCCATAATTGTAACCTGGAGGTGGCGTTATCCAGGGTCTCCCCCGGTTACCAGACTCCTACTCTGCTCTAACGGGGAGAGCAGAGCCGGGAGCCGGCCCCAGTGATCAGCTGTGTGGTCTAAACAGACCGCAAACTGATTCACTGCAAAAAAAAATTTGTAAAAAAAAAAATTCACTTACCTGACTCCAGGGACCGGTGGTCGGGGCTCCGGGTGATGTCCTCCCTCCAGTCAGCTAGTCTCCCATGCTGCACTGCGGCCCGGTTATCAGGTGATCGGGTCCCAGTGCAGTATGGGAGATCAGCTGACCTGAGGACATGGAAGACATCACTGGAGGACGGATTATGCAGGTAAGTGTAATTAAGGGGGAGGGAGGGTCGCAAAGGGTCCGTGATCACGGGGGGCAGGGCTAAATGCCGGGGGCTGGCTTAGCGCCGGGGGCGAGGTAGCAGCGGCGGCCGGTCGGTGCATGCGCGGGCACTTTGTCACGGTAGTTTATCCAAAAATACCGTGACTAGTGTGCGGATGGGATTTGCAGGGACAGAGCTTCCTCGCAAGCTCTGTCCCTGCAAGGGATTTGTAGTAAATCCCTGTGATATTGCCTGAATTCACAATGCGAATTCAGTCGTTAATATCACACTACAATCTGCATTCAATATGCGGATTGTAGTAAATAGAGCCCATAGTGAGCTATATAAAAGAGCAATGTACAAACAGAGGATAAAAGTTGAAACAACAGTATATTTATGATTCGAGTCATGGGAATTTACGTACCTGGCTATTTATAGATAGCTAGCAAATTGTACTGGAATAAGTGTACAGATATCACAATATACCCTGCTCCCTGGATAATGGCACCACTTGCACACCCCTAGTTACAGCCCTGCAATATAATTTCTATGTGAATATCAAAACAGCCTTTTTATTAACTTCCAGATCTTTTCATGTCTGTCTCAGACAGGGCTAATTAGACACAAGCTTATAAAGGCATTTGTATTAGGCTGATCTCTGCTCGCACCTCCATAGGCTGAGAACAGAAACCAGACTCTGGTGATATATCCCACAAAGCCACCTGGAGCCTTACTGGTGGCACTCGTGGGTAATTGAGTCGACTTTGTGTTATGTGGGAATTAGCAATGATCACTTCATTAAAAAGTCACACCATAACCTCACAATGCTAAAACATAATATTCAATATTCATCAAATTCTCATGTATTTAATTGTTATTGAAACAAATAAATTTACAGAGCACCTCCCATAAATTATTATAGGACATATGTATGTACATAAACTTTAGCTCAACTTAAAGTGGTGCACTACAATAGGAAATATTCATAGAGCAGAGAAAAGCCCTGTTTTGCGGGAAACAGGGCATTTTTCTACTTGGTACTATTCAGCAGTGGCTCCTGCCCTCTTGCCTGAGGGGGGCTGCCGCTGCTGCTAGCCTGGGTCCCGGGGCCTGCTCAATGATACTGGCAGGCGTCGGGACTGGTGCATGAGCGGCGGTGGCACCACACATACGCACGCACAACACCAGCTTCTCGGGGCTGCATTGGTTGCAGCCCCAAGAAGCCCGTTAGGGCTGTCCGAAAGGCAGAGCAGTGGCTTCCACCTTATGGCAGTCCCAGGGGCAGGAGACACGTCCCCCTGGGGCTGTCGGTCTTCAGCGTGACTGGCAGGTGGCACATCCAATAGGAAGCCACCTCCATTCGCACTCTGCACTGGCTCACTGAGGTGGCTGATTTTACTGGGGGGGCTGCAGCCTCGTAGCCCCTAGGTAAGATCCGCCAATGGTGCGATACATAAAAGAACGTAAAACTCTACTTTCTGTTCCGCGCTGTGTACAAATTCATCATCTCAGGATGGCGTAATCTTTACTGCCTTGCAAAAATGACAGGGGAGTTGCTTACTTCCCTGTCTTCTTCCACTAGTCCCCCATTTGGCTCCGCTCCTTGCTATCCCAGCAGCCTCCCCTGAGCTCAGCTGTCGGCACATGCGCTGGAAGGACCTGATTTTGTCTCCACTCTTCACAGAGAGGACAGCAGCTGAAGACAGGACTGCCGGAGCTCTGGTTACTGGATCGCATCGCCGGAAAGGTAAGTGTAGATGAATTGCTACTTAACAAATCTATATATTGCATTGAACTGATATATATAGTGAAAACTAACAATTCATCTACTAAAATCTACATGAATAAGCCCCTATATGCCTGTATGATTGTGTATTTTATTCATTTGTAAGAAACAAAGGACATTGACTCACTGATAGTAGTGAGCTTGCTCGAGTAAATTTTCGTTGTTGGGTAGGTTTCTTTTCTTCTAGTTGTTGACATTTTTGTGGCTAGTATTTTGCTAGTAGCAGTAGAAGATTTGGAAGTCTCAAATATTGGAGAGTAGAATTCAGAAAAGTATATGGGTGTTGCTGTGAGCATAGTAGAAGGATGGTTAATTGATTTGGTATTGGTTACAGGTACTTTAGTTGGGAGATAAATTGTGGAGAGTTTAGAATAAGTTGGTAAGGTTTGTGACACTGTACTTTCTTTTTTATAACTAATCTGTGTAGATTTCCTACTTAAACCAGGGCCGAAACTAGGATTTCTATCACCCGGGACAATTATCATACTGCCTCCCCCAAACCCCTCTCTATATTTATAATAACTTTACCTGCCCATTAATAACAGATAAACACTCTCACCTCACAGCCCCCCTCTGTACAGCCCTCCTCATCACAGCCCCTCACTGCACAGCCCCCTCACTATATTTATAATATCTTTACCTTCTCATTAATAACAGCACAGAAAAACCCTCTCACTTCACAAACCCCTCTGCACAGCTCTCCTCATCACAGCCCCTCACTGCATAGCCCCCTCACTACACAGCCCCCTCACACCACAGAACCATCACACCACAGCCCACTCACACCATAGCCACCTCACACCACATCCCTCTCACTGCACAGCCTCCACACACCACAGCCCCCTCACTACACAGCCCCCTCACACCACAGAACCCTCACACCACAGAACCCTCACACCCTGGGCCCCCTCACACCATAACCCTCTCACTGTACAGTCTCCTCACACCACAGCCCCCTCACACCACAGCCTTCTCACACTACAGCCGCCTCACTGCACAGACCCCTCACTGTACAGCCTCCTCACTACACAGAACCCTCACACCACAGCCCCCTCACACCACAGGGCTCTCACTGCACAGCCTCCTCACACCACAGCCCCCTCACTACACAGCCCCCTCACACCATAGCCCTCTCACTGCACAGCCCCCTCACTACACTGCCCCCTCACTACACAGCCCCCTCACACCATAGCCCTCTCACTGCACAGCCTCCTCACACCACAGCCCCCTCACTGCGCATCCTCCTCACATCACAGCTCCCTCACACCACAGCCCCCTCACACCACAGCCCTCTCACACCACAGCCTTCTCACTGCACAGACTCCTCACACCACAGCCCCCTCACTACACAGCCCCCTCACACCATAGCCCTCTCACTGCACAGCCTCCTCACACCACAGCCCCCTCACTGCGCAGTCTCCTCACATCACAGCTCCCTCACACCACAGCCCCCTCACACCACAGCCCCCTCACACCACAACCTTCTCACTGCACAGACTCCTCACACCACAGCCCCCTCACTACACAGCCCCCTCACACCATAGCTCTTTCACTGCACATCCTCCTCACACCACAGTCCCCTCACTACACAGCCCCCTTACACCATAGCTCTTTCACTGCACAGCCTCCTCACACCACAGCCCCCTCACTACACAGCCCCCTCACACCATAGCTCTTTCACTGCACAGCCTCCTCACACCACAGCCCCTTCACTACACAGCCCCCTCACACCACAGAACCCTCACACCACAGCCCCCTCACACCACAGCCCCCTCACTACACAACCCCTCACACCATAGCTCTTTCACTGCACAGCCTCCTCACACCATGGCCCCCTCACTACATAGCTCCCTCACACCATAGCTCTCTCACTGCACAACCTCCTCACACCACAGCCCTCTCACTGCACAGCCTCTTCACACCCCAGCCCACTCACTGTACAGCCCCCTCACACCACAGCCCTCTCACTGCACAACCTCTTCACACCACAGCCCCCTCACTGTACAGCCCCCTCACACCACAGAACCCTCACACCACAGCCCCTTCACACCACAGCCCCTTTACTGCACAGTCCCCTCTCAGCACAGTCCCCTCACTGCACAGCCCCACTCCTCTCCCTGCCAGCAACTTACCTTCCAGCTCCTGCACTGCAGGGGACTGGCAGTGGCAGCAGCGGTGGACTTTCGGTGGCAGCACCATCATTAATGTGGAAATCTAAGCATAAGGGGCAGGCCGGCACTGGCTGCCCGCCCCAACGCCGCAGCCATCCTAACAGCTCCTCGGCACAGGGTACTGTGGGAATGGACTGGGAGAGAGGTCATGACGTCTCTCCCAGTCCCAAAAGACACTGCAGGGGATGGGGGAAGTGGGCAGACAAAAAAGGGCAGGCAGAAGCAAGTTGCCCGCTGCAATGTGTAATGGTAGTAGTTCGCCCAGCAGAACAGGAGCTGGGCTCACTGCTACTGATAATTTAGATGCCAGACCGGACAACAGCACCCCCTAAATCTAGTGCCCGGGGCATGTGACACCCCCCCCCCCCAGTTGCAGCCCTGCTTAAACCAGTAAATTAAACGGCTGTTGTTGTTATTTTTTGGTGTGGGTGATATGGTGCAAATTTGTTCAGGCCTAACGTTGGAAGAAGTGTTGTCATACTTGCTGTTGGAAGGATTTTGCTTGTAGTTATGTTGATTGTAGGCAAAACTTCAGAGGAAAAGAATACACAATATTAAAGTAAATTACTACAGCCAAAAATCTTTAAACTATATACATAATAAAAAAATGCATGTTACAGTGATAATTCTATATTTTATTGTTATTCTACAGGAAAAAAAATAAGTAATGGTATAAAAAGACAGTGCGTTCAAAACGCCAAGTGTTGTATTTAGCATCATTGGGTTGAGGGACTAATTCATTCTGGACTCCAACATTGTCAAATAAAACATACGGTGAATAAATTATTCTCACATCTTCTGCTATTTATGGCTTCAGACACTATGGACCTCATTCAGAGGTGGTCGTTAGTTGCAAGCGGTCGCTCTGAATCAGGGTGGCCGCTTGCATCCTGAACGACCGCCTCCTTGTCGATCGCTAAGCTGTGGGTTAACATCCACAGCTCTAACGACTGACATGGGTGATGGTCGCTATGGTCAAGACCATCGCAACCATCGGGGCTTACGACCAGACCCTAAGGTTGGGTCTGGGCACTCGTAAGCCCCAGGGAGCATCCTGCTCTGATCGAGCAGGAAGCTCCCCACTGACATCAGCAATGATGTCAGTGGGGCCACCCCCAAACGGCAAGCGTTCCAGCGGGAACGCCTCCGTTTGAGCAGGCACGCCCCCTGCCCGCCTACCAAGCGGGGCGAGCTGTCACTCACCATCGTCACACTCGCCCCGTCTGCTGCGAGACCCCTTGTGACGGAGCGTCCGTCGCTGGACGGGAGCCGGCTCCGTCGTGCGCATGCCCAGTGGGGCAACATCGAGTCGGTTGCGAGCGCTCAGCACTTGCGACCGACTCTGAATGACCCCCTATTTCTTGTGAGAAAGACATTGAATCATTTTCTTTAAACTATATAAGTAGAGATGTGCGCCGGGCCATTTTTGCTGGATTTGGATTTGCTTCCGATTTGTGGTCCGGCTTTGGATTTGCCAAACCGCCGTGACTGGTTTTGGATTTGGATTTATTAAAAGAATTGACAAAAAAAATCTAAAATCACATAATTTTGGCTTTTTTTTGGTCCTGTAGAATTATTAACCTCAATAACATTAATGACCATTCATTTATAGTCAATTTAGACCACCTCATAGCTCACAAAATTGTTTTCATCATTATTTACCAAAGGCTGCAATGAGCTGGCTGATTACTAAGTGACAGAGCAGCGGCAAAGACACCAAAGCTTAAAGCACATCTATGAAACATTACCACACAACAGTGGCAGAAATGAAAGGTAGTGCAAGATGGAATTGTCCTTACACACCCAGTGAGGTATGGCCAGCAGAGTCACAGTACTTGTATACACAGTGGGCTACGGCCCAATGAGTCACGGTGCTTGTATCTTACTTGCCAACTCTCCCTGATTGTCATGGAGACTCCCTGAAACAGTAGCAATCTCCTTGTCTCACTGAAGAGCCTAGTAATCTCCCTGATTGCACTTTGTCCCCATTATGAATATGTTATATGGTGTATAAAAATAAACAGAGAAATTTACATTTAAATGGGATCATTAATATAACTTCCCTGCATTGGTTATAGGGCACAATGATCCCTATGGCTACATACATTTTCTGTAATGTATCAGTGTATTATCATCAACAAGTAGATCTTAGTAACTGCTTTTGGGCTCATTTACATTTGGATGCAAGTCAATTCTATGACCGCCTCTCAGATGTAGCAGTACACGTCCACTTTACTGACGTGCTCATAGGTCTTACTTTCACAATCTACCTGAAATGCTTCAAAAGTAAGCAAGCATGGCTTGTATACACAGTGGGGTACAGCCCAATGAGTCACAGTGCTTGTATACACAGTGGAGTACGGCCAATAGAGTCACAGTAATTGTATACACAGTGGGCTAGGGCCAACAGAGACATAGTGCTTGTATACACAGTGGGCTACGGCCCAAGGAGTCACCGTGCTTGTATACACAGTGGGCTACGGCCCAAGGAGTCACGGTGCATGTATACACAGTGGGGTACAGCACCCAAAAAAAAAAAAATTTGTACTTTTTTACACTTTTTCAAAAATGTTATTTAAGTTTTTTTTTACAGTGGAGCAGATGAGCCTGAGTACAGCGCAGCATACATCAGCATGCCTTGTACACACAGCCACTGGACAAAGCAACTTTAATCAGCAGAGAATAGCGCAGCATACATCAGCATACAGTGTGTCCCCTATACACAGTCACTTTAACAGCACAGCCAGCCACTTGTGACTCTAGACACAGCACAGCCAGCCAATACAGCAGAGTATAGCGCAGCATACAGCAGCGTGCCCCATACACAGTCACTTAACAGCACAGCCAGCCACTTCTTGTGTGTCTGGACACAGCAGCTGCACAACCAATACAGCACAGCAGTGCACAGCATTCAGCAGTGTGCGAGTGAAAAGGCGCCGAGTCCCGCGTTGCGGCGCCTTATATAGAAGCCAACTATATACAGGAATATGACGTTCGGCCTCAAAGTGGTATCCGCAGCTCGGTTGGACTTGAATTCCTGGTGTTCGGAGCAGTCCGGTTTCCACAGAATCCGAACCCCTCATCTCTAATTATAAGGGATTTTGCCATCACCACCCCATATGGTAAGAAATCTCACAGCTTCAACCACCCTTACTGCACTAAACCCCTTCCTGTGCAGAACCCTCCATTGACAAATCAAGCCCCCCTTTCATATTGTTCTTTTTATGAAATGCTCATAATCCAAATCTTTATATAGACCTCATATTCATTTATACATACTGTACTAATAACATCACAATTAGGTGACTTATGTCCATAGTAAATAAAACTAATTTTCTGACTTTTTATTATCATTTAACTTTACTCAAATGGTTGATTATCAAATGATCTGCGACGTCGGCTGCATATTCGTACACACTTGCTTGGATATGCGAAGCCGCCAGTGGTTGTCTTAATGCATTTCCAGTAGGCTATAGAATAAGTATATTTTCGCACAGCAGCTGCTTGCGGGATTGCAGCTGTGAATGCATTAGTGTACACCTTTGATTCAGGTCCAGTGTCAAACTTACCGGACACAAAATGCATATATTGTATTATTGGTGTGAATTACATGTATTGCAGGGGTGGGCTCTGCTAGGGAGCAGGGTGCCAGCTGACCCCTGGGCCTGTCCCATTTTCTGTGTCTTGGGTCGGCCTGGTGCTGTAACACTTATCAGGAGCCGCAAGGGTGAATGAAAGCTGAGCAGCTTCCTGCCAGCTCTATGCAGTGTAATCTGATCTCTCTCTTTCTGTGAGAGCTCAAGGGACAGTCTACAAACTATTTGCCACTTTACAAGTGTATTCAAACACTGTTGACTACACTTGTACTGTATAGTGGTAAGTAGATTGCAAACTGTCCCTTTCTTCTACCATGTGTCAGGATCCTGACTATTTCATTAATTTGTTTTGTCTTATGACTTACCCGTCATCTGACCTGTGGATCTGAATGTTCTAATTTGTATGGGAAATTTGCTCAAATATGCAGGCTGCAACACTTCCAGTGTGTGCATTTAGACGATGCTATTCCTCCTAGACTGATTACTCACCTGAGTCTCCTTCTGTCTGTGAACCCTGCAAAGTCCTGATTGGAATAGTAGGTGTAGTCCAAACACTGGTGCAGGCTTTGAACTGTAGACATTGAAAATGCTGTTGTTCTCTGTGCATGATAAAATGGAGTAAAAACGAGTGCTGATGGAATTATAAGTTGTGTATAAATAGCTATGAATGTGTATGTGTAACGTTCCACTTTGCATGAACAAAGTTAAAAATATATAGCAAACGTGTATGTAAAAAAATGCACAAGAAAAAATAAACATATGTTTATAGCCCTTTTTAAAGGGAATTGAGTGGAGAGTCCCGTTTCTGATGGGTGCTGCCATCTCAGTCTATGCACCAGAGTACAAATAATGGGAGCACTAACTGTCCCTGTAAACCTTGCCCTATCTTACCGCCTGGCTTCCGATGTCGAGGAGCGGGTCTTCCAATTGCTGCTGCCACTTGAGTGGTTCCAACACGAGTCCGGGGTTTGGTATACACGCGGCCAAGGGATGACATCACTCTGGGGTGCCCAGGACATGGGAAATCTCAGCTATATTCTCCAATGCATTTTGTGTTGCTGTAGATACTTTTTCAAGGAAAGGTTTGGTACTTCATAGGAGCCGTATTTATTAGGATTGGGATTTTGAAAAAACTTTATTATTCTGGGGTTTGTCGGACATCATAGTCCGGAAATTGATTAAAAAGAGCGGTAACCTTATGGCAATGTGTTCATGCCAAAAACCTGTGGAACTTTTTAATTGTCTAAAAATATATAAAAATGTATGTGCAAATAGCTGAGTGAATTAATAAATATAAAAAATATGCTACAATTGTCACATTTTTTCTACATCGAGGAACAAAACATATATTTATCCAATATGTTTTTCAAGTATTAGGATATCTAGATTATATATATAAAAAAATATATATATAAAAATTAAAATATAGAAATGGCAAGAATAAAATTTGTGTGAAGGAAAAAATAGATAAATAAAATAAAATGGCAAGCATTAAGTATATATACATATAAGATAGGTCATAAATAGGGAAGGAGGACTATTCCAAAAACACTTTCAATTCTATATCAATATTTAGTCCTTTAGGGGCTAAAGTTCCTAGAGCATGTATCCATTTAGTGTCACTTTTTTAGGGATTTAACTATATATCCCCCTCTCCAGTGAGAGGTCACCATTTGGCTACCTACAAACTTTAAGCTATATGGATTATTTTTGTGTTTGTCTATAAAATGTTGTGAGAGGCTGTGTGTGGTTTGTGTGTTAAATTTGTTCCGCAATTCTAATTTTAAGTTTTCTTTTTGTTCGTCCTACGTACTGGTATCCACAGGAACATTCTATTAAATAAACTACTCCTTCTGTTTCACATGTTATCTGTTCGTTAATTTTGAATTTCTTCAGATTTTGATTTGATTGGAATTCATTTATCTTCTATGTTGAACTTTGATTATGGTTTTTACATCCCTTACATGTGAGACAATGGAAAAAAACCTTTATTTATTTTTGTTCTGTCGTCTTCTAATGGTATAAAACTGTTGGTTAATTCCTGTTTTAAATTTCTTGCTCTAGTGTATATAATTTTTGGATTCTTTCCTATAATTGTTTTCAAGTCTTCGTCCAGATGAAGTACGTGCCAGTGTCTTTCATAAATTTCTTCTATTGTCTTGTAGTTGCTATTATAGCGAGTTATCAGTGCTAGTTCTGGATTTTCTTTAGTCTTTTGTTTATATTTTATGATGTCTTTTCTATCTAGGTTCAACTTTTGTGTGACCTCTTGTAAATCTTTTTCTTTATATCCCTTCTCTATCTTTATATCTCTTCTTGCAATTTTGCTCTATTCATTCTTTTCCTCTTAAGTTAAGATTAATCTTTCCATAGATGTTATATTATTCCTTACACTTGTATTAATACTGCCAACTTTGCCTCTGTATTCAGCTTTTCTTTTTTCCCTCTGGCTGTTATACTTCTACGAGTTGCACATTCTGCCAGATGTAACCTATGCAGTGCACCCAAGATGGCTGCCTCAAATGGTGCTGACATTGGCAGGATGAGCAACTTGTAGATCTATTCATGCAGTACATATCACACCACACATGTTTCAGTGACCCGTATTCGTTCCTCTTATGATATCTTACACACTCTAACCTTTGTAGTGCACCTAAGATGGCTGCCTCACCTGGTATACCTGTGGATGAGATTAAAAAAAATACTTGGATCTCCTGGCTATGTAAGCTCTCTGTTCTTAGATTTACTAAGCTGCAACTTCCCCATTTTGTATTATATTCCTAAGTGTTACCTATTCCACCCTATGTAGCATGCCTAAAATGTCTGCCTCGCTTGGTACCCTTCATGAGTGGGATATATAACCCATGGAAGCTATTACTCAAAATGGCTCCACCAACCCTGCATTATGTGCCTCATACCCATTATGTTGACTGTTTTCAGTTTGTTTGTTTTTCTTTCTGTAATAGTTTAAGAAAGAAGAAATAGTAAGACTGATTGGTGCACTCCAGGGTAATTGTAGGAAAAAGCTAGGCTCCATTAGTGGTATTTCAATTGCATTATTAATGATAAAAAATAACCTTTATTAATCCATTAAAAATCAAAACATATATCAACATACAATAAATTTAAATTGAAGAGATTGTGTATAAAGTAGGAAAAAGTGTTTATAAAAAATCCTGATTATGCCGCTGGGTCACTTAGTAGTGATGTAAGTTGTCAATCTAAATTGAGTGAAGCACAGGGTATATTTGTCTGCTTACTTATTTAAGGTTTGTCATTTTCCAGAGCAGAACAAGTTCTCTGTGTTATGAGTCAATTGCAACATTTGTTTACTTGTTGCTAATAACTCAAACTGTTTATTTTTGTTTGATACATTTCAGCTGTTATTATTTATATAGTGGGAATTATGGCTCTGTAAAGATTCTTTTCAGCAATAATTGAAGTCCCATCTATATTATTTAATTTTATTAGATAGATGGTTTATTTATATAGTGGGTATTAAAGCTGTATCAAGATTGCTTTCTTTTAGCAATGATTGATATCACTTCTATATTTTTTAATTCTATATGATAGATGGTTTATTATAAAATTAACTCGCCACCAATTTGTGTTTTATTCATTAGTAAACATATCAATACGCCGCTAATCCAGTATTAGAGAATAAACTCATTCGCTTATTATTATTTCATGTTATTGAGAGTTTATTTTAGCGTGGTTCAATTCTCAATTATAGATCCCATGTAGTGTGCCTAATATCTATGTTTTGTGCACCGTGTCAGTAACCATCATTGTATTCCAAGTGAAAACAGCACTTATCACATTCGATTCCTACAGAGCTGGAACTGTTAATGAATTAAGTATGAGCACTGGTCTCGTGCAATTCAAATAAAGCTGACACCTATAGTGTCAGATTACATGTTCAATAATGGTGTCCACATTAGAAAATTCATATTATGGTGTGTCAATTAGACATATTCATTCCATTTCTCTGATGGTCTCTAATGCCTATGTATATTCCGCTGATCGTCACTGCTTCCATGCAGCTTGATCTTTTAATGTGAGCTGGTACGATGTTACAAACATATGGCGGACCTTTTAATAAAATTTATTTACACAGTTCGGTATTGAGCTAATGGTCTCAGCAATGTGTTCAATAATGGTAGGCAAATTAGAGCAAGTAAATATACCCCTAGTTGATGCACCAGAGGAAAATGAAAAATTCTGTAGTCAATTTTTAAAACTTGAAACCAAACAATGGTGGGAATTCACTACTCTCACCAAATAGGTGGAAAAGGGACTAATTCCATGAGGATTGAGAATTCAAAAAAATCCGACCTTTGAACCCACCCAGCACATTTCTACAGTAAGTGGAAAGAATTAATAAAACTTATAATAGAAGATAGAAAAATTTCTCTAGAAAGAATAAATGAAACAATACAATATTTTGAAAAGGAATTTGAACTCCTTAAAAATATGGATGAGTATACTAATTTGATAAAAATGACTAAAGAAAAAAATAGAGAAATTAGAGGAAAACATAATAAGACAAAAACAAAGTAAATTTCATAGAGACATAGAGGAACAAAAAACAATATATGAAAGGATGAATGAGAAACAACAAACATTAAAAAACATAAATGGACCCAATAGAAATGGCTACAATTACAATAGAACACAGATCAACAGTAAACAGAGGATCCACACCAATTTCAATTATCAGTCAAACAGAGAACTATTCATAAGAGAAAAACCAAAAACACTAAAAGAACCAAGAAAATACCAACCTTACAACAATAAATATTTTTCATATAGAGATGAGAATCCATACAAACTTGTGAGGGAATCATTTAGACAAGGAACAAATGCAGCAAAGAGAGAAGGGGGACATTATCGGTCATTAATGGAAAAGGTGGAAGTCACCATTCCAAACAAACAACTGGAACATAAGGAGAAGAAAAGAGACACAAATAAAGAAAACATTGAAGAAGATTTTTTAGAATTTATATGGGGAATAGAAAACCCCCCGGATCAAACACCAAAAAGGAAAATATCAACCACCCCAAAAGAAAAAGAGGGACCAGAGGAGGAACAAATAGTAAGAAGAAAAAGACACAACTAATACAAAATACACAAGCATAACAAAGCATTTTTTATCTCAGTAAATAAAAACTTTTAAAAAAGAACATGAGGATGTATTAAATAAAGGACTTAAATTTGCCCCACATTCGGGCATCAACAAACTTGTTTTATTTATTGACAGTCAAAAATATATCAGAAAACTATACCTTAAAAATACTTTGTACGAGACCCAATAACAAGAACTGCAAACGGACCATCCTCATTTTACAAGCACACTCCCTTCACACCAAATTTGACTTTTTATCCAGCACATATCAAAGGACATTGAAACATTTCAGAAGCTAATAGAGAAAGAAATTGATAACCTGCCAGACAAGATAAAACCAAAATACAACCTTACAAAAACAGAAAAGAAAGCATTAAAATAATTAAAAGAAGATAATACTATCATTATTAAACCAGCAGACAAAGGGGGAGGCCTGGTAATCATGGACAAGGAACAATACACACAAGAATTGGAAAGACTATTATCATACACCACCATGTACAAGAAATTAGAAAACGACCCAACAAAAAGATATCAGAAAGAACTATGTTTACAACTGGAGGAAGACTTGGAACTTGGAATCCTAACAAAAAAAAGACTTTGAATACCTAATGGAAAATATCCCAAAAATACAGTTTTTTTTACCATCTAATGAAGTTACATAAGGGTAAGGAAAATCCACCCAGTAGACCAATAGTATCAGGGATAGGATCTTTAATCTCCAAATTATCACATTACATAGATAACTTTTTACAGAAAATAGTACAACAACAAAAGAGTTATCTGAAAGATACAATTCAAGTATTGCAATTTATAGAACAACTTCAATGGAAAGAAAATTAAATTTTATGTACTAGTGACATTAAGTCACTGTACACTTGCTTTGACCATGAAATTGGATGTGACTATATGAGACACTACTTAACCCAAACCATGGACATTTGTACACAACAAATTAACTTTATTATGAGCAGTATCGAATTTATACTGCACCATAACTATTTTTGGTACAACGGTAACTACTACCAACAAATCAAAGGCACAGCAATGGGCACAACACTTGCACCGAGTTATGCAAATTTGTTTGTCGTAAAGTGGGAGGACGACCAAATCTGGAAGAACAACATATACCAGAAATACATAATATGTTGGAAAAGGTATATTGATGATGTTCTGTTCATTTGGGATGGACCAGAGGAAGTTTTAATGGAGTTCATTGATTACATCAACAACAATCAAATTGGCTGAGAATTGACCACACAAAGAAGTAAAGATATGATCACATTCCTAGATCTGGAAATATATATTGAAGAAAACACAATAAAGACAAGAACAAATATGAAGGAAGTTGATGGAAACAACATCCTTGGAATATCCAGTAACCACCATAAGAAATGGATTAGGAATATCCCTGGAGGCCAAATGAAAAGGTTATGAAGAAACTGTAAAGAAAATGAAGAATTCCTAAAACAAAAATTTATAGAGAAGGGATATAAAGAAAAAGATTTACAAGAAGTGGTCACAAAAGACATCATAAAATATAAACAAAAGACAAAAGAAAATCCAGAACTAGCACTGATAACTCGCTATAATAGCAACTACAAGAAAATAGAAGAAATTTATGAAAGACACTGGCACGTACTTCATCTGGACGAAGACCTGAAAACAATTATTGGAAAGAAACCAAAAATTATATACACTAGAGCAAGAAATGTAAAACTGTAATTAACCAACAGTTTTATACCATTAGAAGAAAAAAGAACAAAAATAAATAAAGGTTTTTTTTCCATTGTCTCACATGTGAGGGATGTAAAAACCATAATCAAAATTCAACAAAGAAGATAAATGAATTCCAATCAAATCAAAATCAGAAGAAATTCAAAATTAACGAACAGATAACATGTGAAACAGAAGGAGTAGTTTATTTAATGTTCCTGCGGATACCAGTACGCAAGACAAACAAAAAGAAAACTTAAAATTAGAATAGGGGAACATATTTACAACATAAAAAGGTCTAACCACACACAGCCTCTCATAACATTTTATAGAAAAACACGAAAAGAATCCAAATGGCTTAAAGTTTGCAGGTATCCAAAAGGTGGCCCCCTCACTGGAGAGGAGGATATATAGTTAAATCTCTAAAAAAGTGATACTAAATGGATACATGCTCTAGGAACTTTAGACCCTAAAGGACTGAATATTGATATCGAATTGATAGTGTTTTTCCTTCCCTATTTATGACCTATCTTACATGTATATATACTTTATCCTTGCCATTTTATTTAATTTATCTATTTTTTCCTTCACACATAAATTTTACTCTTGCCATTTCTATATTTACATTTTTATATCTAATTTTTTTATATATATTCTACATATCCCAATACTTGAAAAACATATTGGATAAATATATGTTTTGTTCCTCGATGTAGAAAAAATGTGACTATTGTAGCATATTTTTTTATATTTATTAATTCACTCAGCTATTTGCACATACATTTTTATATATTTTTTAGACAATTAAAAAGTTCCACAGGTTTTTTGCATAAACACATTGCCATAAGGTTACCACTCTTTTTAATCAATTAGCGGACGAGGATGTCCGACAAACCCCAGATTAATAAAGTTTTTTCAAAATCCCAATACTAATAAATACGGCTCCTATGAAAGACCAAACTATCCTTGAATAAGTATCTACAGTGACACAAAACGCATTGGAGAAGATAGCTGAGATTTCCCATGTCCTGGGCGCACCAGAGTGACATCATCCCCCGGCCACGTGTATACCAAACACCGACCTCGTGTTGGATCCACTCAAGGAGCAACAGCAATTGGAAGACCCGCTCCTCAACATCGGAAGCCAGGAGGTAAGATAGGGACAGTTAGTGCCTCCGTTACTCATGCTCCGGTGCATAGACTGTGAAGGCTGCACCCATCAGAAACGGGACTCTCCACCCAATTCCATTTTAAAAGGCCTATAAACATATGTTTATTTTTAATTTTTTTCTTGTGCATTTTTTTAAATACACGTTTGCTATATATTTTTTATTTTTTTCATGCATAGTGGAACGTTACACATACACATTTATAGTTATTTATACACAACTTACAATTCTATCAGTGCTCATTTTTACTCCATTTGATCTAACTATTTTTAAACAGAGCTTCTCAAACCACAGCGCGGAATATATTATTTATTTTTCATATTTATCTCTGTGCATGATGTTCCCTCTACGCGTCCACAGCATGCTGCACACCACAGTTCCCTGCTAGACTCTCTATGGGTGCAGCCATGTTGGATCCAGTCACCTGACTTTCCTCCACCACTCAGAGCACTGCTGCCAGACCACCTAACTGCATCAGCCAATCCCTGTCTGGCCCAGGTTATAAGTATCCTGCACTGACAGCATTCAGTGCCTGAACAATAGTTTCTTTCTGTGCAGAGACAGGTTACTATGTTGCAGTCTCACAGTATTTATGCTAAACTGTTCTAGGCTCCTGCAGTTACAGCATGGTTCTGCAAGTTATCCCTGCTGGTCCCAGTCTGGTTCTGCAAGTTATTCCTGCCAGGCCCAATCCGGTTCTGCAAGTTATCCTTGCCGAGCCCAGTCCAGTTCTGCAAGTTATCCCTGCCGAGCTCAGGCCAGTTCTGCAATTTATTCCTGCCGGTCCCAGTCTGGTTCTGCAAGTCATTCCTGCCGATCCCAGACCGGTTCTGCAAATTACTCCTGCCAGTCCTAGTCTGGTTCTGCAAGCTATTCCTGCTGGTCCCAATATGGTTCTACAAGCTACTCTTGCTGGTCCCAGTATGGTTCTGCAAGGTACTCCTGCCGGTCCCAGTCCGATTCTGCAAGCTATTCCTGACAGTCCTAGTCTAGTTCTACAAGCTACTCTTGCTGGTCTCAGTCCGGTTCTGCAAGTTGCTACTGCTGGTCCCAGTCCGGTTCTGCAAATTACTCCTGCTGGTCCCAATCCGGTTCTGCAAATTACTCCTGCCGGTCCTAATCCGGTTCTGCAGATTACTGCTTCTGGTGCCAGTCCAGTTCTGCAAGCTACTCCTGCCGGTCCCAGTCTCATTCTGCAAGTTATTCCTAATGATAACAGTCTGGTTCTTCAAGCTACTCCTGCCATTTCTGTGAGTTACTCCTGCCGCTCCCAATCCGGTTCTGCAAGTTACTCCTGCCAGTCTGGTACTGCAAGCTACTACTGCCGGGCCCCGTCTGGTTCTGCAAGTTACTCCTACCTGTCCCAGTCCGGTCCTGCAAGTTATTCCTGATGGTTCCAGTATGGTTCTGTAAGTTAATCCTGCCGGTCCCAGTCTGGTTCATTCTCATGGCAACTAATCTATATCTTGTTGTCACTTACTACCAAAGGCAGTTTTCACTGCTACCCAAACCTACATGATAAAGAAATATACAACTTCCCCGATTCCTGCTGTGTTCGCCTGCTGTAGATCCTCCACCAATGCCTGAGACAGGTAACTCTGTAACAGCATCCGTGACAGTTTTTCAGGCCCACAAGTGGATTCGGTTTAAGCACAAGATGCTGGAACTAATACTTTACAGAGTCAGGCCGCTCCCTTGGATACACAGGAGGCAGCAGATGGCCAGGTTATACAGTACATACAAGAACTCTCTGTATGTTTGGATAGAATTCAGTCACTGTTATCGCCTCCCAGTACATTAATCAGTTCTTCTGTTCCATCCGCTCCCCCTGTTGCACCTCCAGCAGCCACAAAGTCTCGCCTGCAGCTTTCCACTCCTAGTAGATTTTTTTATAATGCCAAAACACTGCTATGGTTTCTAAGTAAATTTAGTGGAGCTTCCAAAGAAATTTTTCCTGAGAGCGCAGCTCACCCTCTCGATTGTTCTCAAACTCCTCAGTTCCCTATTGCTTTCTTTGAACACCTAACTCTTTTCCATCGACTGTTGGAACAGTTACAAAACCTTCTCATCAGGATTATCCTGATCATTTCAGAGTTTCTAGGTCACACTACTGACACAATTAAGACTTCTGCTCCATATCCTGTATCTGAAGAGACTCCTCAGAATTCCTTAGAACTAAGGTCTCTTCTCCAATGAAAAATAAAGTGAGACTCCAGAGTTACCTGCACCCCAAGCTCTCTGTGGCTGAACACTAGCAGCGCAAGGAATTCCATATCTGCCTCTACTGTGGCAGTTCAGACCACTTCATTAAAGACTGTTACCTTCGCAAATCAAGCAGTGTTGATAAGTGTCTGCATCATCTTGTCTGTGTCTTCAATTTTTCCCCTGTGCCATCTGCAATTCCAGTTTCCTCTGCCCTGGACAAGGAGGTTCAAGTTTATGACTGGGGTCCGATGACAAGAAGACATTATTTCAAGTTTGGGAATCAAACAAAAATGTTTAAGTTGCTTATCACGAGAGGGGTCTCTAGTGCCCATTTTGGTTTCAGCCTGGATTCTGGCCATTCCGGATCCAGCCCGGATTCTGCTTGTTCCAGTTCCAACCCGGATTCTGATTGTCCCAGTAAAGGACTCCAGTCTGTAGTCCCAGGTGGGGCGTCTGATTTCACAGCCCTGTTTCGTCAGCCTCGGACGAGGAATATGATGTTTTAAACCCAGGTGGGTTATCTGATGTTTTAGATCCAGAAGAGGCATCCTAGCCTTTAGCTCTAGGAGGAAAATCTGATCTGCCAACTCCAGGAGGGGTATATGTGTTGGCAACCCTGGGAGGGGTTTCTGAGTTCTCAGCCCCAGCAGGGGTACTCAGTGCCAAGATTCCAGGTGGGATTCATAGTGCCATGGAGGCAGTCATAGACTCCTCTAAGCCACTTCCTGAGAGTGTCACCATGTTGGCTACCAGCATGGATCAGGTCCAAGAAGGGCCATCTGAACATTTGGATTCTGCATTTTCTGGTTCTACCCGATTCAAGTTCCTTCGGACTCCTTCTGGTTCCATCCATACAGTATGTCTGGTTCAGTCTCATTCAGTTCCTACAGCTTCAAGTTTCCTTACCCAATTAGGTCCCATTTATTGGTCCAAGTAACCCAGAAGGGGAATCTGAATCTAATCTCCTAAACCCAGATGGGGTCTCCAGAGTCTCAGGCTCAGGAAGGGCCTTCAGTGCCATAGATTCAGATATCAATTCGTGTCAATCATCTCCAGAGAATATCATTGTATTGGACGACAGTCTGAGTACCATTTTTTCGACTTTGTCTATGGATTCAACCCATTCTGGTTCCAGTCAGATTTGGCCTCATTCAGGGTCTGTTTCAGAGCCGCTCGTAAGCGGCCGCTCGGTCGCTCCGAGCGATGTTTGCACAACTGCGTATGCATAAGGGTCCTAATGCGCATGCGCCAACCAGTCATTGCGGTTGGATATCGTGCGCTCGTAAATCAGCGAGGGCCTGCTAATTTGATTGACAGAATGAGGTGTTTGTGGGTGGTAACAGGGGAAGGTGCTTATGAACGGGGAGTGGAGATCCGAACGCAGGCGTGCCAAACGGTCAAAACGGGCATTTAATGGGTGTGCATAATTAACAAAGCAGCATCATCTACCACGTCACTTGGTTGTCTTTTAGCCTGAACTGCTCGCAGTGATAGCGGTAGAAAACTCCTACCACAAGAATTGCGAGCAGTTCAGACGCCTTTCGATGTACTCGATTAATCTAATAAATAGCGGAGATGACGTATGATGCGAGCGGCCAAGGGGCGTCTTTACAAAATAGCGAGTGCATGTTTCGGACGCTCGCTCAGACATAGAGGCGTCAACAGACAGCAAAGAGCGAGCGCTCAATTTAAATATCCGGCCCCTTTTTCAGAACAAGCGTCCACAAATAGCGTCCGGCTCTGAATGAGGTCCTTAGTTCCAACAGGTTCAAATGTTGCTAGACTCAATCTGGCTCCACAAGGATGTTTAAGAGCTTCTTCGCTTGTAGCCAACTTTAGTTCCTCTGGACCCTATCCGGTCCCATCAGTTGGTTTGAGTAAAGGATACCAGTCAGTTCCAGACATGACACTTGCTCACCAGTCTG
This sequence comes from Taudactylus pleione, assembly GCA_031769625.1. Classification (NCBI taxonomy): domain Eukaryota; kingdom Metazoa; phylum Chordata; class Amphibia; order Anura; family Myobatrachidae; genus Taudactylus; species Taudactylus pleione. Next base: position 4,691,356 of record JAUIMM010000108.1, read on the forward strand.
AGGTTCCACAAGTTAATTACATTCCTGCGTGTGAGTGTGCATCACAAACTTCAACCTTTTAGAACTTGTCTGGTGTTCCAACGCCTATTTACTTCAATGGTGATTTGACACAATATTACGCATTACTTAATCAATACCTTACTATCATGGAGTCTGAATAATCATATGGTATCACTCCTGCTAACATTGTTAAATATCTTTTCTTGTCCTTCAGAGGTGGAGCTTTAGAATGGGCTAACCCACTCATTGAGTCTGATGATCCAATGTTCCAGAGTTTAGTGACTTTTAGTAAAGCTGTCATTGAGAATTTTAGTCCAAGGACAGCCCATGTGGGATCATCCAAACATTCAACCCCTTCTGCTAAAAACCTCATCTATTGCTCAGTCTTCCACTCCTTTGCAGTCTGAGCAAAATCAAGCTTTTAAGGGCCAGCGTACTAAGAACTTCCAAGCCTCCAAGAAAAACAGCACTACAGAATCTGCATCTATGAACATGAGATTTGGGTACACTTCCTTGTCTCCTTCTTACAGCAGTTCCAGGTATATGGACACATCATCCAACTTAGGGGTAAATTTACTAAAGTGAGAGTTTTTAGAAGTGAGTTTTAGAAGAGATGTTGCCCACAGCAACCAATCAGATTCTACTTAACATTTAACTAGCACCTTCTAGAAGATAATAGCTAGAATCTGATTGGTTGCTATGGGCAACATCTCTTCTAAAACTCACTTCCAAAAATTCTCACTTCAGTAAATTTACCCCTTAGACTCTGCTGTTTCCTGGGAAAAAAAATCCAATACTCACTTTGAATATGGACTCTGATTCTGATTATGATCCTGATCATGATGATACTCCCTTCCTTGGAGGTCCCATGTTTTCTGACAAAGTTTTCTCCTTACAGGGGATTCCACTTCCTTTGGCTGGTTCAAGACGTTCTCGTAGAAGGAAGAGGAATCGTCGGAGATCTTGAGTTCACTTTTCCCGTTATCATTGATGGAAAATTCTGTTTATTGTGATGACAAATGATCCACTTGTTCTGTCGACAAAGGTCTTTTTTAAGATGAAAATTTTGAAGACTTTTGAGAACTTCAGTTTGAGAGTATTCATGTGTTCATCTGGATTATATTCCTATAGTTATTTGTATGAAAAATCTTCTTCAAAGTACTTCTGAAATGTAATTGGGGAGAGGGGAGTGCAGTCAGGATCCTGACTATTTCATTCATTTGTTTTGTCTTGTGACTTACCCCTGTCATCTCACCTGTGGATCTAAATGTTCTAATTTGTCTGGGAGATTTGCTCAAATAAGCACACTGCAACACTCACAGTGTGTGCATTTAAACAGTGGTATTCCTTCCAAGCTGATTTCTCACCTGAGTCTCCTCCTGTCTATGAACTCTGAAAAGTCCTGATTGAAATAGCAGGTGTAGTCCAAACAGTGATGCTGGCTTTGAACTGTAGAGATTGAAGATGCTATTGCTCTCTGTGCATGCTGTTCCCTCTACACGTCCACAGCATAATGCACACCACAGTTCCCTCCTAGACTCTGTTTTGGTGCAGCCATGTTGGAACCAGTCACCTGACTTTCCTCTTCCACTTAGAGTGCTGCTACCAGACCACCTGACTGCATCAGCCAATCCCTGCCAGACCCAGGGTATAAGTATCCTGCACTGACAGCATTCAGTGCCTGAACAATAGTTACTTTCTTTGGTGAGACAGGTTACTCTGTTGCAGTCTCACAGTATTTATGTTAAACTGTTCTATGCTCCTGCAGTTCCAGCCTGGTTCTACAAGTTATTACTGCCGGTCCCATTTCGGTTCTGCAAGTATCTCCTGCCAGTCCCAGTCCGGTTCTGCAAGTTACTCCTGCTGGTCCCAGTCCAGTTCTGCAAGTTACCCCTGCTGATCCCAGTCCTGTCCTGCAAGTTATTCCTGCCAGTTCCAGTCCAGTTATGCAAGTTACTCCTACCAGTCCAAATCCGGTCCTGCAAGTTATTCCTGCAATTCCAGTCTGTTTCTGCAAGTTGATCCTGCCGGTCCCAATCTGGTTCATTCCCATGGCAACTAATCTATCTCTCATTGTCACTCACTACCAAAAGCAGTTTTCACTGCTACCCAAACCTACATGAGAAAGAGTTATATACAACCTCCCCAATTCTTGCTGTGCTCACTTGCTATAGATCCTCCGCCAACACCTGAGACAGGTAACTCTGTAATACCAGCCATGACACCATGAGTGTGACCTTACAGAGTCAGACATGGAGAGTGCAGTCAGCAAGTATAATGGGTGTTTTGGGCAGTGGTGAATGGGGAGACTGGACTCTGTGACACAGTGGGAGCTTCAGTGACACATGGGAGTTGGTGTGATATTGGGGAACTGGAGTGACAAAGTAGGTGAGCTGGAGGGACACATAGGCTGGAGTGATAAAGTGGGTGAGCTGGAGGGATACATGGGCTGGAGTGACATTGTGGAACTGGAGTGACACAGAATAGTTGGCTGAAGGAGAAACAGAAAGCATGAGGCTGTAGTGACATGGAGCACAAGGCTGGAGTGACACAGGGGGCATTTGGCTGGAAAGACACAAGGCAGTAGGTGACAGAGGGCATAAGGCTGGAGTGACATAGGGTAAAAGGCTGGATGGGACACTAGGAGCTGAGGTTAGAGTGACACAGGGGGTATGTGGCTAGAAAGACATAGGGCAGGAGTTAATACAGGGGGCACGAGGCTAGAGTTAAACAGAAAGTACAAGACCGAAAGTAACACATGGGAAAGCTGGAAATACAGGGGGAAGGAGGCTGGATTGATACAGGGCATGTGTTGGAAACAAAACAGTGTGCATGAGGTGACAGGAGGCATGAGGCTGAAGTGACATGGGTTAGAATGCTGGTGGAAAAACAGGGAGCCAGAGGTTGTGGTGACTTGGGTCACAAGGCTGGAGTGACATAGGGGGCTTGTGGCTGGAAAAATATGAAGCAAGAGGTGACAAAGGGCACAAAGTTGGAGTGACAAAGGATAGGAGGCTGGAAGGGACAAAGGAGGTAATGAAAGGCGCATGTGGCAGGAAAGACACAGGGGGCACAAGGCTGGAAACGACAGTGGGAGCATGAGGCTGGAAGTGACACAAGACATATGAGGCTAGAGAGATAGGGAGCACGAGGCTTGAGGGGACACAGGATGCTGGAGTTGACACATGGGCAGGAGGTGACACAAGGGGTACGAGTCTGGTTGAACCCCTGTTGTATGATGATGACATCTGTTATATTCCTACACAAACAGGCATCTTTCAAACCATTGGATTTCCTACCTGAATAGTAAATACTGACTGAAGAGACCATCTACCCAGGGTGGATCAATTTCTTCAGAGGTTCCCCATTGCAGAGAAACCACATATATGTAAGATGTATATTTATTTAGCACACACAAAATAACTCTAGAGATTTTTTTTCAATGGTGGAGGCAAAGGGTCTTTTTCACCCAAGGCTATTATTAGTTTAGAACTGGCCCTGTATGGAAGACACTGATGGTCTGTGCATTATATGGTGGCCACTGCAATGCTTTCTGTATTATAAAGAGGTCACTGATGTCTCTGCATTATATGGTGTGCACTGCAACACTCCCTTCATTATATGGCGGTCACTGCAATGCTCTCTGCTTTATATGGCAGTAACTGCGATGCTCTCTGCATTATATTGTGGTCACTGATACTGTATGCACTCTGCATTATATGGTGGTCAATTCAATGCTCCCTGTATTATATTGAGATTACTGCATTGCTCTTTGTATTATATGAACAGCACTGATGGTCTCTGCATTAAATGTATGGTGGATATTGATGGTCTCCTCATAATATGACAGTGACTGTGATGCTCTGCATTATATGGCAGTCATTGCTACACTCTCTGTATTATATGGATGGCAATGCGATGCTCTCTGCATTTTATGTTGATCACTGATGGTCTTTGTATTATATGGCCATCACTGCGATGCTCTTGGTATAGTATTACAATCATTGTAAAGCTTTGTGATGGGTGAGATAGTGTAGCAGAGGCAGCAATACTAAGCCATTCATGCTTCATTGAAAAATGTTGACACCCCAGAACTATAAAATAAATGCAGCAGGCCCTGGCATCTTAATATTAAAGGGACTAAAAAAATTTTTTTTCCCCTCATCCTACATACATTTCAGTCTTTACAATGTTCACAGCTGTATCCAAGCTAGCAAGGGGTGACCACTAGCTACAAGGGAGGGGCACGCCCAGCCTAGTCTTTGCCCTGGGTGACAGAAAGCCTAGCTTCACTCCTGCCTGGACTTCGCTATCTGGTCAGCTCCCATGCTACCTGCTGTGGTGAGAGGGCTACTTGTCCCTGTATTGTATATTGGTCATGAGAATGGTCCTTGTGTATTGTATGTTGCTCACTAGAATGGTTCCTGCATTGCATACCCGTCACTAGAGTGCTGTGTGCATTTTGTAGGGATCACTAGAATGGTTCCTGCATTGCATACCCGTCACTAGAGTGCTGTGTGCATTTTGTAGGGATCACTAGAATGGACTCTTTTATTATTAGATGGGGCTTGTAGGTGTATTTGTTTAAAGTTATTTTACATAACAATGTTAAATATATTTAACTGCCTATTTAAAGCACACCCATGTTAGACACACCGCACCACAAAGGTTATTATCAATTGTTTGGTAGAAAAGTCAGGGCACTTACTAGTGTCTGCCCCCTCCAGACTAAAAGTTACCAGCCAGTCCATGATGTATTGTTTTATATGTAGCCAGGCTTTGGAGAATCTGGTTGACTACATATCTAGATAATTTTAATGTATAAAATTAGCTACAATTCATTTGTGCAAAAGGATAATACAAATTATGCTTTGTAATATAAAACACTATGGGCAGATCCTGCTGAGTACAGTGTGGAGTTTACAGTGAAGACCAGTAGATTGGTCTTAAACTTTGTTACCTTGCTTGGTACCCCATTTAGTTTTAGTCTGTTTCTGAATAGACAGGTAATGCTGGGCATACACTGCCAGATAAAATGCCTGTCAGACCAACAGACATTTTATCTGGCAGCCTGTCACCCTGCAGATATCACAGGCATACACTGTGAGATATCTTACAGTGGGTATGTAGTCAGGAAGCCGGCGGTCGAAATGCTGCCCGCCAGCTTCCCGACTGTCAAATCCCGGCATGGGACTAATGACAGGCGTCGAAATCAGGACCTGTTAGCTGCGGTAGGGGGGGTTAGTTTTAGGGTCTCTGGGGGGGACAGGGTTAGACACCCCCCAGGAGGGTTAGGCTAGGGGAAGGGGGGGTTAGGGTTAGGCACCCCCAGGGGGGGTTAGGGTTAAGAACCCCCCCGGGAGGGTTAGGTTTAGGGCGCGGGGAGGGGGGGTTATGTTTAGGCACCCCTGGGGGGAGGTTAGGGTTAGGCACTAGGGAGGGAGGTTAGGGTTAGGCACCCCTAAGAGAGGGTTATGGTTAGGGGTGTGAAAGAGGTAGAGATAGCCAACTTAACTCCACTGTCGGGATCTTCACCCATCGGGCTGCTGGCATCGGGATTTCAACCGCCGGCCTGATTCTGTCACAGTGTATTGGCCCCGATATCTGCAATCCGCACCCGGGAAGGAGACATTTCCCCGTTCATTCCATGGGAAGGAACAGGGGATATGTCTGTCTGTCACCTGCGGCTGGGCATACACTGCCCGATGCGGCAGACATCTAATTTACAAAATATTGCATCGGACGGGCATGCTGGACAATTTGGCATGCCTAACCGATGGATATTTTACCATTGGTCACCCGCACACACAGTGCACTTATCAAGGGGATCTGCTGATATCGGGCGGATCGCCCAAATAATTGTATAGAATAAGAGTATAATTTCCTACTCTTGTATTATAAAGAGATCTCCCATACCCCTTTTCCACCAAAATCCCGTGTATGTCCCAGAATTTTTTACCTGGCATTTTGCTGGGTCGTACCCGGCTTAGACCCCGTTTTCACTGTACCCTCGTACAAAACCTGTGTCATTAAAAATGTATTCAGGCCATTTTTAATGACATCGACATTAATTACATTTTTAATGACATCTTTATTATTTATCGTTATTATTTTTATTATTTATTTAATGTCATTATTATTATTAGAATTATTATTATTTAATTATTATTAATTATTTAATTGAATTAAATTTATAATGACATCCTTTATTTAGGCCTCTCCTCTGGGTGATTACATCAGCAGCCAGGACCCTGGAGGGACCAATCAGTGGCTTTTGAAATTACCTGAGTCAAAAAACCCAGGTATGAGCTGTTTCCACTGCAAAGTTACCAGCAGGGACGTAGAGAGCCTGGCCAGGTCCGGGTAAAGGAGGGGGCATAGCCTAATTGCCGGAGGCATGGCCATGCCCCCTTGAAAAAAAAAGAAAAAATGATCACATTTGCAGCTGTAAGCCCCCCAGCCCAGCGCTAAGAAGGGGAGGTGCGAGCAATGTGATCGCTCCCCCCCACACAGCTATAGGAGACTGCTCTGGCTGTTGCAGAAGCCGCAAGCAGTCTCACACAGCAGCCCAGCACAAGCTGTGTGCTGAGCTACTGTGATGGGGGGGCAAAGCCGTACCCACTCCCCTCCCCTCTCGGCCAGGGGCGCCAAGAGGGGGGGGAGCAGGTACAATTTACCTGGGCCCGGGCTTCCAGAGGGGCCCGGCGGGGGCCCGGGTCCAGCGCCGCCCACCCCTCCCTCCTAACTATCTCCCAGCACACAGCATGTGCTGAGATGCAGTGGGAGATTGCTGTGGCTGCTGCTTAGCAGCCGCGAGCAATCTCCTATGCCTGAGGGGGGAGCGATCACACTGATCGCACCCCCCTGGCTTTGCGCCAGGCTGAGGGGCTCTATTTTGTACTTTTTTATTCGAGGGGGCGTGGCCACGCCTCCCGCGATTAGGCCTCGCCCCCTCTTTACCGGGGCCCGGCAGCGCTCTCAACGGCCCTGCTCTCAGCACCCATGGTTACCAGGTTTTACCTGCTAAAAACCCTGCTCGATACCTGGGAAGAATCCTGGGTCAGTAGACCCGCGATTTTTTCCTTGGAGCCGTTTCCATTGAGCAGAGTCCTGGGTTTTTTAGGCAGTGGAAAAGGTGTACCAGTCTCCATAGAAAGCAGGTAATTCTGCAAGGTGCTTGGAAGGTGCAGGCATGACAATGTGATGCATGTCCTGAATGTTAGCATGAAAAGATACAAGCATGAAGCGAGTTTCTGCCATTTTCCTCTTTAAAAATAATCCAAATGACAATATTAAGCAATAGCAGTCACACTAATGAATTAAGAATTATGAGCAATCTGCAAATAACCAATAAGTACATTGCAGATTGTCATCTTCACCATTGCATTCTGTGATTTTAACACCTGGAAAATGTTTATACATCTCCATAAAGGCCTGCATCATTTGCAATTATGTGAACATGTCCTTAGTCATAAAATTTCACGAGTACCTACTTATCTGTTTTTGTGGTGTGGTCTTTGGTCTCCCCACGCTGTGCTTGCTTTTATCTGTGCCCCCTGCCTGCCAGGATCTGACTTCCAAATTGCTGTATTTCCAGGTTCTGGTCTTTGTGCAAATGGGTAACCCTCTAGGAGCGTGGGTGGCATTGTCAATGATTTGTAGCTGCGGTCATTTCAGCGCTGGTTGCACTGGCTTAAAATTTATATTAAACAAGAATATATAAATAGACTCACTCTGTGCAGCCTTTGGTGCCAGAATATTAGCTCGTATCCATGAGCACCACCATTCTGTTCCCAGTGTATCTCTACCAGATTTGGACCTCTACCTGAATATATCTCCCTATGTACCGTTTACGAATCTGAGACTCTGACCCTGACCATTGCTATGATTGATCATTCTTCTCATTCTGATTCTGTACTAAACATCATTACAATCCTACTAGCAGCCAACTAGTCACACTAAGGTGGCAGTTAGAGATCTGGACCCTGACAATTCCAGCATCTAAGTAAAACCACCTTGTGGCTGTTCCTGATGAGGACATAGGGGGGTTGGTAGACTCTATAACTTGACTTGAAACTGCCAACCCAAAACTGACAAACATAATCCATCCGCCCATTTCGTCATGTGATACCTTTTCCCGTACTTGGGGCCTGAGTCAGCATGGATCGCAATTGCAACAGCATATGCAGATCGGCCAATTGTTTTGTACTGCGCATGTGTATGCACCTCACTGCGCGTGTGCAGCAATATCACTGCGTTTATGGACGCACTGTGGAATCCATTGCAGAGTGAGTGACAGGCCATGAGCGTTTGGGGGTGATGACAGGAGAGTGGTTGGAGAAACGCAGGTGTGCCTTTCTGTTCAAACGCTGTTGCATGGGCATGCATAAATAAGCCACTGAGATTGCCTACTCACTGCGTGCAACAAGACTTTCAATTTCTGAGACAGATCAGAGCTGTTGTACTTGTGCGTGAGGGGCAGATGTTCTCCGATGTTACCAATGTATACGTAGGACTGCAAGGTATTACGGATGTGAGAAAGCAGTAGTTGGCGTCTCTATGCTGGCTGAGTGATGGCAGACATTAGCATATTTTTGCAGATTCATTGCGTGCAATTACGCAGCTGCGATCGCAGTTTTGATCCATGCTGAATCAGGCCCTTGGTCTACATTTGTCCACCGTTTCCTTCCACATTCTGCCCCCAAGTCATTAGGAGTCAAAAGTGTATGATGCAATCAAATTTACCTATAGAATGTATGCATAATTTTTTTTTGGTGTGAATTCACAGTATGTATATTCACATTTTACTAATATCATAAGCATGAGTCCGACTCTGCATGAGGCATTGAGTGGGCAGGGGCATAATGATGCAATTAGCATTATAATAGACAGTACCCAGTCAACAAGCTACGGCCACCCATTATTTTAACTCCTGCCCTCCACATCTCCTAGAGCACAAATATAACAAGTTGGCAAAAATGTGTAGGAGGCTTATTGTATCTTATAAGGTCTACATAGTGTAGGTATTAGTTTTAATTGACATTTTTATAAATAATCTCCACTTGTTTTGGTACAGTGTTTTTTTTTAAATGTACTATTCTAATTCTCTTCTCAACAACTTAGATTGCTGCTGGTTATTTATGTTATCCCAGCAGACTGAAGTTCCCGGAATACAGAGTGTGTAGGCTCCAGAAGGGGCAGAGGTTCTATGTAAACTGGAGCACTAAACACTTTATTTTGAATTCTCATTTCCCTTGGGAAAATCCAGAAATCCATATATATCCTTATTGCAGCAAAACATTTTATTTAGGCAATGGGAAGTTAGTTTACTAAATCTTTAATATTTCTTTACCTGTAGTTGTTGTAGATGGAAATCCACAGAATGTGTAAGTAAATATCAGAATCCCACCCTCCATGCAATATCCAATAACACATTCCTGTCCATGATCTATAGTTATGATTTCTTCGCCAACGTGGTAGGTCCTTTCATTGTAGCAACACAAGCATTCTGACACATAACAGAGAAAGAAATATTCATACTTCACAAAAACCATATTCATATTAGATACATAATATAAAAATAAAAGGCATATACTATAAACACAACAGGTGATGACTGTGAAGCTTTAGTCTTTATTTTACGTTTGTTATGTTTTGTTTTATTTAGACAAGATAAATAAAATCTTTAATGCCCTATGCACACGGACATCCTTTTGAAGTCTTAAATGTGCACCCTCAAAGCTGATTAGTAACAAAAAATATTCCTCAAATGGACACCAGAAGCCTTCATAGCTTGCGCAGTCACACAATGATGATTTTCTTTATATTTCATTATCAATCATGAAAAAGGTATATTCAAATGTAGAGTTGACTTTTAAGGTGTACAGGTAATTGCCATACAGGACTTGATTTTGAGTCGGATGAAAAAATTACTGTTTTTGCCTGAAGCTACAGAAGCCAGATTACTACGTTAGATTCCATACAGCTAATTTTAAAATCTGTGTGGCATCAAGAGGGAAGAAGCACTGCCCACTGATTTTGCCATTTGCACCCGCCCCATTCAGAGATCTGTCAGAAAAACAGACCTCCCCTCGCCATGTGTGTGACTCTGAATCACACTGAGCTTTAAATACACACCCATGACACTGATGATTCTCCCACGAGACAGATCTCTTGCATGTGGCCACCCAGTTTCAGCCCATCTCATGTAAAGTGAGATCCGGCAGAGATCTGTGTGAACCTGTCATACTGTAGGTACACAAATCCTTGATTCTGCACATGCACAATATAGTAAACCTTTCTACTTGCATCCATTACTGAAGATACATCATAATGAAAGTAATTCCCAACTAAATCTAAAAAAAACAAGAATATTTAATTTGTAGTAGTCTCCACAATCATAAATAACAACTAACAGTGCTAATAAAAAAGTATCTAAATAGTGCAGCTTGATGATATTTTTTTTTTAGATTTAATCATATATTAAAATACACATATATCAGTTCAAACATGTACAGTAAGAAAACCTCATTTGGTGACATAAATACAATGTCAGTGACTAGTCTATGAACCCCAGTGTAGTCAGCTGTTGGTGTTCCTTAGATGGCTACTAGATATAATTTCCTGTACTGGTTCTGAAAGGCAGCGTATTAGAGGGAGTCCAGATGTCCAAGAACACACAACTTGACCCGGCAATATCCCCTTTTTGGGGGTTTGGTCTGAAAAGGGTATGAGTCAATTCACAAATCCTTTTGCACCTCAAATTTTTGTTATGGGGCCTTAAAATACCTAGTTACACCCCTGCTGTAGAGTCTAAAGTAATTGGAAGAGACTCACCATTGTTTTTCTACAAATGTTTGTTAGCAAAATATCGCTTACAACATAATGAGCTAATGTAACTGTTAAGATCTACAAACTGATCAAACATATTAGGTATTGTTGTGGGTGAGTATTTTAATCCCTTTACTCAATAATGTGAGTTGGCATTGGTCCAATTGTTTGGAGGAAAGGTTAAATATGTTTCTTTATATTATATGAATTGTTCATAGTCTTCTGAAGTTTCTATTTTGTTTTTGTACCTCCTCTTCTCCCTCTACACTTAAATCCCTTGATCTTTTTGGGGTGTCCTTCTCTATGTGATCTCAATCCCAATTATTGTGATTGGGGTGTTCTTCTAAAAAACATTTTTGTTGAGGTTTTTTGTTGTTCTCTCTTTCCCTTCTCTTGGTCTGGCTCCCAGATGGAGAATAGGGGTGGATGAGCACCAAAGGTTGTTGTAATTGTATGGAAAGTAATAGGATTTATCCCAATTAGAATAATTTGATCATTGCTCATTTTTCATTCACTCTCTGATAATCTACATTTTTAGAATTCTCATAGGTTTTTGTAATAGATGTTCTGTTCCCATTATAATTCACATTAGATTGATTATTTCTTTAGGCTCTCACCATATTATTTTTGAAATCCTCTACATCTCTTTTCCATTTTCTCAGTTTTGTTTCTAGCAAAAGTTTCTCAAACCTTTCAATCCTTTCATTTACAATTTTATATATCTCATTAAAGTATTTTTATGTACTAAGAGTGTCCATAGATTTGTTAACATTTTCTGTTTCTTTCTCTATTATTTGTACTTTACTTGTTCTGAATTTAATAATTAGTTTAATTAGAGCAAATAAGCACTGGTTTAATAGTTGATCCCATTCTTGTTGGAATTCTGAGTCATTTTGAAAGGACAGTGTAAATAATCTCAGCTCTCTGGGGATTCATTTTTTATTGATATACTGTTGTAAATTCATACTATCTATCTAGTTTCTAGATTCAGCTTTTAAAAAATCTTCTAATTAGTAGAGTTTTTTTTGCTCAAAGAAGTATCTTCTGGTGCGGTATCAATAATCTCATTCTTATTACATTGTAGTAATTACTTCTGTTTAATCTATTAGAAAAGTTGCAAGAGCAACTCGTGGCTGTTGTCTACACCAGTGACACTATGGACCTCATTCAGAGCTGCTCGCAAAAAGCGAGCGCTCGCTCTGAATGAGGGTGGCCACTTTTCTTTTGAAAGGCGACCTCCTGGCCCCTTGCTAAGCTCTGGGTTACCACCCACAGCTTTAGCGAGTGACTAGGTGATGGTCGCAATGTTCGAGACCATCGCGACCATCGGGGCTTGCGACGAGACCCTTGCAGTAGGGTCTCGTCTACCGCAAGCCCCAGGTAGCTTCCTGCTCTATCAGAGCAGGAAGCTCCCTACTGACATCACTGGTGACATCAGTAGGGCCAACTAAAAATGGCATGCGTTCCTTCAGGAACACCTCCATTTGTACGGCCACCCCGCCTACAAAATGGGGCGAGCTGTCGATCAACATCGACAGCTGCCCCTTTTGTAGCGAGCCGTGGAGCGAGTGCATTTGTCACAGGCCCTCACCATCAACCCACTTGCGAACGCATAGCACTTGCGAGCGGGTCTGAATGAGGTCCTATATACACATAATTAAAAATAAAGGGTTGATCCACTAGGTGCCAAGATGGAAAATGTAATTCAACATACTTATCTAAAAAGCAAGGAAAACCCTTACACAGGATACCTCAAGAGTGATTACATTAAATAAGCACGTAATCAACTGAATGACAGCTCCTTTTATTATGTCCTGGCCTCAGATCTGCCGCCTTCTATCAAATTGAATTTAAAACTCTGTTGGATCAGGCTTTAATTGATGAGGTCATATCCAGGAAGGAATGGTGAATCCTGTTTATTCGTCATCCCATTTCTCATACTTATTACCACTTATCCAAGGTTCACAAATCACTTACTTCACCACCTTTGCTCCTATAACATCCATTATTAACTATCTAGCCTCATTAAGGTCCCATCTTAGAGACATTATTCATTTTTTGAACAAAATTCAATCAATAGAATGAAATGACCATTATGCCTTCCTGACCTTGGATGTTAACTCACGTATACTAACATACCACATCAAAGAGCCATACAAACTGTTGCCACATAACTGTCCAATAATGAGGACCTCATGAGGCAACACAAGATCTTTCTTCTTGATTGCATTTCCTTTATTATTTCATGCAATTACTTTCTTTACCTCAACACTTTTTACCTACAGGTGATGGGAATGGCAATGGGGATCAGGTTTGCCCCCAGTTCTGCCAAACTGTACACAGGAGAGTTTGAGGATCTCCATGTGTAGGGAGGCATTTTGGCATGCACCTAGACTTCTATGGCCATTACATAGACAATCTATTTATACTTTTGGATAGGAATATTTCCACTGCTGATCACTTTGTTTCCTAAACACCAACACTTTAAATTTATCTTTCACCTTTGCCTATAACAAGAATCACATAGACTTCCCAGATATGACCCTTATGGCTCAATATAATGTGATTCACACATTCAATTATATTAAATACATGGATACACAATCATATCTTCATTATAGAAGTGCACACCACAAACCATTGCAAATAAATATACCTAAAGGCCAGTTAATGCGGATGCATAGAAATTTCTCACAAATGGAAACTTTTCATTCACAAGCAATGACAATGATGGAATATTTTAGATGTAGGGATTAACTGGAATGATTATTACAGAGAGCTTTAAAATAGTTGTTTGAAATTGACAGAGGCTCTTTACTATTTAAAACTACCCAAATCAACAGTAAATATATTGGAACTGATAGAAGTTTAGCATTAATCTGTAAATATAATAATTGCTAAAAATAAATTAGAAATATTTTAAATAAAAATTATGGTATATTAAAACAAGTTAATAATCTACGGGATCTACTTCCACCAGGAACCATTATCACATATAGAAAAAATAAGTCTATTAAGACCATCCTTGTTCCCAGTTAATTGAAACATCATAACATAAATTAACTCCCACCTTCAGAAGGGAATTGGCTCCCACAAATCCCTGATAGCTTCCATTGGTGTGGGAAGCACAATGTGCCTTCATATGAAGAAAAACACATCAACCATTTAACTAAATACAACTAATGAACTCCATCACTCTTGTTTCAGGTCCCTAACTTCCAGTGATTCCCTGCAAGGACGAGGTTAAGCAGCAGTATTTTGGGTTAAGCAGCTGTCAAATTACGGAGTCTTCTTGCTGCTGCTGCTGCTGCTGCTAATAAACACAGACGACAGACAGAGCATGGAGGGAAGGGGAAGATGGGGAGAGGGAGCTGCAGAGCTCTCTCCTTGAACTAAAAAAATTATTGCAAATTCAGACTGGAGGGAGCCTACATAACACTACCTGAAGATAGCATTATTATCACACAGGCTCCCTCTGAAATTTTTTTTTTTAAATTACTGGTTAGTAATCTGAGCAGATGGCATTTTTCATTACTAAATTGGGAATTACAATCTGCTTACTAAAAAAAATTGATAATTAGAGTTTGGAGTAGAATTTTGTAAATTCTACTCAAATTGCCCTTTAGTACATTTAAATGATACTAAAATAATGTGAAAAGGCTGTGAAAAAACTAATTTTCACATTATTTTAGTAAAAATAAAATTTAATACAAATGCCCCTTAGTGAGATTTTTTGTGATATGCTTTGTTGGTTGTATGATCACCAAATATGATTCTTTCCACTTTTATGCATGAGGAAAAATGGAAATATTATATAGCTACCCCTAGGAACCATAGACTTATGCCATATGCAACTTTGTATTATGGGGACACTGAGACTATTAATTAAAACACCTGATAATATTATACCCTCTTATATGCTCCCATTGTATACCAAGATTTATTAGAACTTAATTATTATTTAGATCCCCATGAATGGATCCCTATATATTTTGTACTTAATGCTTTTGGACTTTTATATCCTTCTGAGACCTTTCTCTATACTCACCTTGAGACTGATATTGTAAGTTCTTGTTGAAATGCAGTATGTCATGATATATTTTTCTGGGACCGATTGTGTTATTGGGGATTTTTCTGTAGTACACTGAATGTGACTCCCAGAAACTACCCACACAGCAATGTTGTTCATTTTATGAGAAACTATGTTTACAGATCCAAAGAGATATTTCATGTGAAGTTGATCACATGGTTCACCCAGTTCCCACAATATATGGAACATCATTCTTTGAACCTGGTCACATGATTGTCTTTCCAACACAGAGTTCCTTATGCCTCATACTAGGTGAGATATCCCATAATACTGTAAAACTGGCAGCCCCATCTACATGACATATGTTTACATCATGTGAGGGACCTAATACTTTACTGGCCATGGTCATAATACTTTTCTGGCCACACATTTTCTGAGGTTCGTACTTTCCTAAACACTGTACT
Organism: Taudactylus pleione; assembly: GCA_031769625.1. Taxonomy (NCBI): domain Eukaryota; kingdom Metazoa; phylum Chordata; class Amphibia; order Anura; family Myobatrachidae; genus Taudactylus; species Taudactylus pleione. Next base: position 4,706,680 of record JAUIMM010000108.1, read on the forward strand.
CTATATTTATTTTATGTGCATATATGGAATGATTTATTTAATAGAACTGAAACCAGAAAGTTATTTTTATTAATACTTTCTAGTGCAACTTGATTAGGCAACCAATTAACAACAATGGCTGATAGACATTTATTAGGAAATATCAGCAACCTCATGGAACTTCTTATACTTGCTTCTGAGGAAGCTGAGGGACACTACCTCAGTGAAACGCATGAAGCTATCATGAATCTGGGTCTTAGTATTTCTGATAAACTCAGGCACTCCTTCATTGCTGTATCCAGACCTATGCAGGAACATTCCTGCATAGGTCTGAATACAGACCTGAGCAGCTCAGCTGTGTGCTCACCTGGTCAGCTAGACCAATGGCTATTCATCACCTCCTATTTAAACCAGTCCCTTTGAGCAACCCATTGCCTGAACAATGAGTTTCTTCCCAGGATAGTTCTCAGCTGCTAGTATTGCTACTTTGTGGATTCTCACTGAAACTTACCATCTGTCACTCTGTTCCCTTACCTTTTAGCGCTGCAGCATCCACGCTGCATACAGATCTGCTTTCCATCTGCCTCTGTGTTCCATTACCTGTCAGCACAGCTTCTCCCATGCTGCATGGAGACCTGCTGCAACCACTTCTTCTCAGCCAGCAAGTATACTGCCTTCCATCTGCCGCTGTGTATCATCATCTATGAGCACGGCAGCTTCCATGCTGCATTCCAAGTTACTACTCCTCAGTGCAGAGCCGGCGAGTTCAGCCGTGATCTTCATTCCATTAAACCTCTGGGACAGTGTATGCAAGTTACTTATTCTGTTTTACTATGTACTTGGTGGTTGTCCAGGTTATTGGGTTATACTATTGTGCTGACCTTGTATTGGTTTCCATGTGCTATGTGCTACTGTCTTGAGCTGGTTCAGAGAAGGGTGCTGTTTCCAGGGCTAGGGTTCAGTGTGCAGCATACGGTCTGTACACTGAGGTGTCCAGTAAGCTATATTACTTATCCTGACTTTCAGTTTCCTCACTGGTTCCAGTTCCATGTCTTGCATTAGAGCAGTACCAGAGTTACAGCTTCCTCAAGTTGTACTCTGACTACATAAGACTCCAATTCCTGGCTCGAATTCTGAGTTACTATCTACCAGTACTATATTATTCTGAGTCCTGGAGTTCACCCTTGTTTCTGGAGCGTATCCCCGGTCTTGCTGGCCTTCATAGGTCACTTGGCAAGGGGTTACCCAGTGGACCTGGTCAGTTCACTCCAGTTTCAGTTCAGTATCCATGCATATTACAAGTCTGTGGTTCCTACACTGTCACTAGTGTACCTATACTCCTTGTTAAACTCATGCACAAGAGTTACATTAAGCCTCCTCATTTCATCTGCACCTCATTTCAGTCCAAGGGTCCTAAACCGGATCTAAGGAATACCCAGACTGTGACACTTGCTTCCTCCTAATACGCTGCCATTCATCCAGGACCAATATAGGAAACTATATCCATTGGCCATCTAAGAAATACTAACAGCCATCTACACTGTGAGGAATTCTTGCTAACGGGACTGTATGGACCTACCTATATGGACTGGTAGTATCTTTTTTATCTTGAAACTGGCTAATCAGGATTGAACATGAACATCTTTATCATCTTAAATCTGTGCTAACCATCAAGATAGTATCTGTCTTCACAAAATACATTATATAACCAGCAATTTTCATTCGGGGTATATAGTCCATTTGCTGACATTGTATTTATGCCAACAAATGTGGTTTTTTTACATGTTTGAACTGATATATATGTATTTTAATATATGATTAAATCTATATATTCTTTTTATCATCAAGCTGCTCTATCTAAATCAATTTTAATGGTATGTGTTAACTAGAATGTTACGCATTTAAAAAAATATAGATTTTTAAAATAACATTGTGATGGATAATTTATAAATAGATGTTCTTGATCTAATTTAATTATAATAAAATTACAATTTCTGAGCAATTTTTGGAAAAAAATTTAGCCAGTTATAAGTGGTTCAAGAAAAATGGAAAGACAAAGATTTGTGATATGTGGTGCACAAGGACCGAGTTAAATAAAATATAACTTTTATTGCTTATATTAAAATGTCATATGGTTAAATAAGCCTCCTTGCCTTTAATTACTCAAAGCATATTAAACAATATATTTTTTTTGATAAATGTCTTGAACCAGGACTGTATGTTTTTAAACATGTAACACCAGTGATGGAGCACCACCATATAGTCCTTTCCTGAAGATGAAATTCTGCAAAAATCTCATGAAGGATTCTTTAACATGAACTTAAACATTCTTAAGCCAGTAAACCAGGCATTGAATTCACTATGTCCACTACCAATACTAAAGTATCCAAATTACCAATGCTAATTCCCATTCCACCAAGTAATGAATTCACAATGGGTCTAATTCCGAGATTTACGCTAATGCAACTGCGCTCTCTTTCGGATCGTATTAGCGAAATATGTTAATGTCTTCTGAGCAAAGGAATGCCTACTTATGCCTTCTCATATCCATCTGACAATGTGCATCAGCTAAACATCGGGAACATGATCGATGGAGACTGGGCAGCAACGCAGCTTCTAAGTGAAGTCTGACTGATCTCAAATACTGCCTCTCTCATGACACGCTGAGAGCTCTCATGCTGCAAAGGAGATCACAATAGCTAATTTATACACACTCATTAAACAGTCCTGATATGCCTGCATTTACCTTGCCACCCTAATTACCTCCTCCAGACATTGACTACTTGTCACTCACTCTTCAAGAAAATCCTCTGTGCGAGTATAATTGTAAACCAATTACTGCGAGTGCACAGTGGGGTTTTGTGGCTCATCTGCATCAATATTAACATTTCGTAAATCTATTAATAAGGCATAATGTCCATACCAATACTAAAATATCCAAATTACCAATGCTAATACCCATTCTGCTAGGTATTGACTTCACAATGTCCACTACCAATACTAAAATATACAAATTACCAATATTAGGACTGTACCCATTCCACCAGGTATTGACATCACAGTATCCACTACCAATACAAAAAATCCAAAATGCCTATGCTAGCAACTAGTTTAATTGATTATTCTCACACCTTTAATTAATTCTGACATGCTTTCATCAATTTGAAAAATATTTCTTCTTTACAACACAAACATACAGCACCACTACAAAAGGCATTCCTTGGTAAATAAAGTCTCCTTGGGATATAGTCAGGGGCGTTTGTAAGAGAAGAGGGGGCCTGCGTGCAGCCTCCATTTGGGCCCCCTCCTCTCAGTCACTGGCTCAGCGCGACACTAAGCGCTGTAGATTCTGGCTTCATGGCAGAATCTACTGTGCATGAGTGGGTCTCCAGGAAAATGGCGCCCGCGCCTACTTCCCGGGGACATATTTTCTGTGCATGTGCAGATCAGAGAGTGTTTGCTGCTCTGATCCGGCGCTGTGGAGCAGCACTTTGGGAATCGGTGGGAAGAGGTAAGTATAATAACCTATGGGTGCAGGGTGTGCGGTGTGCCCCCCCCCAGGGCCCGTATGCACTGCACACCTTGCACCCATTATAAAGACGCCTATGGATATAGTTATATTTTATTTGTTGTTAGAAAGCATTAGGTATGCAATATTATAATATATATATATATATATATATATATATATATATATAATTTTATATGTATTTTAGTACTTTTATAAATTTCATAATACACATTATTATAAAGATTTTAGTAGGCAGCATAATAAAAATATATAGAATCCTATATCAATAGCAACAACATTTTAAAATGTACTGTCAATTACCATTCTAAAAAAAATAATCTCATTCAATGACTTCTACATGGCCTGTATTTGGATGAACTTCAGTGAATCAAGTCAGTACTCCCACTGCCTTGCTTGCTTTGTAAATTCAATACTCCTATTCATCATAAATCAACCGTAACATAATGTACTTACTGTATATTGGAGAACAATTTCTTTGACAATGTTTGTTTTATTTAAGCTCATTCTACATCAGACTGCAGAGAGGCTTCCAGATGGATTATAAACACGCATTGAAATCTTTGTGAATGTGTCACAGGTAGGAGCTTTAAGTAGAACTGTTTTTGCATTTCTATGCGTAAAAACCATAAATATTATCTAAGCTTAACGACAATGCTTAATAGCTTAAAAATACTAAAGATTAAAATGAGAGCCTGCTCTACTCTCATATTATACTCTAGATAAATATCTGAGAAGTCTTAATGAACATTTATTTTCTTACATATTCATAAAATACACATAATATAATTATATTGGCATAATAAGTATACAAATTTGTCAACTTTTGTGAAAATATAAGCATCCTTAAAATGTTCAATAAAAGCCATTAATATAGTTCCACTAATTGCCACAGCAGAAATCTATATATGAGGTTGGTTGAATGAGTAAGGTAACAAGATCTCTCATGTGTGTAATGTTCTCTATTTTTTTATAATTTCCAAGCAGGCCAGAGCAGGTAGACCACTGCTACCCCTCACAGCCATTAGACTACACCTCATATAAGCCATACAGTCCTAACATCAGTTATAAGATGGCAGAGCTGGTGGAAACATGGTCAAACATGTTATTGTTATCAGATTTCTGCATCTAAAGGCACATCAGCAGCTGAAATTTATTGCCAACTTGTCGAGGTATACAGTGATAGTGTCCTGTCACTGAAACAGGTTTGAGTTTGGAGCACTGCCATTGATAATGGCAAGACAGACATTCAAGAGGAGCAGCGATCCAGCCGGCCAAGCACGTCCACCATCCAGATAACAATTTGTGCCGCATTGAAGGACTGATTCAGAAGGACAGACACATTTGAGTTAGTGATATTTCTAACAAACTGAACATCTCATTAGGCTCTGTGTGCAACATCGTTCAACTGGGTTACAGGAAAAAAAATTCAATCTGGGTACTGAGAAACTCACAGAAGTTCTCAAATCCAATAGGATGGGATTGTCTCTCATACACTTGACGCAGTACCACGAGGAGGGAGTGCAATTCCTGCAGGGTATGGTTACAGGCGATGAAATGTGGATGAATCATGTAACACCAGAGAGGAAGCAAGCATCCATCACATGGAAACGCGCATCATCTCCACCTCCAAAGTAATTTAAACAACTCAATTAGCAAAGAAGGTTATGGCGACTGTGCTTTGGGACCACAAGAGTTCAGTTTTATTATTTCTTCACCAAGTGAGATAATGTGTATATTGTGACACATTAAGACAGTTGCAGAGAGCCATTAGTCGAAAACAATCTGGGTTGCCGTGAACAGGCATTGTATTGCTGTACAAAAATGCCAGGCCATACTCTCGTGAGTTGTTATGGCGCTACCATTGGGAGGTACTGAACCATCCTTCCTACCACCCATCTGGTACAAAGTGATTTCTATCTTTTTGGACCATTAAAGAAGCAATTTGGGTGAAAGACAATTTGCAACCGAAGGTGAAGTTCTGCAATCTGTCATGTCCTGGCTTCAGGCGCTTGACACTGATCTCTTCTATGCCGTGATAGATGGCTTGGTGTACCATTCAAACAAATGCTTAGACAATTATGAGGACTATGTTGAAAAACAATCTGTATCAAGGCCATACCACTGATTATATGTATATGCAGGAGTTGAATAAATTTACACAATGAGAGGTCTTGTTACCTTATTTATTGAACCACCCTCATATTTAGGAATCTTTACCAGAGTTAATTGTACTTTAAGGCAGCATTGCGGGAGCCAATAGTTAATTACTGTAAAATCGCAGATGTAGCTTAAGTGAATGAATCAGTCCCTTAGACACATTAATTTAAATCACAGACTTCTCTAAAATTATAATTGAAGATTTGATAGCTAAAATTGTTATACAGTATTTTGCTTTAATAGATTTAAAACAAATAATGAAGATAGAAATGGATTTGGCTTGTATAAAAATCACAATAACAGTGGTTGCCAAACTGCCGGGTTTCTGGTCCAGGAGCAAATCAAATTATTTATGGTCAATGTGAAAGGCAAAAGGCATAATATCAGTAATAAAATATCTGGATAAGTAGAAGGGCAACCGTGTGTACCACCACTCCATTGTACTTAAGGATGACAAGTAAGCACAATTTACTTAATTATCAATTCAGAAAAAAAAAATTAAATTAAGAAACTTTTGACCTGGGAGTACCGTGAAAAAGAATGCTGATACTCTAGAGCGCCGTGACTGAAAAAAAATTTGGGAACCACTGCACAAAAACATGTTATTTTTAATTACAAAATAACAATATATAAAATAAAAATACAAACAACTTTCAATTTACATAATAGTGAATAATTGACTTGTACTTTCATTGATTAAACGATGATTAATCATTATTTATTATTATATAACTGAAAGTTATTACAGCTTATGTGAAGCACTCTGATATTGAGTACACTGTCAGTAGGAGTAGATAAGATTTTTAAATTTAAGTATTTTTATTTTATATATTTTCCTTCTGTAATTAGAAAAACTATGTTTTTGTGATTTATACAAGATAAGTCCATCTTATGTTCTTTATTTGTTTTATAGCTATTAAAGTGAAAACCAACGATTTCAAGTATCAGATCTACAATTGGAATCTCAGAAATGGCTGTTTTTAATTTAAAGTGTCTTAGGAATTAATGTACAGTTAACTGTACATAATCAGGGTAGATATAATTAACTGTACATAATCAGGGTAGAGGAAAAGATGAACTAATGCACAGGAGCTAAGTGGTCTACACAAAGATGCAGTACCAGTGTACTGTAGAAAGAGCCAGCCCTAGGCATAGGCATTCCAGGCAAATGTCTAGGGCATTAGGAATGCCTAAGGGAAATCACGCTGCTTGGAACTATTAATGGTGCAGACGGTGCACTGCACCAGGTCCCGTGACAATGAAGAGGCCCACAGCAGGCAGTACTAATGAGTCAAACTGACTCATTTTTACAGTACTATGTGTATCTGTACTAAGGCTGTCTGGTCGGAGGAGGAGGAGGGAACTGCCCTTATCCTCGCTGCTCGCTCTACCTGACCAAGCTGTCAGGACTGGTCCAGCCAGAGACCCAGCCCCTTCCCCCAAGTCCCCATCCCCTCCTCGCTATTCTACATGCACACTCCTTTCCCTGCCCGAGACCCAGACCCCTAACCCCGAGTCCCCGCCCCTTTCTCCCCAGTCCAGTCTAACCCTCTGTCACTTCAGTCTCTCCTCTCCATCATGTGATATAGAGCTCAGCCCCAGCAGGGACCACACATCCTCTTCCAGGACTGGTACAGTAAGAGCTAGTGTCATCTAAAGGGGTTGTATCTATATGCAATGGGGAGGGGTGTATTTGGGTTTTTTCTGGGAGGGGGATGAGTGGGATTGAGTCTGTTTTACAGTCTATGATTGGGTGGTGTATTAATGTTGTGTGTGTGTGTGGTGGGTTTGTGCATTAATGCAGTGTGTGTGTGTGTGTGTGTGTGTGTGTGGAGGGGTGTATACATTTTATTAGTATGTGCGTGAGGGGTGTGTTTATATTATTTGTGTTATGTTATATGTGGGTCACTGATGTTCTCTGCATTATATGGCGCTCACTGTGATGCTATGCATTATATGGTATGTCTGCATTATATGGCCCTCACTGCGACGCACTCTGCTTAATATGGTGCTACTGATACTTTGTGCTGTGAGGCTACGCCCCTTTACCACATGTCCATCCCCATTTTTCATCCGCCCACCTACTGTGCGTGCAGATTGTCTCTTGATTATTATTTGCACCTGGGCCCACCACTCACTAGTTCCGCCACTGGGCTGCAGCAAGTAAAATGCCATGGGAGGGCATGATGCGCATGCCCAACCGCAGCCACTCCTCACACTTCATGGCCCGACCTCCTTCAGCCGCCCAGCTCCCACCAAGTCCAGCAGGGATGGTCCAGGAGCTGAAAACACAAGCAGGGGTGGCGCAACTGCCTCCCTGGCCCTGAAGAGAGGGAATCTAAGACTGGGTACAAACTTAACGATGTGTACCCAGCGCGATATTGCTAGCAAATGTGCAAATGTGTGAGTGATGGAGTGACGGTGGTGGCCATGCTGCATTCGGCAGCATGGCCACCGCTGACGATATTGCCCATCAGACCTGCATGCTGGTCAGATGGACGATGTCACTGATACATCGCGCATCATCAGTGATATAGTGGGTACACACTAGCCGATGTGGACGATATGTCCGAACCGCCGAATTGGACAACATATCATCTAGTGCAGGAATTGGCAATAAGTGTCCCTCCAGCTGTTGTTGAACTACACATTCCAGCATGCCTAGCAAAAGTTTTAGCATGGCCAAATAGCAAAACTGTAGCAGGGAATGCTGGGATGTGTAGTTCTACAGCAGCTGGGGGGCTGCTCATTGTCCACCCCTAGTCTAGTGTGTACCCGGCATAAAGGCCCCATTTATTAACAAAGCTAAACACCAGCAGAATTTTTTCGTTTAGTATGGCAATGATACAAATTAAAATGCCACTGGGGTTTATCAATATTTACTCCTCCGGTGAGGTATAGCAAAGTCCTCCTCATCGGCCACATTCTCTGCTCGGCTGCTGGCAGCGACTGGCTCTGTGTAATGCGCATGCGCCAAGGACCGTCTGCACATGTGTATGGCACTTAACCCGGAGGGGACCCGGCAGTGCCTGAAAGGCTTCGCTGATGCTGGAAAGGCAGCGCTGGTTCCTCATTACCGAGAATGGGACCACAGCGCTCTCGCCATCTAAAGATGGCAGGAACGATGCTGTGACAAACAGCAGTAATCTTAGATTACCGCTGTTTGTTGAATACAGAAAGGATGACATAACCCCTTTAACAAGTACTAAAGGGGTTATGCATCGTAGATAATGGAACCCTAAGTAAGTCAGCTGAGTTAACAGCTGGTAGAGGGGTGCTGCTGGATGAATGAGAGGTGCTGACTGTGCTGGGAAAAAGTTGCATAGAGGCCAGCCTGGCCAGGGATGCTGCCTGCGCTAGATGACTCAGGGGTACTGTGCTGGGAAAAGGGAGAATAATTTATGAGGCCAGGGTTGCTGTGCTGAATGAGGGGTGCTGACTGCTGAATAAGGGGTGCATAATGAGGTCAGAGGTGCTGTGCTGGATGAGGGGTACTGTGCTAGGAAAGGGATGCATAATGATGTCAGGGGTTCTGTGCTGAATGAGTGGTGCTGTGCAGGGAAAGGGGTGCATAATGAGGCCAGGGGTGCTGTTCTGGGTGTGGGGTGCTGGATGAGGCCAGGGGTGCTGTGAGGCGGACAGTGAAGGGTGCTGTGAGGTGGGCAGCAACTGGGTTAGTGTGTGTGCTATATGTGTGTACATGTAGCTTTATATGTATGTATCTATCTATCTATCTAGAGATAGAGAGACAGGGAGATGTAATAGATATGTTAAAATGGGGGCAAATGAAGCACAATTGTATGTCCTCTGCCAAAGTCCTGAAGGATGAAAGAAAAGGGAGGAACACCTAAGAAGTAAGTGAAAATTGAGTATCATGTATGAAGAGGTGGGGGAGAGTGTGGTGGGAATATCTGCCAGCCAATATCTTGCCTAGGGCACCAAATTGGTTAGGGCTGGCTCTGACTGTAGATCACCAAGAACAACAATTATATTCACTAAAAAGGTATATCTGGTATTCAAAAGTGCAGAGTTGTACCCAGAGCAAAGCAACATGCAAGCAAAAGAACAAAAATACTCTATGGAAGTGGCACACTCAATGTAAAAAGATACCAATAAACTATATATAATATAATATTTTCTATTGGTATCTGCTGTATATACATTGAGTGTGCCCCTTCTATAGAGTATTGTTGTTCTTTTGCTTGCATGTTGCTTTGCTCTGGGTACACCTCTGTACTTTTGTCTGCCCCTCCCCTTTCGAATTTAAGCTCTTAAAAGCAGGGCCCTCTACGCTCTTGTGCTTTACCTTACTTTACTTTCATCTACTTCTTACTCCCCACTAGCGCACCTAACATTTGGTTGCTTATGCTCTGTTACTAATTTGGGTGTTATGGTTGCTTATGTAGCAATGTATATTATCCATGTCCTTGTCCTGCATTGTATTGCATTGTAAGTCACTGGTCACCTATTTATTTATGTACTTTGTAAGGCGCTGCGGAACACTTGTGGCATCATATTAATAATAATAATAATAATAATAATAATAATAATAATAATAATAATAATAATATTATTATTTCTGGAAAGATGTTTTTACTATCTTGATTTCAACCTTTGAAAAAGGCACCTGTGAGTGCTGAAATGCATTAAAATCAGGAGGATTTATATTACTGACATCAATACTGGATTTATACTCACAAGTCCACACATCAGTACTTCGATATCCACTGGAGCCGCAATTGTTCAACTGGGGTCAAAGAGGAGGTCTAGATTATACAGACTTTGGTAGCTTTGGAGGGACTTTACCTGAATCAGGAGACTCAGGGTCTGATTCAGAGCCGGACGCACTGAAAGAGCGCTCGCTCTAAATCAGGGCGTCCCTTTTTTTTTTTAAAGACGGCCTCATGGCCGCTCGCATAGCTGTGGGTGACCACCCACAGCTTATGTGAGCGGCCAGGTGATGGTCGCGATGGTCTTGCGACGAGACATTTGTGGTAGGGTCTCGTGGCCGCAAGCCCCAGTGGACTTCCTGCTCTAATAGAGCAGGAAGTCCACCTACTGACATCATGAGTGATGTCAGTAGGGCCGCCCACAAACAGCAGGCGTTCCTTCAGGAACGCCTCCGTTTGTGTAGCCACCCCCCCACCCTGCCTACAAAACGGGGTGAGCTGTCGATCAACATCGACAGCCGCCCCTTTTGTAGTGAGTCCCGAAGTGAGAGAATTTCTCTCTCGCTCCGGGACTCGCGCATGCGCACACCAGAGCTGGCTCCAGTGTGCGCATGCGCAGTGGGGTACCATCGACCCGCTTGCGAGAGCTGTGCGCTCGCGAGTGGGTCTGAATCAGACCCTCAGTCCGAGTTCCAAGGTCCCGTAAGGCTGCTGTAAACTACAGCTACCTCTGGTAAAGAATTCTAAATATATACATTTCTTATGTGACAATAAGTGGAACTGTATATTAAGGGATTTTTATTGAACATTCTAAAGACACTTATACCAGAGGTTCCCAAACGCGGTCCCCAACAGTTCAGGATTTAGAGATATCCATAGTTGAGCACAGGTGGTTAAATCAAAATGACTTAGCTACTAATTAAGATATCTGTAGTAAAGCATGGATATCCTTAAAACCTGGACTGTTAGGGTGCCTTGAGGACCAAATTTGGCAATCTCTGGTTTATACATGGATGTTCCAATCATTTGGACTCTAACAAACCCACAATTCAAATGATACAATATGCAAGCTCATCAGCATTCAACATAATAGTTGCAATATTTATTATGCCAGGGGTCAGGGAACTTTTTTACCTTTTACCCCAAAATATATTTAGATACGCTGACGTTACCCCCTTGATTTGAAAAGAAGGAAATCATATAGTAGTGCCCCCATAGTTATGCCCCTGTAGTGCCCCCATATAATACCCCTGCAGTAGTGCCCTCATATAATGCCCCTATAGTAGTGCCCCTATAGTTATACCCCTGTAGTAGTACCCCCATATAATGCCCCTGTAGTAGTGCCCCCATATAATGCCCCTGTAGTAGTGCCCCCATATAATGCCCCTGTGGTGCCGTTTGTAAAAAAAAAACACTTGCCTTAATCCCCGCTCCTGCATCCGCCACCATCCTGTCCGCCCGGCTGCTCCGATCTATGGGAGAGACTTTGTGACGTCTCTTCCATAGTGCGTATGGAGAGAGGTGGAAGCTGGAGTTCAGAAGAGAACTCCAGCCTCCGGCTAATGCAGCGCTGCAGGGAAGGAGCCAGGCGCCCGCTGATAATAACATCTCGGCGGGAGTCCGGCTTAGAGCCTCCCTGCGGCACAGCCGGGCTTGCATATGAATCATTCTATATTATAGGATGATTCATATGCATGCCCGGCTGTTCGTCTATTCCCCCCAGGAATTTCATTTTGACCCCATGTGGGGTAATTTTCTACTGTTCCCTGACCACTGTATTATGCCAATATAATTTAATATATGTTATTATGTGTATTTTAAGAGAATAAATATTCATTAAGACTTCTCTTAGATTTAAGTAGAAAATTATATATTTTTAATCAGGTATTTAATCAGAGAGTAGAAAAATATTGCACCAAGGTCATTCTATATTCTTTCATTTGTTAAAACAATAAAATGTTATATGTTCACCAAATATATAACACTTTACAAAATAATATGTTGAGTTCTGAAATGTATACAGTATATAATGTAGGGAGTCTGAAATGTCTATAGAGTTTAGGTATTCTGAAATGTCTACATAGTGTAGGGGTTCTGAAATGTCTATATAGTGTAGGGGTTCTGAAATGTGTATAAAGTGTAAGGTTTCTGAAATGTCTACATAGTGTAGTGGTTCTAAAATGTCTATAAAGTGTAGGGATTTTGAAATGTCTGTATAGTATAGGGGTTCTGAAATGTCTATATAGTGTAGGGGTTATAAAATGTCTATATAGTGTAGGGATTCTGATATGTCTATATAGTATAGGGGTTCTGAAATGTCTATATAGTGTAGGGGTTCTGAAATGTCCATATGGTATAGGGGTTCTGAAATGTCTATATAGTGTAGAGGTTCTGAAATGTCTATATAGTGTCCTATACAGTATAATCCTACAGTTGAAGGCTTACCTGTAGGCTAGTTTAGAGAAGAGAACTTAAGAAGATTTGCCTGCTCACTTGCACTTGGCGGAGTTAGGAGGGCTCACAACTAGAAGGGGGGGAGCATTGTATCACAAAGGAAATGCAGTCTACTCTGAGAGATATATATTGTCCTTCAACAGCAACTGTTGTGGCAAGGCTCTAGCACTGTTCTGACTATAGTTCTCATCTGCATTTTACATAGCTACAATTTCATTCAAAGCAAGTAGTGAGCAATTTAAATAGTCAGTTTACCTCCTGTCTTCTTATCACAAAGACTGTCGGTACTAATGAAACACAAATAGAAAACACAAATCACAATTATTATCTATATACAATCCAGGTTAAATCAATTTCAAATACTGTTATTAAAATTTTGGGAAAAAAAGAATGCATTGGAAATATTTGAATGATCGTACCCACTGTCTTGCATTAAACACTAGCAACACAGCATGTAAAATTTGATGATTTTTGAAATGTGGTGGTTTATGAGTTCTTGCACTTGCCATCATGGGCTTAGTGGAGGACCTTTCATGGACATCAATGCATTAATTTGCATTAATTGGTAGTCAAGCAGGCATTTAAAAAAAGAAACAAGCAGCAATACAATAATTGATGCTAATTGGCATAGGGTCATTGGAACCATTGGGTTCCATTCCCTTAATTCCCTAACGTACACAAACATTATTAGATCTGGCCTTTCAATCCATTTGTTGAGTGAAGAGACACTTGGTCACACATTGTGGACACATTTTCCACATACAAAAAAATAAAAAAAAATTGATACAGTTCTTTAGAGAAACTAATAATATAATTTAAAAATCCAAATTAAATAGTAATAGGCAGATGTCACTTTTTATATAGGAAATTAAATAATATACTGCACATTTATAGAATAAGATAAAATTAAAAAAATCTGCTATCATTTATTACACTAATCTATTAAAGAATTACTTCTGTAATAACATCAGTTGGAACAATTCATCTCACTGTGATCATCAATCATAATATCACCATGAAACCTTGTGAAAGATTTAAATCATTAGGGGCCTATTCATGATGTTAATTAACATTCTAACTTTACGCAGAATCCGGAGCAATTCATCATTGCTCCGGTGCGGTGACAGCTGTCCCCGCGAGCGGCTTCTCTGCTTCTTTTTGGAGATTTGAATCTTTTCATTTCGTAGTAGTGACGGGAGTGCGCATGCATGACCTACAGGTCACGCATGTGCACAAGAACCCTGACGTCTGGTGGAAGGAGCCGCATAGGGGCAGAGGGATCCCAAAGGATCCCTCTTCACAACCCGGACCTCCTTCCCATAGGGAAAGAGCCGGTTGCGAGCCCAGAGCAGGAGCATTCAAGCTCCGTACATATTATATTTTCTAGTGTATGGGGACAGCGGGCCATTCCGCTAGAGGAAGGTAAGTAGGAGATATCTGTGATATCTCCTGCTTTACCTTCTTGATGAATGGCCCGATAACTTAATTTTTACAATTGCATGTGAAAATGTTCATTTTCACCTTCTTTTAATTAAATGATTATGAATAGGCCACATAATCCTTTTCGTGGAGTGAAAATTGGATGATACCTGGTACTTGGGTATTTGTCCTCACTGTCTGCATGCCAATAAGGCAAACTTCAATTTTTAATTATAACTGCTAGAAGTATTATTTTGTATCTCTATATTGACCTAAATACTGTTTAATTCTAGTTACATACCAGGTTGTACAGTTCAACACATGGATACACATTTGATTCTCTACATCAAAGAAAGGACGCTCTGCACTGCACACTGGGTAACAGCCTGTAGGAAAGGATAAAAAATAATATAATCATAAATTGTTTGTGCAAATTTTAAGCAATTTATAATAAGTGCAGTTGCCATGCTTACTTAATTGTAAGAGCTATAGTGATATTAATATAATTCCTTTTAAGGAAACAAACAATGTAGAAATGTATAGGGATCTATATAAGTGACTTATGTTATTTAGAATTTCACATTGTAACAGTCATATTTTGGGGAGCTCAAAGCAACGCTCAGCTCAAGAGGGGAAGAAAGCAACAAGATAAAACATAAAAGGGAAAGTGATGGAAATTACATTGATTCTAAGGGGTAAATTTACTAAAGTGAGAGTTTTTAGAAGTGAGTTTTAAAAGTTATGTTGCCCATAGCAACCAATCAGATTCTAGCTAATATCTTCTAGAAGGTGCTATTTAAATGTTAAGTAGAAACTGATTGGTTGCTGTGGGCAACATCACTTTTAAAACTCACTTCTAAAAACTTCTCACTTTAGTAAATTTACCCCTAAATGTGGGAGGTTTCTAGGTTGTATTTTTTTAACTTTATAATAACTTTTCTTTACACACCTTCAAGTAGCTGTGTTTCATAGTCACATTCCCCTTGAGGATTCCTACATGTCGTCAGGCAGGGACTACCACATGGCCTGTAATGCCAGTCACAATGCTCATCCTTATTGTAATAATCGCAGAACAATGCTGAGAAGACAACAGATGGTTTATCACAATTATATTATGTCTGTATAATACAGCTCAGCATTAACCAACACTGGGAATTTACTGACAAAGGATAGTTTGATATGAAGGAGTCAGCAATGTAAGCTTACGACAAATGCTTGGGGTTCTCCACTTGATGCAGATGTTATGTCTTTTGCATTCTGCAGAGTACACAGCTATAGATGTGCACATACACTCGCAGTCCCATATGTCAGTGTTACAGTTACACGAGTCTGCAACACATGTTTCATAGAATGGAATAGGGTCCACCTGCAGAAAAATACAGGGGGGCATTCAGGACAAATGCAGGATTACTAGAGGAGGGTTTCCTAATTCTTGATTTTAAAGACAGTGTGGCCAGCCCATAAATTCTCACGTAACAAGCCATAGTCTGCCTCATACAAAGTGCAGTACAATATAAGCAGTACTTCAGCTTAGACATATAAAGGACAAGCGATCACAGTAAGTTAGATGTGGCAGCAGGGCCAAAGTAGTCAGGAAAAGGCTAAACATCCCTCAATAAATGTACATACATAATATAAGCAGAAGGATACAGAACTGAGCACATTTAATCAGTACTTAGATGTGATTTAGCAGATGTGCACATAATGGGACTCATGTAGAGTTAAACAGACTTTACATTGACAATGTTGTAAATTGTGCCTGTTAAAAATACATGGTTTGCTCAATATGCAGAGCTTCATGTGTCTGAAGATACCAAGACTGTGCATATTATGTAAAATGTGTATTTTTCATCTGTTATGGTATTAGCACAAGGAGTCGGTATGTAATATCGACAGACGGGATCCAGGCAGTCAGAATCCCAATGTCTGGATCCCGACAGGGTTAACATATCGACACTTGGTGGTCGGTATGCTAACCCTTCCCCTCTCCCTGCTCTAACCCTAACCCTTCCTCCTTGGTGCCTGAACCTAACCCCTCCCCACTGCCTAAACTTAACCTCAACATCCCCGGACCCTAAACCTTTAGTACCTAACCCTAACCCTCCTCCTAGTGCCTGACCCTAACCCCTAAACCGAACGCTACTTACCACCCCGCTACTTACCTTTGGCATCCCGGCAGTCGGGATGCGGACACCAGGATTCTGACTGGCGTCTGTATTCTGGCGCTGGTAATGTAAGCATCGGCATCCAGACCACCAGGACGCCGAATGCACACCTTAGCGCAATATGCGCTACAAGTGTAAGACATGCATTAAGTAAATCCAATGATAGCTGGGGGTGTATTCAAAATTCAGATAGTCAAAACCTAGACAATCAAAAGATCAAAACCAAAATGTCAACTGTCATAATGTCAACATGGTAAAAAGGTTGACATCCAAAATATCGACACGGACATAAGGTAGACAGTCAAAATGTCAACAGGGTCAAAAGTCGACATTGAAAAAATAAATGGCAGTCAAAATGTCGACATACATTATGCCGAGATGGCCAACATGTCAACAGTCAAAATATAGACACAGTTAAAATATAGACAAATCATAAGGTTGACAACCAAAATATAGACAGTTAAAATGTCGATAGTCAAGTTGTTGACAGGTACATAACTGAGGCATGGACATAAGTTAGACATTCAATATATAGACAGTTTGAAATATTGACATGGTCAAAATGTTGACAGTTAAAATGTCAATATTTTAAATATAAACAAATCATTAGGTCGATAACCAAAATGTAGACACAGTTAAAATGTCATCAGTCAAAATGTCAACATAGCTGAAATAAGAACTAGAGGTGACCAATAAACAGTGATGGTATTCCGGCACCAGCCTTCTGAGTGCTGGCATCATCACCGCCGTAATCTCAACTGTATCCCATAACAACAGATGTCTCTGTATTCTCATAGAGAAATACAATGGGGTAAATTTACTGAGATTTGAGATTGCTCGAGATGACAATCTCTGATGAGTTTAGGCATGTTTTTCATCTCTACTAAATTTTCTCTCTTCTCACTCGTAAAACTGGGGTGAGATAGCAAGTCGAATCTTATCACCATCGGGCAAACTCGGAAGTACTTCCACCTAAAAGATACATCTTGCAAATTTATCAAGAATCGAGATGACAATCTCGGGTGAGATGACAGCAAACTCTCTGCCGAATTAAAGTTTTAAACACTCACCTCCTGAGCTGCGAGTTTGCCAGAAACATAGGGCCTGATTCAGACCCATTCGCGAGCGGCTGTACGCTCGCAAGTGGGTCGATGGTCTGCACTGAGCATGCGCACGACGGAG
Organism: Taudactylus pleione; assembly: GCA_031769625.1. Taxonomy (NCBI): domain Eukaryota; kingdom Metazoa; phylum Chordata; class Amphibia; order Anura; family Myobatrachidae; genus Taudactylus; species Taudactylus pleione. Next base: position 4,724,238 of record JAUIMM010000108.1, read on the forward strand.
GGAGCTCCGTCGTGCGCATGCGCCAGACACGACGAGCGAAGGACTTTCCTTCGCTCGTTGTGTCCGATCAAAGGGGGCGTGCTGTCAATGTTGATTGACAGCACGCCCCCTTTGGTGGGCGTGCCGGGGGCGTGCCTCCCTGACGGGGGCGTTCCCACGGGAACGCCTCCCGTCAGAAGCCGGCCCACTGACATCACTAGTGATGTCAGTGGGAGTGATTTTGGCTCTGATAGAGCCAAAATCACTCCGGAACTTGCGGTTGAAAACCTCAACCGCAGGCTCCGGCTCGCAATTTCGATGGTCGCGACCATCGCGGCCATCAAAATGCACGCTCGTATAGCCTGTGGGTGGTGACCCACAGCTATACGAGCGTCCAGGAGGACGCTCCATGAAAAAGGAGCCCGGCCCTCATGCAGAGCGTGCGCTCTGCTCAGAGCGTACGGCTCTGAATGAGGGCCATACACAGATCAGTGTGATTTGTGTATGTTTCTGCCTGTAAATATTTAAAATAGGGTTCATTTTTTTTTTAAAAATGATGTAGGGTCCCCCACCAAAAGCATAATCAGCACCGGACTTGTCAGCCAGTCCTGGTTCCTAAAATTATGGGGAACAGAACGAGTTGGGTTCCACCGTAATTTAGGAACCAGCTGCTGGCTGCAGGGCCAGTGCTGGTTTTAAGTATAGGAGGAAAAAAAATGCGTAGGGGTCCCTCTATATTTAAAACCAGCACCGGACCCAAACCGACCGGGGTGTAATGCCACAGCCAGGAGACCCTATCACGGGGGCTCCATGCCAAAGCATTAACACCCCAAAACAGTCAGGCCAAGCCGGGGATCTCAGGGGAGGTGGGAACCCCCCAAGAAGGGGTGCCCCCTCTCCCGAAACTTCAGGCTTGGTCTGAAGCCCAGGGCTCATTCCCACACCCCTAGGCTGTGGGTACGGGGGTAGGGGGGTAATAAAGTGTTAAATAGTAGTAAACTATTGTATTTTACATTGGATCTACAGATGCCAGCATGCCTGCCTTTTTGCACTTGTGGAACTACAAATGCCAGCACCCGTACCTCCACTGCAAAATAAATAGTTAAATAAAGACAGTACACACACACCGTATACAGTAAACGTTTATTACATACACCTATATCATTCACACTTACCTGCTGCCAGATGTTCACGTCCACTTCTCCCATGTAGAAATTTGTTTGGATTCGTTTGGATGTACCTGCAAAAAAGATGCTATACTCACCTCCATCCTCACGCTGGTCTCCGTAGCATCCAGGGGAGTCTTTGCAGAAAAACAAACCGACACCTGATCCATATACTTACCATTAGCGGTGTATGTATGTGACCACATACACCGCTATCCGGCTACCGACTGATCAGTAAGAGCTGTCAGGAGCCGCCATCCAATCAGCGGCCGCTAATTGTAGAGCTGATGCTGATTGGCTCCGGAGCCAAATGTTACAGTTACAGGATATTATGGTTTAGGCTACAACTGGAAGCATACGCCGTGCACCCCCTCCTGTTAGAAACTGACCTCCCTTTGTCCTGTCAGTTCGCCGCTCCTTCCCCTTGTCGGCTTGATGTTCTTTGGCGGGTCTCTCCTTCTTGGTCGATACACTTCCTGTTAGGTTGCTTAATCGCGGCTGGTCCGGTGCTTCTTAGTCGGTTATAAGGTAGTGAATGTTTCCTGTCTTGTGTCCTCCTGGTGTATATTATGTTGGGTTATCCAATGCATTTCGGCTTCTGCCTTTTTCAAAGAGGTGTTTGGTGGGGGTATTCATTGTGGTTTTGATTATTCATTGTGGTACCAAACACCTCCTTGATAAAGGCAAAAGCCGAAACGCATTAGTGCACGGCATACTCTTCCGCCTAAACCGTAACATCCCCTCCCCAGACAGTAGCTGTTCCCTCTGGTGTGCATTGCAGGTCGGCACCTGTGACCCAGGTGCAATGCCGGCATTTACACCCAGAGTGAGGACGCTCAGTCAAGAGCAATCCCCGTAAGTCAGGCGCACTGCCGTACTCCTTTCCCTGGGAAGATCCCCCCGGGCATCAATTACTGTACCTCACTACTAATTATCAGACCAGTGGGACGCCGCAGATCTCCTAATATCGCCCACACCCTCTTGGCATCTGTGCTAGTGTACCTTGGGACCCATTCCCATTGACTCACAAAAACTCTGAGACCTACTGTATGTTTATGATATCTAACAATCATAAGCTTATAGTTTTGATTATACTGACTCTATTTGCTGCTATACTTGCAGTTTCCTAGATCAAATACTGGTCATTTAAGTTGGAAGCGTAAATTTGTTGACATCCAACTCTGATCACAGTTATAAGAGATCTCTACTATCATGTGAATACGACTGAATCACTGTTCTCAGTGTTTTTTGTGGAGAGCAGAACTGCGCATACATAACTTTTTGATTGCTCGTAGTAAGGGTACATTTTATTTTTATTTTATTTTCACTCTTAACATCTGATTATGGGCCTGATTCAGCAAGTAACGTGAGTGAGAGAACACACAGTGCGAGCCAATATTTGAAATCTGCGCATGCGTATGCATCACATTGCATGTGCGCGAACAGGTTGTTGAGTATGGTAAGGGCTCTCTCAGAGTACACAGAAAGCCCGCAGAGACTTTCGATGTTGATTGACAGGAAATGCCGTTTGTGGGTGGTGACAGGGGGGTGGTTGGCTGAACGCAGGTGTGCCTGTGAATTCGCACGCCATTACAGGGGTGTGCATAAATTAATCTCAGAGGCGCCGCATGCAGCCGGGTGCCTCTGCATGCAGGAATCTCTCAAGTCCTGTGGCAGGGTCCGGTCTACCCTTAGCTTACATGCAGCTTCGATGGCACTCGATGTTCCCAATGTTTTTGCTGTCAATCACGACATAGGTGGGAGGCTTTATGTTTTGCTGGGTGTCTGCTTCTTGTGCTGCGGTCTCCGTGCGTATGCATTGATTAGCATATTCTCGCATCCTTTTTATGCTGTTTCAGTTGTACACATTTAGATTGATCTATCTATTGAATATTGAGCCCCATTGACCATTTAAATATCCACATAGCACACTGGTTAGATCATTTCTAAAAGGGACATCTGAAGTGTAGTGCTTCGGTCAACCAATTTGAACTATTAATAGATTTTATCATGCATTTCCTTATTCCTTTATGGTCTATTCAGTGAAAATCACTTCATCAGTGATAACAGGGTTTTTCACTGCTTTCTCCTATTCAGAGAATATATTACCGTGGAGAAGTCTCAGATTTCTCCAGTGTACATATCGCTTCCCCATACACTAGTATGGGGAAAGCATTTCACGGAATTACAGAAAGCTCAGCTTTCCATTTCGCTTCTCAAAACAAAAATAGGCATCTCAGGATGGCGTAATGAGAGTCCTGATGGGAGAAAAGCAGAGAGAAGACTGCTGTCTGCTGTCTTCCTGTCTCCTCCCCATCCTCTCCGCCCCCTTTACTGACTCTGGCTAATCAGAGGTGTCCCAGGTAGTGATTGATGTGCACAGGTAGTAGACTACAGATAGTCGGTGATCTTCCCTATGTAATGCTTTATTTAGAAGTCACTGACTATTGCACTTTGACAGTAACGTAGAACAGCTTCTAGATGTCCTACCCTGTTCCAGTGGCACTGCTCTTCTGCCTGTACCTCAGCCCCAGAGCACACTACACTAAGCTTTCTCTATGCCCCATATATCCCCTGGTTAAGGTTTGGCCAGGCTCCTGAAGGGCACTGCGACCCTCACTCAAGGCCATGCACTCCAGACAAGGGGGAGACCTACAGACAAGACCACTCCCCAAATCCTAGTGATGTGACACCCTCTGACAGTGCAACACTGGGGCTGCTTGAGCAGGGAGAAAGGGGAGTCATGCTGCAGGATAAATGCATCTCAGCATGGTGCCCGGTGTGGTTGTGTCCCAACTGTATCTAGGGCTAGGCTGCTGGGTCCTCCTGTGACACTGCCAGCGCATGATTTATTCGGCTTATGAAGACAGCGATATCTTGGATTACCGCACCTCTCCCAGGATCGTGGATAGACTGACTTTTAGGATAGCTTCTAAAAAAAAGGTAAGTATACATTCGTACTTAGAACTACTATATATCGCATTTATATGATGCAATATATAGTGGTAAAATACACTTGTCTCTGGGACTAGTACATGACTAGACCCCTTAGTGGCAGGACAAGTATGGAAAAGTGCAGACACAATCAGACATGGACCCATCTGCTGATATGCCTTTTAGGAGGCATACTGTATCTCTTACAGGTACTGACAGACTTGTGCAGCAATATACAATGATGTTTATATCTGCAACACTAGCTAGCCTGTTTTTTATGGGCTGATTATGTTCTGACCACTCCAGCTGGTTATAAATCATTAATGCCACCTTGTTTCTTCCTAGTTAAAAAACAGAAATTGGCAGCTTTGGATAAAATAGTCATTACCTGGTGTGTGTGTGTGTGTGTGTTGGTGTGAGGGAAAGGACTGATGACTCAATATTCTTTTAAACGTACTGTATTTTATTGTGCCACTATACTAATACATTTAAAACAGTGTATATGTGACAAAGACTTAGCGCTCTGAACATCAAACTTGTATATGTTAAAATGTCCATATTATGCAACCAAAATTAAAGTGTCTGTATGATCAAAACAACCATATTGCTGCGTGTCAATATAACTTAATACGTAAAAAGTCTTCCTCATCATAGCCAAAGTGGCACATGCAGTGAGTACCCAGAATCCCCCTCACAGATGTGAGAGCAAGCACCATATTATTAAGCTCCACCCCCTTACAACAAAATCCTGGGTCAATGTGCAGAGCCAATATGACAAAATTCCATTATAATTGCATAATTTTGGCCCCACCTGATTGACCCGTGAATCGGACATTTTGCCACTAGGGGGAGGGACCTAATGACATGGTGCCTGCTCCCATTCCCATCTACAACCTGGCCATAGTTGCTGCAAGGTAAGTGTGTGTGTATTGTATGTGTGACATGTATACATACAGAAACCCCCCCCTCCCAAATGTTGATAAAACCTTACTTTGTCTCTTCAAGAATACAAGTAAGCTTTCTCTTTACAATTACACTCCCAGAACATAACATCTGTTGAGTGTCTGTATATATTTTTTCCCTTGATTAATAAAATTTGGACTTCTAAATCGAAAGGAATGTGGTTTATTTTGTCAACATTGAGAATGATGTCGACATTGTGAATGTGAACAGTGGGTCTGTTGAAAATGGGAATTTACAGTAAACTCTAACCCTAACCTTAACTGCAGCCTAACCATAACCCTCACCCTAATTGCTGACTAACAATAACCCTAACTGAAGCCCAATCCTAGCCCTAAAATTACATGTAATCATTCTGGCTGTCCATTCACAATCTTGACAGTCTGATAATGTGGACATTATATTATTGTCGACATTGTGAACGTTGACATGTCAAAATTGTTGTCATGTCAACAATCTGAATGTCAGCATTCAGACCATGTCAACATTCTAAATGTCAACATTGTGAATGTCGACATAATGACTACATACCATCTAAAGAGATGTTCTTTTGTCTTTTTCATTTAACTTATTTTGTCATAGTAATCCAATGGCTAAAAAAAAGGTATGTTGCAAAGAGAGAATGTGTAGTTATTGTATCTGCAATGCAAATGACAGGCCAGAGGCCAGTCCACAAATAAAACCCTGGGACGGCCACTCTGATTGGTTATATGCATGATGTTTTGATATATGTTAATAAAATATATCTTTTGATACAGTGAGATGTGATTTAACATCTATGCAGCTGACAAGGTGGAACTTGACTGGACATTTGGAATTATAAGTAAATGATTGAAGGAGGTGGTGAAATGCGTTAGTACCTTGCCTTTACAGATTGCATATCTATTCATTACTCTGCAAGCATATTACTGTATATCTCTTCTCTATCATATTCAACTTAATGATTTGTTTCTACTAACTGATATGACATGCAAATATATGTGATGCTTTTTATGTCATTATTATATCATACAGCTGTTAATAAGTAATGTAATTTAAATTCAGTTTTATATAGGAAACGTGGTGGCACTATTTTATGAACATTTAGGATTATATGCATTCATGTATGACTTTTGCTCTCTCTGGTTAGAAAAATAGATTATTACAATTATTTATATCAGTGGGTCACAACTTCAAACCTCAAGTTTTCCCAACAGGTCATGTTTTGAGAAGGTATGTGTGTGGAAGCAGGTGGGATAATTACTGAACCAGCAGAATAGATTAACTCCACAGTGCATGATTAAAGAAATCCACAAAACATGACCTGTCGGTGGAACTTTAAGGCTGGAGCTGGGAACCACTGATTTACATTTATTTATTGAGACAAATATGTAAATCTAAAATTACATGGCAAAACCTGGTTTGTTTTGCCTTTAAAATTATTTTTAGTTAAATTTATGCAGTGATTGCCAAAATCATGCTGGTTCCTGGAAATCGCACCTTATTACACAGAGTGCAGTCAGGGCCGGATTGACAATGGGGCGGGTGGAGCTACAGCTCCCGGCCCACCCACAAAAATAGGCCCACAGGATCCTCTGTAGTTTTGAAATTGTCACCACTAACAGCCGCACTGCAAAGCCTATTTACCTCCGGCTTTGCCCATCCAGCCCCGGCCATCCAGAAGCTCTGCAATGCTTGGATATCAGAAGCACCACCCAGTTGTTCAAAACACTGCCCGTTCAACCAGCTCTATGAAGCCCCGCCCATTTGTTTACGTCTGTCAAAGCCCCGCCCACCTGAGGCACTTAAGCCCTGCCCCCATGTCATCTAAAGATCCCCGCACATTCTCTTCCCACAATCCCTCCCTCCTCAGCAACTCAGTTGGTCGGCACCTGGTTCCAGGCACTAAAAATATATGAAAAGTGGAGCCACACAGAGCTGCCTCAAGAAGTACTGATGGATGGAAGCTGGCTGAGAAACACACGGGCACTTGGCAGTTATAACCATCTGTAAGGTAAAGTCTACATTAATCTAGCAAGTCAGGCACAGTGTAATGTCTGGTGCTGCTCTTCTTTGTGTGTTATGACCTTCCCCTGGGGCAGTCTATCTATCTATCTATCTATCTATCTATCTATCTATCTATCTATCTCATATTTATCTCTCTAATATCTATCTATCTCATATCTATCTATCTATCTATCTATCTATCTATCTATCTATCTATCTATCTATCTATCTATCTATCTATCTATCTATCTATCTATCTCATATCTGTCTATCTATCTCATATCTATCTCATATCTATCTATCTATCTATCTCATATCTGTCTATCTATCTATCTATCTATCTATCTATGCTCATATATTATTCCTGAGTGCTGCAACTTTGATGTATGTATGGATTTATTTTGGGGGCACCGTCAGACGGTATAATTTTTTACGGGAGTGCCGGACCTGCTGCAGTGTGTATATATGGGATGTAATACCGGTGCCAAAATCCCGGCACCAATATCCCGACAGTCGGCATCCCAAAGGTAAGTATTGGGGTTCAGGAGGAGGATAGCGTTAGCTAGTGGGGTTAGGCACTACAGGAAGGGTTAGGCACCAGAGAGGGAGGGTTAGGATTAGGTTGCGGGGAGGGGGTGTTAGGTTTAGGGGGAGGTTAGGTTAGGCACTAGGGGAGATTAGGCACCGGGGAGGGTGGGTTAGGGTAGGGGTTAGAAAAGTACTCACCACAGCAACCTATGGGTGTCAGTATTCAGGCTGTCGGGATGCCGCTGTTGGTATTATGATCAGCGGCATCCCGACAGCTGGGATATCATACCCAACCTGTGTGTATATATACACACGCACATATATATTTCCTATCCACCTCTGTCCCACCCCATCTCTATTCCCACTGCCTCCTCTCCTCTTCTGCCATTCCGGCTCCAACATACAGGATTGGGGTTCTAGACCAAGTGGAGCCCAGGCCGAGATTTTCCTTTGGCGCTACCCCCTTCATACACCATCTGCCACCAAGGCCCTAAGCTAAGTACACACAAGATGATATTTTGGATGATTTGTCATTTTGGGATGAATCAGAATGACAAATTGTCCACATCATCCAGTGTGTATGCACTATTGCGTGCTCCTGCGCATCTTTCGTTGCATGTTCAGATCTGCCTGCAGTGCAGGACAATCTGGATATCTGGTGGCCGACACCATGGTTCTGCATACTGCAGAGGAACAATATACACCAGATCGTACAGTGTGTTACGAACTGCACGATTTATAACGGGCCATCGCTGAGTACACACATTGTCTAGTGTACTCATTCTAAAATCCTGGGGATGCTTAATATTTGCAGTGGCACATTATAGGCCCTTCATAAATTTCAGCTCCAAGCCTATGTAAACCTTAATCTGGCACTTAGTGCAGTATATCCCATTGTAACATTTCTTTAAACATCGTACCTCATGCACACAATTTAAGCCATAAACTGGGAAATACTTAACTACAGTAGTTAAAAGTGAAACTGTATTTGATTAGTATACAATACATGTTATACAGGACTAACAAAGTAAAGTGTAGATACCTGTATCCTGGTAACACAATAGCTATAAATAAAAAAATGGCTTTTTTACTATACCGATGTATGGCAAGGAGCAAAAACATCACTCTTGATGAGGTTGCAGGTTTTTTGGGCCCAGGCTAATTTTTCATCATGGTCAGTGCATTGTGACATAGTCTTTAGTTCTTTGACACACTCTTGTGACCAGGTATTGGTGAAGTCATTATTAGATCGACCATCATTATCCCCACATAGTCCACAAACGTTCCCCTGATAAGTAAAAGGCACAGAAAGATTTAGATTACAAAATAACAGAATTTACTTTTGACATTCATGGCTATTTTATTACAAGCTACATCTGGGAGATCAAAGAGAGAAAGGTAAAAGGAAAAAGCATTTAGGTTAAGGAGACCAAGGAAAGACCAAGGGAGACCCTCCACCCCCTAGTGCCTAAACCTAACTTCCCCTTAGTGCCTAAACCTAACCTCCTCCTAGTGCCTAACCCTAACCATCCCCCTAGTGCCTAACCATATACATGCCTATTTTTTCAAGAAGCATTTCAGGGAGATTGTGAAAGCAGCACCTATGAGCGTGGCGGTAAAGTTGGTGTGTACTGCTACATCTGAGAGGTGTGCCATAATACTGATTTACATCCAAATGTAAATGATCCCCAAAGCAGTTAGTAAAATCTACTTGTTGATGGAAACACACAGATACTTTCCAGAAAATGCATGTAACCATAGGGATCATTGTGCCTTACAACCAATGCAGGGAAATAATGCTAATGATCCCATTTCAATGTAAATATCTCTGTTTTTTTATATAACAGCTTCATAATTGGGGTAAGGTGCAAGAATCTTCAGGGAGTCAAGCAGATGGCTACTATTTCAGGGAGTCTCCCTGACAATCAGGGAGAGTTGGCAAGTATACCCTAACCCTAATCATCCACCTAACCCCAGTACTCACCGTTGAGATTCTGGCACCGGGATATTAGGAGCTGGTATCCAGACTGTCAGGATTATAACAACATTGCATCCAGCTAGTCATTTGTATTCATTTAATTTAATTATAATGGATTATATTCTCCAGAATGACAAAGGTGTGCTGTGTATGAAACGTGCTTTGTCAGGGTCAATTTCTGTCTTGCAAGAGTTTCCTAGAGTGGACAACTGAGTGCCAGTATATGACACAGTGTCCTTATGGTCCTTTTGTCCAGAAAACACACAATTGTATTAACTATGAAATTATAAATATTGCAACTTTAAAAAAAATATTAACTAGAGGTGAGTGAGAATGGAGTACTGCAGGAGGTAGAAGACTTTAACAACGAAACAACATGGGATTTAAAATTACAAAGTCTGGAGAGACGGATCAGGGGCATGCAAGCGTAACTGCAGTATGGCGCATTACAAATTAAAAATAAAACCAGCAACAGCGCTCATGCATTTTTTTGGATACCGGTAATGTACAGTAGACAAACAAATAATATGGAGTCTCCTAGCAAAGACTGCACCAAGAACCTATAGTGCAGATGGAATACGATCACAATACCGTCCACGGGGAATTGAACACCTGTCAGAATCCCGGCGCTGGCACCCCAACTGTTGGCATCCCAAAGGTAAGTAGCAGGATTAGGGGGAGGGTTAGGGGTTAGGATTAGGCACTAGGGAGAGGGTAAAGGTTAGGCACTAAGGGGGAGGGTTAAGTTTAGGGTGCCGGGGGGAAGTTAGGTTTAGGCACTAGGGGGGAGGCTAGGCTTAGGCACTGGGGAGTGAGGGTTAGTGTTAGAGGTAGGTAGAAGGGGGTGGCTCGGAATTCTGACCGCCGGGATCCAGAGCATCAGCATTCTGTACCCAGCCCAGTGCACATATCACCAGCATGCTATTTGCACTGTAACGGGGAACGTTTGGCATAGCCCAGCCTGGTCAGAAACATTTGCTTCATATTCACTTCAAAAGTTACAACAGGAAATGCAGAACAAATTATCCCACAAACCAAACCTGGGATGTTTAACCATGATGAATGATATAAATTAGAGCCAAATTAGATGTTTCCTACTATCTCAATACACTTTAAGTAATGCAGGAGCTTTGATAGCCTAATTAATGTAATGGATTTAGAGAATGGGAATTAGATGGCAATTAATGAAGCAACAAAAATATTTGTTTGATGTAAATGGAGGATTAGAGGTTTGTGACTGGAATCAGGAAAGAAAGTAAGAACATTTCCATACTCCTATACTTACCATATTTCAGTGCTGGTTCACAGATTTTATGTACTGGCTATAGAGCCACAATAGTTAATGCATAATAATCAGTACCTAGCAAGGTGGGAAGTGTTATAGGAGAAATGCATATACACCATTTATGCTCGTACCTTAGTTGAAAGTTGTACAACAGCTGTCATTTTCTGGTCATACATTAAAGTCAGGTTGTCTTTCTTGAAGACAATGTGAAGCCCCACCAAGTCAATGCTGTAAGAGTTGTCTTTGTGTTTGCTATTATGTATGTTTGTTTCCTCTACCCGACCTTCACTTAATTCAATTGTTGTGTTCTGTAAAAAAATAAAATAATTGTTCACATGCATTATTTATATAAATAAAAAAAATATAAATATATATATTTCCGACGAGTGCTGGATCGTGGATTTGAATATACTGTATATAGGCCAAAATGTAATTTCCATAAGATAAGTTTTAAAATCCTTTTGAGTGCAATCTATCCTAAACACTATAAATATGTATATATGTATATATATATATATATATATATATATATATATATGTATATATATATAGATATAAAATAAATATACATAATATATGTATATACCCACAGTAGCTCCAGCCACCAGTTACTGAACCTATTTTTCCAGAAAAATAGACCTGTGTATATATATATATATATATATATATATATATATATATAGACAATGTGTAATTTGACAGTAGAGCGACAAGTTTACTGTTAAAAAATAAGCGTGACTGCAGTGTGATAAGAAACTTATACATAAAAATTATTTGTATCCAGTGAGTACCACGTATTATTGCATCAATATACATAATAAAATGATGTATGAGGTTTTGAGCAAAAACTAATACTTATTCAGAATAATAGTGCAATCCTATTAGACAGATACTAAATATATATTGAGAGCTGAAAGTGCTAGTGCAATAAATAACAATGTAAGAAAAATATATATAAAAATAACAATATATTATAAACAATTATAGGATTTCCACGGATAAAATCCCTGAAAATACATTATATAATGAAACAAAAAGGCAGTAAAAAAGGCAGTGAAAAATATTTAAAAAATGAAAATAGTAGCAGATTAAAAACTAACAGCTTATCTGAATGAGAAAGAGAAGTAGTAGTCCAAAGTGCATGAAGTAGCAGCAAACACACCCAACGCGTTTTGTCTATGACTTCATCAAGGGGGAAACCGTGATGGGGAGGGGGGTCTGCCTGGAAACCCCCCTCCCCAGCACACACCATGACCACAACAGAAATAGTAATATAATAGAATGTTACTAGCACTGCATGTTCTTCTCAGTATCACAAATGAAATGATTAGCATCACCTATGGAATTTCTCAAATGTGTCAGCAGTGGCGGAACTCCCGGAGACAATGGAGTAATTTGCCGTCGGGCTCCAGCCCTTAAGGGGGCACCTGGCTCCATTGTCCCCCGGGCCGTTCCGGTCACTGCAATGGAGGGAGCACCGGTGATCAGCACTCCACATCGAGTGGCGTCAATATGGGGGGTGCAGTCGCACCCCCTATTTGCCGGGCGCCCGCTGAGTGTATTGCCAGCGGGCGCCCGGCTCCTTCATTCCCCCCTGCGGTAGCCGGAGGAACAGAGCTCAGTGTGAGCTCCGCTTCCGGGTCCCGCAGTGCACTATGGGAGTGACGTCATGACGTCACTCCCATAGTTCCGAGGAGCGGGCGCCGGGGACGGAAGGCAGCAGGATTGGAGCGGGGTTTCAGGTAAGTATTTTTTTTATTTTTTGTATGTGTGTGTGCGCTCGTGGGGGGGCTCACTACAGGGGGCATTACTGGGGGCTCACTACAGGGGGCATTACTGGGTGCTTACTACTGGGGGCACTACAGGGAGTTTACTACTGGGGGTTTACTACAGGGGGCTTACAACTGGGAGCACTACAGGGACCCTTACTACTGGGGCACTGCAAAGGGGGACCACTACTGGAGGTACTGCATAGGGGGACCATTACTGGGGGGCACTACATAGGCGGCACTGCATAGGGGGACCTCTACTGGGGGAACTGCATAGGGGGAGGCAGCTGGGGCTGGCATAGGTGCTGGGGGGGTGGTACATTTTAATTTGGGGGGGCACCAACATTTATCTTGCCTCTGGGCACCTGGGATGAAGTTACGCCACTGTGTGTCAGCTAATAATAAATATACCTGTTCACCAACTAGGACATGTGGAAAACATTCACTGTTAGGGGTGCACTGCTATAGACCATCAATAGGGTTAATGATTAATACTGTATAATAATAGACTATCCAGTACATAAGGAGACCAATATGTACATATATATGTCCAGGGCAGTGCTAGGTTCTTTTGCTGCTACCCCAGACTCTGGGCCTTGCTCCAATGCTCTGGAATGATGCCCACATCTGAAGAAAAACATTCTGCTCAGACAGGATGGACCTTCTGCCGCATCTAATAGCTTACTGTGATCGCTGGTCCTGTACAGTATATGCTGGAATTATGTATCACAATATACTTTGCATGTAACATATTAAAGCTGGATAAGTACTAATTCTACCCTCTTCATGGACTGTCCACACCTCTAAAATCAAGCATTTGGAAACCCCCCTCTAGAAATCCTGCATTTGCCACTGACATCTAAGGAAAGGTTAGTTTAAACTTAAGAGGAAAAGACAATAAGTTTTGGGGGTCGCAACCATGGTCCATTTCAGGGGTCATCTTGCTGCGTCGCTCAGTATGGCATAGTTGGAGTGGATAAGCAGATTGCATTGGGAGATCAGGATTAGCTATTGGCAGCAGCAGGGAATCAAAGCTACAAGAACAAGCAGAAGAGAGCAGCAAACTGTACTGACTCTGGTGGGACAGTCCTGATTTTAGGACAATTGTGTTTAGCTTCTCATTGCTTTGTTTTTTTTGAGGGTGCAACATGCATCTAACAGTAGAATGGAAGGGTTTGTAGCGCCCACCTCCCTGCAATTTATAGTCTAACAGTACACAACTCATGCAATCATTGTTGCTCTACTTGCATGTTCTATTTCAACATTTTGAATGTTAGAACCTCCTCTTTGAAATGTGAAGTTTGTTGACCCTTCATATTGAACTTATAAATTATTAGTATCTATTCCATAGACAAACATGTTATTTATCATTTTGCAAAATCATTAATAAAGTGAAGTGTCTTGCTTACCGGTAAGATGATTTTGATTTTGAGAGAGCACACTGTATTGGTCTCTCCACAGATGAAGTTCTGTACAATGATCTTGAAGCTGCCTGTCTTGTTTTGGCAGAAATCCTTTGAAGAAAGACAGAAAAGTTAAAAACTTTATGATATTGTACCATGGCCCTCGTAGCTCTGATACCCTCTGTAAAGAATACCTACATTTCACCCCTAACATTTTAGCAAGGATGTGCGGTCAGGTGAGGCTGAGCCTTTCCTGTAATACTTCAGTATACTCCACAGTTTTCACTATAGAAATTATAAAAAAAACAATTAAAGAAAGTATTATAAATATCTTCTTTGTATTATTCTAATCATTTTTATAGGCAAAACTCTGGAGGAAAATGTGTATGGCAGGTGAGGCACTGCCTACGTTACCTACCTTTTCCGCACATCCCTGATCAAAACACAACAAATTTCCAGCACTATATACTATGGATGTGCACCGACCCCCATGTTTTGGTTTTGGATCTATATCTCCTTCAAGGTTTTGGATCTAGATATGGTTTTACAAAACCACCCTTGCGGTTTATTTATTTTTTTAATCATAAAAACAGCTGAAATCACATAATTTGGGCCTGCTTTTGTTCCTACAGTATTATAAACCTCAATAACATTTATTTCCAGTCATTCCCAGTCAATTTTGAACACCTCACAGCTCATAATATTGATTTCATCCAGTTTAGGCCAAAAGGTTGTATCAAACTAGCAGGCTGAATAAGGTAAGCGGCAGCAGGGGGCAGCACTAACATGTGGCAGTTCAGCTTCCAACATGGCACAGAGTGGCACTGCAGTGGCAGACAGGATGGCAGTTTAATAAAATATACAATTAAAAATGTCAGGCAGTAATGCCCCAAACAGCACATACAGTAATGCAAAGAAAAGAGATGCAAGATGGAATTGTCCTTGGGCCCTTCCACCCACCCTTATGTTGTTCGAGTATATAGTAAACTGGACATGCACAGTTGAATATACCAATAACTACAGCGACTGGGACTGCCAATTGTGGCTGAAGCAATAGGTTTGTTTGGGCACCCACAAAGCAAACTACCAATGGGCGGCTGACATTGCTGGCAATGATCTCTCCATGCACAAACTGGCTTTACAAAGGCAAGATGTTGTCGCCATCATCATCCGATTCCTCACCTCATCAGTGTGTACATCATCTTCACACAATATTAATTTGTCACCGCTGGAATCCACCATTACAGCCTCAGGTGCCTCTAATTTTTGTATGTAATTGGCAGTAAAGGTCTTCATTGTAAATTTGTAGTTCATTTTGATGAACATCATCTTTTCCACATTTTGAGGAAGTAGCCTCCTACGCTGATCGCTGACAAGGTTCCCGGCTGTACTGAAAACTCTTTCAGAGTACACACTGGAGGGTGGGCAGCTCAAGTAAAGCAAAGCCAGTTTGTGCAAGGGCCTCCAAATTGCCTCTTTTTCCTGCCAGTAGTGAAACGGACTGTCTGACATGCCTATTTGGACGCTATCATTAAAATAGTCCTCTACCATTCTTTGAATGGTGACCGTATCGGATGAAGTCATGGTAGGGGTCTCATTAATTGTAGGCAATTCTTTAAGACCTGACCAGATGTCAAAACTGGGTTGTGTTAACCAGTTGCGTAACTATAAAATGTGCTCCTCCCTGCCAAAAAAGTTTCAGATGCATAAAACAAACGCACCCAAAGATGATGTTTAAGGTGTGTAGTTCAATGATACAGTAATGTCCCTTATGACACAATAAGTAATGCCCCTTATAATACATTATGCCACACTGTAATGCCCTTACACATTATGCCACAAAATAATGCCACGTATAACACATAATGACACACAGTAATGCCTTTATAACAAATCATGCAACACCGTGCCCCTTATACAGTGCCCCCTGTAGTAGTCCTCTTGTAGTAGTGCCCCTTATGCAATGCCCTCTGTAGTAGTGCCCATTATGCAATGCCCCCTGTTGTAGTGCCCATTATGCAGGGGCCCCTGTATCTGAGCCCATATGCCATGCCCCCTGTAGTTGAGCCCATATGCCATGTCCCCTGAAGCTGAGCCCATGCCATGCCCCCTGTAGTTGAGCCCATATGCCATGCCCCCTGTAGTTGAGCCCATATGCTATGATCCCTGTAATTAAGCCCATATGCCCTGTAGTTGTTCCCATATGCCATGCCCCCTGTAACTGAGCCCATATGCCATGTCCCCTATAGTTGAGCCCCCATCCACACCCATTTCAGGTGATTTGGCAGCGGCGTCCACCTGCTCCTGTGTAAGCATGTTGCTCCTCTTCGGCTGAGCACTTCTTCTCCTCACAGGCAGCCAGGCACACAGAGAATCTCCCTAGGACATTCCTATTGGCTATCCTCTTTAGGTAACAGTCTGGCTCCACAAATCTCCCTAGAACATTTCTATTGGTTATCCTCTTTAGGTAACATTAAATCTCCTCTTTAGGTAACATGAAATCTCACTAGAGCACTCCTATTGGCTATCCTCTTTAGATAACAGTCTGGCTCCACAAATCTCCCTAGAACACTCATTTTGGCTATTCCAAATTGAAGACTGTGTATTCCTGCTCTTGTATAACTATAAGGAACATGTAGTTCCTGAAACTGGCCTTATAGAACATGAATATGCAGACAAGGAGAAACTGATTTAGAGTATCAGACTATTGCCCTGCTATGGTGCTGAATTTGGCTGAGATGCTTATGACTTTGAATTGCTCTTAGTTGTTCAAAGTTGTGCATGCAGACTCCAATGCATGAGCAGTTGCCAAAATCGTAAGACCCAACTATAAAGCAGACATGTGCGAAACTTTGAATCAACCATAGGATTTAGTAATACTTTTTTTTTAATAGATGCTAACCCCAATATCTAATTTCCTCTTTATTTTTCTACTAAATCCATGCAGATTTTTTTTTTTTTTGTGTAGTTATCCAAAAGGGTTTAAGAAAATGCTAATAGTATGACAAGGTTTAATTCGCCAATACAATTGACAAAAAGAGACTTGTCATTGAATAGCCAATCAAAGAGGCTCTGATTGAATGGAGCATGAGAAAATCACTTTGACTGGCTGTTCATGCATCAATGATTTTGGTTAATGAAGTTAATGTATTGACCATGACAGTTCTTTATGCAAACAGCTAATATCCAGAGATGATGCATCTCCAGAGATCTAAATACACTTTTCTGTGCATTTCATAAATGTACATTTTGTTTTAATGCACATGTTATTTTTGGGAGTTGGAGTTCTGTTTGCATCCAACTATAATTCAGGCCAACAAATATACCTCTTTGGAAGACTTTGGGCCTGATTCAGACCCACTCGCAAGCGGCTGTCCGCTCGCAAGTGGGTCGATGTTGTGCACTGCGCATGCGCACGACGGCGGGAGCTCCGTCGTGCGCATGCGCCAGACGCAACGAGCGAAGGACTTTCCTTCGCTCATTGTGTCTGATCAAAGGGGGCGATGTTGATTGACAGCACGCCCCCTTTGGTGGGCGTGCCGGGGGCATGCCTCCCTGACGGGGCGTTCCCAAGGGAACGCCTACTGTCAGAAGCCGGCCCACTGACATCACTAGTGATGTCAGTGGGAGTGATTTTGGCTCTGATAGAGCCAAAATCACTCCGGGCCTTGCGGTTGAAAACCTCAAACACAGGCTCCGGCTCGCAGTTTCGATGGTCGCGATGGTCAAGACCATCGCGGCCATCAAACTGCACGCTCGTATAGGCTGTGGGTGGTGACCCACAGCTATACGAGCGTCCAGGAGGACGCTCCATAATTATGGAGGGCGGCCCTCATTCAGAGCGTGCGCTCTGCTCAGAGCGTACGGCTCTGAATGAGGGCCCTTGTTTCTAACCTGACCACGGCTCCTACACACAGTTACATACATCTCCAGAACTAACTACTAAACACAGGAAGTAGCCAGCATCCTGACAGTCAGAATCCCGATGCTCATTATACTGGCTGCGACACAAGTGGTAAATCTTTCAAAAATAGTCCAGTTCTCCAAGAACTGGACCCACCCAAACTTTGAGATTAGGACCAAGATCCAAACGCGGTTCGAGGTTTCCCGCGTGACTCAGATCTCAAAACGAGGCAAAATGTCATCCTCACACTGTCAGATACGTGCAGGTTTTGGATTATATAAAGGTCCCCGGGATCGGCGCCATTTTTACTCCGGTTGTGGAGAGAGAAGCTGTCAGTCGCTCAGTGTGTGTGTCCAGTCGGGGTCTTGGGCTGAAGGCTGCTACTGTGTTGTCCATAAAGGAGCTTAGGCTGCAGTATATAAGTGGGGTTTCCTTCAGTGAATTCCGCAGCTGCTGTGTCATTTGCCCAGTTAATTAACTGTGGCTGCTGCTATGTTGTTGTTCTGTCCATCAGGCTAGGTGTGCAGTCCATAAAGGGATGTAGTCTAGGGGGGTTGCTCTGTCAATCAGGAGTGCTCTTCCTTAGTGTAAAAAAAATAAAAGTGCTTTTTTTTGTGTTTGCGCATTAGCAACTTAGCTGCACTATTATTGTTTGGTGACATTGCCGGCCAGACCGCAGTTTATTATCCATGTATTGTGACACTATAAGTCCTAGCGCAGTGTGTTATTCATAAAAAATAATTTGACACTGTAAGTGGAAGCGCGGTGTTTTACTCATAAAAAATCTTGTGATACTGAAAGTGGTAGCGCAGTCTAATATTCAGCTTTTCACTTTTTTCCTCAATTGTGAATAAATGATTGGTCTACATGCTGACTACAAGACCACAACAAAGTGCTAAATAACATGCGTTATATATAAAACATAATGACATCACTGTAAGTGGTAGCGCAGTGGGTTATTCTTTTCTTAGTCAGAAAAAATCTTGTGACACTAAGTGGCAGCGCAGTGTAATATTCACAATTTTACAATTTAATTACACAAAATTAGCAATTTAAGTATGCAATTTTTCACTTGTTTCCTCAATCGTGAATAAACGATTAGTCTACATGCCGACTACAAAACCACAGCAAAGTCCTAAATAACATGCGTTATATATAAAACATGACATCACTGTAAGTGGCAGTGCAGTGTGTTCTTCTTTTCTTATTCTCAAAAAATCTGGTAGCACAGTGTGTTAATCTTTTCTTATTCATTAAAATACTTGTGACGCTGTAAGTGGAACTGCAGTGTATATTCACAATTTTACAATATGATGAAACAAAATTAGCAATAAAAAAGTGCAACTTTTCACTTCTTTCCTCAATCGTGAGTAAAAGATTAGTCTACACACCGACTACAAGACCACAACAAAGTGCTAAATAACATGCATTATATATAAAACATAATGACATCACTGTAAATGGTAGCGCAGTGTGTTATTCTTATTCATAAATAATCTTGTGACACTGTAAGTGGCAGCGCAGTGTGTTATTCTTTTCTTATTCATAAAAAAAATCTTGTTACACACTGTAAGTGGTAGTGCAGTGTGTTATTCTTATTCATAAATAATCTTGTGGCACTGTAAGTGGAACCACAGTGTAATATTCATAATTTTACAATTTATTGACACAAAATTAGCAATTAAAAAATGCAACTTTCCTCAATCCTGAATAAATGGTCTACATGCCGACTACAAGACCACAACAAAGTGCTAAATAACATGCGTTATATATAAAACATAATGACATCACTGTAAGTGGCAGCACAGTGTGTTAATCTTTTCTTATTCCTAAAAAATTATTGTGACACTGTAAGTGGTAGTGCAGTGTGTTATTCTTATTTATACATAATCTTGTGACACTAAGTGGCAGCGCAGTGTGTTATTCTTATTCATAAAAACATCTTATGACACTGTAAATGGCAGCGCAGTGTGTTATTATTTTCCTATTTATAAACAAATCTTGTGACACTGTAAGTGGTATTGCAGTGCATTATTCTTATTCATAATTAATCTTGTGACACTAAGTGCCAGCGTAGTGTGTTATTATTTTCTTATTCATAAAAAAATCTTGTGACACTGTAGGTCATTGATACTGCAGTGTAATATTAAAAATTGGTACAAATTGATGTGTGTGCTGTACCCCACTTCATTCATGTTAATTGATATGGAGAAAGATCAGTTGAGAGGAGAGCAGGAACCACATACTAGTGCTGGAGCTGCTGCTAGTGCCACCAGTCGTGACGATACTAGTACATCTATATCCTCTACTAAAGCTGATGCCCAAGGGCATACAGGGCTTAAGTCAGGGCATCTAAAATCAAGAACCAATCTTTCACAGTGGTAATGAAAAAAAACATTAAAGGGAAAGCTATCTGCAGAAAGACATAAAATTGTCAATATGCCTTTCACCACATGAAGTGGCCTCGGCCTTTATTTATGACTGGTGGTTCTGCCTCTTATGATGATGTAAGCACAAGTGAACCTGCTGACACAGAAATCGAGAATGCTTCTGTGGAAGTGCACAAGGATGAGCAGGAGGATATTTGTGCAGCTGACGCTAATAAGGATGTTGTTGATGAGGATGTTATTTGTGTAAATCAGGCACCAGTGGAATAAACAGTTATTGCCCATGATAAAAAAGCCCATTGACATGCCTGGGTACAAGACAAAAAAATCCACTTCTTATGTGTCATCTGTACCCTTTGTAAAACCAGAGTAGAGGTAGGAACCTTAACCATTTAGGAATCTCCTCCCTGCTACGTCATCTGCAGTGCATCCATCCAAAAAGTTTTTGTGTTTTGTGTTGACTCATCTGCATCACCAGTGTGTCTTTTGGGAAAGTTTCATTTTTTTTCTCGGCAGATGCACTTGCTGGAGAAACTGAAGGAGAAGCCATCGCTGCATCACGTGCCACTTGAGCTGAAAAATTGCTTACCAACAGCTCTTTGCATCTCTTCAGATCTGTGTCCATTGGGAAGAAAGACACAACATATGACTTAAACCTTATATTTTAAATCTTGCGTTTGCTCTGTTCAGCTTGTCTACATTCAGTATATGTGTTTAAGTGGACAGTGGGTAAAACAGCATTTTGGAGGCCACTAATTAACTTTTTTTTAATGTCCCTGTACAGGTTGGGAATTGCTTTTCTAGTGAAGTGGATTCTTGATGGGATTTGGTAGCGGGGACACAGGACCTCAATTAACTGTCTAAAACCCACTTCATTATTGGTGGATATTGGATGCACATCTAATACCAGCCTAGATGTTATGGCATCAGTGATCTGCTATGCAACTGGGTGACTGCTGTCATACTTGCTCCACCTTGTTTTGAAGAATTGTTTGACAGTCACTTGTTTTTTAAAGTACTACTAGTAGTCGTCCTGATCCTCTTCTGGGATGAACATCCACTCCCAGCAGCAGGCATAGCGTTCAAAGATTCTTCTGGGACAAGGACTGATGTGAATGATGAAAATATTTTTTGTAAATGTCTCCCCTCCTCCCTGATAAAATTGCTTCGGGAATCAAAAAATTAAATTAATCCCTCGGGCATCTTGAATAATGAAAAACATTTGTTTCCTGATGTGCCATGTTGGAAGTTGAACTGCCACTGCTGCTGCAATATTTGACATGTGGTTGCTGAATGACAAAAATGTTCAGAAATGTTTATGGTCACAGACAGCATCTCCTGCATTTCCCTTTAATTTTTTTAAAAATATTCTGAAACACCAAGTTGATTTTGTGGGAAAAACTTGAGACATATTGTTCACACATGCTCTCCCCTCCTCTCTGATAAATTGCTTTAGAATAAAAAAAATTGAATTAAATGTACTACCAATCAATCCTTCCTGTCCCTGCCTTCAAATACTTACATATCCAAACTCCCTCAGGCCTCTTGATTAATGAAAACATATGTTTCCTTATGTGCCATGTTTGAAGTTGAACTGTGACATGTTTGTGCCACTCACTGTTGCCGCTTAGCTTAGTCAGCCAGCTAGCTTGGTGCAAATTTTGGGCCTAAAAATTTATATTATTGAGGTTAATAATACTGTAGGAACAAAAAAAAAAAAAATAATGTGATTTTAGCAGTTTTCATCAATTAAAAAAAAAAAAAATACAGATCCAAAACCAAAACACGCAAGGGCCGGTTTTGACAAAACCAAACTCAGATCCAAAACACGAGGAGATACAGATCAAAAACTAATACCAAAACACGGGGGTCGGCGCACATCCCTAAGCATAACAGATATTTATCCTACAGAATACCTGAGCATGACTGAGTAGAGGTACTGACTTGTTTCTTGTGTGTATTATATTTTATATTAGAAGGATGTCTAGTACAGAATGTTCCTGTATATTTAATGACTGTTTGATTATCTGATTTATGTCTGGGATGCTCATTTGAGGCTGGATTTTACCTTACATGTATTAGACCTGCTGCAAATTCTTTGTCTTCTGGTCATAAGTTCTCAGGTTTGTGGATTACTTTCTTCTATTCCAAGATTTATGTAAAACAATACTTACATTGCTTGCCTTTTTAACATAATTTTCATATAATGACAGTAGGAATAATAGTTAGGAAAGAAAAAGGGACCTGAGCCAAGATGTAATCACAGCCACCACTATAATCCTTCCGAGACTGATCAAAGGTGATTAGATGCCCATTTCCATATATTGTGCAGGTCTTG
Organism: Taudactylus pleione; assembly: GCA_031769625.1. Classification (NCBI taxonomy): domain Eukaryota; kingdom Metazoa; phylum Chordata; class Amphibia; order Anura; family Myobatrachidae; genus Taudactylus; species Taudactylus pleione. The sequence continues at coordinate 4,746,855 of JAUIMM010000108.1, forward strand.
GGGCAATGTTTGTCTGTGCAAACCCAAGTTCTGTTCTTACAGGTGCTGTAAGCAAGAATAGGGAAAAAAATGTCCTTGTGAGTTAACTCCTCAGATTTGGACATCATATTGAATTCTTTATGTATTATTTAATAAACCACTACTTCTTAAAGCTGAATATACATATACACCATCACATCTGAGATATCCATCTAATACTGCTTTTATACCTAAGTTCCGGGTGTGATCCGGAGCTGGAACAGGGTTCCGATCCGGATCAGAGTGACCCGGAACTTCCACGGCGCCAACCCAGGATATTCCCGAATCTGCACCGTTCACACCAGAGCCGGGCCTGCAGTGACCCAGCTCTTTCGGCGTTGAAGTGGACGCTTAGAGATGACGTTATCTCCACGCACCACCAAAGCCAGTCAATCAGCAGTCATGTGGCACGATCCAGGCCATCGTGACCTGGATCGCGCCATTAACACTACAAGGTTTCAAGAATCATTCCCATGTTAAACACTGCAAGTTACCTGGGTTGGATTGCCGGGTCACTTGAAACGGGAATCCAACCCTGTCCTCTTTTACATCCAGAAGCAAACTGGGATAACTTTGCAATAACCCGGGTTTCAGCTCTGGTGTAAAAGGGGTATAATTCAGCCCAGGCTCTATCCTATTTACTGATGAGGTGATTATCTATTTTATCTGATCAGGGGTGTAGGTCATCTTATTTACTGTTTAGCCCAAATGCACATATGTAAAATGAATGTTACTGCTCACGTGCTGTCATATCTTCCTGCCCCTGTACTTTTCTCCTGGTCAGTGCTGTCTATCAAATTACTTAGGGATATATTTATGTAGCTTCTCAGTGAGTTTCAGGTGAATATTTAAAGTGACAATAACATTAAGTGTAAAGCACGCTGGGCTTTGTAAAATAGCCCTTACAGCAGGATGATGTGTATGGTGATTGGTCAGTGAATTTCACAATTACTGTGCTACAAAAATACTTGCAGCGGGGGTGTATCTTAATACCCCAATGTAGGAGCTTTTTGACCAATCAGTTTATGCCTCCTTCTGCACAATGACCTAGGAAAACAGTATTTTGATGGAGGTGAGGAAGACATGCTGTTGTGGGAACAGAGTATAACAGGTAAGAAGTAAAAGAGAGCGAGCTCAGTGAGGTAATGCATCCTCAGGTGACATCCATACCAATAATGGCCTTGGACATATAACTACACTTCTTAAAATCTATATGTGTTGCTCAGCTACTAATCAATCTCTTTGTATATCAGAGTTTTTCAAAGGTGATGTGCACACAGAATAAAGAATGTGGAAGTTCCTTTTTTAAATAGAAAACCAAGAAACCCATGTGACATGCAGTTTATTTAGATTTCCCTTTGTTTCCGATAAATTTTACAACATTATTATTTTCCAACTGTTTATATATCAGAAATTCTGGACGAACATATTGAGTAACATGTCAAGACAAACCCCAAAAGGGGAGGAATTTAATTAGATGCGAACGTGTTTTCACAGCTGTTAACTTATCACGAATATCGAGTGTTAAATTAGCTTTTCGTCTGTAATTGGCTGTTAACTTATCGAGCAATCCAATTAGCAATTGGGTGATAAGTGTTTCACCCAATAATTTCTGCTGGCTTTACACTTGTTAAGTATAGGTGATGGGGAAATCTGCACAAAAGAACGGATACCGATATGGTACTGAACAGGCACTGGAATGAGTGTTTCAACCAAGCAGCTACTGCTACTGTAAAAAGGCTTAGTCACTCCCTGGCAAATATAGAAAACACAAAACAATAGTAGTGCTAAACAAAAAACTGCATATATGTTATTAAGGTATGATAAAAAGTATTTATTTAAATGTCACTATACTTCTGTAACGGTTGAATAAACAAATTAGATTCACAGTACTGGTGTGACAATTAAAAAAAGCAAAATGATCTCACCCACAACCCTTAAAGTACAATATCTGCCTGTTCCTGCATGCTGTAGCTCCATCGTGGTGGACACTGGAAAAGCCCAAATAGTGCAAGTATTTAGGACTGTCCACTTGATGATGGTCCTTTTCACCGATAGAGAGATATCCCTTTTAGATGTTGATGAACAACTCAAAATAATGGGTCCTCAAATCGCACTGTGGGCCTGATTCAGAGCCGGACGCTATTTGCACTCGCTCGTTCAGAAAAAGGGGCCGGATATTTTAATAGAGCGCTCACTCTTTGCGAGCTGTTGACGCCTCTATGTCTGAGCGAGCAAACAAAATATGCGCTCGCTATTTTGTAAAAACGCCCCCTGGCCGTTCGCATCATACGTCATCTCCGTTATTTATTAGATTAATCGAGTACATCGAAAGGCGTCTGAACTGCTCGCAGTGCTTGTGGTTGGATTTTCCTACCGCAATCATGCGAACAGTTCAGGCTAAGAGACAACCTAGTGATGTGGCCGATGACGCTGCTTTGTTAATTATGCACACCCTTAAAACGCCCGTTTTGACTGTTTGGCACGCCTACGTTCGGATCTCCACTCCCCGTTTTCAAGCACCTTCCCCTGTTACCACCCACAAACGCCTCATCCTGTCACTCAAATTAGCAGGCACTCGCTATTTTGCGAACACACGATTTCCAACCGCACTGACTGGTTGGCGCATGCGCATTATGACCCATACACATGCGCAGATGTGCGAACATCGCTCGGAGCGAACAAGCGGCCACTTACGAGCGGCTCTGAATCAGGCCCTGTGTCCATATGTGGCATAGTCCAAACAAAGATGGTGTATGCTTACTCCCAGTTGGCCTTTTCCACATTGGTCCCAAAAGCTGGTTCAGGCTGTTTGATAATTATCCAGAGCATGTAAGTCCAATGATGGATAAAAGTTGGGTGAGGGTGTTAATCCCTAGTTACTGACGCGTTTCACTACATCAAGGTGCAGCTTTTTCAAAGGTGTCCAATATGTGTGCAAGGTGTTAGCTTGTATAAAACTACTATAAGCCCTCTGAAGATGGCTGCTAATTAGCACCTGATTCCAATTATAAACATGAAATGCCATATATGTATAATACAATTTTAGTTAAAAACAATTTATTTCAGACATGATCACATCATCACATAATTGGAGGCAGACCCATTTCATAATTCTTCATTTTGGAGAAAAAATATTTTATTCTATAAATAATCTCGGGATTTCCGTTTTTACGGCACCCGATCATGTGATGTAAACAAAATCCAGATATTAGTTGATATAAATATCCCTTGAATCCTTATATTAAGAAAATTAGAATAATAATTGTGATTATAAAGCTATATATATATATATATATATATATATATATATAATAACTCCACATAGACAAATATGGAGTGTGAACCATATGTCGGTGAAGTATACTGAATTTTCTGACGAGATATACTTATTACCCAGGTAGAGGTGATTGAAAGACAAAGACACAGAATGACTATCATTCCCATTATTTGTTGTGATACTGTGTAAAACATACATGTTTTCTACAAATGTGATTAATACTGACTGTGAAACAACTTAGAATAGAATAGGGCCTATGGTAAAAATATTAACTACAAATCCAAAGACTTACGGGGACAAAATCTAATTCTTGATAGGCTGTGCTATGGGTCGTGTGACCTAATGTGCCGCTGATTGGATGCCAACCGATCACGTGACTAATACATGTGATCGGACAGGCGATCACCACCGAACGGGAGTGAGAGGTTCCAATGGCAAAGGGGGAGATGGATAGGGTGTGCTCTCCTTCCTCTAAGTTTCCCTTTGAGTGGTGGCTGAGTGGGTATCCATGATCAGTGGCGCAGACGGTAGATTTTGATCATTAACCTTTGTTTACATCACATGATCAGGTGCCGGAAAACCGAAAGTTCCGGGATTATTTATAGAATAAAATATTATTTGCTCCAAAATGACTAATTATGAAATGGGTCTGCCTCCAATTATGTGTTGATGTGATCATGTCTGAAATAAATTGTTTTTAACTAAAATTGTATTATACATATATGGCATTTCATGTTTATAATTGGAACCAGGTGCTAATTGGCAGCCATCTTCAGAGAGGTATAAAACTATCAGCTTGGACACATATTGGACACCTTTAAATAAGCTGCACCTTGATGCAATGAAACGCATCAGAACTCTAGGGATTATCACCCTCACCCAAATTTTATCCATCATTGGACTTACTTGCTCTGGATAATTATCAAATAGCCTGAACCAGCCCTTGGGACCAATAAGGACAAAGCCAACTGGTAGTAAGCATACACCATCTTTGTTTGGACTACACCACTAATAAAAACCTTAAAATTACACCTCTCACACCCACCTGCAATCTTAAAACACCTGTCCCATTCAAACAGCACCCCCATATACCTGTCCCACATCAATTAATCCAATATCCTGAATTTAGCACATTTTTACCCCAAAAATGGCATGTCATTAATGGCCAAATTAAGCCAATTAATTTTTTTTTTGCCTAATTAATTATTAAGGAGAGTGCCCCTGAGGTTCTGAACCAAGGGCCTGATTCAATACCGTTCGCAACTGCGATTAAGCACACATACTGCCAATTGTTTCACACTGCACGTGCCTACACGTTGCAGTGCGCGTGCTGGCCACTTCGATGGGGACTGCATTCGCAGTGACTATGCAGATCCATTGCAGAGTGAGTGACAGGAAGTGCCATTTGTGGGAGGTGATAGGGGGGTGGTCGGAGAAACGCAGGCGTGCCAGTGCGTTAGCACGCGGTTGCAGGGGCGTACATAAATTAGCCACTATGATGGCCTATGCAGTCTGAGGTTAGCAATTTCTGAGTAAGGTCAGAGATTGTGCAAGTGTGCGTGAGGCTGTGATGGTACTCGATTGTACCGATGGTTTCGCAGTCTTGCTATATAGTATGTATGTGTGCTAAGGAGATGTAGTCAGGAAGCCGGTGGTCTAAATGCTGACCGCCGGCTTCCCAACTGTCTAATCCCAGTAAAGAACTAATGACAAGCATCGAAAACCCGATGCTTGTCATTAGACCTACGCCAGGAGACCGACGCCCAGCATACCGAACAAAGGAAAGCCGGGTGCGGACAGCTGCGGGGGGGAGGAGGGTTAGGTTTTAGGGCTCCTTGGGGAACTTAGGGTTAGGTAACCCCTGGGAGGGTTAGTCTAGGGGAAGGGGGGTTAGGGTTAGGCACCCCTGGGGGGAGGTTAGGGTTAGGTACCCCCCCGGGAGACTTATGTTTAGGCTACGGGGACGGGGGGCTTGGTTTAGGCACTTAGAGGGGGGTTAGGGTTAGGTACTTGGGGGGGAGGTTAGGGATAGGCACCCCTAAGGGAGGGTTAGGGGGGAAATAGGGTTAGTATACTTACCTTATTAGCGATTGGGATCTTCACCTCTGCCGGGCTTCCGCTGTCGGGATTTTAACGGCTGGTGGTATTACCTTCTACACCCATGCTAAGTAAACTGAGCGTCCCTGTGTAGTGCTGCGACAGATAGTGATCTCAATGAATTAGCAATGGATTAACATACAATTGGAGTTGAACTGCGTGTGTAATCGCAATTGCATACGCAGTTGCATGCGGTAGTGAATCAGGCCCCAAGTCCTGACATTTTTACCTTAAAATAGGGATTTTCCCCAACTTTTCACCTGCTCAGAAGGTGGTGAAAAAATGTTTGCATTAAATCCTATGGAGAATTATCACGTGCTAACTTCACCTACAGTTGAATTGGGCGATTAAAAAAAAGTGGAAACGGGGTATTGTGCCTTATTGAATTCCCCCCAAGGACAAGTAATATGTGAGTGTGAAAGGTTAAATCAAAACAAAGCCACCTGATCTGTAAAATAAAAAGATTTAGCAAAATTTCTCCCAAAAGAAATAGCAAGCTCACTATTAAACACAATGGCCCTGATTCAGAGCCGGACGCTCTGACCAGAGCGCTCGCTCTGAATCAGGGCCCACCTCCATTAATATGGAGCGTCCTCCTGGACGCTCGTATAGCTGTGGGTCACCACCTACAGCATATACGAGCGTGCAAAAAGATGGTTGCGATGGTCTTGACCATCGCGACCATCGGAACTGCGAGTGAAAGCCTGCGGTTGGGTTTCTCAACCGCAAGGCCAGGAGTGATTTTGGCTCTATCAGAGCCAAAATCACTCCCACTGACATCACTAGTGATGTCAGTGGGGCCGGCTTCAGAAGGTAGGCGTTCCCTTGGGAACGCCTCCGTCTGGCAGGCACGCCCCCGGCACGCCCACCAAAGGGGGCGTGCTGTCAGTCACCATCGACAGCACGCCCCCTTTGATGAGACACTCCGAGCGAAGGAAAGTCCTTCGCTCGCCGGGTCTCGCGCATGCGCACGACGGAGCTCCCTCCATCGTGCGCATGCGCAGTGGGGAACATCGACCCACTTGCGAGCGTACTGCCGCTCGCGAGTGGGTCTGAATGACCCCCAATGTTCTGATACCACCAAGATTTTGGGTAAGTGTTGATGCCTTAGCAAGTTTTCAGTTAGTACATGACATTAAATTGAATTGTAACCTAATGTAATCAGAGTCACTTTAAAGCCAAAAAATCATGACATGACATTCACCCATCATTATTATCTGATGGGTGAATGTTGTAACACCCCAAATGCATATTAAATAAAATGGTGGAAACACACTGATATAAAGAAACATAAATGCAAAATAGTCTTTTTAAAAAAAATAAATAGAAATAAGCTACAGAAACAGATGAATTTCACCCATAGTATCACACAATCTGTGGCCTTAATTTTTTTCCTTGCCAAAGTCACTTTTGTAACAATATGGTAGGAGGTGTGCTGATAATAATAATAATAATAATAATAATAATAATAATAATAATAATAATACATTATTATTATTATTATTATTATTATTATTATTGTTATTATTATTATTATTATTATTATTATTACAACTGTTTTATTATCCATTTTTTAAGAATAGGCTTCAAGGTTGACAATTTCCAGAGGCACACTGATCACCAAATTAAATGTTGTACTTTAAATCATTACATAATTTTTTAATCATTCTTCCTCTAAACCATACTGGGTAATTGTTTGCCATCGCACATGCATATAAGCCGAACTGCGCGTGCACAGCGATCGCATTGCAATTCTGGACACAGAGGAATCCATTGCAAAAGTGAGTAACAGGTCGTCAGTGTTTGGGGGTGCTGGTGTGGAGGCGGTTGGACAAAACGCAGGCGTGTCTGCTGGTTTGAACGCCATGTCATGGGTGTCCATAAATTGGCCACTGTGATTGCCTACGCAGTATGAGAGCTCTCTTCGCAGGAGGAGACTTGCAGTGTCTGCAGCTGGTCAGACCTGTTGTAAATGCTGTGTGAGTGGCCGATGTGAGTCAATGGTGCCAATGTTTATGCAGAAGAGCAACATTGGACAGATATGAGAAGGCAGCAGTGGGTGTCTTTATGTCGGCTGTGCTATGGCAGGCCTTAGCATATTTTAGCGGGATGTGGTTAGTATGCCGGCCAGTATTTAGCCCGACCTAGGACTAAAGATAGGCGTCAAAATACTGACTCCAGTCTAGATCCTGACGCTGGAATCTCGACAGCCGCCACCCCAAACAAAGGTTCACTGGGGTGTCTTGGCTGTTAGCCGTGGGGGGGGGGTTATGTTTAGGAACCATGGGGGGATAGGGTTAGACTTTGGGGGACGGGGATGTTAGGGTTAGGCACCACTGGGGTGGGTTAGGGTTAGGCACCACTGGGTGTGAGTTATGTTTAGGTTTAGGCACTAACAGGGAGGGTTAGGGTGCGGGGTGGGGAGGGTTAGGGTTCGGGGGAAAAGGGGGGAGGGTTAGTATACTTACCTGACCCCTGTCTGGATACCGAGCATCGGGATGCCGCTGTCGGCATTTTGACAGCAGGCATCCCAACTGCCGGTATTTCATACCCAACCCTATTTTAGCAACTGTGATCCATAGGCGATTGCAGTTGCGGTTGCATTTGCGTACGCTGCTGAATCAGGCCCTCTGTGAATGCCTATTCTAACCTTCCTCATTGGTTATGTCTGATAGAATTGTGATGGTATAATAATCTGTTGTAGAACTGATTTTTTGCCCTTCTGTCAAAAAAAAGTTCCACAGTAGGAATGGATTCTGCTGTACAAATATGACTGTCTTCTGTAACAAAGCAAATTTTAGCATTAATTCTAGTACACAGTATGACTTTTCATCCAGATGCAAATTGAATATGAGTTTTTTATACTGATTTTGTTTGGATAGATACATACAATTTTCCCTATAGGTTTCTTATGGAGTTTGTATATATTATTGACACATATTATCTGGCTTGATTCAGAGGTTAGAAATTTATGCAGAGGTCTTCACTAGCATCGATTATGGAAAGCTGTCACCTTTTATGAGCTACTCATCTGTAGGGCTATGCAATAGGTGCCGTCTGTACTTCTGCGATATTGCGGCTAAATTTAATATATTAGGCTGGTTCATAACCTCAGTAATCTTTTTTTATCCTGCTATGGTACAAACTCGTCTGACATTAAGCACATGTTTTATAAGCAAGGGAACTAGTAATAAGCTAAATGTTACTCTTTACTTTTTCTTTCTTGCCACAAAACAATCTTGAAAAATATATTCCAAATGCATATTAAAATTTACTCTTAAATGTAATTTTAAATAATTGGACATATACAGGAACATGCTTAAGTGCTCCTACACTAGAAGTTAATAATTTCTGTAAACATTACGAGCAGCCATTTGCTCCAAAAATGATCAGCAAATGATTATTTTTAAAGGAAGTCTGGGAAGTGAAGCTGAATTTCTGTTTGCACTTGATGTCTTTGACATAATAAAACAAACTTGATTATAATACTGTACCATGTATTGCAGGATATGGTGATGTTCTCTCCTGTGGCATAAAACTTTCCCCCATACACACATGGGCACTGGCTTGAAAGGATGCAGCCACCTTTTTCATCAGATATTAGACCTTTGGGGCAGACACATCCCGATTTACATTCCGATTTGTACTGCAGAGAGAAAGTTTATTGCAAAGGTGCATATTCAATGGAAAAAAAACATCTATTTTAACCAACACTCTGTTGCTAAGTAAGTTGATCAATGAGCATTAAGATTGATTAATAAGTGCAAATTTAAAAGGTGTGCAAATACAATAATTCTGTTTGATGTCAAGTGTAGTGTATGTGCACATAAGATCTTGAATTAAATGATGACACAGAGACCAAGAGTTGTGGGATGCACATGGCACAAGACTATACTAAACTGCAAGTAAAAGCATGAATACCAGCATACAAAAACAATGCATAACAATGGCCAATGGTGACCAAAATAGAAACTGCAATTAAAATCTATATAAATATAAAATCTGATGTCCTGACTGATTCACTCACTCACTGACTCATTATCGACCTGCCAATATTCCTTCCATGGCGTAGGTACCCACTAAGAAGGGATTTTTTGAAATCTGCTCCTAAGGGGAAAAAAAGGGCTAAAATGTTTCTTCCCCTGTGCAATGACCTGCCTGACTGTCTCATCATGGCTGTAGCACAGTTCATATTCAAACACCAAGGGCCAAATGTAATAGGGAGAGAGCTTAGCAGTAAATCTCTCACACTAATACATTCATCGAATTGTATTTTCAAAACAGGAATCACCTGGGTGAGAGTTTATATCTTGAGAGTTTTTTGAGTCTGAAAAACATGAAAGGTTTCCTGGCTGCGTTTAAAAATGTGAGTTTTCTAAACTCTCACCCTATTACATTTGGCCCCAAATGTCATCTCAAGTGATGCCAAACATCACTGGCAGTTGGTGTGTTCTCCTATTTGAATAGTGAGTGAAGGGTTGGGGGTAAAGATACAATATTGGGTGCAGGGTTATGGGGTAAGGGTACAGTATTGGTAAAGGGTTATGGGGTAAGGGTACAGAATTGGGTTAAGTGTTGAGGGATCAGGACACAGTATTATGGGCAGGGTTAGGGGGATAAGGACACAGTATTGGGTGCAGGGTTAGGGAAGTAAGCATATGGTAGCGGGTTCAGGGTTAGGGGTAAGTGTACAGTATGGAGTGTAGTGTTAGAGACACTCTGTGTTACTACAGAGGTGAGAGATGAAAATGTGTTACTTACTACACAGGTGAGGGAGGGGAATGTCAAATGCGTCACTAGGTGAGATGGAAATGGAAACATTAAATATCTAAGGTCTACCCAGGTGAAACCAGGTACATCTGTTATATATATATAATCAAATGTCCTGACTCACTGAATGACTGAATCATCAACACCCAGGCTGGACCCTAGAAACATGAAAGTCGGGGAGTATATTCCCTGTTGGTGCACACTAGGAAGAGATTTTTTGAGACTCCTAAGGGGGTAAAACGGGCTAAAATGTTTTCTCCCTCCAGCCTGATTGTCACATTGTGGCTGTACCACAGTCAGGGGCGTATCTATAATGGGTGCAGCGTGTGCAGGGCACACGAGTCCCTAGGTCCATGGCCATTTTCCCGGTGATCTGCGCATACTCTATAGACTCTGGGAGTACCCTAGTGCCCAGAGTCTATAACTCTGGCTCTGGCCGCGCACAGCTCAGTGCGCTGCCGGCCGCTGGACAGAGAGGAGGTAGCCCATGTTGGAGTCTGCACACGGGCCCCCTCCTCTCTAGAAACGCCCCTGAGCACAGTTCATACTAAAACACCAACTGTCATCCCAAATGCTGCCAAGGTTGGCGTGGCTCCCCAATTTGAATAGTGAAGTAAGGAAATGTGTTACTACACAGGTGATGGAGGGAAAGTCTAATGTGTTACTGCAGGTATAGGAAGGGAATGGAAATGTGTAACATGGGCGAGGGAGGGGAATGTGTTACTACAGGTGTGAATGAGGGTAATGTGTTACTACAGGTGTGAGGGACGGATTGTATTTCTACACAGGTGAGGGAGGGGAATGTCGAATGTGTTACAATACGGGAGAGGGAGGGAAATGTGTTATTACAGAGGTGAGTGAGGATAAAGTGTTACCACAGAGGTGAGGGAGTTGTATTAGTAAACAGGTGAGGGAGGGTAATATCTTACTATAGCAGTGATGCAGTACTATAGAGGTGAAGGATTAATGTGTTAATAGAGTGGTGAGATGGAAATGGAAACAGTAAATATCTAAGGTCTAACCGGGTGAAACCGGGTAGATCAGCTACTATAATATAGTTATTGAGGACTTAACCTCAGTACATACAGCATCATAAAGGATATTCACACTTGTTGGAATGTGTTGTGCATTGTTTTATCTTATCAACATTACGACATTTGAAAGATTGAGGGGTCTATTTACTAAGCAGTGTTAGCAGACAGAGTGAAAAGTGATAAGGTGCCAGCCAATCAGCTCCCAACTTCCATCTCACAGGCTGTGTTTGAAAAATGACAGTTGGGAGCTGATTTGCTGGCACCTTATCACTTACTTATCACTTTTCACTCTGTCTCTTAACACTACTTATTAAATAGACCCCACAATGTTGTAACTGTTGGCAATGGATATTTCAACTAGGATTATATAGTTGAAGTGAATCAACGGTGTTCTTCTGCAATCACTGCTTATATAGGGGTGATGTATCAAGCCTTCCAAAGAAGACAAGTGGAGATGTTGCCAATAGCAACCAATCAGATTATACCTATAATTTTATAGACTATACTAGATAAATGAGAGTTAGAATCAGTTTGGTTGCTATGGACAACTTCTACACTCTGCTCCTCACACTTGTTTATCTAATGCAAAAATCAAAATGAAAGGGGAAATGTTATAAATATCTGTACTTTTTTTCCTTGAGGAAGTATCCTTCCTAACAATAAATCCATTATATTGTAGAAGTAAAAATGAGGAAAAGCTCAGAGATGGCCCATAACAAATGGTAGCCTATTACAATCAAACCTCTTAAAGTTCACCAACCTTCAGAAATGAAACTAAAGACAAAAAAGGTAAGAAATACTATGAATGGCACCCTATAGTGAGTATGAATCTACCAGTTCCAATGAAGGAAAATAATTATAGACATTAATTGTATTGCAATGTCTCAAATTAAATCTATATAATAACCGAGAAAGCGTGTCTGTTTGTCCTTTATGCATGGCCAGAGTTTTGGGCCTAGCTCCACCAATTTGGCAGGGTGGTGTAGTTTTACCAGGATTAGATTTTTGCCTAGGTTTGAACTTCATCAGGGCCACACACTGTCACACAATCCCTAAAATGGGGACACTCTTAAATTACACAGGTTCACACAGAGGGCCTGTTTCAGACCCGCTCTCTAGATACATTTGCACGTAGCCATCAGCTGCTAAAGTATGCAAATCCCAAAATCGCACAGCAAGATATTAGCATGCCCACTTTGTCTTACCTTGTCAATACAAGGTTTTCCTACATCTCTATCTCACACAAGCAGCAGAGTGTGATCACCAACTGGCCTTATCCTTTACACAGGGTGACATATATATTTACAGAGAGTAACCCCCTCAAAGGGCACACTCACCACCCAGGCTTTACCTATATCAGTAGCAAAGTGTGATTACACACCAGCCTTGACTTCTACATAGGGTGACATTATTAGTTACGGAGAGTAACCCCCTCAAAGGGCACACTCACCACCCAGACTATACCCCAATATCATATCTACAATTTTGACTCCACAAAGCCAAGCAGCTGCACTTTAGTAGCCTATAAGGAGACGTAGTCTTTAAGCAACACTACAGATAGAGGCACCCTAAAGGAGTCATCTAATTTCCCTAGCAACCACTCCCACTCTTTGGGATTTTACATAGTGATAGTTTACCACTCATTTTTCTTCATTAATTATCAATACTGACCAACACCTACACATTATTCTTTGGTCTAATACCCCAGGTGAGCGCTAAGTACATATTTCCTTCTATACTTGTATATTTTGGAGACAGGACATCTCCAGTACATAGCTGCTCCCACACTTGGGATATCCTCTGTTGAGCGCTGATCACAATTGCCATTTATATATTATACTACATAGTAATGCCCTTTACAGACTATGCCATGCCACATAGTAGTAGTGCCCCATGTAACACATTATACCACACAATAGTAGTGCCCCTTACACATTATGCCCATTATTGGCTGCTGGCCCACGAGTTCTTATTGCCTTGCGACCAGCGGCATTGTCTCTCTGTGTCTGCCAGCCAGTTTGACAGCTGTAATTAGCAGGTGGGCTGGCACCAAATCAACATTGCCACCTGGGCCCACTCAGTGGCCATGACTGGTCAGCCCACCTTGTGTGCATGATTGGGTGCAGGGGTAGCGGTGGGCCACAGAGGCAGCTTGGACACCATAGCAACCACTTGCACCCACGGTAGTTACGCCACTGTTTGCATGCATGTTAGCAAACAGAGAGGTCCTTTTCAGGATCAATGGAATGGGGTTATAGGCAAAGACAATGCAAACAAATAAAGGCTGCTGGTGTACTTTGGGGTTTAGTCTTCAACCTGGCCAACAGCAGATATCTCAGCTAGTACAAATCAAGCAGTTCCTTGGTGTGTGAGTCTGCAGCTGCTGTGGTTCAATATTTGGGTTAAGATAGTTTTCCTACTAAGAGTTCTCCAGCAGTTCTCTCCTTTTATGACCACACTCACATTATCGGTGCCTTGGTTCATGCACATAAAGGCTTCTTTACAATAATGTACTCTTCATGAGAAACAATTCCTGAAAGTTATCTCCTTTGTTCAACACGTACAATCTTTAGGGAATAGTGAACATTGATTTCATTAGTGTTGGAAGATGATGGCGTGACAGAGAAATAGTGAGCATAATGGCACAGCTCAGCAACCAGTTACCCATGGACTTTAATAGCTTTTAGAACACACAATCTTGCAACATGGACATTTTTTTCCTGTGGGGCCCAATGTTTGGTTTTTGTTACTATGGGGTGCAATGTGTTTTTCCCCCTGTGGATGGCAATGTGTGTTTTTTTCTTTTTTATGTGGAGGGAGTGGGTACATTCAGTTGCAGGCTACCACACCAGGGGAAGGCTGATATTAGCATTTGCATATTATCACAGCTGTGACTCAGTCAACAGACGTAATAGTGGATGCAACAGCGTTCACCTCTCAGGCCCATTGTTAGTTACAGTGCTGTGTTGGTTATAGTGTTACATTTGAAGAATGTAGTGTAAGTTGATCTCCCTTCCAAATACCAATGCAATGCAATGGTGATGACAATTTAACACAAAAGGTATCATAGGGAAGTGGTGCTATAAGGTATATAACTATGTTAAAGGACAATAGACCTCCAACAGTAACAGGAATGCATAATAGGGTTGTGCCATATAACATTGCCATGAGTGACTGGACATTTTTCTAGGTATTTTAGATACAAGTACAAATGTAAGATACAGTTATAATCTAGTCCACTTCTTCAAATAGATATGATGGAATCGGTATAAATTACTGCCGTACCTATGTCCGGCATTTCAAATCCTGATGCTGGTAGACCGGCAGCAGTGAAGATCTCGACAGGTGAGTAAACAGACTATCGCTAACCCTGTCCCCCCCCTAACCCTAACCCTCCCTTAGGGGTGCCTAACCCTAATCCCCCCTAGTGCCTATCCCTAACCTCCCCCCATGCGTAAAATAGAAATTACAAAGATATCTTTGTTACAGGCGCTCTAATGGGTATTTTCTCCACAGCAGCTATATAATTTGGGCTAGTCAACCCCAATAGAATGTACAATATATAAAAGATAATACAGCGCTAGTGATGAGGGTATACTGTGTTCAAAATCATAACCAGATGAAGTGCATCATGAACAATATATAAACAATTTATTACAATAAATAATTTAAATTACAGATTCAGCTGTAGGCAATCTGAGCATTTGAAACTTTGTAACACTCAAGGACTTTGATAAAGCTGGGAGTTGCCCAACGAAACGCGTCAGTGTACAGCACCCTCACCCTGTTGGGCATACTGAATGCGGACATTGGTACCTGAACCAGACTCCTGAATTTTTTACCTTTTTACTTGGAAGCGGATCACAGTTGGAATACAAGTACACAAGTCTCTGGGGATCATTCTTCTTCAGACACTCCAAGGGACCTACCACAGGGAATTACTGCTCTGCAAAACCCTAAAGAGGACCCTCATTATCGTGAGTTATATTGAGACTGTACTATCCACTGGACTTATTATACCACTTTATACCATCTGTCGCCCACACAAAGGAGTCATATAGGAACAGGACTATCCCAATGTTAAACTTTATATTCCACAATACCCCAACAGAGCTATAGGTGCTTTTATGTCCAATGAGCGTTACGAAGTTTCAAATGCTCAGATTGCCTACAGCTGATTCTGTATTTTACATTTTTATTGTAATAAAATATTTATATATTGTTCATGATGCACTTCATCTGATTATGATTTTGAACAGAGTATACCCTCATCACTAGTGCTGTATTATCTTTTATACACTCCCCCCATGGGTTCCTAAACCTATCCCCCTCTTCCCGCACCCTAAACCTAACCCTCCCGGGGGGGGTGCCTAACCTTAACCTCCCCCCGGGGGTGCCTAACCCTAACCCATCCTTTACCTAGCCTAACCCTAACCCTCCCTTGGGGACCTTAAACCTAATTCCCCCCTGGGGTGCCCTAAACCTAACCCTCCCCCCATGGCTGTCCGCTCCCGGCGCCTTGCTTACCTTCTTTCGGTATGTCAGGCTTTGGGCTCCCAACGTAGGGATAATGATAGGCGTCGGGATTTTGACGCCTATCATTAGTCCCTTGTTGGAATATGAAAGTCAGGAAGCTGGCGGTCGGCAGTACATGGTGGAGGAAGAGCTTAGTGGCTGAAGTGCAACCTAAGGAGACTATGGGCTAAATGTAATAGCCTCCGAACTTCCGATGCTGCGGGATTTATGCGAGTCTCCCAGTATTTTTAAAGTGACAATCCTTTTAAAGACTAAACCAACTTGTTAATACAGGGAGACTCGCATAAATCCCAGCAGCTTCGAAAGTTCAGAGGTTATTTGGCCCTCTGCAGTGATTCAACCAAGACGTTCTGCTACTTTTGTGCTATCTTTGCAGAGAGCTCTTCTTTTTAACTTATGGTAACTGATTGTTTTACTTACACATTCCATATCCTGAGTTTTGCAGCTCTTCTGACACTCAGATCCCTTGTAATGCGGATCGGGAGAACTACAGTTATAATAATACAAAGGTGGGATGCAGGCTGTAAGCAACAGAAGGATATTGTGTCAAAATCTATGTCATTGCACGTCATGAATAATAGAGTAACAGAAAATGTTAGAACAATGGTTGGACAATGTTTAGTCACAAATAAAAACAAAACATACAAATGAAAACATCACAACTACCCATTTTTTTATCAAATTTCACTATCCAGATTGTATCTTTTTATATTACAATAATGTAGACAACCCATTACCATTTGTATAACATTAATCATTAAATTGGAAAGTAGCACAACATTCACAACACAATTTAAATGAGTTTAGTCATCACAATGATAACCATAATGAGGGTGGGAGAGTGCTAGTATTGAATCATGTGACCAACAGTCATTTCATGAGCCACTAGTATACCTTTTCATGTTACAATAATTAACCTGCACCCTCTTTTATTATTTTATAATTGACGATGTATAAACTACAATGTTAGTCCACCCAAGCATAAACAATTATAATCAACACTACATCAAACTTCATTTATTTTATTAACACTAAGATTGAATGGGAAAGATCAATCATGCCAAGGGCACGGACAAGGGGAGAGCAGGTACTAATTTCCTACGCCTGGGCTTGTTTAAGGGGCTTGGTACGGTCCCAGACAAACTGTGCATGGAAAAGAATGCCACCCTACTTGGTGCAATGTCTGCTGAAAATGCTTAACCTTGGTACACCAGAACTGGGCTTGTTAGTGTTCCTGAACGCTTCATACATTTTCTAATCGTTTTTCTAATGTACTAAAAATTCAGATGCTAAAAATTGAACTGTCAAATAAAAATAATTCTTTATTACATTATAATGATCAATTATTTTTAATAACATAAAGGTACACAATTTATATGCACCACATTTATCATTGCTTGTCAGTATATAGCAACATCCTGTTCTATAAGTACTTACATTTGATATGGACCACTAGGTCCTGAATGCTGCCATATCACCTATGTGAACAAGGGGGTACATTTGCTAAATGGCAGTTTTCCAAATTCGCACCATTCCCTATGAGGGGGAGAGGACTAGTGTAGCACTGTGCCCCACCTCCAACATCAATTAGCTGCATCTCTCCTCTGGGTTTCTCCCGGAGGAGATATTGCAAAAGTAGGTAAGTATGACTAATGAACACTTCTTACCTGCCCAGAAGATTATAAACTTCATATAGACATGTTAAAATGAGAATTCTTAAAAAACTGTAGAGCTCACAATATTAGGTATGCCCACAGACATCAACTCAATGCTAAGAGGGTTGAAATGAAGGGAAATATTAGCCATTTGGTCAGTGATTGTTATGTACATTTAGGTACTTCTTAGTTACACTGTATCAGAAGGTGTATCTAATGGCTAATTAAAGCTATGCAATGTGTTCTACATGTAATCTTCTCTCACTCTGTATGGTGGTGTGTTGTGTAGTTGGACATACACTACTTACTGGCACTGTTATCCCACCCTGGCTAGCTCTTGGGTGTGGGTGTCAAGAACCAGAGGGTCCCCGCGCATGCATGTATACAGCAATTTTTAAGGTGGACACAGGTGTACATACATGGTGGTGCAGTCCAATTCTAAAGGAATTTGGGCGCCAGACCATCTTGATCAAAAATATATTTATTGAACTCTCCATCTCTCTTTTCAGCCCAAGTTTAGTTCCAAATATAAAAAATTTATAATAACTATGTACAGTCCTCTTCTCACTCCAGCACAAGTCTTAATACTGTAGTTGTAATCACAGTTAGTTACAGACTGGTATAAACTTTGTATCACATACCAGACATTAGTAAGAGTAGAAGGTAGTTATTACTATGGATAAATATTCTTATGTTTTTATTAATAGGGAAGTAGTGTAATTGTTGGGGTGGTATATGGGATGATTTCACCATAAAATCTAAAGAGAACAGTGTTTAGCATTTTATTAAGTATGTGTTAGATGGTAATCTGCAAATGTTAGGGATATTGATGGGATATTGATATTTGAAATTCCTTTATTTATTAAAAAAAAAAATCACTTTTACTATTTTTAAAAGAAATCTCAATGCATATTGGGTTAGTTATTTTTCTAACAAGTTTCCTTGTGTGTTAATTTAATAGGTGAGGGAGATAAAATGGTTTATCAAAAGTATAATATAGACTTTAAGAGTATCCCCGAACTAACCCCTGGTGAACCTCTGTCCTTGGGAGAAAGAAGACAGCTCGGATGGACACGGAGGAATAACCCTATCAACATCAATAGACAATACCATTGTAACCCTAGCACAATTCCTGAGAATGTAGATACCAGGTGAGCCAGTGTTACACTAATAATAATAATAATAATAATAATAATAATAATAATAATAATCTCCTAAATTTAACATTTACATGTGTTTTCTCTAAATGAACCGTTTGAGTTTGCTCAGCAAATCTATCAGGATCAAAATAGTTTTGGATCCAATTAGCAAAGTTTTATTTAATAACCCAGAGTCATTTGCATATCTGTACTGTAACCAATAGAAACCAACACTTGCTTTTATTATTCTATTGCATATAAACAGTTATCATAATTAGGTATAGATAGTACTGGAATTATATAGACTTTTAAGGAATTTTAACATTTGAAAGTCTACAGTATGTTGATGTAAAACATTGATTACTGTACACTATATTTTCTAGTTGCTCACTTACCATGAGTGACCTCAACTTTCTTAGGACATTGCAGAATCCCACGTATACATTTACTGCAAAAGAAAAATACATTGCAACTACAATTACAGCAATTACAACTGAGAAAACAAAATGGGATATGTTCAGTATCCCGGCACAGGGAATGCCGGTGCTTAGAATACCGGCGCCGGAATACTGACACATGTCAGAATCCCGGCACCAGCATCCCGACCGCCGACATCCTGAAGGTAAGTAGCGGGGTTGTGGAGGGTTAGGGTTAGGAGACGGGGAGGGGGAGGTTAGGTTAAGGCATTAGGGAGGAGAGTTAGGGTAGGGAGAGGGGGAGGGTATGGATATCTACCGACAGGTGTCCATATCCTAACCCTGTCGGGATGCCGGCATCAGGATTTTGACTGCCGAGATCCCGAGCTCCAGTATCCTGTACCCATCCCAGCAAAATAGTAACTACAGCAGAAACCCAGGAGAGTTATACGTAAAAAAGCATCTAACCCTGTTCTAGTGATAACTGCAAGGCTAAAATTTAGTCATGAAATGCAGCAGGAGAATCTGCTGTTCAGTACAACTCTAAAAAGCTAAGCATTTCTATTGCATAAAAAGAACAGTGGATGGGAAAGGAACATAACATAAATATAGCACAGCATAATATAATGTAACAAATATCTTCAAACTGAGAGCTAATAACAAATAGCTTTCCCTCCATAATTTTAAAGCTGTTCTTTATGCAAATACACACAATAGCACGTACAGCATGTTATTATTATCATCATTTATTTATATGGCACCACAAGTGTTCCGCAGCGCCTTACAAAGTACATAAACATATTGCTGACCAGTGACTTACAGTACTATACAATACAATACAGGACCAGGACATGGATAATATACATTGCTACATTAGCAACTATAACACCCAGATAAGCAACAGAGCATAAGCAACCACGTATTAGGTTCCCTAGTGGTGAGTAAAAAGTAGATGAAACTAAAGTAGGGAGAAGCACAAGTGGGTAGAGGGCCCTGCTTATAAGAGCTTACATTCTAAAAGGGAGGGGCAGACAAACAGGTTTGATGCAGATGGGGTAGACGGGGAGGAAGAAGCATGTAGCAGCGAGTTAGGATGATAGCTGGAAGGCTTTGATGAAGTAGTGGGTCTTGAGAGCCCGTTTGTAGGATTGTATAGAGGTTAAGAGTCTGATGGGGAGTGGGAGAGAGTTCCAAAGGTGGGGAGCAGTGCAGGCAAAATCTTGGAGGCGGGAGTGGGAGAAAGTAATCAGTTGGCGTGAAAGGCGGTGTGCATTAGTTGAATGAAGAGAGCGGACAGGAGAGTGAATGGAGATGAGATCAGAGATGTAAATGGGAGAAGATTGGGTGAGGGCTCTTTGTAAGCGAGCGTGAGAACCTTAAATTGGGTTCTGAAAGGGAAGGGGAGCCAGTGAAGGGCTTTTAGGAGAGGGGAGGCAGATGTAGAGCATTTGGAGAGGAAGTTAAGCACTGCAGCAGCATTAAGGACAGACGGGAGAGGAGTGAGATGGGATTTGTGGAGGCCAGACAGGAGGAGGCTACAGTAGTCCAATCTGGAGATGACCAGTGAGCATATGAGGGTTTTAGTAGCATCCTGGGTGAGATAGGGTCTGATCTTGGAATATTTTTGAGATGAAAACGACAAGACTGCAAAAGGTTTTCTCTAAAATGTCCAAATTGAATGTCTAAATGAAAAAAAATCTGTAATTATAACTAGCTCAAACTAGCTCAGGCATGCATCTAGGAGGCAGGGTGGTGGAACGTGCCCAGAGCTGCCCATATACACTGAAATCCAAACCTTCTCAATCTGTGTGCCAGGTGAAGATTAAATAGGCAGTTTGATAGTACAGTATGCCATCATGCATTGTGGTTATGTTTTACATGTGCAGATCCTGACCACCTAGAAAACGCACATCAGATACACAAATGGAGCATGCACTTGTTTAACCTTCTTCCTGATGTCAGTCACACCCCTTCAGTGTGATGTCACATTCTCAAGGTGGGGGGGGGCTGGCACACAGCAGTGCGTGTGTATGCCCAGGCAAATAAAGGTAGACTATATATGCTTTCATAAACTATGCTCTTTATGTTACCACTACTAAATAGAGTAAATAAACTTCAGCGTTCTAACTTCTTTAACCATTATTTAGTTTGTCTAACATTTGAGAATGCCTTTTTTTCTGGCAGTTTTTTTTAAAACCACCAGATTTATTAAACACCAAACCGCTGGAAAACTGACAGAAAACCAACATTGTACAAAATGTCAAAAAACACTTCACCCCGTTTTTTGGGATGTAAACAATACAAATATAATAGCCATTTATCACT
The DNA here is from genome assembly GCA_031769625.1 of Taudactylus pleione. Lineage (NCBI taxonomy): Eukaryota > Metazoa > Chordata > Amphibia > Anura > Myobatrachidae > Taudactylus > Taudactylus pleione. The sequence continues at coordinate 4,768,125 of JAUIMM010000108.1, forward strand.
TTTGTTGTCTCAGAAAATACACGCCATGGTTTTAGTAGAAATGAGTGTTTACAAGCATTCAAAAAAATTGCAACTATTTGAAAGACTTCAGCTGTTGCAAACTCTTACCATTTCATATCATCCACCATATAGAATTCATGAGCTGGGACACTACGTCCCTTGTAGTTACAAGGACAGTCCTCTGGGAGCACACACTTCTCATTCTGTGTCAGATAAGTCCCTTCAGGGCAGGTACAGCCCTCCCTGAGAGGCACTTCAAAATTGCAAAGAATGTCCGGTTCTGCTAATGAGCTGCAGCTAAAGTTACAGGACCTTGGATTATAAGTAAACACCATGGTTTCAGGACAATGAGGATCTGATGGGGAAAATAGACATTTGCTTCAGAAATGTAAAATAAATAACAATATATAGTATAATATCATACAATAAAAGTATTGGACATACAGTGGATATAAAAATTCTACCGTACTGAAATAAAGTTCATTCATGTCAGACGTTTCAAAATGAGAAAATAAAAACAACTAAGAACATTTCTAGAAAACAAAAAGAGAAAATAAAAGCCTACAATGCCCTACTTGCATACTGTAACTGTGAAAGCATTTTTTGCTTTAATTCTAGCAATGAGTCTTTTTGAAAAGGTCCTAATAAACTTTGCACATTTGGACTTTGCAGGTCTATCCCACGCTTACAAACAAGTTCAAGACCCATTAATTGAGAGGGGATCTCATGTGCACATCCCTCTTTAGGTCATTACACAGGATTGCTCTAATTAAAGTCGTTACTGGGGATGAAGTTACCATATTTCCAATCATTAGGTCCACAATGAGAATGGGGACCCTGATAAGTCGAAAACGGCATGCCGACATGCTAATATTGCGTAGTTAAGGATTTTAACAGTGTTGGCTTTACAATGTCAAGCATGATGCTTTGTCATCAAGTTGTCAAGCTAATACTATTAAAATGCTTACACTTCCGTTATTAGCATGTCGGCATGATATCTTCGACCTCTCAGCGTTCCCGTTCTCATAGTCGACCTTATGATTTGTTACAGCACATATCAATCCCGTCTTTGCTGTGACTGAGCCATTCCAAGGTTTTGATCCTTCCTTTTCTGAAGCCATTCCGTGCTTGACTTGGATATGTGCATTGGGATGTGTGCGAAGGTTCCTTATTATGTTTGAATGTGAAATTCCTCTTCATCTCCAGTTTTGTGACAGATTTCAGCAGGTTACATATCAAAATATCTTGACATTTGGAGCTAGTCATTATGTCCTCTGTACTGACCACAACCTCTGCCCCAGCTATAGAGAAGCTTCCCGAAAGCATTATGCGGCCCCCTTCCTAGTGGGTATGGTGTTTTTGATGAGCTGTGTTGTCTTCAGGCCAAATATTGCTTTTAAAATGAATGCTAAAAAGTTCAACCCTGGTCTTATTAGACCATAACTTATAAATTAATATATTTCTTCATGTAACGGTAGGCACTTAAGTTGGAATACTGCTCGCACCCTCAGGAGGATGTAAGAAGAAATCCTTTAGTCAGGCTAAAAACACGTTCAATTGAATAGCTCCAGGAACTCCTTCTCGGGGCTATTCAGCATTGCGCTGACCTGAACCAATCCCAAAGAATAGTGATCAGTTCCCGGACAATTTTAACCACATGATATTTGCATTTCACTCTTCCAATGTTTAATATTTTGCCATGAAATGTGTTGATTTTTCATGTATTTTTGATTGATTGATTAATAAAAGTTATGTTTTACATGTCATTTACAATGTCTCTGATCAATGCCCCTGTATACTACTCCAGGTGTATGCTTGAGAATCAGTTCAGTAGCAGTTAATGCAACACTTTTTAAGGAAGTGCTTTGGGAGCCAATTACTTAAAAGGAAAAGAAAAGAGGCCGAGATGTGCCTGCATTTACAAAATGGGGGGGCTAATAGTGATGCTGGACCATTCTCTAGTGGCTCCCGGTTTGTTCCAAAAATCAGGGGGAGGTAACAGGCAGCAAATAGATTAGCATCACCATGTCCCGCTTCACCTCAAGGCCCTCTAGCCATCACACCCCCTTCAACAGGGATAGTTCCACCACTGTATATATAATGTATACACATATGCAGTATTTATTATTATTATCCTTTATTTATATGGCACCATAAGGGGTCCCCAGTGTCTTGCAGAGTATGTAAACAGAGACAGAACAAGAAAAAGTGACTTACATTACAAAACATGAACATGGACAAGGTTCAATAGAATATACCCTTATCCTGCATTAAATAAGTAAATAAAATTTTACAATTTAGTGGTTTAATTATTATTCAGCAGCTGCTCCCAGTAGATCTCCTGTTAGTGAGAACTAAACAAAATACATAGAAATAACCATTACCAAGTGGGTGCTTAAATTGTTATAAATAAGTATAAAACAATATAAAAATATACATTCAATAGTCTAAAATGTGCTTATCCTAAAAAACCCATAAGAGCTTACATGACACTCTTTAAAAATGCAAGGTTTTTACTTCACTAGGGATTGATATCTCCAGCCTCCTGTCTCACCCTGCAAGAGGGTGTGAACTCAAAACTAGAGATGTGTAGGCTCAGATTAGTTCAGGTTTTTCAGCCAAATTTCAGGTCTCTATAAAGAAGCAAAATGTAATCTTTCATGGACAAACATCATCTTTCACGGACATTAGTCACAACACAACAGTGGCATCCCCAGTAGTAGCTAATTATACACCTTCACCCTCAGAGACATTGTTACCTGTAATACCAAATTTGTTGTGCACAGAATTACAATAGATGTAGCTGTGGATTAGTTTACGTAGGCAAGACTAAAAGATGTTTAAAGATTTGCGAACAAGAACATCTACGTAATATTAAAAATAAAGTCGAAACCCACAGTCTACCTATGCATTTTGTGGAAATACATAACTCTGAAATAAGTAATGTTTTTTTTACTGTATTTGAACACATCAACGAGAATATATTGGGGTAGCAGAGAGTTACTTCTATCAAAAAGAAAGTCCTATTATACATTAAACACACTATTTCCTGTAGGTTTGAATGGGGGTTACAATATCGTGTCGTTCCTGTAGTAAAGGCTTTTTGGTGGGGGGCTTGTGGTATTATGTATTTAAACATTTTTTTAGAGATTAAATTGTGATAATGCCTTGATCTTGTATTTACCAGACTATGGTCAGTCTCTGATTTCACTAATTCTCCTTTCCCGCTCTCAGATCATAACCTTATCACCTGCACACTTTCCTCCATTACATCAACCTCAATGTCAAGCAAATCAACCAAACCTCCTCAAACCCACAGAGATATTAATGCTATCAATTTAGAACAACTATCCACCTCTATGCAACAATCACTCTTACCTATTTCTAATTTCACTTCTTCTGAAACTGAACCAGACCCTAGAACTAGCCCTTGATGAAGTAGCTCCAGCTACCCATCACATTTCGCGTAGACTTAGACGTCAACCGTGGCATTCCAAATTCACAAGACGCCTGCAAAAACTCTCATGTAAAGTAGAACGTGGCGAATGTCTCATACTCCAAGTGACTTCCTCACGTATAAGACTATCCACCACTCTTATCGTAATGCACTGGATAATGCCAAACATACATATTTCCAATCTGTCATCTCTGCCCAAGCCTCTAACCCCAAGCGACTTTTTAATACATTTAAATCACTACTCACCCAACCCACCTGCTACTATCAGTGCACAAGATCTTGCTTCCTATTTCAAAAACAAGATTGATAATATCCAAAATGAAATGGTATGCACTTCCTTAGCCAGGGACTTGTTCAATTCCCTACCTGAACCCAGTGGCATGTTCTCATCATTTGACACCACTAATGAAGATGAAGTATCTACACTCTTCTCATCCTCCTACTCTACTGCATCTCCTCTTGATCCTATGCCCTCACAAATCAGTAAAGCTCTGTCTCCTGTGCTCATTCCACACTTAGCTAAAATCTGTAAACTCTCTTTCTCTACTGGTATCTTTCCATCACTGTTCAAGAATACAGTGATCACTCATTTTGAAAAAACAAAATTCTGACCCTAATTCTCTCTCAAATTACCGTCCTATCTCCCAGCTACCTTGCCCCTCCAAGCTACTGGAGAGACTTGCCTACACTCACCTCACACACTTTCTTAACACCCACAACTTGTTGGACCCACTTCAGTCAGGCTTTCGTTCCTAACACTCCACTAAGGCAGCACTGACTAAGGTAGTAAATGATCTGGTCACTGCCAAGGCTAAAGGCAATTATTCACTTCTAATTCTTCTAGATCTCTCTGCTGCCTTTGACACTGTTGACCACTCTCTTCTCATACAAACACTACAATCCCTAGGTCTTCAATTGGAGTACCATAAGGCTCAGTATTAGGTCCTCTGCTTTTCTCAATCTATACCACCTCTCTTGGCAAACTAATTAGCTCTTTTGGTTTTCAGTATAATCTGTACACGGACGATACTCAAATTTACCTATACTCCCCAGATTAGTCACAATCTGTGCTGGTCCGTGTCACTGAATGTCTCTCTGCCATTTCATCTTGGATGTCATCTCACCACCTCAAACTTAATATATCCAAAAAGGAATTACTTATATTTCCACCAGCCAATAGTAGTTACCAACCTGATATCGCTATCACTGTTGACAACTCGACAATCAATTCCACCCCACAAGCTCACTGCCTAGGTGTCATCCTTGACTCTGAACTGTCTTTTGTTCCCCACATTCAATCTCTCTAAATCCTGTTAACTAAAATACATAGCCAAAATTCGACCATATCTTACACAAGACACTGCAAAAACTCTAATATATGCACTCATTATTTCCCGCATTGACTATTGCAATAGTCTTCTTATCGGTCTTCCCAAAAACAGGCTCTCCCCACTACAATCCATTTTGAATGCAGCTGCAAGGTTGATCTTTCTCACCAAACGTTCAGTGCCTGCTGATCCACTCTGTCAGTCCCTCAATTGGCTGCCAGTCTTCTACTGTATTCAATTTAATATACTTAAACTAACACATAAAGCTATTAACCAAACCACACCAACATACATCTCTTCACTTATCTCAAAATATCTTCCAACCCGACATCTCCGCTCTGCACAAGATCTGCGTCTCTCATACCCCCGCACATTAATTGTTCCCATGCACGGTTACAGGACTTTTTTGGGCTGCACCCACCCTGTGGAATGCCCTCCCACGCACAATAAGACTTTCCACTAGTTTCCAAACATTCAAGCGTTCTCTGAAAACTCCCCTCTTCAGACAAGCTTATCAGATTCCAGAACCGCCCACCTAACCTTTTTATAGCTTCCCTATCTAACTCTCTTCTCATGGTAAACACCTATCACATCTTCTCTTTCTTCAATTTAACATCCTTTTAACCCAATGCCAACTTTGCAGTGTGATTGGATTATACAGACCACCAAGAACATCTGCAATTGGGCTGGACCATTTTGCAATATGTAGCACCTATCCTTGTGTATCAACACCCATTTCCCTATAGATTGTAAAATGCGAGCAGGGCCCTCTTACCCTTATGTATGTCTTTTACGTATGTATGTATGTATGTATGTCTTTTCCAAACCAGTAAAATGTTAATGTTGATTTAAATTGTAAAGCGCAACGGAATTTACTGCACTATATAAGAAACTTTGAATAAATAAATAAATAATTATTTGTACAGCAGGTAGTCACAGAGAATCCTTAAGAATATATTTTTGGATTAATTATATGAGAATATACTGTATTTAAGCAATTTTTAACACTAGATAATTTAGTTTTTTAAATGAATAATACTTATTTAAATAATAAATAATAATTTCATATAAATACATAGGACAGTTAAGAGATAAATGCTTATATACACCATTAAATTAAAACATCACATTAATATAATAGGATAATTTAAATATGCATACTAGGAACACATATACATCTTTATTTTATTTTTAAGGATAGTTATATATCATAAGGATTGAACTAATATAAATTATAGGGGAACTTAATTAGGTTATTTTAATTCATATATATTTTTTTTATTTTGGATTATATCAATTATTTAGGTTAGAATATTAGTATCAAGTCCACAATGGAGCTCTGTTGATGATCGGCGCTACCATTGTTGAATTCTTTATAGATGGAACTCATCACTACCTTGGGTGGAACGCAAGCAGGAAGTGGGGCTTTTTTGGGTTAACAGAGGCACTTTTAAATCTGAAATGGCCTGTTTTTACCCTTTAAAATATTTTATATAGTGGGAAATAAATAAAGGATTTTTTAAATGACACTAAGATACCTTTCTGCCATTGAATCTAAATTAAGGACAGAGGGGATTTCAGACCCCGATATGGACAAGGGTGAAAGTGAGGTCGAAACATGATAGGGATAAAAGGAAAGCAGTTCTGAATTAGCAGTAATTTTTCAGGCATAGAGGATCAAGCACAGTACACTTTATGAGAAAGTAAGTACTTTGGATTCCTTATGAGGACTCTAGCTAATAGCATGGATTGTAATATGAGATCAGCCAATTGATTGTCATTGCCTTATAGAGTGCTGTATTTCATATACAATGATTGTTTATATTTTACATTTTTAGTACAAATAATTGCAAAGTTGCTAATTGCAACATTGCCATCAATATTTTAACCTGTTAACTATAGGTGTATTTTTAGAAGTTTTATTCTTTGTTGTTTGCTTTATTGAGATACAGTACATACTAATTTTTCCTGTTGCACACCGATGAGATTGCAGTAAGATACGCTTTCATTCACCTTTTGGTATGTATAACATTTTAAATTATTTTTATAATTTTAAGTACTCTAGAGGACATTTAATGGAATTATATTCATCAAGAACTTCATAGTTGTAAAACTGTACCACTGATGAAGTCTCATTTAGAGACAAAACGTGTAGGGTAAAGGTGAAGTTGCATAATTGGCTACAATTGGGGGCGCCACTGTTTTGAGCTCACACCCTCTTGTAGGGTGAGACAGGAGGCCAGTGACATCAATCCCTAGTGGAATCAAAAACTGCATCTCCAAAGATTGTCATGAAAGCACTTGTTTAATTAATATTTTATTTTAACAAACATTTTAATAATACCTAATGAGTGGCCTTTTTTCTTGGGTGCTTTGTTGGTATGAGGGTTTAATTCCAGAACACAAAAAGGAACTGTTTTCATACACGAGGACATTGATTGGTGATATTTACAAAGATACCCATTTTGTGGGAGGACTATGGGGGTCATTCAGACCCGCTCGCGAGCGCAGGATGCTCACAAGCGGGTCGATGTTCCCCCATTGTGCATGCGCACGATGGAGGGAGCTCCGTCGTGCGCATGTGCGAGACCCGGCGAGCGACGGGCTCTCCATCGCTCCGTGTCTCGCACCAACGGGGGCGTGCTGTCGATGTTGACAGCACACCCCCTTTGGTGGGCGTGCCGGGGGCATGTCTGCCAGACGATGGCGTTCCCATGGGAACGCCTACCGTCTGAAGCCAGCCCCACTGACATCACTAGTGATGTCAGTGGGAGTGATTTTGGCTCTGATGGAGCCAAAATCACTCCAGAGCTTGCGGCAGCGAGACCCTACTGCAGGGTCTCCGTCGCAAGCCTGATGGTCGTGATGGTCAAGACCATCGCGACCATCATCATGGACGCTCGCATATGCTGTGGGTGGTCACCCACAGCTATGCGAGCGGCCAGGAGGCCGCTCCATTTTCATGGAGGAGGGCCCTGATTCAGAGCGAGCGCTCCGGTCAGAGCGTTCGGCTCTGAATCAGGCCCTATGGTTTTATAATTGTGATTCAGCAATAAAAACTTTATCCACCTCAACTGCTCATTTGAAAAATCCATGAAGTGGGATTCCATTTACTCTATGGTTTTTTAGATAAGCACAACATTATTGAATGTATATTTTTATAGTGTGATATGTTTATTTATAACAATTTATGCATTCTCTTGGTTTTGGATATTTGTATGGACAAAGTTTATGAACATTTCTACAGCAGCAGTCATAATAACCAAATAAGCAGCAAAGTGGCCAAACCCAAAGGATTGCTGCTGTCATTGGCAGTGAGAAGGTGATGTTGGCTGAAGTGAAGAAAAGCAGAAGAGGCCCTGCTCATGAGAGCTTACTTACGTATGAACTACAAATGTAAAAAACCACTTCTGCTAAGTGGACTGATTATTGCTATGTTTGGATTTTGATATGTATTGTGTCTTATAGTGTGAACCTGCATCAGATCATTAAAATAAGTTGCCTAAGATCTCAAACATCTGTAATTATTATAGAATGTGTAGACCAGCATGTGTCTTTGGAAGCAGTTTCTTACCACAAATATTTTGTCTCCAATCATCTATCAACACATTTCGTCTTCGGCATTCGCTGGCATAGTCTGCAAGCCAGCTACACATGGCATCCTCACTGTTTATAGCGTTACATACATCATATTTGCAGTACTGAAAATGAGACAGAAATGGGCAAAATAAGACAATGCTGTCACAAGGAAAATATTGTAAATTATACTAGGTAAATGTGTTAAGATGGATTTTTCTTTTAACTCTCTCAGTCTTACTCACTCTTACTCTCTCATGCACCGAATACAATGACCCCTTCTCTGAGACCCCCTCCTTTGATTTTCTTGGGGTTTCATTGACTTCTCTAAAATCTGAGGAACACGTAGAGTTACCACCCATCAGGATTCCTTTGGACAGGCTTGCTATCATTAAAAATGTCCAGAGATATATAATGTAACATGAGGGTGCTCTGGGCTACCATATTTGGGCATGAGGGTGCTCTGAGGCATATGAAGGGCCATGAGGGGCTCTGGAGCATTTAAAGAGACATGTAGAGGTTCTGATTGCATATAAGGTGATTGTACTGTAGAGCAGATGGCCTATAAAAGGGTACTGTATGTGCGAGCCTGAAATCTGACAAAAAAAAATTGTTGTAATCCCACTGCTTTTGGACACACTTACTTGACACACCCAAAGTCTGGGTATCTGAAAATTCCCTACTTAAGCATGAAATATGCTGTGTGCAAAACTTTTAGACCTGAACTCTTTGCATTTGCTATGCATTCAGATCTTGGGATTTCTAGCAAACTGCACATGCATATGCAACTCAAAGCATTTATGAGTGATTCAATATCGTACACATCTTGGTCACTTTTAAATTACATATGATTGGGCAGGACAGCAACTGGGCATTTGCACATTGAAGTAGCGTGCTGTTTGTGTGTGTAGGCAGAGTTGTGGGGTATTCAGCAGTGAGTGCATGTAGAGATCCAACTTATTTTATTTTTATCTCCTGATGGGGCTGGTGCAAATGGAGAAAATAGTGATGACAGCTGCTCTCATAAGTAAAGTGCTGGGGACAGCAAATAAGCAGCCAACACACAATTCAAGCGGATGTTCACATGGATTTCCTATCATTGGAAGGCTAGGCTACAAACACAGAGTGGTGGAACTTACACCCTGCCATCCAGAGGTAGGCACTCCTCCTCTCTGCCACCTATCCTGTCAACTCCTCTGGGCGTAAAAGAAGTAGGGTGGTCTGGATAAGATACTGCTAGTTTGTTGAGACGGGGATAGTAGTTCACGAGGATCATGGAGGCAAGAGAGTAGAGAGAAAGGATGATTTTTTACCAGCTCATATCTTAGTTTTCAGTATTGGGGCTCTCATCCCCACCCACCCCAACTGCACTCATTTGCTGTCACCCGTCTGCAAGTTGTACCCAGAGATTAATGCCTACATTGTCTTATGGAGTTTTTCCACTGCACACGCACACATTAAGAGCAGAACTACTGTGGTACGGGCTGCAGCTGCTACAGGGCCTAAATTTAGAGGAGACCCACCTACCCTGTCAAAGTCCCATATACTATAATTATGACTAGAGACATTTTATCACCTCCTCTGCCTTGCTGAAGCCATCTCTAGTGATCAGGTCATGTTTGCTGTCATAGTAATTAAAGAGAAAGCGTATGATTCGTTAGTAGTTTAAGCTACTTACTATTAGTTACAATAACAGCAGCCACAGATGGAGGATATGAAGCATAATATGCTCCAGGGACCCTTACAAAATGTTGCTATGTGGCACATAAATTGACTTACAAACAGAAAGGGTAAGATGGCGAGGGGTCGGGATAGAGGAGATGTGGATGGTAAGTTAATATATCAGGAAAGGGTAAAATGAGGATTCAGAAGATTCTTTATTAACCATTTACCTGACACGATTGCATGAGACGTGTCTGCAGCCAGATGGGCTTTCACTGACATGGTCACATCCCATGTGACCATGCCATCCCACTGTGTGCCCCACACATTAATTAATTAGAAATCAGTTTTGCATCAGTGTAGAAATTATTTCCTGCTGCAGGCTCAGCCCTACCGGCAGTGATATGACAGTCTCTTCCAACATCATCATTTCTGATTTTCTGCTCAAGGATGCCAAGATAAGCTATGGGACTGGTGATCATTCCCCCATGAGACCGACTAGACACCCCCTAGGCTGATTTTTTTCACTAAAAAATTTACATACAGTCAGGTGCATAAATATTGGGATATTGACAGAATTTTCATATTTTGGCCTCTATTCACCACCACAATGGCTTTGAAATGAAACAAACAAGATGTGCTTTAACTGCAGACTTTCAGATTTAATTTGAGGGTAATTACATCCAAATCAGGTGAACGGTGTAGGAATTACAACGGTTTCTATATGTGCCTCCTACTTTGTTGCAAATCCTTTGCAGGCAATTACAGCCTGAAGTCTGGAACACATAGACATCACCAGACGCTGGGTTTCATCCCTGGTGATGCTCTGCCAGGCCTCTACTGCAAATGTCTTCAGTTCCTGCTTTTTCTTGGGGAATTTTCCCTTCAGTTTTGTCTCCATAAAGTGAAATGCATGCTCAATCGGATTCAGGTCAGGGGATTGACTTGGCCATTGCATAATATTCCACTTTTTAGCCTTAAAAAACTCTTTGGTTGCTTTTGCAGTATGCTTCGGGTCATTGTCCATCTGCACTGTGAAGCGCCGTCCAATGAGTTCTGAAACATTTGACTGAATATGAGCATGTAATATTGCCCGAAACACTTCAGAATTAATTCTGCTGCTTTTGTCAGCAGTCACATCATCAATAAATACAAGGGAACCAGTTCCATTGGCAGCCATACATGCCCACACCATGACACTACCACCACCATGCTTCACTGATGAGGTGGTATGTTTTGGATCATGAGCAGTTCCTTTCCTTCTCCATACTCTTCTCTTCCTATCACTCTGGTACAAGTTGATCTTTGTCTCATCTGTCCATAGGATGTTGTTCCAGAACTGTAATGGCTTTTTTAGATGTTGTTTGGCAAGCTCTAATCTGGTCTTCCTGTTTTTGAGGCTCACCAATGGTTTACATCTTGTGGTGAACCCTCTATATTCACTCTTGTGAAGTCTTCTCTTGATTGTTGACTTTGACACATATACACCTACCTCCTGGAGAGTGTTCTTGATTTGGCCAACTGTTGTGATGGGGTTTTTCTTTACCAGGGAAATAATTCTTATGTCATCCACCACAGTTGTTTTCCGTGGTCTTCCAGGTCTTTTGGAGTTGCTGAGCTCTCCGGTGCGTTCTTTCTTTTTAAGAATGTTCCAAACAGTTGATTTGGCCACACCTAATGTTTTTGCTATCTCTCTGATGAGTTTGTTTTGATTTTCAGCCTAATGATGGCTTTCTTCACTGATAGTGACAGCTCTTTGGATCTTATATTGAGAGTCGACAGCAACTGATTCCAAATGCAAATGTCACACCTAGAATCAATTCCAGACCTTTTACCTGCTTAATTGATAATGAAATAACGAGGGAATAGCCCACACCTGTCCATGAAATAGCTTTTGAGTTGATAGACCCATTACTTTTGGCCCCTTAAAAAGTGGGAGGCACATATAGAAACCGTTGTAATTCCTACACCATTCACCTGATTTGGATGTAATTACCCTCAAATTAAATCTGAAAGTCTGCAGTTAAAGCACATCTTGTTTGTTTCATTTCAAAGCCATTGTGGTGGTGAATAGAGGCCAAAATATGAAAATTCTGTCAATATCCCAATATTTATGCACCTGACTGTATGTAAATTTTTTTGTGAAAAAAATCAGCCTAGGGGGTGTCTAGTCGGTCTCATGGGGGAATGATCATCAGTCCCATAGCTTATCTTGGCATCCTTGAGCAGAAAATCAGAAATGATGATGTTGGAAGAGACTGTCATATCACTGCCGGTAGGGCTGAGCCTGCAGCAGGAAATCATTTCTACCCTGATGCAAAACTGATTTGTTCATTTCAAAGCCATTGTGGTGGGGAATAGAGGTCAAAATATGAAAATTCTGTCAATGTCCCAATATTTATGCACCTGACTGTACCTCTTTAAAAAATAAAACATTTTTGACATTGTAGTGACTGTGAGGAAAAAGGAAATGTCATGGGGTTGTGCCAATGAGAGGAGTTTTGCTATTGTATTGCCAGTGATGTACGGTGAGGTAAATGGCTGGGGAGGCACTGGTTAGTATCAGATCCAGATTTACAGATACATATATGAACCCTAGGGTTCATGTGGGCATTATACAAAGGTGCAACAGTAAATAGTGCTGGATATTTGGTGTATTTTGATCAGGTTTGTGTGGAAAAGGTAGGGAGGGGAGGCAGTGCCTCACCTGTCATACACTTTTTACTTCAGAGTTTTGACTATAAAAATGATTAGAATAATATTATATAATATTTTCTTTACATTTTTCTTATAAATGTTATAGTGAAAGCTCTGGTATACCTAAGTATGACAGGAAAGGCTCTGCCTAACCTCACCGCATATCACTGTGTATTGCATTTACAGATAAAATCAATATTTAATAAAATGTGTAAGTTGTCTTCTTTCAGCTGTCTAATACAACCCAGGTACAATTCTCTGTTTCTTACCATGCTGTAATGTACAGGATCCAGTTCTGTGTGACAAGGAGCAAAGACATCAGTGGTGTTTAACAAACGGTAACACCAGTGTTTGGCATATTCCTCTGAAAACATGATAACAACATATCAATATGCTTAATAATCTTTGAACATTATAATAAAACATTTTGGCTGGTATCCAATTAACAATTCGGCCAAACAAACAGGATACAGTGATAAAAAAATTGGCGAAAAACTGGGATTATCGGCGAATAATCACGTTTTTCGGCCCTGAAAAAATATCGGGGCTAATTGGATACCGGCCATAGTGTCATATACATTTGTTTAAATGCTGGAGCGGGAACCTCAATTGGTTATTGAAAAATATTGCATTTCTCCATGACTAACATGGCTTCACCAGAAGGCAGGTGTTAAACTGGGTACACCGTTACATCGCAGGTTCGCACAGTTGTAATGTGTGTACCCAGATTTAGATTTATGCAAGGACTTAGTATTTAAGGGACTCCTGAATGATCTTAAAGATAACTCATTAATTGATTTATCAACAGGTATATTGAAAACTTCCTTAAAGAATATTATAAAACACAGAGAAGATACATAGGGCCTGATTCACTACCAATCACAACCGCGATTGCAATAGCGATTATGCACGCAATTCAACTGCGAATGTATGCTAATCCATTGCAATCGCTATGCCGTCGCAGCACAACATAAGGACGCCCACTTTACCTTACACATAGCAAGACTGCAAAATCATCGGTACAATAGAGTACCATCATAGCCTCATGCACACTTGCACCAGCTCTGACCTTACTCAGGAATTGCTAACTTCATTGCATGCTATGAGTCCTCAGGCTGCGTACAGCATTGCAGTGTCTAATTTATGCACGCCCTGCAATGGCGTTCAAACGCCCTGGCACGGCTGCGTTTCGCCGACCAACACCCGTCACCTCCCACAAACGGCGCTTCCTGTCAATCACTTTGTGATGGGTCTGCGTAGTCACTACTCGCAGTGGCCGGTTTGCGCACTGCAATGCATTTGCAGTACGCAACAATCGGCCGATTGCGTGCGGAATCGTAGTTGCGATCGGTAGTGAATCAGGCCCATAGAAAATATAACAAAATACACAAATCATACCAGTTTTTGTGAATCATCTCATTTTACAAAAGTAAATTAGAAAATAGAAAGCAGATAAGATTTTATTTGTTTGAAATTACTATATAAACAAATATAAAGGAAATCTAGTTATAGAAATAATTAAACTCCAGATAATTGGTAACTTAGGGGATAATAGTGTAATTTGACCAACTTATCAACAGCTATGAATCAATTTATTTTTTTTCAATATATCAATAATAACAAAAGGAAGAATTGGAGAGGGAAAAAACAGAAAAAGAAAAAGGGAAAAGTTAGGGAGGGAATAAGGGTACAATACAATATGCACATACAGGTATGGATTACAAACTTAACTCATACTTGCCTACCCTCCCGATTCGGGTGCCGCTCCCGACCCCCTGGAAAGGCAGGTGAGCCTCCCGGCCCACGGCGACCTGTCTGTATAAACCCCAGCAGCGCGTGTGGGGGGGGTGACGCGATTCACCATTAATCTCAGCATTGTGAAAAGGGGGGGTGGGGCCACAATGAGGCGATCACACTGTAATGCCCCATGCCCTGCCCCAATGATGCGTCATTTGCCGGGCTACATCTCTTTATTGCCGTGACATGCCCCCATGTGGAAGCCCGACAGCTCCCTCCGGGAAGGAGGGAGCTACAGTAAATGTCGGCAGCCCTGACTTAACTACACCACATACATATTATCAAACACAGCTAAACATTATTCTAATCTGCCATGGTTAAATATCTGCAAAAATAAAAAATCAGAGGATTCACTGGATGATTAACCAGAGGAAATATCAGATTCCAACAATAAATCAGCTCCCTCTTTAGCAGAAATGAACTCATGCCATCTAATCTATTTCATTAACGGTGAGGAGACAGACGTAGAGTAAGGAACATTTAAAGTCTCCATCAAAAACGCATAATTGACTTTATGTATATCCTATATAGAGACAGGGAATGAGGACATTTCCAGAGCTGGACTATTGCTGTTTTGGTAGCAATGAGAATATGTCCCAAAATTCTGCATGTCTGTCTGATAATCGTGGAAAAGCACAAGAGCAGGGGAAGGTTGTATACGAATGTTCAAAACCTTATACACCAAGTCAAATACCGTGGACCATAAGGGACGTAGAGACGGACACCCCCAGAAGATATGATAAATGTCACCAACTTCCAAGCAGTTACGCCAACAAAATTTGCATTGAGTCGGCCATATGGAGTGTAGCTTAGCTCGGGTAAAATATAAAAGATGAAGGATTTTGCATTGCAGTTCTAAATGGTTATGACATTTAGACAATTGATGTGCCTTTAAATAAAATGTTTCCCATTGTTGTGGTGTGAAAGTAATATGTAAGTACATCTCCCACAGTAGTTGGGACTTAAGTTTGTCAGGGATATTAGCAGTAAGACACTGCGTTTACCAAAAAACAAATATATCCCCTGGCATTACCCTGGGAAATTTAGCTACGATGTCCTGGTTAGGACTGCGGATGGGACCACATAACTTAACCACACTAAGTACCCAATGTCTAATATGACATTAAGGAAAAAAGTCTCCCAAGGAAAGATTATACTGGGCTTGTAGATGTGAAAAGGGGGCAAGAGAGGAGTTACTTAAAAGGTCAGCAATACACGTCAACCCCCTTGATAGCCAGTGCAAGACCCTAAGGTCTGGGAGTAAGCTGGACAATGCTTGTAGGGATAGAGTGATCGCAGGCAGCGTAAGGCATTGGGATCTGACTATCATGAGATCCCATAACTTAAGGGAGTCAGTAATTGATTGGGGTGAATCCATAGGAATAGGGTGAAATTGTACGGGGGCCAAAGAAATCTTTAAATGGAAAATCCGGTAAAAGTGCCTGTTCTAGATTAACCCATGGATTAGTCCCTGAAAGGAGTACCCAGTCGTTAATTTGTGAAATCAGAAAAGCAGAATGATATGCAAATAAGTCAGGGACTACCAACCCCCCATTACATCTGTGGATCTAGTAACCGAGGTGTTTTTTTTTTGCATATATAGGAAACTATAAGCTTATGTAGACTTTGAATAACTGATTTAGGAATGTGATATGGAATAGTGCGGAATATGAATGTTAGTTTCGGTAAAATCATCATTTTGAATGCTGCTAAATGACCCAACCATAAAACCTCGAACCCAAGCCAACATTGCACCAGTTCTGTGATATGTCTTAACATACTGTATGATCAAAATTAGCCTCTACACTTTTGGCAATTTTGTTTAAAATGGAAACACCCAAGTAAACTATAGAATCTTCGTTCCATTTGTATGGATAGTTCTGTTTAAGGCTGGAAAGTTTATCTCTAGAAAGGTTACACCCTAACGCAGTGACATAAGTTCTTCTCAGTTGCCCGGAGGCAAGTTAGAGTTTGCCCCCCGACCCCAAAAAAAGGAAAATAAATATGGTGCATATATCTATCTATCTATATATACACGCAATATTGGTGATAAGAAATTATTATTTATGGAACCCGACAATTAATAAATATGCAATTTTGGGGCCCCATATTAATGTATATATAAACACATACAATATATATCCCTCTCACAGCTCCCCCCACACAACAGCTCTCCCCCTTACTCAGATCTTCCCCCTCATATAGATATCCCCTCCTCACACAGATGCCACCCTCTAATAGCTCTGCCTTCCTCACACAGATCCCCCCCTGACACACACACACAGCTCTCTCCACTCAATTAGATCTCCCCATACAGCTCTCCATACCCTCACACAGCTCTCCAAATTACTCAGCTCATCCCCTCACACACACATACAGAACTCCACCCATACAAATCCCCCTTGCACAGATCTCCCCACTCACTCAGATCCCCCCTCAAACAAACTCTCTCCCACTCACTCAGAACCCCCACACAGCTCTCTCCCTTCACTTAGTCCCCCCCTTACACACACAGCACTTCACCCACATATAGATCCCCCCAAACACAGAACACTTTCCCTCTCTACACCAATGTCCCCTCAAGTCCTCATAGAGTTCACCTAGCCACAGGGGATAACCTGCTGTGCCTGAAACACATTGAGAGATCAGTGCTTACATGCTGTAATAAGGGCTTATACTGACATCTAGAGGATGTTGCTATCCTCATCAGTTACTAATGTTACTATATAAGCTAAATTCCACACGCGGCATTAGCGCAACATTGTATCCTTGAAAGTATCACCTATCTCTTGGATACAATTTAAGCATAGCTAGCAGCATTTATAACTGGCTATTATTACCATTCTATATGAGTGTGGATTCTCATTACATACCAGCCGATAATTATTTGTAGATACAATGTGGTTCTAATTAGTATGTCTTTTAGCTAAATAATTGATGCAGTGAATATTATATAACAGGTACATTGTAGTGGTACCATTTCACAAATAATTGGTCCCAATTATATGCACCATTTACTTGCTACTTTCTGACTTGTGGATAGATTGAACCATACAGTTGTATTATTTGTTTATATCTTTGGTGTCTCGCAGCTAATTAAGATAGGTGTAACAATACAGATTAGGTATCACACAATAATATTCAAGACGTTTTGTGATAAAATAATTTTTTATTTTTATTAATGAACATTAGTTCTGACATTGCTACTAATTTTACTATGTTCACATTGATATCCAATATTTCACTGAAGAGATTGCATATTATTTTAATTTAAATAATTAAAAGTTAATTTTTATATATATCCTAAGTGCGCCAGCAAAGAGGACATTTCTGTCTCTTCCATTTCTTGTATATAAGATTTTCTTGTCCTTAGGCAGCACGCCCCAAGATTATAAAAATATTGAGATTCATAATTTCTATTTTTGGGGTATAAGTACTTTGATAACACATTACTCACTGGTGCAGAAGCCTTTCCTGATTCCCTTTTCCCTATTGTAATAACTTACATGCTGGGGGCATGGTGAGGGCGTGGTGGGAGCCATAAGTGCCACTCCACCCGCACAATGCCCCTCTCTGGAAGTACCAATCTCTGAATGTGTTTCAGGCTCAGCAGATGGTCCCCCCATGCATCCCCCTTATGGCAGAATCAGATAGGCTAAAAGGGTACAGCATGTGCTAACAAATTTGTGGTCAGCACATTCCTCTTCGGCAGTTGGAGCAATGGAGGAGGTGCCCCCTTCAGGCCTGGTGCCCAGAGGCAGGCATCTCCATTGTCTCCCATAGTTCTGCCTCTGCCCTACTGCTTCTGTCTTTGTGGTATTTAGCTTATAAAAGGAGGCTTCACTAAACACATCCAACAACTCGTGCAAGGCAGCTGGCAAAGAACTCTCTGGGGTATTAACAAACAAAATAATATTATCTGCAAAGAGACAGATTTTGTGTAGAGAATAGCTAATAGTTAAACCAGGAAAAGTGAGGGCAGATCTTATTGACTCAGCCAATGGTTCCACAGCTAGAACATATATTAAAGGGGATAGAGGGCAGCCCTGTCCTGGAGCATTCTGGATAAGGAATATTGATGAAAGGAACCCATTACTAAATACCCTAGCTACCAGATTACTATAAAGGGCCTTAATAGATTGGAGTATGGCACCCTGAAATCCAAATCTAGAAAGAGTTGCAAAAAGATAGTTCCAGTGGAGACGGTCAAATGCCTTCTCAGCATCTAGGAACAAGAGGACCACTTCCTTATGGTGTTTCAATGCATAATCCACAATATTAAAAACTCTACGGGTATTGTCCGATACTTGTCTACCACTTATAAAACCCACCTGGTCCAGATGGATAAGGCATAAAAGCACAGGGGATAAGCGATTGGCAATAAGTTTAGCATAGATCTTGATATCAGAATTAAGAAGAGCAATGGGTCTGAAATTTTGACAGGATGAAGGATCTTTCCTAGGTTTAGGAAGTGTTATTATTTTAGCTTCAAACATCTCTTGAGGAAGCGATCCCTGTTCTGTGATCGAGTTACACAGAGGTAAGTAACGGTGCCAAAAGGCTTGCAAAAAACTTATAGAATGAATTAGTGAATCCATCCGGACCAGGTGCCTTGCCTATTGGGAGAGTCCTAATCACTCCAAGACCTCACGCTTGGTCCAATGGGTATTAAGAGCCTCTAAAACGTCTATCCCTAGAGAAGGAAGGTGAAGATCTCGCAGAAAGGTCTGTATAGAGATAGATGTTGGTTAAGGTGTGGAACCGTCAAGGTGAAGGTTGTAAAGTGTCTTGTAATTATCGGCAAAAGCATTTGCTATAGTTACAAGGTTCATAAGATTTCTACCATTCTCTGAATCAATTTTATTTTGTTGTCATATTCAAAAAGGATGAATCCAATTCAGAGAACCAATGCACATAATGGGCCAAATGTAATAGGGTGAGAGTTTAGAAAATATGAGAGTAAACTCTCACACTTTTTAAACTCGGCCAATGTAATAGAGTCTGAAAATATGCAAACTCGCATGTTTTTCAGACTCAAAAAACTTTCACGATTTAAACTCTCAGCCAGATGTTTTCCCACTTTGAAAATACAAACTTGAGCAATATTTAGTGTGAGAATTTATTGCTAAACTCTCATGTTTTCAAAACTCTCACCATATTACATTTGCCCCAATAAATATCTAATATTCATGCAATGTAATAATGATAGAAATAAATACCATAGTAAATATAAATATAAAAAACAAATACAGTATATAAAGAAACAAAGTAAAAGTAGCAATATTCATAACTATAAAAATAAGGAGTATACAGACATTTGACTTTTGGCATAAAGTACTTATTATAGTAGTATAAATCATATCTTATATTTGACAAATGGGGCTCTGAATATCTCACTGTACTCTAAAAGGGCCACTGTCACCACTGAATGTATAGTACAGGTGTGTTTTGTCCTAAAACAAACACAAACTATCTGCATTGACCCTATTAGCTCTTGGTTACACCAGTTTGCATCAGTTATATGTGCACCTGCATTAACCCAGTTTTACCCTACATCCTGGTATTTGCTGGTTAATAGACCAACAAGCCTAGTTAAGTTATCTGACATGTGACATCTGACTTACCTCCATCACACACACCACTGCTATTATAATGCACAAATGTGCAGATTTAAAATATCCATGTTTTTTAAACAGCCATTTGGATGAAAGTGGAAGTAATTTGTCTTGATGGTTACCTCTAAACAAATTGGAATCCAAAGTATTGTTTCAATTATTAGCTTTCTTGAAAAATACACTAGGAGCAGGCTTCAATTTAGTTCTAAGGGACGGGTTCTCAGTATTCTTTAATGTTGGCATGACAAAGGACTGATGGTAGTGCTCACCTTTCCTTCTCCGGACAAGCATTTTTCCAGATGCCCCAAACAATTTGAAAGGGGATTCATCAGAGAAAATAACTTTACCCCAGTCCTCAGTAGTCGAATCCCTGTACCTTTTGCAGAATATCAGTCTGTCCCTGATATTTTTCCTGGAGAGAAGTGGCTTCTTTGCTGCCCTTCTTGACATCAGGCCTTCCTTCAAAAATCTTCATCCTGTGTCATGCCAACAGTAAAGCATCCTGAGACCATTCATGTGTGGGGTTGCTTCTGCAGCCAAGGGAGTGGGATCACTCACAATTTTGCCTAATAACACAGCCATGAATAAAGAATGGTACCAAAACATCCTCAAGAGCAACTTCTCCCAATCATCCAAGAACAGTTTGGTGATGAACAATGCCTTTTCCAGCATGATGGAGCACCTTGCCATAAGGCAAAAGTGATAACTAAGTGGCTCGGGGGACAAAACATCAAAATTTTGAGTCCATGGCCAGGAAACTACCCAGACCTTAATCCCATTGAGAACTTGTGGTCAATCCTCAAGAGGCAGGTGGACAAACAAAAACCCACAAATTCTGACAAACTCCAAGCATTGATTAGGCAAGAATGGATGGGCATCAGTCAGTATGTGGCCCAGAATTTGATTGACAGCATGCCAAGGTGAATTGCAGAGGTCTTGAAAAAGAAGGGTCAACACTGCAAATATTGATTCTTTGCATAAACTTAATATAATTGTCAATAAAAGCCTTTGACACTTATAAAATGCTTCTAATTTTACTTCAGTATACAATAGTTACATCTGACAAAAAGGTCTAAAAACACTAAAGCAGCAAACTTTGTGAAAACCAATATTTGTATCATTCTCAAAACTTTTGTGGCTTGGGGGACAAAACATCGAAATTTTGAGTCCATGGCCAGGAAACTCCCCCAGACCTTAATCCCATTGAGAACTTGTGGTCAATCATCAAAGAGGCAGGTTGACAAACAAAAACCCACAAATTCTGACAAACTCCAAGCATTGATTAGGCAAGAATGGATGGCCATCAGTCAGTATGCGGCCCAGAATTTGATTGACAGCATGTCAGGGCAAATTGCAGAGATCTTGAAAAAGAAGGGTCAACACTGCAAATATTGACTCTGCTTAAACTTAATATAGTTGTCAATAAAAGTCTTTGACACTTATAAAATGCTTTTAATTTTACTTCAGTGTACCATAGTAACATCTGACAAAAAGGTCTAAAAACACTGCAGCAGGAAACTTTGTGAAAACCAATACTTGCATCATTCTCAAAACTTTTGCCCATGGCTTTAAATACTCATGTGCAATGTGCACTGGTTGTATCCTATTCCATAATATCCTCAGTCTGGTGACTTAACTGAAAGAATGAATAGTTTACAAAAATCAACAACAGGACAAACTTTGAGGTTCTGTGAAAGGGTTTTGAAACAAGCAGTGTGGTAGGGAACTAAGCCCTATTGTTCCTACATGTCTTTCTGTAGTGGTAACTGTTAAGAAACAATTACATACCTCAAAACATTTTCTAGCATTAAGAGCAGAGGAATATAGGAAATTCAAAAACTCCACATGGGTCACAGCACTAAAAACAATTACGCACTCAAGAAACACATGGCAAAATCAATATGTTATTATGAATTATAGACTAGCAGAACTGGGATCTTCAATTATTGTTAGATATGTGCTCATTCTCTCATTTAATTTGCAAAGCTACTCAACATGGCTACTGTATATTTTTGTTACCCAGTGAATTGATGATCCCAGAAAATGCAACATAGAATAACTTTTTGAGATTGGCTGATACAAATTTTAGTTATACAAAAGTTGCTGATTGATTATATGTAAATCAGTGGGAAACCACACTATTTCCAAGATCAGGAATAACTCCATGTCAAAATTTACATATATGTACTAAATATTAAACTAATGCTAGATGTATCTTCATGAAAATTACAAATTCAAATTCAAATAACAGATTTGGTGTAATAGGATGGTTAACACAGTAAGAACACTAGAGAGGGACAGGTATATTTATCTGATGACTAGTATTATGTATGTAACCCCCTTGTTTCCCTGGCCTGTCATATTCCAGAGATCACAGGAGTTTATTACACAGGGGCTCACCCAAGATGGATACTGAACTACACAAAGATGGCTGCCACTGGTCAGTAAAATCAGTAACAGAACCCCTATCCCCTCCTGGGAGTTCTCAGGGAGTTATTGATGTAGAAAGTGGCAGAGCCTATCAGGATCCCAGTCTGATACGAAAATGTGAGGCAGAGTCTTTAAAATTAGCTGGTTTGGCACCAAACAGGGTTCCCATTGTGAGAGAAGAGGAAGTGGAGCACGTGGGCTGACTTTGAGAGCTCATTCAGGCCCATCTGGGAGTTTGATAGCTGGAGGATGATTTCTGTGAAGTTGTCCTACCAACCCCTGCTGTAGTGGATAGCGAACCTCAGTGAGAAGCATGTGGCAGAAAGACAAGTTGGAGAGCAGTGTGGAGCTGACCCCTTTGAGAGAGCCAGGCTACAGTGTTGGGCATTTAAAGCTTGTCCCTGATCTGAGAGGGAGTCTCTGGATCAAGTTGAGTAAGATGAGGGGAATCTACTTGCAAGAAAGGAGTGAAGATATCAATATCCAGAGGGTCACTACATAATGTGAAGCACACACATTGATAACTCTGCATTGATTTAAACTTGGAAAACTGTGATAGAGATCATATTTATTTGTCTACCCAACATACTGTGAAATACAGAGGGAAGGGATAGAGATTAGTCTGTGTAATTCAATCAGAATCTTTGCGGCAGCCATAATTCTTCAATGACATTTGATACACTATAGAGACTGCACCTGTGGTTTGTGCTCATATGCATGCCAACATTTCTGGTTACAGAACAAGCATGCAATGTTAAGTGATTGACTAATCTGTTGTACCAATAAATGTGTTGTACGAAACACTGGTGTACATTTGGTTTATTTGGTAATATACCACTACACATGGTGATACAGTCTGTAAACCCCACACACCACCACCTGAAGCACAAGGACTGAGAGGACCAGCAGGAGGAATATCATACTATCCAGGTAAATACATTTTCATTTACCTAAATTGCATCAATAATGTCCTTATAAGTTCCTGATACTGTGCATAATATTACATTTGAGGTGGAGAGGAAAGTTGAAGAGGGCTGAGACTTAATAAGAACACCCATCCAACAGACCACATGAACCAAAGACAAAAGTTACATCAGTTTGTTCTGGGATTTATATTGAACACCCTATCTACAGATAGTTGAGGACATTTAAGGACTAATTTTCTACTACAGCCAATTTCTGGACTTTACGCAGATAATTTGTGGATGTATATGGGACTGTAACACCTTTACACACTGTTGAAATAATCAGATACTGCACATAGTTAAATCATCCAGATAATTTTAAGCGCTCCAGAGTGCACCACATTATATTTATTCATATAGTTAAGTGATTGACCTTCTAATTATTGTGCTGATTATTTAAGTGTGTGTGTGACTGTAGTCAGGCATTTGAATATTGAAGTACAAAGTTTGTGTGACTTACTGTTGATACTCATTTGTTTTATGTAAAACTGCAGAAAAGTTTCCCGTTTCCTAGACTTGCAATGAATAAATGTACCATGGTGGTTTGAGCAGCAGACTCTGTCTGTCTCATATTTGTTGGGACAGTGGTTTCCTGAATATTTTTTTTGGGGGGGTGAAAAAGCATTCCCTACACCATGACTTATCAAGATTCAGGTAGAAGCACTGCCAGAAATCGAGAGAGGTGACAGAAATATCAGTTGCATATTCACCACCACAACACAGTTTAGGGGGTATATTTGCTAAAGGTAAATTTTGTTCTCCATTTCAAAGTTTATTTGAATCTACTGAAACCAACTTAAATCGGCATTCTATTTCACTGTCCAAATCGCTCATTTACTAACATTCGATTTTGAAGTAAATTTCAAAATTGTCTTTGATGTAGTCAGATTTGGCAGGTTTAAATGCATTCAGTTTTGAACTTTCAGTTGAAAACCAAATGCAAATAAAACTTAAAATATGAATTAAAAATAAAAAAAGAAGCACTGCACAGATCACTATGATCTGTGCCGGCTTGTTATGATTAAAAGCAAAGTAATAGTTAAAATTTTAAAATAAACTGTGTGCCCCCCATAAAAATCCCTACCAGTCCTGTGAATAACAATATTATTTCTATATTTAGCCCATGACCCCTGTACCCACTGCCTCCAGGCATGCAGGGAAGAGCCCTGGATTCATTGGGAGGGGGACCCCATTTTATGTTTGGGGTCCCCACTTTCCAGGGTTTGGAGATGACCAGTTTGGGGTTGGATAATGGTTTGGCATTAGATCCCCGACTGGTTCAGCCCAGTCCTGATTTTACTGTACTAGAATGGGCTCAGAGGTTGAAGGCTGGTTATGCTTTTGGTGGGGACCCCACACCATTTTATTATTTAATTTTTAACTGTTATGTTGCTTTTAACCCTATCTGTGCAGTGCTTCTCCCAAACACGACTACCTCAGGCAGTTTTATTGTTTGGGTGATTCATCAGTCGGTTTTTAGTATGATTTGTGTTCATTTTTAAAACTGACTGATAGTATATCTGGGGATCCTGTAGTCATCTAAGGAAAAGTTTCAATGTTTGGCCGATATTCGGTTTTAGTTGAGATTCGATTTTATGGTCAATTTTATAGTCGATTTTGACTTTAGTAAATCTCACCCACTACAAATAGAAGAAAAACCCCAAATATACCAAATCGACCTTTAGTAAATACACCCCTAGATGTGTCTTACATGTATGTAAGAACCAAGCAATAACATTTTTGCCTAAAGGAGTAAAGGATGCATGCACCTTGGCCCAGTTAGCTCCAGCTACTTGGATACAAGATACTTTAGATTATAATAAAATGCCCAGGCACATGATAAAAAAGGATGAACACTATAAGAGAGAGACGGTGAAAATGAAAGGTTTAGAAAAATGTATCATGGGAAAATAAATTTAGATTGGCCTTGTCCCTATTTCAGTTACTCATACAAAATATTCAAATTATGTTACTTTGGCCAAATTTTATAAAAAAATTTATTTTGCAATTCTTTTTTTATTTTGAGTGCTCACAAGATTGAGAACAGAACAGGAAAAACATAAGCAGAATACATGAGCTATTTTACTGCAGAGACAAATACTGGAAGTGAATTAAACATGGTTAATGGGTATACCTTCATATCTACAAGGAAGGGAGAGGGGGTAAGGGTAAACAGGACTAGGACAAAAAGGAAACAAATTAACTCTGATGCTGTAACATAGAAGTGCAATAAGGGGGTGCCACAGGTGATGATGAAGAAGAAAGAAGAAAATATTAGTTGAGACCCAACTTTTTTGACTGTTTAACAGATAAAGTTTGAATATCATAGATAGTACATCCAATATTACACATTTTTATCCAAAATACTTAATCAACATGTTTTAGTTTTGAAGTATTTGACAGCTGCACAGGGGGGATGTGTCAGATAATTGGACCTGTCTAAAAGTGAGAATGCTACAGATTTAACAAAAGAACACATAAAAAAAAAGAACCAACTGAAGAAAGATAACTGAAGGAAGCTAATGGCCTGATTGGCTATCCTGGTTTAACTCTGCTAATTGGTTTCCTCGATGGAGATACTGATTTAGTGAGATTTTGCTACTTATTTTGGTGTGCTTTTATTTGATTATGTATTCCTGGTAGTAACCACATACAGTATATTGCTCAGACTGAAGATGGAGTTACATCATAAATGCCTCCCTTTTGACTACCACCTCTGGGAGAGGAAGCCAGCTGGATGTTTCGTGGGGTAGGATTCATGTTGCAGCCAAGTACACAGCTTGGGAGAATGGTGCTATGATTGAATCATCATGACCCCAACTGCCCTCTATATAATGTCATGATTACTAGCATTGTTAAGTGGGGGTGGGGCCATGTTGACATGAGTCCATCTGAATCGCGTCATTGACCCATCCGGACCACTCTCTTCACTCGGAAAGTGGGCGGCAGTGGGTAGCTATGGGGGGCCTCTGTGAAACTTGCCTGCTTTTCTAAACACCATGGAGAGCCTCCTGGACATTCCAGGAGAGTAATCAAGTATGAGTTATGGTAGGTAACTTCTTATTATAAAAGGAAAAGAGTAATATGTGTATTTACCTTAAGAAAGAAACAAGGATAATAAATGCTAACATTTGTGCATTTTTAATACTGTGCTTTCTATTAAACTAATAAACCACAATTTTATGGACTTCATTTTTACCTTTATAAATGCTTTTGTCACATGGGTTATCAAAGACATCTTTTGCATCACTGCATGATGTTGCTATCTTCCAGGTGTTGCCGAAATCTGCAGCTGACTGCTCCACCACCCCACTTATGGTCTTCAGGTCATCAGCTTCAAGCCCATTAAAGTTTCCGCAAAGACCTTCAATCAAAAAAGCCTTCATTATTACTGTTACCTTAAAACCACAAGGAACTTCTCGATGTATTGCATTTATCAACATTCTGAATGTAGCAAAAGCAAATCAGTGACCTTTGTGATACATATTAAATAAAAGAAAATGAAGCGCTGTTTGTCAAAAATTAGAAACATTTATTCACATACATATATCATACCATTTAAAACACTCAGATGGTGTGTATGATAATTAAACAATTGTTAACACTCCATACTGTATGTCATATATAATATCAATAAATTAATGTTAATATCCTTCACTTTGATTAGTGAAGCTGCCAACATAAGTCATCTTAATAACAATCATGTATATTCATTTTGCTTAGTTATTATAATACCATGCAGCAATGATAAGCCAGTTGTTATTTATTATACTGTCACAATGGGTAAAAATCTCCTTCTAACAATTAGAAGCTGTTCATAATATATAGCAAATTGCACTATAAAAGCCATTCACTTGTAGTTTCCTCTAATTACAGTAGTAAAACTGGATTCTCCATGGATATTTTGCATAAAATTAGTTTGTTAGTTGAGAGCGTGCGGGCTGGACCTCCCGGCAGAGCTGCTTCCTAGTCCTCTCATCAGCGTCACAGATGTAATGTGTCACGTGACACCGATGAGATGACACGGGAGCCGCTCTGCGTTGTATGCAGCAGCACTGACTGTGCTGCTACATACAGCAACACCGAAGCGCGGCAGTGAGCCTCAATCCAGGAACAGGTGTCATTGGACACCTGTTCTCGGCAGGGTTACGCTGACCAGGTGTGGAGGCCCGTCCGTGTGTGGGGGCCCAGGGACGACCGCCCCTGTCACCCCCCCTTAATCCGGCCCTGTCTCCTGACATTGCAGGAGGTGCCCGCTGATTGGCTTTAAGTGGTCAGGGTGTCTGTCAGACTTTACCCTATAGACTTCAATGATTGGAAAACTCTATTGATGTCTATTGTGGGAACCACTACATTGTAGCCTATGAAGTTAACCCATGGATCCCCGGCCTGGGCTGACTAGCAGTCAGATGTAATGCTTTGACCGACTTTCCCACAGGAAGGGTTCCCTTGGCTGTGGCATTACACTCTGCTAGAAAGAGTCTGGTGCTGGTTATGAATAATATAGGTGACCCCTACTCATTTTGTCCCCTGTATTTCCACAACCAGGACCGGCTCAGCTGAGTCCAGTGCTGGTTCTTGAAATACAGGGGACCCCTATGCATTTTTTCCCCTGTATTTGAAGAACCAGGATAGGCTCTACAGAGCCCGGGGCTGGTTATGCTTGTGGGCGGGAAGGGGTACGTCATTTTATTTTTCTTAAACTGTATTTTTTTAAACACACACAAACATGCATGTATCTCATGGATATGTGCATGTTTCTATGTTAATCCTACCTGTTTTGGCAAGACTTGCTAGTCTGAAACTGGTCTATTGTTTTTGCAACTTTTCAGACAGTATAGTGTGCGAGTGAAGCACTCGCACTCTATTACATTGCCCGAGTTCTATCTTGAGAATGGGAAAACATCTGGATGCAAGATTGTTTTTCCCAAGTAACAGTAAAGCAAGAAATATGCAAGTTTATCTATAGTTTTAAAATGTTATTGTAAATACTTATTTTTTAGACACAGAAGCCTTCACGGATCTCACTGATCTGTGAAGGCTTCTATATAACTTGTGCCTTGTAATGCTAGTCACATTAAAAGGTCTGAGTTTACATAGGCAAATACTCGAACAGATTCACATAGTGTAATAGCTTCAAACTCAAAAGTTTGCACGCTATTACATTTGCGAGTTTCGGCACCAGCTCACACCTTCGCGAGAAGGTGCGAGTTGGTTTTTTACTGAACACTCGCACTCCGTTAGATTAGGCCCATGGCATTGTATCAATTGTTTCATTATTATATACACCAGCTGTGTGTTTTAAGTAGTATGATATATGTATGTGGATAAATGTATTTATTTATTGTTTTAACAAACAGCGCTTCATTTTCTTTTATTTAGTTTTGTACATTGGGGAACTTCAGTAATCCCTTATTTGGTGCAGCAATTTGCTAGAAAATGATTATAATTCCAGCACCCCTTTCATTGGTAATTAACACCTGATTATCATCTTTTTTTATCACATTTGTGATATATCAGGATACTGGAGTGTGCTGGATAAACAGGATGCCCCATATAAATAAAAATATGTATATAGTTTTACAATAAAAGAATCATTAAGTAAAAATTGCACTTTTAAACATGTACCCATGTAAATCACTTTCATAAAAAAATTGAATACTGGTGTTGTGGGGGCAATACTATAGCAGCCCTTATTGCAACTCAAGAAGCGGAGGACCTGGGGGTCACCATTACAGTGGCTCTCCTAGACACATGGAGATCATTTGCCGAGTAGAGCAAGTGTTTGTTAAAGACCTGGAGGTCATCACTTCAGCAGTGCTGTCAAATACACAGAGATTAGTAAGCGCTTCATTATTTTGCTTATAGGTTGGAAAGTGTGGATACAAGACTTTTAATATGTGGATTGAAATTTGGTGAGAAATTTATGTCTTTTAGACAGACTGTTATATATGTGGTTTCTATTAGAATATTTATTTTATATGCATGCAGTGTTATATAGAAATCGGGGGGTTTCCCATACACGCATATTAGATTAGTCTGTATAGTCTTCTGTAGAAGGAGTTTTTTAGTACATGTTTTATTGTAACATTGTTATATCTGAAATTACATTTCATAAAAAAGGAGTTTTTGTTATTTTTGATGTCTTGAGTTTATTTTCTGCCATGTTCAGAAATTGCTAATTCCATACTATAGACATTAGCGCAAAACCAGTATTCAATTTTTTAGTTTGTGATCATTATTGGTGATCTTTATTTGGGTGTACACAGACCCATAGGTGTATGCAGCTGTCTTGATTAATATTATTATTTTTTAGCTTCTATTAGCGCCAGGCTGACAATTTCTTGTCATTTGTAAATTACTTTTATACCCCTTTTCCACAGCCCAAATAACCTGGGTTATTGCCGGATATACCTGGGTCACAGCTTGGTGTAAAAGGGTCCTTAAAAAATAACCCAAGTCAAGTGTCCAGGGAATATGGCCCTGACAGCTACCAGGGGTGAACTCGGGAAGTACTCAGGTAACTGTGCAGTGTAAACAGCGTAACCTGGATTATCCGACCCAGGTCAAGCAAAAAAGTCGCTGGAGCTTCAGTGAGCAGTCACCACCCACTTTTTATGATCTTATCTTTGTGAGCCTAAAAAAGGCCATTTCTAATGACGTACACAGGTTTTGCAGGTTCAGTGTAAACGGGGCCGACCCAGAAATAACAACGCTGGTTGGAACAATGTTTGAAAACACGAGTTGGACACAGGTTTTTGGTGGAAAAGGGGTATTAGAGACAATCAGATCTACCTTCTACCATACTACATCAGAATAACAACATGGGTCAATTGACTAGTCTGTGTCATCAGCTATGCATTTTGAAAATAATTTCTGCTAAAGTCTTATGTTATAGTCACGGAAGGTAGATAGTGGGTCAGGAAGGTCCTTATACAACGTTTACTCACATCTTTGTTAAGAAAAAGTTGCTGTACTCATTTACTAAATAAAAGATGAATATCATTTGTGTGTAATTCATATAAATCCATCAAGTTTGTCACTGTTAGTATTACGTATAAACCAAATATTAGCAATGTATGTATTCTCACAATAATTTCAATCATCAAAAAATCCCATAGACTCAACAGATGATTGGCAGTGTTTAATGCCTTACTAATCCCCATCGCTATTTCCATAGGATTAATATAAAATTTGTTAAATAATTTTGTGGAAGAACAAATTCAACACAATCCAAAAAATTCAGTGCACTAGTTCCTTAAACACATCATGTAGAAAAATATCAAAGGCATTTATATAATCCTGACTTTCTGTAACAATATATAGTGAGATATGAAAAAAAGAAAGGTTTTTTTATTTACATTTTTGGACAATTTTAATAACATCATGTACATATATGATTTTAGATTCAATGTCCAGCTTCAAAAAGTTTTAAAACTAAAATGCTTAGTTATTCCTACAGTATAATTATTTTTGAAGATTTGCTGTAATACTGTAGATGTTAATAGATGTAATAGATGTTACCTGTGGTTTGGTTCTGAAATGAGGAATTAATTGAGATGGAAAGCTGAAAAACAGGCTTCACCTGAACCTCCACAATGAGTCCAATCCTTGTCACAACATTTACAAAATATGCTGATTGCTTGTATATCATGACCTTATCTGGGAAGATACAGTAAAAGGGTTTTGAGGATTAAAATTACTCTAATGACTTCTTCCCCATCACCAGCTATATCTAATGTCACAATGAAAGAATTCATAATAAAGCATTAATATCCTAAATGTCATATTATTAAAAAAAATTGTGTGATAATATGGTTTATTTCATTTTAGGGATGTGCAGGCTCAGTTTTACTCGGATTTACTCGGTTCTTATCGCCACTTTACCGCAAATTCGGATTTATTCTATTGGCTATCCAAAACACATGATAGGCGATAGCCAATAAAAAGATCCGAGTAAATCCGAGTAAAACCGAACCCGCTCACCCCTATTTCATTTACATAATTACTGTAGAATTAATGTGGTGAAATGTAATTACTGCAAACAAAATAATCCTCAATTTAAGGGATTTTTTTTAGAAAATAGCTGACTTCTGTTACAATACTTAAAACATGTATAATATTATATATAACTGCAAATGTATTGATAAAATCTATTTGATTACACACTACCATTCCCAGCCCTGTTCACCTTAATTTTTAGGTTCAAGAAAGGTAATTTTCCCAAACACATCTTATTATGGTGGAGATGTATCAAACCTTCGAGAGAGATTAAGTTGAAAAGCTGCTTATAGCAACCAATTAACTTCTAACTGTCTGGTTGCTATGTTCAACTTCTCCACATTATTTCTTGTGAATGTTTGATACATAACCCCCTATATCATGTATTGTACAATCAGGACTGCCAAGAGCAGCCACGGGTCCGGGCACGGGCACTGAGAGGCATGGCCAAAGTTGAGGAGATGTGGTCATGCATCCTCAAAAATTCTAAAAATATATCCTGAAAAAATTTGGTCATTATCCCTGAATTAGCTGTTTTGTTTTGATATTTTTAGTTCACATTTTGTATACAATATATATCAGATATCATATATTATTTTTGTGTGACTTGCCTAGGTAGTTTAGTTTGTTAGATTTGACTACTATAGAATGTTTGATACCTATTTAACAGCATAATGGAAGAAAAATATTACTAACCGTTAATTTTCGGCAGGGTAATTATAAAATTGTTGATATACACGTTTCCACAATAACAGATTTTTATTTTCTGTGAAAAAAGCAGTAGGTAAAAGATGTTAGTGCTACAAAACACATGGTCTCGGGCTGACACGTGCTGCAAGCACCAGTACAGAGCTTTGTGTATGCTGTAGATAAAGGATTATTTCCTGTAGTATCACATATATACTGTGTTGGAGGATCATAGATAGTCTACACTAGCTGTAAAAACTTGTTTCTCTGGGAATCCTATTTTACATCAAAAGCCATTGTATTCCCCATGACATATGATGGCTACTTTTTCTTCCATTCAGAATTTCTTTTCTCACCTTTGTGATAGGGTCATCTTAACAAAAGAGAGAGAGAACACTAGTTTTCTAGCCAACAGAGAGGATATTACCTTAGTACTGTATGTTCCTAGGCTCTTGGACACGATCTAGGCCTTCAATTCCATTATAATCAGCATGGGCATTGCAAACTATCTGGAGGTACTGATTAAAGTCTTTACACAAGAAACAAATTCTGAAACATCACAACCATAGGGTACACCCAGATGGAAGGTCACAGGATGTATATACATAACTAGTAGACCATAGATATTTATTGTTTCCATTTCCATCTCACCACTCCAATAACACATTAATCCTTTACCTCTATAGTACTGCATCACTGCTGTAGAAATACATTACCCTCTCTCACCTGTGTACTCACATTCCACTCCCTCACCTCTATAGTAATACATTATACTCTCTTACCTCTGTTGTAACACATTTCCCTCCCTCGCCAGTGTCGTCACACACTCAACATAGCCCTCCCTCACCTGTGTAGAAATATTATCCCTACCTCACACCTGTTACACATTACCTCACTCACACCTGTAGTTACTTATTCCCCTTCCTCACCTCTGGAGTAACACATTCCCTACCCTTACCTCTATAGTAACACATTATCCTCGCTCACCCCTGTAGTAACACATTCCCCTCCCTCATCACTGTAGTAACACATTACCCCTGCTCATCCCTGTAGTAACACATTCCCCTCCCTCAACTTTGTTGTAACACATTCCCTTCCCCGTAGCAACACATTTAACATTGCCCTCCCTCACCTGTGTAGTAACACATTCCCTTCCATCGCTATTCAAGTAGGGGAGCCACACTAACAACCAGTGATGTTTGGCAGCACTTGGGATGACAGTTGGTGTTTGAATATCAATTGTGCTACAGCCACAATGAGACAGTCTGGTAGGACATTGCACAGGGGGACAAAACATTTTAGCCCTTTTCACCCCCTTACGAGTCGAATTTAAAAAAAATCCCTTATAGTGGGGCACCTATGTCATGGATGGCATATTCATTCCAATTTTCATGTTACTAGGTCCAAGGGTTTGGGCTGGGCGTTGGTGAGTCAGTCAGTCAATTTGATTTTATATGTAGAGATGGGTTAATTGGGAACTGCTACTATTGTATGTGTATAATTGTGAAAGCTCTCGAAAAATGAAATCTTCAATTTAAGAAGGGTTAACATTAAAATTGTTAGATGTTTAACTAGTCTTTCGTAAATTGTTATATAATGTATAACTAATTTACTGTTTTACTTATCAAAGCTTTAGTTGTGCATGAATTCAGTTTGATCTATGATATACTGTAGATAAGGTCCATCCAATCCGATCTGTGCAAGTGCTTTAAATCTCCTATAGCAATCATTATCACAATTGCCTGTAAATACCATTACAAGTGTTTCCAGTGCACTTGGATAGCCATGAGGGACATCATTCAGGCTATCTCTGATGCTGTACATCAACATACTGTAGGACTAAATATATAATGCATTAATTACTCTTGTATACCATGTGAGTGTATGTTTTTTGGAATTATTTTATTATTGATTACAGTATTACACTATATCACCCATTGGTTGTAAAGTAAAGTTAGTTCTATTGTAAATCACAGGAATATTTTTTTTATCTTTGTGTGATGTAAAGGTGAACACTAATGGTGCGTACACACTGGGCGATTAAAGTGGACGACTGAACGATAACGATATCGTTATCGTTCAGTCGTCCACTTTATCGTCCATTTTTAACACAAAAAAGATGAACGATGATGACGACGCGCGTTCCCGCGGGTCGTTCGTCATCATCGTTCATCGCGCTGACGTGCAGGCCAACCTGACGACCTCGTCAGGTTGCTGCATGTCAGGGAATGGGTGAGAGAGCCCGGCGCTGAACGATATCGCTAATGATATCGTTCAGCGGCTGTGCTCAATGTCATGAACGACATTGAGCACAGCCTGCCGGGGACACACTAGACGATATCGCTCAGGGAGCATATCGTCTAGTGTGTATGCACCTTAAGGGAATCTTCAGTGGAATGAATAGACCTGTGTCCCACTGCTATTTTCAAACATCCCTGAGGTTTGAAATACTTAATTATCATCACCATTAGGTAAGCTAATAGTAATCTTATTGCTATGTTAAAAACATTGTCAGGTCTTTTCCATGTTCCAGTATTTTTGTGCCTTGGAATTTCTCTACTCTTACATCCTAATTATGCTTAGTAAAGTTCTCTGTGAATCTCCTGACCATGCCATCTACTTGTCTGTGTACCAGTTAAATCTGAGATTACTTATTGTGAAGCCTGCACAGGAGTATTTAAATTTCAAAAATCACTGTTACCATATACAACAATTACTATTCATTTTTCGTAATAAATATATTATTAATGGGCGGTGCTACCTGAAATAAAACAGAATTCAAATGGGAAGAAAAAGGACAGTAATCCTAATAAAAGTTGAGTTTTAACTATATAACTCCCATAAGTTAGTGCCCCATTAAGGAATAATGGGCCTGATTCAGGTTGGTTCGCAAGGCTGCGTTCGCACACACCCGCTCCTATGCGAAAATTTGCAAATGAATGCGATCGCACGGCAAGTGCAGCACTACACCAAGACGCCCACCACTGTATAAAGCCGCCCACTTCACATCACATGCATCCGCAAGTCAGGGAAAATATCGGTAACATCGAATAACATCGAACCCATACACACAGGTGTGGTTGACCATGACCTGCCGCACAAACTGCTAAATTTCCTGTCGCCAACTAGATATCTGGCTACATATACAATCACAGGGGCTTAATTATGCATGCCCCTATATCAGCATTCAAACACACAGGCACGCCTGCGTTCGGCCGACCACCCCCCCTCTCCACCCTCAAATGGTCACTTCCTGTCAATCACTGTGTAATGGGACTGCGTACTTACTGCAATTGATTCTTGATCGCAACAGTCGGTTCGCGCACAGCGATGCATACGCATACGCAGAATGCAAACATCGGCCGGCTGCGTACAAACACAGCCTTGCGAACCAACCTGAATCAGGCCCAATGTCCTTTCTCTTCCCCTATTTGAATAACAGTTAAATCTAACAGTTACTGGAAGTGAGCTAAACAATCTGCCAATTGTACAGATTCACTATAATGATCATTACCTGGGTCCTGGCTCATATGGGGCACAAATTTGAGCCCAAGGCTGTGAGGCATGTTCAGTGACTGGTGTGCAGTTATTTACAGCCAGGCAAATGCCCATCACTGTGAAAGCTGGCAGAGTATGCATGACTATACATAGTACAGTATCTGTGCCCTCACATAGAATATATAAGGCTTTGTTCTAGGGAAAGAGTGTCACGATCCAGCCCTGGACCATTAGGTATGATGGCATACATGCCGACATTTCACTTCTCCTCCCTGGGAGAAGCCCGGGGAGGAGAAGCAGGTGGGAGGTGTTGGGGGTGTAGCCGGACCGATCGCGTCATTAAGCTCTGCCCCCGTGGCAATTTGCAGTGAATGGCACATATTTCATTAAGAGGGAAGGGCCAAATTATGAGATTTTCATAGAATTGCATCATTAGGTCACGCCCCCTACTCGCGAACCCGTTGGTCCACAAGAAAATTCTTATTCTGCCCACTTCACTCGGAAGTGATCAGAATGCTCTGGCTCATAAGTTTAAACAGGAGTGTAGGCACACTAGTGACAAAATAGGAAGCACAGATGTGATATGCATGGATACAGAACTGGAACCAGAGTGAGCAGCCCAGGCCCACTGAGTGACAGGACTAGTGACCTGTGAAGGCCAGCAAGACCAGGTATACACTCCAGGAATAAAGGTGACCTCCAGGACTCAGAACAATATATTATTGGTAGATGGCAAATCATAACTCAGGCCAAGAATCAGAGTCTTATGTAGTCAGAGTACAGCTTGAGGAAGCTGAAACCCAGGTACTGCTCTGACGCAAGACCTGGAACTGGAATCCAGTGAGTCAGGATAAGTAATACAGTTTACTGAACACTTCAGTGTGCAGACCATATGCTGCACACTGAACCTTAGCCCTGGAACCAGCACCCTTCTCTGAACCAGCCCAAGGCAATAGCACACAGCACAAGGAAACCAATACAAGTTCAGCACAATAGTATAACCTGAAGTGAACCACAGAGTGCAGAGTAATACTGAGTACAGGTAACTTGCATGCACTGTCCCAGCGGCACTGATGTAGAGCGGGGTCCATAATAATGACAATAACGGTGATAAACAATGACAGATGGAATGAACTGCGGCTTCTGAATGCAGCGTGGAAGCTGCAGCGTTGACAGGTTACAATGATACATAGCAGCAGATGGAGTGCAGGTAATAGCTACACACACTGGCTCAGTAACGGAGCAGGAGAGCATCTGTTATGCAGCGTTGAAGCTGCAACGCTGACAGATGACGAATATGCAGCAGATGGAATGCAGTTAATGGCTACAGAGAGCGACACTGGTAGCTGAGGATGGTAATCAGCAAGTATTCCACGAAGTAACAATAGAAGTCACAGAAGACATGATAACAGAACACAAGGAGTGAACCTGCAGCCTAGAACTATCCTGGGAAAGATGTTCAATCAATGGGTTGCCACAGGGGCTGGCTTAAATAGGGATTAGTGAATAGCCACTGGCATGACTTACCAGGTGAGCAAACAGTTGCATCAGATAATCATAGGGAAGCATCCCTGGGATGTCTTGAACACTGAAATAAATGATTGTCTTAGTCTGTAAGGGATGCTAAGACCCCGATTCATGACAAAGAGCTTGTTGAGTGACCATCAGCTGCGCCAGTTGTGTTTGTATCCTGACCCTCAGTACGACTAATGGATGGTTTGAACTGACCCTGAATGTAAAGGCAATTTCCAAACCTCAAAGTGAAAAGTTTTTCAGATCACAGATCTACATCTGTGTGAATGAAACTTGTTGTTCCCTGTAAATGTATATATCTGTGGGCTTTGATTGAGGCCTTATAGTTTTCACCAGCCCACTGGAGCTTTTTCACCGCTGAATGCAAATTATTAAGATACATTTTGGAGTAGGTGATGGTGTGGAAGGGCACACAGTATTTTCCTCTCTGGAAAAGGATTTAATTCTCTCCTACGTCAAAGGTCTTCAAGATCAGTTTGCCTCTATTTATACTATTACAATATGATGCACTTTGCACCTTACATTGGCACTTATGTGGATGAGCAAACACACAAAATTGCCACATGCAATAAAGACAGTATTAATGACCCCCCACCATGATTAATTTCATTTAAACCAAGCAGGGAAAGTTATTAAAGGGGCCTGTCCTAAGTGCCGGATTAAACCCTGTGGAGGCCCCTAGGCAGTCGAAATCTTGGGGCCCCCATCGCAAATTATCTCCTAATATATTTTTAATTTTACCAACCAACAATTTTAATAAACCGCATGTAGGTTGCACCGAAATTTTTTTACAAAGTGACAGCTGACAGAAAATGAGCTTTTCAAAGACAAACTGTAATGTGAATCTGATGTCTATGGTTTATGTACTTTATGTTGTTAATGTGTACATTACATTAATACAGTATTTTCTCTATAGAGTCTTTAATGTAAAGTTTCGCTTCTTTGAGTTGATTCATTTTTTCTATCTTTTAGGAAACAATTTAAGAAAGCTTGATTGTAATTTTCTTTCAAAATCAAACCGATATTATTTTGATCTGTTGTCACCCACAGGCCGGTGCCAATCCTGCCTATTTGGTAATCTGGCACTGGTAGTAGGCTGGATGTTTTTACTGTTTACTCCAGAACCATGTTTACAACTTCAGGGGTGCTCAATGTAGATAGTGGTGCAGGAGAGGACATTCCCAGTCCTCCATCAGGTATGGTACAATTTCACTGCTCAAATATTTAACACATAAACAAATTCACCAATACCCTCAAAGCTCTGTTGCTACAGAGTAAGGCTGATTACATATTAAGTGATATATTGGATGATATGTAGTTTTGAGGCAAACATCGCATAGTATGTACACTCAATCGCATCTTCCCAGCTGATGTGCTGCATGTCATATGGGTCACTGTAATGAACGAAACCATGCTGCTAACTGCAGCACGTAATGACACATCGCGCCATCATACAGCATCGTGCAGCGTGGACAGATGGCACGAGGTATCGCTCCAATGCGTCGTACTGTCACATCATGTAGTGTGTACCTAGCCTAAGCTGGTTAAATTGCTAATAAAGTTGTGATAATGGTGATGTTTAGTTTCATGGAATCTACATCAGAAGTTTTGTAATGCAAATCCAAGCATGTTTCCATAACCGAAAATCTTTACCATATTTTACAAAAGCGTACAGCGTGTCTACAAAACTGATATAAATATATGGCCCATATAAACATTTTTACATCGTCATTAACAATGACAGCAATTTAGGACTTTACAGTATGTCACACTTCTGATAAAATTGTGAATATTTACAAAACATAAAAAATTGTATGTGGCCCATAGCTGCAGATTCCAATGATCATCACACTACAAAACAATTAAACATAACTATAAATACAAAATAAACTTAATTTTAAATCACTTGTTTTACCCTTAAGATGATTATTTCCTATGACCTAATACTGTAATATTTCATATACAGTATCTTTTTTGGACCAATATTGCACTAATCACTGAAAATTCACTCTTGCTTACTGCTTTCCTTGAGTAACCTACAGTATGGGCTATTGTAAGGAACAGGGTTTACTTATGGTATCTGAGAAGTTTAATGTATTAGCACAGTACTTACCATCTTCCCTAAGTTGATGTAAACAGCATTCAGACAAGTGACAGTCTCAGTCATTCCACACTGCTCAATCTTGGCTATTACAGCAAATGTTCCATTATTGTCCTAATTAAGAACACAATCCAAATGCATAATAAAATGTTGTTAATTATAGGATCAATATAGAAATAAAAAAATAATCAGTTAAAATTTGGTAACATGTCAGTCTTGGAGTGATTTAATAAATTTTGAGAAGATATTTGAGAAGAGCACTAGCAAATGACAAATATTGAATAAATACACAACAATATACTGTACAGTGGTCAATTGCATTAGGAGTGAGTTGGGTCCTCCATACTATTTTCACAGTGAATTTGTACAGTGATTCTCATTTGCATTTCAATTCCAAACTTGCAATCCATTTTCCTAGAAAATGTGCAATTTTTATTTGTGCTCACCATCCTGAGCTGGAAAAATGGTAGGGAAATTATTTTTTTTAAGGTAAACATGTGCTGAATCTATGGTACACCCCACCTCATTAATAATAATGCACTAGGAGGGATTTAAATAGCATAACTCAGAGTTTTCCAAACTCCGCCATTACAGTCC
This sequence comes from Taudactylus pleione, assembly GCA_031769625.1. Classification (NCBI taxonomy): domain Eukaryota; kingdom Metazoa; phylum Chordata; class Amphibia; order Anura; family Myobatrachidae; genus Taudactylus; species Taudactylus pleione. The sequence continues at coordinate 4,808,069 of JAUIMM010000108.1, forward strand.
ATGTTTTAAGGATATCCATGCTTGAGTCCAGATGGCTAAATCAAATTGACTGAGGTACTAATTCAGTAAGTCATTTGTGCTCAAGCATGGCTATCCTTAATACGTTGGCTGTAATGGTTCAGTTTTGGAACCTTTGCTATAGGGTTTAATTTTTCAGATGATTGTCTCTATTAGGGGTCTATTCATTAAGTTAATTATCGGGGACCCGAATAATTAAAAATTTTTCTCTCCGCTAGCACTGGAGCAAGTCACCATTGCTCTGGTGCGGAGACAGCTGATCTGATAATCAGCTTTCTCCACTGAACTTTTCACTGCTTCTTTCGGAGCAGTGACACAAGTGCGCATGTGTGACCTACAGGTCATGCATGCACACAAGAGCCTCGATATCCGGCGGACGGAGCCGGACAGGGGAAGAGGGATCCAAAAGGATCTCTCTTCACAAATCGGACCTCCTTCCCATAGACAAGGAATGGGTTGCTCGCAGCGATATCTATGATATCTCCTGTTTTACCTTCTTGACAAATGGCCCGATAACTTAATTTCTACAATTGCAGATGAAAATGTTAATTTTAAGTGATGATAAATAGGTCCCTAAAGCTCAAATATGGGTTAAATTATGTCGGACAGGTATGATGAGGTGTTGTATTGATGGGAATCATTTTTGTTTTTTGTGTTTTATAACTTGCAGATGGCAGTTACAAGGATTTTGTCAAACAGCACTGAAAAAATCATATTAAACACATATTAATGTACTCCGCAATACTGCAAAGACTGTCATTTGCTGAAGAACACTTGCTCTATATCATTTTTAACTATAAATTAAAAAAAATAAAATGTGTCCATTAGCAACGTTCTACTGTATCTCAATTGCCACATTTTGGGGATTCGGAATGATTTACACTCTTTTTCAAGCACTTTTTCGCAGGTTATTTCTTGTAGAAAGATAAAGTGAGATTTCCATGATGCCTGCGAATCACCATTTCTAATTGAATTTTGCATTTGTCGCAATGATTTCAATTTTTATAAAGCAAGTTCACTTTTGCAAACTCACATCTAATTCAATTGACCCTACAGTGTTTCATCTTTGTACTTATACTTTGGGGCCCATTTATCATTAACTATTTGCACAAAGATTTAGTATCCTCCAGATGTATTATGGAAGGATATCTGCTGCAGTCTCTCCATTTCCAACAGCATCCACTACACCCATAGGTTTCTAAGAGGGTTGCAATGCTGATGGATTTCCCAAGCTCTAAAGATGGCATTGTGCTGCTGTAGCCTATTAGCTACACATAGCAAACTAACCGGGAGAGAGTTCCGGAGGAGTCCTCTCCGGCAATGGCCATTGTGCATGTGTGGTCTGTAGACCATGCATGAGCAGGAGTCCCAGCACAGGAGTGAAGAGACCACTGACACTTTACTCCGAACACATCGCAGGGACAGGCTCCTTTCAATGCCACTGTCCCTGTAGGTGCTCTTTAATACACTTAGCCGGTATGAATATATACTGCAATGCGATCATGGGCGCTGATATTGAGCACAGAATGCACTGAATGTGATCATTTATAAATTGGGACCCTTTGGAAACATGTCAAAACTAGAGATGAGCAGGTCCAGTTCTCTGGGTTTGGGATTGCACATAAGTCCCTCCCTGCGGTAATTGGCTCCATTTGCTTCACTCCAGCTGTGCTGTATGGGCTCTGCTGAATCCATCCAGGGAATGTGCTATCCATGGGCTGTGCTGTCTGTCCAGGGGCTGTGCTGTCCGTCCACGGGCTGTGCTGTCCGTCCAGGGGCTGTGCTGTCCATTCAGGGGCTGTGCTGTCCATCCAAGGGCTGTGCTGAGTCCATCTAGGGGCTGCGTGCTGAGTCTATCCAGTAGCTGTGCTGTCTGCCAAGGGGCTGTCCTGTCCATCCAGGGGCTGTTCTGTGCTTTATCCATACACTCCAGTGGTTGCTCCTGTGCTGAGTCCTGTGCTGTGTCCATCCACTCCTCTGCTGCCGATGCACCTGTCAGGTATCCATTCGCTCCAGTGCTGTTAACACTCCTGTCCGTGTCCATCTGCTCCAGTACTGCCGACTCACCTGAGTAGTGTCCATTTGCTCCACTGTTGCCGAGGCACTACTCAGGTGTCAATCCACTCCAGTACTGCCGACGCACCTGTCCAGTGTCCATCAGCTCCAGTGTAAAAAAAAATGTAAAAAATAAATAAAAAAAATTCAAAAATGTTTAAAAAAAGTTACAAAAAAAAACTTTTAAAAAAGTAAAGAAAAGTTTAAAACAAACTGAGTAAGTTAAAAAAAGTTAAAAAGTAGTTGTTTTTTTTGTACTGTATCCCAGTGTATTCATATAAATACTGTGACGCTGCAGGCCGTATCCCAGTGTATCACAGAAGTACTGTGATGCTGCCGGCCGTACCCCAGTGTATCCATATAAGTACTGTGATGATGCAGGCCGTACCCCAGTGTATGCAAACAAGTACTGTGATGTCAAAGACCGCACCCCAATGTATCCATAGAAGTACTGTGATGCTGCAGGCCATACCCCATGTATCCATATAAGTGCTGTGACGAGGCCATACCCCAGTGTATCCATATAAGTACTGTAACACTGCAGGATGTACCTCAGTGTATCAATACAAGTACTGTGATGCTGCAGGCTATACTCCACTGCCTTCACATAAGTGGTGTGACTCCGCAGTGTCATTTGCAAACAAAGTTTAAAAAAAAAGTTAATAAAAAGTAAAAAAAATATATATAATTGTTGCTGTACTGTCCATCCAGTGGCTGTGCTGTCTTGTCCATCCACTCCCTGTCCTGTCACAGACTGGTGCTGCAGTGGCTCCACAGGCCATAGCCCACTGCGGTCACTAAATTCACATATACACAGTGACATCGAGCACTGTCAGTTGAAAGAAAAAAGTAAAAAAAAAGTTTTGAAAAAAACATTTGGTTCCATTGTTACTTGTACTGTTTTGTGTGCAGTACCACATTGAGTTTTTTAACATACAAAGCCCTTTGAATCCCCACAATGTGAGCTGAGCTGCAAATTATAAAATGGACAACGGTCAGTTTAAAAGAGAAGAGCAAAAGAAACAACCAAATACTTTTGCTGCAGCTGCTGCCACCAGTCAGAAAAACGAAAAACTGACAATATGCCATTCACACCACAAAGTGGCAAAGAAAGGCTAAGGCCTTGACCTTTATTTATGAGTTGTGGTTCTGCAACTGTAAGTGAGGCATCTTCTTCTGCCTCTCATGATGATGTAAACCAATTTCACTCTAGAAGAGGTGTCAAAAAAATTCAAACCACAAAGGCACAGGAACCAACTGTGTGCTCAGAAATTTCACAAATCCCTGAGGAGAGTCTAAGTGTGTCCTTGGGTGCAATGTGTGAGCCTGACCTTTCCAATACTGTTCTCAAAGAGGAGCCTCCTTTCACTGTTTGTGCACCCTCTGGAGATGAGCAGCCTCATGTAAACATGCTGACGCAGAAATTGAGGATGCTAGTATGGAAGTGCACCAGGATGAGGGGGATATTTATGTAGCTGACACCAGTACTAATAAGTATGATGATGAGGATGTTGATGAGGATGTTGATGATGAGGCTGTTTGTGTAAGTCAGGCACCAGTGGAAACAGTTGTTGCCCATGATAAGAAAAAGCCCATCGTCATACCTGGGCATAAGATGAAAAATCCACCTCTTATGTGTGGAATTATTTCTACCAAATTTCGGACAACAATTGTCAAGCCATCTGTAGTGTTTGCAAAGCCACAGTTTGCAAGTACTGTAACAGTGAGTATGGCTATACCTGCTATACCTCAATAAACCAACACCACTGGTTATGTAACTGGGCTGTTTATAATTTGAATCAATTGCAGATGTATGCCTATGTAACTCTGCAGTATCAACACCTGCACACACATCATTTGCAGCAAAACATAGTGGCACAAAGCCTAAATATGGCACATTTCCCCCTGCAGGTAGTGTATGCAAAGCTGTACAACCGACAGTTGGACTTTCTCTCCTGTACCCCATTTCAGAGTGACTCCAGGAGAAAATGCACATTAGCTCTACATGTAATTGTGCATGTCTTCCTTTAATAATTGCATAAGTTACACAGGTACACTGGCACCAGGAAGCAAGGGTAGGAATGTAAATGCTGGGGAAATATGGGAGGACTGTGCATGGATTAAAATTCAATTCCTTTAGTGGCTCATCAATACTTAGATGACCCTTGCTGAAATCAAAAGTCTGACTGATATGATTTATCACATGTTGGCATCTAAGTGCAATATTAGTATTTGCCTTCCAATACGTCTGTACTATGCTTATCAATATATACCAACGATGTCAGACCTTTTAACATTATGAGTGATGTTATTCTTGCTAACATTCCTGATGTTCCTTGGACACCTCAAGGCAGCGGCATGGGGAATATGGGTAAAGCATCATTAAAAATAGGCATAGTATAGGCAGGTCAAGCATGGCTTGGACAGATCAATGCGTGGCATCATTTGTCTTGATTTTACAATTGGAATGTTTTCAGCTATGTTTAAAAGCAACTGAATGATGGAGAAACCTGACTACTCTGATCTTGAAAGACTGAATGATCAAAATATAAAACTGGGGATTCATTTTTCAATCATCAATGTATTTGCAATCATTAAAGAGGAATATTAGTTCCACCATCACCAAGATTTAACTTTGCCACCATATATACATTATAGAATTTTTCAGATAGAACAGCGTGAACAATTTACAAAGTGCTGAGCATATATTCCATACCTAGATCCTGCCTTACTTTCTGCAGAAGACACAAAGGGACAATGAAGCCTAGGGACTTCACAGAGAGGAGGAACTGTCCTTTAATGCATGCTTACCACATATTGTCATACCTTGGACATTACATATTGGCAATTGCCATGAAAAGTGTATTGTTTGTCATCAAATGTACTGATGTGGGATCCTCCTTTCAGACTGCAGCTTCCATAGCAGGCAACTTGAGTGCATACCCATTGACCCAAAATGCAAATGCTGCAAGACAGTGTGGACATTAAATTGTTATGAAAAATATATTGAATTAGAAAGACAAATTACTAGTGCAGATGCTAAACCTCTGACCATAAGTGAGAGGGGCATCCCTATTCAGCTAGTCACTATGGATCATTGACTAACACTCAATACAGACAATACTGTGATAATAAACCAGTTGAATAAAAGAAACACAGAGAATTATCTCACCAAGGTGCTAACGTGACTCAAATTTCCTTGCTAAAATAATGTTGTATATCTAATACTGAAAAATTGGTTGCTGCTACTAAACATAAGGAGCTGACCTTACATGGAAATTTCAATGAAAAAGATGCAAAAAGGAAGAAGCGCTAACCAAAAATTAGTATCCCAATCTTTAATAAATAAAAAACATATATTAAAATTTGATAAATTAAATAAATTTAAAATAAACTGAGTAAATAACACAATCATTGAGGTTCAAATAGACAATATTACATTCTATCTCCCATTCAAATAATCCAATCTGAGACCAATGAATTATAAAGAAAATTCTTAGATCTTGTGATATTAACAAAGTCGTCCAATTGCTAGAGTAATAAAAGATCCCTTAATATAGGAAGTTAGTGGGTGTGCACACCATTAATTAGATTTATGGGAATTTCTCATGAAGGCTAAATTTGTGCCATTTCCTTTTCCTTGATGCGGTCTTTCAGCACTGTGTTTGTAACAATGCGGATACAATAAGAAACAAAACACTTGTAATGTTTCAAACTGCTTGCAACAGAACCATTGGTGTGATTAGTTCCTCCTGCAGCTAATTACCAAGCCGCAGTCTCTGTAGTGAACACTGATGTGGATAAGGTTCTTAATGTAATGAGATTCGCCTTAAACTAGAAAGTTCTAAGCCTAATTCCTGCTCAAATTATTGTCCTTATTCAACTGATAATTGTCAGCTAGATCCTCCAAATCCTTCAATACCATATTATTGAAAGTTTCAACAAAATTTCCTTTACAAAATGTGGGATTAAATGTAGATGTTGGCTTCAAATTACTGTGTAAAAAGGAATTGTTAGAAGATATAGTTTGTTGAGCTTCAAAATTCCTTGAAGCCACATCATTTTTCAAAAAGTAACATTTTAAGGTTAAATTTCTGGTGTATTTATGAACATCAATAAAAACATTGAATGGATCAATATTTTTTGATGGAGCAAATCCTAATCCTTTTTTGAGTAGAGATTCATGGGATCGGTTTAGCTGAAATTACTTAAATTAAATATTCCGGTACTTAGTTCTACCTTATTTTCTTATTGGATTCATAAATTGAAGACCCTTTTCCCAATGGGCTTAAACATAGATATTGATTTGGCCGCCTTTCTGTAAGGAACACTACATTCATACTGGTTTTTAGTTTTTGGCTTGTATTTCATGGATAAATCATGTGATTATATTTTCGGATCCTCATTATGCTATATTGATTTGATCTATGTGGGACCATTATTGCATTTTGTATTACACAATTTTTTCATGCATTTTATGTTCTTCATATTTTTCCTTTTCCATTCTTTTCCCAATTTCTTTTCTTCTTCCTTTTTTCTTGTATTCACATAGTATACATGTTATGTGCATATAGAATTATATGTACAGGTAGGGTTTAGTACATTTATTTTAAGACACTGTATTATAGAGTCACTAATTTATATAGTATAATTACATATTAATTATATTATTATATTCACGTAATTTATACTTCATGTTAATGTCACACATATTTGAATCCCTTATGTATTAGTATTATTATTGTACTATCATTTATTTAGATTATTCACATAAGTGACATTTAATTAGGATCTTTCCTTCTGATAAGTCTATGGAGTTGGATCACAATGTGTGGTGTGGCTCCATAGTCTCTAGTGTCACATTTTTCTGATTTTAATATTGGGTGTTTTATATACACATGAAGTCACCTGTTTATTGTTTCTATGGATACTGATTGCGCTGATGGCTTATAGACTAGAGTGCTTAAATTATTATAATATTTTTATTTTTTTTTATATATATATATTTTTATATTTTTTTATTATTTTTTTATCATATTTTTATTATATTTCTATAAGATTACAATAGGTGGGGTAGTTATGATATCTAATATCTACACAATGATAGCAATATAGTAACTAAAGATGTGATTCTAATAATCTATTGACAGGCTTTATGGAGTTTTTTATTATGCTGGTGAGATGTGGCTACCTAGTATTCAGGACAAGCGCTCCACCCATTAGAGTGTTGGGCATGTCTTCATACAATTATGAGGTCATTTGTCTATTATTTCCATGGTTACCAACCGCGCTGAGGGTTTACATACCACAATGCAGATCGGAGTGCTTTTTAACAACAGCTTCAGTGTTATACAATTAGGTGGTTGATCCATATAGATATATATATATTTCTTGGATATATTTTTCATGAGGTTTAGTTTATGTGTGTGGGGTGTGTTTACCCGGTATCCAGGACAACGGCTCCACCTATGGGATTGTTGGGCGTGTCCTTTTACATATGTATGAGGTCACCTGTCTATTGTCTCCATGGCTACCAATCGTGCTGATAGTTTACAGACCACAGTGCTGATCGGAGTGTTTAAAATGGGTTCAGTTTCACACAATCAGGAGGGCTATCCAAGCAGTTATCTTTGTATGTGTCTATGCATGAATCTTACCATGCTGATTACTCTCTCTGCTGTTAATTATCTAATTTGTTAGCTCAGCTCTTCCCATTTTCTTATGAACTTTTGGGATTAATTTTAAACATTGTTTAAAACACTTATATGTTGTTCTTTGATATGCAGTATGTCTTATATTTTTTTTCTATGTATTTTGATGTATATTTTAAGTTAATTAACCATATGTCAATCATCATTTGTCTGAACCTCAGTCCCTTATTTAAGGGCTGAAAGGTTCATTTCCAAGTTGTCAGCCTAAGGAAGCAGACACAGGGTCTGTGAAAAACGTTGCAGCTATTGGTGCCTTCTTCACTTTTTTTACATTATGGTTTGGCACTATTTATGGTTATTTTATCATTTATAATTATATTATATTTTATATTTTTATTGATTTTTTTTTGTATGGCCATATATGAAATTATTTTAATGGAACTTAAATAAAATAATTTTTAAGAGATATATATTTTTTCATTACCGATGGACATCGGGATTTAAAATGAATGTCTAAGGAGCTTATGTAATTGGAATAAGGTGAGCAGCATATTATTTACTATTATTCTGACTTGATGACAACTGATTTGCACTATGGAGGCATGTTTCATTTTCTTCACATAACGACTACTGTCAGGATTTGAGACCCATCCAGATCGATTCATCGTTGCTATTGCAACCACTGTAGGACCATGGTGTTGATTTGTGTCCACTGTACTGATCTCACCTATAAAGGGTGAGTATATGTCTATATACTTTCTTTTTTGGTTTTTATGACTATAAGCAAGATGACTAGGAGACTACATATGCAGTGTAATGATATGGAATGTATACACAGAGAATGGCACTAGAGTCAGTATACAGATGCTGTACTGAATACACATACTGGTCATCCAATGCAGGATAGACACAGGAGAATGGCACTAGGAGTCAGTATATGGATGCTGTACTGAGTACACATGCTGGTGATCCAGATGCAGGACTGGTGCAGAAGTTGTTAAACTGGAGTTTTAGCACAGAGACAGGTGCTGACATATACAATGGAGAACTAGACACTGATTAGTGATGAAGTAATTAAACCGGAGTATCAGCACAGAGACAGGTGCTGACATATACACAGGAGAACTAGACACTGATTATTGCTGAAGTAGTTAAACTGGAGTTTCAGCACAGAGACAGGTGCTGACATATACACAGGAGAACTAGACACTGATTAGTGCTGGAGTTTCAGCACAGAGACAAGTACTAAAGAAATCACTAGAGGAGTCTGATCCTGAGAAGCACTGGAAGGAGTCACTGGAAATAAATGGTATAAAGTTAGGAACAAATCCAGATACTAGGATATAACACTGGTAGGAGAGAACATGGAACGTGGAAAGCTGCAACGGCTAGTAATCTCAGTCACTGGGAAAGCGAAGTTGAACAGCAACTTCCTGTTCCTGGAGTCAGACTAAATACCCTTAGGTAGTTGGTCACTGGATCAGAAGATCAGCTGAGTGACCGCAGGACTACCATTGGGAGAGACTAGTCAGGTGATATTGACCAACAAGGCTGCTCCCATGCTGCCACCATGGGATCCAGGATTCATGCACGGAAGCCCTAGCAGACCCCAGGGAGAATACTTAGCCCACCACTAACCTCCACTCCTGGCGACTGGATACCTAAGCTCAAGGACACTAGTGCAGTGGTGAATAGCGGCCGATCCCGAGCCACATCCTGACAATGTAAAAGCTGAATTGTCTGTATATATTTTGTTGTCAATACATTTTAGAACTTTCTCAATGACAATAAAGTTGAATTAAGTGATTAAAAAGCTCCACATCTGTCATTTAAAAGTTAAAAAATGTTATTCTTTTTATGTAAATTGTTTCAAATAGAAGTGAGAAATTATAAATGGATATATATGGCTATAATTTTAAATTGTTGCCACTAATGCATGAAGTGATCTGTAAACATCTAATTAGAAACGACTATCTAGTGCTGCTATGTTCATAATCATCATCATCATCATTATGATCTAGCACCAACCCACCAGCACCCAAAAGAGATATGAATCCTTTGAGGCGTATCTGGAGATGTCTTCAAGTCTACTTAAGCCACATTTACATGAATACCCCCTTACTGTACTCAGCCTATGCTTGTCTGCCTCCATCCTTATCAGTTCTTATATCTCTAGAGGCATAAGTAGACAATCGGTATATGGGCTATCTGTAAGGTGCACATAAATCTGCATAAGGATGTACTGTATGTGTACAGTAGCTCTTTTATCTGGCATACTTGCACTGTACAAAAATGCAGATTTTCTGTAAAAAATAAATGTATATCCAGCTCTTCATAATCCTCTATATGAGGTTCTATCAATATATAGTAAATGGGGTGTAGTCAGGATATTTACTAGTTACTTTGATGTAGCCATTATAATACAGGGGTATTTGATTTGTATTAGTATTTGAATTGAACTGATGCAAGTGTGATTTCCACATTGTGAATTAATTAAATGTTGTGTTTGCAATATGGATATCATATATCCAGTATAGACTTAGATGCAATGTCATTAAATTGATATTGACAGTTTTATAATGCAGTTATTATATACAGGTATGCAGGCATTTTCTATCTTTTTGTCGGTAACTAGGACTTTGGTCTTTGCTTAGGGGATTAGTAATACCTGGAGAATTGCAGCTATTTGTACTTGTTGAACATTTATACCCATTGAGACATTGGGCATGCAAATTAGTTATACAGTACTGTGTCTACTTTGGTCAGCTGAGAAATAACTCATGCAATGGAGGAATTACTTTTCACTTGCTGCAAACTTCAATAAAGTCCAGGAAATAGGAGTGTTATACTATACCATTTCTGGCAAGTGGCTGAATAGAATTCTCCAGGTTTGAATATTTTCTCATTGTGAACACATGGACAGAGATTTTGTTTCACACACTTCTTGTTATTGTTCACATCATCCAAAACGGTTCCTACAATATAGATAAGTCTTCAAGTAAATAAATAGTGAAACAAGGACACACACTACTGTAAAGGAAATGGTAGGAATATGGTATAAAGTAACAAGCACTTCCAATAATGTATACTATATTTTCACACATAGGGGGGGGACCCTAGTAGGGACACTGGAGGCTAGAGGAAGTATCTGAAGAGCACACTCTGGTACATGATATGAATTATATGTCATTATGCTCAAATTTTGATATACAGTTTGGTAGTCTTAAGTAATTTGTCCTGATATAGAATTGAAACTGGGCCTGAAACAATAGAATAAAAAAAATGGATCAATATTCAACTGAATTATGTATAACCTTCTATAATCTTCCTGTTTGGTTCAGCCCAATAGATGACCAGTGTGCAAACCTTCAAACATTTTTAAATACCAAAGCAGGAAAAAATAGGCCACAACTCCATTCCACCCAAACTCCACCTGAATTCACTCAAACTCAGCCTTAATTCACTCAAACTCCACTCCGGTCTGGCAAAAATTACTATTTTTTGCCAAAATTCCCCCCCACCAGGTTTAGAGATCTCGAATGAGGACGGTCCCACAAAAATATAAACAATTGGGAAGTATGTGTGTGGCTTAATTAGTTGTAGATCTGATATATTTAATCTATATTTATTGTTTTACCTGCAGAGAGAAGGAGGTTTAAAGTATTGTATTATTTTTTCTGAAGAAGGACAAGGTTATGTTTTGGAAATTTGAGACTTTGTGACTCTGGTGTCACTTTGCAGCACTGTAATTTGGTTAAAAGTGTTACTGCCAGGGTGGGTTCCCCCTTTGTGAAATCAGCCTAACAATCTTTGCTATTTTTCTGCTCTAATTATGAAACCTTGTTTGATGACTACGTAGGAGATTCATCAAACCTTGTAGAGAGGACAGTGCAGGTACTGACTAAAGCAACCAATCAGATGCTAGAAATCAGTTTATAGAATGTAGTAGATAAATTATATCCATAAGCTGATTGGTTGCTATGGGCAACAGATAAACATATACTCTAGCCTCTAGAAGATTTCATAATTCTTCCCCTTAGTCAGTAAAACCATAATCAAATAGATCGCCGGGTGTTTCACCAGATGTACCCAGTTTCACCTTGATAGACCTTAGATATTTACTGTTTCCATTTCCATCTAATCAATCCAATAACACAATCCTGCACCTCTACAGTAATGCATAACTGCTATAGTAAGACATTACCTTACCTTTCCCTGCATCGCCCATGTTGTAACACATTCGACATTTCCCTCCCTCACCTGTGTAGAAATAAAATCCCTCCCTCATACCTGTAGTAAGACATTACCCTCACTCACACCTGTAGTAACTTATTCCCCTCCCTCATCTCTAGATTGACACATTCCCCTCCCTCACCTCTGTAGTAACACATTTCCCCACTCACCCTGTAGTTACCCATTCCCCCCACCTCTGTAGTAACACATTCCCCATATTGTAACACATTCCCTTCCTTCACCTGTGTAGTAACACATTTTCCTCTCTCACTGTAGCAACACAATTTCTTCCCTCAATATTCAAATAGGGGAGCCACCAACTTCCAATGATGTTTGGCAGCACTTGAGATGACAGTTGGTGTTTGAATATGAGCTGGTTTCCGGCATGATGAGAGTCAGGCAGGACATTGCACAGGGGGGGGAAACATTTTAATCCTTTTCACCCCCTTAGGAGTTGAATTAAAAAAAATCCTTTCCTCCATGGTTTACGTGTTTCTAGGTCCAGGGGTTTGGGCTGTGCATAGATGAGTCAGTAGGTTAGTCAGTCAGTCAGGACATCTGATTATATATATTCCATAGACAAAAAACCTTATGGTTTCACATGTCCCATTAAGGCTTCTTAGACATAATCTGAAATTTCACAAAACCTATTGAATTTCTGCCACAAACTTAAAAAAGCAATGAAATTCCGATCATTACGGCTGATGCCTTAATGGAAGTGTTTCTTGCATAATACAGATATGGTTTGCCATCACAGCCTGTGGTTAACTGCAGATTCAGCACTCTCAAAGAGTGAGATTGGGGTCACTCCCAAAATGGGGAACTGCTGCTCATTGGAATACATACATGCAGTCTATGCTACTGAGGTCTGAGAAGTTATGTTGCACATGCATCCCACTCAGTGCCCACAATCTTAGTATTCATTCACCACAACAATCCCACTAGGTTCCACCATCTGTCTCTCTCCATACATCCATCTCATTCAGAATACACATTCAACTCCCTAATTTCTAAAACTCTGTCTATGCATGTACACTATCTGCGCCTCCTTTGTGCTCTATGTTCCCCATTCCCTGCAGCTGTGTGGTCTCCTAACTGTGCTAGTTCTTTATTCCCTCATCTGCACCAATCTGTCTTTCCCCATCTGCACCACCCTGTCTTCCTGCATCCTTGCCACTCTGTTTTCTTCCATTTGCACCACTGCCTTCCCCCCCAGCCATGCCGCTCTGTCTTCCTCTCATCTGTGGCACTCTTCCTTCCTCCATCTGCACCACTCTGTCCCCCCCAACCATGCAACTCTGTCTCCCCCCACCTGCACCATTCTGTCTACCTCCCCATCTGCACCAATCTGTCTTCCCCAATCTCTACTGTTGTGTGTTCTACCATTTGTGCTAGTCTATATTTCCTCATCTGCACCAATCTGTCTTTACCCATCTACACTGCTCTGTCTTTCCATGTTCATGCCACTATGTACCCCCCATCCACATTGCTCTGTCCCCCCAAACCGTGCCACTGATTTCCACGCTTCTGCATCATTTTTTTCCTCCCCTTATCCGCACCACTGTTTTCCACCCATCTGCATCACTCACCCCCTCTGTACTGCTTAATCTTTCCCCCTCTACATGACTTTCTGTCTCACCCATCCACGCTGCTCTGTCTCCTCCCCCCATCCACACCACTCTTATCCCACCTGTGCAGCTCTATCTTCTGCTCAGACCTCAGTTGCATAGACTGCATGTGTGTATTCCAATGAGCACACAATGCTGTAAATTAGCAGCTCCACCATTTTGTGAGTGACAGCAATCTCACTCTGTGAAAGTGATGAATATGTAGTTAACCACAGGGTGTGATAGCATACCATATCAGCATTGTGCAATAAACACGTCCATGAAGGCTTCAGCCTTAATTATCTGAATTTCATTGCTTTTTTAAGTTTGAGTGGCAGAATTTCAATAGGTTTTGTGAAATTTCAGATCATGCCTAAGAAGCCTTAATGGGACATGTGAAACCATAAGGTTTTTGTCAATGGAATTTCATAACTTTTTTAAAATGTATTAACTATCAGGGTTTGAAGGAGCAAACTGGGCCACCTGCAGGGGAGAAAAGCAACAAAATGGTACATTAGGGCAGGTGGAGGAAGGCAGGCACACAGGAGGTGTTTTGGGGGGCACAGGGAAAGATGGCTGTAGCAGCAGGCTGCAGGAGTACGGGGCAGTGGCAGCAGCAGGGGGGTGGAGCAGTGTCAGCAATAGGGCAGTGCACAGGGGCATCAGTGCATGACAGAGGGGCTCACTGGCGCTGGGCATGCATCTGAGAATATAAAATCAATAAGACACAGATGCATGGATGTATCAGTGAGATCCATCTATGCATCTATGTTAAAAATTGAATATGTGTAAAATAAAAAAGGACATGACCCCCATCCAAAGAACAACCAGCACATGCTTGTTACTGCCAGTCCTGGTTGTGAAAATACATGGGACAAAAAGCGTAGGGGTCCCCTGCATTTAGCACAACTAGCACCGAGCTTTTAGAGCCAGTCCTGGTTGTCAAAATACAGGGGGCAAAAGACATAGGGGTCACCTGTATTTAGTACAACCAGCACTAGGCCCAGCCAAGCCAGTCCTGGTTTTGGAAATACAGGGGCCAAAAAGCATAGAGGTTCCCTGTATTTTCCATAACCTGCACTGAGCTCTTTCTAGCAGGGGGCTAATGCCACAGCGAGGGAAACCTTTCCTCCGGGTCACCCAGCTGATGCATCATCCATGACCACTAGTCAGCCTAGGCTGGGGATCCCTGTGGAGAAGAGGATCCCACCAAAAAAGTGATTCCTGTCACCTGGGCTGAGAGCCCAGGGCTATCCCTGGAACCCCTGTGATTTGGGTGCCAGGTTGATTGTGGAAAGTGGCCCCCTCCCCCTAAAGCACAACCAGCCTCGGGCTCTTCACTGCCAGCACTGGGAGTGAAAATTTAGGGGACAAATGACATAGGGATCTCCTGTATATTACAGAACAAGGACTGGGCTAATCAGAACCAGTCCTGGTTGCCAAAATACAGGGGACAAACAATATAGGGGTCCCCTGTATCCAGCACAACCAGCACTGGGCTCTGAGCTGGTCCTGGTTCTGGCAATACAGGTTACAAAAAATGCGTAGGGTCCTCCTGTATTGTCCAGAACCAGCACCAGACTTTTTCTAGTGGGGGACTAATGCCACAGCCAGGGGAGCCCTTTCACTGGGTCACCCAGCCAAAGCATCAACCCTGAACACTAGTCAGGCAAGGACAAGGATCCCTGGGGATCTGTTAACCCCCCCAATGAAGTGGTCCCCCTCTCCAAGGTAACCCCAGGTCTGGACTGATGGCCGAGGACTATCCCCAGCACCCTTGGGTGGTGGGTGCCAGGTTGATTGTGTAATGTGGTGCATTTGAAAGTATATTGTTTTTTGCAGGTAAACTATAGGTCCCAGCAAGCCTCGCTCGCATGCTGGTACATGGAGAACCACAAGTACCAGCAAGCGGGGCATTTAGGGCCCACTGGTACCCGTAGTAAACCTGTAAAAGAAATATTAAGATAAACAGACTACACCGATTTGAAATATTAAGATATACAGACTACACCGATTTTTTTAAAAATAATTTGCTTAGTCTGCACCTTCACCTGGGGGGTGGCAGCTTTTAAACTCTTTTTCGTGGCTGCCGCCACCCCAGGACTTTGGTGCTGGTGGCAGCCAATTAGCTCTTTTGTGTGGTTGCCACCTCCCTAGGGCTTCTGGTGTCCTCTTCACTTAGTGGGTGGCAGCCTGTGTCAGCTCTTTTGCATGCCCACCGCCTATTAGGTCTTTGCCTGGTGGGCACCAACCTGCCAGGGCTTTGGCGTCTACACCTGACAGGTGCCAACCCACCAGGACTTCGACATCTTCACCTTGAGGGTGGCAGACAATTAGCTGTGTCAGCTTTTTTGCATAGCTGCTGCCCACTAGGATTTCCAGCATCTTCACCTAGTGGGCGGCAGCTTGTGTCAGCTCTTTTACATGGCCGCCGCTCACTAGGACTTCCGGCATCTTCTTTCTTCTGGAGATTTTGACAGCTCCCTCTCCGCCCTTCGGACTGCCATGCCCCTGCCATGTGCTGGCTTATATAAGCCAGCTGAGGGTGCGGGGGAATGACGTTGCAAGCTGTGATTGGCTCGCGGCGGTCCTCTTTGAATCTCAAAATGGCGCTATATTTAAACTTGTTTAAATATTGGTATAAAACAAAAAAGGCTGACATAGAATACAGACTAAATTATGGAGACACATACTGTATAACCAATTTACGAATATAGAAAATACATAAATATCATAAAATAGATGTAACAGATAAAATCGTGATGGACGATAAAAGAACGTTAATGGTGATTAAATAATTTCAATAATTAAAAAAAATGTGTAGCACAAATGTAAAAAACAAAATGAAAGTGCATGGTAAATAAAATATAAAGCCTGCAGGCAAATGGGTAAAATATTTTTATAAAAATGACTTAATTGCAAAGTCTGTATAAAGATCGTGGGGAATAAGTGTTTTTAGATCATGAATATACTGTACCTCATTTCACTTTGTGCTAACATAGTTTCAGTGTATAGGTATATACATGACTATTAAGTATTTTTGATTATGAAATAATCTCTCTATTTTTTTTTACTAACTGGAATGAGAACCTCTATAAGTGGTATTACTTACCTATAATATTTCCTATCAGCTCCCGTCTATGGCCCAGTAGTCCTCTCATTTACTGTCCTATGCTTTGAAGGGCAAGGCGGTGAAAAGTAGAGATGAACAGTTGCAACACGGAAACTAAATTGGCTGTTGTTTCCAAGGGTTACTGTAATACGTATGTCTCTCACTCCCCACCCTATGCCCTCTTGCAAAATATGGAGCAGCAAAGCATAGTGTAACATGGGTCCTCTATATCCTGACTTTCATTCTTCCTTACTGTACGGTATAAAACCTAGTGCATATTAATGTGATTTATTGCAATTAATTATATGGTTACAGAGCAATTCATATTCATGAGAGCAGTGATCGCAACATTGACATACTCCATTCCTGGGTGTATTTTATAATTGTATTTGTGTTATATATGTATATGTAATTATATGTATGTATGTAGAGTTTAATACTTTTTGTTATATTTCGCTGCCCCAAGAGGGACGACCCCTCACACCTCCTTTTGTATAAATTACACGCCTTATCCTATTTTTTCTGATGTTTGTTTTGTAATTCGATTTTAATATATATTTGAAGCAATAAAGGTTATGTTTTAAGTGACTGTTTGTTCTTTATAATATTATTGTTAACTCTGAGCAGCACCACCACTAATTCATTGATGAATATATTGTCTAAATAATTATGGAAAATATGTCCTCAGTCTTACTCTTTTCTGAAATTAATGTAGTAGTCATATCAGTGCGGTGGTATTTTTCCTTGATTCTTTCCCTTTTCCTTTAGTTCCTAAAACAAGGTTTCAGATGATGCCTGACTGTGTTTGGCCCGCAAGAGGCATTCTAATGCATGAACATCAGTAGCAAGACCACCATTTGCAAACGTAGGCCAAAGCCTGAGTCTTTCTTTGCCACTGTGTGTGGTGTGGTGTACTTTATGGAATATTGTCAATTTTACATTTTATAGCAGTAATTTTACCCTTTCTAATTAGAGGTGATGTTTTCTTTAACATTGGGAAATATTGTTTTGATTTCAGATGCCCTTTCTTAAACTTTATTTCCTATGGACCACCTTTAGTAGATGTGAAGTTCTTCTATGACTGCTGGCAGCAGCCGCATTATTAGTACTGGGTTGCTGTCCCTGCTCTTCTATTGACTGATCCATATCGACTCACAGCGATCCTGTTTAAGCTTGAAATCCTAATGACATTTTTTAACAAACAAGTGTTATAATAAAATATTTTAGCTGTGCCTGATCACACAACAAATTGCCTCACGCTAATAATGACGTTTTATTTTTTAACACACAAGATTTCTATTAAAATTTTTTAATAGTGCACAGCTCCCCTAGTATAAGCCGGATGGCAACCTAATAATGATGTTATATTTTTGAACACACAAGTTTTATATTAACATTTTCTAAAGTACCTGAACACACAACAAACTGCCTCACAGTGCTCCTAGTATTTGGGTGGCACCCTAATAGTTATAATGACATTAATAGTTTATTTTTGTTTAAGTAACACAGTGCTGCATTCCACTACTGTGAAGTTTTTTTGTCTCACAGTGCTGCAGCAGCATACAATGCCTCTACAGTGCCCCTTTGACACAGTGCTCCTAATCTATTTTTTTTTAGAAAAAAAGTGCCCAAGTAGGCTTCATTTAGTAGCAAATAAAATACAACACAGTGCTGTAGTCCACTCATATGGCATTTTTTTTGTGCCTCACAGAGTGCTGCAGCCAGCCCACAGTACACAGGCCCTGATTCATTAGCGATCGCTATTGGATATACGCACGCAGATGGACAATTGTTGCGTACTGCGCATGCGTATACAGAAACCATACAGACTCATCACAGAGTGATTGACCAGAAGTGAGTGTTTGGGGGTGTTGACGGGGGCTGGTAGGCAAAACGCAGGTGTGCCAGTGCATTTGAATGCCATTACAGGGGCGTGCATAAATTGTCCACTGCGATGACATATGCAGCTTCAGCTCTCACTGCATGCGACTTGGTTAGCAATTTCTTAGTAAGGTCAAGCCTGTTGTGATTGTGCTTGAGGGGCCGATGTTACTCGATGTTCCCGATCTATACGCAGGACTGAAAGCAGTGGTGGATCCAGGGGGAAGGGCAATAGGGCGATCGACACCCGTAAAACACAACCCCAGCTCCGCCCTCCTACTCTACCTGTAGGATGCACAGCAGTGCAGATGTGGGAGAGCAGAGCCAAGCATGGTTAACCTGTGGACAGCAGCCGAGACCTACCCGCAGCAGTCACAAGCACAAGCAGGCAGTCAGCTGTTAGCCCAAGGTACCCACGCTGGCCAGAGAAGGGGGAGGCGTGACATAGGATTTGTAGTTTTTCTTATACTGCTCACACTCTGACCAATAAAAGATAAACTACAAATCCCATGAGGCATTGCCAGCAGCATGAAAAGTCTGCGAAGTTGCTACATTAGAGCTTGAGCACTGGCATGCCTTGTCTCCTGGAGTCCTGGTTGGTGACATGGATGGATGAAAGTTCTTGGTGAAGCTCCTGCAGCCTGGCACAGTAACCCAGCTGATAGAGAAGGTGGTTGTCACAGTCTGGAGAGCAGCACTGTCACACTGTAAACTGTGTGCATAGCTAAAAGCAGTTACTGCTAAATTGCTAATAGCTCCAGCATGGTTCTTGTTGTTGTGCTTGGAGGGAGAAACAGCCTGTCACATTTAGAGGCCTCTTTTATTACTGTTAACCCCTGGCTGGATAATTGCTGAATTGTAATCCCACTAGCCCGCAACCCTCCCATTTCCTCACCAGGAAAGCTGGCAACTATAGATGCATTGGGTGTACCACCTGTAGTTACCTTGAAATAGGTAACTCATTTGCACATCCAAGATAGGGCAAAATCTTTCAAATAACATGCACAAGTCGCTACGTTGTATATTACATCAAATGCCCTTGTAGCCTACTGTATGTGGGCAAAACCACTAGACAATTGAAAGAACGGATGTCTCTCTCAACACAAGTCCAGCATACGAGCAGCTATTGAAGGAAAGAACTCTGGGGGTCATTCAGACCCGCTCGCGAGCGAAGGTCGCTCGCTAGTGGGTCGATGTTGTGCGAATGCGCACGACGGAGGGAGCTCCGTCGTGCGCATGCACGAGACCCAGCGAGCGCCGAGAAATACGTCGCTCGGGGTCTCGCACCAAAGGGGGTGTGCTGTCAATGGTGACTGACAGCACGCCCCCTTTGGTGGGCGTGCCAGGGCGTGGCTGCCAGATGGAGGCGTTCCCATGGGAGTCCGGCCCCACTGACATCAGTAATGATGTCGTGATTTTGGCTCTGATAGAGCCAAAATCACTCCTGGGCTTGCGGAAGCGAGACCCTACCGCAGGGTCTCGTCGCAAGCCCGAAAGACCATCGCAACCATCATCATGGACGCTCGCTATAGCTGTGGGTGGTAACCCACAGCTATGCGAGCGTCCATGAGGATGCTCCAAAAACAGGTAGGAGGGCCCTGATTCAGAGCGAGCGCTCTGGTCAGAGCGTTCAGCTCTGAATCAGGCCCTCTGACCAGCCAGTGGCACGTCACTTCCGAGATTTTCAATACAATCTTGCTTCTATCCGGTATAAAATTATAGACTGGATCCCACCCAATCCAAGGGGAGGCAATTGTGGACGTGTGTTATTGCAAGCAGAAGCTAAATGTATACATATCTTACAAACTGTTCACCCGCTGGGCCTGAATGAAATTCTTCCTCTTACCCATAGTTGCCGACTTTCTGGCTGCTCCTTCCATGAGGGAGCAGCCAGATCGGCAGGGCAGTGGGGGGCGGTGACCGAAAAAGGGGGCGTGTCCGGACGGGTGCATGACATTTTTAGGCATCACGGGGGCGGGGTCACGCGATCGCGTCATTTTGGCCCCGCCCTCGCTACACAATGCCGATAATACAGGCATTGTGAGGCAGGGGGCGGGGCCAAAATGACGCGAATCGCGTCACTGGCTGCCCTCGCAGTGGGGGTTAGGAGTACATTGTGGGGGATATTAGGGGGATCGGCCTCCGCCGGGAGGCTTGCCTGCCTTTCCGGGGGGGCGGGAGCTGCACCCGATTATCGGGAGGCTCCCGCCCAAATCGGGAGGGTAGGCAACCCTGCTCTTACCTGCTTGTTGTAATTTTTGCCTCCATAGTTCCTTTTTCAATCTTTTTTTTTTTTTGAATGTGCATTAATAATAGTTTTCCATAGCGGTCACCTAGTTGGTCTATAATATCAGTATTGCCATTACGCCCATATATAGTATGATTATAGCAAGCTGGACAACCTGTGTATTACACCTCCAGGTTAGTCCACAACGCTTGCAACCAGGCATTGTTATTGTATAGCCCCATACATTGTTTACTATGCATTTAAATCATTTTTAATTATTCTATTGTATAGGTGATATTATCCATATTTCCCCAGTAGTTTGTTACACTTAGGCCCTGATTCAGAGCCGCTCGTAAGCGGCCGCTCGTTCGCACTGACCGATGTTCGCACATCTGCGCATGCGTACGGATTTTAATACGCATGCGTGAACCAATCAGTGCGGCCGAAAATCGTTTGTTCGCTATATAGCGAATGCCTGCTATTTTGAGTGACAGATGGAGGCGTATGTGGGTGGTAACAGGGGAAGGTGCTTGAAAACGGGGGTGTGGAATTCGAACGCAGGCATGCTTAAAGGTCAAAACGGGCGTTTTAAGGGAGTGCATAATTAATACAGCAGCGTCATTGACCACGTCACTTGTTTTTTTTTTACTCAGAACTGCTCGCAAAATAGCGGTTGAAAAAACCAGCCACAAGAATAGCGAGCAGTTCATACGCTGTTCGATGTACTCGATTAATCTAATAAATAGCGGACATGACGTATGGTGCGAGCGGCAAGGGAGCGTATTTTTCAAAATTACAACCGCAAGTTTTGCTCGCTCGTTCAGACTCAGAGGCGTGAACAGACCGCAATTAACGAACGGTTCATTTGAATAGCCACCCCTTGTTTTAGAACGAACGACCGCATATAGCGAGCGGCTCTGAATGAGGGCCTTAGTTCATGGTCAGTACCATATATTTTGGAGTGTACAGCATCCAGATCCATTTTACATGGTTTTACTTGATTGTGCATATTTAACATTTATCCTTATCACAATCAATGTGGTTGATGTGTGTGCACCTCTACTGAGTAGCCGCTGTAATGCTCTATAAGTTTATCTGTTGCTGCTGCTCTTTATGTATGATCATGCCTCCGTGTCTTTTATATAGTTATTTTTTAAAATAATATTCCTTTTGTCACCATGGTAATGGTATGCACAACCCTAACCACAACTTGATGACTACAATAGAAATAGCATATAATACTGAAGCAGCATACACACACAACGATTTTTTTTAACGATTATTGTTAACGATATCGTTTATCGTTCAATCGTTGTAAAAATCATTCACTTTCTGAGTTTAAATGATGAAGATTATCGTTCATGCACGTTCACGTTTGTAATTTGTAGTTCAGTCAGACTGACCAACTGAACGATTTCCATTAAGGGAATATGCAAAAATCATTTGTAGTTCAAAAAAATCATTCATTACACTTTAAAAAATCTGACAGATAATCTGACAGAAAATCGTTCAGAAAATTGTTCAGAAAATCATTGGTAACAAAATCGTGTGTGTGTATGCAGCTTAAAGCTGCATGTTTTTAAGAACCCCTCAGTGTCACAAATGAAATAATAAGCACCACCTGTTGAACTTATAAAATATGTGAGTCAGTAATGAATACACTTGTGCACCAACTTAGAGAGTTGGAAAACATGAACTGTTAGGGGTACACTGATATAGGGTAAATTATTAATACTGTATAATAATACACTATCCAGCGCATAAAGAGATCAATGTGTACATATATGTCCAGGGCATTGCAAGGTTCTTTTGCTGCTCCCCCAGACTCCCGAACTTGCTCAAATGATCTGGGATGGTGCCCACATCTGAAATAAAAACATTCAGCTCAGGCAGGATGACTCTACTGCCACATATAATGACTTACAGTGATCGCTGGTCCTGTACGTATATGTCAGAATTATTCCATACTCTATACTAGGGGTGAGCGGGTTCGGATTTCTGAAATCCGAACCCCCCCGAGCCCCCCCTGATCCGAGGCCGATCCGAGTCAGGCTCGACTTTTCCCGCCTGACTCGGATCTGAAATTGAGGCAAAACGTCATCATCCCGCCTTCCGGGTCTCGCGGGTTTTGGATCCTATATAAGGTACCCGCGTCTGCGCCATTTTCTCACTCGGCTGTGGACAGTGAAGAGGGAGGGTGGGAGTTAGGGCTGGCTGGGCTGTGTAGTGTAGTGCAGTGTAGTGTTGTGCTGTGCTGCGCTGTGCTGCTGTTGTCCATAGGGGCTGTGTCCACTCCTCCAAAGTCCATAGGGGCTGGCTGGACTGTGTTGTGTCCCAGTCCTAAAGGGGTGCTGTAGTGTTGTCCAGGGGGTGCTCTGTCCATCAGGGGTGCTCCCCCCAAGTGCAAAAAAAATAAATATTTTTTCTGTGTTTGTGAATTGTGTGCACTGTGGCTGCACGTGCATCAACAAAGGAGCAGCGCCAAGCGTGCACCTGTGTCCCATTAGTAAAGGGCCAGCTGGCTTGACCGTTAAAGGGTGCTGTAACCCCCAAAGTACACTCCAAACAAAATAAAAAAATATTTTCTGTGTTTGTGAATTCTGTGCACTGTGGCTGCACGTGCATCAACAAAGGAGCAGCGCCAAGCGTGCGCCTGTGTCCCATTAGTAAAGGGCCGGCTGGCTTGTCCGTTAAAGGGTGCTGTATCCCCCAAAGTACACTCCAAACAAAATAAAAAAATATTTTCTGTGTTTGTGAATTCTGTGCACTGTGGCTGCACGTGCATCAACAAAGGAGCAGCGCCAAGCGTGCGCCTGTGTCCCATAAGTAAAGAGCCAGCTGGTGTAACCCACAAAGTGCACTAGTCTCCAACAAAAATAAAAAAATATTTTCTGTATTTGTGTGCGCCTTAGCCGCACGTATATATCAATATAACATAAATGGAGGACCAAACTTTCTCCGATAAAAATAAAATAGAGAAAGATCAAGAACCACTTCCTCCTAGTGCTGAAGCTGCTGCCACTAGTCATGACATAGACGATAACATGCCATCAACGTCGTCTGCCAAGGCCGATGCCCAATGTCATAGTAGAAGCCACATACAATCCCAAATGACAAAGTTCAGGAAAATGACCTTAAAAAAAACATTTAAATCATCTGAAGAGAAACGTAAACTTGCCAATATGCCATTTACGACACAGAGTGACAAGGAACGGCTAAGGTCTTTCCCTATGTTCATGACTAGTGGTTCAGCTTCATATGACGATGGAAGCCCTCCTCCCGCTCAAAAAATCAAACGAGTTAAGCTGGCAAAAGCACAGCGAAGAACTGTGCGTTCTAAGAAGATATCACAAATCCCCAAGGAGAGTCCAAGTGTGGTGGCGGTTGCGATACCTGACCTTCCCAGCACTGGACGGGAAGAGGTGGCTCTTTCCACCATTTGCACGCCCCCTGCAAGTGCTGAAAGGAGCACCCACAGTCCACTTGCTGATATGCAAATTGAAGATGTCACTGTTGAAGTACAACAGGATGAGGATACTGGTGTAGCTGGCACTGAGGAGGAAGTTGGCGAGGAGGATTCTGATGGTGATGTGGTTTGTTTAAATCAGGCTCCGGGGGAGACAGTTGTTGTCCGTGGGATGAAAAAGCCCATCACGGTCATGCCTGGGCAGAAGACCAAACATTCCACCTCTTTGGTCTGGCAATATTTCTATCCAAATCCGGACAACAACTGTCTTGCCATATGTATACACAAATAGTTGATAGTGGTGCGCTCTAGGACAATTTAAGTGTGGAAAGGTAGATCTAAAGTAATTAAGTTACTTTCTTGCTGTAATCGGACTGTAAAAATGTCCTGCTAGTGTATTACACAAAATGTCCCGACTTGGATCTGTAGGTAGGGTGTTCTTAAAATATATATATATTAGTCAGGCAGTTGTGAAGATGACGTGTAATCCTTATCCCTGATCGGGAATGTTTGGAATCAAAAAATCCTGCTGTCTCTTATGGAGAAGGATCTTTCGATAGTCCCAAAGAATGCGTATCCCCAAGAATCTTAATCTGTGATGTCTGTAGGATGGGTGTTCTTATTTGTGCTTGATGCCACCATAAATCTCCTTGTTCGCCTTCCACCTCAAATATAATATATTGGCACAGTATCAGGGATCATGGTGAACACAATGGTGCAGGTAGGTAAGAATGGCAGGGGTAGGGACGTTAACCACCTAGGAACATCCTCCCTTATACGGCACCTGCAGTGCATTCATAAAAAGTTACTGTCAAGTTCAGAAACTTTGGCTAAGACCGTAAGCAGTCCAGGGACACCTAAATCCCATTGTCCTGTTGTATCCAAGCGCCTCCAAACCACACCGTCAACTCCCTCCTCGTCAATTTCCTCCTTAGTCAGGATCTTGCCTCCGTAGAGCCAGTTTGTGCAGGGACAGATTAATTGCCAGCTTGTTTTGTGGGGGCCCAAACGAACCAATCATTTCAGCCACAGTTGTGTGGCAGACCCTGGTGCTGAAATGATTGGTTTGTTAAAGTGTGCATGTCCTGTTTATACAACATAAGGGTGGGTGGGAGGGCCCAAGGACAATTCCATCTTGCACCTCTATTTTTTCTTTGCATAATGTACAGTTTGGGGCCTAGTTTTTCAAACTGCCATCCTGTCTGCCACTACAGTATCACTCCTAGATGGGTCACGTGTTTGTGCGCCCACTCGTGTCGCTTAGCATAGTCATCCAGCTACCTCGGTGCAACCTTTTGGACATAAAACCACTATTGTGCGGTGTGAGTTGTTCAGAATAGACTGGAAATGAGTGGAAATTAAGGTTATTGAGGTTAATAATAGCATAGGAGCAGAAAAACCCACAAATTCTGTGATTTTAGCTGTTTTTATGCTTTTTTTCCAAAAAATACAGATCCAAAACACAAAACCAGAACCCAAAACACGGAAGGGTGGTTTTGGGAAAACCAATCCAGATCCAAAACACGAAGAAAGATCCAGATCCAAAACCAAAACACGAAAAGTGGCCGGTGCACACCCCTACACTATACTTCGTATGACATATATATAGCTGGTTAGATGCTAATTATGCACTCTTCATGGACAGTCCACACTAGTTCTAAATTCAAGCATTTGCAAACCCCCTCTAGAAATCCTGTGATTGCTCCTGGTACTACTGTATGTATCAGGCTGTGGAGTAGCATAATAATCTTCTTAACGGGTAGACCTACTATTGTGATAAGGGGAGCTCCTTGTGTGACTTTGTCTCATTCGTTGTAATGTAATTTATAAGTCAGATATGTAGCAATGTTATATTACACCGAGGACAATACAATATATTTGTACACTCTTTCTATATAGTAGAGCCCCAGAAACTGCTAAAGCAATTTTTCCTTAGACCTCTCTGTTTGCTTGTCAGCTCATGTTGATGGTTTAAAGTATTGACTAGTTGAATAGGTCTACCACAGTGGTTCTCAAACTCGGTCATCAGGACCCCACACAGGTCATGTTTTTAGGTCACCTGGCAGGTGCACAGGTGTATTCATTACTCACTGACACATTTTAAAAGATCCACAGGTGGAGCTAATTATTTAACTTGTGATTCTGTGAGGAGACATGGAAAACATGCACTGTATGGGGTTTGAGAACCTCTGTGGTCTACCAGATGGGCTGTGAAGCTCTGCTTGCAGATTCCTATTGATCTGTGCTGGTATATGCCCTAGGTCAGAGGTTCCCAGTTACAGTCCAGGTTTTGAGAAAGTCCATGTTTGAGTCCAGATGGTTAAATCAAATGACTGATACTAATTAAGTTACCTGTGCGCAAGCATAAATATCCTTAATACGTGGACCGCAATAGCGGAGTTATGTACCTCTGCCCTAGGTTTTTTCAAAAATTCTATGGATTTAAAAAACATAAACCTTAGTTACTGTTAAAGATTTAGATTGACATATGGCAAAGCAATCAAAATATATAGTTATCAATCATAATTCACAAATTAATCTTACCTGGAGGGCAGGAACATGCCTCTATGCACTGCTTGTTACACAGTTTACTGGCAGCTGGGTCAGAACAAGTATCAGGACATGGTGAAACACACTCCTGAAATTCCATGGTGCTGGGACAGCTTATAACTAGAAAAATAAAACATAGTATAATGATAGACACTAGTGACAAAAGACGTCTCTCATTGTCGCATTATTTTGGTTTTACAACCTGATAATTGCTACTGCTAATTTAAATAAAAAGTGATTAAATATTGACAACCAGTTTAAGAAACACCTAGCTATGCTGGAGAGTGAATACAAGGTCATCAAGAGGCCTATTTATCAACATTGCCTAAAAAGACATATGTTTTATCATGCTTATTGCAGAGATAGAAAAATCTTATTTACATTACAAAAAGTAAAACACAGCTGTTCTGGACAGTCCAAGTTCCCTATGCCCATGTGTGAGCCAGCTATTTTTGTAATAAAGCATTTTTTCCCTTTACAATCCCCCATTATTGCAATCCTGATATGGTGATAGTGATCGGAGATAGAGGTGATACTTGTTATGTAGGCAATGGCTAGCTTCCCCATTCTTTGCTATTGATGGAGGTGGTTACTTTCGGTGGTGCGCACAATGACAAGAAAAGACAGTATTTTTTATTAAAAGCACAGAATCCCATTTTTGCTGGAGCTTACTGATAAATAGACCATTAAAGCTCCCGTGTGAACATATTTCTTCAAGAATCGATGATTTTGCTACTTTCAGTCTTTAGCTGGGAACGTTTATTTTTCTAGAACAGATCTCTATCGGACAATATGTGCGCTGGCTGATGGAATTTCCATTCCTGGTAGATGAATCTCTTCCCATGTTCAGTTTATCGACAGTCAGAATGTAGACATGTTGAATGTCGACACTTACATAATTTTGGTTTGACCTGAATGTCGGCATTCACAATGTTGACATTGTCAGAATACTGACATTATGAATGTGGACAGCAGGACTGTTGACACACCACTTTAGGGTTACGGTTAGGATTAGGCATCAATTAGGGTTAGTGTTAGAGATATGCTGCCATTTAGCTAAGCTGTGATTAGGGTTAGGGTTTGGCTAAGAGTAATACCTCTTTTCCACCAAAAACCCGGGTCCGACCTGGGTTTTCAGACATGGATCCAACCCAGGTCAGAAACCATTTACACAGCACCATCGATCTGGGTTATTCTCAAATCAACCCCGTTCACACTAAACCTGGGTCTGCCCTGCTAAACTTGTGAGGTCATAGAAAGTGGGAGGTGACTGCTCCACAACCACCAATCAGCTCATTTTAGGCATAACTCAGGTCGGATAACCCAGGTTACACCGTTTACACTGCACCATTACCGAGGTCCATCCTGGGTCTGACCCTGGTAGCTACCTGGGTTGGATTGCCGGGTCACTTGACCCGGGTTATTTTTCAGGGACCCTATTACACTGAGCTGTGACCCGGGTATATCCAGTAAAAACCCAAGTTTTTGCTCTGGTGTAAAAGGGGAATAAAATTGTACAGGAAATCCCATTGTCAACATGTTGACTGTTAACATTGTCAGTTCCGACATTGTGAATGCTGACATTTGACATGACAACATTCTGTACATGTCGACATCATGCATGGAGACAATCAGAATATATTGACCTTATGCTGTCGACATTCTGAATATCTACATTCTAAATGTTAACAAATTATAAAACATTTGCTGTAAATGCAATTCTTCTGCCTTATCCTCTATAACTGAATTTACAGGAATAATAGGAATGTACAAGCAAAGAAAACAAAGATTAGGTATTATAGATTAAGCAAAGTATATGATTTTAGATTATACAGTAGAGCACACAGTTGTGACATACTAAATACGGGATGTAGTTATTTGACCAGGGGCCACAGGGCCGCCAGTCACAATCCCGGTGCCGGAATGCCGGCTAGGGATTTATGACAGGCGTCAAGATACTGACGCCTGTCATAATCCCGTCACCGGAATGCATAACAATGCTGGCCTGAAAGAGGTAAGTATGAGCGCTGGTCCTCTTAGCTTCAGGGGGGGTTAGATTTAGGGCATCCAGGGGGGACAGTGTTAGGCACCCCCGCGAGGAGGGTTAGAGTTAGGCTAGGGGAAGGGGGGGTTAGGGTTAGGCACCCCTGTGGGGAGGTTAGGGTTAGGTATAGGGTGTGGAGAGGAGGATTAGGTTTAGGCACTAACTGGGGAGGTTAGGGTTAGGCACTAGGGGGGAGGTTAGGGTTAGGCACCCCTAAAGGAGGGGTAGAGGGGAGGGTTAGCTATACTTACCTCCACTTTTGGGATTTCCTCTCTTTTTGCCAGCCGCTGTCGGCATTTCAACCGACGGCTATACAGCCGCCGGCATACAACCCCATTCCACTAAATACAGTATGTACAAATCAACTACACTTACAAGATAGTATAGCTAATTGTAACAAACTAGAAGAATATGGAAATAAGTGAAAGTAAAGCTTTGCTATAATGTGAAGTAATTTGGTAACCAACAGGTATTCAGGTTGCAAAAAAGGTTGTGTGATCCCCAGGGCCAGATTAACAATTGGGTGGATGGAGCTACGGCTCCAGGCCTCCACATAAAAAAGGGCCCATCAACATGACAGCATGATTACCAGCTGCCTAACTGGCCATAAATATTTAAATAGTTTTTCTAGTTCCCCCCCCCCAAAAAAAAAATGCTATTTCTATGTAGTTATGGAGACATTGTGTTCATAGTTTTTGCGGTGTATACACCAGGGTGACTCTGACTACACCCACACAGCACCAATCACAGCTCTTACCCTTCTCAGTATAGGTTCTTGAACATTTTCAGCTCCAGGCCCATATGGGCCTTAATCCACCCCTGGTGATCCCTTAAACGTAGTGCTCGGTTTCTTGGTTCCAAGTTTATGAGACCTGTGAAAGTGATCTTTCTTTGGTCTGCACCAATGGGAATTGTGAGTGATTTAAGCAGTACAAAGGTGCACCGTGATCTTGGGGGAGATATATTATAGTGGCACACATCGTGCCACTATAACTCTTCCTGCTTCGCCTCTTTACCAAGGCGAAGCAGTACCGACGAGATGTAAGAACATATAGTCTGCCAGAGTGGGGGAGTGAACACTCCCCCCTCCAGCGATTTCTGCCAGAGCCCACAGCGCATCAGCCTAGTGCTGTCATACTGCTGATGCACTGTAACTCGCATCCTGGCCGGCTCCATTGGGCATTCGTGAGATCTTGCAAGCATCACACGTGCAGCCCAAAGCCCGGAAGACACCGTGGCCATGGACAGTGCTGCCCCAGCTGTGGTGTTAGGGCAACGGCAGCTGCAGCTGTCAAAATCGATAGCAGCAGCCAGGGGCTGGCTGGCAACTTTTAGCCTGGGGGGCAAATGCATGCAGGCGGCCCTGGCAAAGGAGTAGCATGTAGCCAGGGTGCCTGAAGAACGTGCGTGCTACAGCACCCTCCCTCAAGTATTCCAGGGAGGAGGCGGGTTCATATGGGATTAATGTAAAGTAAAAATAAACATTAGGGACAGCCCCGTCGTGGTGCCCATATGCAGTGCCCCCCTGTGCCCCAGTAGTGATCCCCCCTATGCGGTGCCCCCTATACACTGCCCCCAGTAGTGGTCTCCCCTGTGCAGTGCCCCTTGTGCCCCCAGTAGTAAGCCCTTTATATAGTGCCAACAGTAGTGGTACCCCCTATGCAGTGCTCCTTATATAGTGCCCCCAGTAGCAGTCCACACCCCATGCAGTGCCCCCAATAATGGTAACCCTTATGCAGTGCCCCTTAAATAGTGACCACAGTTGTAGTCTCCCCGCTATGCAGTACCCCCAGTATTTCCCTTTTTATAGAGCCCCCAGCAGTGATCCCTCAATGCAGTGCCCCCAGTGGTAGTCCCCTCCCCCCTATGTAGTGCCCCTAGTAGTAGTCCCCTCCCCCCTATGTAGTGCCCCTAGTTGTAGACCCCTCCCCCCTATGCAGTGCCCCTAGTAGTTGTCCCCTATCCTTGTAGTGCCCCTAGTAGTAGTAGTCCACCCATTGTAGTGCCCCAGTAGTAGTCCCTTCCTCTTGTAGTGCCCCCAGTAGTGGTTCCCCCTTTGTAGTGCCCCCAGTAGTAGTAGTCCCCCCTTGTATTGCCCCCATTAGTAGTAGTTCCTCTCTTGCAGTGCCTCAAGTAGTGGTTTCCCCCCTTGTGGTGCCCCCAGTAGTGGTCTCCCTCTTGTAGTGCCAGCCTCCCTCCCCAGTAGACACACGTAGTAAAAAAAAAAAAAAAAACACCTGATTCCCCGCTCCCGCCGTCGCCATCCGCTCCTCCGTCTGTCCTTCCTGGGCCGGGCCGCTCTGCATTATGGGAGAGATGTCATATGACGTTATGACGCCTCTCCCATTGCCCACTGCGGGAGCCGGAAGAAGGAGCGGCTCCCATAGTGGGCGCAGTAGCAGCTAATGAGAGTCTGACAGACTCTCATTGGCTGATGATCAAAACAAACACACCCCTGCCGGAACTGGCGGCTGTGTGTTTGTCACTTGTGTAGCGCTGACCGAACTCCGTCCGGTCAGCGCTAAACACGCGGTGCAGTCTGTGTCACAGTGACACAGACTGCCCGCGGCCCGCATGACGCTGTGGCACGGGGGGCACATGGCACCCTGACCACCGGCCCAGCCCGCCACTGGCAGCAGCTATCGGAATGGTCAGTGCCACTGACCGTTCATACATTGCCTAGCCTATTGGCACACTGTCTTGTACATAGCAGCGCTGACAATGACAGGAGTGCATAGCGCCCCTGTCATTCTGCTCACTGCCCTGCTTTATTACATGCATTGAAGCGGTGACTGCAGCACTTAACGTGTTACCGGTTTTCCCCCTACTGCCCTTTCATACATTTCCCCCCTTGTTTCTTAAGGTATTAAATTGGTCTGAAAAAAAATGCTTTAAGGTAGGTGAACAATTATTTTGAAAAGGATATAGAGGTTCCTAAAATCAGTCACACAGAGCCGGCCCTAGGCATAGGCATTATAAGCAAATGCCTAGGGGCAACTGGAATCCCAGGGACATCCAACGGCTCTGCTGCATCATACCCGCACCGCCCGCTCTCCGCTCCCTCCCGCCGCCGGAACCAACCATTCATCCCTGACAGACGAGAATGACTGAGTGTGAAATATGACTTGAGCACTGCAGCCTGCTAGTGCTGGGGCTGACTGTAGGGGGAGCTGCAGCAAAAGCGCGCAGCCTCTCCAAGGCAGTCCTCTATCATTCTGCATGCTGCTGATCCTCAGGGCTTGCTGCCAGCGTCGGGTGACACCTGTTACATAGTGGGCGGAATTCAATTGTTTTCATCCCCTATCGCGCCCGATGGAGCTATTCTATTCTTGCTCCTGTCGGGCGCGATCAGCTGCCAAGCGCTACATTTCAGCTCGCAGCCCCTGGGGGATGAGAGCTGAAATGTGCGAAAAGTGACATGTTTGGGCGCCCAAACATCACTTTTCGCGATCGCGCCCAGCACTTTGGTCGGGGTTAGCCGATTTACGCGGCTAAACCCGACCACTTTGGGTGCGATCAGCATGAATAGCTGGCACAATTGAATAGCGGCCCGCGATCTCCTGTCACTTTAGACGGGAGATGCGGGCCGCAAAAACAATTGAATTCCGCCCAGTGAGTCCTTCTCCTTCCCCAGCGCTCTGGAGCTGCACCGCAGGTAAGTATTAGTGTGTAGTGCCAACGGGAGTGAAAGGTGCCTGCGGGGGCGGGAGATGAATTTTGCATTTGTTGTATTTATTTGCCTCAGGCTGGCTGTATTTGTATGTGTGTGTCTGTGTAGGCTTTGTTAGGGTGTGTGTATGTGTGCATATGTGTCAGCGTGTGTGCGTCTGTGTCAGTGTATGTGTCAGCGTGTGTGCGTCTGTGTCAGCGTGTGTGCGTTTGTGTCAGCATGTGTGCGTCTGTGTCAGCGTATGTGTCAGCGTGTGTGCGTCTGTGTCAGCGTATGTGTCAGCATGTGTGCGTTTGTGTCAGCGTGTGTGCATCTGTGTCAGCGTATGCGTCAGCGTGTGTGCGTCTGTGTCAGTGTATGTGTCAGTGTGTGCGTCTGTGTCAGTGTGTCAGTGTATGTGTCAGTGTGTGTGCGTCTGTGTCAGCGTCAGCGTGTGTGCGTCTGTGTCAGCGTATGTGTCAGCGTGTGTGCATCTGTGTCAGCGTCTGTGTCAGCGTGTGTGCGTCTGTGTCAGCGTATGTGTCAGCGTGTGTGCGTCTGTGTCAGTGTATGTGTCAGTGTGTGTGTGTCTGTGTCATCGTCAGTGTCAGCGTATGTGTCAGCGTGTGTGCGTCTGTGTCAGTGTATGTGTCAGCATGTGTGCGTCTGTGTCAGCGCATGTGTCAGCATGTGTGCATCTGTGTCAGTGTGTGTCAGTGTGTGTGCGTCTGTGTCAGCATGTGTGCGTCTGTGTCAATGTATTTGTCAGCGTGTGTGCGTCTGTGTCAGCGTCTGTGTCAGTGTATGTGTCAGCGTGTGTGTCAACGTGTGTGCGTATGTGTCAGCGTGTGTGCGTCTGTGTCAGCGTATGTGTCAGCGTGTGTGCGTCTGTGTCAGCGTATGTGTCAGCGTGTATGCATCTGTGTCAGCGTGTGTGCGTCTGTGTCAGCATGTGTGCATCTGTGTCAGATCTGTGTCAGCGTGTGTGCATCTGTGTCAGCGTTTGTTCATCTGTGTCAGCGTGTGTGTGCGTCTATGTCAGCGTGTGTTATTCTGTGTCAGCATGTGCATATATGTCAGCGTGGGTGCGTCTGTGTCAGCGTGTGTGTATCTGTCTCACCGTGGGTGTATCTGTGTCAGCGTGTGCATATATGTCAGTGTGGGTGAGTCTGTGTCAGCGTGGGTGCGTCTGTGTCAGCGTGGGTGCGTATATGTGTCAGCGTGTGCATATAGGTCAGCGTGTGTGTATCTGTGTCAGCGTGTGCTTATATGTCAGCATGTGGGTATATGTCAGCGTGTGCGTTTCTGTCTCAGCGTGTGCTTATATGTCAGTGTGTGCGTATCTGTCTCAGCGTATGCGTATCTGTCTCAGCGTGTGCGTATCTGTCTCAGCGTGTGCGTATCTGTCTCAGCGTGTGCGTAACTGTCTCAGCGTGTGTGTATCTGTCTCAGCGTGTGCGTATCTGTCTTAGCGTGTGCGTAACTGTCTCAGCGTGTGTGTATCTGTCTCAGCGTATGCGTATCTGTCTCAGCGTGTGCGTATCTGTCTCAGCGTGTGCGTATCTGTCTCAGCGTGTGCGTAACTGTCTCAGCGTGTGTGTATCTGTCTCAGCGTATGCGTATCTGTC
The DNA here is from genome assembly GCA_031769625.1 of Taudactylus pleione. Taxonomy (NCBI): domain Eukaryota; kingdom Metazoa; phylum Chordata; class Amphibia; order Anura; family Myobatrachidae; genus Taudactylus; species Taudactylus pleione. The sequence goes on from JAUIMM010000108.1 coordinate 4,842,190, forward strand.
TCAGCGTGTGCGTATCTGTCTCAGCGTATGTGTATCTGTCTCAGCGTGTGTGTATCTGTCTCAGCGTATGCGTATCTGTCTCAGCGTGTGCGTATCTGTCTCAGCGTGTGCGTATCTGTCTCAGCGTGTGCGTAACTGTCTCAGCGTGTGTGTATCTGTCTCAGCGTATGCGTATCTGTCTCAGCGTGTGCGTATCTGTCTCAGCGTATGTGTATCTGTCTCAGCGTGGGTGTATCTGTCAGCGTGGGTGTATCTGTCTCAGCGTGTGCTTATATGTCAGTGTGTGCGTATCTGTCTCAGCGTATGTGTATCTGTCTCAGCGTATGCGTATCTGTCTCAGCGTGTGCGTATCTGTCTCAGCGTGTGCGTATCTGTCTCAGCGTGTGCGTAACTGTCTCAGCGTGTGTGTATCTGTCTCAGCGTGTGCGTATCTGTCTTAGCGTGTGCGTAACTGTCTCAGCGTGTGTGTATCTGTCTCAGCGTATGCGTATCTGTCTCAGCGTGTGCGTATCTGTCTCAGCGTGTGCGTATCTGTCTCAGCGTGTGCGTATCTGTCTCAGCGTGTGTGTATCTGTCTCAGCGTATGCGGATCTGTCTCAGCGTGTGCGTATCTGTCTCAGCGTATGTGTATCTGTCTCAGCGTGTGCGTATCTGTCTCAGCATGTGTGTATCTGTCTCAGCGTGGGTGTATCTGTCTCAGTGTGTGCTTATATGTCAGCGTGTGCGTATCTGTCTCAGCGTGTGCGTATCTGTCTCAGCGTGGGTGTATCTGTCTCAGCGTGTGCTTATATGTCTCAGCGTGTGTGTATCTGTCTCAGCGTATGCGTATCTGTCTCAGCGTGTGCGTATCTGTCTCAGCGTGGGTGTATCTGTCTCAGTGTGTGCTTATATGTCAGCGTGTGCGTATCTGTCTCAGCGTGTGCGTATCTGTCTCAGCGTGGGTGTATCTGTCTCAGCGTGTGCTTATATGTCAGTGTGTGTGTATCTGTCTCAGCGTATGCGTATCTGTCTCAGCGTGTGCGTATCTGTCTCAGCGTGGGTGTATCTGTCTCAGCGTGTGCGTATCTGTCTCAGCGTATGCGTATCTGTCTCAGCGTGTGCGTAACTGTCTCAGCGTGTGTGTATCTGTCTCAGCGTATGCGTATCTGTCTCAGCGTGTGCGTATCTGTCTCAGCGTGTGCGTATCTGTCTCAGCGTGTGCGTAACTGTCTCAGCGTGTGTGTATCTGTCTCAGCGTATGCGTATCTGTCTCAGCGTGTGCGTATCTGTCTCAGCGTATGTGTATCTGTCTCAGCGTGTGTGTATCTGTCTCAGCGTATGCGTATCTGTCTCAGCGTGTGCGTATCTGTCTCAGCGTGTGCGTAACTGTCTCAGCGTGTGCGTATCTGTCTCAGCGTATGCGTATCTGTCTCAGCGTGTGCGTATCTGTCTCAGCGTATGTGTATCTGTCTCAGCGTGGGTGTATCTGTCAGCGTGGGTGTATCTGTCTCAGCGTGTGCTTATATGTCAGTGTGTGCGTATCTGTCTCAGCGTATGTGTATCTGTCTCAGCGTATGCGTATCTGTCTCAGCGTGTGCGTATCTGTCTCAACGTGTGCGTATCTGTCTCAGCGTGTGCGTAACTGTCTCAGCGTGTGTGTATCTGTCTCAGCGTGTGCGTATCTGTCTTAGCGTGTGCGTAACTGTCTCAGCGTGTGTGTATCTGTCTCAGCGTATGCGTATCTGTCTCAGCGTGTGCGTATCTGTCTCAGCGTGTGCGTAACTGTCTCAGCGTGTGTGTATCTGTCTCAGCGTATGCGGATCTGTCTCAGCGTGTGCGTATCTGTCTCAGCGTATGTGTATCTGTCTCAGCGTGTGCGTATCTGTCTCAGCATGTGTGTATCTGTCTCAGCGTGGGTGTATCTGTCTCAGTGTGTGCTTATATGTCAGTGTGTGCGTATCTGTCTCAGCGTATGTGTATCTGTCTCAGCGTATGCGTATCTGTCTCAGCGTGTGCGTAACTGTCTCAGCGTGTGCGTATCTGTCTCAGCGTATGCGTATCTGTCTCAGCGTGTGCGTATCTGTCTCAGCGTATGTGTATCTGTCTCAGCGTGGGTGTATCTGTCAGCGTGGGTGTATCTGTCTCAGCGTGTGCTTATATGTCAGTGTGTGCGTATCTGTCTCAGCGTATGTGTATCTGTCTCAGCGTATGCGTATCTGTCTCAGCGTGTGCGTATCTGTCTCAACGTGTGCGTATCTGTCTCAGCGTGTGCGTAACTGTCTCAGCGTGTGTGTATCTGTCTCAGCGTGTGCGTATCTGTCTTAGCGTGTGCGTAACTGTCTCAGCGTGTGTGTATCTGTCTCAGCGTATGCGTATCTGTCTCAGCGTGTGCGTATCTGTCTCAGCGTGTGCGTAACTGTCTCAGCGTGTGTGTATCTGTCTCAGCGTATGCGGATCTGTCTCAGCGTGTGCGTATCTGTCTCAGCGTATGTGTATCTGTCTCAGCGTGTGCGTATCTGTCTCAGCATGTGTGTATCTGTCTCAGCGTGGGTGTATCTGTCTCAGTGTGTGCTTATATGTCAGCGTGTGCGTATCTGTCTCAGCGTGTGCGTATCTGTCTCAGCGTGGGTGTATCTGTCTCAGCGTGTGCTTATATGTCAGTGTGTGTGTATCTGTCTCAGCGTATGCGTATCTGTCTCAGCGTGTGCGTATCTGTCTCAGCGTGGGTGTATCTGTCTCAGCGTGTGCGTATCTGTCTCAGCGTATGCGTATCTGTCTCAGCGTGTGCGTAACTGTCTCAGCGTGTGTGTATCTGTCTCAGCGTGTGCGTATCTGTCTTAGCGTGTGCGTAACTGTCTCAGCGTGTGTGTATCTGTCTCAGCGTATGCGTATCTGTCTCAGCGTGTGCGTATCTGTCTCAGCGTGTGCGTATCTGTCTCAGCGTGTGTGTATCTGTCTCAGCGTGTGCGTATCTGTCTTAGCGTGTGCGTAACTGTCTCAGCGTGTGTGTATCTGTCTCAGCGTATGCGTATCTGTCTCAGCGTGTGCGTATCTGTCTCAGCGTATGTGTATCTGTCTCAGCGTGTGCGTATCTGTCTCAGCGTGTGCGTAACTGTCTCAGCGTGTGTGTATCTGTCTCAGCGTATGTGTATCTGTCTCAGCGTATGCGTATCTGTCTCAGCGTGTGCGTATCTGTCTCAGCGTATGTGTATCTGTCTCAGCGTGGGTGTATCTGTCAGCGTGGGTGTATCTGTCTCAGCGTGTGCGTATCTGTCTCAGCATGTGTGTATCTGTCTCAGCGTGTGCGTAACTGTCTCAGCGTGTGTGTATCTGTCTCAGCGTATGCGTATCTGTCTCAGCGTGTGCGTATCTGTCTCAGCGTATGTGTATCTGTCTCAGCGTGGGTGTATCTGTCAGCGTGGGTGTATCTGTCTCAGCGTGTGCGTATCTGTCTCAGCATGTGTGTATCTGTCTCAGCGTGTGTGTATCTGTCTCAGCGTGGGTGTATCTGTCTCAGTGTGTGCTTATATTTCAGCGTGTGCGTATCTGTCTCAGCGTGTGCGTATCTGTCTCAGCGTGTGCGTATCTGTCTCAGCGAGGGTGTATCTGTCTCAGCGTGTGCGTATATGTCTCAGTGTGTGCGTATCTGTCTCAGCGAGGGTGTATCTGTCTCAGCGTGTGCGTATATGTCAGCGTTGGTGTATCTGTCATCGTGGGTGCATCTGTGTCAGCGTGTGTGCGTCTGTGAGATGATAGCGTGACTGAGAGACAATGCAGGAGGGGGAAGTGATGGTGCGCTAACAGACGGCTCAGGGGGAGATGGTGTGGCTGAGAGACACTTGGGGCAGGCAGTTACACAAGGGGCACACATCTGGGTGAACCCCTGTTGTATGATGATGACCTTCTTAATATTCCTACACAAACAGGCATCTTCCGGACGATGTGACCTACATGAATAGTGAATACCGACTGAAGACGCCATCTTCCAGGGAAGATACATTTCCACATTGTGAAAAGCCACCATATAGGTAAGGTGCATATGGAAAGGAATGTTCACAGAGTGACGAGAAATGGGTGTCATGTCATGTTTGCACGCCCCATTTAAAAAGAGCCCCTTCTGTTATTTGACCGTGCTCATTTTTCGCCCGTGCGCCTTCGGCGAAAAAAATATTTTTCCCTTCTCTGTGTGTGTGGAGTGGGGGGGGCGCCGTTCTTCTTCTTGCCCTGGGCTCCAAAGACCCTAGTTACGCCACTACTATGGGGGTATTACTACTGTATATGGGCACTACTACAGGGGCATTACTATGGGAGTACTACTATAGGAGCATTACTATGGGGGTTTTACTACTATATATGGGCACTACTACAGGGGCATTACTATGTACATATGTGTGTATATATATATGCATATACAGAAATAGGACGGCACTCCAGCTTACTATATCCAAATAAAGCAGACACTTCAACTGCGTGATCACTTGTCAACGTTTCAAGGCGTTGCTCTTTTATCAAGACACATGTGTCTTGATAAAAGAGCAATGCTCTGAAACGTTGACAAGTGATCACGCAGTTGAAGTGTCTGCTTAATTTGGATATAGTAAGCTGGAGTGCCGTCCTATTTCTGTATATGCTTTTATTGTGACTGGGGAAGGGCACCTGGCAACGCTGAGGATCATTCTGTGGAGTGCCGAACATATGCAATTTATATATATATATATATATATATATATATGTATGCATGTATGTATGTATGTATGTATGTATGTGTAGGGGGCACCAGTCAAATATTTGCCTAGGGCACCAAATTGGCCAGGGCCGGCTCTGCAGTCACAATACACAAATGAGTCCTGAGTAAGCATATGAAGTATGATTAGCTAAGGGAGGGGTAAAAGTTAAGATAGGGAATAGAGAGATTTCTTCCACTTGATATATTAAATGTCCAACATCACTTCAGTACCTTTAATGTTCCCATCACTTTCAGGAGTTTCTATATCCCCCTCAATATCAATTTTCACAGTAGAGAGCAACTACACAGCTGAATAACTTGTAAATGTATTCAGCCATACGCTTAATCAATGGTTTGATCCTACTAATGCCGGGTACACACTTGCCGATATTGTGAACGATTGAACGATAACGATATCGTTATCGTTCAATCGTCCACAAAATGATCTAGTGTGTATGCAAGATATTGTTAACGATGTGCGCTCCCACGGATTGTTAACGATATCTTTCATCGCCTGAACATGCAGGCCAACCTGACAATATCATCAGGTTGTGCATGTTCAGGGATGCTGCCGGTAACCTCACTGAATGATATTGTTAACGATATCGTTCAGTGTATAGGCTCAATGTCATTAACGACAATGAGCCCAGCAAACACTTAACAATATCGCTCATGGATCGAATCGTTAAGTGTGTATGCACCTTAAGACTTTCCACAAGCTTGGCAAAGGTCCACATGGAAGCTAAACATTGCTGATGCTTGTATGTAGATAACAAGTGTTTAGCAATTATCCAGTGGTGCAGTTATATAGTTGCCACTAGCCACCAGATTACATTTTATCCAGGTAACCAAAAATCAGCAGTAAATAGGGATATATGATGAGTGAGATGCAACATGGAAGATATTGGGGTTTATATATCAAGCAGTGAAACGAGTGAAGAAGTGGACCAGTGGATAAGTTGCCCTTATCAACCAATCAGCTTCTACCTAACATTTTATAGATGTATTTAATAAACACTACCTCAAAGGTGATTGGTAGCTATAAGCAACTACTCTGCTGTTTTCACTACTTGACAGATCAACCCCATTGTACCACAGAAGTTACAGTAAGACAAGATTATATAAGAGGACATGCATTGTATTACTAGGAAGCTATAGAGAAGGTGATGGAGATATACAGTGTTGGGACTATCCACTTACAGCAGAAATCTGGATTTCGCCATGTTCCAGGGTGCCCTCTAGCTTCAACACAAGCTTTGGAGAACTGGTTAAGGTTGCTGCACAGGCATGTTGCCTTGTTTTGGGAGTCGCATGTGCATAAGTCCTGTGTGCAGGTGGCGAGATAGTCCTTATATGTGATCAACTTATATTTGCAGTCTCCCATGCTTGACATGATGTTCTCACATTGATCCATCTACAGAAGGAGAGAAAAGTCTTTGTCACGTACCAGTCCTTTCGATTATTGGCTTTTGCCGCTAAATATTGTATAATTAAAAATTTCTAATTTGCTATCTTAATATTTAATATACTGTAGGCATATTCTGGCAACTCAGGATGCTGGAAATTCCTTTTTAAGCAGGGTATACTGTCCCCAGGGCCGGTGCAAGGTTTCCGGGCACCCTAGGCAACACTTCACCAACCGCCCCTGCTCCCTCCACTTCATAATATGCCATGCATCAGTCTCCCCAGTTAAATAACATGCCACACCGCAGTGTCTCAAATTCATAATATACTACTGTATATAGAATATTACACACAACAGAGTGCCAAAATCATAACGTACCTCATAACACTGCCGCAAATTCATTATATGCCACTCAGCCATGAATTATGCCATTCATTTATTTTTTAGTGGACTCAGTGGCACCCTCCAGTGTCCAGCGCCCTTAGGCGGTTGCCTAATGGTAGCACCGGCCCTGACTGTCCCTTGATGTCAGTAAGCACAAAGTACACTGCATTCCTCAACAAATATGCTATCACGACTGATATGTTGCTTGGCAGATTGGAACAATATTCCTTATGATTTTCATAGTTCCAATACTATGATTGTCAATGATGCATGGCTGGCAGAACTCCCATAACTTCCAGCACAGCACAATCTCAGAGTTGCTCAGCAGACCCACTTGCTGAAATGAAAGTAGAAGAGCATGCAGCAGCATGGAACATGTGATACCACTTGTCGAAGCTGGATAATTGGCGGAGACAAGATCAGCTTAAAATTAGATCGTAAAGACGCCATCTTGCGACTGGCTGCAAGATGCCATTTTAGAAAATGAGATCGCAAGACGCCATTTTGCGAATGGCCGCCCAAGCGCCATTTTAGGTAAACTCACACTTAAGTACATATGGCGATATTACTATTAGCATCATGCGATTGCATCTTTCACCATTTCTCATACACACATTAACACGCGCAATTGCGCTGTTAACTAGTCGCATATTAGCGAATGCATAAGATCCTGTATGAAAAAGCTGTTTATTACCTTCATGTGCACGCATCTGCCCCAAGTTAACTAGTGTCTTTATATTAAACCCCAAATACTTACACAGTACATATTCACATAAAAGGTCTCATAAGCTTTAAAGTATAAGATTCAAGTTTGTTCATTTATTATAATTGCTGAGAAATAAAGGTTATGTGGTAGCTAAGGTTTATAATATCAAACATGACTTACATGATAAGTAAGTCATGTTTGATATTATACTGATCTGCACTCTTTCAACAGCATTTTGATATCGTCAGTGTGAAGATCGCAACATGCATTCTCAACTTATGGACTGCAGAGACTTAGGGCCTCATTCAGAGGCGGTCGGAGGATGCAAGCGGTCGCTCAGAAACTGGGCGGCCGCTTGCATCCTGACCGCCTGTCTCTGTTTTGGTCGTTAGGCTGTGGGTTTACACCCACAGCTGTAACGACCGCTCCGGTAATGGTCGCGAAGGTCAGAGACCATCGCGACCATCGGGGCTTACGACGAGACCCTAGGGTAGGGTCTCACTTGTTGTAAGCCCCGGAGAGCTTCTGGCTCTGTCAGAGCCGGAAGCTCTCCACTGACATCACTAGTGATGTGAGTGGGGCCTCCCCCAAATGGTAGGCGTTCCCATGGGAACGCCTCCGTTTGGGCTGCCACCCCCCGGCCCGCCTTCCAAATGGGGCGAGCTGTCAATCAACATTGACAGCTCGCCCCCTTTGGAAAGAGACCCGCTACGACCGGCGCTGTCGGTCGTAGCGGGTCTCACGCATGCGCACGATGGAGCCGGCTCCCTCGTGCGCATGCGCACTGGCCAAACATCGAGGCGGCCGTGCGGTCGTAGACCATACGGCCGCCTCTGAATAAGGTCCTTAAAGCACCGAAATGTACATTATATGACCAACTGTTAGGAGGTGCATGAACAGGAAACCAGAGACAACCAGTTGTTAGAGCCTGGACTGTGTCTATTTGAATCAACCTGTTAAATGCTCTGCAACAGATGCATCCTCCTGGGAACCAATGGTATCAGCGACAAGCCTCTCTATTGTGTTGTCTGTTTCTGTGAGAGTATAAACGTGTGTGTTGTGACCCCAGTCTGAGTCTTCTTGCTGAATGCTGATAGACGGGGGTTTCTTGCTTCAGCCTACATCTGGTCCAGAAGCACTGCGTATGTATAACTGTACTTGGGTCTGTATAATTCTTTGCGCTAAATTGTACTTAGATCATAGCGTGTAACTGACTGTACTTTTACTTGAAATATCACTTTGTGCTTTGGAACCACAGGTAAAAGGTCTGGAGTCTTTATTTACTATATGACTGCGTACGCAAAATAGCGTCATCCTTAGAGGTTTATAGGCAGGATATTAGAAGGTATAGGCAGGATATTAGAAGGTATAGGCAGGAGTGTATAGAGGTTCTAATTCAATATCCTTAGTTGGGGGCTCATAGTGAAGTCACTTACCTACTCACACGATACATATGGTTATCGATATCTCACCAAAGGGTGGAGTGGCCACATGCAGGGTTTACCTGCAACCGCTCGGAGCTGAGAAATCGCTACCCATTTTCGTGTGAGCCAGGGACACTGACTAGAATCCAGGGACAAGAGAGGAAAAAGTTTGTTTTCCTTTGTTGATAGAACCTTATGTTTAGAGGGGTGCCGCAGTATTGAGCACGCGGCTGAGTCACAGTTTTGCACACAGTCAAGATGCACTTTTGTGTACGCAGCTAAAGGTTGTCATACGGTTGTGTGGTAGTCGCATTATTGTGTATGCGACTGGTCGCACAATAGTGTATACGTACTTCCGGTTGTGCTGCCACGTGTTTAAACAAAGCCGTTGAGGTTTACATTCTTTTCAATTGTTGTCAATATCTGGGATAACGTGTATTTTTCTGTGCAGGAAAAAAGTGTGTAACAGTGAGTATTTGTTGGTAGGGGTAACTTGTTCCCTAAAGTTAGAGGTGTCGTATGACCTTTAAGGGCTAAGTGCTAGCCGCTCGGTAAGCAGCTTACCGTTCTATACACAGTAGCAGGTGTACATGTTGTCTTTGTTGTAGAGAGGTGCGTGGAAGTAGTCGACTTTAACTTCCATAGGTGTGGAGTAGCCTTCTTCAAATCTTCACAGGTGTGTGGGCGCTGCCGTTTAAATTGTCCACAGGTAAGTGAAAGTATCTTGACTGTCTTTCACCATTTTAAATCTTTATTGAAAAACGTAGGAGTTGTCTCAGAATGGGAGCCATGAAAACAATAGAGATGTTAGACAATGATGTGCTGCTAATGGAAGCGCCGCTTGGATCGGCCCATCGTATTATGCATACTAAGTACAGTACTTATGCAATAAGGTATTGTGATGTATGGTTTAAAATGACGATGAAGAGTGTTAGACCGTTTCCCAGAATTAGTAGTTTTGATAAAGACGTATTAGATAATGTCCGGGATCACATCAGTCTGATGCGCTCCCGAGAGAAAAAGGTCAAATATTATGAATGTTTAAAGTTGTGGCAGCATGAAGGGGATGCGTGGCTTAAAAATGTGCAAGTGACGCAAACTAGCGTTGCAAGCGCATTGCCAGAGAATACATCCGCGACACTAAATTGCAATGCGGGCGAACCGCAAAATGGCGCGCACGTGCAGCAAGGTAGCATTGTGGAAAGTATTGCCAGCGGTTCACGCGCACCACCTCCACCTTATGTGGATGGAGGTGCAAGTACAGTTATCAAAAATACCCATAAAAATGTAACAAGCAATTTGTACCCTCTCTTAAGCAACCATAAAGAAAATGTTCATGATGTGGATGATGAGCCTATTGTAATGTCTGCCATTTCCCATGCTGTGCAGATGATAGATGCTGCACCACAACAATCACGAGTGGTGCCGCCATCTCCATCGGTAACAGTAAGGGAAGTGCTAGCCCCCTCTGCACCCATAGAGGAAGTCGTTAATACCATACGTAGCAGCAGCAGGTAACAAGGTCAAAGGTAGCAGTGCTACGGGTCTGCATCCCATTCGGACAATAACTGTTCCGAATGGAAATGCAGATGCGAACGGTATAGTGCCCACGAGGGAAGTGGTAATGCATTGTCCTTGGACAAGGGCAGAACTGAATTCCATCATAAATGATTTCCCCAATCCCAAAAAGGAACTAGCCAAATGTCAAAGATTTTTGAGGAATTTGGGTAGTTCTCATGAGCCAACTAATAAAGATTGGCGTGTGGTGTTAAGGGCCTGTCTACCGCGCAATACCGACGTGACAAAATTTAGCACGGGTTGTGTATTGGATGGTGACGTTCCCTTAATAGACCAAGTAAACCAAGGTAACATTTCCCGCATTGTAACTCAATTGGGTATATATTTTCCGGTAGTAGTTAACTGGAACAAAATTTTCACTATAAAGCAAAAGGAGAGTGAATCTGCAGAAGTTTATTGTGACCGGGCTCTGCAGGCTATCACCCAGTACACTGGGATAGAAGATATTAAAGATAGCACTCACCACAGGGGAATGATAGTCACGGTACTCATGGACGGTCTTAAAGAAAACTTAAAGACTTGGGTTCAAACCTCACAACCTGGCTGGAGGGGAGTCACAATAGATACCCTCATATAATCTGCCATAGAACATGATAAGAACATCTCAAAGAAGAGAGAGACCCAGAGCGAAAAACTAATGGCTGTCAGTATCCAGGCTCTGGAAGGAATGACGGAAACATCACAGCCAGCAGACACACTTGCATCTACACACACACTTACACCTGAACAGTTATATGCCCTCACTAATCCCATGCAACAGCAAATACTGCTCTATTCTACTAATCCTACACATCCACAGGTCCTATACTACTCACAAACTTCATACCCCCCACAATACCCTTATCCTCCATATCCCTACCCATATCCATCACCTTTTCCCCCTGCTCAAACCTCACAACAACCCGTGTCTTCATCCGATCCGTGAACATGTTTTAATTGTAACCAGCAAGGACATTTAATTAGAAACTGCAGAGTAAAAAGGGTAGGACCCTCAAATCAGGGAAAACCTGCATATCCCCATAAGGGATATGCACAGAGGCTAGCAAATATCCAGCAAGCACCAACTCCAATTGTGGCAGTTAATGCTTTATTGGAGAATGCTAGCCAATGCTAGGGGTCAGGTCATACCTGTAGTCTACAGATAGTCAGGTTAACGGGAAGTACTAGGGAAGAACCGGTCATGATGGTTGATGTAGCTGGTACTGAATATCCTTTTCTTGTAGACACAGGGGCGACCAGGTCAGTGATAAAATCTCCCGTTAATTTACAGGTGACCAACGAGACAGTGCCAACAATGGGTGTAACAGGTAAAGTGCAACATTATCCTTTAACAAAGTCCACAGAGGTTACTATTGGGCCGTTGCATACCAGGCATTCTTTCCTTCTGGCTGCTGCGGCTCCTACTAACCCGCTGGGTAGAGATTTGTTATGTAAGATGGGATGTGTCATATATTGCACCCCTGATGGTGTATTTCTAGATATCCCAGAAAGAGTTGCGCACGAGGTGCGGGATATGTTAGACACTCCCCAAAGGATAATGTATCACTCTACCAGTTTAAATGATAATCCATCTCAGGTAGATCAAATGTTGTCCCAAATTCCAGATTCCCTTTGGACTAAGGATGGACAGGACACTGGATTAATGGCAAACGTAAGCCCCGTAATGGTAAATTTAAAATGCGGTAGGCAAGCTCCAAAAATTCCCCAGTACCCACTAAAACAGGAGGTAGAATTAGGGTTTTTTCCAATAATTGAGCGATTATTACAACAGGGAATTTTAATTCGTACAGCTAGTGTAGCCAACAGTCCCATCTTCCCGGTGAAGAAGAGTGGTGGGAGGGGTTATAGGCTGGTACAAGACCTTAGAGGTGTTAATAAAGTAGTAGAGAGCCAATTCCCCGTAGTGCCAAATCCAGCTGTCATTCTTATGCAGATCCCTCCAAACGCAACCCATTTCACTGTCATTGACCTCTGTACTGCTTTCTTCTCTGCGCTTCTCCACCCTGACTGTCAGTATTTATTCGCATTTACATACAGAGGTGTACAATATACATGGACACGGTTGCCCCAAGGTTTCATAGACAGCCCCAGTATCTTCTCCCAAGCCTTGCACGACTGTTTACAATCTTTTCAACCTGCCAATGGATCCGTTCTAATTCAATATGTGGACGATTTATTGCTATGTTCTGATTCGTGTATGTCATGTTTGAATGATACTAAACTTTTGTTGCTTCATCTCTCGCATACAGGACAGAAGGTTGCTAAGGACAAACTAAAGCCGTGCCAATCCAGACTAAAATATTGGGGACACTGTCTAACCCAGGGGTTACGACATCTCACAAATGATAGAATACAGGCCATACAGAACATGACACTGCCGCAGAATCAACAGCAAATTCGTACCTTCTTGGGTATGTGTGGATACTGTAGAATGTGGATCCCAGGTTTTTCTATTTTGGCCTTGCCTTTGCAGGACTTAGTCTCTTCCTCAAAGCCCAATCGTGTCATACACACAGAGGAATCAGAGCATTCTTTTCTTAATCTTAAGGATAGTCTGACAAAAGCACCTGCATTGGGAATACCTGATTATGAAAAACCTTTTGACTTGTATTGTACGGAAGCCGATGGTTGTGCTGCAGGTGTCCTCACACAAAAACATGGTGATGCCAGTAGGCCCGTAGCATACTACAGTGCCCAATTGGACACTGTGGCAATATCACTCCCCACTTGTTTGAGAAGTGTAGCAGCTACCGCTCTATTGGTGAGTAAAAGTGAGGATGTAGTATTGGGTCATGATATGATTGTCTATACTCCCCACGCTGTATCTGCTCTGCTGAACTCTGCTCAAACCAGACACGTCTCTTCAGCTAGGTTTACCAAATGGGAACTAGCTCTAATCGCACCTGCAAACATCACTGTTAAACATTGCAGCACGCTGAACCCAGCAACATATATACCATATGTACAACATGATGTACAAAGGGTGGAGGGAGACGAGTTGCTGGCGGGAGGTGAGTTCAGCAGACATAATGATGCACACGATTGTATGGAATATCTGAATCAGACCTTTACTGCTAGACCTGACATACATGACACACCTTTAGAGAATGTAGATGTAACTTTTTACATGGATGGGAGTTGTCATAGACAAACAGACACAGGTGAATTATGTACAGGTTATGCTGTTGTAAATGACACAGACATCATAGAAGCTAAACCTCTTGGTCCTCCTCACTCAGTCCAGGTGGCAGAGTTAGTCGCACTAACTAGAGCATGTGAACTGGCAGCAGGCAAGTCTGCTAACATTTACACTGACTCGAGGTACGCGTTTGGGGTGGTGCACGATTTCGGGGCTCTATGGCGTCTGAGAAATTTTATGATAGCAGCAGGCACACCAGTTGCACATTCCCGACACATAAAACATCTTTTAGAAGCAATCCAACTGCCCAAAGCGGCAATTCTTTGCGCTAAATTGTACTTAGATCATAGCGTGTAACTGACTGTACTTTTACTTGAAATATCACTTTGTGCTTTGGAACCACAGGTAAAAGGTCTGGAGTCTTTATTTACTATATGACTGCATACGCAAAATAGCGTCATCCTTAGAGGTTTATAGGCAGGATATTAGAAGGTATAGGCAGGATATTAGAAGGTATAGGCAGCAGTGTATAGAGGTTCTAATTCAATATCCTTACACTCATATACACAGTCCAGTCACATTTTTATGACCACCTACTACATTTGACATAGGCAGCGTGTATCTCATGAAGTACGTCACTAGTTGCTGTCATGGGCTAAAGGGGCGATTCATCTGTGTGACAAAAAGGGATGATTATTGGCTTTTATTCCAAGGGTGTCAGTATTCATGAAACAGCATTGTTTGTGAACTGTTAGCATGCTGCTGTGGTGAAGGTGTATCGTGACTGGACAAATGGCACCATTGCAAATAACTAACGTGGAAACTGCGGATCACCACATGCCATTGATGTGAGAGGTGAACGTCTGCTGCGAAGGTACGTGAGGGCCAACAGACATGCTACAGTAGAGCAGTTCACCATCAAAATGAACCTGGGGTCACCAGACATGTGTCCAAAATGACAGTTCAGCGAACCATGCTGCGTATGGGTCCCGAAGAAAACGGATAGTTACTGCACCTATGCTAACGAAGCTGCATCAGTGGAAAAGGCTTCAATGTTCACTCCTGTATCAGAATTGGACCTCCGCTGATTGGCAAAGAATTGCCTTCTCCGATGAGTCATGTTTTCTGATTCATCGAATGAATGGACATTGGCATGTCAGACGAGAATCATCGGAGAACAAACACCTTGCAACCATTGATGAAACAACACAAGCTAGTCATGGCAGCGTTATGGTCTGGGGAAAGTTTTCATAGCATTCTCTGGGCCCACTCATTCATGTGGAAGGCACCCTCAACCGAATTGGTTATGAATCCATCCTTGCAGAGCACGTACACCCATACATGTTGATTGTCTTCCCTGACATGGATGGGAACTTCCAGCAAGACAATGGGACATGTTACCTGGCTAGAAATGTCCGACAGTGGTTGGACGAGCATGACCAAGACTTCCAAGTACTTCCCTGGCCGCCTAATTCCCCAGATTTGAACCCAATTGATCATCTATGGGACCACCTTGATCATTGTGTTTGCTCTATGGATACTCCACCACACGCCCTCCAGCAGCTGTGGGATGTACTGCAGTCAGCATGACTCTAGATACCTGTGCCAACCAACCAGCACCTTATTGAGTCACCTCCCAGCCCACCTAGCTACTGTCCGTGCTGCACATGGCAGTTACTCTGGCTATTAACTGGTGGTCATAATAATGTGACTCGACTGTGTATCTTATCAAACACCCACCAGGTAAAGGGATTGGGTTTCAGGAGTAATGACAGCCTAGCAGAGAAAGATGGTGAAGCAGGTGGGGAAGAGGATAAAAGTGAGAGTGATAGTGGAAAAAAACAGATGAAAGAAGGGCAAGAACAGTGAAGAAGATACAGTAGATGGAGAGAGCTAGTGGATGGTGAGAGAATAGAGCAGGGGGGAGAAAAAATGTAAAGTTGAAGCATTATATGATTTAAGATGAATTATGGAATTCATATATTTAAAAGTTTATCCAGACAATATTTATCCATGTTTGATAAAATGTACGCATAAAATAGAGAATTCAGTTTTACATTTAAAAGTAAAACTATTGTCCAAAAAAATAAAAAACTAAAGAGATAAATGAGTTATAGAGAAAATTTGTTCCATGTGATTGGTTGACGTTTAATTCATATTGCATTATGCTTACTGTAACAAAATGTATAAATTAATTACTAGTTACTATTCCAGATATGCTGGCCCAATAACTAAGCAAACATTGGCCCTAATGTTTGGCATAATATGAGCTGTGGGTATAACTATTTGGTATAAGGTATATATAATGGTGACTACTTTTTGGCAAAAACAAACAAGAAGAGAAAAACTCTGTGATGTGAGCACCTGAAAGCAGAAAGGAACACCTGAGCAACGTATCATTCATATCATTTATTCAAAGGGTTATACCGTCCTCCTTCAATGTCACACTTCTCATCGATGGCCATTGGTCCAAGTGAGCTGTGGTAGAACTGGGAGCATTGGTCCTTTACCCCAACTATCCTTATATTTCCATCTCTTAGTTATACCAGTATTTAGATCACCAGCACCTCACCACATGGTACCTCTATACAGAGGATTTCCTATGTTAGTCTTTTACTATTCTATTTCTCTTATTGATTGATTACTATCTCAGGTGATTGGTCCTCCTGTGTGCGTCCGATACGATAGCAAGACGTTCTACACTAGAGATTAACCCTGAGCAACGTACCATTCACTCTGTTGTTTCTAAGGGATATCGCATGCAGGCAGCTCTCTAGTTTTCCCATAGATGACCTTGGGCTAGGTGGGATACAGCAGAGTTGCCAGGCAGCAACTTTATTCCCTGATTTTTCTGCCACTTCCTCTTTCGAGGTTATCGTAGTGTGTGTTGCTTTATTTCATTAATACCAACTTGGTTTATATATGATCCCATTGAGGTTTATGATACCAAGCTCATGTGCTTTTTTTTATATTTCGCCATATGTTTGTGAATATCATTCTATTTATGTAATCCATTGTTGAGCTCTAGGAGATAACTATAGCTATAGTACATATCCTCATCTCATCATTTATTCTATTGTATTTATTTGTGTCTATTTGTTGTTTAATATGTGATATTTGTTTTTGTCTCATCCGTGCCATTATTGATATACCGCATGTAGCTGCTGGTACAATTTATTTTTTGAAGGTTATATAACAAAATTCATGTTTTAATTAATTCATATTCTCCAAGAGTGCTCACTTCAAAGAGTTTTTCTCTTCTTGTTTATTTTCTCTACTATTTACAACTCTAGTGAGCACCACCACTACCTTAGTGCATTTGTCTCAAGATTAGACACTTATTTATAGGAATAGTAGGCCTGATTCAGACCCGCTCGCGAGCGCTATGCGCTCACAAGCAGGTCGATGGTGGCTTAGTGCGCATGCGCACAATGAAGCCAGCTCCGTCATGCGCATGCGCGAGATGCGGATAGCGGCGGGCAAACCGTCGCTCTGGGTCTCGTTCCAAAGGGGGCATGCTGTTGATGTTGAGTGACAGCACGACCCCTTTGGTGGCCGGGCCGGGGGCATGGCTGCCCAGACGGAGGCGTTCCCATGGGAACGCCTACTGTCTGGGGCCGGCCCCACTGACATCACAAGTGATGTCAGTGGGAGAGATTTCGGATCTGTTTGAGCCGAAAGCTCTCTAGGGCTTGCGGCAAAGAGACCCTACCACAAGGGTCTCGTCGCAAGCCCGATGGTCGCGATGGTCTTGACCATCGCGACCATCTTCCTGGCCGCTCGCTATAGCTGTGGGTGGTCACCCACAGCTATACGAGCGGCCAGGAGGCCGCTCTAAAAACAAGAAGGCCGGCCCTGATTCAGAGTGAGCACTCTGTCAGAGCATCCGGCTCTGAATCAGGTCCTGTGGTCATCATTATATCATTACAGATCTCACTTTCGACGATATCATTACAGATCTCACAGTGCGACGATACCCCTTTCCCTTTTTCCTGTTATTGTTATTGACTACTTTTTGGCATAATATGAACTGTGGTCACTATTATTTGGCATAATGTGAATTGTGGGCACTGCTTTCTGGCATATGGCTAGTACTATATAGCGTAATGTGAATTGCGGGACTTACTGTTTGGCGGGGTCCTGGGCCAGCCATGGAGGCGGATAAAAACCCTTCACTCTTCTGTGCATTATATCTTCTTAGTACATCATTTTACAAGCAGGAAAAGCAACACCACTGTGCTTGGTCATGCCCAAGCACTGAGGCTCACAAGATGTCTTGGCTGTGTACAGGTAGAAAGTGGAAGTGGTTTGGTACAGTAACACTAACAACTTAAATCTTCTTGGATCACTGAGTAAAGTGGAGTCAAATGTTCTGAATGGAGTTGCTTTACCCTTCCTCAAATTTTGCCATGCCATGCTCCCCCTCCTGAATGAAGGATAGTTGCATTAGATACATACCTCCTCCTTGCATTCTTTCATATCTTCATCATCGTCATCTTCAAAATTATCTGGAACTTCTGCACATTCCTTTGTAGGCTCTTTTGCCTTATTCAGATTGCCAAATAGTATGGGAGTGACTTTGATTCCTGTTCAAGAAATGTAGGTGAGAACAATACTAAAAAACAAACACAATCTGTCACAGCCTATGGTATTTTGTGTAAAGAGATATAAATTATATTAATAATCTACTTAGGACATGGAGGATGGAGAACACTCACTACTAGGAGTGCATGTTATATTAAAACTAGGGATGTGCAGGCTCGGATTTACTCGGATTTACTCGGTTCTTATCGCCACTTTACCGCAAATTCGGATTTATTATATTGGCTATCCAAAACACATGATAGGCGATAGCCAATAAAATGCCGTTTTGAGATCCGAGTAAATCCGAGTAAAACCGAGCCTGCACATCCCTAATTAAAACAGTCAAAGACTTATATAAGAATAATATATCCAAATTTAATCACAGTATATTAACACAATGTTAAAAACATTCCTTAAATATAGAAAATGTCCTCACCAGCAAAAGCAAGTCTCCGGTAGAGATCCAAGGTATTAATTGAATAATTATAACATATAGGGCGGATGTACTAAAGGTGAAAATGCTGTAAAACCCCAAAAATGCAGTTTTCCAGGGTTTTACTGTATTCCCCACATGTACTAAGCACCGGTATGCGATGCATTCTGGTGCTTCGTCTCTTTGGGTAATGCCAACTTCAGGTGGCATTACCCAACAGAGGCCTTTGGGCTTCATTCCGGGACGTTCCCCCTTGGGAGGGATCCGATCAGATCCCTCCCAGCAACCCCCACGGCCCATGGACTTTGGCACAAACGCAGAAGGATGCCAGAGGGACTTCTGGGTGTTAAACCTGGAAGTCCCTCTGTCCAGAGCCATCGCAAAGGACAGGTCTTATCGGGAGAGCTTTCCTTTGCGATATTCTTGGTACATACAGCGGTAAAGAACCGCGGCATGTACCCGAAGACAGGGGAATGTACCGCATCGCAGAAGCAATGCTTAGTACATCCTGCCCATAGTCTGTTACAAATCCAAAAGTGCTGTTGGTCCAGGTATAAGTATAACCAATTGGCAACAATAGGTCACAATTAGAGCCGTATGTGTACACAGATAAAGGCATAGATGGATTTCTGAAACACGCTGTGATGTTAATAATAATTAGCAGTATTGTGAGTTCAGTCTGTACTGTGTAAACCTCGAGGGGAGGGCGCAGGAAGATCTTGGCATGTGCACTATGCTCAACCCTGTGTCACAGAGTCCAGGCAGCATGGTAAGTTACAGTGCTATCAGGGAGAGAGCGCTAGATGTTGTATGCAGGTTAGCACTAAGCTCAACCTCCTGCACTCCGTCACAAATATAACGGATCAGCGTATCAGGGGGTTCAGTAGTGTGTTTCTTACCCCTGCTTATATCCAATTTGTCACTGCCAGCATTTCACTGTTTAAGCAGCAGCTTCCAAGAAGACGATCCCCAGATGCTAGAAGTGGTTCAGCAATCAGGCACCTTTAGCAACCTTGGAGCAGAGAGCCACTTCACACATAAGGCTCTAATTGTGACCTATTGTTGCCAATTGGTAATACTTATACAGATGTCCTCTTGTATCTTTGCTGCTTGTGTGCACGCATCGTGCCATGAGATTTGCTGTGCATGCATCGTGCCATGAGACTTACCGTGCAATCATCGTGCCATGAGACTTGCCGTGCACGCATGCCCAACTGTACAGCAAGCCGCTGCAGCATTCGCTCCCTCAATCTCAGGCAATTTTAATACTATTGCGCCTGGTTTTCTTCTTTGCGTTGTTGATTATATACTTGTTGTTCAAGCCCCATCTACTGTGTATTATTTCCAGCTTACCCATGTGTCCTCTTCGGAAAAATAAATTAAATAAATACCCTAACCCTAAACAACGCACATAAACTAGTACAGTTTACTTATATGCTATGACTTGAATTCTTCGGAGGAATCAATGATCCCTTTTTGAAATCCTAACTGAGATTCATCCTGCACTGTTTAGCACTACATGGATGGACAAAGGGTCATTGATAGGGGCAACCTAGACTGTACATGTGTGTGCAACTTTACACATACTGTATACCCCAACCGCTTCATTTATTGATTTATTATACAATATCTCATTTCAAATCACATCAATACAAGCTCTGACTACTCCAAATGAATACAAAATAAGAAAAATCATGAGAATTATTTCAGCTATCAGCACAAATTTGCACTACTTTAATTGGACAATGATATCTGACATTAGTAAATGAGGGCATTGTCCTCCATTTTTCATTTTCTCTTATGTAATAACAAAAGGAACGAAAGTCAAGTAACTGCACATGTTCATCATATGAATATGATTTAGGGGGTACATTTGCTAATGGTAAATTTTAATCGATTTAAAATCAATCAAAATCGATTAACATTGATGTTGTGTTTTTGAGGCTAAATCACACATTTACTATAAAACTAATAAAAAATTGTCTGTTAGTAAATGTGTGATTCAGTCCCAGAAAGACATTGATGTTGATTGATTTAAATAGATTTTAAAATTGACCCTTAGTAAATATACCCCTAGGGCTGTTAAAATGCAGCCAGTGCTTATAGAGTTAAAGTAGCACATGTGCATATTAAGCTTTGGGCAGCAGCAGTGAAAGTGATATAATCACCCAGGCGATATGCTCTAAATTGAGCAATGGTGACATGAAAGAATGAAAAATTAAATCAGATTAGAATTCCATGAAATACCACACAATGGATTTTGCATAGCAATGTATTACTATATCATTTCATGATGACTAGATTAGCAGGAACAATAGAAACAGTTTTATGAAGAAATGTAATAAAGGTAAAATTGTATTTTACTGTAAATATAAACTAATAAAGAGATTTTGTATTGATATTAAGGAATAATTGGGGCAGGATGTATCATGTATTGCAATTAGCTTGTAATACTTCCTTCCCCTATTTGAATGCATACCGGTGTTTGTTTTTTTTAATGCCGGTATACATTATTACCTACCTGCCTTCCAATGTAGAGCTGTCCAGTGGTCCATTTTACCTAGGAACCGCAAGGCTGCAGCCCACCCTGTAAAATCCACTACCACCAGTTCTACACTGGCAGGCTTGAGGCTTCTTATGCTAATCACACTCCGTTCAGGCAATCCTTGGGGGAGGGTTTTCACAGGTTGGGTACAGGATGCCAAAACTCTGGATCCCAGCGGTCAGATGCCGGCATCACGACAGGGCTAAAATAATGACAAAGGCCAGTAATTACCCTAACCCAACTCCTACCCCTAAACCTAACCCTCCCTCCATGCACCCTAAACCTAATCTCCCCCCTAGTGTCATATCTAATGCTCCCCCTGTACCTAAACCTAACCCTCCCCCTTAGCGCTTAACCCTAATCCTCCACCCTAATGCTGAACCCTAATCCTTCCCCCTTGTGCCTAACCCCCCCCCCCCAACCCCTCTACTTACCGTCAGGATGCCGGCAGTCGGGATGCCAGTGCCGGGATTCTGTCTGGTGTCAGGATTCCAGCACTGGCATTCTGAGCACCTGTATCCCGACAGCTGGCATTTCAACTACCTCCCGTTTTCACCCCCTAGGACTGCTAGCACAGACTGCGGTTAGCATAGGGTGCTTCCAATGTGATGCACATCAGGTCTGCTGACTGAAACTGCACCAAAACTGCTGCCCAGACAGCCCCTCTCTTTCATAAATGTAGGACCCCCCCCCAACAGAAGTGTCCTGGCAAAGTACTGACTTCTAGGTTCACTCAGGAGTCCTAATGCACAAGCCATGGGGGGACAGAGAGGATCCAAAGCATCCCTCTCTGGGGACTCTTATTAAAAGAAACCATAGGCTTCTATAGGCAATACCTATTGGGCTCAAGCTTTGGAAAGGGGAGCTTGCTGCATATGGGCACATCACAGCCCCCTAGAATTCTGAGATATCTGTGTGGACTTTTTAAACACATATTAGTATTCATACGTATTGCAGAAAAGCTGAGAAACCTGCAGTTTTCTGAGGTTTTACTGCATTTTTTAGTAATTATATATTTCACCAGTAGTCATTGTATGCTGTATGTCTTTAATGATAGCTGCTTGAATCCAATTCTCTCAGAAATCTGAGTGCATCCACACCTGGAGGATCCTGTACCTGGCTCCCGTGGAGATGACAAAGGGGCAGATGCAGTGTTGCACACAAGTTTCTTTTGCAGATTCATCTTGTATTTTTAGCACATCACATTTTCTATAGTTGAGTGCTCGCCTCCATGCATCTCAGTCGTTTCTCCATTGGTGGCTGAATGGGCATAACTGAGTGGCGATGGGGCATTCGCATGAAGGCAAAGTTCACTGAAGACATGTTGAGAGGGTACACGTTCAGAATGGCAATATTCTGATTGTCTAAATGGAAAGGAGGTCGAGATTGAACATGTCGACATCCTCAATGTAAACAATGACACAATGTTGACATGACTCAATTTTGACACTCCATGTTCTAACGATTTTAGGGTTAGGCTGTGGTTAGTGTAAGGGATAGTTAACACCCTTATGGGAAACCGCATGGTCGACATGTTGAATGTCAACATTAAGAATGTCGACATTCTGGCACAGCACAACAAGTGGAGAGCCAATAAATGTGTATATAGAATGGAAGCAACAAAATAAGCCCTTTGTAGTTCCTTGTTTTATGATGATAACATTATAGAATGACTATTAACTGTAAGAATAAGTTGTGCAGAAAAAAACATACAATACAATACACAAAGTTATTACTTCTTGTAATGTGTAATCAGCACTGTATGATATAGCAGGCTACCATATGCGAGTTTGAGCTACAGTACTAACCGTCCCACTCGAGATCATTCAAGGAATCACCGTCATAATTGCCACACAGACCGCATAACTTGCCCTTGTATTGATCATCTAGCTCCAGCTAAACAGAAATATACACTGTAGTTAGAATTCACAAAAAAAGAGACATTCAAACATAGTTATCTACAGTATTTACTGTACAGCAATGGTCATTATTGAATTAGCAAGTCTTTACAATGTAGGGTAAGTCATTCTAGAAGATGGACAGATTAACCAATAAAGAGAAACATTGTATGATGGTCTATCTTTGTCACAGTCCCTGACAACATCTAGTATTTGTACAGTAACGGGGTCAAACATGTAGTTAATCTGCTTATATTACATCATGTGTGATCCCTGATAATGAGCCTGTCCAAGTCAAAAGCATCATTACCCAGCATGACTAAAAAGCAAACGGAAGTTAATTGCTGTAGGGCTGTATGTGCAGTCATCAATTCCAACCACACTTGCAAAGGAGCTAGATGTTATCTGAAGCCTCCCTAGTAAAATCTGCCATCTTAGTGAGCCAGTTGCAGTCCGTGACTGCACTGGCTACACTGTGACTGGCAGTGACTTCCCGCTGGAAGCGCTACCTGTCAGTCACACACAGAACAGACAGTCTCAGGCAGAGGTGTTTTCTCCCCCTTCACTATCAGTCTGGGCTGCGATTAGCAGAAAGCATGCTTCCAGGGGGAAGCCACTCAGCTGCCTATCGAACTGCCCGTCCCGGCTTCTGGGGGCTACAGCCAATGCAGTCCATAGAAGTCGGTGTTCTGCACATGCGCAGAATCACCACCACATGTGTGCAAGCGCTGGTCCCAGCACCTGCCAGATCCATTGTACTGGTGCCGGGTCCTGGCCACCCCCACCCCGGGACTACAGTGTCTCCTCTGCACTGCAGGCAGGAGCATTGGCAGCTCCACTCATCTATGAGGGTAGGAGCAACCGCTGGTGATAATTCTCATAAGTTCCTTATGCAGGTCACTGTAATTGACTAGAAGTCCTAAATGTGATTTGTTTCTTTAGGAAAAGATGTATCAATTATTGCAATTTTACTGCAATCATTTGACTTGATCATTGTGGCCTTACCATAGTTTTGTGTTTACTGATCGTATCACGTAAATCATACCGGACAGCTCCCCGATAGCCAGCTGTCCCAGTAATGTAGTTACTTCCAGGTGTGACGTAATACTACTGCAAAGTGAAGCAGGTAGCACATGCCCCTGCCTTCCTTCTCTCTGCAGCCCTCCTGGTGACTCCTGCATATGTAACAGGGGGTGGGGGGGATTAGACCAGGCTAGCACGTGCTGTTAGATGCTGAGAGCATGCAGTACCTTCATCAGGAACACAATGCTGGTTGGAAAGGTATTGGGGTTAGTCCACTATTTGTAGGATATGTTGATTACATGTAAATTAGTTAATTGATTCTCCCTGAGTCTTTTCCATGGTGAAGTTACCTCTACTCTCATACTATAATGCTATCTTAGAATCCTTCAAAATGCATTATGACTGTTTTTTAAAAGACTGTTTACCTAAATAAAACAAAAATCCCATGTAGATATTAATTACAAGGCATGTTATTTTAGAGGTTAAACTTATTGAAAATAAATTACAGGTTAAAATGACACAGAAGTGACGCAGAAGTGGGATGGGTATGAAATCCTGGCTGTCAGGATGCCTCTGGTCAGAATAACGACAGCAGCATTCCGACAGCCAGAATCCCGACACCCATAGGAAGTCATGGTATTTTTCTAACCCCTATCCTAACCCTAACCCACCCTTCCTGGTGCCTAACCCTAACTTCCCCCCCTAGTGCCTAAACCTAACCTCCCCCTCCCCACACCCTAAACCTAACATCCCCTCTCCAGTGCCTAAACCTAATCCCCCTCCTAGTGCCTAAACCTAACCTTCCCCTCCCTGCAGCTTAATCCCAACACTCCCTACCCGGTGCCTAACCCTAACCTCCCTCTAGTGCCTAACCCTAACCACCTACCTAACCCTTACCACCCCCTAACACCCTGATACTTACCCTCAGGATGCTGGCAGTCGGGATACTGATTTTGGGATTTCGATGCCGGTATTTAGACAACATCCCCGCAGAAGTAATTATGGGGAGCACATACAGTGGTGCTTGGGAATTTTCTATATTTCTGCTGAAATTTAGCTTGGTGACCCGGTTCCTTTGGTAAAAATAACTTTATGGGAGGTGACCGTAGCACTATACTGTGAGTATGGTACGGATACCTTATATATCTATCTTGATGTGATGGAAAGCAGTCTATTGTGAATAACTTACATGAAAGACTAGTCTGGATATACTACACCATTTTTGTGTTCTTCTTTTTTTCTTTCTCTTTCCGATAAGAATCAACTGAAGAAGATTATTAAGAATACTCAACTATTGGACATTCTTCATTTGGATTGAGGACTTCCTTCTCAGTTAGATTTTTAGTGGAGTGCGCAGAGGTTGGGTTTGTCTATATTTTTTTGTCTATTATACACCTTGCTCTTAGCGTGATCTTTGTTGGTCAACCACTCCTGGGGAGGGTAATAATGGTCTGGAATTTCCTCCATTTGTACACAATCTTTGTGACTGTTGATTTGTAGAGTCCAAACTCTTTATAGATGGTTTTGCTACTTTTTTCAGCCTGATGAGCGGCAACAACTCTTCTTCTGAGGTCCTCGGAAATCTCCTTTGTTCGTAGCATGATACACTTCCACAAACATGTGTTGTGAACATCATACTTTGATAGATTCCTGTTCTTTTAAAAATGCAGGTTGTCCGTTCACACCTGATTGTCATCCCATAGATTGAATATACCAGAGTCTAATTTCACCTTCAAAATAACTGCTAAGCCTAAAGGTTCACAAATTTTTGACACTCACAGATATGTTATATTGGATTATTTACTAAAATTAAAATGAGCATGTCTATTTTTTTTGTCTCATTTGTTTGATTTGGTTCTCTTTATCTACTTTTAGGAAATCTGAAGTAGCTTTAGGACAAATTTCAGAAGAAATATAGAACATTCTGAAGAGTTCACAAACTTTCAAGCACCACTGTATGTTTGACTCCACTAGAGTAAGACTGTAAGGCCAGATAACTTTTATGTTGTATAGTATTGAAAATGGGTGAGAACACTCATTCTACTAAAGTAGGATTTTGCAAATGAGGTTATGGTATAGCTTGTTGTGTGGAGGCACAATGTTTTTAATGATGAATATCTAAATCATATAAATAAAATGAAAATAAGAGTTGTAAAAAATGTTTACCTGTGCTTAGGTGAATGGTGTTTCTGTCCTTTTAGAATTTCTTTCCACTGGCTGGTTAGTCAGTGTGCTTTTTGGTTTGTTTTATTTTTATGATCAGTATGTCTGTGCGGCTCTAGAGTTTTGTTTTTACTTCTCCTATGGACAAGTATTAATCTTGTTTATATGGGAATGAAGATGTTATAAAGGTTTGGCAGGCTCCTTCCATTAATGGTTTGTGAATGGACTGTAATAGTACCTGGTGTTTCTTAGAGATCTCTCATCTAAGTATTGTTCCTGACCTTTTTTGCTCAGCTTCCAAGATCAGAATGATGTGAACATCTCCAAATGGATTTAACTATACCCTTCAGCCCCACCTTTGTAGTAAGCCATGTCTGAACTCCCAAACCTTTGTCCTTTGACACTCCCATAACCATTTACTTGTTTCCTGTCTACTAGTTTGGATTCATTTTTTATAGTTTCTTCTGTTAGAAATCTTGACAGCTCAAAATCTCTATTATGCCCTCATGGTATCAAGGACTTTAAACTGTAGATCCACTTTGCTTCCTAATATGAGATTTTGTAAGAGTAGATTGCTACTTTCCATAAGACTACTACTTTCATTATTGCCATTAAGTTTAGCAAGTTTGAGTCATGGTCATGCATATTCTAAAATGTTTAGACACAGTCTGTATCCTGACTTCTTTTCAATATTTCTTATATGTTCCCTGTACTAGCTATACCAGCTACAGATTTTCTCAATTGTTCAGCATATATATTGTAGTCTGCAGGGGCAAGTGAACAAATAAATCATCCCTATTATATGGTACATTAGCTTCTGCATCATTTTATACTGTATGTGAATTAGGTTATATGTCTAGTAAGTTCAGTCTTGGGATCTGTATTGTTTATTCTGGTTGTCTTGCATATCTTCCTCCATATCAATGATAAAAGCCAGATTTGTCATTTGTTATCCATGTATTCATTGGTTTCTTATTCTATCAAGGAATAAATAGCTACTTGTTGATTATTCATATTAGGTGCTTTTCTTTATACAATGTTAAGGTTGTCTATTATGATGTAACTGTAGTTATCATTTTTACAACTGCTCAAAATCTTTTTAGGATCCTCTCAAGATCTCTATTGTCTAATGGTCTTTATTTATTCTACAGTATTTTCTTTTCTTTGTAGGTTTCTTACTTTCTTACTAGCTCTCCCTATAGAATTATCTGCCTACTGCATGTTTTGACATTTTTTATTTAGCGAAATGTATTTTCCATTTATTGGGCTTGTTCTTCAAATACTTGCTGTTTTGGGTACTTTTGATGTATTCTCTTGAATTGTCAGCCTGGGATGTATTTTACCCAGTATTAGTGGTGACTACTATTAGAAGAAGTAAAGCAGTTGTAGTACTATAATTTGGAATAAGTTTTGGTGTGTAGTATATTTGCTTCGACAAAGAAACAGGAACTCATTTTTTTTCTTACTTCTGTGGCCAGTAATTTCAGATGTGTTTTAGTTCTTATTCATGTATTCTGTGAATGTTGCTAATTACTCTACTGTCTCTTTCCACATAACCAGCATATTGTATATATACCTTGACCACAATAGTATGTTATTCCAGATTTTTCTTAAACTCCTGCTGTGACATAAACAGGTTTGCATAGCTTGGGGGCAAACTTGGTCGCCATAGCTGTGCCATTAAACGGTCTATAGTGTTAATCTTTGTTCCAAAAGAAGGTATGAATGTAAAACAGGAGTGTTCAACTGTGCTGTTTTAGATGAGTAAAAGTGCGGCCTACTTAAATAAAAAATAAGTAACATGTAACATGGCACACCAAAAAATCTGAAATAATTCCTTCCAAATTCTGGGCAATGACACATTATCTAAGGCAGATTGTGATTAAATAATGGTGATTTAATAATACTGCACAAATGTTTAGAGAAGAGATATCTTAATTGATTATAACTTGACATTACAGTAGTGATATCTTAATTGATTATAACTTGACAGACAATTTTTAGGTACTTCTATAGTGGTTAACATGATATTTCATCTTGATATATTTGGAGAATATGTATGATCATTAAGTACAAATGTACAAAATTATTTAAACCCTGTTTTTAATAACTAATAAATAAATGCTAAAAGTAGTAGCAATTTAAACACTCTATGTTGTAGCCAATCTAACATTGCCCATAACTTTAAGTGAAGTATTTGATATTATATGTATGCCACATTACTTATTGTGCTTTTATTCTTCTAAAGTAGTTATAGCTGTGACTGGAGTTAATGTCACATAGATAAAATTAATAAGTAGTTCTGTAATGTCTGACTGTGGCATTATATGTCCAACTAATTTTCATCCTAGGGTATAGTTGAGGCATATGTACAGGGCCTTTATATCATAGATGGCTGTAATGATTTTTTGCCATTGTATCTTGATTATGTCTTGTATCTCTTAGGTGGCTTTTTGTGATTAAACCAGTGGCTGTAGTAGTGAGTCTTTGTAATCTGACAGTTTGGTGATAATTGATCTAATGCCAGAGTTGATGATCTGTTTGGTGAGTTTTCTTAAACATTATGTCATTTTGGCAAAAAAAATGGTGTTCTTGGAATTTGTTGTGTGAGAGAGTTAAATTATTTTTTGTTTAAACTATTCTTAATAGTTTCTCAAATCCCCACTTGTATTCATTGGTGCAGTCTTTGCCTAAAATGTCATGTGTTTCACTGCCAGAGCGTAATTTCATGGATTCCTTGTCATACTTCTGCTTGTCCATTATGACTATAACATGTCCTAAAACAACTTTACATGTTTCTGACAGAAGAAGACTTTGTGTTTCAATTTTGGGT
Source organism: Taudactylus pleione (assembly GCA_031769625.1). Lineage (NCBI taxonomy): Eukaryota > Metazoa > Chordata > Amphibia > Anura > Myobatrachidae > Taudactylus > Taudactylus pleione. The sequence goes on from JAUIMM010000108.1 coordinate 4,871,010, forward strand.
GTTTCTAAGAGCCTGTTAGTCTCTCTTATTGCTCAGGAAAATACTTTTTAGGGTTATTTTCCTAATCAAAAAAGATATAAGTCTATGTATGTCTGGAATATATTTAGACCTTTAGGAGGGGGCAGACTTAAACCATTAATTCAATATCTTAATGTATGGGGTAGTGATAGTGTGGATATTCTGATTACAGATGCCCTCTGGATTTATGACTTTGTATCCTTGTTTTGATTGTTGTTTTACGTCCTCCTCTGATTCCTTTACTGATGAAAAGACAAAAGGAGGTAACTTCACCCAGCAAAAGACACAGGAAGAATCAATTGACTACCAACATTTAATCAACATACTGTATCCTATAAATACTAGACTGGTCAACCTTCCAAACACCTTTACAACCAGCAAAGTGTCCCTGATGAAGTTCTGCACTTAGCAGAATGAAACACATAGAATCATAACAAAGGCAGTTTCAGACAGGAGCTCAGTTGATGAGAAAATGCAAGCTGGGAAGTGTCTGCGCCAGCTCACCATTTTAAATATTGGTCAATAGCTCACAACAACAGACTGAATGGGCAGTGGCATCACAAGGGGGGTGCGGGTGGTGCAGACCACCCCCGGGTGTCACCCGCCAAGGGGTGACACCAAGGAGCAGACTTCCCCTCACTGACAGGAGCCGGGTGCTGCACTATAGCATTAAGTGCAGCACACTGAGGGAGCCAGCCAACACTGCACACAGGGACCTCGTGCAACCCCCACTCCCCCAAAGTAATAGGCACGGGGGTTCGGGCCGCAAGTCCGCGCCCCCTGCCTGTGAGGACATGTCCTGTACTCATGACCACGCCCCCTTTTCAGCGGTACTCGGCTGTGTCACACGCTCAACGTCCATCCCTGCCCTGGGTGACACCACGGGGAGGGACGCCACTGTGAAAGGGCAATACAGGGAACAACCATGCACCATCGAAAAAAGTACCAACTCAAGGTAAGCACCTCATACCTGCATATTGTCAGTGCTGAGCAAAAGTATAACTTTATAAGATTTCTTAAAACCACAAAATGTAGTACATGCTGTTTGAAGGAGCTACTACTTTGAACTGTATCTGAATATTTGCAGCATTTTGCACAAACTGACTTAAAGTTACAAAGTTCAAATCTTAACTGAAGTGTAGTTATGGACTTTGAGCAATCCTGCCTGTCAATTTTCAGTTTATAATCATTCTCACTTGTAGCTTTCTCTTCTTTTATCCCCGGCATCTCCTGGCCGCCTCTATCTCCTCCCTGGCTGACTCCCCCTCCATGTGGCCACCTCCCCAAGCACCTTCAATCACATCCTCTTTATTTAGCATACACGTTTCAAAATACTGTCATACCCAGGACTCAAACCTATCACATCGCAGTTCAGACACCTTACACATGGCGCTTTCTGCCCGACAATTTCTGATGGCAGCCCTGAACACAGCCACCAATTCCCGACCCAGGTGTTACCAGCACACCTCGAGTACCCTTGCTGGTGAGTTCAGCTGCCAGGCACAGGGTACATACTGTACCTGGACCCCCCCTGCTGCATATATAATACAAGTAGTACTTTCTGTACATTTATTTAGTGATGTACACTGCCAGTCAGCTCCAGGCTTGTGCACAGCTGTTGTGATGGATAAATCTTGCTGCAGGTGTAGCCACCAGCTCTCTCCTACCTCTACAGCTGGTGAGTTATACTGTATAATTATTGTGTATCATCAATGCAGCCATTAGATTCACACTGTATTTGGCAGTGACACCTGGATAACAGTGGAACAAAGGGATCAGTATCCCTCCATCATTATACGGGACAAATCAGATTTGTCATGATCCTTCCCATGAGGCTATGCCCCTTTTTCGGGTGCACATCTTATTTTCCTATTTGAAAAATAGGAGGGGAGTGGGTGCCACTGCTCTTTTTTCGCACAGGGCACCAAAAAGTCTAGTTACGGCCCTGGCACTCCACCTTTGGACTCACCACTACTATCAAATAAATGTTATTATTAATATTTTTAGTACTTTCTGTTGCAATCATTTTACAAATAAAACCACTAAGTCAGCCTCTAAGGTCTCTCTACAGTTTAAAACATATCACCTTACATCCACTCAACATATTCTAGAAGTGCTTGGCTACTAAAAACCATTTGCAACTCTTAAAAACATTTGCATACTAAAAAACATTTGTAACTCTTATTTGTTTGAAAATATGATTATATGAGAGGTGGAGCACAAAGCTGATCTTGCTTGGTGAATACATACACAGTTTGCATAGAGACAATTACCTAACACAGTACACCTCCCGATATAGTAGCATTGGGTTCACACTGGGGGTACATTTTTCATTGTGTTTAATCCTGAAATTTAAAATAACATTGATATTAAAAGCAAAACACGGCATGTTACACTTTTAATATCTTGGCCATTTAAAATGTCATGCTCAAACAAGCGGAGAGGTGGTGGTTTGCAGAAACCACTGCTTAGTATATTTACCCGCTGGTTTAAACTTTTAAGGTTGTTAACACTGCTTTAAATGTTATAGAATCCTCAGCAACGACTCATCGTAGCTATTGCAAACGTGGTAACTGGCCTTATATTAAAAAGAAATGACACAATATATGCCCATGCCAGTTTGGGTCTTCGCCAGATGTTAAGTGATAAACTCTGATTCCCTTTTGGTTACTGGTAGTAACTACTGAGAGAGTCACATGATGGCATGCAAACAACAACACATTCTATACAACTCACAGGGCTCCATTTCTAAAACTGTTAAAAGACATTTATTATTCATGAGCTATTAAAAAAAGGAAGGGGCGGATCCAGGGTGGGCAATCAGGGCGATCGCAGCAGCATGTGCTAGGCTGGGTAGGGAGGCTTCTGCTCCTGAGCAACAGCAGTAGTAGTCTCTGCACTCTTTTTGCTTGTCATCTGAAATGCTGCTGTGCTGCTAGTAGCCAGCAGTAGTGAGAAGGAGAGAAGTGTTACAGGGGGGACAGAGGGTCCGCCATTGAAAAGGGGCTGAAACAGCCACTGAACATTTTCTTTTCACTGCTTTGGGCCACTCATGTACTGGGTTAATGCAGAGATAACTCAGATTCTTCTATGGTTTCCCTATTTTTGGCTAATTTTGCACACAAGTATGGGAAGAGTGATCTGTTTGTAATTCATAAACCAATGGTAAGCTCAATGGTAAGCCATTTCTTCCTGCCTTCTCCCTGTCATCAGCATGTAGCTCCTCCCCTTCAGTGTACAGTAGCCAATGTCTGTACAGTGCTGACAGGTAATAAATAAATCAGAGGTACAGAGATTGTCAGAATAAAATAATTTTTTAAAACAACATTGTTTATATTACAAAAATAAATAATTTGAATATAATAAAATATATATGTCACAACCAGACTTGTTGTACCTGGTGAGTCGCGGTCTCTGTCTGTGCGGGTGCTTTGGTGCGGTCCTACTGGTGGGGGTGCTGGTGCCTGGAGGTTGGCGCAAGGTGCGCGTGGATGTCTGAGGGGTACAACCATGTGGTGACAGGTGAGACTGGCAGCACTTCCACACTGGGGATTGCTGGGCACTGCCATCTTGGTTTTGGGCATGTGACCTGAATGGGCCAATCAGGTTGGAGCATCTAGTGTTTACTCTCAGTAGCCTATCATGCACTTTCCCATGGTACTTAAGGGTGTTCAGCAAGCCCTCTGCAACGTATACACAGCGCAACCTGTGTGAGAGTTCTCTGTGCTCCTTAGCTCGGTGTGATAATTGCAGTCCCAGCAGTGCTCCGTCTCCTGCTCTGTCTCCATCACAGGCTGTTCCCGGATACCTGCATCTACCCTGCTATACCCCATTACTCACCCCACGGTTTGTTTACCCACCAGCTCTCCAGACTCAGAACCCACTCCAGTTCTTCAGACCTCTGTTCCTCAGTCACACCTCCAATGGACTTTGTTTTCTCTGCCTGACACCTGTTTCCAACCTCACTAATTGGACTTTGTTTTCCTGCCAGAAATTTGTTTTCAGCCACACATCACTTGGACTTGTTTATTTCTGCCAGTTTATATATCCATCACCATTTCATGAATTAAAAATACTCCTATTAAACCTGCTGCATTTCAATACTGCAAACCAGACAACATATTTTTTTATTTTAATGTACTCATCAGGCTTTGGAGTAGGTTTACTGCATGATCAGAGCACTCCGCTGCTGGGGCTCCACTGTTAAATCCCCCTGCTGGGACATTACTCCATCCACAGTCCAGCCTGTGGATGGAGCCTGTGGGTCTGTATTGCAGCAGCTGCAGCAAGAGTGGGATGGAGAGAGCTGGGTCAGCCTATGAGCTAGGGAACTATGCCACAGCAGCAGGCATGGGGACATGCCTGTACAACAGGAGAAGAGAGAGGGCAGGAGGGGAAAGAAAGGAAAAAGCCCGGTTAAACTGTTAGAAAGCAGTGAACTCTTCACTGTGCATACTTGCTTGGCACAGGGACCCAGACTCTGCAGGGTGGTCTGTCCTCCAACCTGATGGGCTCCTGCACATGTGACTGCAGCCATCCTAGTACTGTGTGAGAGTGTCACAGTGGAAGACGGATGTTTTCCAGAGAGACCTGTGATTACCTGCAGTGCAATCTACAGCTGTTCCAGAATCCCTGCACTTTTACCTGCTTGCAGCCAGGGACGCCGAGAGGGGGGGCGGGTACTGTTTACCCGGGCTTCCTGAGGGGCCCGACATGGTACCAGGTATGCCGATGCTCCCCCCTCCCTTCTCTCCTCACAGCAGCCCAGCACACAGTGTGTGTTGAGCTGCAGTGGGAGACTGCTCGTGGCTGCTGAGCAGCAGCCACAGCAGTCTCCTTTGCCTGTGGGGGGGGAGCGATCACACTGATCGCGCCCCCCTGGCTTTGCGCCGTGATGGGGGCTTGCAGCGCCCCCCTCCCCGGCGCGCAGCAAGAGTGTTTTGTTTTTTTTGCTCGAGGGGGCATGGCCAAGCCTCCAGCAATTAGGCCATGCCCCCTCTGTACCTGGGCCCGCCAGGGCTCTCTATGGCCCTGTTTGCAGCATACACTCTCTAGCTGGTGAGCTTTATATAGCATATCATTCCGCTCAAGCTTCACTCCATTACTAGTGTACATGTAACAGTGAGTGCGACTGTACCTGTTATCTTTCAATAAACCAATACCAATGGTTAAGTAACTAGGTTGATCATAGTTTGAGTCATCTGCTGGTGTGTGTCTATATACAGTATAACGCTGCAATATCAGCACATGCACACACATCATTTCCAACATAAACAGCAGCCAGATTGCTAGGCATTATGATATAATGATATAGGGTTTTGGCGCAGAAACACCCAGCTCAGCAGAAACACAAGGCACTTTTATGTTCCTCATATCTTGTTGTCCCTAGGGATCCAGTATTTCATTTCATTCTCCATTAGGAGTAAGTGTCTGTGTACAGTATGAAGTCATTGAAAGTGGTCATGTGAGCAAAGAATTGATGATTTCGTTGGTGATTTGTTGGCCCTATATTTCACACATGGTGTCATCATGTGTACCCGATATTTCTATAATATGGGAAAGATCGAGAAGACACTAAAGGGGAGATATACCAAGCCTTGGAGAGTGTTACAGCGGAGAAGTTGCCTAAAGCAACCAATCAGCTTCTAATTGACACTTAACTAGCACACACTTCGAAATGACAGTTAGAAGCTGATTGTTTGTTTTGGGCAACTACTCCATATTATCTTTCTCCAAGGCTTGATACATTTCCCCCAGAAAATGATACAACTCCCATCTTCAGAAAAATGTATTTAGTAAAAGTGTTGAATACGACAACAAAAACAACACGTGAAATGTAATAAGCTATTATAAAAAATATTAAAATCATGTTATATGCAGAAAGCAATGGGTATAAACTTCTACTCACCCTGATGTTATCTCCCCAGTTCCATATAATCGTTAAACCACTTCCGGAGATTTCAAAGTATTCACAAGAGTCTTTAAATTGAATGCCATTTTTTTTGTAAAATGTATTGAATCTGCAAAAACAGGGTCATAAAAACATGAAATGCAGACTCCGCTATTTTCCAGTATTCTTAACTATAGGCCTGACTCATCTGCAACTGCAACAGCGTACGTGGATCAGCCGATTGTGCGTACTGCGCATGTGAATGCACCGCAGTGTGCGTGCGTGAGTTAGCATTGCGATCGTAATGAAATCACCTATGCAGATGCAAAGCCATCGCAGACCGAGGGACGGGACGTCAGCGTTTGGGGGTGGTGACAGGTGAGTGGTTGGAGAAACGCAGGCGTGCCTGTCCATTTGAACGCCGCTGCATGGGTGTGCATAAATTAGCCACTCCGACAGCATACGCAGCTTGTGTACTTACTGCATGCGACAAGTTTAGTATTTCTGAGTAAGTTCAGACCTGTTGTAATTGTGTGTGAGGGACAGAGCGCCTGATTCAGAGCCGCTCGTAAGCGGCCGCTCGTTCGCTCCGAGCGATGTTCGCACAACTGCGCATGCGTATGGGTCATAATGCGCATGCGCCAACCAGTAATTGCACTCGCAAAATAGCGAGTGTCTGCTAATTTGAGTGACAGGATGAGGCGTTTGTGGGTGGTAACAGGGGAAGGTGCTTGAAAATGGGGAGTGGAGATCCGAACGCAGGCGTGCCAAAAGGTCAAAACGGGCGTTTGAAGGGTGTGCATAATTAACAAAGCAGCGTCATCGACCACATCACTTGGTTGTCTCTTAGCCTGATCTGTTCACATGATTGCGGTAGGAAAATCCTACCACAAGCACTGCGAGCAGTTCAGACGCCTTTCGATGTACTCGATTAATCAAATAAATAGCGGAGATGACATAGGATGCGAGCAGCCAGGGGGCGTCTTTACAAAATAGCGAGCGCATGTTTCGTTTGCTCGCTCAGACTTAGAGGTGTCAACAGACCGCAAAGAGCGAGCGCTCAATTTAAATAGCCGGCCCCTTTTTCTGAACGAGCGAGCGCAAATAGTGTCCGGCTCTGAATCAGGCCCAGATACTGTATATAAGCAGGGCTGCAAAGTATTAAGGATATGAGATAGAGGTAGTCGGCGTCTCTATGCTGGCTGTGCGACGGTTTTGCGATTACATTCATTAGCATATTGTCACAGCAGACCTGCGTGTGTAATCGCAGCCGATATTACAGTAGCGATCTGTAATGAATCAGGCCCTACATTTATATAGTCATCCATTATTGTATAGAATAGAACATGTTGGAGATATCACATAAATTAATTGATTCCCTTTAAATGCTATGGTGTAAAGTGTAAACTAATTCAAAATTCCAAATCACTTATTTTTATTGCAGTTGAAAAAATTGTGCAAGTAAATTTTTTTCATTCAGAGATGGAGACAGCCTTGTCTCTGTCTATGCATAATCCGCGGGCCACCCGGGCTACGATCAAAGCTGCCCGGCCTTTGCCTGTTTTGCCTGTTTGCTTGTTGTAGTGCATCTGCGTCAAGTGGCTTTCATTCCACCTGAAGCGGAAGCGCTGACAGCTGAACCGGCAGTGGGCAGACAGCTTGCTACGATCACAGCTCTCCCACTGAGGGAGAGAGAAAGGCCAGTTACACACCTGCCAGTTTTGACCGGCCGGGCAAGAACCTGGCGTTAGCCGGACTGGTTTTTTTAAGCACTCAGTGCCTTTCACAAGCAGCGGCTTTGAGATGCTTTTAATGTGTTTTTTTTTTTATCTACTGGGCATGTACAGCAGTAGCTGCTGCTGCACAAGCCCGGCTGGCTCAAGCCACAGCATGTGTGAAAGGAAACATTGCTTCCTATACACCACTGGCGAGCAGGGACGGCACGGGCATGGCACGGCAGCCGTCCTGCTCATTGCATGCTCCCGGCTGTTACACGGCTGTGTGAAAGGATCCACCGCTTCCTTGTTTATCATTGCTTTCACGCCCGGCAAAACAACGGGCTGCTTTTTGCCGCCCGGTCAAAACCGGCAGTTGTGAAACTAACCAAAGAGGGAGGATCACGGCCATCCAGCAGCAGCAGCAGCAACCTGGCACCTGGGGTCACAGAGGAGGTCCACAGCCAGCAGCAGAGCCCACACATCAAATGCTATGTGTGTATACATACAGTATGCTATGGTCTATGTGTGTGTTTGTAAGCATGCTGTGTGTGTATGTGTGCATATGTATGCTATGTTAGTTATGTATGTTGTGTGTGCTTTGTGTGATGTATGTGTCTCACATGTGTGAGTGTGCGTTTGTGTGTATATACATACTGTATACTGTATTTGGAGCCCCCTCCCCCCTCCTAAAAATCCTGCATTTGCTCCAATGTCATACATACTTCCTCCTTCAGATACAACCTAAAGAGACTCTGTTGGTGGGGGTATTGCTAAATAGTGATTAAGTACAGTATATTTATATTGTTGGCAAACTGCCTAACATTAGATGCAGTTTCCAGATCCAAAACACAGGATTAACTTACCTGGGGGTTTTCAGGCAGAAAACTGTATCTAATTTGTGGCAGTTTGAAAACCCCTAACCATTGGGCTAGACCAAACTGCATGATAGAACCAGATGTGTTACATTTGCTTTTACTTAGTGGTTTGCCTATGTGGAGTCCCTTGTGAGCATTGTGCCTGGATGCAGCTAGAGTGTGCAGGCCGTATGCTTACACACCCAATGGTCAAGCATAGGCAAACGCAGGGGGGGTTTCCGTCTGCCTGGAAACCCCCCTCCCCAGCCCACATCATGACCACAATAGAAATAGTAATGTAATAGAATTTTACTAGCGCTGCATGTTCTTCTCAGTATCACAAATGATACTCATGTAGATCTTTAAACAAGCCTGTCAGTAATAAATAATCTGTGCACCAACTAGGAGATCTGGAAAACATGCACTGTTAGGGATGTGCTGCCCCTAGAGCCCAACATGTACATATATGTAAAGGGCAGTGCTAGGTTCTTCTGCTGCTCCCAGACTCCTGGACTTGCTCCCATGCTCTGGAATGGTGCCCACATCTAAAATAAAAACATTCAGCTCAGACAGGATGGCCCTACTGCCACATCTAATGTCTTACTGTAATCACTGGTCCTGTATATGTTGAAATTATGACACACAATATACTTTGTATGACGCATATTAAAGCTAGTTAAGTGCTAATTCTACCCTCTTCATGGACTGGTCACACTTGCTCTAAAATCAAGCATTTGGAAACCCCCCTCTAGAAATCCTGCATTTGCCACTGTCAAGGGTGACAGGATAATTTTGTAAAAAATATATTGAAAGCCCTTGTGGCAAGAAGTGCCTTCATGTAGATTCCAAGAATGTTTATTCATGTTGGCATTTGTAGAACTGCAAGCCCCAGCACGCAATTGGGTGTCAGTTTATACTTGAATTTATCATTCCATTAAGTGTGCACTGCAGGTGTTTTTTTTTATTAAAACCTAGCTGAAGTACCCAGCATTGCCCAAGTTTAAATTTTCAAGTTAAGTTTTATGTGATGTCATCCAAATTTATCCAGTGAAAGGCCCAGAGAGGCCCAGGTTAAAGTTCTGCCCAGCGTACACCAACGGGAGGTCCGTACGGGACCCTAACCCCAGTAAAACCTGGCCAGGATCCAACTGGACCACCTCTCTTTGGGTTCATCTGATTCAGTGCCAGGTGTGTCTTCAATTTAATAAGTTGTATTATGTGATGTAGTCCAAATCCAACCAGTGGAATGCTAAGAACAGGCTCCCTGGGTCAAAGTTCTGCTCAGTGTACACCAACGGGAGGTCCAATCGGGACCTCAAGCCCTTAGTATGTTTTTTGGGATTCAATGTTACCACTCTGTGAAGTTTTCATCCAAATCCATCCAGTGGGAGGATCAGAACAGTCTCCCCGGGTCCAAGCAGGCTCCCTGGGTCAAAGGCCTGCCCGGCTCACACCACCATGAGGTCTGACCAGTACCCCAATTACTCCATTGGGCATCCCAGACCAATTGACACCCCTCTGTGAAGTTTTTAAACATATCCATCCAGTGAAAGGCCCAGAACAGGCTCCCCGGGTAAAAGTTCTGCCCAGCATCCCTGGGTCAAAGTTCTGCCCAGCATACACCAACGAGAGGTCTAACCAGGACCTCAAACCTCTAGTATATCTTCTGGGATCCAATGTTACCACTCTGTGAATTTTTCAGCCAAATCCATACAGTGGAGACTCAATACAGGTTCCCCAGTTCAAAGTTCTGACCACAGTACACCAACAGGGGGTCCAACCAGGATCCTTACCCCTTAAAACCTGACCAGGATCCAACTGGACAACCTTGCATTGGTTTCATCCCAATCTGTGCAGGGGTGTCATAATACATTTGTCACTCTGTTGCTTTGTCGCATTGTCTCGTTGTTGCTATGTGGTCTAATAGGTTACTTTTTTATACTAAATAACTATGCAAGATCTGGCAGCTTACCTTGAGAGCTATGTAAGATATTCACCAACAAGCAAACAAGCAAACTGCTTTTACAGCGTATATATATATATATATATATATATATATATATATATACATACTATATATACAGTGTATATATATATATACTGTGTATATATATATATATATATCTGGGGAAAGTCCTGCACTCACATCTTGAATCTCACAATTTCGGGGTGCACGCCAAGATCAAATGAATGATCATAATTATATCTTCCCAATTTCCAATATTTTTGAAGGAGGCACTCACCAATCAGTTTATTTTGTATCTTTATTATTTCTCATGCCAGTAAAACTTTTACAATCTGCCTATTATGGCCAGGTGTCTCCATCTGTTACGGCCTGATGTTGATGTTTAGGTTCTATTTAAGAACCTTTTTCAAGACAGGCATTTAATATTAAATATCTCAACTCAGACATAGCAATTTATCAGGTCTGCATATCAGATGTGTCTGCGGATAGAGTAAGAAATACAGTGACAACGTCTAGCAGGTTGCACATGGTTTCTCCAAAGTAAAATATACACAATGGTCAAATATAGACAATGATGACACATAAGAATATACAGTAGTTGTAATGGTAATGCTGTATATGAATGTTATTGACTTTTTCTCTAAACCACATCAATTACATTAATCTTGGCATCAATGTCAGCATTGTTTTATGTGGTATACACTGACATAACTACCATAGGTGCAGGGTGTGTGGCTGCCATCTCCAGGGCCTGTCCCTGCCCCTACACAGGTGCCATGCCAGCCGTGTTTGCAGGTTCCTTCAGCATTGTGCTGCGATGCGCAGGTCAGGCACACCTGACCTCCCGGTTGGCTCTGCCTCCATTTCTCCTCACTGACTGATACTGGGAGGAGGCATAGCCGTGATCCAGAGAAGTCCCAGCAGGCTCAGCATGGCTCCTCCTAGCATCAGTCATTGAGGAGAGATGGACCAAACAGGAGAAGAGACATGCCTGCCCTGTGCAGCACACTGCTGAAGGAGGAAGCAACCACAGAGCAAAGGAAGGCAAGGAGGGGGGTAGGCAGGAATACGGGGCGGGGGTGGGGTTGCTGAGGGGGGGCCTAGAGGGTCCTGTGAAAATTTTGCTATGGAGCCCCACTAGGTCTAGTTACGCCCCTGGTGGTATGGCGCTATAAACAGCTCATAACTCGCATTTGGAACACTTCTCTACAAAAGGTTACAGCATAAAGGACAATTTATCAAATCCTTTCGAAATTAGGACAATTGATTGCTTAATATACAGTGAATTTTAAGGGGTGTATTAAGTAATAGTGGGCATATGTGCCTGGGTCCTCTTCATCCAGCACCAGCAATACCTCCACCAGGATCATTTGAGGAACTTACAAAAAAAACACTCTAATTTTATAGTGCTCCCTGAGTTCTTTATTTTAACTGTGAGGAGGAGCTCTGATCCACTAATTCTATTGCATTGGTGTGGTCTTGTGGTTCCACCTTTCCTACCTCCATACTGCACCAACTAGCTGGGTTGAGATCATCTGACTCCTCCTGGACCCTCATGCACACAGTCATCACTGCTGCTGACACTCTTATACATTTCTGGTTCCCTGGGGGTACTGATAACAAGACAGTATATACTGTACATCCAATACACTGGTGTCAAGCTGTGCATGGACTGCTTAATGCTAGTGGATGGATATACTGTTCTGTGATGTCACTTGTCAGAGTAGAAGACTTAAACCCTCTACGATTATACTTGGAGCATTGTGTTGGTAAACTTATCACTCCTGGAATCACTATTTGTGTGCATTGCCTGCTTTGTGCTGGTGGATGGATATTCTGTTCTGTGATGTCACTTGTCAGAGTAGAAGACTTAAACCCTCTACGATTATACCATTGGGGTGCTAGACTGTGCTTAGTGTGCATGGACTGCTTGGTGCTGGTGGATGGATATACTGTTCTGTGATGTCACTTGTCAGAGTAAAAGACTTAAACCGTCTACAATTATACCATTGGGGTGGTAAATTTATCACTCCTGGGATCACTATTTGTTTCCATTACCCACACCAACCAAGTGTTGCCAGGATGAGTTCCAGCTGAGATGTATCAAACCTTCCTTTGCTTGTTCCTTCTCACAGGAACTCCCCTGTACCCAATAATCTCATCCCACAAAGTAATATCTTATTTTATAGGTGCAATAGGTGCATTAATGTGCCTAATCTAATGGCAGGAAGGATTTCCTCGTACCCCAGATACCTCCGTTGTTGCCTCAAATGCATTTTCTTGCCTGTAAAATCAGATGCATTTATACAAAAGCAGAACGTGATTTCACAAAACCACAATTTCACTGTGGTTTTTCACTTTTATCAATAATCTTTATTGTTTGTTATATAGAGTACTACCAAATAATCAATATTAGTGACTACTTTAGCAAAGCTAATCCAAACTGCACATGACTGGAAGTAACATCAAGATTTAGAGGTTTATGTGCTCATAAAATAATGGTGTTTTCTTCTCCATAGAAGGACTAATTTATTTTCTTCTGTTAAATGGCTGTTGTATAGAAGCCACCATTAGCTCTATATAACTTGGGCAGACCAGAATATAAAAATATGAGTCTTTATTACGACAGCACAATGTTTACATGGTACAGGGTAAATGGTAGCATGTACCCTATAGCAGCCTTTTGCAGTCAGCACCCAAAATATCAATATTTATATCCTTCCGCAGTGGTGTTGGTTTGTACAATAGCTGCAATCTCAGGAATCATTACTGGCTGCTCTTGATTGAGTAGGGAAAGGTCTGAGGGTTCCAGTGGCATCTGCTCCTCGAGCAGTCAAGTGGTATAGGAACTCATCCTGGTCTCCTTGGACTACTCTCCTACCACATTTGGGAAGTTCTCCTGACTTTTCTTAATAAAGTCCACATGACATGGTTTTGCAAACAACATGCCCCCATCACTCAGCACCAATATATGGGGTTGCTCCTGGTCCTCACCCGACTACATGGCCTCCAAGATCTCTGATCTGTAAGCCTTGACTTGGACAACTTCAACCGCTGGGGCCTCTGCTATTTACATTGCGACCACATCATCAAGTACAGCAGGGACAGGTCCCATTGGTGTCATCTTTCCACTAGCTGTGTCCAGAAGTCATCCTGGGTAGTAGCAATTTCCCTTACCTGTCATATTTCCCAGAGTCCAGACAGTTTTGAAGAGCTGTAGCTGTTCATGGCTAGGGTTTCTTGTATTCCTCTGATTGGTTTCCTCTGAGTGCAGTGCAGCCTTTTCTCTGCTGTCCCTGAAAGGCTCATTGGTCCTCAACCATTTGCGTCCCTTGCAGCCTTCCCTGTTCTTGCAATACCAATCCAAGCGATCCTACTGTTGCTTCCAAATGTGATGAAACCACCATTAGTTGTGGGATTTAATTCTTTTGGGCAACCAGAATATATAAAAAATAAGTCTTCATTATGACAGAACAACACCATAAGACATTTACATGGTAAAGGGTAGATGGTAGCATGTACCCTCCAGCAGCTTCTTGCAGTCAGCACTCCAAAACAACAATCTTTGTATCCTCCTGTAGTGTTACTGTTAACATTAACTAGACAGTCCTGTGTCTCCCAGCCTGGGGATATTGGTTATCTTTGACTGAACTACAATGCCTGGTTGTGAGGCAGTGACGTGCGCTGCCTCCCCAGCCAGGTAAGTGACTGTGGAGGCACTGGCTAGTATCAGAGCCAGATTTAAACATACATATATGAACCCAAGAGTTCATGTGGGCATTATACAATAGCAGCAGTATATAGTGCTGGAAATTTGGTGAGTTTTGATCAGGGATGCGCTGAAAATATTGACAGGGGAGGCAGTGCCTCACCTGCCATAGACTTTTTACTTCAAAGTCTTGACTATAAAAATTATTAGAATGATACAAAGAAGATATTTATAATATTTTCTTCAAAGTTTTGACTATAAAAATGATAACCAAAAATTAGAGTATACCTGAGTATGACAGGAAAGGCTCTGCAAACCTGTCTCACCTGACCGCACGTCACTGTTCGGAGGTTTCCTTGCTGATGTCTTATACATCAGGATCCTCCATGATAGAATGCTCTTCATTGAGAACTGCTCTCCTTATATAATGTATGGCAGACCTCCTCTGGTGCCAAAATGTTTACTCATGGAGTAGGGTCAGGATGTCCCAATCCCCCTATCAGCACGGGACTATCAGCAGACACTGTTACCTTGATTATATAATTAAATGACATGACTGAATGAACTATTTGGCTGGATACATTTAACAAAGAGATACAATATTACATCAGGGAATAAGTTGACACCTCATACTTGCAAGAAACATTAAGACTGTTGCAGCCTGTCGGAGCATGGAGTTTACTTACTGCGTCTGGTAGCGCTGGTCTCCCTGGGTTGCCAGGTCTCCAACCATGGTGACATGCTGACAGTCGGTCCTCCTTCTTGATCTTGTGTGCAGACAGCTGTGGCTCCTTACGAGCATGCACATCAATGTGCTGGAAATTTAAAGTGAAAGTAAGCGCCGAACATGACGTCACGTTTCACTCCAAATTAAAATGTTTTCCCTATAAAAGGGAGACTCTTAGCACAAACAAGTGCCAGAGTATTAGGTCCCATTCCTAGCTCCAATGTCTTGCTTCTTGAAGCTGTTTCCTCATTCTAAGAAACCTGTTACTGACATTGCATTCCTGCATTAAGTTATTGTTATTACTACCACTAGGCACTAGCGCAGGGATCGGGAACCTCCTGCCCTGGGGCCATATAAGGCCCCCGGAATCATTTGGTCTGGCCCTCTGAGCTTTTTTCTACTAGCCTCATATGGCTAGCAGGGTGCATAGAATGGCACCCTGCAGCCAGAATCTATACAGCAGTGGAGCATCTTTAGGATGCTTCAGACGGTCACACTGCTGCCCTTAAAGCTTCCCGGAGCATCCGCAGAATGCCCTTGGCATTGCTGTAATCACTGGTGATGTGGCCCCGCCTCCCGTGGCACATCACATGGAGGGGGCATGGCCTACACCGGGCCCGTGAATAATTTTATATATATATATCAAAATGGCCCGCGGCAGAAAAAAGATTCCCCACCCCTGCACTAGGGGAAGGGTTAGTTTTAGGCACTAAGGGGGAGGGTTAGATTTAGGGTGCAAGGAGGGGGAGGTTAGGTTTAGACACTTGGGGGGAGGTTAAGTTCAGGTACCGGGGAGGGAGGGTTAGGGTAGGGAGAGGGGGAGGGTTAGCATACCGACCAACAAAGTGTCAGTATTCTAACCCTGTCGGGAAGGCAGTGTCAGGATACTGACCCAAACCATTGAAACACCTCAAGAAAAATACATTCTGATAATTTCACATATCTAATAAATGAAAAGGGGGAGAGGGAAAAAGGTAAATTCACCGCACTGATCTTTTAGTTGAAATCAAAGAACAATTAATATAAGGGGATGCTATAGCCACCATTAATGTAAATATCAGTATTAAATTATCAAATAAATTATAAAGTGGTGGTGCCACCTAGAGTAAGATTAGGAATTTCGAAAAAGAGTATGGATTCGTAGAGAATCCAGACAGAAGACTCTATACTGGTGCACTCATTTAGCTCAATGGGCAGAATTCAATTGATTCCTGCCCCCATCGCGCCCTATGGAGCTATTCAATTCTTGCTCCTGTCGGGCACGATCGGCTGCCAGCGCTACATTTCAGCTCGCAGCCCCTGGGGGATGAGAGCTGAAATGTGCGAAAAGTGACATGTTTGGCCTCCCAAACATCACTTTTCGCGATCACGCCCAGCAATTTGGTCGGGTTTTATCTGCTTTACGCGGCTAAACCCGACCACTTTGGGCGCGATCAGAACAAAAATGTAGAACAATTGCATAGCGGCCTGCGATCTCCTGTCACTTTAGACGGGAGATGCGGGCCGCGAAAACAATTGAATTCCGCCCAATGAATATAGTTTAAAACATAGCGTTTATTGATATCTGAAATGGTATAAGAAGGACTTACAAAAACATAACAAAGGATTGACAATAGATGTGATAAGAAGTGAACAAATCGATCTCAGGTTAAATTAACCTAGATAGAATGGGCGAAATATAAAAAACACAAGACATACAATACAACATGAAACATATACTGTTGATAAAAAACATCAGGTCAGTAGATGTTATTAGTGGTATTCAAAAAGATGTTGGATAGGCAGTGTACTTTTTTGTTAACCAATCAAGGTAATGGTAGGGTAGCAGAGCTACAGTAAAGTGGGGGCTGAAGATTCCACAACCAGGCTCTGCTGCTCAGTCTCATACTCATACGTAGAGGAGAAGGAGTGAGAGCTCTGCTGGTGTAGTAGTCCCGAGAAAAATAGTCAAGAAGAGGTTCACGTCGTCAACCCCAGTTTCTGCTGTTGGTTGTCATACCCTGAGGAATTGGACAATCAATGAGAGAACTATAGGGTTGGTATGAGAACCACTTAGAATGAAAGTATGAATGAAGATAAATTACTTCAATAAGTTATCACAAAAACATCACACGCATCACTGGTGTATATTAAACAACCATCATCCTTTCTTAGTGAACATTACCGTCAGCACAGTTTGAACATCATATAACTTCCCACAGATAAATCTAATGTAGGAGAAGCAGCTGAATAGTCTAAGCCTAATTTAGTGTAGTTCAATTAGTGATAACAAGATAAACGCAATAAAGTGCCATTAGAAATCAAGGATGATCACATATTGTTCACACATACTGGCAACAAAAACATTCTTGGCTCAAATATCCTGATTATGTTTGAGTAGTTTAGTCAGATGATAGAACACAAATACCTTACATGAGATATACTGACAAATGGACTACTTGATACGCAATCTTGGTATGTCAGATGAAGCATACAATATATATCAATAGTAAAGGAAAAATCTAATTATAACAATACGTATAATACGGTGGTGAAAATCCTTGGTCACCTAAAAATTCAATAATTACATAAGGTGTTATCAAATGTGATCATCACATAGAAAATAGAGACCATATAATGCTAAGTAAGCCAAGATGAGAAGGTTAAAATAGTCAATTAAGAAATCTTTGACTATTCTTAGTAGAAAATCTTAATAGCTCTGCAATGGTACTCGTATGGAAGAATCAATTCTCCACTTTAAAGATTGGTGAAAGAATATATAATAAACCTGATACAGGAAATTGGGTTCATCACAAGAATTATAAATTAACAGTGGATTACTTGGTAATTCAAAGAGTAACCCTATAAAACTGGGTTTAGCACACAGTGCATATCTGTAATGGAAGGAGGAATCTTATGCATCATACTGCATCATACTGCATCATACTGCATGCTAGCCGGTAGTGCGATAGAAACTAATTGTTATAAGTACAGTACACTGGAAGAGAATACATGACCTGATGTGGAGTGTCCTGTGCTGCGCAGTCATGCATGTGCAGGATCTGTTCTGTGAATTTGCAGATCAGGTCCTGCATAATCGCACGCAGTCCCCTCTATGCCTCTGCTTGATTGGCTGACAGAGGTTAGTTGGAGTGTGTATATTTCTACAAATCAACAAACAATTTAAAATTTTGCATCCTTTGCGACCACGCCTGGCTGTGCGTTATCTGATCTGGTCGTCAACAATGTGATCAGTGAGATACACAGTGTGGGCTGCTGCAGGAAGAGAATCTTCCTTCAGCTGCTGCTTTCAGAGGGACCTTCCAGTCACTCTGCTTCCCTGCACCCTCCCACAGTGTCTGCCATGCTGCAGATCACTGCTGATCATTCAGCACAGCAGGACACCCATCCAGCAGCTGCATAGATTTGCAGCCACTTGGGAAAAGCATATTTACTTCTCCTCAGCACCCCAGTGTCACAAGCCGCCATGCTGCCAATGCTGTGCGGGGTGAATGCCAGGCAAGTGTTCGCTGAAGTCTCCTCCTTCCTCCTGTTAGGATCTGTGGTAGCAGCATTTTGTTTGCAGTTCCAGTCTTGGTTGCTGCTGAGGCTCTACACTAATTACTGCCTGTCTGTGTGCAGTGTCAGGTGCACAGTGATTAATTCTCCTGTCTGTGCACAGCCCAAGTGCTCACTGGTCTCTCATTAGGGAGACTTGCTCTGGTTGGGCCCTGTTTTTGTTAAATTCCAGCCAGCTCTTCACTCCATGCCGTTGAGAGCGTTTCTTGTGCTTCCGATTTTGTCTATCTCCTGTTGATCAGTCGAGTTCCTGTGTCCAGTTCTACTATGTTTACCCATTGCCGTTTGTTCCATCCAGGTGGTTCATACCATCTGCCAGTGCTGCTTGTGTCATCTAGGCAGCACGGCTGCATACCATCTGTCAGTGCTGCTTGTGTCATCTATGCAGCACGGCCACATAACATCGCCAGTGTCAACCCGGTGACATTGGCCGCATCTCAGCATCCAAAGTGCACATCACGGCGCATCATCGTCAGTGTCAACCCAGCAACATTGGCCACATCTCAGCGTCCAAAGTGCGCAATCCGGCGCACCATCACCAGTATCAACCAGGTGTCATTGGCTGCATCTCAGCGTCCAAAGTGCGCAATCCGGCGCACCATCGCCAGTGTCAACCCGGCGACATTGGCCGCATCTCAGTATCCTAAGTGTGCAATCCAGCACACCATCACCGGTGTCAAACCAATGACATCGGCCGCACCTCTATGCCTTTGGGCACCTACACCAGAGACTCACCAGCCCTCAAGGCTGCTTGAACAGCCCAGAGGCTGCATCTCTCCCCCGGCCCACAGGCCACAACTAGAAAAGGCATATCAGCCCTCAAGGCTGCTTCAACAGCTAAAAAGCTGCATCACACCCTCAGCTCTCTGGCCATGACTAG
Organism: Taudactylus pleione; assembly: GCA_031769625.1. NCBI lineage: Eukaryota > Metazoa > Chordata > Amphibia > Anura > Myobatrachidae > Taudactylus > Taudactylus pleione. The sequence continues at coordinate 4,890,330 of JAUIMM010000108.1, forward strand.
TCAGTGCCACCCGGCCCTCAAGGCTATCACCAGACTTTTCTCACCTGACTAAACTGTCCATTCATAACACCCAGAGTGTACCTGGTGGCTGAAGCTGCAAGGAAAAAGAAAGTCATGAATGTTACTACGCGACATTACTGAGCGATTGCACGATTTCGACATCGTAATCGTGCAATCGCTCAGTATTCGGGCACACATCGGGCACACATTGGGGACTTAATGTCAGAAACGACCAACGATGCGCGCTCCCAGTGGTCATTTCTGACATCAGTTATCACCTGAACATGCTGGTCAACCTGATGATAATGTCAGGTTGAGCATGTAAGGGGATGATTGATGGGCCTACACTGAACGACTGAATATGCAGTGTAGGCACATCACCAGACTGTGAAACGACTGCACGATTACAATGTTGTAATCGTGCAGTCGTTTCTATGTCTGCTAGCGGATGTGCCCCTTTAGGCTGGGTACACACCTAAATGACCGGCAATCATGCCGATGTTCGGGGCGATTTGCCTTCACCCTGGACATCGCATGATTGCTGGCACACACTGCACAATTTAATGGACGATGGAACAATTGCTTGTTCCATCATTCATATGTATGACGCCACATGCGTTATCGTGTGAATAACTGTGCAACACAACCAGCGGGAGCATGCAATTGTGCATACACACTAGGCGATGTACACGATTTGTCGTGCCAATACGCCAAATCGTGCTGATATCCTCCTGGTGTGTATGCACCATAAGAAAATTAAGGTAATCTATGATTTTCCTGACGTACAGTTTACATAATACATAATCTCAAAGATGACCCTTGCCCTTTTGTAAGGGGCCCTTGTCAGGTTCCCTTTGTAACAGAGCCAGAGCAGTTATCATTTTGACAGAGATTTTAAATTTAGTTTTAGTCATAGAGGTCTATGTACTAATAATCACGGCACTGCCGCTATAAGACATACATTGGTTTATTGCTTCTAAATTCTTAACAACCTTGTATAGCTTACTTAACTTAAACTAATAAATAACGACACAGACAACTAGAGCTTGGCTAAAAGGTCACAGCTTTTATTTATAATTAATTAATTAACCTAACCAGGGTGGCAAAGAGACGCTGCAGACTCAGTTCTAGCTTTTACATTGCTCCAATACTCGGGGGAACAACTGAAACGTCCCCTCTCTAGACGCACTAACGCTGCGAGGGTCCCACTTCCCTCCTGGGCCAATCCTAGACGCTTTCGTACAAAAGCGCCCGGGTCCACCCGCACAAAGCGGACAAATTCGCCAGGTCCATCGAGGGCAAGTGCCCCCACAACGTATCTTGCGCCACATAAAGCCACTGAGCTGCAGCGTACTCCCGCCAAAGCCAGACTCCAACGGAAAACTGGCCCGCTACCCAAAACGACCTAGGCCAGAACAAGAATTCCATAATAAGCAAACAGATCCAAATGAACAAGATGCAATCCATCAGGATTGAAATACTGAGTTAAATCACCAACTAAAAGCCATGACTCACAACCAAGCCACCCAATGACACAGCATGGCAGGCTTCTGACACATTCACCTTCCTTGCTCTGTCAAACAGGCTTCTGACATGTTCACCTTCTACCTTGTCCTGTCAAATGCACCAAGCTTACACAACATTCTCCAGGTCAAACTATGCACCATACAAATCACAACAATCCTTCCATTCGGCCTTTATCCCAACAGAAAAAATTTCTCTACACGAACGATCACCCCATTTATACCTTCTTCCATGCAGTGTCAAACGCACCATGCTTAGACAACATTCACCAGGTCAAACTGTGCACCATACAAATCACAACAATCCTTCCATTCGGCCTATAACCCAAAAGACAAATTTCTCACCAGAAACGATCACTCCATTTATACCTTCTTCCTTGCTGTGTCAAATGCACCATGCTTACACAACATTCTCCAGGTCAAACTATGCACCATACAAATCACAACAATACTTCCCTTCGGCTTATAACCCAACAGAAAAATTTCTCACCACGAACGATCACTCCACCTTTTCCGCTGCAGCACATCATTGCTCCTAACAGGCAACACCCCTTAGTCAGGCACATCCTATTAAGCCACCGAGGACACAAGAAAATCAAGCACGAACTCTACCCCAAACCTCGCACATCATACTCAAACCAAACTGTCAACTGCTGCAATCCCAGTGAGCAACAAAGTTCCGTACCATGAGCATCACACCAAACCCGAACCATCCCGACACAACATTAAGAAGATACATAGCAACTAACTAGCAGGGATGCATAATATGGGAAACAAGTAACCCGAGTGAAGGGGAAAAACTAAAAAACCTACCCGTGAACCAAATTGGGCCAGATCAAGGCTCCCGGGAAGAAACATTAAAAAAATCCCTTCACCACCCCCCAATTGTTGAACGCTAGCCATTCAACGATTGGTTGGTAAACAACGTTTCAGGTTGGCGCTAGGTGCGCAACTAGCTCAAGCTGCAACAGTTATGTGTCTCATAGGCAGCCGTTTGCACATTCAAACTCTGCAGGAAATGCACCCGCAATCGCTGCGCCAATAGCTGCCCCCATTTGAAGGTACTAAGTACTAGAAGCTGAAGCATAGAAACGAACCCAAACAACCCTAGACCAACATAGCAGAAAAAATTGTAATGTGGTATGCAGGGTAAAATCGGCCTGTAAACTGCCTGTCGTGCCCTAACAGACATGCGGTAGGCAGGGTAAGATTGGCATGTAAACCACCCTTGTGCGGAACACCACATCTATAAGTACTGCAAGGCGTATAGGGCAATAAAACCTCTGAATGGTGAGAAAAGTAAACTATCCACCCCCACCTGTTTAGTCTCTCTAGCCTAATGAAAACTTGGAAAGCACCACTAATCTCCTAAAAAACAATATCTTATACAAAAACACCTAACAATGAAGGTGCCTTATTGGAAGGATCCAACTAAAGGCAGCTGAAAAGTTAAAATGTAAAAAACGAGGATGCCTGTAAGAAGCTACCTGACCTCGAAACAAGCAACGTATAAAAAGCTGCACACAAACGGGACGAAGGGGACGACGTGACACCTAACCCAACATAGAATAAATGCCTGGGTATGTCTAAACACTTTTCAGCTTACAAAGAATGGGTACACCGCAGAGGCCTTGGACCGACACTGCACGAATGGTACAAAACAAAGAAGCAAAGCAAGTATTGAAAAAAACTTACCCTATAAAGGTGGATGAGCACCATAAGCTCACCAAAATGGCCAGGCAGGCGATAATGTCCGGGGTATCATTGGGACTAGGGGCCGCAGCGCAAAATTGTATGTTCGAAATCTAAAATTCGTAAACTGAACACACAAAACTGAACGATGAAGAAAACGCAAAAGAACAAGCTTCGGTTGTTGATGGCATGAGCCAAAAAACCCCAATTCTACCGCACTAGAAATGAATACCAAAACTCAGTAGCGCTGACCATATTTATATAGCCACGAAACTTGGGAAAGACTACAATAGCAACAATTACTCGGAAGACCTGCATCGGGATAACCCGCGTAGAAAATTGTCCTCCAACCGTAAGCCAAAAAATCTGGCTAAAAGCCACATTGTTAAAAAATTTGCAGCACAAATTGCCACTGCAGGCCGGATTAATAACCGTTAACTTGAAACAGAAACCTGGCCCCAACAAATAAGTGCTCACTCCAACTGTGTAAATCTATAAACAACTCGCAATTAAGTAAACAACGTACACCGAGAACTTTGTACTGAAAACTCAAACCTTAAATATCTAGTGTGATATGCGGTCCACTACCCTCTACGCTACAAAACCTACCAACAACCAGAACCTGCTAACCTGACTATCTCGAACTCCAACAGAACAACCGAACACAAAACCTGCAATCGTGCTGTGTGCAATCGAAAACCCCCACAATTGGAAAAAGGAAACTGCACAGAAAAGAGGAGGTCCGAACAGACATCACTCCTTCCAGCACACATGAAGAAAAATCAGTCCAGATGATGCGCTAAACCGACCTGTTCACTGCCGGCACGAAAACACCAATGAAAAAGAAAACTGATTTCTTAAAATAGGAGTCGGAACCCGCACCGTCCGAAGGCAAACATTTGATAATTCACCCACCGAAACCCTGGCCTGCGACTGCAAGACAAAAACGAAAAGCCGCCCAGAATAAACATAACCAGGAAGAATACATAACCAAAAACTCGTGAAAATGCAGAAACTGCTCTGAAAGACCTGCAGGGATGGCATAATTAACGGAAATCTACAATGCATAGCATACCACCTCAGTACTTAAAACCAGACAGAATGCCAACTACTGGGGGTACTGTCAAGGAGAGGCTATCCTAATGCCCAACGAAAATGAATGAAATACCCTACAACAAAAAATCTACCTACCCAGTTAGCCATAACCACAGAGAAAAAGCAGCCAAACAACAATGGTGACTGAACCTAACTAGCTCCCTTGGAGCTAAGCCCTAAGTGGGAGGTAAACTCCCCTGTTCACGTCGGCTATCCTTGGACAGGAGCTCACCTCCGCAGGTGCGACTTGAGGTAAAATGGCAGCCCGACCACGAAGGAATCGGGAATCATAACTGGCGGAAAATATGTCTTCCGCCGCCTGCTGAACCAGGGTTACCCACATGTCGAAGAAGTAATGTGGGGGCGGTCCTGTGCCAAGGAGGTCGATGCTGCTGCGAGACCTATAACAAAACTAAACATCTATTGCTCCCAAAGGGCATAACTGCCCAACCGTCATGGTTCCGCCCTCATTGGGCATCAAAATCACCCCATGCGAAATTCCTGGACTAGAGACAAACATGTCAATCATGACACAGATGTATTAATAAAACTACCCATGGCCTGTAATCCGCTAGCAAAAAAACAATCAAATTATAATATTCACAAAAATTGCGCACTCGTCTATTTAGCTTTTTTTTTTTTGCTGATTCCACCCTATGGCATCCCATAATGTGCAAGGAAATTCAGCCAATTTACTTCTGCAGATCCCTATTTGCTGAAGCGCAAAGCGCACAGAAAAAGCTGAATTCACACCACGTACAGTCTCTTTGTTTCCTAAAATAATCTTTAACCTCTATAACCTGCATCATAATCCTTCCTGTAGTTAACTCCTGAAACCCTGTCTAACCGCAGCTCCTTTCTTACGCGGGCGCGCCAGTAAATGGAAAATTTTAAAAACAAAAAACTGGAGTCATAGCAAAAAATTTTTTCACAATATTACTCACCAGCACCAGGTGGACCCAGAAACTCCTATACGATGCTTCTGCGAGGCGCCATCTTCAATGTTTTCACGTGGCTGAGCCGCTAGCTCGACCGCCATGGTCGTCGCAACCCGCACAGGATCGCTAGCCACCGCACGGTAACAGTAGCCGCACAAACTACTGCATCATCTCGAGGGGCACGCAGAGCCAGGCAGACCTGTAACTAAAGGAGGAAGGTGAGCAGGAGAAGGGGGGTGCAGGTACAGGGGGAGGGGATATGGGTGCAGACAGGGAGGGCACATATGGACCAATGGGGGTGGAATGATGATGGATAAAGAGGAAGTTGGGGCACAATAAGCAAAGCCATAGAAAAGGGGCAGAGCACAAAAGAGAAAAACAATACATGGGGCAAGAATGAAGGTGCAAGGAAAGGTAGCCATGGGAAGGAGTGGCAGTAGATAATTAAAAAAAATGGGGGGGGGATGACAAAGGGGGAACACAGGAAACCAAAGCCCGGGGGTGGGGGGATGGGGGGGTCTGTCAAAGATGAAAGAAGGTGAGGGAGTGGGAGGGCGGTATGATGGTGAAAGAAGCAGGGGGATGGGATAGATCAAAAAGGGGGCAAGGCAGGCTGAGAGCATCTGTGGAGCAAGAGCTGACAGCTAGGAAAAGTGTAAGGCTGATGCTGGGGCTGAGATGCCACTACGATGGGGGGGGGCTAAAATGGCCGTCATGGAGAATGGCCGTCGGACCTGTGTAACCTGCAGGGCCATTGGCGAGCTGCTGGGGGGTGGGAAGAGGTCCCCAGTGCAGGGGACCCGGGCGCGGGTATAGAGGGCGCCGCACTCACGGCGGGGCTAGTCGGGAACCAGCGGGTGGTGCAGGAGCGCTCAACCGAGCCGGGGGGGAGATGAAGGTGGGGCTGGAGGAGAGGAGAAGGAGCGCGCGAAAGCTCCGTGCCTGGCCACAGCCGCAGGCGCCAGCACAGAGCCCCATGGCCGCCCGCAGCCGCAGGGCCAGCGCTGCTCGCCACGGGGCCCTGCACCAGCCCCAGCAGCCGGGGAGGAGCGAGAACCACTTGCAGAGTGGCCAGCAGGAGCCGCGGAAGCAGGCACTCCCGCCGGCGCAGCAGAAGGGAGATTGCTGCCGAAGGGCTGCGCGGTACATGACCCCGCAGCCCGTGGGAACATGAATCAGTTGAAGGAGAGGAAACTAGCAGGGGATGAACCATGGCGGGGGTGCAAACTGAAACCGCCGTGTAGTGTAATGCGTGGGGTGTAGTGAGATAATTGATGACAACAGTGGGGAAGCAATGCAAAGAAGGAGACAAAGAAGGGAATATAAGTTTGGGAATACATAAAGGCAGTAGGAATATACAAAAAGGGGAAAAACTACTCAGCCTGATCCTGTTTTCAAAGATCCCGAAAACAAGAGGCTGCCTGACATGCAAACGAGCCACTATATACTGATCATCAGACCACTCCCTCAAGCAATATCATTGGCTCACCCAACCAGCTGACCAGACAGCCTTTAATCTGTCCAGCAACAAGGCTGTCATCAACATCCATACAGCAAAAAACGCAGTATATCTTAGTGATTCTCACGCTTATCCAGCCTTCGTCTACTATTATTATGTATCCATATCACCGGGAATATTTTCATTTTTAATGAAAATATCCCCACTATGTACCAAGGTTAACTCGCGGGGACAGAGGTTGTGGTAACTGCTGTCCCTGCGAGTTATATCCCCAGCATTTAGGAGACTTCTTTCACAGAAGTGAAAGACTTCTCTGGGGGAAGCTGATGCTACGCATACGCACAGTGTCAGCTTCCGAAGCTGCCTGGGGCTGCAGGGGAGAGATGGAAAGATCTCTCTCCTGCACCTGCAGCCTCCATAGGCTGACAGTGGTTTACACCATCTGTAGATTTTGTAAACTACTGGGGCTAAACTCGGAAATGCTTTGCTTTTTGGAATTTAGTACATAAGGGTCAGATCATAGTCCTCATTGACAATAATGGGGACTGCGAACTGAAGTGCTAATTAGCACTTTGCCGGAGATTTCTGTAAAATCTCCTGCATTGTGCTATTAGTACATAGCAACAATACATAAAATTATGTATTGCAGTTTCTGAAAAATTTTATGTAAAACTTCTCTTGATACATAGGCCCCTTAGTCTCTTATTTAAAATTGAACACACATTTATTCATCATTTTCATTATTAAAAAAGGGAATTTTATCATTATCATCACAATTTAGGGGTCTACAGTATGTACTAAAGCTTGATGAGAGATAAAATTGTGAGAGAAAAAGTATTAACCAATCAGCTCCTGTCATTTTTCAAACACAGCTTGTAAAATGTAAGTTAGAAGCTGATTGGTTAGTGCTTTATCTCTCACAATTTTCTCACTCTCCAGTCTTTGATAAATACCCTCCATAGAGGGGTATTCAATATGAAACGTTAACTTCACTGTCGAAGTTAGCTTTTCATATCGGAGTTTTTTTCTGCGTTAAGGTATGGTCCGCGCTCCCTCTTATCTCCGTATTCAATATAAAATTAACGAAAACGGGAAACTCCGAAGTTGGATTTGCGTAAAGTTACAAATTTTTCCTTAAAATAATTGTAAGACCCCCCTAAAGTTGTAAAAACATGGGGGAACACTATGGGTACCGCCGTTTTAGCCTTTAATTGAAAGTCGGGGATTTAAATAGCCGCAGAAGAGCACTTAGGTTATTTTTTTCGTTTTTTTAAATGGTCCCATCAAATTTGGGGTACATGAAAATGGGTACTAGCATATTTTTCAATCCCTAAAGTAATTTTTTAAAAATTCTGCATTTGTGCACCTGCCGCTATAATTCTATTCTAGAAAACACCTGCTGCATACTTTTAGAATAGCCCAGAACCTATTTCCCTATTGTTATACAATTTTTTCCCATTTTTTTTTCTTTCACCCCAATTTTTTTATAAATTTTTTGGGGTGTCCCTATTTTTTTTTTTTTACTTTTTTGACACAGTTCTTTTTTAAATGTCATTCCCAGGGGTGCAGGCTATTTTTTTTAAGCCTGCACCCCTAAACCCCAATTCTGCACTTTTTTTCGACAACTATTCAATGGTGAAAAGTTATCCCCGTTTTTTATCAAAGACTTTTCAAAACTGCGATAAGTCTTTGAAATTGAGGCCCTCATTCAGAGCCGTACGCTCTGAGCAGAGCGCACGCTCTGAATGAGGGCCGCCCTCCATAATTATGGAGCGTCCTCCTGAATGCTCGTATAGCTGTGGGTCACCACCCACAGCCTATACGAGCGTGCAGTTTGATGGCCGCGATGGTCTTGACCATCGCGACCATCGCCACTGCGAGCCGGAGTCTGCAGTTGAGTTTTTCAACCGCAAGGCCCGGAGTGATTTTGGCTCTATCAGAGCCAAAATCACTCCCACTGACATCACTAGTGATGTCAGTGGGCCGGCTTCTGACGGTAGGCGTTCCCTTGGCACGCCCACCAAAGGGGGCGTGCTGTCAATCAACATCGACAGCACGCACCCTTTGATCAGACACAACGAGCGAAGGAAAGTCCTTCGCTCGTCGCATCTGGCGCATGCGCACGCCGGAGCTCCCGCCGTTGTGCGCATGCGCAGTGCACAATATCGACCCACTTGCGAGCGGACAGTCGCTTGCGAGTGGGTCTGAATCAGGCCCTGAATACGGTGTAAAAGTAAAACCTGCGATAATGATGTCATACCTCCGATATTAACGCAAAAACGATGTTATCGCACCCATATTGAATACCCCTGTTAGTCCTCAAAAATAATGTCGTTGAGGATTATTTTTAATCATAATTTTTATGACAAAATTAACACTGATTGCAAACAAGCATTTAATAAGCATTGGTAAGAAAATTAAGATTCCTCATAGAAACAAATGCAATATCCAAGTGTGGTTTGAATCTGTAGTATGGAATATTTAAATGTTGAGTTGTTCTTGGTCTTTTTTCTTTCCTACACCACAGCAGAGAGGCAGGTGGTCCCCATTCCCAACACAGCAATTGACACAGTGTAACATCACAATCGCTTTATTAAATAGGAACTCCTCTACAGTGGGGATTTTCCTCATATTTCCTTACCTGAATATGGGGCCTATGTATCAGAGCTTGATGAGAGATAAAATTGTGACAGAAAAGGTATTAACCAATCAGCTCCTAACTGTCATTTTTCAAACACAGCCTATAAAATGTAAGTTAGAAGCTGATTGGTTGGTGATTTGTTGATGCGTCATTTAGACATTTCAGGAATTGTGAATTAAAATGACAAATTAAATGTCTATTCTAACCGATATGGGAAGACTTTCAATTAAAGTGCAACACTAACTTATGATTATGTATGCTTTAAGAAACAGTAACCATGCTTCCTATATCCTATATCTTTACACTAACTCTACACATTGCTACTATTAATACCCCAGAAATAGCATTACTGTATATAAGGCTTATGGAGCGTACACACGGTCAGATTTGTCAGACTTGTCAGATTTGTCAGATGAACGACTGAACGATTAAACGATTTGAACGATTTGGACGATTTGACCAAAGTTTTGAACGATTTGAACGATTGAACGATTTTTGACTGCATTAAAATGAATGGAATCGTCCAAGTCTGACTGCAAACCCATCAGATGTCAGATATCGTTATCTGACAAACGGGAACGCGCATCGTTGATCGTCCATCGTTCAGGCATGTCAGATATGAACGATTTTTCATCAGATATGAACGACTGAACGATTTTTAAATCGTTATCGTCCATATCTGAAGAAAAAATCTGATCGTGTGTATGCACCATTACAGTGTATTAGAACCTTAAATTTCACACATAAAATAACCATAGAGACTACCTTAACTCTACTTATCAATATGCATATAAATACAATTCATTAGTTATACACTATACCCATGCTAAACCTGGCAGTCCTGTCTGGCCAGGCCTTCGTCGGTGCACATTACAGAATAAAGAAATTAAATTTTGAACTGGCTGGTGAATTAGGTAACTTTAGTGAAATACACTTTGGGCTCAATTCAATTCAACGCGAATTGAATAGTGCCGGGAATTAGCTCCCGGAGCTATTCAATTCAGCACGTTGCTAATCCCGACTAAGGATTTCTTCTCGCATACCTCCTGCTACGCGAGCAGAAATCCGACAAAAGTCTAGGTGCGATGCTGTTTTCTGGCTTTAGCGCGGTGGAAACAGCATCGCGCCAACAAGTTTAGTCGGCGAATGCCCGTTCTCGCAACTAAACATGTGAGGGGTGGGAGAATGGGCATTCCATGACCTAACAGCGCGCATAATTGAATAGCTCTGGGAGCTAATTCCCGGCGCTATTCAATTCACGTTGAATTGAATCGAGCCCTTTAAGTGTTCCTGTCAAAGCTCTATCCTGACTTTTTATGTACCGTAGCAATCCTACTATACTATTGTGAAAGTATAAAATGTCGGTTGACAGCTCCTATCCTTAAAATGCTTTATTCTGAGCAGTTAAGGTAACATCTGATACAATAGTCTGTAAGGTCACCTGATCCTAAAACGCTGGCTGCTGCATATAATGACATCTATAGAAGTTTATACTGACTGTTCTGATATAGCCTCATTGTGTGTGGGCTGCTGCTGTTAGTGCTGCTGTGAATGAGTCTCCCTCTCCTGAGGTCACACTGGAGCTCAGCACTGCTACATGCAGAACTTACTGTACCACAGCCCTCAGGTATTTCCTGCCACGGTCAGTTGAGCTGAGCGCTTACTTGTCTCTCTTTTGGGCTGGTCCACTAAGCAACTCCCCTCCTTCTGGGGCCATCTGCTGCCTCAGCTCACACAGCTGTGTGTTCCTGTCAGGAGCCTTTTACCACCATCGGCAGCGTTCTGCTCTACGTACATTACTTCAGGCACTAACGGATCAACTACTGCTCTCTTCCAAGTGTCATATGTATGTATACTAGGGGTGTGCACCGGCCACTTTTCGTGTTTTGTGTTTTGGTTTTGGATCTGGATCTTTCTTCGTGTTTTGGATCTGGATTGGTTTTGCCAAAACCACCCTTCCGTGTTTTGGGTTCTGGGTTTTGTGTTTTGGATCTGTATTTTTTTTTAAAAAAAGCATAAAAACAGCTAAAATCACAGAATTTGTTGGTTTCTCTGCTCCTATGCTATTATTAACCTCAATAACCTTAATTTCCACTCATTTCCAGTCTATTCTGAACACTGAACACCTCACAATAGTGTTTTCATGTCCAAAAGGTTGCACCGAGGTAGCTGGATGACTATGCTAAGCGACACGAGTGGGCGGCACAAACACGTGACCCATCTAGAAGTGACACTGCAGTGGCAGACAGGATGGCAGTTAGAAAAACTAGGCCCCAAACTGTACATAATGCAAAGAAAAAAAAGAAGTGCAAGATGGAATTGTCCTTGGGCCCTCCCACCCACCCTTATGTTGTATAAACAGGACATGCACACTTTAACAAATCAATCATTTCAGCGCCAGGGTCTGCCACACAACTGTGGCTGAAATGATTGGTTCGTTTGGGCCCCCACAAAACAAGCTGGCAATTAATGTGTCCCTGCACAAACTGGCTCTACGGAGGCAAGATGTCATCCTCATCCTCCTCATCCACCGATTCCTCACCCTCTTCAGTGTGTACATCCTCATCCTCACAGAGTATTAATTCGTCCCTGCTGGAACCACAGGTCCCTCTGTACGTTCTGGAGGCTGGTCTCCCTGGAAGAGTTGATAATTCATTTTATGAACATCATCTTCTCCACATTTTGTGGAAGCAACCTCCTACGCCTTTCGCTGACAAGGTTCCCGGCTGCACTAAACACTCTTTCGGAGTACACACTGGAGGGGGGGCAACTCAGGTAAAATAGAGCCAGTTTGTACAGGGACCTCCAAATTGCTTCTTTTTCCTGCCAGTACAGGTACGGACTGTCTGACATGCCTACTTGGATGCTGTCACCGATGTAATCCTTTAACAGACAGACGCACGCTTGTCGCTGCTGCTTTGAGGATTCAAGTGCGGCTACAGCCCACACAATTCACAAAGACAGAAAAAAAAAAAGAATATTTTTATTGTTTGTGGAGCACACTTTGAGGGTTACACCACCCTTTAACAGACAGACGCACGCTTGTCGCTGCTGCTTTGAGGATGCAAGTGCGGCTACAGCCCACACAACTCACAAAGACAGAAAAAAGAAGAAGAATATTTTAATTGTTTGTGTACAACACTTTGAGGTGTCACCACCCTTTAACAGACAGACGCACGCTTGTCGCTGCTGCTTTAAGGATGCAGGTACGGCTACAGCCCACACATTTCACAAAGACCGAAAAAAAAAAGAACAATATTTTAATTGTTTGTGTAGAACACTTTGAGGTGTCATCACCCTTTAACAGACAGACGCACGCTTGTCGCTGCTGCTTTAAGGATGCAGGTGCGGCTACAGCCCACACAATTCACATAGACAGAAAAAAAAAGAACAATATTTTAATTTTTTCTGTAGCACACTTTGAGGGTGTCACCACCCTTTAACAGACAGACGCACGCTTGTCGCTGCTGCTTTGAGGATGCAAGTGTGGCTACATCGCACACAAGTCACAAACACATTAAAAAAATAGTTTTTTATTTTTTGGAACACTTTGAGAGTTACACCACCCTTTAACAGACAGACGCACGCTTGTCGCTGCTGCTTTAAGGATGCAGGTGCGGCTACAGCCCACACATTTCACAAAGACCGAAAAAAAAAGAACAATATTTTAATTGTTTGTGTAGAACACTTTGAGGGTGTCACCACCCTTTAACAGACAGACGCATGCTTGTCGCTGCTGCTTTAAGGATGCAGGTGCGGCTACAGCCCACACATTTCACAAAGACCAAAAAAAAAAGAACAATATTTTAATTGTTTGTGTAGCACACTTTGAGGGTGTCACCACCCTTTAACAGACAGACGCACGCTTGTCGCTGCTGCTTTGAGGATGCAAGTGTGGCTACATCGCACACAAGTCACAAACACATTAAAAAAATAGTTTTTTATTTTTTGGAACACTTTGAGAGTTACACCAACCTTTAACAGACAGACGCACGCTTGTCGCTGCTGCTTTAAGGATGCAGGTGAGGCTACAGCCCACACATTTCACAAAGACCGAAAAAAAAAGAACAATATTTTAATTGTTTGTGTAGAACACTTTGAGGGTGTCACCACCCTTTAACAGACAGACGCACGCTTGTCGCTGCTGCTTTGAGGATGCAGGTGGAATCTAGATGGGATTTGGAACCGAGGACACACTACCTCCATCAATTGTCTAAATCCCACTGCACTAATGTCGGATACCGGACGCACGTCTAACACCAACATAGCAGTCAAGGCCTCAGTTATACGTTTTGCTTCAGGATGACTGCTGTCGTACTTCATCCTCATCGCTAGGGACTGTTGGAGGGTCAATTGTTTAGTAAAAGTAGTGATGTTCCTACTTCCTCTCTGGGATGATGAACAACTCCCAGCAGCAGCAACAGCACTAGGAGGAAGAGGTTCTTGATCTTTCCCTATTTTATTTTTATCGGAGAAAGTTTGGTCCTCCATTTATGTTATATTGATATATATACGTGCGGCTAAAGCGCACTCAAACACAGAAAATATTATTTTATTTTTGCTGGAGAGTAGTGCACTTTGTGGGTTACACCACCCTTTAAGAAATGAGCCAGCCGGCTCTTTACTTATGGGACACAGGCGCACGCTTGGCGCTGCTCCTTTGTTGATGCACGTGCAGCCACAGCGCACACAATTCACAAACACAGAAAATAATTTTTTTTTCGGTTTGGACTGGAGTGTACTTTTGGGGGTTACAGCACCCTTAATGGTCAAGCCAGCCGGCCCTTTACTTATGACACAGGCGCACGCTTGGCACTACTTTGTTGATGCACGTGCGGCTACTGCGCACACAATTCACAAACACAGAAAATAATTTTTTTTTAGGTTTGGACTGGAGTGTACTTTCGGGGGTTACAGCACCCTTAACGGTCAAGCCAGCCGGCCCTTTACTTATGACACAGGCGCACGCTTGGCACTACTTTGTTGATGCACGTGCGGCTACTGCGCACACAATTCACAAACACAGAAAATAATTTTTTTTTGGTTTGGACTGGAGTGTACTTTCGGGGGTTACAGCACCCTTTAACGGTCAAGCCAGCCGGCCCTTTACTTATGACACAGGCGCACGCTTGGCACTACTTTGTTGATGCACGTGCGGCTACTGCGCACACAATTCACAAACACAGAAAATAATTTTTTTTTAGGTTTGGACTGGAGTGTACTTTCGGGGGTTACAGCACCCTTAACGGTCAAGCCAGCCGGCCCTTTACTTATGACACAGGCGCACGCTTGGCACTACTTTGTTGATGCACGTGCGGCTACTGCGCACACAATTCACAAACACAGAAAATAATTTTTTTTTGGTTTGGACTGGAGTGTACTTTCGGGGGTTACAGCACCCTTTAACGGTCAAGCCAGCCGGCCCTTTACTTATGACACAGGCGCACGCTTGGCACTACTTTGTTGATGCACGTGCGGCTACTGCGCACACAATTCACAAACACAGAAAATAATTTTTTTTTAGGTTTGGACTGGAGTGTTCTTTCGGGGGTTACAGCACCCTTAACGGTCAAGCCAGCCGGCCCTTTACTTATGACACAGGCGCACGCTTGGCACTACTTTGTTGATGCACGTGCGGCTACTGCGCACACAATTCACAAACACAGAAAATAATTTTTTTTTTGGTTTGGACTGGAGTGTACTTTCGGGGGTTACAGCACCCTTAACGGTCAAGCCAGCCGGCCCTTTACTTATGACACAGGCGCACGCTTGGCACTACTTTGTTGATGCACGTGCGGCTACTGCGCACACAATTCACAAACACAGAAAATATTTTTTTTTTTGGTTTGGACTGGAGTGTACTTTCGGGGGTTACAGCACCCTTAACGGTCAAGCCAGCCGGCCCTTTACTTATGACACAGGCGCACGCTTGGCACTACTTTGTTGATGCACGTGCGGCTACTGCGCACACAATTCACAAACACAGAAAATAATTTTTTTTTTGGTTTGGACTGGAGTGTACTTTCGGGGGTTACAGCACCCTTAACGGTCAAGCCAGCCGGCCCTTTACTTATGACACAGGCGCACGCTTGGCACTACTTTGTTGATGCACGTGCGGCTACTGCGCACACAATTCACAAACACAGAAAATAATTTTTTTTTGGTTTGGACTGGAGTGTACTTTCGGGGGTTACAGCACCCTTTAACGGTCAAGCCAGCCGGCCCTTTACTTATGACACAGGCGCACGCTTGGCACTACTTTGTTGATGCACGTGCGGCTACTGCGCACACAATTCACAAACACAGAAAATAATTTTTTTTTAGGTTTGGACTGGAGTGTACTTTTGGGGGTTACAGCACCCTTAACGGTCAAGCCAGCCGGCCCTTTACTTATGACACAGGCGCACGCTTGGCACTACTTTGTTGATGCACGTGCGGCTACTGCGCACACAATTCACAAACACAGAAAATAATTTTTTTTTTGGTTTGGACTGGAGTGTACTTTCGGGGGTTACAGCACCCTTAACGGTCAAGCCAGCCGGCCCTTTACTTATGACACAGGCGCACGCTTGGCACTACTTTGTTGATGCACGTGCGGCTACTGCGCACACAATTCACAAACACAGAAAATAATTTTTTTTTTGGTTTGGACTGGAGTGTACTTTCGGGGGTTACAGCACCCTTAACGGTCAAGCCAGCCGGCCCTTTACTTATGACACAGGCGCACGCTTGGCACTACTTTGTTGATGCACGTGCGGCTACTGCGCACACAATTCACAAACACAGAAAATAATTTTTTTTTGGTTTGGACTGGAGTGTACTTTCGGGGGTTACAGCACCCTTTAACGGTCAAGCCAGCTGGCCCTTTACTTATGACACAGGCGCACGCTTGGCACTACTTTGTTGATGCACGTGCGGCTACTGCGCACACAATTCACAAACACAGAAAATAATTTTTTTTTAGGTTTGGACTGGAGTGTACTTTCGGGGGTTACAGCACCCTTAACGGTCAAGCCAGCCGGCCCTTTACTTATGACACAGGCGCACGCTTGGCACTACTTTGTTGATGCACGTGCGGCTACTGCGCACACAATTCACAAACACAGAAAATAATTTTTTTTTTGGTTTGGACTGGAGTGTACTTTCGGGGGTTACAGCACCCTTAACGGTCAAGCCAGCCGGCCCTTTACTTATGACACAGGCGCACGCTTGGCACTACTTTGTTGATGCACGTGCGGCTACTGCGCACACAATTCACAAACACAGAAAATATATTATTTTTTTAGCACTTGGGGGGAGCACCCCTGATGGACAGAGCACCCCCTGGACAACACTACAGCACTCCTTTAGGACTGGGACACTGCACAGGACTTTGGAGTGGACACAGCCCCTATGGAGAACTGACTGCACAACACAGTCCAGCCAGCCCCTATGGACTTTGAAGTAGTGGACACAGCCCCTATTAACAACAGCAGCACAGCACAACACAGCCAGCCCCTATGGACTTTGAAGTAGTGGACAACAGCAGCACTACACTACACTACACTACACAGCCCTAACTCCCACCCTCCCTCTTCACTGTCCACAGCTGAGTGAGAAAATGGCGCCGACGTGGGTACCTTATATAGGATCCAAAACCCGCGAGACTCGGAAGGCGGGAAGATGACGTTTTGCCTCGATTTCAGAATCCGAGTCAGGCGGGAAAAGTCGAGCCTGACTCGGATCGGACTCGGATCGGGGGGGCTCGGGGGGGTTCGGATTTCAGAAATCCGAACCCGCTCACCCCTAATGTATACCTTCCAACTTTCCCGCATCCAGCGGGACAGTCCCGTTTTTCGGGACTGTCCCGCTGTCCCACCCACGGGCCGCAGTGTCCCACAGTGGGCGGGAAGTTGGAGGGAGCAGAAACCGCTGCTCTGCTATGCAGAGAAGTGGGTGTGCGGGAGGAGAACAGGTGCCGTGAGCATGTGCACGGCTTCTGTTCACCAGTATACGGAGAGCATGGGGGCTGCCCAGCATCTTGGAGAGTGCCACCATAGTGACGTAAATGGGGGGGGTGGAGCCATGTGGCTCCGCCCCATTTTCCTGAGGTTTCTCCCCCTTTTCAGAAGCCCCACCCCATTTTCGAACTGTCCTTCTTTGTGGGACCTAAAAGTTGGGAGATGTGTGTATGGCCCCCTGACACTAGTCATGTGACCTGCTGCTGACCTCTTGAGCAGCTGGAGAGATTGCTGGGTGGTGTCTGCCTGTGTAATGACAGACATGCGCTGTTGTGCAATGCAGACAGACATAATACCTCGTATAGTGGGGTATTACACATTGTGTTCCTTGAAAAAGTCTCTTTGAAATATATTTTATAAAATAAACTTTGCTGAGATAACTGTATTGTCATAGTCAGTATCAAAATAAATAAAATATTTTTAGCACTCACTCTTCATTATCAATTGTGATCCCCTGCGGACTGACAACTGTATGGATGTTATTCACCTTGGCTTCAAAATACAATATGTTGCCTTCTTCTTCACTAGCTTGTCTATGTATCATGATCATAAAGGTAGGGTAGGCTGAACGGCAATCATAAGAATAAAAATATTCGCATGTCCCAGGGAAGGTAAATGATGCGCCATCGAATGTCATGAAGTGGTAATTCCCCCACGTGCTACAATAAGCTTTGGATTCTTCTGTCTTTTGCACTGCAAATAAAAAATATACAGTTTGAATATATATTTAAGTTTAAAGAAAACCCTAAAAGCAACATCAAAACAGTCTATTGAATCTATTTTATTTGCTAATAGTTTCCATACACTGTTTTTAGGTCATATAAATTCTTCAAGAAGCAGAATGCATACATTTGATTGAATAATGGAAACACAACTAGAGATCAAATTAGATCTTTAAGTACTTGTATAGCCATCCAACTGTCACATTAAAATGCAGCTCGCTTAATTACTGTATCAGTAAATAATTAGCCCCATGTACTAGGTGCAGTGCTCTGTTTGTGGAGCAAAATGACTATGTATCAAAAGTATTAGGGGTATATTTACTAAAGTGAGAGTTTTTAGAAATGGTGATGTTGCCCATAGCAACCAATCAGATTCTACTTAACAATTAACTAGCACCTTCTAGAAGATAATAGCTAGAATCTGATTGGTTGCTATGGGCAACTCTCACTTTAGTAAATATACCCCTTTGTGTAAGAGGCTGTATATTGAAGTGGCACACGCTATATAAATTAAATATGAGGCATTGTCGTGCCTCCTCCAGTGAGACCCACCCCCCTGTCCTTCAACCCCCGTCCCCATCCCCTACACACAGTTCCAGGGCCTGTCTAATGTCTTGGCGACCTTGGTATGAAGCATTTAAAACTGGGCAAATCTGTAGCTCAAATGGTGTTTGGTGATTACACATGCCTATTATGCCTATTATTCTGCAAGCACACTCTATTTTATGCAAATCCATATGTGTATGTGCACATCATTGGTGT
This sequence comes from Taudactylus pleione, assembly GCA_031769625.1. Lineage (NCBI taxonomy): Eukaryota > Metazoa > Chordata > Amphibia > Anura > Myobatrachidae > Taudactylus > Taudactylus pleione. The sequence goes on from JAUIMM010000108.1 coordinate 4,909,162, forward strand.
ACAGGGTTATGCTTGGCAATAGGAGAAGCTGGAAGGATCTGCTTGTACCTTGTTAAGTATGGATGAAACACACAAATATACCTAGTTTTGAGCAGAAGTCGATAAACAGTTATATTTTATGGGACGGGATCATTTAATTGAGCTAAAATCATTAGAGGAGGCACAGTTAGGAGAGAGTTCCCAGTTTTGTGGATGTACACACATCATTAGTCTCCTGCAAAGCAATCTATTCTTTCTGCCTACTCTAAAGTAAGTGTAAGTGTAATCCAGGCCTCCTCCATGTTTCAGTTTGGTGGAAAACTAATATCTATGTGATAATGTCATAATGATCATCAATATCTTTTAAACCTATCCTTTATGTAAAATCTAAGGCCCTGATTCAGACCCACTCGCAAGCGGCTGTCCGCTCGCAAGTGGGTCGATGGTCTGCACTGAGCATGCGCACGACGGAGGGAGCTCCGTCGTGCGCATGCGCCAGACGCGACGAGCGAAGGAAAGTCTTTCGCTCGTTGTGTCTGATCAAAGGGGGCGTACTGTCGATGTTGATTGACAGCACGCCCCCTTTGGTGGGCGTGCCGGGGACGTGCCTCCCTGACGGGGGAGTTCCCAAGGGAACGCCTCCCGTCAGAAGCCGGCCCACTGACATCACTAGTGATGTCAGTGGGAGTGATTTTGGCTCTGATAGAGCCAAAATCACTCCGGGCCTTACGGTTGAAAACCTCAACCGCAGGCTCCGGCTTGCAGTTTTGATGGTCGCGATGGTCACGACCATCGTGGCCATCAAACTGCACGCTCGTATAGGCTGTGGGTGGTGACCCACAGCTATACGAGCGTCCAGGAGGACGCTCCATTTTTATGGAGGGCGGCCCTCATTCAGAGCGTGCGCTCTGCTCAGAGCGTACGGCTCTGAATGAGGGCCTAAATTACTAGTTTTGTCTTAAAGTTTATGCTTTAATGGTAAGTTTATAGTTTCCTCCGTGAACATTTTTTTTTAAAACATGATTTGGTTACACAGTCGTTTACCAGTCTCAAGCTGTTCAATTAGTGCTTTTTTGATATAAAGCTTTTCTTTTTCTTTTTTGCTATATACCTGTTTTGCTCTAAAATGCTGATAGTAAATTTATGCTGAGCATGCATACTATTGTACTACTGCAGCAGGATTTTATTTAAGATATAAATACAAATGGTAATATAAGTGAAGACCAGGGCTAAAAGTGGTCCTGGAGACGTGGTAGCTCAGACTACAATGTTAGGTCACTTAAAAAGAAAGAAAAAAAACGTGTCCCTGTTTCTTTCCTAGGCAAAACCCCACACTCTCCTTAAGGGCTCTATTTACTACAATCCGCATATTGAATGCGGATTGTAGTGTGATATTACCGAGTGAATTCGCATTGCGAATTCGGCAATATCACAGGGATTTACTATAGGGACAGAGCTTGCGATAAAGCTCTGTCCCTGCAGATCCCATTCGCACTCTAGTCGCGGTATTTTCAGAAAAAATACTGCGACTAAGAGCCCGCGCATGCGCCGACCACCGCTACTACTACCCCCCCACCGACGCTAAGCAATGCCTCTGGCGCTAAGCCCCGCCCCCGCGATCGCGGACCCCCGCGACCCCCCCTCCCCCCTCCCGCGGCCCCCCCTCCCTTCATTACACTTACCTGCATCCTCCTGGCCTCCGGTGGTCTTCTCTGGGCTTCCCGATCAGGTGATCTCCCATACTGCACTGGGGCCCGATCACCTGATGACCAGGCCCCAGTGCACTGTGGGAGACCAGCTGACCGGAGAGGAGCCATCACCAGAGGCCCGATCACCGGTCCCTGGATTCCGGTAAGTAAAAAAAAAAATGTTTATTTTTTATTTTTATTTTTTTTTACAGTAATCAGCTTGCGGTCTGCTTAGACCACACAGCTGATTACTGGTACCAGCTCCTGACTCTGCTCTCCCCATTAGAGCAGAGTGGGAACCCGGTAACTGGGGGAGACCCTGGATAACGCCACCTCCAGGTGGCGTTATTATCACAGGGCTTCCCCCAGTATTTTTTTACAATTTATTTTTAGTAACTTGCACACAGATCACATTTCCCATTACAATTATGGGAAATGCGATCTGCTTTACTAAAAATAAGTGATACTGGGGGTTGGAGTAGAATTTTACTAATTCTACTCCAATTGCCCTGTAATAACTACAGGTGAAACTAAAATAATGTGAAACGGGTGTGAAAACACCCTTTTTCACTTTATTTTAGTAAAAATAATGTTAATAAATAGAGCCCTAAGAGAGATAAATCATTCAACAAGTTCGATTTGGGGAAAATATTTATTTTTGAGAGGCAATTTCATTTTGTTTACCAAAATACTGTCAATTAACCCCATAGAGATTTGCTTGAAACAATTATGATTATTCAATTTAAAATTTTAAGTTATATCACAAAATTAGTATTTAAGAGTATCTTACAGTTCTGCTATTTAACACAGTACCCTCTTGAATCCATTATTTATATTCATAATGAACGTAAAAAGTTTATTGACCAAACTTCATTTATCAATACTAGACAGGGGCGCATCTATAATGGGTGCACACCCTGCACCGATATTTGTAATACTACCCTCTCTGTAGCCGCTGCGTTTTGCGCAATGCCCAAGCCATTTCCCCTGTGACCTGCGCACATTGCTAGTGCCCAGAGTATACCACTGCACTCAGTGCGTTGCCGACCGCCGGGGAGAGAGGAGGGGGCCTGTGTGCAGCCTCCGTCTGATACTAGACATTATTAGGAGACAGTTGCAATGAAGACATCACAAGGGGTGAAACCAGCAGATCCAATCCTATTATTTAGTTGAAAATAAACATACACAAATATGGCAGATAGAAAACCCCAAGCTCTAATCTTTCATGATTAAAATGTTCAAGATTGGATAGATTTAGCGAACACTTCAGCTCACTGTAAGATACTACTGTATGTTATATTACGCAGTACAATTCATTTGTATTAGAGATGAGTGGTTTGGTTTTGCAAAAATCCAAAAACACCTGAACTTGGGGTTTCTGAGTAAGACCAAGTCCCAGCTCAGGACTTCCAGACAAGTTCGGGCCTCAAAATGAGGCAAAATGTTATTTTCCTGGAAGCTGTGCTTCAACAGACACCAGTCGAGAGAGTTGTAGGTAGTTGGAGTGGATGGAAAGGGTGTAAAAAACTACTTGTCACTCATTTTGCGATGGATTCCTATGTGCATCCGTAATTGCAATGCAAATGCTGCACACTCACAGTGCACCTTATATTCATGTGCAAGGCAAACAATTGATCAATCTGCATATGTAATCACCATTGCGTTCATCTCTGAATCAGGCCCTTGGTGAAAACATCTCCCTGTTAGCTGCACCCCAAAATAAATAGTGCAAAACTGCCTTTTTTTCTAGTTTCAAAAACAAATCTCAAGTCTTTTAATAAAACTGCATGGTAAAGGTAACAGTCCCTTATTTCTCTATTTCATTGTAGGTTCACTTGGTGTGGTGGCAGTTAAGTTCAACTACAGTAGCTTTACTTCTGTCCTGGTGTAATGTAAATCAATCATGAATTAGTCTATAGAAGAACAGGAGTATCTGGTGCTGCCAGTCATGGTACCAGTCATGGTACCAGTCATGGTACTTAAACATCTACTTTTAAAAAAGGAAAGGAAATAGCTGTAAGAAACGCAGAGCCGGCCCTAGGCATACGCATTATAAGCAAATGCCTAGGGGCGACTGGAATCCCAGGAGCATCCAACGGCTCTGCTGCATCATACCTGCACCGCCCGCTCTCCGCTTCTCCCGCGCCCCCCCCTCCTTCCCCGCCCGCACCGGAACCAGTGGCGGATCCAGGGGGGGTGATCGCCCCCTGTACACACAGCTCCAATTCCTGAAAAGCTCTGCCCGCTTATTTACAAAGAGCTTCACAGGCTCATCCGGGCAGTGCGGCGGCTACTGCCTGCAGGGCCTTAACTATGGTAAGGCAGTCGGCCCACCAGCGATCACCCCCTCTCATCTGGCTCCTACTGCAATCATGTATAATAGTAGCGGTGTGCCCGGCTCCTTCTCTGCCGGGCACACCGCTTCTAATACACATGACAGCGGGCAGCTGCCTGTCCCGTGTGGACCGCCCCCACCCCTCCTCTGTTGTAGTGCAATTAATACCGCGCGGGAAGCAAGCAGGGAGCCGGCAGTGACGCATGCTGCCAGGGCCGGCACCACCTTTAGGCAGCTGCCTAAGGGAGAAGACATCTAGAGGGCGGCACTTATCTCTGGACATTCTTTTACTAGATGACACTAGGGCCAGCCACAGGTCTTATTAGGTAGGTAGGGGGCACCAGTCAAAATTTTGCCTAGGGCACCAAATTGGCTAGGGCTGGCTCTGAAGAAATGGCACTCCAAATAGACACAATGTTTGAGAATTTTTATGAAAACATCACCTCTATGAAGAGAAAAGTTACTACTGAAAAATTTAAAATTGCCAACATGCCATACACCACACATATTGGAAAGTAAAGGCTAAGATCATGGTCTTTCTATGCGAGTGGTGGCCCTGCTGCTGCTATTTCATGCCCTAGAATGCCAAGGCCAAATACAGTCAGACACCTTCTGTACCTCGCATGCACCACCTTCTTGCTTTGAGTCTAGATGTGTCATCTCTAAAAAAGGCAAATCAGTGCACAAAGAACACTATGGCTGAAGAACAACTGAGTTCACAAACTGCACAGATTTCTGAGGAGAGTCTAAAGGTGCGTACACACTTGGCGATTAAAGTGGATGACTGAACGATAACGATATCGTTATCGTTCAGTCGCCCACTTTATCGTCCATTTTTAACACCAAAATGATGAACGATAACGACTATGCACGTTCCCGTGGGTCGTTCATCATTATCGTTCATCGGGTAAACATGCAGGCCAACCTGACGATATTGTCAGGTTGCTGCATGTTGGGGAATGGGGGAGAGAGCCCGGCGCTGAACGATATCGTTAATGATATCGTTCAGTGGGTGTGCTCAATGTCATGAACGACATTGAGCACACCCTGCCAGGGACACACTAGACGATATCGCTCAGGGAGCATATCGTCTAGTGTGTACGCTCCTTTAGGGTTACAGCACCAGTGTGACACACTTAGACAATATAGATGTAACTTTCTGCACTATAAAAATAATAAACAATGATATGCTAACTGCCTATCATTTATCTAGCTTGGTTAATATTAACACTAAGGGGTAAATTTACTAAGTACCGTGTTTTCCCGACTCTGCATTAACGGGAGTATTTTGTCATTTTTTTCAATCACGGGAATTTACTATGGCAAAAACAGGGGTATTTTCTGTAAATTTAGAGGTAAACATTATCAATTTAGAAGTTAATCTGCACCCGTAAATACAATACTTTCCATAGACAGGAATACAACATGGGAATTTTCCAAAAATCGTGTTCGTATTCATGAGTATAATAAGATTTACAGCCCGGACCCTGTCTGACATTCCATCAGAGAGACGGAGCCCGGAAATGTAGGGACAGTCAGGGCACAATTAACAACAAACGGGGCAGTAGTGACTTTGTTTTGGAACCCAAAATCAAGTTTTCATAAAGGAGCTATAAATATATGCTTCAATTAACCTGTATATATTGTATTTTCCTTTACAGGTGCCACATTATAACATCAAATAATCATATATATATAGCGCTCATTTCAATTGTATTCACTAGTCATCAATTCAGCAGCACACAGCTCTCCAGTGGTCCTGTGTGAAATGGCGCCCAAATTTCCATGTGAGGGACTTCTATTGAATACAACACATGCACCAGGAAGATGTTTTGCCTCATTTTGGAATCCGAGGCTGGCGGGAAAACCTGAGCCACAGCTCGGATTCATGAAGTCTCGGTGGGAGAGGTTTTCAAAAATCTGAGGCCGCACATCTCAAAAATAAACCCTTAAGTCTTTCTTGCAATAGAGAAAAATGTTTGCCCTCTGTGCCTTTTAGAATTGTTAAACTGTTATACACATCAGTACTTGCAGTATTTGATTCATAATGGTATGCATAGTCCTATAGTATCCCAATAAAATTAGGTGACAAGAGTTGGAGGTAAGCATCTTCCTTTGGCACAAATTACTTCTTTTGTACTGTGCATGGGTACAAAAAAACATAAATTCTTCCATCTATATGTAGATTCAGGCACACATTGTATTAAGTTTATGACTCCTAATAATTAGAGAGGCAGAAAAAGTATTTAAAAGTGGAAAGAATGTGCAAAGTGTATATGGTATAGGAAAATGAAAAACTAAATTAAAGTGATACAAAAAAAATCATATAAATATGTATATATTATTATATATGTAATTAATGAATACAAAAAATAGACGAGGAACCATGTGAATATAAAAATTACCATTTAATGGTGAATAGGTTTTAAAAATATTACACAAATTCATAATACAGGTTGAGACTCCCATATCCAAAATGCTTGGGACCAGGGGTATTTTGGATATTGGAATATTCTGTATTTTGGAATATTTGCATACCATGATGAGATATCTTGGGAATGGGACCCAAATCTAAACACAGAATGCATTTATGTTCTATATACACCTTATATACAATATTTTTAAACATTTTGTGCATAAAAAAATTGTTGTCATACATGAAATTTATTTATGTTTCATATACACCTTATATACACAGTAGTTATTTTATACTGTATTTTAATAATTTTGTGCTTTAAACAAAGTTTGTGTACATTGAACCATCAGAAAGCAAAGGTTTCACTTTCTCAGTCATGCTAAAAATATTCTGAATTTCGGAATATTCCATATTTCGGAATATTTGGATATGGGAGACCCAACCTATACACAATTGTTACACATAAACATAAATAAAATAAAATTCACAAATTCAACCCACGAATAACATAATTACAACATTATTATGGAAAAAAATCCACTATAACTAGCGCTGTGTTTAATATTTGCACTCCATTCATAAATTTCTCCAAAGGTCTCAAAAAGTCATGAGATCCACATAATTACCAGTTCCATATAGTTCAGTATAGGGATGAGTATATTCATGTAGGGTTAATAATAATATCCTGCAGCTCATGCAGTCCCTTGATGTGAGTAGATGATATCCCACTATTAGCTGAACAAAGCTGGCAAGGATTTGTTGTTTTCCAATAATGTTAATGGGAAAACATGCAGTGCTTGCTCCCAGTAAATGGAGATAGGAGTTTCCAAACGAAAACAGCTTTGATGGATGCAAATAAATAGACTGATGCGTTTCACTGTTTCCAGACTTTTTCATGCACTAAGGGAATGTTCATGCAAATGCAGTTAAATTCAGACCGCAACAAATATGCATAAGTGCCTTTAAGGAGGAATATATAACTTGCAGGTGCTCAAACCCTAATGGAAAATACACAATCATGAATGATGGATGATGATTGATGATGATGACGATGCTGACCATCGACATCCTCTTCTGATTGGCTGAGTTAGTCTTGATTCCTCCCACTGATACTATTACTATTATCAGCATGACTGCTGAAGTCCATTTGCAGTATTTGATATGACACTAAAGTGGAATTCCATTTGATTTTTCTAAAGGGGACATTCTCATGCAGGCAAAGTTCCGAGAGGGTCTGTGCATATCTGTAGAAAATTTATTATTTGCAGATGGTTCTTTCATACCAAGAATGCAAGTGCACACTGATAATGCTAATGGTTATGAAACCAATTGCACAGGTAAGGGTGGTTCAGCATGCAGGACTGGGATGTCCATGAGACTCCACATCACGGCTCTGCCAACACCAAAATTAAACTGACAAACAGAATCCATGCAGCAAGCTGCAATGTGACACTTTCTAAAGCTTTCCCAGATACACTTTTCTAAAAAATTGTTGAATTGTATTTTTGTCCTTTTACATAGTAAAGTTATAAAAATAAGTACAATATGTTGTTATTGTGTCTTCAGCTGCATTTTGGATATTCAACCAATGGAATACACTAGAGAAGATTTAACCATGTAAATCTTGATAATAAATACTAGAGATGAGTGTACCAGTTGTCCCAGAATCCTGAACACACCCCAAACTGAGGGATACCAGGTGAATCAGAGTCCCACAAAGTACAGATACCAGAACAAGCCAAAACATCATCTTCCTGATGTTGCATATTATGAATTGCATATAAAAGCCCCCAATTTCAATGGAGGGAAATGGTGTGGAACTGTGGGCTGTGTATTGTAGTGTCTACTTGAAGTTGTTGGAGTAGGTAGATACAGTGGATGCAGGGAAGGTGACTGCAGTCATCATTGTCACTCAGAGTCAGTATATGTGCATTTGTTTTTCACACAATCTGCACACACACACACACTGCAGTAAACAGACAAGCTATTAAGTGTGGTGCTCTTGATAGTTTATTTTTTTTTAAGTAAACCTGCACCATAATAGCATGATTTCCTTTCAGTGTAAGCATCGGTGTGTGCGGTGGTATCCCCCCCATCATCTGCACCCAAAAAAAAATCTCAAATGGAAAAACATTCTTTAAAAAAACAGCATGGAAAATAGAATAGTCCCATGTTTCCCTAACTCATTGTTGTACGTTCACTTGGTGTGATGGCAGTTAAGTTGAACTCCTGTCCTGGTGTCAAAAATAAAATCAATCGGGGGGCGTGGCCTGACAGCCATCTTAGAGAGACGTGCCTTTGATGAGCTCCTGCTTCAGTGGCTAATTTTTGTCTATTTAAAATTATGCCCTAGCTTGATTTTTGGGGTAACTGTGTCCCCTCACCTTGTACAACACACCAAGACTCTGTTGGGACATCTTTTGGGCCATTGTGATACCTGTTTGACTGACTCTCGGAGCCAGCCCTTTAGAAGAACATCCTGCCTGGAGTGGCCTCGCTCACCTCTCCCTGATATACGCTGGTAGACTTTCCTTCACTGTGCTCGGCTACCGGAGCTCCTAGCACCACCAACCTTCCACATTCCCATGTCATTGTCAGCATCTTACCGCCAGCATGCCTACATCTCTCTACCAGCGCAGCTGACTTACCCCTCCCTGTGGCATCCTTCACTGCTGCCTTCTCTGTGAGCTGCCCTGAGCAGGAGCCTGGAGGATTCCCCCTTCCACCCTGCTGTGTCCGTCCGCTGTCCACCCACTGTCACACGGGAGCCGCGACCTCGTTTCAGGACCGGAACTGCTGTGATGCTCTGCCCATGTGTAGACGCTGCCGCTGGGTACTGTTAGTGGCTTCAACTACTCGGAGCTCTGCACAGGGGACTCGGTCTCCCAAGCAGGTGAGTCCTCCGGTGCCCTCGCAGCCTCCCTGACTATCAGCCTTGCGGGCCCATCATTCCCCACTTGTCAGTGACAGTTGTGGCCCAAATGCCCTTGAATACTATGGCTCCTGCCTGCCGTCACTGAGCACCTAATCTCTGGAGAAATTCCCTGTTTACTTCAGAGACTCCCTCTCCCCCATAAGCACCAAGTGCTCCTGTCATATTATTTCACTTCCCTGAGTGATTTATATTCATATTTATGCTCATATAAAAGTACCTTCCAGGGGCGTGGCCTGACCAGAAAGCTAAGTGAACGTACCTCTACACAGTTCCCGAAACTGCCAGAAAAAAACAGCCTGTTCCCGCAGAACCCTGTTGTCTCTGAGGGGCTCCCCACCGCTTCTAACGATGCCCTGCTAATCATATTGCAGTGACTAGAGAATAATATCTTGGGGAAAGCCTGCACTGTATATCCACCACTGAGGCGGACTCTCCACCCGCTCAAGGTGAAGAACCACTCCGTGCCTCTGTCTCAAATCAGCGGCTGCTGACAAATACCTCTGCAGTATGAAACCGATTATTTAACTCACAATGAACCCATAAAGTGATGCCCACCCCCCCTCTCATATTGGTTGATGGGATCCAAAGGTGTATAGAATGATCTGTCTCTAGAGATGAGATATATATTGAAGTGAATTAATCCAACTGTCCTCATTTACAAAATCTTTCCTCCATCTACAAAAGTATGTTCTTATATCTGTCTCCATCCCCAATACGGTTAGCAATGGAGAAGTTTGTCACGACTAAGACTCCGCAATCACGAGGACACCATCGCAAAACTGATGGTTTACCAATGGATGCTGCAGGGCAAGACGATACTTCGGTAGAGGGTTCTGACCCACAAACTTCAAATCCCATATCATATACAGATGTTGTTAAAGCAATAAAGGAGACAATGACACCATTATTACAACAGCAGACGGATAAATTCACGGCGAGTATTAAAGATTTAGGTGAAGCATTCCAGGATATTGCCCAATTGCGACAACAAGTTGATCAAGACTCTAAACTTAAACTTCAACTCCAAATTAGAATCGATGACCTTGAAAACCGTTCAAGACGGAACAATTACGCCTTATGGGGCTTCCGGAATCCATTAAATCTGAGGCGTTGGTGGACTTCGTCTCAACCACATTGCCTTGCCTACTACAATTCACTTCAGATTCAGGTCCTCTGATTGTGGGACACTGCTTGGGTCCCACAAGGGGAAATATAAACAAACAACCCAGAGCCGTCATATTCTCCTGACTCAATTATGCCCAAAAGGAAGAACTATGGAAGGCTTTTAGGAAAAAAGATTCGGTGGATTGGGAGTCCCATCATCTTCTCCTGTTCCAGGACTTTTCGGCAGATGTCTCTAAAGCCCGGAGAGAGTTTACGACAATATGCTCTGCTCTATTTAAGAACAACAGACGTTTTGCACTTCTTTTTCTGGCCCGACTATGAATAGTAAGCGATGACGGTTTCAAGGACTTTCTTACAGTTGATGAGGCCAGAGGCTATCTACATCCTGGTCCTGTCTGATACCTCTCATCCTTTATGTCAAGATCTGGTGTACCTCCCGTGACAAATGGTCCTTGGTTATGCATTCCCACCTGTCTGCATACTTTACATATCTCTTACATTGTGTAGCAGGCTTAGCTCCACTGATAATATTTATGAAAATTAAGTTACCCAACATAGATTCTCAGTTGCTCTTCAATGGCCTTGTTGAAATTTTGTACATTTAACATTGGTGGAATTAATTCGCCAGCTAAGCGAATGAAAATACTACACTTCTGAACAAACTAAATGTTGATGTAGCCATGTTACAGGAGACACATCTCACGGATGAGGAACATGAAAAACTTACAAAGTTTAAATATAAAATAGTGACTTATGCATCTTACAACTCAAAATCTAGAGGAATGGCTGTACTAATTAAAAAATCTGTACCCTACATTATACATACTAATATATGTGATCCAAATGGGAGGTTTGTTATAATGGATGTATCTTTTGGTTTAAGACGTATTTAGGGGTGAGCGGGTTCGGATTTCTGAAATCCGAACCCCCCCGAGCCCCCCCGATCCGAGTCCGATCCGAGTCAGGCTCGACTTTTCCCGCCTGACTCGGATCTGACATCGAGGCAAAACGTCATCATCCCGCCTTCCGAGTCTCGCGGGTTTTGGATCCTATATAAGGTACCCGCGTCGGCGCCATTTTCTCACTCGGCTGTGGACAGTGAAGAGGGAGGGTGGGAGTTAGTGCTGCGTAGTGTAGTGTAGTGTAGTGCTGCTGTTGTCCACTACTTCAAAGTCCATAGGGGCTGGCTGTGTTGTGCTGTGCTGCTGTTGTTAATAGGGGCTGTGTCCACTACTTCAAAGTCCATAGGGGCTGGCTGGACTGTGTTGTGCAGTCAGTTCCAAAGTCCTGTGCAGTGTCCCAGTCCTAAAGGGGTGCTGTAGTGTTGTCCAGGGGGTGCTCTGTCCATCAGGGGTGCTCCCCCCAAGTGCTAAAAAAATAATATATTTTCTGTGTTTGTGAATTGTGTGCGCAGTAGCCGCACGTGCATCAACAAAGTAGTGCCAAGCGTGCGCCTGTGTCATAAGTAAAGGGCCGGCTGGCTTGACCGTTAAGGGTGCTGTAACCCCCGAAAGTACACTCCAGTCCAAACCAAAAAAAAAATTATTTTCTGTGTTTGTGAATTGTGTGCGCAGTAGCCGCACGTGCATCAACAAAGTAGTGCCAAGCGTGCGCCTGTGTCATAAGTAAAGGGCCGGCTGGCTTGACCGTTAAGGGTGCTGTAACCCCCGAAAGTACACTCCAGTCCAAACCTAAAAAAAAATTATTTTCTGTGTTTGTGAATTGTGTGCGCAGTAGCCGCACGTGCATCAACAAAGTAGTGCCAAGCGTGCGCCTGTGTCATAAGTAAAGGGCCGGCTGGCTTGACCGTTAAAGGGTGCTGTAACCCCCGAAAGTACACTCCAGTCCAAACCAAAAAAAAATTATTTTCTGTGTTTGTGAATTGTGTGCGCAGTAGCCGCACGTGCATCAACAAAGTAGTGCCAAGCGTGCGCCTGTGTCATAAGTAAAGGGCCGGCTGGCTTGACCGTTAAGGGTGCTGTAACCCCCGAAAGTACACTCCAGTCCAAACCTAAAAAAAAATTATTTTCTGTGTTTGTGAATTGTGTGCGCAGTAGCCGCACGTGCATCAACAAAGTAGTGCCAAGAGTGCCCCTGTGTCATAAGTAAAGGGCCGGCTGGCTTGACCGTTAAAGGGTGCTGTAACCCCCGAAAGTACACTCCAGTCCAAACCAAAAAAAAATTATTTTCTGTGTTTGTGAATTGTGTGCGCAGTAGCCGCACGTGCATCAACAAAGTAGTGCCAAGCGTGCGCCTGTGTCATAAGTAAAGGGCCGGCTGGCTTGACCGTTAAAGGGTGCTGTAACCCCTGAAAGTACACTCCAGTCCAAACCAAAAAAAAATTATTTTCTGTGTTTGTGAATTGTGTGCGCAGTAGCCGCACGTGCATCAACAAAGTAGTGTCAAGCGTTCGCCTGTGTCATAAGTAAAGGGCCGGCTGGCTTGACCGTTAAGGGTGCTGTAACCCCCGAAAGTACACTCCAGTCCAAACCAAAAAAAAAATTATTTTCTGTGTTTGTGAATTGTGTGCGCAGTAGCCGCACGTGCATCAACAAAGTAGTGCCAAGCGTGCGCCTGTGTCATAAGTAAAGGGCCGGCTGGCTTGACCGTTAAGGGTGCTGTAACCCCCGAAAGTACACTCCAGTCCAAACCAAAAAAAAAATTATTTTCTGTGTTTGTGAATTGTGTGCGCAGTAGCCGCACGTGCATCAACAAAGTAGTGCCAAGCGTGCGCCTGTGTCATAAGTAAAGGGCCGGCTGGCTTGACCGTTAAGGGTGCTGTAACCCCCGAAAGTACACTCCAGTCCAAACCAAAAAAAAAATGATTTTCTGTGTTTGTGAATTGTGTGCGCAGTAGCCGCACGTGCATCAACAAAGTAGTGCCAAGCGTGCGCCTGTGTCATAAGTAAAGGGCCGGCTGGCTTGACCGTTAAGGGTGCTGTAACCCCCGAAAGTACACTCCAGTCCAAACCAAAAAAAAATTATTTTCTGTGTTTGTGAATTGTGTGCGCAGTAGCCGCACGTGCATCAACAAAGTAGTGCCAAGAGTGCGCCTGTGTCATAAGTAAAGGGCCGGCTGGCTTGACCGTTAAAGGGTGCTGTAACCCACAAAGTACACTCCAGTCCGAACCAAAAAAAAATTTATTTTCTGTGTTTAGCAGCACGTATATATCAAATCGATATAACATAAATGGAGGACCAAACTTTCTCCGATAAAAATAAAATAGAGAAAGATCAAGAACCACTTCCTCCTAGTGCTGAAGCTGCTGCCACTAGTCATGACATAGACGATAACATGCCATCAACGTCGTCTGCCAAGGCCGATGCCCAATGTCATAGTAGAGGGCACATACAATCCCAAATGGCAAAGTTCAGGAAAATGACCTTGAAAAAGACATTTAAATCAGCTGAAGAGAAACGTAAACTTGCCAATATGCCATTTACGACACGGAGTGGCAAGGAACGGCTAAGGTCGATCCCTAGTATGTTCATGACTAGTGGTTCAGCTTCACATGACGATGGAAGCACTCCTCCCACTAAAAAAATCAAAAGAGTTAAGCTGGCAAAAGCACAGCGAAGAACTGTGCTTTCTAAGAAGATATCACAAATCCCCAAAGAGAGTCCAAGTGTGGTGGTGGTTGCGATGCCTGACCTTCCCAGCACTGGACGGGAAGAGGTGGCTCTTTCCACCATTTGCACGCCCCCTGCAAGTGCTGAAAGGAGCACCCACAGTCCACTTGCTGATATGCAAATTGAAGATGTCACTGTTGAAGTACAACAGGATGAGGATACTGGTGTAGCTGGCGCTGAGGAGGAAGTTGGCGAGGAGGATTCTGATGGTGATGTGGTTTGTTTAAATCAGGCTCCGGGGGAGACAGTTGTTGTCCGTGGGATGAAAAAGCCCATCACGGTCATGCCTGGGCAGAAGACCAAACATTCCACCTCTTTGGTCTGGCAATATTTCTATCCAAATCCGGACAACAACTGTCTTGCCATATGTACCATATGTAAAGGTGAAATAAGTAGGGGTAGGGACGTCAACCACCTAGGAACATCCTCCCTTATACGGCACCTGCAGCGCGTTCATAAAAAGTTACTGTCAAGTTCAGAAACTTTGGCTCAGACCGTAAGCAGTCCAGGGACACCTAAATCCCGTTGTCCTGTTGTATCCAAGCGCCTGCAAACCACACCGTCAACTCCCTCCTCGTCAATTTCCTCCTTAGTCAGGATCGGAAGTAGTCCTGCAGGCCATATCACTGGCATGACTGACTCTCCTATCCGGGATTCCTCCGGAGGATCCTGCATTGCTACGCCTACTGCTGCCGCTGCTGCTGTTGCTGCTGCTGCTGGGAGTCGTTCATCATCCCAGAGAGGAAGTAGGAACACCACTACTTTTACTAAACAATTGACCCTCCAACAGTCCTTAGCGAGGAGGATGAAGTACGACAGCAGTCATCCTGAAGCAAAACGTATAACTGAGGCCTTGACTGCTATGTTGGTGTTAGACGTGCGTCCGGTATCCGCCATTAGTGCAGTGGGATTTAGACAATTGATGGAGGTAGTGTGTCCCCGGTTCCAAATCCCGTCTAGATTCCACTTCACTAGGCAGGCGATACCGAGACTGTACAGAAACGTCAGAAAAAGTGTCCTCAGTGTCCTGAAAAATGCCGTTGTACACAATGTCCACTTAACCACGGACATGTGGACAAGTGGAACAGGGCAGACTAAGGACTATATGACTGTGACAGCCCACTGGGTAGATGTATCACCTTACGCAGCAACAGCAGCAGCGTCACCAGTAGCAGCATCTCAGAAACGCCAGCTCGTTACAAGGCAGGCTACGCTGTGTATCACCGGTTTCAGTAAGAGGCACACCGCCGACAACCTCTTAGAGAAACTGAGGGAAATCATCGCCCAGTGGCTTACCCCACTTAGACTCTCCTGGGGATTTGTGATATCTGACAACGCCACCAATATTGTGCGGGCATTACATCTGGGCAAATTCCAGCACGTCCCATGTTTTGCTCACACAATAAACTTGGTGGTGCAGAATTTTCTGAAAAGCGACAGGGGCGTGCAGGAGACGCTTTGGGTGGCCCGAAAAATTTCTGGCCACTTTCGCCATTCAGCGACTGCGTGCCGAAGACTGGAGCGCCAGCAAACACTCTTGAACCTGCCCCGCCATCACCTGAAGCAAGAGGTTGTGACGCGGTGGAACTCAACCCTCTATATGCTTCAGAGGATGGAGGAGCAGCAAAAGGCCATACAAGCCTATACATCCACCTATGACATAGGCAAAGGAGGGGGTATGCACCTGACTCAAGCGCAGTGGAGAATGATTTCCGTGTTGTGCAAGGTTCTTCAGCCCTTCGAACTTGCCACACGTGAAGTCAGTTCAGACACTGCCAGCTTGAGTCAGGTCATTCCCCTCATCAGGCTTTTGCAGAAGCAGCTGGAGAAAGTGAAGGAGGAGCTAAGATGGAGCGATTCCGCTCGGCATGTGGGACTTGTGGATGAAGCCCTTCATTCGCTTTGCCAGGATTCCAGGGTGGTCAATCTGTTGAAATCAGACCACTACATTTTGGCCACCGTGCTCGATCCTAGGTTTAAAGCCTATGTGGTGTCTCTCTTTCCGGCCGACACAAGCCTGCAGAGGTGCAAAGACCTGCTGGTGAACACACTGTCAGCTGAAGCGGAACGTGACACGTCAACGGCTCCTTCTTCATTTTCTCCCGCAACTGGGGCTGCCAGGAAAAAACTTAGGTATCCTAAGCAACCCGCTGGCGGTGATGCAGGGCAGGCAGGACCAAGTTTGGACATCTGGTCCGGACTGAAGGACCTGGCAACAATTTCTGACATGTCTACTGTCACTGCATATGATACTGTCACCATTGACAGAATGGTGGAGGATTACATCGGTGACAGCATCCAAGTAGGCATGTCAGACAGTCCATACCTGTACTGGCAGGAAAAAGAGGCAATTTGGAGGCCCCTGTACAAACTGGCTCTATTTTACCTGAGTTGCCCCCCCTCCAGTGTGTACTCCGAAAGAGTGTTTAGTGCAGCCGGGAACCTTGTCAGCGAAAGGCGTAGGAGGTTGCTTCCACAGAATGTGGAGAAGATGATGTTCATCAAAATGAATTATCAGCTCTTCCAGGGAGACCAGCCTCCAGAAGGTACAGAGGGACCTGTGGTGGTGGATTCAAGTGGGGACGAGTTAATACTTTGTGAGGATGAGGATGTACACACTGAAGAGGGTGAGGAATCGGTGGATGAGGAGGATGAGGATGACATCTTGCCTCCGTAGAGCCAGTTTGTGCAGGGACACATTAATTGCCAGCTTGTTTTGTGGGGGCCCAAACGAACCAATCATTTCAGCCACAGTTGTGTGGCAGACCCTGGCGCTGAAATGATTGATTTGTTAAAGTGTGCATGTCCTGTTTATACAACATAAGGGTGGGTGGGAGGGCCCAAGGACAATTCCATCTTGCACCTCTTTTTTTCTTTGCATTATGTACAGTTTGGGGCCTAGTTTTTCTAACTGCCATCCTGCCTGCCACTGCAGTGTCACTCCTAGATGGGTCACGTGTTTGTGCCGCCCACTCGTGTCGCTTAGCATAGTCATCCAGCTACCTCGGTGCAACCTTTTGGACATAAAAACACTATTGTGAGGTGTGAGGTGTTCAGAATAGACTGGAAATGAGTGGAAATTAAGGTTATTGAGGTTAATAATAGCATAGGAGCAGAAAAACCTACAAATTCTGTGATTTTAGCTGTTTTTATGCTTTTTTTCAAAAAAATACAGATCCAAAACACAAAACCCAGAACCCAAAACACGGAAGGGTGGTTTTGGCAAAACCAATCCAGATCCAAAACACGAAGAAAGATCCAGATCCAAAACCAAAACACAAAACACGAAAAGTGGCCGGTGCACACCCCTAGACGTATTACACTATGCTCATTATATGCTCCGACTGTTTATTGTAAATCCTTCTTCGCTACAGTAGTCAGAAAACTTTATGCATATTTAGATTCTAATATTTTAATTGGAGGAGATTTTAATACAGTAGCTGCACCGGAACTGGATCATAGTGGCCCCATGGCACAATGAAACATCTCTTCTCAGCTAGGTATTAGATTTCTGTGCACTCAGTTAAATCTTAGTGATATTTGGAGAGAGAGAAATCCCACAACACGTGCATATATGTGTGTATCTGCTGCACATGGGTCTCTCTCCCGTCTAGACTACCTCCTTGTTTCGAAACACTGGTCACCAAGCATATCTAGGACAGATATTGACCTGGTTACATTGTCAGACCACATGGTGGTGTGGCTTGACATAGACTCTGGAGACTCTAGGGGAGGACATAGACAGTGGAGATTTCCCTCTTATTTGGCCTCGTCTCGTAATGTCGAACAATCCTTACTTTCAGCCTGGGAAGACTATGCATATAATAATGAGAACCATAAGTCAGGTTCAGTCCTATTTTGGCAAACGACGAAAACTGTTCTGAAAGGTCATATCATTTCTTATACTAAGGCGCATAATGTGGTAAACTCTCGCTCTTTCCTAGAGACAAAGGAAAATCTGTCCAAGTAATTTCGTATATACTCGAAACATTCTACAAGAGTGAACCAACTGAAATATATTACTAATAAAACATAGTTTAATGATCTTCTCTAGCAAGAGTCAGACAAAAAGATTTTATCGTCTAGATATAGATTTTACAGATATGGGAATAAGTCGGGTAGGCTACTTTCCCATCTTTTACAAGGTCATCGCCCTCCAGCTGTAATTACAGCTTTGCAGGATGGGAGAGGAATCATAAAGACAAAGACTGAGGAAGTACTAACTATAGTTAAGGAGTTTTACTCCAACCTATATAGTCAGGGCCCTATATCCACAGAGAGTAAAAAACAGTTTTGGGAATCTGTGACCTTACCACGAACCAGCCTAGAACACATAGAAGCTCTTCTGGAACCTATTTCAGAGGAGGAAGTAGGGAGAATTATTCAATCTCTAAAATCGTCAAAAACCCCAGGCCCTGACGGTCTCAGTGGGGAGTTCTTTAAAATACTTAAAGGTAAAATTGTACCCACATTGACCGAATTTTACAATTCTATAATAAATAATAGCTCCATGCCACTTTATTTTAATGCAGCATTAATTAGATTAATACCTAAAACAGGTAGAAATCCATTGTCTCCTGCCTCTTATAGGCAATTATTCCTACTTAACTCCACTACAAAATATTCACGAAATTATTAGCGGAAAGGCTTAAATTCATAGTTCCTTCTTTAGTACATAAAGACCAGACAGGTTTTGTCTGGGGAAGACACTCAGTGACTAATGTTAGAAAAGTGATTACCCTGATATATCAGACCCAGGCCTCTGGGAGCCCGAACTCCAATGTGTTACTCTCACTTGATGCAGAAAAAGCTTTCGATATGGTTACATGGGACCACCTTTTCGAGGCGCTTGGTAGGTTTGGGTTCCCCGAGGCCTGCCTAAATGTTATCAAATTGTTATATCACGCTCCTTATATGCAAATTTTTGTCAATGGACAATTGTCTCAACCGTTTAACATACAGTGTGGAATGAGGCAGTGCTACCCTTTATCCCCCCTGCTCTTCGCTCTAGCGCTTGAACCACTGGCAGTAGCGCTAAGGAACTGCCCAGATTTTCACAGGAGCGAAACAGTATGTCACTTTTCGCAGATGATATGCTTTTAATGCTATATCGACCTGACATTTCTATCCCTGCCATTCTGAAAATAATCGACACATTTAGCTCATTTACAGGGTACAAAATAAATGACAACAAGTCGGAGGCACTCCCATTACAGAAACTCTCCCATAGTGGTACACATTCAACTTCATTTGCTCCTTTTCGTTTAGTACATGACAAGATCAAGTATTTAGGAGTGTATATCACTGAATCCGTAGATAGTTTATACTCAACCAATTACCGCGCAGCCTTACTAGCTATTGAAAGTTTAATAATACGATGGCAACCTCTTCTGCTATCTCTCCTTGGAAGAAATGTGATTATCAAATCGATTTTGTTTCCAAAATTAGCTTACCTTATGCAGATGCTACCTCTTAAAATGACATATGCGACATGCTTAAATGTACGCAGCAATTTTGTGGTGGGAAGGAAAGGCTCGCATAGCTTATAGAAAATTGACACAGACTAAACTTAAAAGGGGCTTGGGATTCCCGGATCTGGTAGCCTTTCAGAATGCAACACATTTCAGGTATGATTGGCTTCTGAACACATCGGTGTTTACTGACTTAGAGTTGGAGAATGCGCTATTTCACCCTTATTCACCAGCATCTTTGATGCAGACACCGAGACATAAGATTCCTGTACAATTTCTACACAATATTATGTTTAGACTAGAGATACGTATCTCTCATGGTTAACTGTTAACAAAAAACTAGGTCGCTCGAGCGTCTCAACTAAATTTACTCCGTTCTGGGGAAATGTTAATTTTGAACGAGGGCTTCAAAATACAACTTTTCTTGAGTGGAGAGAAGCAGGAATAGCTCAGATAAAAGACGTGTTTCACCCAAGAGGTGTGTTATATTCGTTCCAACAAATGCAAGATAAATATGCTATACCACGCACACATTTCTTTATGTATCTACAGATTCGCCATTATGCTCTCACTTTTACTTCCTCATTTAATCATTTGCCACCTTCAGATGACTTAGAAATGCTACTTCATTATCTTAAGACTAACCCACACAAGATCAAAATGTTATATGTTGATCTCGTGGATGTTAACCAAACCAAATTGTGGTCTAATACTTATGCAGCATGGACACCTCACTTAGATGGGCAATGCCCATCTGATTAAATCTCAAAATATTATCCCAATACGTTAAAATATCTACATAGCTCTTTATTACAGGAAACTCACATTAAATTTGTTAACAAAGTGTAAATATCTCCTGCACAAAGAAGCCAATTTGTCCCAGATGCAGTGGGAGATTTCCCGAAGTGCAAGACGCAGGGAGCTAATTTTTACCACTGTTTTTGGGGATGCAGAAAAATTAAACACTTTTGGAATAAAATTCTGAATTACATAAATAAAATAACACAACTATGGTTGCCTTTGCATATTATTCCTATGCTTTTCTGTAACTTTGATGTATGGGTTCCTTTTATGCAGAACCATAGCAATTATGAGGTGTTCCCTTTTCTTATGGTTGTACTAACAGTGGCAAAGAAAATTATTCTTCGAACATGGTTAATCCAGGTAGCCCCCTTACTCTCAGTAGTTCAAACTAATCTGCTGGAAATTTTACATTTTGATAGATGCTTTACATTCCCTGATATAGTAAAGGGAGTGGAGGGCTTCTTTAGAAAATGGGGAGTTTATATACAACATTTAAATAGCTCAATACAAGCTGACATAATGAAAATTTTTGAAACTACTGTATAGTCTTTGAACAGAAAGCTGTTGGCCTCACCACATAGGCAGATGAGTAGATTTTCTCCCCCCCTCCTTACGTTACATGGATAAGCTCACCGGTCTTGCCAGAATGTGTGGTAAGCTTCATAACATAAAGGTATTATGATTATAGACTTTGTAGGTTGTGGAGAAGTATAGTAGGAATGTAAATCAGCGACCAGACAGGACCATATCACCCCCCCATCCCCCTTCCCTTCCTTTTCTCCCTTTATTTTACTAATATCTCTTGGATCATTTTTATATATTGTATGATTTGTTATGATTACAGCAAATTACGTTGGCAAATCAATTGAGTTTATCTTGCTAATTGAATTCTCTGTGTTTTATTGTAGAATTCCATTTTACTTATATATACCAACTGACATGTGTAAAAAAAATTTTTTGCGAAAGTTCAATAAAAAAGATTTGTGAAAAAAAAAAAATACATAAAATCAATCATGGGTCAGTCAATAGAAGGACAGGAGCAACAAGCCAGCACTAGTGCTGCGGCTGCTGCCAGTCATTGTACTTCAACATCTACTAAAGGTAGTCATGGGGAAATAAGGTTTAAGAAAGGGCACCTGAAATCTAAACAATATTTCACAATCTTGAAGAAAACATCACCTCTAACAAAAAGGGAAAATGTACTGCCAAAAACTGTAAAATTGGCAACATGCCATAAACCACATGTAGTGGCAAGGAAAGGTTCAGACCATGGCCTTCCTTTGTGAGTGGTGGTCCTGCTTTTACATGCCCTAGGCTGGGGCCAAATTCAGTAAGGTATTTTGCAAACAATAATACAAAGAAGGCCATTGCAATGCCTGGGCATAACACCAAAAAAGCCACCTTTTTCATGTGGAGATATTTTTTTCCAAATCCTGACAACATTTGTCAAGCCATCTGTACCATTTGTGAGTAAGTAAGTAAAGGTAGGGACATTAACCATCTAGGTACCTCCTCTCTATTACGTCATTTGCAGTGAGTTCATGCAAGTTATTTAGCAAAATCTTGAAAATCATGTAAAGAGCAGTCCATCATCAGCTACCAGCAGCATTGATAGATCCCAGCACATAAAGTACATTCTCTATCGTCAATGCCTTCATCATCAACCTCCGCATTAATGATCGTAGGTTGTCCTCCTGTATCCAATTTGTGAAGGCTAACTGACATCTCCAAGAAGAATCCTTGTATCCTAGGGCTGCTGCTGCTGGGGGTGAATCTTCATCACAGAAAGGAACAAAGAAGACTAATAGTTTAAAACACATTTGTAAGAGGAAGAAAGTATTTAAGCTTCCATCCTATTGTACAATGGATGATTACAGCCATGACAGCTATGCTAGGATTAGATCTGCGTCCAATATCTGCCATCAATGCATCTGGTTTTAGATAGTTAGTGGAGGTCCTGTGTCTCCACTACCAAATGCCATCTCAATTCCATTTTCTCAGAACAGCATTTCCTCGCCTGTACCAGGACGTTAAAAAAAAGTATTCTTTGCCTAGGAATTGCCATCATACTGAATATCCACTTGACTACAGATATGTGGACAAACAGTACTAGTCAAACTAAAGATTACATGACTGTGACAGCAAATTAAATGGGTGTATCACCTTCAGCAGCAGTATCTAACATACAACACTAGCTCACAGGCAAGATAATCTCTGTATTAATGGCTTTGCTAAGAGGCATACCTACTTAATCTGATGGAAAAACTCAGGGATGTGATAGGAAAATGGTTTATCCCGCAAAGACTCTCCTCAGGATTTGTCATTTCCGATGCATGTAACATTGTACAGTACAAGCATTACAACTGGGTGAATTTTAACACATACTGTACCATGTTTTGTGCACACAATAAACTTGGTGATTCAGATTTTTTTTTTAAATGACAGATGCACACAGGAGATGCTGTCTGTGGCCCTAAAAATTTCTGGACATTTTTGTAATTTAGTAACCGCATGTACATTAGAGGATTGCAAAGCTACAACAAAAGTTCCATTTGCCATGCCACCAATTGAAGCAAGAGATAGTAACTAGGTGGAATTCAACCCTTTGTTTGCTTCTAAAACTGGAAGAATAGTGACAAGGCATTCAAATGCACACAAGTCATTATATAAAGGGAGGAGGGGGAATGTACCTTAGTCCAGGACAGTGGAGAATACTCTCTGTTTTATGCAAGCTAATTAGGGATGTGCAGGCTCGGATAGGTTCGAGTTTGCACGTACTTTACTGGGGCGTTCATGTCGTTTTGTATCATGCAATGATATGCATCACCAGCTTCTTTGCAGTTACAGAGTAGTATCATCAAATCATATAATTAGTTAATTATCAACTTTGACTAGTCTTATATTCTGCCTTGAATCCTGAGACCTGTGATTTGCTCCTTGAATTCAGTTTCTACTTTAAAAATGTAATTGGGATTTAGGGTGCTTGTTTTGTATAGTTTGTTCCATGTCTCAGATTTGTTTTTTATAGTTATATTAGAATTGTTATCAATCAATCAATCCTTTACCTGATTTCCACTAAATACTCCAACTCCATTTACTTGTAATGGTATCGGCCCTCTAAACTAGTGCTTGATTAATGAAAATATTCTATAGCATCGTATAGTTTATATTAAACTGCCATCCTGTCTGCCACGGTTTCATAGATGTGCTATATTTTTTTTAAACTGCCATGTGTTTGTGCAACTGTTTTGTTGCTTAGTTTAGCCAGCCAGCTCACTGCTGCTTTTGGACAATATTGGTGAAAACAATACTGTGAACTGTGAGGTTATCAAAATTGACTGGAAATGACTGAAAAATAATGAGGTTAATAATACTGTAGGAATAAAAACAGGCCCAAATTACATGATTTTACCTGTTGTATCAATTTTAAAGAAATCCAAAACAGAAAAGAACCAAAACACTTGAGGGTGGTTTTGCCAAAACCAATACCAAAATACGGGGGTCCATGCTAGAGATGACCACTAGAGATGAGCGGCTCGGTTTTATTCAGCTTTTCTCAGTTATGTTCGGATCTCATATTGGGTTTCCGACTCCCATATGTTTTGGATAGCTAATAAGATAAATTCATCTAATCCAAACTTGCACTAATTTGACGAAAAGAACTGTGTCAAAACCAAACCGCTCATCTTTGGTCCTTTCACATCTCTATTAAATACAGCAAAGCAGTGGTGGTTTTACTTAGGGGCTGCAGGACTGCAGTTGCCCCTAGTACTGGTTATATGAATCCCTGCTGTGCACTTTAATATCTATGAGTCAAAAGCTCCCAAATCAAACATTATTTGATAACACCAAAGTGGTCTCCCAGAGAATTATATTCTAGTTTACATATTGAAACTGATGACTTAATTTTTTTGCTTTTTGTTGTGATCGAGGAACACCATAAGAATACTTTTTTACAACAAATTAATCACTTAATATGCCTATAGTTTTTCAAAGGGAATGGGTATGAAATACTGGTGGCTATTTAGCCGCCAGTTCAACTCCCGACTACAGAAGCCCGTCAGGACAAGATCCTGACTAGGGCTGGTAAGTACCCTAACCCTCCTCTCTCCCCCCTAACCCTCCCTTAGTGGTTCCTAACCCCAACCTCCCCGGGGGTGCCTAACCTCCCCCCCGGGAGGGTTAGGTTTAGAATGCGGAAAGCAGGGTTATGGTTAGGCAGCCCCCAGTGGAGCCTAACCATAACCCCCCCTTCTTGCATCCTAATCCTAACCCTCCTGGGAAGGGTGCCTAGCCCTAACCTCCCCCCAGTGGCACCTAATCATAACCTCCACCTCCCAGAAGCCTAACCCTCCCCGGGGGTTGCCTAATCCTAAATCCCCCCAGGAGCCCCTAAACCTAACCCTTCCCTCCGAGGCTAAGTGCTAAAATGCCCGGACTTGCCTCCATCCATCCAGTGTCCTTATTTATTCCGGCATCAGGATTAAGTCCCTCATCGGGCTTTAGTCGGGATATAGACCAGCGGCATGTAGTCCGCCAGTCTATTAACTACATCCCTTTCAAACAACTTTGGACCAGATTATATATTGATAGTTATAATTCTACTGTATTTATTGCTTTGTGCCATGTTTGAAGAGTATCACATTTATTTGTAATGAATGCATCATTGTGTATGTGTGGAGTTTCTGTATATCTTACACTTTTTTATTCTGTATTTTTAAATTGTAGTTATTGTGTAATAAATTGAAATTTATCTGAAATATGTTTTTCTTGTGCATAAATATAGGACCTCTGAGCGCTTCCCTTAATCTTTTGTTTCCATATATTTACATATAGAGAGCCCACATCTCTTTTTAGAGACAGCTTCACTGAGATTTGTTATCATATACAATTGGATAAAATCAGCACCTAGCATTGTGCACTTGTGTTTTTATTTAAGCCTGAATTATGGTCTGTTTGGTGCAAACAGGGCCGTAACTAGGGTAGTGCGGCCGGTGTCATCGCACAGGGCACCACAGGTCAGGGTGCGCTGTTTGGACCTGTCAAATTTCTGTTTATTATCATTCTCACTTGTAGCTTCCTCTTATTTCATCCCCAGCATCTCCTGGCCTCCCCTATCTCTTCCCTGGCCCTTCTCTTTTTGGGTGCATCACTTCCCTTTGAAAAATGAGGGGGTCGCCAATGCTCTTTCTGGCACAGGGCACCAAAGAGTCTAGTTACGGCTCTGGGTGCAAACACTTGTCAAACACATTTATCCATGCAGTTCCTCATTCATGAAGGTAACAAATTACTAAACGTAATTGCAAACCATGACAGTCTTTGCACACATAAATCACACATAAAAGTAAAATATAGAGTTGCATAGCTTATAGATAACAGATTTTAGAGGAAAACACAATTTCTCCTGCTTTTAGCCTGTGAGTTTACTGGATGGTGATGAAGTTCAGGTTACTGTGACCCAATACATGTCACATTATGTTCTAAATCAGAAGCATTGTTTACGCCTTTATATTTAACCCTTAAATGCATATATTTCACATAATGTATTGTATTTATTCATATAATTATTATAGTATTGGACTTGTCTTTTAGTAAAAACACATTGGACAGTGATAACCTAGCAGCCAATCAAATCCTAACTGTCATTTTTCAAACAAAGCCTATAACATGAAAGTTAGGAGCTGAGTGGCTGGTAGTTTAGCACTTTCCAATGTATCACTTTTCAGAGCTTAGTACATCTATTGTAAGTATTGTTTAAAAGATTTAATATAACCACTCAGTAGTTATATTGAATGTATGTGTATTTATCTTTTGTAGTTAAAAAAAAGAAGATTGATAACTATGAAATAGCATAAGAAAGAGAGGTTTAGTAACACACTGTAGCATAATCCAAGGGCAAGTGTGAGATGAGGGCCAAAATTCACATATTGTTTAGTTTATATGCATTCGTGTAATTAAACATTTTTGTAAACAGAGCATAAACATTTAATCAGTATTTCACAGGTGGCTCAGAATTTAAATAGTGCCCTTTAAAACAGAATGAGGGCATAACTTTAAAATTAGAAGCCCAGGCATAGAGTACACTGTACAATGAATAACCCTCAGACTGCAATTATCAGTTGAAATGAATGAATGCAGTAAGCACATATACTGTACATTTATCCGATAAAACAATTATGTGTGAATCCACCAATCATTTAGATCAATTCTGGACATCTTCAGAAATACAGGTGCATACCAACACAACAGACAATATTCAAGATAAAAGCTGTATCACTACTACATCATAAATCACCCTCATTAATTATATAGTGCCCCAAGTAATGGTATACACTGAATGTACCGTATATACTCGAGTATAAGTCGACCCGAATATAAGCCGAGGTACCTACTTTTACCCAAAAAAACTGGGAAAACTTACTGACTCGAGTATAAGCCTAGTGTGGGAAATGGCAGCAGCTGGTAGTGCCCCCAGTAGTAATTCCCCCTGGTTGTGCCCCCAGTAGTAATTCCCCCTGGTTGTGCCCCCAGTAGTAATCCCTCCTGGTAGTGCCCCCAGTGGTAATCCCCCCTTTCAGTGCCTCCAGTAGTAATCCCCCCCTGGTAGTACCCCCAGTGGTAATCCCCCCTTTTAGTGCCCCCTGTAGTAATCCCCCCCTGGTAGTGCCCCCTGTAGTAATCCCCCCCTTGTAGTTCCCCCAGTGGTAATCCCCCCTTTTAGTGCCCCCTGTAGTAATCGCCCCCTGATAATGCCCCTTGGTAGTGCCCAATGTAGTAATCGCCCCCTGGTAGTGCCCCCTGATAATGCCCCCTGGTAGTGCCCCCTGTAGTCATCGCCTCCTGGTAGTGCCCCCTGTAGTCACTCCCCCTAGTAGAGAGAGACGTGAAAAGAAAAAATAAATAAACACTTACCTTAAACTCCCGCTCCTGGTCCCGCCACTGTCCGCTCCTCCGGCCGCTTTGCATGGGAGAGACGTCGTCATGACGACGTGTCTCCCATCACCCACTGCGGGAGCCGGACAGACTCTCAGCGGCTGCTGATTACACCAAACACGCAGCTGCCGGCTCCGGTCAGCGCTACACTTGGCTCGAGTATAAGCCGAGGGGGTACTTTTTCAGCACAGTTTTTGTGCTGAAAAACTCGTCTTATACTCGAGTATATACGGTATACTAACTTATATAGTCTATGTACAAGGGCGTAACTAGAACTTTTTCGGCCCCATAGCAACATTTTAAGGGCCCCCCTAACTTAGGTCTTACACAATACCCACAGTAGTTCCCCTAAAACACTAAATGCCCACTGTAATGGTGCCCCTTATGCAATGCCAAATGTAATGGTGCCCCTTACACAGTGCCCACAGTATTAATAATGCCCCCTGTAGTAATGCCCCCCTAAAAGTAATGCCCCCAGTAGTAGTGCCCCCAGTATTAATGCCCCGTGCAGTGCCACCAGTAGTAAGGGCCCCTGTAGTGCCCCCAGTAGTTATGCCCCCTGCAGTGCCACCAGTAGTAAGGGCCCCTGTAGTGCTCCCAGTTGTAGTGCCCTTGTAGTGCCCCCAGTAGTAATGCTCCCTGCAGTGCTCCAGTAGCAATGCCCCTTGAAGAGCCCCCAGTAGTAAGGGCCCCTGTAGTTCCCCCAGTAATAAAAGCCCCTGTAGTGCCCCCAGTTGTAGTGCTCCCGATAGTGCCCCAGTAGTAAGGCCCCTGTAGTGCCCCCATATGATGCCCCCAGTAGTAAGGCCCCTGTAATGCCCCCTGTAGTGCCCCCATATGATGCCCTCAGTAGTAAGTCCCCATATTATGCCCCCAGTAGTAAGGCCCCTGTAGTGCCCCCATATTATGCCCCCAGTAGTAAGGCTCCTGTAATGCCCCCTGTAGTTTCCCCATATTATGCCCCCAGTAGTAAGGCCCCTGTAATGCCCCCTGTAGTGCCACCAGTAGTAAGGCAGGCCCCTGTAGTGCCCCCAATAGTAAGGCAGGCCCCTTTAATGCCCCATGTAGTGCCCCCCCGCCGCACACCGACATACACACAAAAAAATAATTAAATACTTACCTTAAACCCCACTCCACAGCCTGCTGCCATCTGTCCCAGGCGCCCGCTTCTCAGAACTATGGGAGTGACGTCATGATGTCACTCCCATAGTGCACTGCGGGACCCGGAAGCCGGAGCTCTGTCCTGGTCAACATGGTTTTTTTGTTTTCTAGCCCTAATCTTCACCCTAACCCTCCCCTTGGTGCCTATCCCTAACAGTCCCTCCTGGTGCCTAACCCTAACTGTCGAAGTAGGTGCCTGACCCTAACCGTCCCTTCTAGTGCCTAACCCTAACCCTCCTTCCTAGTGCCTAACCCTAACCGTCGGGGTAAATGCAAATGTACAATTTATGAGGTTATATATATATATATATATATATATATATATATGTAGTCACAATTCATGACATATGTATTTAATGTAGTAACATATCGATTTATGTGGTACTTTTTTTTTCTCTGTGGTGAGGTTGTGCTACAGTGTGTTGGATGCACTGGAGAAAAAGGTTCGGAGTGATATGGCTGGGTGTGGTTGGGTTCCTGTCAGGGAAAGAAGGACCAAGTTCAGAAAGAGATGAATAAGAGCTATTAGCAGCCACTGAGGGTGAGTCTGCAGATCTCTCTCCTCAGTGCCTGCCCTCCTGTGTTCCGGGCAGCCGATGAGTGGCTATGCGCTGCCGGGCACAGGGGGGCAGAGCTGGAGAGGAGACATTAGTGGCTGCAGGCAGCGAGGGAGTGCTGCTGATGGGAGGAGAGCGTCGCTGCAGGAAATCCTAGCTGTGGAAACGGCAGAGATGTTGGCGTGGGCTGAGGTGACCAGGACGTGGCGGCTGAGAGCAGTAAGTGTGGAGCACCTGTGCTTCCAGGGCACAGGCAAGGTATCAGAGACCATCCCTCCCATCTCCGGCAGCTGAGGGCAGATCGGAGGAACCGGTACACATCCAATAGGTGCGACTGGAAGGCTGGGCCTTGGGTGTATTGGGACAGCGGCAGCAGCCCTGTGCCAGGAGTGAGTAGCTGCTGCTCCAGCACTATATAAGACGCCCTCTATATAATATCACACACCAGCTGACTGAAAGCCACTACTATATGTGCACAGGTGTGAAGAATACAGTATATTGGGTGCAGGGAATAACACTGCCACAGTAAGACTGTATAGGCAGCTTTATGCAACAGTAATTAGAAAGTTCACTAGTTATAATTGGAGCCCTTGTTGCACTTTTCTACTCACAATAAATAGTTCCTTGAGAGGGATTTGAGGGAGTATACATCCTATAGATACAGCGTCAGAGGAGACTATCGAAATAAGATTCAGGATTAATTTATATTCTGTTGCCAAAAATAATAAACGAGGGTCAGCAACAGACTATTTGCCTTTATGTGCCTGAATGATCACAGCTAGGTTTTCTACAGTCTGGCAAAATAACAAAACGAGGATATGGGAGTTTGTACATACTTCTCACAGAGACTAGTATACAGAGGTAATAACTATAAGCACTGACAAAGCATAGTCTCACGTGGATAATGACACCAAGTAACACTGTGTATCAGCAGTCTGACCCTAGCAGACTACTAACCAGCCATAGGATACTCACAGAGACTAGTTATAACATGTGAGACTGTGGATATATATAATGAACCATCTAATGTTCTACCTACATGGTTAGTAGGAAAGAGTTTTGATAACATGTCTCTGTACAACATACATATGTTGTTAATGTATATTTAAGAGTAAGACATCCATAGTCTGTTAGAATCCAATATGGATGACGAGGCCTCATAAAATTGTCATTTACTCTGTATAGTTGTTATTATTTCGCAGCTAATTGAATATTTCCTGAGGGCAGTTTATCCCACTAACTCAGAGGAAGAGAATGTGATATATGTTACTAAAAGTGTTGGTGTAATATCTTGTAGGAATATTTTTTGTATGTGAATTCATCTTATTGTATGTAACAGATTTACTGGTAATTCAAGGTATGGAATGTAACTGTATGTTAAGCTCCATATATATTTAACCATTAATATAAACAGGTTTTATTTCTGCAGCAAATGGAGTGGTTACTTATTTGATCATTAGTGGGGAAATAA
The DNA here is from genome assembly GCA_031769625.1 of Taudactylus pleione. NCBI lineage: Eukaryota > Metazoa > Chordata > Amphibia > Anura > Myobatrachidae > Taudactylus > Taudactylus pleione. The sequence goes on from JAUIMM010000108.1 coordinate 4,939,667, forward strand.
TTATTATATCCAATGTTTCATTCTACTGGTAATTGCTTTACTATGCAACATTAGGATTTATGGGTACATAGACTAATGGGAAATACTAAACCAGTTATACATACTATAACATTTAAAGGGGTTTTCCCAAGTAGGCCCTTATTGACTACTATTACTTGGGTGGAGGCACTGATTCAATAGTACTGTATGTGTACCACTTCGTGGGAAGATATAAGTAGTAACCTATTGACCATAGAGAGGGTAAAAGGGGGGTAACACTATGGTTTGAAAACTGGCAAACTGTACATATATTACCATAATATTGTACATCCAAAAAGTGCTGAATGTACACCGCAGAGGTCATCTACCTGAGAACTACTAAGAAAATGACTTTAACATAAGACACAGGCCCGTATTCAATTAGAGGCGAAAAGCCGTAATCGGCGAAAAAGTGTAGCATATTGCCGCTTTTCGCCTGGTTGGAACTTATCTCCAAATTCAATTCCAGACGGAATTCGCCTAAGCAGAAACTCAATGCAATGTAATAGGCGAAAAAGATTTGCCTATGAATAGCAGGTGAAAAGAAGTGCAAAATCTTTATTTTGTGGTGCAAAGCTGGGGAAAGGACACAGAACCCTTGGAACAGCCCCCCAAAGGACAAAACTGGCAAAAAAAAAAGCCCCTAAGAACACCCCAAAAAGTACTTTCATTTTTGGGGCAACAAAGAAAAAAGTGGGGGAACAAGCATAAAAACTAGCAAAATAGACTTCTTGAGGGTCTGCAAGGATGGGTCAGGTGTTTTTGGGATAGCAGATGCATGTAGCAGGTGCGTTTTTGACATTTTTTAAAAGTTAATTTAAGAGACATTTAAATATGCTAGCACCCATTTTCAAGTACCCCAAATTTGACTGGACTACTTATTATTTACCAAAAAATACTGCTTTATGCCATTCTTCACCACTTTTGCAAAGACGCTAATAAGAATCAATTTAAACTACTTAAGTACCCCAAACACTTTTATTAGGGCTATTAGTACACATGTACATTGATTGACTATGTTAGTGCATCTTATTTGGGGGTACAGACTGATCTCCCCACTTCTGATAGTACTTTCCGCCTGTTCCACATTTACCGCTCTCTGTTTTCGCGTGGTTTGGAATTGAATAGGGTGAAAAGCGGGGACGCGCACAAAAAGTTTTCACCTCTGAAACATGCGAAGGAGGCGGAAAGTCGGACAGGCGAAACCTTTCCGGCTTTTCGCCTCTAATTGAATACGGGCCATAGACTGTGAAATCTCACGATTAATTGAATGTACACTATAATTTGTTTTGCACCCTTGAAGCAAAGAAGTTAAATGATACTGACAAAAAAAATAGAAATATACTATACAGTTTACGCATTAAGGGGCCTATGTATCAAAGCTTGATGAGAGATAAATTGTGACAGAAAAAGTATTAACCAATCAGCTCCTAACTGTCATTTTTCAAACACAGCCTATAAAATGTAAGTTAGAAGCTGATTGGTTGGTGATTTATATTTCACAATTTTCACGCTCATCAAGCTTTGATACATAGGCCCCTAAATTTGTAGAAATGGTACAGCAATATTTGTTTGCGTGTGTGTGTTATGCAAAAGTTTCAACTAATACTGTAAAATATTAAAAACAGATATGGAACAAGCTTTAATATACAGTACTGTACAGGGACTGTGCTATGCTGAACTGGGAAAAAAACTCTCAAAATAAAATGTTACTCTGCCTACAGAAGTACAATTATCAGTTATCTGTTACAGTACATACAAAATTGGAAGCTTAAAGTGAGCAATACACTAGTTTGTGTAGGGATACATCTTGTTCCAGAAATATTGCCAATGCCATATGCAAAGATTATTGCAATGAAGCAAACATTAATTGTACACCTATTATTCACTTTAGATTTCATTTTAGGAACTGTATCACAAAACCCACAATCTCTCACCTCGCAGCAGCTTCTGTTGTGCAGTGATTTTAGGTGCGAAAGTCACAGTCCACAGCAAGAGAATCACCACTCTTTCCATGATACTTGCTAGCTCTCCTCTCTGGCATTGTAATGGATTGTAGCTTCCACATATTATAGGTGGCGAATCTGGCAGCTGCCGTCATGCACTATTGTTGGCAAGAGTACAGAATATGGGTGTGTTCAGATGCAGGAGACCGGATAGTTTTTTTTTCAGCTGACCAGGAGGGCAAATTACAATTGTCTTCTCTGTGTTCCATTTGTCTGTGTTTGAGAGTTATGTGTGGGAATAGACCTGTGCTGAATGAGCCTTTGTATGAGACCACAGTATTTACAAGATCTAATTTTATTTACCAACAAAGATTCCCATTACTGTGTGACATTGTATTGTTCATCATTTTTATATTTTAAAATTAAAAGTTGTATAACAAGTATAAACCTTTAGTAAGGGGCATAACTAGATATTTGTGGGCCCCATAGCAAAATATTATATATACCCTTATGTTCTACCCAATGGTGAAAAATGTATATGACACAAGGAACTTTAGCAAGAAATTGGGCACCATAGCAACTGCACCCACAGCACAGGGATCGGTATGAAATACTGCCGGATATGATCCCGACGCCGGAAGACCGGCAGTGAAGATCCTGATAGTTAAGTATTTTAACTATGCACTAACCTTACCCCCCCTAACCCTCCCTTAGGGGTGCCTAAACCTATCCCCCCCTTCCCCGTAGCCTAAACCTAAGTCTCCCGGGGGTGCCTAACCCTATCCACCCCCAGGGGTGCCTAACCCCCCCTTACCCTAGCCTAACCCTAACCTCCTGGGAGGGTGCCTAACCCTAAGTCCACCCCGGGAGCCCCTAACCTAACCCTCCCCCCTCGCTGCTGTCCACGGCCTCTGCCCGACTTACCTTCGTTCAGTATGCCGGGCGTCGGGCTCCCTGCCAGGATTAGACAGTCGGGAGGTCTGTGGCCAGCATTTTGACTATCGGCATCCTGACTGCATCCCCACCGCACATAAGGTAGTTGTGCCATTGCCTTTGGTAGAATATGTTACCTGTTCTGCCAGATACAGTTTGTGGTCTATCATAGCAAGAACCATTATTGTCTCACCAACTCCTGCTCACTAATATGATTTGTTTCTATTTGTGAAAACAATTTGTTTTATTATTTCCTCTTGTTAATGTAGTAACTCTATATATTGGCAATATAGCCCTATTAACTAAAGTATCACAGATCTTAGTGCAAGGTAGGAATGAGGGGAACAGTCATTCCTGGGATAGCATTCGCTGTTAGCATTTGAGGACCCGCCTAGAGGATCTACGTTGCTTGCGTTATGCTTTAATCCTAAAAAAGACTGCACCACGCTACTACAAAGTTGGGGGCGATTATGTATCATGTATTTTATGTTACATCCAGCCCCTTATCGCATGGCATTTATTAATACCATATGCATGTATAATTATGCTCGGAACAGCTCTTCCAAAAAGAGTTGTCTATTGCGATGTGATGACTTCCAGATTTATAACCCAGGAGTCCTATTGCCCATGCGCGGCTGATGGCTTGCACACGCACATGCCACAAGAGAGGGGTGTAGAGGAATCTTTCGGATCCCTCGTTGAGGATTTCTACAAAAAGAAGCCCGTAGGCTACAATAGGCAAAACCATCTTTAGATGTCATTGCCTATTGGGCACAAGCTCTGGAGACATACATCTTTAGGTGGTGTTACCTATCGGCCAATATGGGGATTGCGGAAAACCTTCAAAAATTGCAGTTTTCAAACGTTTTACAGCATTTTAGCGCTTAATACATCCCGCCCTGGGTGAGTCACATATGGAGATCTTTGCAAACCTCAGAATTCTATAGGCCTCAACTCACCAGTGGCAAGCTACTTACAGCTAAGGCTTTGCTGACAACTTGCAATGCTGCTTCTGGCCTAAACATCTGGTTGAGCGGCTAACCTGCAGCATACAAGGATAATAGTGGGCACTGTGCCTCCTTTTTGTACAGTCTGGCTATTTAAGCCAATCAGGTTTAACACATGAGGGGGCAATAGACATCTCAGAGATAAAATAGAATGGACAATGGTGTGTTCAAAAATTTGCAAGAACATGAAACAGATGCTATCAGAAATGTCAAGTAACAGATGTACCATGTAAATATCACTAATAAACTGAGGTAATATTCTACTATGAATCTCATAAAAGTTTGGAGTCTATGTACTAAGCTTTGGAGAGAGATAAAGTGGATGGAAATAAAGTACCAACCAAACAGCTCCTAACTATAATTCTTCAAACACAGCCTGTAAAGTGACAGTTAGGAGCTGAATGGTTTGTACTTTTTCTCTCTCCAAAGCTTAGTACATAGACCCCTTTATGTGGTAAAATGACTACCATGTGGGTCTTATTAACAGTAGGATAATGGTAAAGTAGAAATTGAAGTTCCAGAGTTCTTAGAAATTCTGTTTAAGTAATGCTGTAGGATTCTGCGCCATGTTAGACATGAGCCAGATACTTTGAGAATCACCTGGCCTGTCATGTATTCATTTATGATTACATGCAACTTGGCTCCATACAACATAGAGGCATAATTCATGTGTATGTGTTTTGTGATGGCTTCTATGGGGTTATTAAGGGTCTAATTTGAGACTAGTTTCTAATGTTTTGGCTCTCAGTTCTAATAATAATAATGTTATTTTAAATAGCACTTTTCTCCTAATAAGACTCAAAGGGGATTATTTATCAAGCAGTGAAAAACTTAGTGAAGTGGACCAGTGGTAACCAATCAGCTATGAAGTAACATTTATAAAGTACAGTCTACAAAATAATAGGTAGGAGCTGATTGGATGCCATGGGCAACTCTCCACTGGTTCACTTCGCTAAGTTTTTCACTGCTTGATAAATAAACCCCAAAGTGCTTTACATTTGCCTTTACAGCACAAAATACAAAACACGCTTAACAAGGGACATTAGTGAAATGCTTGGTGAACAGGAAAGTCTCTAATTTTGAAGTACTCTAGAGTGGAGGCTTCTCGTACTGTGCGGGAAAATTAGTTCCATAGAATCAGAGACACAAAGCTGAAAGCTCAACCCTCAAATGAATTCCGGGAGATTCTAGGTACTGTTAATAGTCCTTCATCAATGGATCGCAGTAATCGAGTGGTAGAGTAAGGGATCAGAAGCTGCTTCAAGTATCTTGGGCCCTGGTCATGTAGGGCTTTGAAAGTCAGTAAACCAATCTTGAAAATTATTTGCCATCTTACAGGCAACCAGTGGAGATAGTAGAGAATGGGTGTTATGTGGCTGGAATGGAGCTGGTTTGTTAATAGTTTGGCAGCTGCATTTTGTACCATCGGCAAACGGTGCAATTTTTTTCCTGGGAGACCAAGGTAGAGTGCATTTCAGTAGTCTAGGTGTGATTATATAAATGCATGTATGACTTTAGGCAAAGCTATGTTCCTCAGATGAAAGAATGAGGATTTGATTGTGGCTCTAGGATGATTTTCTATAATTTTGACAAAGTCCACTATATAAGTGTAATTGGGCAGAACTTTGACCCGGGGCCTTCTACTGGATGGATTTTGATGAAAACTTCTCAAAGGTGAAAGCAATGGGAGGTGGTCCAGTTGGATCCTGGCCAAGTTTTAGGGGGGTTAGGATACTGGGTGGACCTTCCGTTGGTCTACACTGGGCAGAACTTTGACCTGGGGAGCCTGTTCTGAGCCTTCCAATGGATGGATTTTGATGAAAACTTCACAGAGTGGTAACCTTTAATCCCAGAAGACATACTAGGGGTTTGAGGTCCTGGTTGGACCACACCATGGAATTGGATGAAAACTTCACAGAGGGGCGGCAATTGGTCTGGAATGCTTGGCATTTGGTCTGGGATGCCTAACTTAATAACTTAAAGATCAGGTCCTGGTCGGACCTCCCATTAATGTACACTGGGCACAACTTTAATTTAGGGAGCCTGTTCTGGACCTTCCACTAGATGGATTTGGATGAAAACTTCACAGAGGTGTGGCAATTGGTCTGGGATGCCTAACATAATAACTTGAAGATTTAAAGCCAGGCAACACTGGGTACTTCAGCTAGTTATAAATATATACCAATATATGCACTTAAGCTGGGTACACACCAGTGGCATCAGCAGGTGTGCTGACACCCAGTGTGGCACTTCATTACTGCTCATGTGTGCCATTTAGGGGGGCGTGAGCGTGTATGCTGGGAAGCCCCCAGGCACTCCTAGCACAGTGTGGATGACTAGCGCATGCGCGCATTATCTATTACCGAAGCGCAGCTCTGCTCGTTGATAGCAAAATAGCAAAGTAGCTCTGTTATTTTGGTGTCACCTCCTCCAATGATGTCACCCATTGCAGTCAATACCCCCCGAAACCTCCCTAGTGATGCCACTGGTGCACATCATATGATGGTGCAACCCAGGGACGATGCGATGCAATGTAACAATACATTGTGTGCGCTGTACACAATGCACAATCCGGCGAACAATGGCGCAATGTTTCAATATATGCTGCATGTAACTACACCGCATTGTTCATTGCATCATCCAATCTAATGTGCAGAACAGCAGATGAGACAATGTGATGAATGACTATAGGGAATGACAGATCAGGTATACACAGTATACGATGTGTGCGATATATGGTTCTGATCCACATCGGAACGGTATATATCGTACAAAGAATCACATAGTGTGTATCCAGTTTTACTTTCTCTCCCATATATTGATGATTACATTTGTGTGTTTCAAGTACTTTTAAATGGGGCAAATATTCACCAATGTGAGTGATGCTGATGCAGTAATTCAGATAATCACTATTAAGTTTGGTCACACAAACTAGATTTATATATAACCCAGACAAATTTAGCACACTTTGTACTAAGTAAATATATAAGAAGCTTTAGGAGAGGAATATATTAAATGTTTGACAATGGGAACAGGTTGGACTAATCTGATATTTTTGTTGAGTGTATGTATGGTAGTTAGAGGTGTTTAAAGGTTCAATAAATTGGAGGTGTAAATTATGAATAGAAAGTTGGCCTGGGGTTGCTGAATCTATCGTAACTACTTTTCTATGGACAAATCACGTCATTTTCCACAAGCAATATAGGTTATTCCCCATGATCAACTTCAGGAATTACTGACCTTTTAGGACCAATACAGAACCTGTTAAATTGGATTAACTACTATATATTTAAACACATTTAGGGCCTCATTTACTAACAAGTTTTATCACCAAAACAAGTGATAAATGTCACTGTGTATGATGAATGGTGCTCCCAACTGTCAACTGTTAGAAAAATGACTGTAGGGAGCTGATTGGCTGGAGCACCATTTATCATACACAGTGAAATGTATCACTCATTTTGGTGATAAAACTCGTTAGTATATGGGGGCCTTAGTTAGATAATTATAAACAAGATACTGAAGATAACCTAATTTTAAACTGTTTTTTGTTCTTGCAGTACAGGTTGTCACACATATTGCCTTAACCTTATTTGGCTCAGCATTTGGGGAAAACATGATGACATTTAAGATTTTAATATTACTGAAATACAATTATGTTATATGATGTTTCTAATGATACTGTAACATGCCCCAAATTAGAACCTTTAATTATATATTTAATAAATCACGATTCTGGTTTCATTTATAATTATAATATACTGTACCAGTGATGTAACTTGTGTAACTCATGTGGATCTGTTTAGGTGAGTGTATTACAACAATGAAGAGATTGGAAACACTACTGTAATATGTCTAAGTGACAAAACTGCAGTAATAGAGATAAACTGTGTGAATTAACCAGACATTATAAGTTTGTAAGTGCACTTTCTCACTGTTATTCTATTTAACCCCAGGGTCATCAGTTGTAAATTAGGTGTTTACAACTCTGGTTCATGGTGACCTCTTAATAATTTTACACATCGTTGAGACACTGTTTATTCCTTTCCCATAACTGTAATATATATCCCCATCAGCATGTGAATGGAGTAACCCACACAAGCCATGACCACAGTGCAAATTAGTCATTTACTTGTCATTAACTATATTCCTTTTTTCTTTACATTTGAGAAATGATGCTAGGCACCACGGTCTTCATACTGAATATAAAGAGTATCAACATTATTAGATCATTGATAAAAACTGTTCTAATGCACATAATTGTAGAGTAATGTTGTCAATGCTGTATGGTTTCTTCTGTGGGCCATTATTACACAGCTCATGCTTACCGCATTGACACTCTTGTCAAAACCTATGATTGACCTGGTTCATAGTGACCTCTTCCGAGTTTGTGCACATAACAGTAATTGAGACATTGTTTATACCTTTCCCATCCTTTCCCATGATTGTAATTTTCTCCCCATGAGCAATAGCATTGAGTGATCCCCACAAGCAATGGCCTCAATGTATTTTAGTCACTAAAGGGAACCTGTAATTTATACACAGCAGAGGCAGATCATATTTCGGTGGGACCATTATTAATGAAAATGTTGACTATAAATCCCCTAAGGTACTGTACAATTACATTAATGGCATTTTGTTCCTTTAGATCCGAGTGAATTGTTAATCTTAATTCTAATTCCACACTTTAACTATATATATATACTGTATATATACTGTACATATATATATATATATCTCTATATATGTACTGTAGATAAGGAAACACTCAGCAGACTTCAGAAAAAAGTAGATTAAAATTTCTTTCATCCGACGTTTCGGGGCAAACCCCCGTCTTCAGGGATACATACCTCCGAAACATCGAATTGAAGAATATTTAACCTACTTTTTTTTTTTAAGCCTGCTGATTGCCGCCTTATCTTCATCTATGCATTTGGATCTGCCTGCATCCTAGGAGGGCACTGCAGCCAGTAATAAATATTCATCAATAAAGGGAGTGCCGGACTTGCTTTTGATCTATATATATTAGGATTTTGGTACTTACCGATAAATCCCTTTCTCTGATTCCGCAGGGGACATTGGAGTCTCAGTATAATGGGGTAAAGAAGTGGGTTAACCGGGAGCTGGCACCTTTAAAAAATCTGAATGGTAGCTAGCTCCTCCCCCTCTATACCCCCCTACAGCCTACAGGCAGTCTAAATAAACTGTGCCTGAGGGGATCTGGAAAGTAAGGAAAAACGAGACAGAAAAGCTACAGCATCCATGTACAAAGAAGTAAACAGTGTTATAAAAGAAAAAACAACATTCCAATCAGACTCTGGATAAACAAACAACCGTCTGAACCTGGAAAACAATGACAAATGCAGGTAAAAACAGTGCAGGGTGGGCATTCAGTGTCCCCTGTGGAATCGGAGAAAGGGATTTATCAGTAAATACCAAAATCCTAATTTCTACTTCATCCACTAGGGGACACTGGAGTCTCAATACAATGGGGACGTCCCAGAGCTCACATCCCGGGTGGGAAAGCACTGAAAACCCAGCAAAACCACAAGGCCTAACTCTGAAGCAGAGGCCGCAAAAGAATCAAAGCTGTAGAACCATTAAAAAGTATGCCTGCCTGACCAAGTGGCCACTCGACAAAGCTGGTTTAAGGAGACCCCACGAGCAGCCGCCCATGAAGGACCTACCGAGTGTGTTGAATGCACTGTAATAGAAACAGGTGGTTGTCTTGAAGCTGCCACATAAACCTGTCTGATAGTCAGACGAATCCATCTAGAAATGGTTTGTTTTGATGCCGGCCAACCTGGTCGCGCCAGATCAAACCGAATAAACAAAGCATCGGACTTTCGGAGAGAAGCAGTTCTGTCAACATCTAAGGATTTAGAGGCTGGAGACTCATCCATAAACTAAGGGACCACAATTGGTTGGTTTATATGAAAAGCAGATATGACTTTTGGAAGGAAAAACCTTTGCATACGCAACTCCGCCCTATCCACGTGGAAAATGAAATAAGGCGGATGACATGATAAAGTTCACAGGTCAGACACGCCTCGCTGAGGCAAGCGCCAAAAGAAGACCAACCTTCCAGGTTAAATATTTTATCTCCACCCTCTGTAACGGCTCAAAGGTGTCAAACTGGAGAAAAGACAGTACCAAATTCAAGTCCCGTGGTGCCGTTGGAGGCACAAAAGGAGGCTGAATTCTGACTACTCCTTGGAGAAAGGTCTGGATATCCAGCAATAAGGCTAATTTCCTCTGAAAGAAAATGGACAACGCAGATACCTGTACCTTTAAGGAACCAAGACGAAGGCCTGCTGTTAAACCAACCTGAAGGAAAAGAAGGAGGAGTGATACCTTAAATACTGATGGAGGTGAGTTTCATCATTTACACCAAGCTACATACGTCTTCCATATCCGATAGTAATGTTGAGACGTAACCTCCTTCCGAGCCCGAATCATGGTAGGAATCACACTGGATGGGATACCCTTTTTCCTGAGGACGGCCCTTTCAATAGCCACGCCGTCAAACAAAGCCACCTTAAGTCTTGATAAATAAACTGACCCTGAAGAAGGAGGTCTTCTTGTAGAGGAAGTGGCCATGGCTCATCTATCAATAGACTCCGTATGTGGGAGTACCACGCTCCTCTGGGCCAATCTGGAGTTACTAGTAGCACCTTGACATTTTCTTGCTTGATTCTTTGAAGCAATCAGGGAATGAGCGGAAAGTAGGGAACAGGTATATGTAGTGAGGCGGCCACGGGGGTTGTCAGTGATCCACTGCTGCTGTTCGGGAGCAGTAAACTGGTAATTGGTGGTTCAACCTCGATGCCATGAGGTCGGCCTGAGGTCAGCCACAATGCAGAGTCAGTTGGTGAAATACTTGTGGATTGAGCGACCATTCCCCCGGATGAATGTCCTGCCGACTGAGGTAGTCGGCCTCTCAATATTCTACTCCTGGGATGAAGATCGCAGAAATTGCCACTGTAAATTCCTCCACCCAAAGCAGAATTCTGCTTACTTCCCTCATGGAGGCCTGGCTTTTGGTGCCACCCTGTCTGTTTATATATGCCACCGCTGTGGCATTGTCCAACTGTACTCTAATTGCCAGACCCTGCAACAGAGATGCGCCAGCTGGAGTGCATAAAACACTGCCCTTAATTCTAGGATGTTTATAGGCAGTCCTGCCTTCCACTGATTCCAGTGACCCTGAAAATGTTTTCCCAGAGTCACTGCCCCCCACCCTCTCAGACTTGCATCTGTGGTCAGTAGAATCCAATCCCACACTGCAAACCACCTTCCTGCCAGCAGGTGAGAGGGATTCAACCACCAAATGAGAGATATTCGAGTTTGGGGAGACAATAGAACTTGCTGGTGGAGAAAGAGGTTGGATCCTGACCATTGGGAGAGAAGGTCCAATTGAAATAGCTGGGCATGAAATCTTGCATATTGAATCGCCTCAAAAGATGCCACCATCTTCCCCAGAAGTCGAATACAGAGATGTACAGACACTCTGCGATGTCGCAGAATCAGATGCATCATGTGCTGAATGGAGGAGACCTTGTCTTGAGGTAGGAATACCTTTTGTTCCACCGTGTCCAATATCATGCCCAGGAATAGCAGGTGTGGGTTGGTGTTAAAGAGGATTTTTGGAAATTGAGAATCCACCCATGGTGTAAGAGAAGACTCTGAGTTAATTGAATATCCAGTAACAAGTGAGCTACTGACGGCACATTGAGCAGGAGATCATCCATGTATGGAACAATAACAACCCCCTGAAGACGAAGCAGGGCCATCATAATTGCCATGACTTTCATGAACACTCTTGGTGCCGACGAAAGACCAAAAGGTAAGGCCTGAAATTGCAAATGAGAGTCTAGCACCACAAATCAAAGAAATGCCTGATGAGGAGGCCAGATAGGGATGTGGAGATAGGCATCTTTTATGTCTAAGGAAACAAGAAACTCGTCCCTCTCGAGTCCTGCTATAACAGACTGGAGGGACTCCATCTTGAACCTGAAGGCTCGAAGATAGGGGTTTAGATCCCTGAGGTTGAGAATGGGTCTCATTGAACTGTCTGGTTTGGGCACCACAAACAAACTGGAATAAAACCCTGATCTCTCTCATGGGTTGGAACATTCACTACCACCTGAGACAATAGCAGCTTTTGTATTGCTTCCTGAATTACCACTTGCTTTTCTGATGCCAGGTGTAAACCAGTTGTGAAAAAATGAGAAGGCAGCTGGATTTTGCAGTCCAACTTCAGGCCAGGAGTAATGATGTCCCGGACACAGGCATCCAGACAAGATTGGATCCACACTTCTTTGAAGTACAGAAGATGAGCATTCATCCTGGGATCCCCCAAGTGAGAAGGGAGATCATCATGCAGAGGGCTTCGCTGCAGACTTGTCCTGCTGGTACGAGGATACAGAGGATGGTGAAGCTCTACCGCGGTCTCTGGAACCACAGGAGAAGGCCAGAGTTCCTCTGGGATGACCTATAAACCTTCCAGGGGCATGAAAGAGCAGAAAGGATGGTCCTGCAGCAGGTCGTCTAGGAGGAGGAGCAGCAGATGGTAGGTAAGTGGATTTACCACCTGTAGCTTGTGAGATCCACCTATCTAACTCCATTCCGAATAGAACGTTCCCCGTAAAAGGAAGAGCCTCTACTGCTCTCTTAGATTCCACATCTGCTTGCCATTAACGCAGCCAAAGAGCTCTTCTAGCTGAGATAGCTAAAGCCGAGGATCTACCAGAAAGACCACATATGTCCTTAGAAGCTTCCCCAAGGAAAGAAGCTGATTCCGCAATCTGTTCAGCCAGCTGAATGAGATCTTCAGTTTGTGCTCCGGTCTTAAGACCCTCTGCAAGCTGCGTAGCCCAAGCTTCTACCACCTTATTTACCCAACAGCTAACTAGCGCTGTACGCAGGGATACCCCTGCAACTGTATATATAGACTTCAACGTGTTTTCCAGCTTCCTGCCAGAGGATTCTTTAAGTGAAACAGCCGCAGGTACCGGGAGTACTGTCTTTTTAGAAAGACGGGACACTGAGGCATCCACTGCTGGAGGAGTCTCACATAATTTCCTGCTTTCTGGAGGAAAGGGGTAATAAGATAAAAGTTTCTTTGATGTTTGAAACTTCTTATCTGGGTGTTTCCACACTGAGGTTAGCATTTCATCCAATTCCTCAGATGCTGGAAAAGTGACAGCCTGTCTTAGCTTTTTACTAAAGATAAACTGTCTAGCAGTCACCTCTCATACCCCTTTTACACCAGAGCAAAAACCTGGGTTTTTGCTGGGTCTACCCAGGTCACAGCTCAGTGTAAAAGGGTCCCTGAAAAATAACCCAGGTCAAGTGACCCAGCAATCCAACCCAGGTAGCTACCAGGGTTGGACCCAGGATGGACCAGGGTAATGGCGTAGTGTAAACGGTGCAACCCGGGTTATCTGACCTGGGTCATGCCTAAAATGAGCTGATTGGTGGTTGTGGGGCATTCACCTCCCACTTTTTATGATCTCACAGGTTTAGCAGGGCAGACCTGTGTTCAGTGTGAACAGGGCTGACCTGGGAGTAACCCAGATCGAAGGTGCAGTGTAAATGGGTTTAACCTGGGTCTGACCAAGGTTGGAACCATGTCCAAAAACCCAGGTCGGACCTGGGTTTTAGGTGGAAAAGAGGTATGAGTCTTCCACATGCAAAACTTGGCATACTGCAATAATTAATGCTTCTGCGCCCTGAGTTGCAGGTTCTGACTCCTCAAGAATCTGAACCTCATCTGGTTCCTGAACCTCGCCCTCTTCTGGCTCCTGCAACTCATCCTCCTCTGATTCATCCCACTGCAAGGGATTCTGAATCAGTCTCTTACTAGGGACATTATAAGATGAGGCTGCAGGAGGGGCATGGGACATTACCCTTGTAATTCCCTCAACAGACTTGACTAATGAATGAGCCCAATCTGGTTTGGAAGATGTCTTTCTGATGACCTCCCTGTCTCAGTGAACTGCTTCGAGCTCTGCAGACAGAGTAGACATAACTGAACTCAATTGATCAGACCATATAGGCTGAACTGGTGAATCAGCAGTCTGAGACTGAGAAACACACTTGTCACACAACAGGGAAGTATTAGACTGTCCCTGTGTGAATTTCTCTGCACAATTCTTGCAGGATAATGATTTCTTGCAGCCTTAGAACCCTTGTTAGACATGACTTGCAATTTACTGTCACACACACACACACATACACACACAGGTGAAGGGACAGTGAGATTATTCAGAGATCAATACAGATCAATACAGAGCCTGTAAGAACTGGAAAGGGGCATAGAGGGAGATATGCTATGACCCTTGCAGCGCTAACTGAATATTGCTGTAGTATGTAATAAATGTTGTGAAACAGCAGTAATGGCCAGAGTGTCACAGCTCCATTTTGCAGACAGTCTCCGTGTGCAGCAGTAGCTAAAATGGCCTCCAGCCTCCCTTTGGAAGCGGTGAGGTTGCTGGGAGGCATGAGCAGAAGATCTACTTAGGCTCTGCCCCCCCCCCTGCTATGGCGCTCTTTCTCAACACTAGCGGACTGCTGCTATCTATGCCCGGCTAACATCCTGGCTCACCTGCTATTCAGAGAGCCAGGATTCACTAACCTTGCTCTGCCTTGTGATGCCAGCAGCGGGCTTTGCTGTGGGAGCCCGTGACATGCACCGCTGAGGTCTCTGTAGCAGGCTACCCCAGCACACACCGCAAGCAGCTTCGGTGAGGTCTCTCAGGCAGCTATAACGGCACAGACAGGCAGGGGCAGTGAGCTGGCTGTCTGTGTCCTCAATTTGCTGATTGTAGTAATCATGTGACAGAGCTCTAAGGAGCATAGGTCCAGCTCCCAGGGCACAAATTTTAGACTGCCTGTAGGGGGTATAGAGGGGGAGGAGCTAGCTACCATTCAGATTTTTTTGTACAGGAATGATGATTTTTTTTGTCCATGAAAGATGCATAATGTTTTGCCTATTTCTGAGTCCTGTTTTTTGGAGGGAAAAAATCCGAACCTGGCGTGTAAAACCGAACTAATTCGAGCCTGCACATCCCTAGTTATTTTATTTCCTTATTTATAAACAATCTTGTCACACTGTAAGTTGCAGCGCAGTGGGTTATTCTTATTCATAAATAATCTTGTGACACTTTAAGTGGTAGTGCAGTGTGTTATTCTTATTCATAAATAATTTTGCGACACTGTAAGTGGCAGCGCAGTGTGTTATTCTTATTCATAAATGCATTTATTTTATTTAATAACAGTTTCTTATATAGCACAGCATATTCCATTGCGCTTTACTATCGGAAACATTTATAGAACAAAACAGGGTAATAACAGAGAGGTAAGAGGGCCCTGCTTGCAAGCTTACAATCTATAGGGAAAAATGTCATTGATACACAAGGATAGGTGCTATATATTGCAATTTGGTCCAGCCAGAATGCAGAGTTTCTTGATGGGCTGCATGATCCAGTCACACAGGAATGTTGGCCAAATGTCAGGAGTATGTGAAACAAGACAATGTGTGAGGTTATGTGTGGACTGTGAGAGGGGATGTAATAAGACATGGAAGCTATGAAGGTTATGTGGTCGGTTCTGGAATCTGATAAGCTTGTCTGAAGAGGTGACTTTTCAGGGAACGCTTGAAGGATTGAAGACTAGAGGTAAGTCTTTTTGTGTGTGGTAAGGCATTCCATAGAGTGGGTGCAGCCCAAAGAAAGTCCTGTAACCGTAAATGGGAGCAAGTAATGCGTAGGGATGAGAGACGCAGATCTTGTGCTGAGCGGAGAGGTCGGGTTGGGAGATATTTTGAGATGAGTGAAGAGATGTATGTTGGTGTAATTTGGTTAATGGCCTTATGTGTAAGTAACAGTATTTTGTATTGAATACGGTAGAAAACCGGCAACCAATGGAGGGACTGACAGAGCGGGGCAGCAGACAATGAACGTTTGACAAGGAAGATAAGCCTTGCAGCTGCATTCATAATGGATTGTGATGGCGATAGCCTGTTTTGGGGAAGACCAATAAGGAGACTATTGCAATAATCAATGCGGGAAATAATAAGTGCATGGATTTGAGTTTTTGCAGTGTCTTGTGTGAGATATGGTCGAATTTTGGATATCTTTTTTAGATGTATGTAACATGATTTTGAGACGGATTGAATGTGGGGAACAAAGACAGTTCACAGTCAAGGATGACACCAAGGCAGCGAGCTTGTGGGGCAGGGTGGATTTTTGAGTTATCAACAGTGATAAAGAGATCAGGTTGGTAACTGTTATTGGCCAGTGGAAATATAATTAATTCTGTTTTAGAAATATTAAGTTTCAGGCGGTGAGATGACATCCAAGATGAAATGGCAGAAATACATTCAGTGACACGGACGAATACAGATGATAAATCTGGAGAGGATATGTAGATTTAAGTATCATCGCATACAGATGGTACTGAAATCCAAAAGGCAGATTAGCTTGCCAAGAGAGGTGGTATAGATTGAGAATAGCAAAGGACCTAAGACAGAGCCTTGCGGTTCTCCAACTGATAAGGGTAGCGAAGAGGAGGCAGAATACGAAAAACGAACAGAAAAAGAGCGATCAGATAGGTATGAAGAGAACCAAGAAAGAGCTGTGTCCTTAAGACCTAGGGATTGTAATGTTTGGCCATCACTACAATACACAATCAGTGTATTACTACTTTGTATTATTGGACAGCCTGCTATTTTCTAGATTTTGGAACCTTGCACCATCTTGTTATGTAAACACACAGAATGCAGATTGATCCAACACAGCACGCTTTGAAGCATCATTTACATCATCAAACAGTCCGCTTGTCCTAACATCCAGCTGTAAGACCACAGTATATATTGGGACCCCAAACAGGATCGCACCAAGTTGCACATATTCTCCAAGCTAACAAGGGGATACCATCTGTACCAAGGCCACAGCAACCAATTGGACACCATTTGCGGTATCTACCTACCTGCAGGTTAGGTTATAATATAAAAGCATTCCAGTGTGCCACTATAATAACTATCCGAAGTATGTGCATACCATACAATATATGGTTTTATTGAACTTTATTTTATTCAACATTTGTTGGGACTCCTTATCCAATATATTACCATTCTTATACATATGAATAGTTCGATGAATATGTGATTTTACATGCTATATTCATTTAGATATTAAATTGTTTTATTATTCATTTTCATCTGCCACTTCATTGATTTCATATATATTTATATATTATATATATTTATTTATACTATTATTCGATTGTGCTAATTTCTGTATTTATTTGCTTGTCTTACTCTTCAGATGACCTCTGATTTTTATTAGCTGCATTCTTTTAGAGTTATATTTTTTTATCACACCTACACGGTACTGACAGTGCAACCTTTATTCTTATTCTTTTTCTACATACAAACTGGGTGACTGCTGCCTTGCTTGCTCCCCCTGGCAAAGGATTGTTTAGCAATCAATTGATTTTAAAGTACTTATAGTAGTCTTCCTGGTCCCCTTCTGTTATGAAAATCCACTCCCAGCAGCAGCAGGCATAGCACTCAAGGATTCTTCTGGGGCCTGGACTGATGTGAATGATTTAAATATTTTTTGTAAATGCCTTCCCTCCTCCCTTCCCCTTCTCCCTCATGAATTTACTTCGGAATCAAAAAATTTTAATACATTTACTACTAATCAAATCTTCCTTTCCCTGCCTTCAACTACATACATACTCCAACTCCCTCAGGCCTCTTGAATAATAAAAACATTTGTTTCCTGATGTGCCATATTTGAAGTTGAACTGCCACTGATGCTACAATCTTTGACATGCAGTTGCTGAATGCCAAAAATTTCCAGAAATGTTTATGGCCACAGACAGAATCTCCTGCATGCCCCTTTAATTTAAAAAAAATATTCTAAATCACCAAGTTGATTTTGTGGGAAATACATGGTACATATTGTTCACCCATGCTCTCCCCTCCTACCTCATAAATTTGCTTTGGAAACAAAAAATTTAATTAAATTTACTACCAATTAACCCTTCCTGTCCCTGCCTTCAACTGCATACATACCCCAACTCCCTCAGGCCTCTTGATTAATGAAAACATGTTTCCTTATATGCCATGTTGGAAGTTGGACTGCCACGTATTTGTGCCGCCCACTGCTGCCGCTTAGCTTAGTCAGCCAACTAACTTGGTGCAAATGTTGGGCCTAAACCGGATAAAAACAATATTGCAAGCTGTGAGGTGGTCAAATATGACTGGAAACAAGTGGAAATTAATGTTACTGAGGTTAATAATACTGTAGGAACAAAAAAAAATAAAAAATTATGTGATTTTAGCAGTTTTTATCAATTTTTGAAAAAAATTATAGATCCAAAACCAGGTAGTGAGCGAGTGAGACTAGCAACTGAAGAGAAATAGCGAGAGAAATACAGAGAGTAGTGGGACTGGCACTACTAAATAGGACTTGTATTTGCCTAGGGTCCTTCCTCTGTTTGTAATGTAGAGAGTATGGCAATGATAGACAGCACTCCGGGTCTTTTTTTCAAGGCAACATATACCATATAACATATATAACATATATATGTTACCTTGAAAAAGGAGTACTGTTGCGCTCTGAAACGTTGGTCTATTTGTAACATGTTTTAATACAACTTGACTATTTGCAACTAAGACCCGGAGTGGCGCCTATCATTACCATATTCTCTCCTCCTCTCTTTCTTTTGATATATAATTACATATGTGCACCGACCACCTTTTTTTTTTGGTTTTGTATCTATATTTACTTCGAGTTTTGGCAAAACCGCCCTCCCGGGTTTTGGATCTTTTTTTCAAAAAAGTATAAAAACTGATAAAATAACATCACTTGGGCCTGTTTTTGTTATTACAGCATTACTACCTCAATAACATTAATTTCTAGTCATTTCCAGTCAGTTTTGACCATCTTACAATATTGTTTTGACTCAGTTTCATTTATTTTAGGCCAAATGGTTACACCAAAATAGCTAGCTAACTAAGCTAAGCCTTGCAAGACTTAGTAGTAAACTTATCATCATACATAATCTTTAATACAGAGGTGCAGGTATTGGAGAAAGGGCTATCATTTGTACCAACTGTGAAGTTTGACCAACCACAATGGCAAGTGGAACAATTTAGTCTTCATAGACAACTGAAAATTAAGGCATACTTTACCAAAACCCACCCCCTGTGAGTAGGGATTTGACCCAGCTACAACCCAATTTACATAAACTACAACCTTGGTCATCTTTTGACCCATTGTCTTTGAACCCTTTGATTAAGACATTTATACAGCTCACAACATCCTGTGACACCTATCCTTTACAGCACTCCTAAAATTCACAAATCACTAGTAGAACCCGCTTTTCACCCCATTATAGCAGCCAGGGGATCGGTACTACAACCAGATGCTATTTATCTTGATTCACTTATGCAGCCCTGCATTTATCAGCATCCTAACTACCTTTGGATATATCATCCCTTTATTTATCTATACCAGGATAGAGGGAACCCTTGGTAAAACTTGTCCAACAGGCAGCTTGTAAAATAAAGGAGCAGCACAGGTTTCTAACATTCTCAATTAGAATAAATTTTTGTTTGACAACAAATTTTATTTACAGTTGATAGGCTGTGCAATGGCCCCATCGTATTTGAATATCTATGTTTGGTATTGAGAAAAAAATGTTCTTTGAGGAAACATCTATTGCCAGTAGAATTGTGTTCTATACGTGATATATCAACTATTTGCTATTATTTTGGAGGGACCCTAAACAGGATTTGCTCAGTTTAATCAATGTTCACAACATGAGTGAGAGTCCTGTCAAGTTAACATGTAATATCAGTGACGCAAGTGTCAATTTCTTAGGTGTAAATATTTTACTTGAATCAAATAATTTATAGTTTATTAGTCTATAATGGTGTTATAGACTAATAAACTATAAATTATTTGATCACTGGACTTTTGCAAGCAAACATTTTTTTGGATTTAAATATCTACACAAAGCTCAACAAACTCTATATTTAAAACTCGACGGACATCGAGTTTTAAAATACAAATGTCCAAGGCTTCCATTAAACCCCATTCAAGGTGAGTATACTACTTAACCTTGTAGGACCTTGTATTGGTTTAATTGATTAGCACTATGGAAGCTTGTCATATGTGTTTTCCCCCATCTATGGAGTGACCCAAAGGTATCCAGATCTACACTGCATTTTGCAAGCATCGCAGGACCACGATGAAAATTGTGTCCAACGCCTATCACCCACTGGTAAATGGTGAGTGCATTTATTTTTCTTAAAAAATAAAACTTTTTTTTGACGGTATTATACAATATTGCCATTCTGGTTTTTTTACATATCTCTGAATACATCGAGAACACCATCAAAGGCATTTATAGGATAGATCGTAGAAAGCTCTGGAACCATCCTGTATTTCCATAACTGTCTTTTTGGGGGCATTGTTGAAAGGCTTCTACCGTTCCAAGCTGCACATCTGGATCTATCATTGGATCTAATAGGGAAATTGGCGCCAGTCTCACGCATCCCTATTATGCACCATAGACTGACATGTAATTTGAGCTTTGTAGTCTACCAGATAGTTTGCACTTGTGGCTTATCCAGATAGGTCAGAGTGAGAGAACTGCTATTGCCGCCAATAGATCTGCTATTAGATCTGCCATTAGTTCTGGCAAAAGTGAACATTCGGTTGCCAGACACTTTGTCAATGCTCCCAATCTGCTTTCCTTAATCAGATATAGTATAATAGATCATATTCCTCCCTCTATTAGAGGTGGGAATAAAACTACAAAATCAATACAGTGTAAGACACAGTGGATTCACCGTCTTGGCACCCTTGCTCCAAGAGACTTAAATGAACAATTAGCCTTAGGTTAATTATATAGCAATTAGTGACTAAGCCCCCTTTAGGTATATAAAGTGCATCTTTTATTATAAACAATCAAAAAATAAGGTGTCCCACCCTAGCACCAATTATACACAGCATTAACAGGTACTTATCTTAGATACAAAAGGAATAAATCTTGCGCTAAAAAGAAGCACCTGTAAGTAGTAATATCAAGTATCTATAGCTGACTAAGCACCAATCACGTGGAGAATGCCAACTCCACACATAAAAACTAAAAACCAGAAAACATGTTAGGTGCTAAATGGCGCTCAAAATACAAGATATAAACACTCCAAATACTAGCCGTTTAATGATGATTACATACAGTCACAGTTAAATAACTCCCGGGAGTGGGAAATATATTAAATAATACCAATAATATATATAAACAGAAAAATTATATAAATAAAGAAAAAGTATATAATGAATAAAAATATTAGAGAATGGCACAGTAATAAAAAGTCTCTAGCACCAGTATAGAAACATATTACTTAAAAAGTGTCTTTTGTATTCTTTCCAAAATATATGGTATAAAGACACACCGTATCAAAGTCTCTGAGCTAATGTCCACTTGATGAAAATAGGGGGTACTCACAAAACAGGAATGGATAAATTCCAAACTCCAGCTAAACTCTGGATGTAGATAAACCACGTAGAAACAGGGGACTACAGAGAGGTCGTACTGTCAAATAAGTCTAGATGGGGAGCTGCAGACTCACCCAATATGTAGCAGACCAATGGGTATCTCAAATGGCTGTATTTAGCAGACACCAAGCTCCAATTCAGCGATCCCATCCCGCAGTGGATTAAGCAAGCCAGTAGCCCGCTACAGGTAGAATCTCCTCCGCAGGTGGCTAGCTGTATAGTGGCTAGCAGGCAATATGTAGCATATTAGTGGATATCTCAAATAGCTGCTTAAACGGACACCAAGCTCCAAATCAGCGATCCAGTCAGCAGTTAATTAAATAGGCCAGTAAGCCGCTGTAAGCAGGGTATCCTCCACAAATGGCTGGCTGTGTAATAGCTAACTGGACAGCACAGCGCAGCACACCAGCTGACAAGCGGTGATGAGTGAAAATGGGCTATAAACCGGCAGTCATCTCCCAATACAAAGGGAATCCACACTGGTATAAGTTCATGTATAATAGCAGATCCAGGAAACAGCCAGAGCAATAGGAGCAATCGACATGAAGTACAGCACAGTATACCAGGAAAACACCTGAACCTTCAACGCGTTTCTCCGTGTACCACGGCTTTCTCAAGAAGCAGGTGCATCCAAACAGAGGGCTAATGGTCTCCATTTATTCACTCCTCTTGATTAAAGAACAGGTGTTCAGTTTTTAGATAATTGTCTTTAGTAAGGAGCTTTTCACAGTGGTCATTATACATATAAATATATATATATAAAGAAAAGGAAAAATCATGAATCAATGTAAAAATCTTTAAAGGACCCTACCACAATTATACATTTGTACAAACAAAGTATACACAGATATAGATGCATAGAAAAAAATAGATGAATGAAAAAGAGAAAAATAAAAATAAATAAATATAAATCACACATAAAAATTATATATAATATAATATAATAATATAATAAATATTATATCCACATAGAATTAATGTAAATACCATTAGTTGTAGAATGCATGTTCATATAACCGTGTAAAAATTATATATATACATAAACACATATATGTGTATATATACACACATACACAGAATACATACAAGTGTGTACAGACAAAAAAGTACATATGTGCACACACCTCAACAGATATGTGCACATATGAGCCACATAGTGGACATGGCTATAATATAGTAAAATAACTAAACAACATCATTCGTCCCTTCATTATGAAGAATAAATATAATAATACTACATATTAAATAATAACTGATAGCTAATTCCTGAATAGACAAGGAGGAGATGGATAAATATTTAAACTAAAAACTAGAAATAAACCCTCAAACTAATTGTGAGTAAATGAACAAAAACAAAGAAAGAGAGTCCGATATTTCAATGAGAAACCAATATAACCCCCACTAATATTTATTATCAATAAAAAAGAGAGAGAGAGCTCTCAAAACTAAATATAAATACACATGAAAATATGAAAACACATGAAAATACCCGTCAATGCCTAAACGTCTATGCACACACACATATACATGTGAATTCCTCAACACATTAGAGTGAACCATACATTCAAATGCGCATAAAATATGCACGTCTGAATCCACGATAGTGGGGGAATACATATAATAAGTATATACACATATACATATATATATATATATATACACATACACATATAGATAAAAGGGGATATAGATAGAGGAAAAAACTAAATATGCTGATATGCCGTATCAGTAGATCAGCACATATAGCAGATGGATATAATATACAGTGCTCATGCATGTATGGCTCATTCAAATAAATTAAAGGTCGATATTTTCATTAAGGCCTTTAGGTTTAAGAGTTTGCATCTTGAAGATCCAAGCAGCCTCTTGCCTGCATAAAGCACTGAACCTATCCCCACCTCTACAGGTATATGGAATCTGTTCAACTGCAGTAACTTTCAGATCTCTTGGATTTTTATCGTGATACTCCAAAAAATGTCTGGAAACGCTATGATTGAGAGCCCCCTTAATGATATTCCTCCTGTGTTCCAGAAACCTAACTTTTAAGGGGCATGTAGTTCTACCTATGTAATGGAGTTTACATGAACAATGTAGGAGATAAATAACATAACTAGAATTACAGTTTATATAGGAGTTAATAGTAAATTCTTTAGCAGATTCAGACATGTGGACCGCTTTCGTTTTGTTCATAACAAGAGTACATGTAATCCATTTTGTTTTATTACACCTATAGAACCCATATATCGGTTGTTTAGTTAATGTTGTTTGTATACATCCACTATTTGTAGTTGGATTTTTTTAAAAACTAGGGGCAAGAATATTCGTCAGATTTCTTGCCCTTTTGAATATAATACTAGGTTTAGGATCTAAATTGTTTTTTAATATAGGATCTGTGAAGAGTAAACCATAATTTTTTCTTACAATGGTACTGATCTTAGAAGCGGCAACATTATACTTTGAAACAAAGCTCAAACTGAGATCTCTATTCTTTTTATTAATAGATCTACTGTTCCCATCTGTTAATAATTTATCCCTATTTTCCAAAAGTTTGGACCTGTCTAATATCCTTGTTTCCTCTAGTGCTTGAATCAAAATCTGTGTGGGATAGTCTCTCTCATTAAATGCATCTAGCAATTCAGATGCTTGTTTCTCAAAAACATCATACGAGGAACAGTTTCTCCGTATTCGATATAGTTGAGCCAACTCTTCTTATGGTTACTAGAGAATGGTATAAAACCAAGAGTGTCTACTGGTTTTTTGTATGTGGATGAACATATAACTCCCTCTATCACATCTAAAGAAATATCTAAATAATCAATATGTGTAGGATTGTGTGTGCTCATAAAGGACAACCCAAAATCATTGTGATTCAAAAAATTAACAAAATTAACAACTGAACTAGTGTCTCCTTCCCAAATAAAAAACAGGTCATCGATATAGCATCCATAGAAGACCAGGTTTGCAGCGAAAGGGCCGTTCCAAATAAACTCCTCCTCTAGACGTCCCATATACGTAATAATTGTGTGTTAGAGGAATGACGGAGGGACAGCATGAATTTATTTTGGCTTCAATCACTTTTATTCTAACACACAATTATTTTCTTTTTGATCACGTGCACTTTTTGCAGGTCCTCGGTACAGCGATGGGAACCAAGTTCGCACCGAGTTTCGCCAACTTGTATATGGGACATCTAGAGGAGGAGTAATTAGTTTTTTCCTCTATCTATATCCCCTTTTTTCTATATGTGTATGTATATATATATATATGTATATATGTATATATATGTATGTGTATATACTTATTATATGTATTCCCCCACTATCGTGGATTCACACGTGCATATTTTATGCGCGTTTGAATGCATGGTTCACTCTAATGTGTCGAGGAATTCACATGTATATATATGTGTGTGCATAGATGTTTATGCATGTACGTGTATTTTCATGTGTTTTCATATTTTCATGTGTATTTATATTTAGTTTTGGGAGCTCTCTCTCTCTTTTTTATTGATAATAAATATTAGTGGGGGTTATATTGGTTTCTCATTGAAATATCGGACTCTCTTTCTTTGTTTTTGTTCATTTACTCACAATTAGTTTGAGGGTTTATTTCTAGTTTTTAGTTTAAATATTTATCCATCTCCTCCTTGTCTATTCAGGAATTAGCTATCAGTTATTATTTAATATGTAGTATTATTATATTTATTCTTCATAATGAAGGGACAAATGATGTTGTTTAGTTATTTTACTATATTATAGCCATGTCCACTATGTGGCTCATATGTGCACATATCTGTTGAGGTGTGTTCACATATGTACTTTTTTGTCTGTACACACTTGTATGTATTCTGTGTATGTGTGTATATATACACATATATGTGTTTATGTATATATATAATTTTTACACGGTTATATGAACATGCATTCTACAACTAATGGTATTTACATTAATTCTATGTGGATATAATATTTATTATATTATTATATTATATTATATATAATTTGTATGTGTTATTTATATTTATTTATTTTTATTTTTATTTATTTTATTTATCTAATTTTTTCTATGTATCTATATCTGTGTATACTTTGTGTGTACAAATGTATAATTGTGGTAGGGTCCTTTAAAGATTTTTACATTGATTCATGATTTTTCCATTTCTTTATATATATATATATATATTTATATGTATAATGACCACTGTGAAAAGCTCCTTACTAAAGACAATTATCTAAAAACTGAACACCTGTTCTTTAATCAAGAGGAGCAAATAAATGGAGACCATTAGCCCTCTGTTTGGATGCACCTGCTTCTTGAGAAAGCCGTGGTGCACGGAGAAACGCGTTGAAGGTTCAGGTGCTTTCCTGGTATACTGTGCTGTACTTCATATCGATTGCTCCTTTTGCTCTGGCTGTTTCCTGGATCTGCTATTATACATGAACTTATACCAGTGTGGATTCCCTTTGTATTGGGAGATGACTGCCGGTTTATAGCCCATTTTCACTCATCATCTGGCCTGTTTAATCCACTGCTGACGGGATCGCTGAATTGGAGCTTGGTGTCTGCTAAATACAGCCATTTGAGATACCCATTGATCTGCTACATATTGGGTGAGTCTGCAGCTCCCCATCTAGACTAATTTGGCAGTACGACCTCTCTGTAGCCTCTGTTTCTACGTGGTTTATCTACATCCAGAGTTTAGCTGGAGTTTGGAATTTATCCATTCCTGTTTTGTGAGTACCCCCTATTTTCATCAAGTGGACATTAGCTCAGAGACTTTGATACAGTGTGTCTTTATACCATATATTTTGGAATGAACACAAAAGACACTTTTTAAGTAATATGTTTCTATACTTGTGCTAGAGACTTTTTATTACTGTGCCATTCTCTAATATTTTTATTCATAATAATGTCTTATTCCTTGATCTTCGGTCCTTGGTACAGTATATCACAACATATAAAAAGAGGAAAAAATAAAATCTAGTGTAGATTGTCTTAGATTTGTGCAAATAATCTTGCCACGGGTAAATGAATCACATATATCTCAGTCATCTAAAACATGCCGTGAGGAATAATTAGCTTCTGTGCAGAAAATAGTAGTATATACCACATTTATTTCACATAAAACATAACATTAAAAAACATAGACTGTTGATCCCATGCAAGGAACCAGAATACGCCCTAGGTGACAACTCGGGCTTCTTTAAACTATAACCAGGTACATCTTCACATGTAAAGTTGTCCTCCTACCAGAAACAGGTCAAATAGATACATGTAATGACTGAGGAGATGTTAGCAAACCCGGGTGTAACCTCAGTAATTAGTCCTCATCCATCTCACACCGGCTCTGGATAGGTCCTGTGGTATCCCTCTGCCACCAATGCATTTCGACCAGTTCAGGGTCTTTGTCAAGGCAATGAGGGTCAACATAAAGTGGGCTCCCTAAATACCCCTTCCAATTAGGACCTGGTTGCTGGGAAGAGTAATCTCTATTACAATTCAAAAAACATTCTATAACATAAAAATACATTTCTCATCCCAATACTTAAAATAAATCACCTATCGGATGAGGGTCATAATAGCCTTATTTCAATAAAAATCAAACTTAGTGCTGTTATAAAATTATAAAATAGTCTGTATCCACGCAGCACTGGAAGTTCCCACATGTGTCTCTTCCGGTCGCGGGTGTAAACAAATCCACATGTGGTGATAGATAACCTTAACCAGGCTGGTCGCGCCAAAATGGAGGCTCTCAAAACCGGAAATAATGTCAGCAAGATGTTACAGTGTGTGTCTCCACGCACCACTCCGCCATCCCGGAAGTGGCGTCTCGTCATTGCCGTCACAGATCCCGGAAGTCCACGTTTACAACTCCCAAGGATTATGGGATTTCTAGTTTCTCCCTCCGTTTATCATTATAGCTTGAAGAAGCCTTAAAGTTGTACTTCATATCTTTCAGAGCAAGTTTGGGACTTGTAGTTTGACATCCCATTATGGTTAAAACATATGTTCAGAGTCAATATGCAAATTTTCAAAAAACTGTCAAGGATAAAACAATAAAATTAGAATACAAAAATAAAAAATACATAATAATGTTAAGGTGCTTGAATGGTAAAAATGGTCTTATATACAAAAATTCTAGTAAAAACATAGAATTAATCTAAAAACCACTTTAATTCAAAATCTTTGTTAATTCCATTAGGCTGTAACATTTTTAAGGAGTATATAAGATCCATCACTGTTTTAGCAAGTTCTTGATTAAGGTTATTATTTATCCAATTAGCTTTAACTTGTCTTAACACTCCAAATTCTTTAATCTCTCGAGCATCCATATTGTGCTTGGTTTTGAAATGGGACAACAAGGCATGGGTATCCAGAGCTTTTTTAATATTTTGATGCTCCCCTAGCCTAACTTTAAGAGGTCTTATAGTCCTTCCTATATAGTATTTATTACATTTACACCCTATATAATACACCACATATTTGGAGTTACATGTCACAAAATCTTCAATTTTCTTCTCAATGCTGTTAATTTTCACTTCACCGCATTTTCAATCCCCCTTTATCAGTTTGCACATCATACATGACCCACATCTGTAGAAACCTTTGGTAAGGGTTCTACCATTCATTTTAGAAGGTGAGAGGGCACTTTTTGTGATTTTATCCTTAATGTTTTTCGCCCTCCTGTAAATAAATGTAGGTCTTTCCAGGAGGAAAGGTTTAAGGATTTGGTCCGCTTTTAAAATGGACCAATGAATTTTTATGACGCGTTCAATTAATTTATATTGAGAATTCTAATCTGTGATGAAGGCTAAATTAAAACTTACTTCATCTTTTCGAGTTTGTTTGTTCTGGGAAAGTAACACATATCTCCAACTTCATGCATCTTTCCATTGCTCCCTGCACCTTATCTTTTCTATAACCACTATCACCAAATCTTCTTATCATGTTAGTAGATTCTTCCTTAAAAATTTTATCTTCCATGCAATTTCTCTTAAGCCTCTGTAACTGACTATTTGGGATTGAGTCCAACCAATCTGAATGATGGCAACTGGTGGTTTCTAAAAAAGTTCCCAAATCTGTTGGTTTAGTATAATTATGTGTCATCAATTGGCCTTCTTGCACATAAATAGTTAGATCTAAAAAATGAATTGTACGATTACTGACTTCAAAAGTTAATTTAATGTTAAAAGTGTTCTCATTCAAATAATTACAAAATTTGTCCAAAGCTTGTTGGCCACCTCTCCAGATAAAAATGATGTTGTCAATATATCTTGACCATGACACCAGATTCGACCCATATTTCGCGTTATCTCACACGTAACAGGTCTCCCACATGCCCATAAAAATGTTTGCAAAGATTGGGGTGAATCTGGTGCCCATGGCAGTCCCAACCTTCTGAAGGTAAAAGTGGTCTTTAAAGTGGAAATAATTATTTTCTAAAATAAAGGCAATACCTTTCAATAAAAATTCTCTTAAAATCATTGTGTAGCCACTTTCTTCTAAAAACAAAGATATTGTTTCCAGACCTAATTTATGTTGGAGACCGTGTAAAGTGAACAAACATCGGCAGTAATAAGTAAATAATCTTCATCCCATTTTAACCCTTTTAATAAATTTAAAACATCAAGAGTATCTTTCAGATGGGATTTGTTTTTTAAAATGAGGGGTTGTAAAAAGTAATCTATGAATTCGGAAAGATTGGCCATAACTGAATTCACTCCCGATACGATTGGTCTGCCAGGAGTATTTGTTGTGTCCTTATGCACTTTGGGTAAAATATACAGTGCCGGTATAGCTGATTCATTATTAATAATGAATTTAGATTCTATTTCAGTGATAGCCAATTTGTCCACATATTCCCTTACAAAAATTGATAAATTATTTAAAATTCATTGTGTCTGGTTCCGTCTAAGGGCCTGATTCAGACCCACTCGCGAGCGGATGTCCGCTCGCATGTGGGTCGATGGTGTGCACTGCGCATGCACACAATGGAGGGAGCTCCGTTGTGCGCATGCGCGAGACGCGACAAGCGAAGGACTTTCCTTCGCTCGTTGTGTCTGATCAAAGGGGGCATGCTGTTGATGTTGATTGACAGCACGCCCCCTTTGGTGGGCGTGCCGGGGGCGTGCCTCCCAGATTGGGGTGTTCCCAAGGGAATGCCTACCATCAGAAGCCGGCCCCACTGACATCACTAGTGATGTCAGTGGGAGTGATTTTGGCTCTGATAGAGCCAAAATCACTCCGGGCCTTGCGGTTGAGAAACTCAACTGCAGGCTTCGGCTCGCAGTGGCGATAGTCGCGATGGTCAAGACCATCGCGACCATCATCCTGCACGCTCGTATATGCTGTGGGTGGTGACCCACAGCTATACGAGCATCCAGGAGGACGCTCCATAATTATGGAGGTGGGCCCTGATTCAGAGCGAGCGCTCTGGTCAGAGCGTCCAGCTCTGAATCAGGGCCTAAGTTTTTTGTAAGTGATAGTATCCGACAATTGTCTCAACACTTCTTTCTTGTAATTCTCATATCTCTCTAGAGTGCTCACCTCCGACCAGATTCAACTTTCCTTAAGTAACTTGTGTTCTAATTTATTCATTAAGCCTTCTAAGTCATCTTCTTCAAGTATGGTATCTTCCTGAACATTATTAAATAAATTTTCAGACTGTTTTTCTTTTTTCTCTTATAGAGAATATTATGGCCACAACCAGTTAAACACTCTACAGATACAGAGACCAATGAAAAAACACAACAAAATGGTGTTCACTAGTTGCACCATCTGGCAACTTTGGTAGAATCACCTAAGGGGAAAGGTATCTGACTTTCCCCATGTATAGCATGAACAATCAAAAAATAAGGTGTCCCACCCTAGCACCAATTATACACAGCATTAACAGGTACTTATCTTAGATAAAATGATGATGTCTTATTCCTTGATCTTTGGTCCTTGAGGAAGAGTGTGGTATAGTATATCACAACATATAAATAGATGAAAAAATAAAATCTAGTGTACATTGTCTTAATTTGTGCAAATAATCTTCCCACTACCCACATCTCAGGGCATCTAAAACATGCCGTGAGGAATAATTAGCTTCTGTGCACCAATTAGTAGTATATACCACATTTATTTCACATAAAACATAACGTTAAAAAACATAGACTGTTGATCCCATGCAAGGAACCAGAATACGCCCTAGGTGACAATTCAGGCTTCTTTAAACAATAACCAGGTACATCTTCACAGGTAAAGTTGTCCTCCTATCAGAAACAGGTCAAATAGATACATGTAATGACTGAGATGTTTGCAAACCCAGGTGTAACCTCAGTAATTATTCCTCATCCATCTCACACCGGCTCTGGATAGGTCCTGTGGTGTCCCTCTGCCACCAATGCATTTCGACCAGTTCAGGGTCTTTGTCAAGGCAATGAGGGCAACATAAAGTGGGCTACCTAAATACCCCTTCCAATTAGGACCTGGTTGCTGGGAAGAGTAATCTCTATTACAATTCAAAAAACATTCTATAACATAAAAATACATTTCTCATCCCAATACTTAAAATAAATCACCTATCGGATGAGGGTCATAATAGCCTTATTTCAATAAAAATCAAACTTAGTGCTGTTATAAAATTATAAAATAGTCTGTATCCACGCGGCACTGGAAGTCCCCACATGTGTCACTTCCGGTCGGGGGTGTAAACAAATGCACATGTGGTGATAGATAACCTTAACCAGGCTGGTCGCACCAAAATGGAGGCTCTCAAAACCGGAAATAATGTCAGCAAGATGTTACAGTGTGTGTCTCCACGCACCGCTCCGCCATCCCGGAAGTGGCGTCTCGTCATTGCCGTCACAGATCCCGGAAGTCCACGTTTACACCTCCCAAGGATTATGGGATTTGTAGTTTCTCCCTCCGTTTATCATTATAGCTTGAGGAAGCCTTAAAGTTGTACATCATATCTTTCAGAGCAAGTTTGGGACTTGTAGTTTGACATCCCATTATGGTTAAAACATATGTTCAGAGTCAATATGCAAATTTTCAAAAAACTGTCAAGGATAAAACAATAAAATTAGAATACATAAATAAAAAAGACATGATAATATTAAGGTGCTTGAATGGTAAAAATGGTCTTATATACAAAAATTCTAGTAAAAACATAGAATTAATCTAAAAACCACTTTAATTCGAAATCTTTGTTAATTCCATTAGGCTGTAACATTTTTAAGGAGTATATAAGATCCATCACTGTTTTAGCAAGTTCTTGATTAAGGTTAATATTTCTCCAATTAGCTTTAACTTGTCTTAACACTCCAAATTCTTTAATCTCTCGAGCATCCATATTGTGCATGGTTTTGAAATGGGACAACAAGGCATGGGTATCCAGAGCTTTTTTAATATTTTGGAGATGCTCCCCTAGCCTAACTTTAAGAGGTCTTACAGTCCTTCCTATATAGTATTTATTACATTTACACTCTATAATGCACCACATATTTGGAGTTACATGTCACAAAATCTTCAATTTTCTTCTCAATGCTGTTAATTTTCACTTCACCACATTTTCTATCCCCCTTTATCAGTTTGCACATCATACACGACCCACATCTGTAGAAACCTTTGGTAGGAGGTGAGAGGGCACTTTTTGTGAAACCTTAGGAGGTGAGAGGGCACTTTTTGTGATTTTATCCTTAATGTTTTTCACCCTACTGTAAATAAATGTAGGTCTTTCCAGGAGGAAAGGTTTAAGGATTTGGTCCGCTTTTAAAATGGACCAATGAGTTTTTATGATGCGTTCAATTAATTTATATTGAGAATTCTAATCTGTGATGAAGGCTAAATTAAAACTTACTTCATCTTTTCGAGTGTGTTTGTTCTGGGAAAGTAACACATCTCTCCAACTTCATGCATCTTTCCATTGCTGCCTGCACCTTATCTTTTCTATAACCACTATCACCAAATCTTCTTATCTTGTTAGTAGCTTCTTCCTTAAAAATTTTATCTTCCATGCAATTTCTCTTAAGCCTCTGTAACTGACTATTTGGGATTGAATCCAACATTTTCAATGATGGCAACTGGTGGCTTCTAAAAAAGTTCCCGAATCTGTTGGTTTAGTATAATTATGTGTCATCAATTAGCCTTCTTGCACATAAATAGTTAGATCTAAAAAAATTAATTGTACGATTACTGACTTCAAAAGTTAATTTAATGTTAAAAGTGTTCTCATTCAAATAATTACAAAATTTGTCCAAAGCTTGTTGGCCACCTCTCCAGATAAAAATGATGTTGGTAATATATTTTGACCATGACACCAGATTCGCCCCATATTTCGCGTTATCCCGCACGTAACAGGTCTCCCACATGCCCATAAAAATGTTCGCATAGCTTGGGGTGAATCTGGTGCCCATGGCAGTCCCAACCTTCTGAAGGTAAAAGTGATCTTTAAAGTGGAAATAATTATTTTCTAAAATAAAGGCAATACCTTTCAATAAAAATTCTCTTAAAATCATTGTGTAGCTACTTTCTTCTAAAAACAAAGATATTGTTTCCAGACCTAATTTATGTTGGAGACCGTGTAAAGTGAACAAATGTCGGCAGTAATAAGTAAATAATCTTCATCCCATTTTAACCCTTTTAATAAATTTAAAACATCAAGAGTATCTTTCAGATGGGATTTGTTTTTTTAAAATGAGGGGTTGTAAAAAGTAATCTATGAATTCGGAAAGATTGGCCGTAACTGAATTCACTCCCAATACGATTGGTCTGCCAGGAGTATTTGTTGTGTCCTTATGCACTTTGGGTAAAATATACAGTGCCAGTATAGCTGGTTCATTATTAATAATGAATTAGATTCTATTTCAGTGATAGCCAATTTGTCCACATATTCCCTTACAAAAGTTGATAAATTATTTAAAATTCTTTGTGTCCGGTTCCGTCTAAGTGTTTTGTAAGTGATAGTATCCGACAATTGTCTCAACACTTCTTTCTTGTAATTCTCATGGTCCATAAGGACTAATCCTTCCCCCTTATCTGCTGGTTTGACTATTATACCAGTATTACTTTTTAGTTGCTTCATTTTCTTTTTTGGTTTGGTTAAATTTGATTTTGCTCTTAGATAATTCTTCTAGATCCTTCTGTACCAATTTATTGAACATATCGATGAAATTACCCCCCATATGAGTGGGATAAAAAATTGATCTCGGTTTGAACGAAGTCGAGGAACTTGGTTCCTCGTTCATTGTAGGGTCTATGTCAGTTTTCAGAGCAAAAAACCTCTTTAATGAGAGTCTATACACATATTTTTGTAAATCCACATACACTTTAAATTTGTTAATATGGCTTGTAGGTGCGAATTTTAAACCCTTATCAAGGACAGAAATTTCATGTGGGTTAAGTACGTGTTTACTTAAATTGTAGATCTTCACTTTATTTTTTTAATAGTTTCCACAATATTGATGTTAGCTTGACTTTTGCAGCTCTTCTTTTCTTTTTCAAGTTTTTCTTTTTATTTTTCTGCTTCCCCCTCTTTCCCCTATGAGTGGGTTGGTTTGTCTCTCTCTGAAAGTTCTTCTCCCCCTTTAAAAAATAAGCATTTCTCTCTCTATCCAAAGGTTGACACCTATTTGATGTATTAAGAAAAGACCTATCTTTATATCTGCCACTGTCCTATCCTTTTTGGGATTCGTGATTATCCTCTCTTATATGAAATTATACATTCTCTTGGGGGGAATCACCTTTACACGAATTAAAAAAATTGTTCTTTGTTTATTATTAACTGGATTATATCTCCTCTAAGAGGATCCTTTCCGTGGCCTTCTACTTTCAAGGTTCTCATAGCAACTCTTGTCTACCCATCTATTATGATCCCTAGTATTATTTCGACACCCCTCTACAATGTCAAAAGATGGTTGAATGGCTGCTAGTGGTTTGTCAATTTCTTGTTATTGACTATCTCCTAGGAATTCATGTTTATCTTGATTAAACTTTTTAATTTGTTTACTCATCAACTCCTCATTTTTTCTTAATTTAAATTCAATCTCCTTCTCAATAGTACAAAAATCGTCCAATTTAGAGAATGGTGCTGCTAAAGTTTTTAACATAGAGATTTCCTCTTCTAATTCTGACAATTCCGCATGCCATTCCTTAATTATTAAATTCATTAGTTGAAAAGAGCAGCCTTCAATAATACCTTACCATTCTTTCCTAAAAGACTCTGTCGCATTATTAAAGGAGGTTGCTTTATTTCTTTTTAATCATCTAGGGATTAAATGGTGGGCTACATATCTCTCTAGAGTGCTCACCTCCGACCAGATTCAACTTTCCTTAAGTAACTTGTGTTCTAATTTATTCATTAAGCCTTCTAAGTCATCATCCTCAAGTATGGTATCTTCCAGAACATTATTAAATAAATTTTCAGACTGTTTTTCTTTTTTCTCTTATAGAGAATATTATGGCCACAACCAGTTAAACACTCTACAGATACAGAGACAAATGAAAAAACACAACAAAATGGTGTTCACTAGTTGCGCCAACTGGCAACTTTGGTAGAATCACCTAAGGAGAAAGGTATCTGACTTTCCCCATGTATAGCATGAACAATCAAAAAATAAGGTGTTCCACCCTAGCACCAATTATACACAGCATTAACAGGTACTTATCTTAGATAAAATGATGATGTCTTATTCCTTGATCTTTGGTCCTTGAGGAAGAGTGTGGTATAGTATATCACAACATATAAATAGATGAAACAATAAAATCTAGTGTACATTGTCTTAATTTGTGCAAATAATCTTCCCACTACCCACATCTCAGGGCATCTAAAACATGCCCTGAGGAATAATTAGCTTCTGTGCACCAAATAGTAGTAAATACCACATTTATTTCACATAAAACATAATGATAAAAAACAGACTGTTGATCCCATGCAAGGAACCAGAATATCAACTAGGTGACAATTCGGGCTTCTTTAAACAATAACCAGGTACATCTTCACAGGTAAAGTTGGCCTCCTACCAGAAAGGTCAAATAGATGCATGTAATGACTGAGGAGATGTTAGCAAACCCGGGTGTAACCTCAGATATTAGTTCTCATCCGTCTCACACTGGCTCTGGATAGGTCCTGTGGCATCCCTCTGACGCCAACGCATTTCGACCAGTTCAGGGTCTTTGTCAAGGTGATGAGGGTCAACATAAAGTTGGCTACCTAAATACCCCTTCCAATTAGGACCTGGTTGCTGGGAAGAGTAATCTCTATTACAATTTAAAAAAACATTCTATAACATAAAAATACATTTCTCATCCCAATACTTAAAATAAATCATCTATCAGATGAGGATCATAATAGCCTTATTTCAATAAAAATCAAAATTAGTGCTGTTAAAAAATTATAAAAAAGTCCATATCCATGCGGCACCGGAAGTCTCCACATGTGTCACTTCCGGTCGCAGGTGTAAACAAATGCATGTGTGGTGATAGATAACCTTAACCAGGATGGTCGCACCAAAATGGAGGCTCTCAAAACTGGAAATAATGTCAGCAAGATGTTACAGGGACACCAGTGTGTGTCTCTACGCACCGCTCTGCCATCCCGGAAGTGACATCTCATCATTGCCACCACAGATCCCAGAAGTCCACGTTTACACCTCCCAAGGATTATGGGATTTGTAGTTTCTCCCTCCATTTATCATTGTAGCTTGAAGAAGCCTTAAAGTTGTACATCATATCTTTCAGAGCAAGTTTGGGACTTGTAGTTTGACATCCCATTATGGTTAAAACATATGTTCAGAGTCAATATGCAAATTTTCAAAAAACAATCAAGGATAAAACAATAAAATTAGAATACATAAATAAAAAAGACATGATAATATTAAAGTGCATGAATGGTAAAAATGGTCTTATATACAAAAATTCCAGTAAAAACATAGAATTAATCTAAAAACCACTTTAATTCGAAATCTATGTTAATACCATCAGGCTGTAACATTTTTAAGGAGTATATAAGACCCAACTCTGTTTTAGTAAGTTCTTGATTAAGGTTATTATTTCTCCAATTAGCTTTAACTTGTCTTAACACTCCGAATTCTTTAATCTCTCTAGCATCCATATTGTGCATGGTTTTGAAATGGGACAAGGCATGGGTATCCAGGACTTTTTTTAATATGTCAGATATGCTCCCCTAGCCTAACTTTAAGAGGTCTTATAGTCCTTCCTGTATAGAATTTATTTCATTTACACCCTATATAATACACCACATATTTGGAGTTACATGTCACAAAATTTCTTCTCAATGCTGTTAATTTTCACTTCACCACATTTTCTATCCCTCTTTATCAGTTTGCACATCATACATGACCCACATCTGTGGAAACCTCTGGGTTCTACCATTAATTTTAGGAGGTGAGAGGGCACTTTTTGTGATATTATCCTTAATGTTTTTTGCCCTCCTGTAAATAAATTTAAGTCTTTCCAGGAGGAAAGGTTTAAGGATTTGGTGCGCTTTTAAATTGGACCAATGAGTTTTTATGATGCGTGCAATTAATTTATATTGAGAATTATAATCAGTGATGAAGGCTAAATTAAAACTTCCATCAATCTTTAATGGTTGTTGGTTCTGGGAAAGTAACACATCTCTATCCAACTTCCTGCATCTTTCCATTGCTCCCTATCATTTCTATAACCACTATCACCAAATCTTCTTATCATGTTAGTAGCTTCTTCCTTAAAAATGTTATCTTCCATGCAATTTCTCTTAAGCCTCTGTAACTGACTATTTGGGATTGAATCCAACCATTTTGAATGATGGCAACTGGTGGCTTCTAAAAAAGTTCCCGAATCTGTTGGTTTAGTATAATTATGTGTCATCAATTAGCCTTCTTGCACATAAATAGTTACATTTACACTCTATAATACACCACATATTTGGAGTTACATGTCACAAAATCTTCAATTTTCTTCTTAATGCTGTTAATTTTCACTTCACCACATTTTCTATCCCCCTTTATCAGTTTGCACATCATACACGACCCACATCTGTAGAAACCTTTGGTAGGAGGTGAGAGGGCACTTTTTGTGAAACCTTAGGAGGTGAGAGGGCACTTTTTGTGATTTTATCCTTAATGTTTTTCACCCTCCTGTAAATAAATGTAGGTCTTTCCAGGAGGAAAGGTTTAAGGATTTGGTCCGCTTTTAAAATGGACCAATGAGTTTTTATGATGCGTTCAATTCATTTATATTGAGAATTCTAATCTGTGATGAAGGCTAAATTAAAATTTACTTCATCTTTTCGAGTGTGTTTGTTCTGGAAAGTAACACATCTCTCCAACTTCATGCATCTTTCCATTGCTCCCTGTACCTTATCTTTTCTATAACCACTATCACCAAATCTTCTTATCTTGTTAGTAGCTTCTTCCTTAAAAATTTTATCTTCCATGCAATTTCTCTTAAGCCTCTGTAACTGACTATTTGGGATTGAATCCAACCAATCTGAATGATGGCAACTGGTGGCTTCTAAAAAAGTTCCCAAATCTGTTGGTTTAGTATAATTATGTGTCATCAATTGGCCTTCTTGCACATAAATAGTTAGATCTAAAAAATGAATTGTACGATTACTGACTTCAAAAGTTAATTTAATGTTAAAAGTGTTCTCATTCAAATAATTACAAAATTTGTCCAAAGCTTGTTGGCCACCTCTCCAGATAAAAATGATGTTGTCAATATATCTTGACCATGACAGCAGATTTGCTCCATATTTTGTGTTATCTCACACAAAACGGGTCTCCCACATGCCCATAAATATGTTCGCATAGCTTGGGGCGAATCTGGTGCCCATGGCAGTCTCAACCTTCTGAAGGTAAAAGTGGTCTTTAAAGTGGAAATAATTATTTTCTAAAATAAAGAATCCCCTTTGTTTTATTTGCTGCACACATATATAGATTTGTAGTATATTATTGTTAGGGCCAATAGCAAAAGTTTTTCTGTTTTGTATACATTTATCGCATTAATATTGCCATGCTGCTGGTACCATGTATGATATGGGTAAAACAGAGCGCGGGTATATTTCTTTTCTGTTTTGTTTCAAAATTTTGCCGTGCTATCATGGCAGCTTTCAATTAAGGCTATAAAAGGCCTAGTTGGGTGTGGCTAACAGCCAGCCCCTGTATATATGTGTCCCTCTGTATCTAGGAGGTGAGTACATTTAACTACAATGTAATGATGTGCTAGGCATATATGCTAGTGTTAGGGACCTGCAGAAAAATGGGGTCCCTTGATGCTGGGCTGCAGGCTTAAATGCTTTGATCAAATCATGACAAAATCCCCTTTGTTTTATTTGCTGCACACATATATAGATTTGTAGTATATTATTGTTAGCGCCGATAGCAAAAGTTTTTCTGTTTTGTATACATTTATGGCATTAATATTGCCATGCTGCTGGAACCATGTATGATATGGGTAAAACCGAGTGCGGGCATATTTCTTTTCTGTTTTGTTTTAAAATTTTGCCTTGTGCTATTATGGCAGCTTTCAATTAAGGCTGTAAAAGGCCTAGTTGGGTGTGGCTAACAGCCAGCCCTTGTACAGATGTGTCCCTCTGTATCCAGGAGGTGAGTAAATTTAACTACAATGTAATGATGTGCTAGGCATATATGCTAGTGTTAGGAACCTGCAGAAAAATGGGGTCCCTTGATGCTGGGCTGCAGGCTTAAATGCTTTGATCAAATCATGACAAAATCCCCTTTGTTTTATTTGCTGCACACATATATAGATTTGTAGTATATTATTGTTAGCGCCGATAGCAAAAGTTTTTCTGTTTTGTATACATTTATGGCATTAATATTGCCATGCTGTTGGTACCATGTATGATATGGGTAAAACCGAGCGCGGGCATATTTCTTTTCTGTTTTGTTTTAAAATAAAGGATATACCTTTCAATAAAAATTCTCTTAAAATCATTGTGTAGCCACTTTCTTCTAAAAACAAAGATGTTGCTTCCAGATCTAATTTATGTTGGATGACCGTGTAACCTGAACAAACGTCAGCAGTAATAGGTAAATAATCTTCTTCCCATTTTAACCCTTTTAATAAATTTAAAACAGCAAGAGTATCTTTCAGATGGGATTTGTTATTTAAACGAGGGGTTGTAAAAAGTAATCTATGAATTCAGAAAGATTGGCCGTAACTGAATTCACTCTATACTATAGAGTATGTAGTATTGCGTTCAATTAAAAGTATTGTGGACTGTATATCATACTATAGTTTACCTTGTATTGTAATGATTATGCTTTTATGTGGTGCTTAGGTTAGGCTTACTGTATAATCTGCATGTTGTTTTTTACTTTTCAAGAGGTTTTTGATGCTTATTGTTTATGCCCTTATGTTATAGTAGTATTCAACATATGCCCTTATGTTGAATACTGCTGTAACTATGGCGATGGTATACACACAGACATCATGGCACTTGCATAATGATGTCACCACATGTGCTCTGCCGATCGAGTGTGCAGTACCATCCCAGCGAATGGTGCTCAGAGCATTAGGTGTTTGCATCCTCTAAAGCCAAAAACTTTGGCCAAAATTAGGCAAAAAACTCTCTCATATTCAATGCAAAATGTATTATAATTTAGTATAGTAATGTTTGTATAGTGCACCTATTCTCTTTTTTTCTGTGTATGTAATAAAAGTCTCAGAAGGTAGCACCTCTTATTTCTTGTAGGTGTGCAGTCTAGGGCCCCTCCCCATATAGGGAGGGGCTTCAAATTAGGTGCCAGTGTGACATCACACTTTGCCCACCTGGCCTTTTAAATCATATTCAGAGTGGCATGCACTCCCCTATGACAGCCATGATGCACACAATACCAGCAGCAGCCATTGGGATTCCCTGATTACTGCCTGCCAGCCACAAGAAGATCACAATGGCAGGCACTGATGGACCTGCCACAGCAACACAGCCCCTACTCAATGCCAGTGCTCCAGGACCCAGTAAGAGGGCTGGGAGCCCGGCGTGCTGTGACATTATCCTCCCCTCTAGGGGTAGGCACCGAAAACCCCATAAATGGCTTGTTAGGAAAATTTTGATGCAACTTCTGGAGGAGTTGAGGTGAATGAATATCCGAAGGCTTGACCCAACAGCTCTCTTCCAAACCGTAGCCCTTCCAATCTTCTAGAAACTGCACTGTGCCTCGTGACCGCCTGGAATCCAGGATCTGTTTTACCTCATATTCCTCCTGGTTGTCTACTGGAATAGCCAAAGAAGGATTACCATGTGGTGAAAATTTATTGATAACAAGTGATTTTAGAAGAGAAACATGAAATACATTAGGAATCCTAAAATGTGTGCCTAGAAGTTTTAACAGGTATGCCACTTTGTTAATCACTTGGAGGATCTTTAAGTGACCAATGAACCTAGGAGCGAATTTCATTGTGGCTACTTTCAGATGTAGATGGTTGATAACCAGACTCTATCACCAGGCCTCAACAAAGGAACCTTCCTCCTCTTTTTGTTGGCAGAAAGTTTGTACTGTGGCAAAGCTTTATTCAGATTCCTATTTTCCTCCTTTCAGATATTAAGAAAGTGGTTCACAGTACTACAAACAGCTGGGAGTGATACTGGCAATTGTGGTAACACTGAGTTCAAGCCATAATAAATAAAAAATGGAAAATGACCTGACGTTTTATGGAACAAATTTGGCCCATGGCAACATCATCTTGATTGGCGGAGACATAAATCTGAATAAACTTCTTCAAGTCTTGGTTTACTCGCTCTGTATGACTATTACTGAAGATGGAAGAGAAGCTCAAGTTGATACCAAAGCACTTACATAATGCTCTCCAGAATCTAGAGGTAAACTGTACCCCTCGGTTAGAGACAATGTCTCTGGGGAACCCGTGCAACCTGAAGATCTCCCTTATGAATGCTTCTGACAATTTTTTTGCTGATGGTAGACTTCTTAATGGAACAAAGTGAGCGGCCTTGGAAAATCTGTCCACCACCACCACCCAGATAGTATTAAACCCTTGAGGTAGGTAGATCTGTCACAAAATCCATGGAGATGTGGGTCCAAGGATGGTCAGGCACTTTTAGACAAAGCAGAGAATCTGGTGGAGATTGCGGTGGAACCTTATGTTTAGCTAAGATATGACAGGCTGCCACAAAGTCCATGACATCTCAACAAACTGTTGGCCATCAGTAATCCCTGGGGATCAGCTCCAAAGTTCTTTTAACACCTGCATGACCACTGAAGCATGACGAATGTGCCCACTTAAGAAGCTTTGCATGAATTTCGGGTGCTTTAAATGTTTTCTCTGGAGGAACCTTGATATTTCTGGTTACTTGCTACAAAGCAAACAAGGTTAAGAATGGGTTTATTCTCTTGCACTTCATCCACTTTAGAGGAACTGAATGTCTGAGACAGAGCAACGGCTTTAATATTTTTGCTACCCGGATGGTAGATGCTAACCAGGTTAAAACTATCAAAGAACAATGACCATCGGGACTGGTGATAGTTCAAGCAATGAGCTGAGATATGTAAAATTCTTGTGTTTGGTGTAAACCGTCACCAAAATTTTTGCCTACTCCAACAGAAATCCCAACTCTTACAAACCCAGCTTGATGGCTAACAGCTCTTTATTTCAGACTGCATAGTTCTTCTCTGGTGCCAAAAACTTATGGGAAAAGAAGCCATAAGAGTACAATTTTCCTTTCTCATCTTTCTGCAAAAGTACCACCCCCACCCCGGTCATGGAGGGATCCACCTCCTGGAAGAGAGGATGATCACAGTCATGTTGCCCTAGAATGGGTGCTGATATGAAACACTGCTTAAGATGGCCAAATGCATCTTCCACTTCAGGAGGCCACACCCAAGCATCTTTACCTTTTTTAGTATGGGCTGTGATAGGATTTGCAATAGAAGAGTAGATTCTGATGAAATGGTGGTAGAAGTTGTAGAAACCCAGGAAATATTGTATTGCCTTCACCCAGATAGGACAGGGCCAGTTGACAATGGCGCTGAGTATCTCGGGATCCATCTGAGGCCTAGAGCCTAAAATGATGTATCACAGGAATGCCTGTTCCTTTTGCTTGAAGGAACATTTCTCTAGCTTAGAGTTAGTTATCCTGGAGTTGAGACATCACCTGACATACATGCTTGCGATGACTTGCTAGAACCTCTGAAAATATCAGGATGTCATCCAAATACACTACCATGTACTTATATATATAGGTCCCTGAAGATGTTATTCATGTATTTTTGGAAGACAGCAGGGGAATTGCTTAATCCAAAAGGAATGACC
Organism: Taudactylus pleione; assembly: GCA_031769625.1. Classification (NCBI taxonomy): domain Eukaryota; kingdom Metazoa; phylum Chordata; class Amphibia; order Anura; family Myobatrachidae; genus Taudactylus; species Taudactylus pleione. The sequence goes on from JAUIMM010000108.1 coordinate 4,982,432, forward strand.
AGTTACTTGTAGTGGCAGTATTAAAGGCCATCTTCCAATTCATCCTCAGGCCAGATTCTAATCAGATTATAGGCACTGCGAAAATACAGCTTGGATCATCTTTGCCCCTTTTATTTGATCGAACAGTTCTGAGATCAGAGTTAGGAGGTACCGATTCTTGATTGTGATAGCGTTCAACTCCTGATAATCAATGCAAGGTCTTAATCCTCCATCCTCCTTCTTGACATAGAAAAGACCAGCTCCTGCAGGTGATTTAGATTCCCTTATAATCCTGCATTCCAAATTCTCCTTGATGTATTCAGAAACAATCTGGGCCTCTGGAATCTAGAGAGGGAAGACTCTTCCACGAGGAGGCATTTTCCCAGGTAATAGATCTATCACTCAGTCCCACTCCCGATTAAGAGGCAGAGTCTCGGTGACTTTCTTGCTGAACACATCCCTGAATGACTGGAATGGAGCAGGAAGAAGATCATCTGGGAATATGGTAAAATTTTGGATGATACGATGCAGGGGTTGAATTGTTGGCAAGATCCTCTGATGGCACTGAGATCCCCATGACAAAATTTGGAGTTCTTTCCAGTCTAACCTGGGAGCATGCTTGTTTAACCATGGATGACCCAGGACAACCGGACTTTCAGCTGATGGGAGGATATAAAAGGAAATTAATTCCCTGTGGAGAGGGCCAATCTGCATGGTAACTTGTGAAGTCCTAGAGCGAAATGTAGTCATTGAAAGATTATTCCCAACCACTGTGATGAAACAGGGTGGAGTCTGAAGAGACACTCTAGTAATTTTTAATTCCTGGACTTTATTAGATGTGATGAAATTACCATTGGCAACCAAGCCTAAAAAGCCCCTAAGAGGTTCAATGATTTCTTCTAGAAGCAGATTAGCATCATTAGTGAACTGGAAAGAAGCATTTTCTTTTGCAGTGTGCTGTAATGTACCTAATCTGACCACCCCTCGATCAGTTAGGCCTTCTCATTTCCCTGCCGTCTATAAAAGACAGAGAGAAGGTGATTTGGTTTGCCACAGTCTAGACACTTGTTCTTGAACAAGTACAGCTTGTTCTTGAATTCCTTTCCCTCCTTTACAGCCTTTGGTGTCCCCATCAAACTTTAAAGGATTCGAAATCCATAATGGTGCTGAAGCACCTGCAGCTTGAACGGGCACCACAGGTGGTGGTGCTGGTTGCACCAGAAATGGCTGAGAGGCACCAACTCATTGCATAAGCTTATGTAGGTACTGTATAATATGGAAAGGGGGAGTAGGTGTGGCCTGCACATCCTAATTTTATACATAATAAGAGGTGCTACCATGTTGAGACTTCTAGTACAATGCAGAGGACAAAGAACACAGGTACACATGAGAGTACTAAGAACAATGATAGTAAAAATAATCCTGATAAACTCTACAATTAAAATGCAGTATAAGTGAGGTACTTTGTACTGTGTATAGTATGAGAAGCGCTTATGAAACAAAAATGGTATGTGTCTGTATGATGGCTTCTGGAAGTTTAATGGGTGGGAAATGCCTGCAGATCCACTTTTAAACAATCAAAATAAAATCAAATAATAAAAATAAAATGAAAATGCAAGATGAAACTAAAGATAAATCAAAATAAATAATGAAAAATAAGGGTTTCCAACGCGTTTCATCTACATGACGGACTTTGTCTCAGGGTAAGATAGGGAAGTCACCTGCATACATTGCACTTCAGCAGCGGGCACCCATCATCCTCAAAAAAGAGTATAAACATGGATTGCAGTGATTTTTTTATTTATCAGTTTCATTTATATATATTCATTTTATTTATTTGTGTTTTTTTTATTTATTATATATTAATTTTCATTGTTTATTTTGATGTATCTTTATTTTCATCTTGCATTTTCATTTTCATTTTATTTTTATTCTTTGATTTTATTTGATGGATCTGCAGGCATTTCCCACCCATTAAACTTCCACAAGACATCATACAGACACATACCATTTTTGTTTCGTAAGCGCTTCTCATACTATACATATACTCTTCCTATTTATAATAGAAAGCATAGAAGCAGCTACATATTTTCAGGTGCACTATTACATTATCACTATAAACCGTTCTTTGTACTGTACAAGTTTAGTCAAAATTGTTTGACAATCCACCCCTTCAATAAGATGGGTCATCAACATCACTAATACTAAAGCCGCCCATACATGGTGCGATATGCACCTTGCAACACAACCTGCAATTAGATGGCTGACATATCGGTACAGTCCCCACACACGGTGCGATCATGTGGCCGCCCACCCGACATCCTGGACCCCCCTTCCCCCACCTGCATAGCGCTGCATGGGTTTGTACATCGCATCCCCAGATCAATTGAACAAACAGTAAGATCTGGAGGTGCAGTGTATGACCCCATGGGAGAAAGCACTGGCCTATATAATGCCCATACATGGTACGATATAGCAGCGATATCGTACCAATCTGTCAGATCGGCTACTATATCACAACGTGTATGGGCAACTTAACACATTATGTCAATTTATCCAAGACAGCTAATAGTGCCCATTCTAATATTTAGACATTAATTTAGGAACCTGTGCAGATTATTAAAAGCACCTAAGGGCAGATGAGTGGAGTGCAAATACCAAGCAGACGGAGTCTCAGCCTTCAAGTATACAAAATACACAAATATAGTGGAAGGGGGGAGGGGCTTGGGCTATGTCCACTGCATAATCTGGGCCTGGGCCTGCTCTTGCTTCTCGACTCTGGTGAGGAGGTTCTCTAGAAAATTTCAAGGTGAAAGATTACCAGCGCCATCCATGTTGGGCCTGAGTATTCTGTCACAACTCATGATTAGGTAGTGGATGCTAACCCAATTTTCAGGATTGGTGATATTACGGTCCTGCGAGCCGACCCTCCAGATACGCCAATCTGAGAATCGCCACTCATGACTTTTACAGGTTACCTCAGCACGTGTGGTTATCTAAACTTGGTAACTGCCACCAGCAGAAGAAAAATGTAATGCTAAAACATAAAGTGAGCTTCTGCTCTCACCTGCATACACAATTATCAATACTTAGAAAAATAGGTAACATAAGCCATATGAGGCATTGGGTCATAAAAGCACAGATCCAGAACTAAAATTAATGTTTAATTCAAGAATATCCTCAAAGCTTTATTTACAGAAAGTTACAAAGAATATAATAATGTTAAAGAGAATCACACTGTTACTTACAATTTCCAGAAAATAAAATAACAAATTGGAGAAACAAACCACTCAAATCACATTGGATTAAATGGTTTTGGGATGAGGCCTTCCCAGTGACGAATTAAGGATCACCTGTATCCTTCGATAGCCTCATGCAGAATGAACAATGGGCCAGGGTTGAGTCACATATTTATGCCTGCTTTTCCAGGCACCCCCTCACCCTGGGGTGATTTTAACCCTTTTCAGCTCAGAGAGGATTGTCCAGTTTGCTGAAGCTCAGGGTTTCCTGGCCACATGAGCAGGGGTTCTTTAATTACACATTCAGCTCTCTTTGAAGTTGGGAAGCAGGCCAAGGTCAATAAATATGCCTGGCACCTATGTGAAAAAATTCACACATGCTGAGACAGAGGGCCTGATTCAGACCCGCTCGCAAGCACATAGCACTTGCAAGTAGGTCAATGGTGACCCAGTGCGCATGCTCGGCGCACGCTACGCGTGTGCATGAGCCCTGTAGCAAGTGAGAACTTCACTCAATACGGGGCTCACAAACAAAATGGAGTGGCTGTCGATGTTGATCGACAGCTTGCCCCGTTTTGTAGGCAGGTAGGGGGTTGTTGCACAAATGGAGGCGTTCCCTTAGGTACACCTGCCATTTGTGGGTTGCCCTACTGACATCACTCGTGGTGTCAGTGGTGACCTTCCTGCTCTATTAGAGCAGGAAGTCCACTCGGCATTGCGAGTGCTGAGACCCTACCACAGGGTCTCCTCGCAATGCCGATGGTCGCGATAATTGTGACCATCTCCAGCCCACTTGCACAAGCTGTGGGTGGGCACCCACAGCTTAGCGAGTGGGCAGGATAAAAAAAACTGCGCCCTGATTCAGAGCGACTGCTTGGAAACAACGAGCTGCTCTAAATCAGGCCCTGAGTGTCTTACTGTGAAAACAATTATTTCTTGATCACTGTTCCCAAACCGAACACAGGGCTTAAAATATCTGTTTTATCAAGGGTCTGGCCAGCTGTCCTATAATTTCCACAGACATATTTCTTTTATGCCCTATACAGCGAGACAGGTTTATGGCTGCCTGAGGAAGACAGACCTCCCTATAACCTCTCTTGCCCAGCTTCAAAATGCTTGTCATTTTTCCACACACAAAGGATGCTACATACAAATTACATGTTTTTACCAACACAATATTATGTGCAGTTATGCCCATGCTGATGTGAAATTAGCTTTTCCACTACAGGTGAGACCTAGAACCATGTCTAACGTGTCAGCAGAGACTCCCGCAAAGAGGTTTAGACTTAGCTACATCTAATATGCAGGTTACGACCTGCAGACTTGGTTCCCTAATAGAGACACTGGTGTTTTCTGGATAAAAGTGGAGTACGATGAAGACTTACAACGTAGTCAATAAGCCAGGTCAGAACCAAATGGACTAGACAGTACCAGGGAGCAGATGGATGCAGGTTACAGAGGATAGCCAAAGGGCAAAACCAGTATACCAGGGAGGAGACAGAATCAGGTCACAAGCAAAGCCAAGGTTAGGAACGAGCACTAGTAATCACAGGTGAGAACGCTGGGGTAAGATTTGGGAGCCTATACTCTGGCACTGAATAGTGCTCAGAGTTGTTCTTATATAGGGAGGAACGTCAAATTAGGCGATAGTATGACGTCACACTAGGTGCACCTGGCCCGTAAAATCACATTCAGAGCAGCACGCGCTCCCCTATGAGAGCTTTGACTACACACACACAAAACCAGCAGCAGCCACTGGGACTCCTTGATTACTGCCCGCTGGCCACATCAAGATCACTGATGGAACCGCCACTGCATCACAGCCACCACAGGAAGCCAGCGCTGCTGGTCCTGGTGAGAGGGATCGGGAGCACGTCGCACTGTGACAGTGGAAGAGAGATTGATTGAGTAATTCATTGATTGATTAATCATTATTTTCTTACTGCTATAAAAAAATCAAATCAGAGAAGTGTAAAATGCTATTAATAAAGAAGCACCTAAAATGGATGAAAGTGGTGCATTAATTAATTAATTGATTGATTCATTGATTAATTAATTATAATTGATTGATTGATTGATCGATTGATCAAGAAAATTAAATTTAAGGCCATAAAATATGTCATTGTTAATAGCCAAGGATTCCTCACAAGGGATGAAAGATAAGCCATGATTCAGCCAGTCTTATGCTAACAAATATTAGGAGGCTGACCTGCTGGCCATACTACCTCACCCCTAAACTGAACTGTGATTAGGAACATATTTCCAACCCTGATCAGACCTGGGACAGAGACTTACTGAGTGCCTCACCAACCTGGGGTATGGCCGGGTGGGCACCTTTCACACCTGAGCCGGATCTGCAGTGACCTGGGTCTTTCGGCATTGCAGTGGATGCTTGGAGATGGTGTAATCAACAAGTGCCACTGAAGCCATCCAATCTGGTAGCATGCGGCATGATCTGGGTCGTCGAGAACTGTATCGCGTTGTTAACACTGCAGAGTTACACGGGAATGCCCTGTGGCCAACGCTGCAAACTATCTGAGTTGGATCCCCAGGTCCCTGGACCCGAGTGGATCCATTTACTCTGACAAAAATCCTGGGATGATGCACTTTCACATGCAAAAACCCGGGACTTTGAAGTTGGTGTAAAAGGGATATAAGACTCTCCTCAGGGACATTTCTGAACACACAGTTTGTTCTACTGGCTTAGTGTTTTTTTTAACTCTGAATTTCCGGTTTTATTTTTTTGACACCTCTTCTACTGTATACTCTGATACTCCTTTCACATCGAAATGCTGGTTCGCGCACAGGATTTTGTTCATGCCTCCATCCCAGGTGTGACCCAGCTGAGACCCCTTTCAGACTGGCAGCCAACCTGGCTTATTACCAGGTCGATGACATCAGTGCCATCACATGCTGAGATGGCACTTGGCGATGAGATAATTCTACAAGCAACGACTCTTCCTATGCTTTGAATGGGACCCGGTTTACATCGACCTGAGTTACATGTTCACAATGCATTGTGATCCGGATTGAACCCGTGTTCCACCCTGCTCATTACCAGGGTTGAAATGTCAGTTAATTTTATTTAATTTATTTTAACCTGGCCCTTTCACACTGCACAGTAACCCTGGTTGCTGTGCGTTCACGTGTAGTAACCCAAGTTGTTGCAGCAAGTGTGAAAGAGGTATGAGTGAAAAGGACTTACATCAACAGGAGAGGCAGAAGAAGAAGCCTCACTGACAGTAGTTGCAAGACCACCACTCATAAATAAAGGCCAAGAGCTGAGCCTTTTCTTACCACTGCATGTGGTGAATAGCATGTTGGCAATATTATGTTTTTCTGCACTAAACTTTCTCTTTATTAGAGGTCTTTTTTTCTTTACCACCGTAAAATATTGATTTTTTTTAATTTCAGATGCTTTGACACTTTAATAGATGATGCTAATAGACTAGTATTGGATTCATCATGACTGGTGGCAGCAGCATGCAGCGCTAGTATTTGGTTGCTCATCCTGCTCTTCTTTCGACTAATCATCATCCATATTGACAAATACACAGTTGTAGTACAAACAATTGAAAATATATATTTTTTCTACTTTTTTTAATATGCATCTCAGCTCACACTGCGTGGAGACACAGTGCTTTTATATGTATATGAACAAATGAATAGGGGGACAGTGTACAGATGTAGTACAAACAATAGTAAATGTATTTTTTCTACTTTTTATTAATTTGCAGCTCAGCACTGCATGCAGTCACAGCACTTACATGTACATGAACAAAAGCACAGGGGGACAGCGCACATAGGTTTTATAAACAAAATAAATGTTATTAACTTTTTATAAAAACATTTCTTTACTTTTTCCACAAATGACAACTGCGGAGTCACACTGCTTATATCGCAGTGGGGTATGGCCTGTGGAGTCACAGTGCAGCACCACTGTGTGTGACAGATAGACTAGTAAGGGAGTGAATGGACTCAGCACAGCAGCACCCACTGGAGGTGGAGAGGATGGACACAGCACAGCAGCCACTGGACACAGGGAGTGGATAGACACAGCAGCAGTCACTGGACACAGCGAGTGGATGGACACAGCACAGCAGCAGCCACTGGAGTTGGAGAGGATGGACACAGAATTCAAATGTGGAATGTTGCCCTGCACAGATAAGTATTAATATATATTATTTCAAAAACACTTCAATTTCCCCTCCCTCAAAATAATCTGGATAGTGTATTTAATGGCATCGCTATGGCCTTTACCATCATCATTAAGGGGTTCGGTGCTACCTTCCTCACTAAGACATATATGTATATCAAAAAGAAAGAATGAGAACCAAAAAGGTGCACTCCTGAAGTAAATCTATGTAATGTGTCTCTATGACCACGTGTTATAAGTGATATATTCAGTCTCCTAAAACATAACCTTCATTCAGTGTATTTATTTCAAATCTGGAATATAATCCACAAATTTATTTTGGGCAAAATAAAGTTAAAATATTTAGAAAAAGAAAAGTGAATAAAGTATGAATACTGTGATCAAAATTATACATCCACTGTGTTTGTATTTTTCTTATATTATTCCTCAGTATTGGAAAGTAATTGCATTTACCTGTGCTTTAGACATGTAATTCAGTCATCAGCATAGCGATTAAACCACACAGTCAATAGTACACACTCCTCTAGCTGTCACAGTGCGCCAGGCACCGGCACACGCTTACCAGGTCCAGCGGCACTGGCCAGCGCGGGGACAGCGGATGGGGGGTTCCCGGCATCTGCCGCTGGTCCCCGCTGCTTGTTCCTCTCTCTGATGCAGGTGGGCACACGCGCTGACCTGCTAGGGATTTAAAAGGCCATACATGCCCCTTTTAGTGATGTCACAGGAAGTGACTAGGATAGCTGCCTATATAAGGGGGACTCTGTGAACACTCCAGTGCCAGAGTATAGGCTCATTACCATACTCCAGCGTTACGTGCATATCCTGATTTCCGATTTGACCTTGGCTTCGTTTGTGACCCCGATTCTGTCTGATCCCTGGTTCTGTGTTGATATCTGGTTCATTCCTCGGCTATTCCCTGTGACCCGCTTACACCTGCTCCCTTGTGCCATCTCATCTTTATTGGTTCTGACCCGGCTTGTCTACTATGCCAATCTCCTACACTCTGTCTAAAGTACACCAGCACCTGTATAGGGAAACCTAACCTGAGGACCGCAACCTGTGTGTCAAACGCAGCCAAGCCCATACCTTCTTGCGAGGGTTCCTGGTGAATACCGCCAGCACATTAGACTCCGCGCCTCAGGAATAGGTCTAGCCAATTCCCTGCATACGGGTTGCATCCACAATCCACCCAAGAGTTGTGACAGAATACTCTGGCCCAAAAGAATATGGATGCCGCTGGTAATATTTGACCTCGAGATTTATTGGAAAACCTCCTTGCTAGGGTCGAAAAGCAGGAACAAGACCAGGCCCAAATTATGCAGGTGCTTCGGCGCCATTACGAATTCCAAATCCCACCAAGTATGATTGGGATCCCAAAGGCTGTTGAGGATTTTTGAATTAATGTTCCATTCAGTTCGAAGTCCAAGCTGCAAACTTTTCCTCAGAGAGGACGAAAGTGTCGCTACTGTCCGGACAGGTGTTGGCCTGCGCATCTCCATTATGGGAGAGAAATGATCCTCTGGTAAATAATAGTACTGAGTTCATAGCGGCTCTTCGGAAAGTCTTTGATGAGCCTGGACGAGTGTCCTCTGCAAGTTCGGCCATTCTACAATTGAAACAAGGCAACCAGAATGCTGGGTAATACACCATGCAATTCCGAACCCTTGCCTCGGAATTGGGGTGGAACAACGAGGCCTCGATAGCAGCATTTATGCAAGGTCTGTCAGAACAAATCAAAGACGTTTTGTCATCCAGTGAATTATCTACTGCATTGGACAATTTGAATTCACTGTGTATCCAGTAGATCTCTGCCACAGAGAAAAAGCGTGAGAGAAAGAACAATCCAGACGCTTCAGTTTCAAACTTGCTCCTCGTTTCACAGCTCCGTCTGAGGTTCCAGAAGAACCAATGCAGATCGGGAAGTCATGTTTACCCGCTGAAGAAAGAGAAAGAAGGTTCCGAAACAAGCTATGTTGATATTGTGGAGAACCGGGACATATTCTCTCAGGATGCCCTAAACGTCAGGGAAACGAGAAGGCCTAACTGATCAAGGGGTGGTCAGATTAGGTGCATTTCAGCACACCCCAAAAGGGAAATATGCCTCCTCGTGGAAGAGTGTTCCTCCTTTCGCTTCCTGAAACCCAGGCGGTGCCCGAGTACATCCAGGAGAACCTGGAGCGTAGATGCAGCAGAGAATCAAAATCGCCTGAAGGAGCGGGGTTGTTTTTTGTTAAAAAGAAAGATGGGGGATTGAGACCATGTATAGACTATCGGGGCCTGAATGCCATCACTGTAAAGGATCGGTACCCATTACCACTAATCTCTGAACTTTTTGACCGCATAAAAGAGGAAGGATTTTTTCCAAATTAGACCTCCGTGGGGCCTATAACTTAATCAGAATCCGAGAGGGGGATGAGTGGAAGACGGCCTTCAACATGCGTGATGGACATTACGAATACTTGGTTATGCCATTTGGGTTAAGCAATGCCCCTGCAGTTTTCCAAAAGTACATGAACAACATTTTTCGAGACCTTTTACACAAGTATGTCGTGGTGTATCTGGACAATATCCTAATCTTTTCCAAAGACTTGGTGAGTCATTGTGAACATGTATGTGAAGTACTGTCACAACTATGGGACATTATATCGGGTTCTAGACTTCAAATGGATCCTGAGAAGCTTTGTTAACTGGCCCCTACCTTGGCTTCTGTAACTTTTATCGGCAGTTCATCAGGAATTACTCGTCTGTTGCTGCTCCAATTACCTCTCTCACCAAGAAGGGTCAGGATACCCTGGTGTGGTCACTGGAAGCAGAGGAAGCATTCAACCAATTGAAGCAGTGTTTATCTCCGCACCTATTCTGAGACAGCCTGATTGCGATAAGCCTTTTTTCCTGGAGGTGGATGCTTCCACATTTGAAGTGGGTGCAGGACGGGAAATGGTATTCTTGTGGCTTCTTATCCCGTAAGTTTTCAACCACAGAGAAAAACTATGCCATTGGGGATAAAGAACTGTCAGCCATCAAGTTGGCCCTACAGGAGTGGCGATACCTGCTGGAGGGGGCAAAATTTCCTGTGACGGTCTACACAGATCACAAGAATCTTATATACCTCAGGACCACTCACTGTAAACTATCGGCAGTCCAGATGGTCGTTGTTCTTTGATCGGTTCAATCTGGTAATTACCTATCATCCAGGCAGCAAAAATATTAAAGTTGATGCCTTGTCCCGGGCATTCAGTTCTGCTGAGGAAGATGAAGGTTGGGAGAAGAAGCAAATTTTAAACCCAACTTGCTTCTTAGCGATAACCACTAAGGTCAGGATACCATCAGGAAAGTCAGTTGTAGCACCTAGTGCACTGAGTGTGCAAAGCTGTTACATTGGGCACATGGTTCATGCTTTACTTGCCATTCTGGGGTGAAGAAAACACTGGAGTTAATTCTTAGGAATTATTGGTGGTCTACTGTCCGTCAAGATGTCAAAGATTTTGTGGCAGCTTGCATTATTTGTGCTCAACATAAAGTCCCACCCCACCCATCCTCGGGAGATCTGCATCCATTATCAGTACCCAACTGTCCCTGGACCCATATTTCTATGGACTTTGTCACCGATTTGCCGTTATGCAAAGATTTCAACACTATCTGGGTAGCGGTGGACAGGTTTTCCAAAACCGCTTACTTCGTTCCATTAAAAGGTTTACCTTCGGCCCCAAAACTTGCAGAGGTGTTCGTAAGGGAGATTTTCAGGTTGCACGGATTTCCTAAAGACATTGTGTCAGATTGTGGGGTGCAGTTTACTTCTAAATTCTGGAGGGCATTGTGCAGATGTTTTGGAGTCAATTTGAGATTTTCATCAGCCTACCATCCTCAAAGTAGTGGTCAGACAGAGCGGGTCAATCAAGATCTGGAAAAGTTCATTCGAATGTATGTATTCAACCAATCAGGATGACTGGGTCTCCTTATTGCCATGGGCCGCATTCGCTCATAATAATTTGCTCATGAGGCAACAGATCACTCTCCATTTTTTATACAGTATGAATTTCATCCCGTGTTACCAGAATTACCAGCGTTGGCTTCGGTTTCACTTCCAGTAGTTCATGATATGGTTAAACATTTCCTCAGCATTTGGAAGGAAGTAAAAAAGAACTTGTGTAGAGCATCTGCTAGGTACAAGACGTTGCAGACAGGAGAAGGAAGGGGATGCCTTTACTATGTGCAGACGACCGAGTTTGGCTGTCAACCAAACATTTGTGACTGAAGGTACCTACAATTATATTTGCTCCTAGATTTATTGGGCCATTCCAGATTCTACAAGTGATAAACCCAGTGGCATTTCGCTTAAAACTTCCTGACACTCTTAAAATACCAAATGCTTTTCATGTCTCTCTCTTGAAATCATTAGTCCTGAATCGATATTCAAAGCACATTGATCCTCCCGCAGCTTTTCCAGTAGATCATCAGGAGGAGTATGAAGTAAAACAATTTTTGGATTCTAGAATATCTCAAGGTACAGTCCAATTCTTGGTAGGCTGGAAAGGATATGGTCCGGAAGAGCATTGTTGGATCAAGGCCTCAGATATTCATGCACCTCAACTTCTTCAGAAATTTCATCAGAAGTTCCCTGGCAAACCATTTGTGGGGTGTCTGGTGCCCACCCCTAGAGGAGGGGCTAATGTAACAGTGTGCCGGATGCCGGCACACACTTACCGAGTCCGGCGGCACTGGTCTGCATGGGGAAAGCGGGCTGGGGGTTCCCGGCATCTGCTGCTGGTCCCCGCTGCTTGTTCCTCTTTCTGATGCAGGTGGGCGCGGCTCCCTACGGGCACGTGCACGACCTGCCAGGGATTTAAAGGGTCATACACATCCCTTTTAGTGATGTCACAGGAAGTGTCTAGGATAGCTGCCTAAATAAGGGGGACTCTGTGAACACTCCAGTGCCAGAGTATAGGCTCATTCCGTGCATGGTGGTGTCAGTGGGGCCACCCACAAACGGCAGGCATTCGGCATGGGAACGCCTCCATTTATGAAGCCACCCCCCCGCCACACCTACAAAACGGGGTGAGCTGTCGATCAACAGCGACCGCCGTCCCTTTTGTAGTGAGCCACGGAGCGAGAGAATTTCTCTCGCTCCGTGGAGAATTTCTCTCTCGCTCCAGGGCTTACGCACGTGCAGTGCAGCCGCTGCACATGCGCAGAGCACACCATCGACCCGCTCGCGAGCGCTCAAGTGCTTGCGAGCGGGTCTGATTCAGGCCCTAAATTCATACTACGTCTCCGAGGGCTAACCCTCAGGACGCTTTGCCGCATACGGAGACAAAACATGCCACTGTGTGCACCTCTCTGAATCAGGCCCAGTACAGTATGTTGAATTAATAGAGCAGATTGTTAGCTTTAATCTGACATCTTGTGGTAGAATAGGGTAATGCAGTAAATATGAATTTTAATGTATGTCATTTGAACTGCTTGGCCATCTGCTCAGTCCAAGGAGGGAATTCAATAAGACGTCATAAGCCACTTTTTTGCAAAAAAATGGCTTATCGTGCAAATAAGTACTTATCGTGCTATCCTATTAGTCGCAGTTTTCACGGGAACGAATTCTCCATTGGATTTTTAGTGAAATTAGGGCCTGATTCAGAGCCGGACGCTATTTGCGCTCGCTCGTCCAGAAAAAGGGGCTGGCTATTTAAATTAACCGTTCACTCTTTGCGGTCTGTTCACGCCTCTATGTCTGAACGAGCGAACAAAACATGCGAACGTAATTTTGAAAAAACGCCCCCTGGCCGCTCGCATCATACGTCATGTCCACTATATATTAGATTAATCGAGTACATCAGACGGCGTATGAACTGCTCGCTATTCTTGTGGTTGGTTTTTCCTACCACAATCATGCGAGCAGTTCTAACTATAAAACAACCAAGTGACGTGGTCGATGGCGCTGCTTTAATAATTATGCACACCCTTAAAACGCCCGTTTTGACCTTTAAGCACGCCTGCGTTCTGATCTCCACTCCCCGTTTTCAAGCACCTTCCCCTGTTACCACCCACATACGCCTCATTCTGTCACTCAAAATAGCTCTGAATCAGGCCCTTAGTTATCACCACCTCCTGGGCAGGTGAAAGTTTGGAAAAATCCCTCTATTTTAAGGTAGAAATGTCAGGACTTGGGGCCTGATTCAGACCCACTCGCAAGCGGCTGTCCGCTCGCAAGTGGGTTGATGTTATGCACTGCGCATGCGCACGACGGCGGGAGCTCCGTCGTGCGCATGCGCCAGACGCGACGAACGAAGGAAAGTCCTTCGCTCGTTGTGTCTGATCAAAGGGGGCGTGCTGTCGATGTTGATTGACAGCACGCCCCCTTTGGTGGGCGTGCCGGGGGCGTGCCTCCCTGATGGGGCCGTCAGAAGCCGGCCCACTGACATCACTAGTGATGTCAGTGGGAGTGATTTTGGCTCTGATAGAGCCAAAATCACTCCGGGCCTTGATGTTGAAAAACTCAACCGCAGGCTCCGGCTCGCAGTTTCAAACTGCATGCTCGTATAGGCTATACCCACAGCTATACGAGCGTCCAGGAGGACGCTCCAGAATTATGGAGGGCGGCCCTCATTCAGAGCGTGCGCTCTGCTCAGAGCGTACGGCTCTGAATAAGGGCCTTGGTTCAGAGCCACTGGGAAATCCTCCTTAATGTCTAATTAAGCAAAAAAAATGAATCAACTTAATTTGGCCTATAATAACATGTCATTTTGGGGGTGAAAAAGAACAAAATGCAGGAAAATGGGTTAATTGATGTGGGACAAGCATATAGGGGGGTCTGTATGAAAGGGACAGGTGTTTTTAAGATTGCAGGTGGATGTTAGAGGTGTACAGTATTTTAAAGGTTTTTTTTTAAAGTGTCTTTAAATGATACAAATATATACTGATAGACTTTTTTATTCACCCCCAATTATAGTAAAGCATTTATTTTGCCAAACAAAGACTTGCTTTCTATAATTATTTTTCTATTTTAGAAATATGCATATAACAGCCGTTGTATACAATTTACAAAGCCAAAAAACTTTTATTAAAGCCACTAATACACTTCTATACTGGGGCAACTAATGTGTGTTTTATTTTTCTGTTGGAGGCCATTATGTTTATTTCTTTTTTTTACTGTGGGAGCCATTGTGTTTTACTTTTTTATTGTGGGGGTCAATGTGTTTGTTTGTTTTTTCTATTGGTGCCAATGTGTTTTCTTTCCTATCGGTACCAATGTTTTTTTTTCCTATTGGGGCCAACGTGTTTGTTTGTTTTTTCCTGTGGGGGTAAAAAGTGTGTTTTTTAATAATAAAAATGATAATAAAAGTATTAATTATGGATATAGTTGGGTCAGGGTTCTCCAAAATGTCCTGCACAGGGTGCTAGTAGACCTAGGGCTGGCCCTGTATCTGCTCCTTTATCCCAGAATGTACTTGTGTGCTCTTAATAGAAGCCTAGATGGGACAACTACTAGCAATGTCTGTTTTGAGGCTGACCACTATAACTAGATGGAGCTTACAAAAGAAAGATGATGCTGCAGGCAGGGCCAGCACTACCATTAAGCAGCTTTAGGCAGCTGCCTAGGGGGCCCGGCCACTGGAGGGTGCCACTGGGTCCAGAAAAAAAACATGTCCATGGTCCCAGTCAGTGTAGTGCAGTGCAGTCCGTACTACACAGTAACAAACACACCAGTGCTGGTTAGTACACTCATACTACCTGGAGGCGGTGTGTTTGTTTTAGCAGCCAATGAGAGTCACACAGACTCTCATTGGCTGCTGCGCCCACTGCCAGAGCCGGGCTGAAGCTCACTCATGAGCACTGCCTTCTGGCTCCCGCAATGGGTGATGGGAGAGACATCATGACATCTCTCTCATAGTGCCGAGCGGGAGGACGGAGGAGTGAATGGTGGCAGGCGCAGAAGCGGGGATTCAGGTAAGTTTTTTGTGTTATTTGTTGTTGTCTGTGTGTAAGGGGCACTGCATAGGGGAGACCACTACTGGGGGCTCTGCAAAGGAGGGACCACTACTGGGGGCACTGCATAGGGGAGACCACTATTGGAGGCACTGTATAAGGGGGACCACTTCTTGGTGCACTCTATAGGGGGCACTCCATATAGGGGGCCACTACTGGGGGCACTTCATAGGGGAGCCCATTACTGGGGGGCACTGTATAAGGAGCACTACATAGGGGTGACCACTATGGGGCCCTGTACAAGGGGCACTACTGGGAGCGCTGTATAAGGGACACTACTGGGGGCACTGCATAGGGGGAGCACTACTGGGGGCATTGCATAGGGGGGACATCTACTGGGGGTACTGTATAGGGGGGACCACTACTGGGGGCACTACTGGGGGCACTGTATAATGGCTTGTGTAGCTATCCAAGGCAAGGAAGAGGGGTGCTAGGCTGAAGCTTTGCCTAGGATGCCAAGAGACCTTGCACTGGCCCTGGCTGCAGGCATGACAGTGTCTCACCTATAATTACTACAGTACTACTGCATCCTATAGTTACTATTTACTGCTCCTCCTACAATGACTCATTTTACTGCCTCTCCTGCATATACTACATTTACTGCCTATCCTGCAAATACTACATTTGCTGCTTCTTGCAAATGCTACATTTACTGCCTCTCCTGCAAACACTATATTTACTGCATCCCCTGCATATACATATTTTACTGCTTCTCCTAAATGACTCTTTTTACTGCTTCTCCTACAATGGGCCATATTCAGTTAGGCTGCAAAAAGCCGTTCTCTTCTTCTTTTACACCTATGACGCCATTTTTACCGATTTGAGTTTTCCCCATATTCAATTTTTCTGACTTTTCGCCTATGAATAGGTGGCGAGAAAAAGTGCAGAATTGGAGTTTTGGGGTGCAGACTATTCAGGGGTACCCATAGTGAACCCCCATGTCAGAGCATCTTTAGGGGGGTGTCAGGCTGATTTCCCCAAAAATTACAAGACTTTTCACCGATTTTGTTTTCACTGCGACCCATCTTTGCCGATTTGGAATTGAATATGGGGATATGCGGGGACAAGTGCAATACATTTTTGACCCTGAAACCAGCGATGATGGCGAAAAGTCCGGCAACTGACTTTTTGCTACAAATTCAATATGCCAAAATGACTCCTTTTACTGCCTCTCCTACAATGACTCATATTACTGCATATTCTGCAATGACTCCTGATACTGCCTCTCCTACAATGACTCCTGATACTGCCTCTCCTACAATGACTCCTGTTACTGCCTCTCCTACAATGACTCCTAATACTGCCTCTCCTAAAATTACTCCTGCTACTGCATCTCCTACAATAATTCCTTTTACTGCATATCCTACAATGACTCCTTTTACTGCCTCTCCTACAATGACTCATATTACTGCATATTCTGCAATGACTCCTGATACTGCCTCTCCTACAATGACTCCTGATACTGCCTCTCCTACAATGACTCCTGTTACTGCCTCTCCTACAATGACTCCTGATACTGCCTCTCCTAAAATTACTCCTGCTACTGCATCTCCTACAATAATTCCTTTTACTGCATCTCCTACAGACTCATATTACTGCATATTCTGCAATGACTCCTGTTACTACGATGACTCATTTTACTGCATCTTTTGAAGTAGCTCTTATTATCGCTAATAGAAGGCCTCCATTTACTGCCTCTCCTACAATTACTACTTTTACTGCACCTCTTGCACTTACTCTTTTTACTGCATCTCTTATAATTACTCCTTTTATAGCCTCTATTACAAGTACTCCATTTGCTGAATTTTTTACAATTTTTGCTTGCACTGCCTTCTTGCAATTTCTCCTCATTGCATATTTTGCAGTTATTCCTACAATTATTCAATTTATTGTATGGCATCTCTTGCAGTTTCTCCTTTAACTACATCTCCTACAATTACTCCTTCTACTGCCTCTCCTGCAATTACTCCCCTTATTGCAAATCTTGCAGTTAGTTACTCCTTTTACTGCATAACCTACAACTTCTCCTTGTACTGCATGTCCTACAATTATGCTTCTTATTGCATATCTTGCAGTTAGTTACTCATTTTACAGCATCTCCTGCAATTACTCCCTTTACTGCCTCTCGTACATTAATCCTCTTATTACATATCTTAGTTACTCATTTTACTGCATCTTCTACAATTACTCCTTGTACTGCCTCTCCTACATTAATCCCCTTATTACATATCTTAGTTACTCCTTTTACTGCATCTTCTACAATTACTCCTTGTTCTGCCTCTCCTACAATTACTCCCCTTATTGCATATCTTGCAGTTAGTTATTCCTTTTACTGCATCTTCTACAATTACTCCTTGTACTGCCTCTTGTACAATTACTCCTCTTATTGGATATTTTGCAGTTAGTTACTCCTTTTACTGCATATCCTACAATTACTCCTTCTACTGCCTCTCCTACAATTATTCCTCTTATTGGATATCTTGCAGTTACTTCTTTTACTGCATCTCCTAAAATTACTTATTTTACTGCCTTTCCTACAATCACTCCTTTTATTGCCACTCTTACAGTTACTACTTTTGCTGCATATCTTGCAGTTACTCCTTTTATTTCATCTCTTGCAGCAACTTGTTTTACTGTATTTCTTATAATTAATCTTCTTAGTACATATCTTGCAGTTACTACTTTCACTGCCTTTTCTCTGATTACTCCTCTGACTACCTCTCCTGCAATTATTACTTTTGCTGCATCTCCTGCAATTACTAATTTTCCTGCTTCTTTTATAATAACTTTTTCACTGCCTCTCCTACAATTACTGATACTCCAACAATTACTGCCTCTACTATAATTACTCCTTTTACTTAATCTCCAACTTATTTTACTGCATACCTTATATTACTCCATGTACTTTACCTCTTACAGTTACTTGCTTTACTGCATTTCCTACAATTAATCTTTTTACCACAAATATTGCAGTAACTGTTATCATTGTATCTCATGCAGATATTATTTTTACTGCCTCTCCTCTGTTTACTACTTTTACTGCCTCTCCTACAATTACTCATTTTACTGTCTCTCCTACAATTACTCATTTTACTGCCACTCCTACAATTACTAATTTTACTGCCTCTCCTACAATTACTAATTTTACTGCCTCTCCTACAATTACTAATTTTACTACCTCTTCTACAATTATGAATTTTACTGCATATCCTATAATTACTTCATTTACTGCTTCTCTTGCAGTTACTCATTTTACTAATCTCTCTCTAAGAATTACTTTTTTACCACCACTTTTACAATTACTACATTTACTACATCTCTTGCAGTTACTTGTTTTATTGCATTTCCTACAATTAATCTTTTTACTACAAATATTGCAGTTACTGTCATCATTGCATCTCATGCAGATATTATTTTTACTGCCTCTCCTCTGTTTGCTACTTTTACTGCCTCTCCTATAATTACTAATTTTACTGTCTTTCCTACAATTACTCATTTTACTGCCTCTCCTACAATTACTAATTTTACTGTCTTTCCTACAATTACTCATTTTACTGCCTCTTCGACAATTACTAATTTTACTGCCTCTCCTACAATTACTCATTTTACTGTTTTTGCTACAATTATTCATTTTACTGCCTCTCCTACAATTACTAATTTTACTGTCTTTCCTACAATTACTCATTTTACTGCCTCGCCTACAATTACTAATTTTACTGCCTCTCCTACAATTACTCATTTTACTGCCTCTCCTACAATTACTCATTTTACTGTCTTTCCTACAATTACTCATTTTACTGCCTCTTCTACAATTACTAATTTTACTGCCTCTCCTACAATTACTAATTTTACTGTCTTTCCTACAATTACTCATTTTACTGCCTCTCCTACAATTACTAATTTTACTGTCTTTCCTACAATTACTCATTTTACTGCCTCTCCTACAATTACTAATATTACTGTCTTTTCTACAATTACTAATTTTACTGCCTCTCCTACAATTACTAATTTTACTGTCTTTCCTACAATTACTCATTTTACTGCCTCCCCTACTATTACTAATTTTACTGCCCCTCCTACAATTACTCATTTTACTGTTTTTGCTACAATTATTCATTTTACTGCCTCTCCTACAATTACTAATTTTACTGTCTTTCCTACAATTACTCATTTTACTGCCTCTTCAACAATTACTAATTTTACTGCCTCTCAAACAATTACTAATTTTACTGTTTTTCCTACAATTACTCATTTTACTGCCTCTTCTACAATTACTCATTTTACTGCCTCTCCTACAATTACTCATTTTACCATCTTTCCTACAATTACTAATTTTACTGCGTCTTCTACATTTACTAATTTTACTGCCTCTCCTACAATTACTAATTTTACTGTCTTTCCTACAATTACTCATTTTACTGCCTCTCCAACAATTACTAATTTTACTGTCTTTCCTACAATTACTCATTTTACTGCCTCTCCTACAATTACTCATTTTACTGCCTCTCCTACAATTACTAATTTTACTGTTTTTCCTACAATTACTCATTTTACTGCCTCTTCTACAATTACTCATTTTACTGCCTCTCCTACAATTACTCATTTTACTGTCTTTCCTACAATTACTCATTTTACTGCCTCTCCTACAATTACTCATTTTACTGTCTTTCCTACAATTACTAATTTTACTGCCTCTTCTACAATTACTAATTTTACTGCCTCTCCTACAATTACTAATTTTACTGTCTTTCCTACAATTACTCATTTTACTGCCTCTCCTACAATTACTAATTTTACTGTCTTTCATACAATTACTCATTTTACTGCCTCTCCTACAATTACTAATTTTACTGTCTTTCCTACAATTACTCATTTTACTGCCTCTTCTACAATTACTAATTTTACTGTCTTTCCTACAATTACTCATTTTACTGCCTCTCCTACAATTACTAATTTTACTGTCTTTCCTACAATGACTCATTTTACTGCATCTTCTACAATTACTCATTTTACTGCCTCTCCTACAATTACTCATTTTACTGCCTCTTCTACAATTACTCATTTTACTGCCTCTCCTACAGTTACTCAATTTACTGTCTCTCCTATAGTTACTCATTTTACTGCCTCTTCTACAATTATGAATTTTACTGCCTCTCCTACAATTACTCATTGTACTGCCTCTTCACTCATTGTACTGCCTGTAGTACAATTACTCATATTACTGCATCTCCTATAATTACTTCATTTACTTCTTCTCTTGCAGTTACTCATTTTACTAATCTCTCTCTAAGAAATACTTTTTTACCACCACTTTTACAATTACTACATTTACATCTCTTGCAGTTACTTGTTTTACTGCATTTCCTACAATTAATCATTTTACTGCAAATATTGCAGTTACTGTTATCATTGCATCTCATGCAGATATTATTTTTACTGCCTCTCCTCTGTTTGCTACTTTTACTGCCTCTCCTATAATTACTAATTTTACTGTCTTTCCTACAATTACTCATTTTACTGCCTCTCCTACAATTACTAATTTTACTGTCTTTCCTACAATTACTCATTTTACTGCCTCTCCTACAATTACTAATTTTACTGTCTTTCCTTCAATGACTCTTGCTGTATCTCTTGTAGTTACTTTTTCTTAAATTCCTTTGTGAATATTGGGGGTCATTCAGACCCACTCGCGAGCGGCAGTACGCTCGCAAGTGGGTCGATGTTCCCCACTGCGCATGCGCACGATGGAGGGAGCTCCGTCGTGCGCATGCGCGAGACCCGGCGAGCGAAGGACTTTCCTTCGCTCGGAGTCTCGCATCAAAGGGGGCATGCTGTCGATGTTGATTGACAGCACGCCCCCTTTGGTGGGCGTGCCGGGGGCGTGCCTGCCAGACAGAGGCGTTCCTACGGGAACGCCTACCGTCTGAAGCCGGCCCCACTGACATCACTAGTGATGTCAGTGGGAGTGATTTTGGCTCTGATAGAGCCAAAATCACTCCAGGGCTTGCAGTTGTGAAACCCGACCACAGGGTTTCACTCGCAAGTCCGATGGTCGCGATGGTCAAGACCATCGCGACCATCTTGTTGGACGCTCGTATATGCTGTGGGTGGTGACCCACAGCTATACGAGCGTCCAGGAGGACGCTCCATTTTAATGGAGGTGGGCCCTGATTCAGAGTGAGCGCTCTGGTCAGAGCGTCCGGCTCTGAATCAGGGCCATATTCCGCATTTACACGTTTCTATTTATTTTTGTGCTATCCTTCCTTTGATCCTTTTTCAAGATATTATTAATATTATTATTTATTACCAGTTATTTATATAGCGCACACATATTCTACAGCACTTTACAGAGAATATTGGTTCATTCACATCATTCCCTGCCCCAGTGGAGCTTGCAATCTAAGTTCCCTACCACACTTACACACACTTACACACACTAGGGTTAATTTTTTTTGTTGGGAACCAATTAACCTACCAGTATATTTTTTGAGTGTGGGAGGAAACCGGAGTACCCGGAGGAAACCCACGCAAGCACAGGGAAAATATACAAACTCTGCACAGTTAAGGTAATAGTGGGAATATATATATATATATATATATATATATATATACACACATATATACACATATATAGTGTATACTGTATGTATAGTATATCATATTTATTATTATTTCCATTTGTTTTGACTCTTACTCTAGTTTTAAAACATATTTTAGTTTATTTTGTATGTTGATCTTGATACACTTGACACCGCATTGTGTAAACATTTGAATGCACTTCTTAGCACTAATCATAGGTGCCCATATTTTTGTCAGGATTCTGCCTGGGATCGGCTGTTACTTACCACAGTGCCGGATTCCCCTCACTAGCGAGAGCAGGGAGACATCAGGTGCCTTTGGTAGGTGACTTGCTGAGTATTCTCCCCAAGGCCCAGGTGACTCCCATGCAATTCTCCATATCGGAGTTCCTGTGGCAGTGGTCATGGACACAGCCATCTTGGCTGAATCACCTGATAGATCCTTATCCAGTGGTAGCTGTGTCAGTGACTCATTTTACTGCCTCTCCTACAATTACTAATTTTACTGTCTTTCCTACAATTACTCATTTTACTGCCTCTCCTACAATTACTAATTTTACTGTCTTTCCTACAATGACTCATTTTACTGCATCTTCTACAATTACTCATTTTACTGCCTCTCCTACAATTACTCATTTTACTGCCTCTTCTACAATTACTCATTTTACTGCCTCTCCTACAGTTACTTAATTTACTGTCTCTCCTATAGTTACTCATTTTACTGCCTCTTCTACAATTATGAATTTTACTGCCTCTCCTACAATTACTCATTGTACTGCCTCTTCACTCATTGTACTCCCTGTAGTACAATTACTCATATTACTGCATCTCCTATAATTACTTCATTTACTGCTTCTCTTGCAATTACTCATTTTACTAATCTCTCTCTAAGAAATACTTTTTTACCACCACTTTTACAATTACTACATTTACATCTCTTGCAGTTACTTGTTTTACTGCATTTCCTACAATTAATCATTTTACTGCAAATATTGCAGTTACTGTTATCATAGCATCTCATGCAGATATTATTTTTACTGCCTCTCCTCTGTTTACTTCTTTTACTGCCTCTTCTACAATTACTCATTTTATTGCCTCTCCTAAAATTACTCATTTTACTGCCTCTTCTACAATTACTAATTGTACTGCCTCTCCTACAATTACTCATTTTACTGCCTCTTCTACAATTACTCATTTTACTGCATCTCCTATAATTACTTCATTTACTGCTTCTCTTGCAGTTACTAATTTTACTAATCTCTCTCTAAGAATTACTTTTTTACCACCAGTATTACAATTACTACATTTACATCTCTTGCAGTTACTTGTTTTACTGCATTTCCTACAATTAATCATTTTAGTACAAATATAAAAACAATTATTTATTTTACAGAAATTCCTACAATTACTAATTTTACTGCCTCTCCTACAAATACAAATTTTTCTGCCTCTCCTACAGTTACTCAATTTACTGCCTCTCCTACAGTTACCCCTCTTGCTGTATCTCTTGTAGTTACTTTTTCTTAAATTCCTTTGCGAATATTGGGGGTCATTCAGACCCACTCGCGAGCGGCAGTACGCTCGCAAGTGGGTCGATGTTCCCCACTGCGCATGCGCACGACGGAGGGAGCTCCGTCGTGCGCATGCGCGAGACCCGGCGAGTGAAGGACTTTCCTTCGCTCGGAGTCTCGCATCAAAGGGGGCATGCTGTCGATGTTGATTGACAGCACGCCCCCTTTGGTGGGCGTGCCGGGGGCATGCCTGCCAGACAGAGGCGTTCCTACGGGAACGCCTACCGTCTGAAGCCGGCCCCACTGACATCACTAGTGATGTCAGTGGGAGTGATTTTGGCTCTGATAGAGCCAAAATCACTCCAGGGCTTGCAGTTGTGAAACCCAACCACAGGGTTTCACTCGCAAGTCCGATGGTCGCGATGGTCAAGACCATCGCGACCATCTTGTTGGACGCTCGTATATGCTGTGGGTGGTGACCCACAGCTATACGAGCGTCCAGGAGGACGCTCCATTTTAATGGAGGTGGGCCCTGATTCAGAGCGAGCGCTCTGGTCAGAGCGTCCGGCTCTGAATCAGGGCCATATTCTGCATTTACACATTTCTATTTATTTTTGTGTTATCCTTCCTTTGATCCTTTTTCAAGATATTATTATTATTATTATTTATTACCAGTTATTTATATAGCGCACACATATTCTGCAGCACTTTACAGAGAATATTGGTTCATTCACATCATTCCCTGCCCCAGTGGAGCTTGCAATCTAAGTTCCCTACCACACTTACACACACTTACACACACTAGGGTTAATTTTTTTTGTTGGGAACCAATTAACCTACCAGTATATTTTTTGAGTGTGGGAGGAAACCGGAGTACCCGGAGGAAACCCATGCAAGCACAGGGAGAATACACAAACTCTGCACAGTTAAGGTCATAGTGGGAATATATATATATATATATATATATACACACATATATACACATATATAGTGTATACTTTATGTATAGTATATCATATTTATTATTATTTCCATTTGTTTTGACTCTTATTCTATTTTTAAAACATATTTTAGTTTATTTTGTATGTTGATCTTGATACACTTGACACCGCATTGTGTAAACATTTGAATGCACTTCTTAGCACTAATCATAGGTGCCCATATTTTTGTCAGGATTCTGCCTGGGATCGGCTGTTACTTACCACAGTGCCGGATTCCCCTCACTAGCGAGAGCAGGGAGACATCAGGTGCCTTTGGTAGGTGACTTGCTGAGTATTCTCCCCAAGGCCCAGGTGACTCCCATGCAATTCTCCATATCGGAGTTCCTGCGGCAGTGGTCATGGACACATCCATCTTGACTGAATCACCTGATAGTTCCTTATCCAGTGGTAGCTGTGTCAGTTCTCAGCTGACTTGCTCATCCAATGGACAGCTACCTGGGGGTATAAACAGGACTCCAGGTGAACAGGAAATTGCCTGATCAACTTTGTTATTCCCAGATGGTTGCTGTTTGCTTTATTCCAGGCTTCACATGCAATCTTCCAGAGACTCTTCCCAGTGGTATTTCCAGTGTATACTCTGTACATCTCCTATGTACTGAGTCCTAGTGACTATTTACAAAGTGCCATATCCTTGTGCAGCAGTGTGATAGAACACCTATGCCTGTTTGCTATTTACAAGTGCCATTTCCTTGTACAGCCGTGCTACAGAACACCTTTGCCTGTGTGTGCTATTTCAAGTGCCTTTGCCTGTGTATTATTTAGAAGTGTCATATCCTTGTGCAGCAGTGTGATAGAACACCTTTGCCTGTTTGCTATTTACAAGTGCCATATCCTTGAACAGCAGTGCACCAGAATACCTTTGCCTGTGTACTTGGTACGCACAGTAGTGTACAAGTACGGATCCTCCTTCTCCTCAAGTCAGCAGCATATCATCATTCTCCAGTGCTAGCTACAAAACATACTCCTCAGTGATTTCCTTTCTCTGGTCTCCCACAGCACCTCTTCAGGGTACATTTGTATTGTGCTTATTCTGTACTAGTGGTACAGAGATTATGGACCTTATTCAGAGGCGGCCATACGGTCTACGCCCGCACGGCCACCTCAATGTTTTGCGAGGGAGCCGGCTCCCTCGTGCGCATGCGTGAGAACCGCTATGACCGACAGCGCCGGTCGTAGCGGGTCTCTTTCCAAAGGGGGCGAGCTGTCGATGTTGATTGACAGCTCGCCCCGTTTGGAAGGCGGGCCGGGGGGGTGGCAGCCCAAACGGAGGCGTTCCCATGGGAACGCCTGCCATTTGTGGGAGGCCCCACTGACATCACTAGTGGTGTCAGTGGAGAGCTTCCGGCTTTGACAGAGCCAGAAGCTCTGCGGGGCTTACGACAAGTGAGACCCTACCCTAGGGTCTCGTCGTAAGCCCTGATGGTCGCGATGGTCTCTGACCATCGCGACCATCACCCGAGCGGTCGTTAGAGCTGTGGGTGTTAACCCACAGCCTAACGACTGCAACAGAGGAGGGCGGTCAGGATGCAAGTGGCCGCCCAGTTTCTGAGCGACCGCTTGCATCCTCCGACCGCCTCTGAATGAGGCCCTATATCTCCAGGGGGCCTAAGCAGTGTGTCTTTCTCCATTCCCACTCTCATTGGATCCCAGACCTGGGCACAGCGACCTGCTTGCCAGGTGCAGCTAAAACCCATATCCCGCTTTGAGGGGGCTCTGGTGAAAACCTCCTGGCAGGTTAGACTTAGCATTCAAGGTCAGGTCTCGTCAACATCCCATGCATGTGGATGGGGAGACTGAACATCACCACCACTTCCAGCCCCTCAGTAGGGGACTCCATGACGCTCAGCGTGACACTTTTAATTGTACAAATTATGAAGTTATTTAACATTTAGTAAGAGTAACATCAGGTTCATGTTTGGGGCAGCACAGATGGTGTAGCGGTTAGCACGACTGTCCCGCAGAGGTCATGAGTTCAATTCCCTGTCATGACCCATCTGTGTGGAGTTTGTATGTTATCATCATGTTTGAATGGCTTTCCTACCTCACTCCATAAACATACCTGTAGGTTAAATGGCTTCTTCTTCTTCTTCAAAAAAGAATCCTAATGTGTGAGTGCTTGTTTGTGTGTGTGTGTGTGTGTACATGGGGATCAACTGTTGATGTCGACATTGTTCAAATGTCAACAGGCAACATGTCAACATCTTCACAAAGTCGATATTATCGTTGTGCTGCAGGACGGAAGGGTTAGGACTAGGCTGCAGGAGCGGGGGAGGCTAGGGTTAGGCACTACGGGGACGCTAAGTGCTAGGCTGCGGGGGGGATAGAGTTAGGCACTAGGGGGAGGGTTTTAAAAATAGGGATTCATTTTAGGGATAGGGGGAGAATATTTACCAGAATGCCACTCTGCATGTCGACACTGCATGCTGCATGTTGGCAGTTTGTCCATATTGATATTATGAATGTTGACCTTGTAGACCGCACCCAGTACATGTGGTATGGAATATAGATTATCAGCTCTACTTGGGCAATGGCCGTTGTGAATGACTCAATATGTCCTGTAAGAGTGCTGCTGAATATGTGTGTGCTCTATAAATAACTGTCAAAAAATAATAAATAAAATTGAACCTATTGTTTCTAATGGCACCTTACTCCCTCATATTTTTACTATCATTCAGGTATATTGTTTGTATTAATTGGATTTACTGCAGCATTTCCTCCCAACACTATTAAGAATATAAGTAACAAATGTGTGTCAAACACATTTGCTTTTTGTCTCTCAGTTCCACTCATGCCTTTCTATAAGCAGCTTTGTATACTGTGTATTAATAATGAGACTAGTTAACAAAATAGCTGAAAAGCTATTTGTGAAAAGAGCAAGCCATTACCAGTTCTTAGTCTGGTGAAGATTCTAATTGACTCTGATCAATGCATTTGCAAAGTTCTAATTAACTGTACATAGTGGTAATCTGGTAATGTGCTCCAGAATTCAAGTATAATGTATTTATTAAAGCTGGTGTAGCACAAGCTGGCCACTGATAGTATATGACAGACCCTCTTTGAACCATGCTGGTATACTTGGATAATGGTATATGTTTACCACTGTTGTGTATACCTTGTCTGGCATTGTTGGGTACAAAGAATGGGACATTGTGGGTACATAGGCCCTGATTCAGAGCCGGACGCTCTGACCAGAGCGCTCGCTCTGAATCAGGGCCCACCTCCATAATTATGGAGCGTCCTCCTGGGCGCTCGTATAGCTGTGGGTCACCACCCACAGCATATACGAGCGTGCAGGTTGATGGTCACGATGGTCTTGACCATCGCGACCATCGCCACTGCGAGCCGAAGCCTGCGGTTGAGTTTCTCAACCGCAAGGCCCGGAGTGATTTTGGCTCTATCAGAGCCAAAATCACTCCCATTGACATCACTAGTGATGTCAGTGGGGCTGGCTTCTGACGGTAGGCGTTCCCTTGGGAACGCCCCCGTCTGGGAGGCACGCCCCCGGCACGCCCACCAATGGGGGCGTGCTGTCAATCAACATCGACAGCACGCCCCCTTTGATCAGACACAACGAGCGAAGGAAAGTCCTTCGCTCGTCGCGCCTCGCGCATGCGCACGACGGAGCTCCCTCCGTCGTGTGCATGCGCGGTGCACACCATCGACCCACTTGCGAGCGGACAGCCGCTTGCGAGTGGGTCTAAATCAGGCCCATAGTCCTTGGTCTAATTGTATGTGTTGGATATTGAGTGTCTATTATGTGCAGAGATGGTAAGATGTGATGAGTTCAGCTGATAAAATGTGTTAGAAACTAGTATAAATATATGGATACTGCTGGTATATTGTGCTTTGGTATGTTACTGGTTATTTGGTTTCTATAATACATAAAACATTAATTCAGCAACAGAAACTTGCAAAAAATATATAGTTGTGTTTGTACTGAATATTCTTTTGGCCAAGCTCTTTATAATATTGCTGTCTGCGGAGAACCATTGCTAAACTAAACATTGATTTTGGCATGAGTCAGTGCGCTCTGTAGTGTAGCCTGACACCAACAGGATGTGAAATAAAATGAAAAGGTTTGTTAAACATAGAATACGTTGTAAGGTAATAAAATAATGGCATTATGCCATATTTAAACTGTTAGAACGCATATGGCCTATTCCTCATGCATTATGTGCTACCAGTATAATATATTGCAGGACTGTAACTATGGGTATGTGACCTGTGCCATTGCACAGAGCACAGGGTCCTGGGCGTGGCACCATGGTTGCCCCATGGCACCTGCTTGTGGTTTGCAGGGTGCTTGGAATGGCACCCTGCAGCCAGTAACGCTATTGCAGAGCCTACCTGGACAAGGGACACTCCGAGCAGGCACCCTGCAGAGCTGCAAGGAGTGTCCTTAGGATGTTCCAGGCAGTGCTCTACTTCCCAGTGCCTGGCAGCCTTGGACCCTAGGCTTCACATGATTACGTCACAGGTTTAAGGGGCAGGCCCAACA
The DNA here is from genome assembly GCA_031769625.1 of Taudactylus pleione. Taxonomy (NCBI): domain Eukaryota; kingdom Metazoa; phylum Chordata; class Amphibia; order Anura; family Myobatrachidae; genus Taudactylus; species Taudactylus pleione. The sequence goes on from JAUIMM010000108.1 coordinate 5,011,374, forward strand.
CAGGGCACACTGCCATCCTGTAATGGAGTTGATATATTATATTCAAGTGCACATGACCAACCTGTTAACAATGCATCTAAAGCATGTGTTACTTTTCAAGCTTTTGTCATACCCATTTTCCAAATACATAAAGTCCTCAATATACATTTGGCTCTACATAGAATAGCTACTGATAGTTAAGTGATATACTGTATGTGTAAAAATAATATACCTAGGAGCTTATAAGCACTTAACATATTGAGTTAAAGTTGAAATCATGAAGGATAATGTTTTAACCTATCTACACCAGACTTCCTGTCTATAAGCCTCTTACAAATCTGTGAAATATCCCAAGTTCTGTAAAAATATAAGATGATTGTTAAAATTGTCAGTAGTTCCTACTTATAAGACAATTTTTAGTTTGGCACTAGTGGCCCTTTAAATGACAATATTAAACATATTCCCTTTACTAGATCCAATGAGGCCCCTCTGCCAGTATCCCTCCTCTGTCCTGCTGGGGTCTATGACCATATCAGCCACCAGAACCTCTGAGGTTTCCAAGTGCAGAGCCCTAAGTTAATGGTGCCTCCTTCTCTTATCATGGCAGCGCTTCAGACCTCCAATGTACACTATTGACCCAAAAAGATATATTTATTGGTGCTGGCACTTTGAAGTGGTGCAATAATGGAGCCTGAGGTATTGTGACATAGGGTTGTACTTGCGCCCTGTGCAAATCAAGTCTTCTTTTCTTCGGGTCCAGGTATCATCATTACCTCCAACAATGCAAAGATTGGGGGCTAATGGGAGGGACCCAATAATTGTGGTAAGAGGAATGAAGGGAGGGGGAGATTAGATACTTCTGAAAATGTTCACAATAAAATTTTACCAACTAACTTTTCAACTAAGCAATTCCCAGGCATCATAAAACAGACAATGTTTTCATCGGTGCTGCATAATATGATGGTATATATACTGTAAGTAACCTTTCAGTTTAATAATGACCTTACAAACAAATAAAGACACTAATGCAACTATATGACGTAAGTGCTTTAATTTTAAAAAGAAACAAAATATGACATGTCGCACAAAAAGAATATATAAGTGATGTTGCAATATATTAATTTGTAGTGTATTTTCTCACTGTAAATGACAGCTGCCTCTTATTTATCGTTGCACTCTTTTTGACTTTAAGGACCGACGAGCGCGGACAGGTGTCTTTTCCTCAGATGATGTCCCTGATCCACAGTCAGTGTTTACACAGTCACATTTCTCCACATCGATATATTCATAGTCAACTTCATGTCCGTCAGAACACTGCAGCATAACGTGTTTCTGCCTGGTCTTTACTTCCTGGCAGCAGGTACATTTATGTGACATTGACATGGCAGCTGCTGAGTAGCTGAAATTATGAATCAAAATGATTACTGTGTCAGTTTTGTATTCTTGTGCTATCAAATACTTTTTTATGATAAATGCAGAACTTTTGTATAAGAGTAACATTAAGCTAAAATGTATCTCAACTGGGCTGTGCACCATCGGGCCTTGAACTGTCCAAGTGAAATCCTGATAGCGGAAGGCCGGGTGGATCAGAATGCCGGAAGCGGTGGGTAAGTAGGCTAACCTACCCCTCCCCCCCAACCCTCCCTTGGTGGTACCTAACCCTAACCTCCCTAGGGGGTGCCTAAGCCTAACCCCCCTGCAGTGGTGCCTAAACCTAACCCCCCCTCCCCGCACCCCAAAACCTAACCCTCCTGGGGGGTGCCTAACCCTAACCTCCCCCAGTGGTATCTAACCCTAACCCCCCTTCCCCTAGCCTAACCCTCCTCTCCCCCCCAGTGGTGCCTAAACCTAACCCCCCTTTCCCCAGGACTTTGCCGTTACTTACCCATCCGGACGATCGGGAATCTACTGCTTCGTGATGCCAGCGTCGTTATCCCGTTTACTGTCGGGATATCGTCATCGGTATATTGCCAGGCGGCGGGATGCGGGCGACGGGATATCAACGCCCGGTATTCTGTCAGAGCCCAGTGCTGGTTGTATTAAGTACAGTGGAACCCTACGTATTTTTTTCCCTGTACTTAAACAACCAGGACTGGCTTTGCAAAGTCCGGAGCTGGTTCTGTTTTGGGGGGGTAACTCACATCATTTTTTTTCTACATTTAACTCTTTATTTGCTTTTTACAGTCAGATACATGCAGGCATCTCACTGAAGTCTGCATGTATCTATGTCAATCCGACTTGCTCATGCTCAAATCGAAAGCATGAAGCAGGTCTATCCATTTGGGGATTTGACGTTCGATTTGAAGTTCGATTTTGTGTTTGATTTCAAATCGAATGATCGTAAATAATGGATTTGTGTGTAGGTCTATGTAAAAGTACCGATGTTTTTTCGATGTTCGATTTGAGATCGATTTGAATAAAATTCGATTTGAAATTCAATTTTACATTCGGTTTGGCCTTTAGTAAATACCCAAATGCAAAATCGAATACAAATCGAATACAAATCGAATGCCAAATCACTCAAAATGCAAAACCGAACCTTAGTAAATTTACCCCTTGGTGTTTACTTAAAGACATTCTCACCCATTCTTCATGTCCAAGTCTTTTTGGAATTCATACATTGAAAGTCATACATTCCGCTAAGAAACACAATTATACATATGTGCCATATGTGTTCTATTCCAAGGCGCTACTTCTAACCTAAAGCATAGACCTCCCTTTAGAGGCACTAACAAAATGCTAGGAAATGTACCAAATATTCTTTGTAACTAGAGATGTGTGCGGACCACTGTGTTTTGGTTTTGGCAAAACCACCCTCAAACATTATGATTTTGGTTTGGGCAAAACCACCCTCAAGTGTTCTTTTCTTTTGTTTTAGTTATGGATTTCTTTAAAATTGATAAAAACAGCTAAAATCATGTAATTTGAACCTGTTTACATGCAATCTAAAATCCAACATCTGTTTTTTAAATCCAAGTTCCGAAGTTACAGCACGCCCAAGCCGGTACTCAGTTCTTCTCGAAACCCTAAAATTGATCCAAGCCAGGACTTGTATTGACTTGGAACCCCAAAATTTGTATGTGTTCGGGTTTCAGCAAAACCAAACTGCACATTTCAATTTGTAATTATAACAAAAACATATCTTAGTTCTTTCTGTAATAAACTATAATAATGTTTGCTTGTTTATTTATTTCATTCTTACATTGAAAATGTTCCACAGGATCCTTCACATCGAGACATCTTCACCATTTCTTTAGTTCTGCATTTATTATGGGACAGATAATCATAGTATTGCTGCAACTGACAGGAGGTCGTCTTTTCAATACCTGTGGGATTAATAAGATGACATTAGGTTTTCTAGACACAGTTTATGTCCCCATTATGGTCCAAGCCAACAATTAGGATTGGATATGCCCCTAACTGTCAAATATTGCTTCCTAAAATTAATGTAGTGTACTCTACAGAATGTATCTTTTGCTTCTAGGGATTAGTATATGGAATATCTGTCATTCTATGAAAGTACAGACAACTGTTTTAGTATTCATAATCATATACATACAGAAAAAATAGAGTTAGGACATTATCTTAAATATGTAAATAATATAGCATTGGACATTTTGAGGAGCATGAAAAGTACTTACATATTTTGCAGCAGCCATTAGGTAAAAGTTGAATGGTTCCCTAAACATAAAGAAATTGTTTATATATTTTACTCAGAGATATTCTGTAAAAGTGAAATATTACAGACTCGGAAAGATATGACCATGGCTAACCCCTTCAATCATAACCTGGGGTAATGTGCACTCTAATTATCAGGACAGTCTCTGCTTTTCATGCTTCTTTGGTAATGCTGGGAATAACTATGATTTTTAAATCTAAATTTTATATATATATCTTATTTTCCAAAATGGATATACTTTCATTAGTCAATTTATTGGATTAATTATGTTTTGTCTGTTTTTCCCATAGGGTGGGGGAAATAGTCATATTCTTCAAAATGTATTCCCATATTTACAGATACAAAATTTGGGGCAACCCCAGAAATTTCCCCAAATTTTATTGTCAAGTTCCCTTGAGAATTGCAATTCCAGATATATGGACTTTTCTCAAGGTTTAGGTAGTTATAGGATTAGACAACAACACTGTGACTTTTTGCACATTTGCCTTGCCAAATGTGTCACCAGAGCCTCTACTAGGCTTCCCATATTTTCATCATTAAAATTCCAATGCAAATTGGACATACTGTACAGTTATAGGAATAGTAATTACTATTAAATAAGTCTTTACAGCTCTTTTAGTACTGGTTTGCATGGAAAGTCTGGTTCAGGTCTCCCATGCATTTAACCAGGCCTTTCATCCCTACACATAAATCCCTGTGATGTTGCATGATGATGTGATAGGTACTTCCTTTAACTTCCCAAATATATATACAGTAGTTACAGATGGCACTTGCTTCGAATTCTGCATTTAGTTAGTGGTCATGGAGCCAGGAACCATTCCGTGGTTCTTTGTTCCACTACTAGACCCTACAATTGTCAGTGATCACCCAAGCTTTTAGGCAGTCACAGTACTATACCTTGCTTACACCACCCATCACTTAGGGTAAATTCCTGAGCCATGCTATTGATTTCCTATGCAGTACAATAAAATATATTTTACCACTTTCTGTAGCCTATCTAATAGCCAATTACAGATTTTTGCTCCTGTTCTGCAGCTGTGAATACAGGTGAGATCATAACTGCTCATATCTATGGTGGCTGTATGGGACTAGCTGTTTTGGTGTGCACCTGGCAGTTGTTATGTAATATAGAGGGCAGATAGTCAAGAAAAACATCCCTTAGGGACTAATTAAGTTAATTATCTAAACCGTTGACATTTCAGGATAAATTAAAAAGTTGCCTTTGTAGAAAATTGTTTTGCATGCTAAAGGAGGAAAACATAAGGAATGACATACTTAGGCCGGCCACATATGGAGCAAATACTGTATGTTTTCCAACTTGGTTATTTTTGACATTACTCAGAACCACTAAGCAGACTGAAGAAAGTCTAATCTACTAATGATCACAGTCTCTATTTGAGTGTCATCTATTGAATTATCTTTTAATTTGATCCATGCTGTGGCCAGATGTCCATTCGCACCACTCACAGGTTCACAGTCATCTTCGTTAAAGTAAGGGCAGGAGATTTGTGAGACGGACGTGATGAACTGATTCCTGATCATAGTGCAGCTGTACACGGTACAGTTATCATTTTCAGCCTTAATCATTTCTCCAGGCTGCAAAAAATAGGATTAGAGACAAAGATTAAATTAAATGGAGGGTGGATTTTGTGTCTTCTCTTTAGTAAGTTGTGACACTGATTTCAAATGTTATGATACCTAAATTGAGAACAGTTTATCTCCAGAGACTCTCTCCTGCATCATCTTCTGTGTCTAACATGTTTATTAAAGATATACTTATAAAGTTGCAAAACATAATAAAAAAAATATGTTCTCTTTATGTGTCAGGCTAGTGTGTTTAACTCACTTCGCTTTGGAAACACCCCCATAAGAAAAATCTGCCCCCACCTTCGTGGGTCATTGAATACTCGTAAAAATGCACATGACGGAAATAGTATCATTGTCTCATCAAAGTCCTCTCTACTTGTAGTTTGGAACCACCCATTTTAGTAATTTAACCATTTCTATTTTCTCCTAAAATACTGATTGGTGTATATCATATCATCAATATATCTTGACAGTAAGGAGACAACAAAAATCCGATTCTTCCTACATTCTAAAGAACTCCATTTTAATTTAATGTGCAGTGTTAATATTTGTGTAAAATAAATCCTTATTTTTAATCACTATCAATATTACTTATTGATACTTTCTTCTTAGTAGTATAATAATGTGGAAAAAGAGAAAAACGATTCTGCACAGAACTATTAAGAGTTAATTAATAATAAACCAACCATTCAGCCATCACAGATAATTATCTGTATCAATAGTTGTTGGTGGTGCTCCCAAAGCCAAAGATATGTATTAAACAACAAAAGAGAAGAAAGTATGGCTATTGTCTGGGGCACTCTTTATAATTAATGATAATTAAATTAAGACATAACTTTTATTTTCAACAGTAAAATATTAATCATGTACCATATTTTTATATTTAAAAAATTCAGATGGTATAAATCCATTTTAGATAGATAGACTTCGCGAGTCATAACGAAGTCTGAAGGCGAATTGACAATTCATTACACACTCAGAAATCGGGTATGTTATACAATTAATATCAAATTTGATATTGCTTTGTCCTAATGCAAAATCACTCCCAAAAGTGTATTTTAAACTACAGCACCTGGTATTCCCTGGGGGTCACCCTACCAGGTACTAACCAGGCCAAATACAGTTTAGCTTCCAAGATCAGACGAGTTTGGGCAATCACGTATTGTATGGCTGTAGTAATATTTAGGGAAAATTGCATAATTATTGGATCAAAGCAATATATGTAGGACTAATGTTGTTAATAGTCCATTTTATAGTGAATTGCAGCTTACAAAAAAAGGAATGCACAGGCAAGCCTTAATTGTACCACATAAATCAATCAGAGGAAATTGCCAGACTTAATCTGCAGATAATATCATGTGCTTCTAAATCCACATCATTCAAGTAAATCATGAACATTTATGCATATATTGAAGCTGTATGCAAGACAGATAAAGTTGGTCCGGCAAAGTATCTTGTAATAAACCCTATATCGATAACATCATCAATCACAATCGGGACGGTATTGTATATGCAAAACAGATGAAAGCATACATTTGTCACAACCTGATGTTTCTAATTGGTATAATGAAAATGACACAACCAATGTCTACTCAGACCATTAATGGATATAAAAAGGTTCAAAATCAATGTCTCTGTAGGAATTATTGTGTGCTTAATAATAGAGGTCCATGCGAATTGATAATTGGATAGAAAAGAAACCCATTAGTGAGAATTCATAGCATATATGCATCAAATTCTGGACCAAAAAATTCTATAGTATAGTATAATAATGTGACAAGTTAATATAGTTCACATACATTTATACAGTGTGTTTTCTGCTCTAGTTACTTTTCCATTCTTAGTATATGGAAAATAATTTACATAGTCCACAATACACATAGTGGTATATTTACTAAAGTGCAGATTTTTAGAAGTGGAGTTGTTGCACATAGCAACAAATCAAATTCTACTTAGCAATTATTTAGCACTTTCTAGAAGATAACAGTTAGCATCTAATTGGTTGCTATGGACAACATCACCACTTCTAAAAAGGAATTATAATCACCACTATAACACTACATCCTGCCCTAAAGCCAATCTCTCCATAAACTAGTCTGACACACATTTAATACATTAAACTGTCTAAATCTATAATAAGGGATTAGGCAAACACCTAACTTGAAATCTGAGGATATTTTATTTGACCAGTGTTCAGTACAATCACAATACTCTGATATAGCTTTTAATATAACTATGTCCTGGTATGGGAGTGCTTTATGTTACATCCATACTACCTTTTTTGAAACAAGCATTTAGGCTACATGGGACATACATTCATGAGATGATGTGATCCATCCTGATTTAGGACACAGTGAGTCTGTTCACAAATTCCACAGCAGTCCCGTGAGCTCTCCTTCAGTTCGAAGCCCTGTGATAAATACATTTACTAAAGTTAAATCACATACAACATAACCGTTACATATCAGTGCAGCATTTTCACCCTCCAGAAGAATCACAAATGAAACCGGGGTGGACAGGGAAGGCATATAACCATCTGATGAGATAAGGCAAGACTGTACTTACCGGTGGGCACTGTACGTTGCAGGGTACATGTGTGCATTGTATCTCTAACCCTGTAGCCATGTTTGCATTTTCTGCACATACACAGCTTTGGCAGCTATTGGAGAACACTGGAGCTCCAGGCTGCGGAAAGACAATGTCAGCATCTTGAAGTAGCCAATGGAAATACGTATACACATATAACTAAAGTGGTACAATAATTTTTCCTGTTTAACTTCTTTACAAACATTATTCTTTGCTGATTTATTTTGTTAAAAGCACAATAATATTCTATTTTACATTCTCTTTTTTACTTCAGTCAAAAGATGTTTTCTCCCTAGGTTTACGTCTGATTTTTATGAGCCCCAAAAGGACTACAGCTGGGGAGTCTTGTACTTAGTATTCCTGGTGCTCTCCTAGCTAGGGTAACCTAAAAAGCTGTGGGCAGTGATGATCCTCGCTGGTAGATATGTCATGGAGCACACAATCCTTATTTTCAAGCTCCTCCCCTATGCCTTAGCCTTCTGCCATGGCAGAAAATGATGTACTATCACAGCCAAAGGTTAGGGCTGTAGCACACAGTACTAGTTATTTTTCTACTTGTTTTGTCACTGCACTTATTGTTTTGTAATTTATTTCAAGTTGTTGTTGGGGTGCAGAGACCCTTATGGGCTCCTCCCCAGGATTTAGGTGGTGGCATGTGCTGAGGCCCCCATTACCTTGAAAACCCCAGAAGCCATCTACTCAATACAAGGGTGGTGGTGGTTGGGGAGGGTCAGAAGACTTTGAGCCCTGTGGGGAAGAATAGTTGAACCTAGTGTAAAAGACCTTACAGCAGAGGAGGGTCTAAAGGGATTTTTTTGGGTTCCAGGGGTCAGTGAAAAGTGGTATTGTACTCACTCTTTTGAGAAGGGACAGGAGTTCTGCACCTATGTGTACTGTATAATGAAAAGATTTGTGTTTTCACTTATAGCACTATGCGATCAAAAGCACCAACCCAGGCGCTGAAATAAAAGTCTCTGAATGGAGGTGTGGCGAGAATTCAATAGTGGTCTGAATTAGGGGTGAGCGGGTTCGGATTTCTGAAATCCGAACCCCCCCGAGCCTCCCCGATCCGAGTTCGATCCGAGTCAGGCTCGACTTTTCCCGCCTGACTCGGATCTGAAATCGAGGCAAAACGTCATCATCCCGCCTTCCGAGTCTCGCGGGTTTTGGATCCTATATTAGGGTCCCACGTCGGCGCCATTTTCTCACTCGGCTGTGGACAGTGAAGAGGGAGGGTGGGAGTTAGGGCTGTGTAGTGTAGTGTAGTGTAGTGCTGCTGTTGTCCACTACTTCAAAGTCCATAGGGGCTGGCTGTGTTGTGCTGTGCTGCTGTTGTTAATGGGGGCTGTGTCCACTACTTCAAAGTCCATAGGGGCTGGCTGGACTGTGTTGTGCAGTCAGTTCTCCATAGGGGCTGTGTCCACTCCAAAGTCCTGTGCAGTGTCCCAGTCCTAAAGGGGTGCTGTAGTGTTGTCCAGGGGGTGCTCTGTCCATCAGGGGTGCTCCCCCCAAGTGCTAAAAAAATAATATATTTTCTGTGTTTGTGAATTGTGTGCGCAGTAGCCGCACGTGCATCAACAAAGTAGTGCCAAGCGTGCGCCTGTGTCATAAGTAAAGGGCCGGCTGGCTTGACCGTTAAAGGGTGCTGTAACCCCCGAAAGTACACTCCAGTCCAAACCAAAAAAAAAATTATTTTCTGTGTTTGTGCATTGTGTGCGCAGTAGCCGCACGTGCATCAACAAAGTAGTGCCAAGCGTGCGCCTGTGTCATAAGTAAAGGGCCGGCTGGCTTGACCGTTAAAGGGTGCTGTAACCCCCGAAAGTACACTCCAGTCCAAACCAAAAAAAAAATTATTTTCTGTGTTTGTGAATTGTGTGTGCAGTAGCCGCACGTGCATCAACAAAGTAGTGCCAAGCGTGCGCCTGTGTCATAAATAAAGGGACGGCTGGCTTGACCGTTAAAGGGTGCTGTAACCCCCGAAAGTACACTCCAGTCCAAACCAAAAAAAAAATTATTTTCTGTGTTTGTGAATTGTGTGCGCAGTAGCCGCACGTGCATCAACAAAGTAGTGCCAAGCGTGCGCCTGTGTCATAAGTAAAGGGACGGCTGGCTTGACCGTTAAAGGGTGCTGTAACCCCCGAAAGTACACTCCAGTCCAAACCAAAAAAAAAAATATTTTCTGTGTTTGTGAATTGTGTGCGCAGTAGCCGCACGTGCATCAACAAAGTAGTGCCAAGCGTGCACCTGTGTCATAAGTAAAGGGCCGGCTGGCTTGACCGTTAAAGGGTGCTGTAACCCCCGAAAGTACACTCCAGTCCAAACCAAAAAAAAAATTATTTTCTGTGTTTGTGAATTGTGTGTGCAGTAGCCGCACGTGCATCAACAAAGTAGTGCCAAGCGTGCGCCTGTGTCATAAGTAAACGGACGGCTGGCTTGACCGTTAAAGGGTGCTGTAACCCCCGAAAGTACACTCCAGTCCAAACCAAAAAAAAATTATTTTCTGTGTTTGTGAATTGTGTGCGCAGTAGCCGCACGTGCATCAACAAAGTAGTGCCAAGCGTGCGCCTGTGTCATAAGTAAAGGGCCGGCTGGCTTGACCGTTAAAGGGTGCTGTAACCCCCGAAAGTACACTCCAGTCCAAACCAAAAAAAAAATTATTTTCTGTGTTTGTGCATTGTGTGCGCAGTAGCCGCACGTGCATCAACAAAGTAGTGCCAAGCGTGCGCCTGTGTCATAAGTAAAGGGCCGGCTGGCTTGACCGTTAAAGGGTGCTGTAACCCCCGAAAGTACACTCCAGTCCAAACCAAAAAAAAAAATTATTTTCTGTGTTTGTGAATTGTGTGCGCAGTAGCCGCATGTGCATCAACAAAGTAGTGCCAAGCGTGCGCCTGTGTCATAAGTAAAGGGCCGGCTGGCTTGACCGTTAAAGGGTGCTGTAACCCCCAAAAGTACACTCCAGTCCAAACCAAAAAAAAAATTATTTTCTGTGTTTGTGAATTGTGTGCGCAGTAGCCGCACGTGCATCAACAAAGTAGTGCCAAGCGTGCACCTGTGTCATAAGTAAAGGGCCAGCTGGCTTGACCGTTAAAGGGTGCTGTAACCCCCAAAGTACACTCCAAACCAAAAAAAAAAAAATTTTCTGTGTTTGTGAATTGTGTGCGCAGTAGCCGCACGTGCATCAACAAAGGAGCAGCGCCAAGTGTGCGCCTGTGTCCCATAAGTAAAGAGCCGGCTGGCTCATTTCTTAAAGGCTGGTGTAACCCACAAAGTGCACTACTCTCCAGCAAAAATTAAAAAAATATTTTCTGTGTTTAGCCGCACGTATATATCAAATCGATATAACATAAATGGAGGACCAAACTTTCTCCGATAAAAATAAAATAGAGAAAGATCAAGAACCACTTCCTCCTAGTGCTGAAGTTGCTGCCACTAGTCATGACATAGACGATAACATGCCATCAACGTCGTCTGCCAAGGCCGATGCCCAATGTCATAGTAGAGGGCACATACAATCCCAAATGACAAAGTTAAGGAAAATGATCTTGAAAAAAAGATTTAAATCATCTGAAGAGAAACATAAACTTGCCAATATGCCATTTACGACACGGAGTGGCAAGGAACGGCTAAGGTCGATCCCTAGTATGTTCATGACTAGTGGTTCAGCTTCACATGACGATGGAAGCCCTCCTCCCACTAAAAAAATCAAAAGAGTTAAGCTGGCAAAAGCACAGCGAAGAACTGTGCTTTCTAAGAAGATATCACAAATCCCCAAGGAGAGTCCAAGTGTGGTGGTGGTTGCGATGCCTGACCTTCCCAGCACTGGACGGGAAGAGGTGGCTCTTTCCACCATTTGCATGCCCCCTGCAAGTGCTGAAAGGAGCACCCACAGTCCACTTGCTGATATGCAAATTGAAGATGTCACTGTTGAAGTACAACAGGATGAGGATACTGGTGTAGCTGGCGCTGAGGAGGAAGTTGGCGAGGAGGATTCTGATGGTGATGTGGTTTGTTTAAATCAGGCTCCGGGGGAGACAGTTGTTGTCCGTGGGATGAAAAAGCCCATCACGGTCATGCCTGGGCAGAAGACCAAACATTCCACCTCTTTGGTCTGGCAAAATTTCTATCCAAATCCGGACAACATCTGTCTTGCCATATGTACCATATGTAAAGGTGAAATAAGTAGGGGTAGGGATGTCAACCACCTAGGAACATCCTCCCTTATACGGCACCTGCAGCGCATTCTTAAAAAGTTACTGTCAAGTTCAGAAACTTTGGCTAAGACCGTAAGCAGTCCAGGGACACCTAAATCCCGTTGTCCTGTTGTATCCAAGCACCTGCAAACCACACCATCAACTCCCTCCTCGTCAATTTCCTCCTTAGTCAGGATTGGAAGTAGTCCTGCAGGCCATGTCACTGGCATGACTGACTCTCCTATTCGGGATTCCTCTGGAGGATCCTGCATTGCTACGCCTACTGCTGCTGCTGCTGCTGTTGCTGCTGCTGGTGTCGTTCATCATCCCAGAGAGGAAGTAGGAACACCACTACTTTTACTAAACAATTGACGCTCCAACAGTCCTTAGCGAGGAGGATGAAGTACGACAGCAGTCATCCTGAAGCAAAACGTATAACTGAGGCCTTGACTGCTATGTTGATGTTAGACGTGCGTCCGGTATCCGCCATTAGTGCAGTGGGATTTAGACAATTGATGGAGGTAGTGTGTCCCCGGTTCCAAATCCCGTCTAGATTCCACTTCACTAGGCAGGCGATACCGAGACTGTACAGAAACGTCAGAAAAAGTGTCCTCAGTGTCCTGAAAAATGCCGTTGTACACAATGTCCACTTAACCACGGACATGTGGACAAGTGGAACAGGGCAGACTAAGGACTATATGACTGTGACAGCCCACTGGGTAGATGTATCACCTTACGCAGCAACAGCAGCAGCGTCACCAGTAGCAGCATCTCAGAAACGCCAGCTCGTTACAAGGCAGGCTACGCTGTGTATCACCGGTTTCAGTAAGAGGCACACCGCCGACAACCTCTTAGAGAAACTGAGGGAAATCATCGCTCAGTGGCTTACCCCACTTAGACTCTCCTGGGGATTTGTGATATCTGACAACGCCACCAATATTGTGCGGGCATTACATCTGGGCAAATTCCAGCATGTCCCATGTTTTGCTCACACAATAAACTTGGTGGTGCAGAATTTTCTGAAAAGCGACAGGGGCGTGCAGGAGACGCTTTGGGTGGCCCGAAAAATTTCTGGCCACTTTCGCCATTCAGCGACTGCGTGCCAAAGACTGGAGCGCCAGCAAACACTCTTGAACCTGCCCCGCCATCACCTGAAGCAAGAGGTTGTGACGTGGTGGAACTCAACCCTCTATATGCTTCAGAGGATGGAGGAGCAGCAAAAGGCCATACAAGCCTATACATCCACCTATGACATAGGCAAAGGAGGGGGTATGCACCTGACTCAAGCGCAGTGGAGAATGATTTCCGTGTTGTGCAAGGTTCTCCAGCCCTTCGAACTTGCCACACGTGAAGTCAGTTCAGACACTGCCAGCTTGAGTCAGGTCATTCCCCTCATCAGGCTTTTGCAGAAGCAGCTGGAGAAAGTGAAGGAGGAGCTAAGACGGAGCGATTCCGCTCAGCATGTGGGACTTGTGGATGAAGCCCTTCATTCGCTTTGCCAGGATTCCAGGGTGGTCAATCTGTTGAAATCAGACCACTACATTTTGGCCACCGTGCTCGATCCTAGGTTTAAAGCCTATGTGGTGACTCTCTTTCCGGCCGACACAAGCCTGCAGAGGTGCAAAGACCTGCTGGTGAACACACTGTCAGCTGAAGCGGAACGTGACACGTCAACGGCTCCTTCTTCATTTTCTCCCGCAACTGGGGCTGCCAGGAAAAAACTTAGGTATCCTAAGCAACCCGCTGGCGGTGATGCAGGGCAGGCAGGACCAAGTTTGGACATCTGGTCCGGACTGAAGGACCTGGCAACAATTTCTGACATGTCTACTGTCACTGCATATGATACTGTCACCATTGACAGAATGGTGGAGGATTACATCGGTGACAGCATCCAAGTAGGCATGTCAGACAGTCCATACCTGTACTGGCAGGAAAAAGAGGCAATTTGGAGGCCCCTGTACAAACTGGCTCTATTTTACCTGAGTTGCCCCCCCTCCAGTGTGTACTCCGAAAGAGTGTTTAGTGCAGCTGGGAACCTTGTCAGCGAAAGGCGTAGGAGGTTGCTTCCACAGAATGTGGAGAAGATGATGTTCATCAAAATGAATTATCAGCTCTTCCAGGGAGACCAGCCTCCAGAAGGTACAGAGGGACCTGTGGTGGTGGATTCAAGTGGGGACGAGTTAATACTTTGTGAGGATGAGGATGTACACACTGAAGAGGGTGAGGAATCGGTGGATGAGGAGGATGAGGATGCCATCTTGCCTCCGTAGAGCCAGTTTGTGCAGGGACACATTAATTGCTAGCTTGTTTTGTGGGAGCCCAAACGAACCAATCATTTCAGCCACAGTTGTGTGGCAGACCCTGGCGCTGAAATGATTGGTTTGTTAAAGTGTGCATGTCCTGTTTATACAACATAAGGGTGGGTGGGAGGGCCCAAGGACAATTCCATCTTGCACCTCTTTTTTTTCTTTGCATTATGTACAGTTTGGGGCCTAGTTTTTCAAACTGCCATCCTGTCTGCCACTGCAGTTTCACGCCTAGATGGGTCACGTGTTTGTGCCGCCCACTCGTGTCGCTTAGCATAGTCATCCAGCTACCTCGGTGCAACCTTTTGGACATAAAAACACTATTGTGAGGTGTGAGGTGTTCAGAATAGACTGGAAATGAGTGGAAATTAAGGTTATTGAGGTTAATAATAGCATAGGAGCAGAAAAACCTACAAATTCTGTGATTTTAGCTGTTTTTATGCTTTTTTTCAAAAAAATACAGATCCAAAACACAAAACCCAGAACCCAAAACACGGAAGGGTGGTTTTGGCAAAACCAATCCAGATCCAAAACACGAAGAAAGATCCAGATCCAAAACCAAAACACAAAACACGAAAAGTGGCCGGTGCACACCCCTAGTCTGAATAAGTGCCATGGCAATCCGGTTAGGTGCTACTTTTATTCCACACCTATCTGAGATGATAATTTCAATTACTCCATGTATCGCTGTTTGCCCAGATAATGCAGAGCTCATAAAATGTGCTGGTTCCAGCAGAGACTATAAGCTCTGACTTAATTATTATGATGCAGACTGAGGGCCTGATTCAGAGCCGCTCGTAAGCGGCCGCTCGTTCGCTCCGAGCGATGTTCGCAGATCTGCGCATGCGTATGGGTCGTAATGCGCATGCCGACCCATATGCATGCGCAGATGTGCGAACATCGCTCGGAGCGAATGAGCGGCCGCTTACGAGCGGCTCTGAATCAGGCCCTCAGTCTGCATCATAATAATTAAGTCAGAGCTTATAGTCTCTGCTGGAACCAGCACATTTTATGAGCTCTGCATTATCTGGGCAAACAGCGATACATGGAGTAATTGAAATTATCATCTCAGATAGGTGTGGAATAAAAGTAGCACCTAACCGGATTGCCATGACACTTATTCAGACCACTATTGAATTCTCGCCACACCTCCATTCAGAGACTTTTATTTCAGCGCCTGAGATGGTTGGGAAGGCTGATTGGTTGCATTAATTAACAAATCACAATGCTGTATATTTAATTTATTATATTGAAAACTTACCAAGTATTCTGCATTTCCATGCACACAGACTTGCTTTTGAACTGTAAGAGAACACAACACACATTAAATATTTACATGTGCAAAACAATGTGTTGTCTGATATGATATGGCACTTCTTGCAATGAATAACATGATTCCTGTTGCATATAAACATAATATTATGCATGGCCGGTTATTGGATGGTTGTTATGCAATCTATGCGGCACTCATCATCATCAGATGTAAGGATGGTTATTAGAAGGACTAATGTAGGACATCAGCTACAGGTATACTGTAACTAGTTCTTTGGTTGCAGCTCAGAAAACAGCAAGTATTGAGATTACAGCTAGTTCACTGTGTTGTTTAATGGTAATAATAAAGAACTGAAGACAACTGGGATTTGCAAATGAACTGATCATTAGGATACATTGTCATTAAGCAAAGGACCAGAAGGACAAATGCAATGCGTATGGAATGAGTTAATAGCAAACATGCTGTTCAAATGTACCGTTGAGACCAGCACATATATAAGAAACAGTGAATCACAATACTTGCTGGAGAGCAGGGGTCTTCAACTCCAGACCTCAAGTACCACCAACAGGTCATGCTTTGTGGAATCAATGCTCTTGGATCATGTACAGGTGAGTTAATCTATTTTACTTCCACAGACAGAAATCTTGAAAATATGACCTGTTGGGGATACTTGAGGGGTGAGGTTGAGAACTACAGCGGTACGGTATATATTAGTACTGTAAATATTGATAGAGATAGGGAATTACAACAGTATAGCGTTCCATGCATCTATAGAGTTTAGGAGACTATTGATAGGCAAATTGTAAACACAAATTCATTGGTCAACACAGTCAGTTTCTAAGAGAAAGCAAAGGACAGGCTGCACCTGTGGACAGCAGAACATACCACATTTATACACAGGACAGCAATGGCCCTCAGGAATGCCACCAACAGCTTCATAGCCAAGTCCGCAGTTGGGAGATTTGGATGAGCACAGGCTGGTGTCACACTCTGCATAGAGATAAAAAATCAAAATGTGGCTCAACAAAATATATGGTGGACAAAATATAAATTTCAAGCAAATAAAGAAATTGTTATGTGTTTCCAGTTCTGCATTTCCCAGTTTTACAAACTGAACATCAGAGCAATACAATTGGCAATAGAGTTATAAGATAACTAATGTGTGTATGTTGTGTACAAGCAGAGATATAACAGCAGCACAAGGTGATAAGATTGCTGAAATATAAGTTAAAAATATAAGGTTGTATTATACACAGATGTCTGATCTCAGACCTACAGTAGCTACTGTAATCTTCTCAAAGAGAAACAAAATGAAAATTTTAATAACTTTTAAATGCAAATAAATTCATATGTTCATTGGTTTTACTATGGTCTTATTTATGATTGGTTTTAAAATAATAATTCGGTAACTCTAAACAAATATCTAAGTTTATATGGAGGGTGAAATGACAGTCCAGCTTGTCTGAATGTGTAGAATTAGTTTGACTAATGTGTGTAGAATGACTATATGTACTTTTCACTATACTTACTGCACACAGTCTCATTACAGCAGGTATCAGTGGGGCTGATCTGAATCTCAGGATAGAAGCCTTCCAGTTTACATGCTACTTTTTGCAATGGTCTGCACTCGTGTATCTGACATGTGATCCCACTGCCGCCTTCTCGGCAAATGCAGTCCTGACAGTCAAGCTGGAATACTTCTCCAAACTGTAAGGACAAAAATTAGATCAACATTAGAGCTGATTTCAGAAACTGAAAATCACACTCAAATCTATTCTGAATGGAGTGTGTCAGAATTTATAACTCAAAAAGGCCTATAAAAAGCGAATGGCGAGTAGCAAGTTTGTTTCTTGAAACTCACAGACTTCGCATCGAAGCGCGCTCCCGAGAATTCTCCAATCCAATTAAAGATGCCTATTCGCATTGCTCGCAGCGGAGGGGTGCAAATTGACTGCCAAATGAGATTTGAGAGAAGTGCAATGTGTGGAAACCATCCTGGACCCTCCAAAATGGATAATTTCATTAGCAGGACTGTATAGAAGGCTGTTTGTGGGCATTAGGAAGGTACTGTAGGTTTGTAAATGGTGTCAAATGGCTGATTTGTGGGGGGGGTTTAAATGCAAGAAAATTATAAAAAAACAAACTTTTTTCGTTTAATCCCAAACGAATTAAATGAAAAAATGCAAAAAAAAAGTAGGAAAAAGGGTGATTTTCGGGTACTTTGAGGGCACCTTGAAAAATGTAAAAAAAATTATAAAAACGATTATTTTTCAACTAAAAAATAATTGCAATTAAATCTGGGGTGCCTAAACTAACGAAAAAGTTGATTTTGGGGTAATTTAAGGCCAATATTTTTTTTAACCACAAAAAATGACATGTAATTATTGGACTAATTAAGCTAATTGGAAACTTCCAATTGCCTAATTAGTCATTATGGGGGGGTATCCAAGGGGTTCAGCACAGTATCCCAACATTTTAACCTTAAAATAAAGGTTTTCCTTTCCATCCCTCACCCTCATGGAGGTGCGAATGGAGAGATGTGAATTCAGTCTGACTGATTCAGTGCGAGTTGCTAATTGGATTGCAAAGTGAATTCGCTATGCGGATTCCAAGTGAAAATAGCAACTTGCACCTCGCCATTCGCACCTAATTGGATTGACCCCCTAGACTTAAACTTTAATAACACTTTAAATAACTCATTACATGAACTATAAACACAGGGAAGTAACCCATGGCAAACAAGGCTATATGTTTATCAGCAAAAGTACTCTTCACCCATTTGTAAATATGAGAGAAGGGGAAAAAAATCCCTTTTTATCTTCATGCTTACTTGATCAATATAACTTACAGTACTTCATCAATTTATTATTGTTTTTAAATGCCGACAGATAATAACTGTATGTTCTGTGTTGCTAAGATTGTGTCCATGCATTGAGTCTATTTATAGTGTCTTCCAACGCAACCATTATGGGAATGGATTCCACAGTGTCACTGCTCTTACAGCGGAGAAAACCCACACAAAAACTTTTTGTAGAACTTATTGTGACCTCTACAAGTATACAGTATCTATGACCATAGATCATTCTCTATCATGGTCATCTATCCAACAATGTTCCACCATCTACCGTCTTTCCACACAGTTTCCCAACCTATCTAGCTGCTATGGAAATGATAAAACATTTTGTGTGGACTTTGATGCTACATCATTTGTGTCATCTGCAACTTAGTACTTTAACACCAGATTCTACATATTACAGAAAGAGAATAAGATAAGGAACAGAACAGGCACCTACCTCCCGTGGTATATTGTCAGGTCCAAGACATCCTGAAAAACAAAAATATTGATCATTATCATTATCATTATTATTGTCAAGTATTTATATAGCACTAACATTATACACTCAAGGTGAGATGTATCAAGACTTGGAGAGAGATAAAGTGGAGAAGTTGCCCAAAACGACCAATCATCATTCAAATGTCATTTCAAAGAGTGTGCTAGCTAAATGACGGTTAGAAGCTGATTGGGCAACTTCTCCACTAATTATCTCTCTCCAAGGCGTAATACATCTCTGCCTCCATAGGGTAAAATTGTAGTACAAACAGTAATCAACCACTGATACAAGAGATACAGTATAGGAAAGAGTTTGTTCCAGATCTCATACATTAGTAATTGCTTTTTTTAACTATGCAGCATGTACTGTATGTTTACAAAATTACACATTTATAGTCAGTGTCGGACTGGGCCATGAAGGTCTCACTGGGGGAATGCAGTAGTAGGGGCTCATGTTGAAGTGGTGTGGTCAGTCACCACGGGGATGAAATAATGGCATCAATATTTAATGTTATACATATATTAAATACTATTTATACAGATATTATTTGCAGGAGTTATTACTTATATTAGCGTCACCTGTCTATTATACAGATGTTCATAAGAGCTGTCTACTGTTTATGACAAATCATCTCAAACCATGTATGGCTCCATTACCCACTTTGATGTGTGTAACCATAGTAACTTAGAGAGTGATTCAGCTTGGAATCGAATGGCAAAGCTGCAATTCCATCCTTGTAAATATGCAAATGAAACAGGAGGTGTATGACAGCCCCTGCTGCATTTGCGATCCCAGCACTGCGACTTAGGTCGCAGGATGGGATAACCATCGCAACCATCGGTCGCAATGGTGGACGGCGCCGGGTTGCAAACCAGCTGACTAAACCTCAGCTTACTCAGGCTGGCCGGCTTGTGAGGCCAGGAAACCGCGTCCGTGGACACAGCCCCTGGCCTTGCCAATTAGGGGGTCTATTTACTAAGCAGTGTTAGGAGACAGAGTGAAAAGTGATAAGGTGCCAGCCAATCAGCTCCCAACTGTCATTTTTCAAACACAGCCTGTGAAATGGCAGTTAGGAGCTGATTGGCTGGCACCTTATCACTTTTCACTCTGTCTCCTAGCACTGCTTAGTAAATAGACCCCTTAGTGTGATATTCAGTGTGTTACTAGAATATATGTTGTTTTACACCAATTATTCTGTCTGGTAGTTGCATTCATGCCTGTCTTCTATCTGCCTCTCACTGTTGTGAATTTTTCCATAGCTCCAAATTGTTTTATAATCTTCTGAACAATCACTGCAAATGTTTGTCTTACTAGATACATAAAAAAATAAGTGCTTTTCATTTCTCAATAATTATGAAATAGGTCTATATTTCAACAAATAGCAATTTCTCCTTACCACAAGTGTGCACACAAACATCCGTGCCTGGGCTATAAGCCATAGTACCGAGTGGGCAGAAGCAGCCCTCAACCAAACGCTTATCCTCTTTCAGTGCTGCATCTTCTTCTGGACTGAAATATAGAGAACAATCAAAGTTTACATTCCTCATGCATAGCGGTGACTAATATATAAACCCTAAACCAATCTAGTGCTCTGCATAGATATGTGATGTAAGCATACGCAATGCTGCAGTAAGGGCCATATGGGCCCTGGGCTGAAAATGTTCAAGGACCTATTGCGAGTAGCTGAGGTGGTGTGACCAGTGCTGTGTGGGTGTGGCCAGTGCTATGTGAGTGGGTGTGGCTAGTGCTATGTGAGTGGGTGTGACCAGTGCTATGTGAGTGGGTGCGGCCAGTGCTATGTGAGTGGGTGCGGCCAGCGCTATGTGAGTGGGTGTGACCAGTGCTATGTGAGTGGGTGCGGCCAGTGCTATGTGAGTGGGTGCGGCCAGTGCTATGTGAGTGGGTGTGACCAGTGCTGTTTGGGTGTGGCCAGTGCTATGTGAGTGGGTATGGTCCGTGCTATGTGAGTGGGTGCGGCCAGTGCTATGTGAGTGGGTGTGGCCAGTGCTATGTGAGTGGGTGTGACCAGTGCTATGTGAGTGGGTGTGGCCAGTGCTATGTGAGTGGGTGCAGCCAGTGCTATGTGAGTGGGTGTGACCAGTGCTGTTTGGGTGTGGCCAGTGCTATGTGAGTGGGTGTGGTCAGTGCTATGTGAGTGGGTGTGGCCAGTACAATGTGAGTGGGTGTGGCCAGTGCTATGTGAGTGGGTGTGGCCAGTGCTATGTGAATGGGCACACGCTTAACACTATCAGCCTCACTGTCTCCCTAAGTATGTAAGAATCTAATAATTGCATCATTTTAGAAATGCAATATTAATACATATGATTTATAGTTAACTGTGTGGTTAGCTGGTGATTGGTCGTTATCATTTAGTCATAGTGATGGGCCTATTTTTATGTTGAGGCCTGGAACTGTAGGCCCATCTACCCCATTGTTAATCTGGCCTTCAGCACACGGCTACTAAATACTAGACTAGCAGGTTTTTTTTAAAAAACAAACGATACTTTGCAGCACTTCATTACACTGCTGGCTTTGTGATGTTGTAAACAACTGGTTAAAGGTTATTATTGACTATATTACCTAATGCAAATGTACGAACAAAAAGTAAAGGTTTGCAATAGTAAAATAATTAACACCATTAGCAATTTCAGTTAATTTTCTCTCTGAGCATAGTAGTTTAGTATTGTATGGTATAGGGGTGAGCGGGTTCGGATTTCTGAAATCCGAACCCCCCCGAGCCCCCCCGATCCGAGTCTGATCCGAGTCAGGCTCGACTTTTCCCGCCTGACTCGGATCTGAAATCGAGGCAAAACGTCATCATCCCGCCTTCCAAGTCTCGCGGGTTTTGGATCCTATAAAAGGTACCCGCGTCGGCGCCATTTTCTCACTCGGCTGTGGACAGTGAAGAGGGAGGGTGGGAGTTAGGGCTGTGTAGTGTAGTGTAGTGTAGTGCTGCTGTTGTCCACTACTTCAAAGTCCATAGGGGCTGGCTGTGTTGTGCTGTGCTGCTGTTGTTAATAGGGGCTGTGTCCACTACTTCAAAGTCCATAGGGGCTGGCTGGACTGTGTTGTGCAGTCAGTTCTCCATAGGGGCTGTGTCCACTCCAAAGTCCTGTGCAGTGTCCCAGTCCTAAAGGAGTGCTGTAGTGTTGTCCAGGGGGTGCTCTGTCCATCAGGGGTGCTCCCCCCAAGTGCTAAAAAAATAATATATTTTCTGTGTTTGTGAATTGTGTGCGCAGTAGCCGCACGTGCATCAACAAAGTAGTGCCAAGCGTGCGCCTGTGTCATAAGTAAAGGGCCGGCTGGCTTGACCGTTAAAGGGTGCTGTAACCCCCGAAAGTACACTCCAGTCCAAACCAAAAAAAAATTATTTTCTGTGTTTGTGAATTGTGTGCGCAGTAGCCGCACGTGCATCAACAAAGTAGTGCCAAGCGTGCGCCTGTGTCATAAGTAAAGGGCCGGCTGGCTTGACCGTTAAGGGTGCTGTAACCCCCGAAAGTACACTCCAGTCCAAACCAAAAAAAAAATTATTTTCTGTGTTTGTGAATTGTGTGCGCAGTAGCCGCACGTGCATCAACAAAGTAGTGCCAAGCGTCCGCCTGTGTCATAAGTAAAGGGCCGGCTGGCTTGACCGTTAAGGGTGCTGTAACCCCCGAAAGTACACTCCAGTCCAAACCAAAAAAAAAATTATTTTCTGTGTTTGTGAATTGTGTGCGCAGTAGCCGCACGTGCATCAACAAAGTAGTGACAAGCGTGCGCCTGTGTCATAAGTAAAGGGCCAGCTGGCTTGACCGTTAAGGGTGCTGTAACCCCCGAAAGTACACTCCAGTTCAAACCAAAAAAAAAATTATTTTCTGTGTTTGTGAATTGTGTGCGCAGTAGCCGCACGTGCATCAACAAAGTAGTGCCAAGCGTGCGCCTGTGTCATAAGTAAAGGGCCGGCAGGCTTGACCGTTAAAGGGTGCTGTAACCCCCAAAGTACACTCCAGTCCAAACCAAAAAAAAAATTATTTTCTGTGTTTGTGAATTGTGTGCGCAGTAGCCGCACGTGCATCAACAAAGTAGTGCCAAGCGTCCGCCTGTGTCATAAGTAAAGGGCCGGCTGGCTTGACCGTTAAGGGTGCTGTAACCCCCGAAAGTACACTCCAGTCCAAACCAAAAAAAAAATTATTTTCTGTGTTTGTGAATTGTGTGCGCAGTAGCCGCACGTGCATCAACAAAGTAGTGACAAGCGTGCGCCTGTGTCATAAGTAAAGGGCCAGCTGGCTTGACCGTTAAGGGTGCTGTAACCCCCGAAAGTACACTCCAGTTCAAACCAAAAAAAAAATTATTTTCTGTGTTTGTGAATTGTGTGCGCAGTAGCCGCACGTGCATCAACAAAGTAGTGCCAAGCGTGCGCCTGTGTCATAAGTAAAGGGCCGGCAGGCTTGACCGTTAAAGGGTGCTGTAACCCCCAAAGTACACTCCAGTCCAAACCAAAAAAAAAATTATTTTCTGTGTTTGTGAATTGTGTGCGCAGTAGCCGCACGTGCATCAACAAAGTAGTGCCAAGCGTGCGCCTGTGTCATAAGTAAAGGGCCGGCTGGCTTGACCGTTAAAGGGTGCTGTAACCCCCGAAAGTACACTCCAGTCCAAACCAAAAAAAAATTATTTTCTGTGTTTGTGAATTGTGTGCGCAGTAGCCGCATGTGCATCAACAAAGTAGTGCCAAGCGTGCGCCTGTGTCATAAGTAAAGGGCCGGCTGGCTTGACCGTTAAGGGTGCTGTAACCCCCGAAAGTACACTCCAGTCCAAACCAAAAAAAAAATTATTTTCTGTGTTTGTGAATTGTGTGCGCAGTAGCCGCACGTGCATCAACAAAGTAGTGCCAAGCGTGCGCCTGTGTCATAAGTAAAGGGCCGGCTGGCTTGACCGTTAAGGGTGCTGTAACCCCCGAAAGTGCACTCCAGTCCAAACCAAAAAAAAAATTATTTTCTGTGTTTGTGAATTGTGTGCGCAGTAGCCGCACGTGCATCAACAAAGTAGTGCCAAGCGTGCGCCTGTGTCATAAGTAAAGGGCCGGCTGGCTTGACCGTTAAGGGTGCTGTAACCCCCGAAAGTACACTCCAGTCCAAACCAAAAAAAAAATTATTTTCTGTGTTTGTGAATTGTGTGCGCAGTAGCCGCACGTGCATCAACAAAGTAGTGCCAAGCGTGCGCCTGTGTCATAAGTAAAGGGCCGGCTGGCTTGACCGTTAAAGGGTGCTGTAACCCCCAAAGTACACTCCAGTCCAAACCAAAAAAAAAATTATTTTCTGTGTTTGTGAATTGTGTGCGCAATAGCCGCACGTGCATCAACAAAGTAGTGCCAAGCGTGCGCCTGTATCATAAGTAAAGGGCCGGCTGGCTTGACCGTTAAAGGGTGCTGTAACCCCCGAAAGTACACTCCAGTCCAAACCAAAAAAAAATTATTTTCTGTGTTTGTGAATTGCGTGCGCAGTAGCCGCACGTGCATCAACAAAGTAGAGCCAAGCGTGCGCCTGTGTCATAAGTAAAGGGCCGGCTGGCTTGACCGTTAAGGGTGCTGTAACCCCCGAGAGTACACTCCAGTCCAAACCAAAAAAAAAATTATTTTCTGTGTTTGTGAATTGTGTGCGCAGTAGCCGCACGTGCATCAACAAAGTAGTGCCAAGCGTGCGCCTGTGTCATAAGTAAAGGGCCGGCTGGCTTGACCGTTAAGGGTGCTGTAACCCCCGAAAGTACACTCCAGTCCAAACCAAAAAAAAAATTATTTTCTCTGTTTGTGAATTGTGTGCGCAGTAGCCGCACGTGCATCAACAAAGTAGTGCCAAGAGTGCGCCTGTGTCATAAGTAAAGGGCCGGCTGGCTTGACCGTTAAAGGGTGCTGTAACCCCCAAAGTACACTCCAGAAAAAAAAATTATTTTCTGTGTTTAGCCGCACGTATATATCAAATCGATATAACATAAATGGAGGACCAAACTTTCTCCGATAAAAATAAAATAGAGAAAGATCAAGAACCACTTCCTCCTAGTGCTGAAGCTGCTGCCACTAGTCATGACATAGACGATAACATGCCATCAACGTCGTCTGCCAAGGCCGATGCCCAATGTCATAGTAGAGGGCACATACAATCCCAAATGGCAAAGTTCAGGAAAATGACCTTGAAAAAGACATTTAAATCAGCTGAAGAGAAACGTAAACTTGCCAATATGCCATTTACGACACGGAGTGGCAAGGAACGGCTAAGGTCGATCCCTAGTATGTTCATGACTAGTGGTTCAGCTTCACATGACGATGGAAGCCCTCCTCCCACTAAAAAAATCAAAAGAGTTAAGCGAAGAACTGTGCTTTCTAAGAAGATATCACAAATCCCCAAGGAGAGTCCAAGTGTGGTGGTGGTTGCGATGCCTGACCTTCCCAGCACTGGACGGGAGGAGGTGGCTCTTTCCACCATTTGCACGCCCCCTGCAAGTGCTGAAAGGAGCACCCACAGTCCACTTGCTGATATGCAAATTGAAGATGTCACTGTTGAAGTACAACAGGATGAGGATACTGGTGTAGCTGGCGCTGAGGAGGAAGTTGGCGAGGAGGATTCTGATGGTGATGTGGTTTGTTTAAATCAGGCTCCGGGGGAGACAGTTGTTGTCCGTGGGATGAAAAAGCCCATCACGGTCATGCCTGGGCAGAAGACCAAACATTCCACCTCTTTGGTCTGGCAATATTTCTATCCAAATCCGGACAACAACTGTCTTGCCATATGTACCATATGTAAAGGTGAAATAAGTAGGGGTAGGGACGTCAACCACCTAGGAACATCCTCCCTTATACGGCACCTGCAGCGCGTTCATAAAAAGTTACTGTCAAGTTCAGAAACTTTGGCTAAGACCGTAAGCAGTCCAGGGACACCTAAATCCCATTGTCCTGTTGTATCCAAGTGCCTGCAAACCACACCGTCAACTCCCTCCTCGTCAATTTCCTCCTTAGTCAGGATCGGAAGTAGTCCTGCAGGCCATGTCACTGGCATGACTGACTCTCCTATCCGGGATTCCTCTGGAGGATCCTGCATTGCTACGCCTACTGCTGCCGCTGCTGCTGTTGCTGCTGCTGGGAGTCGTTCATCATCCCAGAGAGGAAGTAGGAACACCACTACTTTTACTAAACAATTGACCCTCCAACAGTCCTTAGCGAGGAGGATGAAGTACGACAGCAGTCATCCTGAAGCAAAACGTATAACTGAGGCCTTGACTGCTATGTTGGTGTTAGACGTGCGTCCGGTATCCGCCATTAGTGCAGTGGGATTTAGACAATTGATGGAGGTAGTGTGTCCCCGGTTCCAAATCCCGTCTAGATTCCACTTCACTAGGCAGGCGATACCGAGACTGTACAGAAACGTCAGAAAAAGTGTCCTCAGTGTCCTGAAAAATGCCGTTGTACACAATGTCCACTTAACCACGGACATGTGGACAAGTGGAACAGGGCAGACTAAGGACTATATGACTGTGACAGCCCACTGGGTAGATGTATCACCTTACGCAGCAACAGCAGCAGCGTCACCAGTAGCAGCATCTCAGAAACGCCAGCTCGTTACCGGTTTCAGTAAGAGGCACACCGCCGACAACCTCTTAGAGAAACTGAGGGAAATCATCGCCCAGTGGCTTACCCCACTTAGACTCTCCTGGGGATTTGTGATATCTGACAACGCCACCAATATTGTGCGGGCATTACATCTGGGCAAATTCCAGCACATCCCATGTTTTGCTCACACAATAAACTTGGTGGTGCAGAATTTTCTGAAAAGCGACAGGGGCGTGCAGGAGACGCTTTGGGTGGCCCGAAAAATTTCTGGCCACTTTCGCCATTCAGCGACTGCGTGCCGAAGACTGGAGCGCCAGCAAACACTCTTGAACCTGCCCCGCCATCACCTGAAGCAAGAGGTTGTGACGCGGTGGAACTCAACCCTCTATATGCTTCAGAGGATGGAGGAGCAGCAAAAGGCCATACAAGCCTATACATCCACCTATGACATAGGCAAAGGAGGGTTTATGCACCTGACTCAAGCGCAGTGGAGAATGATTTCCGTGTTGTGCAAGGTTCTCCAGCCCTTCGAACTTGCCACACGTGAACTCAGTTCAGACACAGCCAGCTTGATTCAGGTCATTCCCCTCATCAGGCTTTTGCAGAAGCAGCTGGAGAAAGTGAAGGAGGAGCTAAGACGGAGCGATTCCGCTCGGCATGTGGGACTTGTGGATGAAGCCCTTCATTCGCTTTGCCAGGATTCCAGGGTGGTCAATCTGTTGAAATCAGACCACTACATTTTGGCCACCGTGCTCGATCCTAGGTTTAAAGCCTATGTGGTGTCTCTCTTTCCGGCCGACACAAGCCTGCAGAGGTGCAAAGACCTGCTGGTGAACACACTGTCAGCTGAAGCGGAACGTGACACGTCAACGGCTCCTTCTTCATTTTCTCCCGCAACTGGGGCTGCCAGGAAAAAACTTAGGTATCCTAAGCAACCCGCTGGCGGTGATGCAGGGCAGGCAGGACCAAGTTTGGACATCTGGTCCGGACTGAAGGACCTGGCAACAATTTCTGACATGTCTACTGTCACTGCATATGATACTGTCACCATTGACAGAATGGTGGAGGATTACATCGGTGACAGCATCCAAGTAGGCATGTCAGACAGTCCATACCTGTACTGGCAGGAAAAAGAGGCAATTTGGAGGCCCCTGTACAAGCTGGCTCTATTTTACCTGAGTTGCCCCCCTCCAGTGTGTACTCCGAAAGAGTGTTTAGTGCAGCCGGGAACCTTGTCAGCGAAAGGCGTAGGAGGTTGCTTCCACAGAATGTGGAGAAGATGATGTTCATCAAAATGAATTATCAGCTCTTCCAGGGAGACCAGCCTCCAGAAGGTACAGAGGGACCTGTGGTGGTGGATTCAAGTGGGGACGAGTTAATACTTTGTGAGGATGAGGATGTACACACTGAAGAGGGTGAGGAATCGGTGGATGAGGAGGATGAGGATGACATCTTGCCTCCGTAGAGCCAGTTTGTGCAGGGACACATTAATTGCCAGCTTGTTTTGTGGGGGCCCAAACGAACCAATCATTTCAGCCACAGTTGTGTGGCAGACCCTGGCGCTGAAATGATTGATTTGTTAAAGTGTGCATGTCCTGTTTATACAACATAAGGGTGGGTGGGAGGGCCCAAGGACAATTCCATCTTGCACTTCTTTTTTTTCTTTGCATTATGTACAGTTTGGGGCCTAGTTTTTCTAACTGCCATCCTGTCTGCCACTGCAGTGTCACTCCTAGATGGGTCACGTGTTTGTGCCGCCCACTCGTGTCGCTTAGCATAGTCATCCAGCTACCTCGGTGCAACCTTTTGGACATGAAAACACTATTGTGAGGTGTTCAGAATAGACTGGAAATGAGTGGAAATTAAAGTTATTGAGGTTAATAATAGCATAGGAGCAGAGAAACCAACAAATTCTGTGATTTTAGCTGTTTTTATGCTTTTTTCAAAAAAAATACAGATCCAAAACACAAAACCCAGAACCCAAAACACGGAAGGGTGGTTTTGGCAAAACCAATCCAGATCCAAAACACGAAGAAAGATCCAGATCCAAAACCAAAACACAAAACATGAAAAGTGGCCGGTGCACACCCCTAGTATGGTATTGACTAGGTTAGTCTAAAAAATACAGTCATTCATTACTGGGGTGCTGTGCATGTATAGGGGGATCTCCTGGTGCCTCTTGTTGCTGCTTTGGTGGTGTCTAAGTGGGAGAGGTATCAAATCTTTGAGAGGGATAAAGTGGAGAAGTTGCCCATAGCAACCAATCAGCTTGTAACTGTTATTTTATAGACTGTGGTAGATAAATAAAAGCTAGAAGTTTAGTGCTTTCTATGGGTAATACCTCCACTTTATCTCCCTCTATCTGCTCCTACTGTATGTCATTTTTTGTAGTTTAATGGAGGGGCCCGGGGGATGAGGGAAGATGACATTATTGTCTGCCATCAGCATCATATAGCAAACTAAGATCATTAAGGAATAGATGCACTCTGCTAATCAGAAGAACACTGCATCAGGGATAAGTAAATACAGTATGTATTTTCATTTAATATACTGAACTCCAACCAAAAGTAAATTATACATGTTAGATGTTCTCCATTTAAAGTTCTCCTTTGTGGATTGAAGATAAATATTTCCTCCTAACAATGTTGAAAATGTTACCATATACAGATGGAGTAGAGCTTATGGCAGGTAGCAGTGCACCATGGATAAGTACGCGGGGAACCTGTGATAACATGTGACAGATGTGTGATTAGTTTAGCTGTGTATAGCTTAGAGCAGGGATGGGGAACCTCAGGCCCGGGGGCCGTATAATGCCCCCAGGGGGTCATTTTGTCTGGCCCTAGGACCTTTTTTTTCTGTTAGCCTCATCTGGCTAGTAGGGTACCTAGAATGGCACCCTGCAGCCAGAATGTATGCAGCAGTGCCACCTGGAGCATCCTTAGGACGCTTCAGACGATCACACCGCTGCCCTTACAGCTCCCCGGAGCATCCTCATGATGCTCCAGGCATTGCTGTAATCACCGGCGATTGTGGCCCCGCCCCATGTGACATCACACAGAGGGTGCGTGGCCTGCACCGGACCCACAAATAATGTTATATATATCAAAATGGCCATCGGCAGAAAAGAGGTTCCCCACTCCTGGCTTAGAGTATTCAAGGTAACTGCAAAAATGCTGTTATGGTGCTCGATTTAGTGCAATAAACTCTGTTTTCTACACTTACGTGGTTTGACATGTTCTTGACAAAGCTGGACCACAGCCATTGTAGACTTTATGTGATGGGCAGGTAATAGCTGGAAGAGAGGAGATTCCATTTCTTTTAATAGAACACATGTATTAGATTATCACTTCATTTGGGGCAATTAGTATAAAAGTCAACTGTCACAACACTGATGACTAAATAAGGCAACACATAAGACAACTTACCACATTCTGGGGCTTGTTTCCTCCATTCAATGCATATTCCCTGATCTCCGCAGAGGAGGGCATAGAGCTGCAAACTGGTACATTCAATGTTTGAGTCAGGGACATGGCAGCTGTCAAAACTGCAAGCTCCATAGAAATCTTTTGGGTCTATAGCCTTATGGCAAGCCTGGAACGTTCTTTGAATACAAATACGGAGAACCATAATTATTCTGTGTACAAGTAAAATATAAACAACTAACAGTTGTTTCCTCTGATATTGCACCTAACATAATCTGGATTGTTAATACTTACGGTCCAGTGATGAGGTTGCACAATGCTGATGGTTTGCAGGGAGTGGGAGGAGATACAGTGACTTTGGGGGGTAATGTAGGTCTGAGGTGGCCACATTCAGGTTTTCTTGGATCTGGCACTATCCAGGTATCAGCCATAATTTCACAGTTGGACACAATTTCTCCGCTGCGTGTCAGGCAGTCATCTGTTTTGTTGTTGGTGCAAGTACCTATGTAGGATGACAGTTTGTATTAAAAAGAAGAAGCAGGATTCATCCAGAGAAATATAAATGCTTCTATCGCTGTTCTGGGTCAAAGGCACCACTTGTTCAAGGTAGACTATAAACTTATTAAGTGGGGAGATACTGTAACAGCGCCAAATCTGCTACTTGCTTGTGTGTACTGTAGCCACAAAATGTTTGGTTGGTATGGGAATTACCTAATTGAGATGTATGAGATCATTCTGGAAGACCTCTGTCAGCCATTATCTGCATTCATCTGTGACTCCGATACATGCACTTTCATCTGCTGACCACACTAACTGGATCAGTGCAACTTGGGATCCCATATTTGTAGCAAATGAAGAGGTGAATTCTGTCTGTGATTGAGCTAAGTGTAAAGGCATACTTAATGTTCCTGGTCCAGGTAATTTCTTCTATACATTAGAAATTCATAAATCCAAAGGATGACCTGGCCTATGAATATTAGGCTGGTATGTATCATACTTACAGTATTCCCTGTCCATTTTCCTACCCAAGTATTGCTCAGTTCTGTAGCATAGAAACAGTAATAGCAGAGTTATCACTTGCTTCTGGGTCCTAAGTTTATTGGGCCCAGTTCTGCTCCCTATATGTCATAGGGGAATCGGGCATAAAAGGAAGACAAGTGGCTGCATATGGAAAACCTCAAAAAAACTAGCAGCATTTATAAAACGAATGTTCTGCTGCCATGACTTAATGTACTTCTTCCTTTGCTAGTGGCCTTTTATGTAGCATAGAAATTAAAATAATTCAAATTTGCTGCCTTCTGTGTGGACAAATGCCTGACCCTGAAGCAGGCATTGGTACGAGAGAGATATCTTCAAAGGGAGTGTTGTTACACCATGTATAGAGGAACGCATAATCAGTCTGGAACCCAAAACAATGAAAAATGTATAGCCAACAGATCCTACACATATTAGACAGTCCCTTTGTCCCCACACTTTCCTTGGTAGTTTGTTCCCAATATGAGGGTCGGGCAGCAGATTAATGCAATCAGTTGAACAACAATAATTTAGAAAGATACTTTAATGAGTATTCAATAGGTTCAGTATCACAAACTAATACTGTCATACTGACAAGCACTCACCACACTGTCCTTGTGTGTTATCTCCGAAAAGCCGATATGGCAGTTTAACAGAGAAAGCCAAACCATTGTATGTGATATTAGCCTCCAGCTCAGGTATCTCCACCACATAGTTGATGCCAGATTTGTAAATTTTCACTCCGTATTTTTTAT
The DNA here is from genome assembly GCA_031769625.1 of Taudactylus pleione. Classification (NCBI taxonomy): domain Eukaryota; kingdom Metazoa; phylum Chordata; class Amphibia; order Anura; family Myobatrachidae; genus Taudactylus; species Taudactylus pleione. The sequence continues at coordinate 5,043,073 of JAUIMM010000108.1, forward strand.
AGGGAGTTCCAACAATTTCTCCATTTACAACAACCTACAGTATGCAAGAGAAAAATAAACAGTATAATATACTAATAAAATGTTAAGGAGATGTCCAGGCGCAACGGGACAGATATCAGCTCAAATAATACCCATTCTGGCCCAATGCAAGAAACAAAATAACATAAATACATAAAATAGAGTAAAATTAAAAGTGCTCCTCACTAGTACATTAATATACAGTCTTATACTCATTAATATCCAAGGCAAATCCTTGTGGTATTCCCGGATTCTTTTCTTTAGTATTCTTTTCCTCAATGATTTTCAACACAAAAAGAAAGAGAACTAAAAATGTGCAGATTTTTTTAATACACCAATCACACAGGAGGAAATGAGGGAAAGGTGATGTGAAAGAAAGGTCAGTAATTTCCCACGATTAGATCACGTTTTCCAAAAGCTCAATGGTGGAATGACGTACCATACTTATGTCAAAGTAAATTCTAGATGTCCGCGTAAAGCTATCTTTGTCGTGTATCACACGGATCCCAGTACTTGACACCCAGAGTGTAATTAACACCCAATGTGGACCACCAGCAACGTAGCTTACTCACTTGGAAAGGTGTGTTATATGCACTTACTTTGACGTAAGTATGGTACGTCATTCCACCATGTAGCTTTTGTAAACGTGATATAATCGTGGGAAATTATTGACCTTTGTTTCACATCCCCTTCCCTCATTTCCTTCTGTGTGATTGGTGTATTAAAGAATCTACACATTTTTGGTTCTCTTTCATTTTATGTTGAAAATCATTGTGGAAAAGGACGCTATAAAAAAGAATACGGGAATACCACAAGGATTTTGTCTTGGATGTTAATGTGTATAGTATAGTAATGTACTAGCTGGAAACACCTTTCATTTTACTATTTTATGTTTTTATAGTGTAATATACAAAAAAAATAATACAGTGGATGGTAACAGTTGTCAATAGTACCTACATAATCAGGTATTATGAACATATAGCAATTATGCAATTGTTACAACGTTTTATTTTTGTAAAACTGTGTTGGTCTGGTATAAAATTATATTTAAAGGAATTACTGTATATGTGTTAAAAATATAAGAGAGCAGTATTCGTTGTAATGAGTTTAGGCAGCTACAGGTAATATAATTGAATGATAGTGTAATATTATATACACACCAGTGATATCTAGTACACATACCAATGATGCAATGAGAGGACATGTACAGTACAATACATTTCTGTGACTGGGAAATAATAAAGGGATGAATGGATACACTGGTATACTGGGTGTTCGTGGCTGTCAAAAACCTGTTTTGTGCCATTCAAGCAGTAGTTTATTTTGTCTCCAGTTATATTTCTATCTTCATTTTCTAGTTTTTAAATTTTTTCTTATATCTTGGTTAAACTTTTTAATAACTTATATTTCCAGAGATTCCCTAACAGAAAAAAATAGTAATATAGAAAATGATAACTCTGTTACAGAAGCAGGATGTGGTGTGTACAGTAAAATAAGTGTTTTAGGTTTATGTTGCTGACGAGTTGGGAGCAAAGTTAAAAAAAACGAACACATTTGCAGTTTTTCACCATGGCAAAGTTGTACTGCATATAAGGCAGATTTAAATATGCAGAGAGATTTATGGGTCTATTTATTAAACTAAAATATTACTTTTCTCAAGCATTTTAGCTGGAGAAAGGCATACATTTAGCATCTCCATATTTAGTATAGTGAAAAGTGTGGAGCATCTATTTCAATGGTAGCTTCGCTTCTCACATCTTTTGTAGGAAACATAACGCCATCTCTAGACTGCTTCATCCCAGTGTAGTGCTCCCTTGGCTCCTCCACACAGTCAATCCACCCCTCATAATACACCTGCCCTCTCGCCATGAGCACTTTGGGCAGCCATGACCTTCTTCTCCTCCCCAGTGCCAAGCTTTCATTTGGGTGTATTACGGGGGAGGATGACTGCCCTGATCAGGGCCATCTTAACAGCATTGTAGGTCCTGGGCAAAGTAATGCACAGGGGCCCCTACCTACCCATTCACAGAAATAAAAATTGAAATGGTTAATAAAATTAAAGTTTTACAGGGAGGGGGTCTGTGCTCACTCCTAATCAGAGTAGCTGGGGAGTTTCTTTACTCTGCCTGGCTCTCTATGCATGGAGAGAGTGGCCGCACACACCATGTAGATGCCCCCCGGCCCAGCCCACCCTGCTTGAAGACCCCTAGAATCATGGGGCCCTGGGCATCTGCCCAGTGTGCCTATACGTTAAGATGGCATGGCCCAGATTGCACCCCCGCTGGCATCTGAATATGCCAGTTTTTTCTAATCAGGCAGCAAATCCCACCCTTGTCCTCCTATCCTGAGCTGTAAGCTCATACCTGGGCAGCTGGAGGAGGAGACAGCAATGCAACATCACTGGCCCTGACATTTGTGAAAGACGGTAAGCATTAACACCTTTTGTTTATCTCTTTGCCGGGACAGGTCTTTTTTGCATGGTCTGTCTGACAGGTCTTTTTATATAAACATGGAGGTATTGTTAATGCGATGTGTAGCAATAATTATCCACCATCGATCACATTTTTTACTAAATAGACTGCTTAGAGTTGGGAGCTGTCCAGCATTTGTTGATTATATGCAAAAGCAGCCAGTACTTACCCTGCATGCAAAAAAATAATAAAAGTATTTGCACCCCTTGTATTGCAACATGATTTGCCCAGGTGCAAAGTTGCTCCTTTTTTAACTTTGCTCATAATTGTGAATAAGCCCTGTTGTCAACATATCTAGGCATGTTTGAATAAAACTCTTTACAATGGAAAGTGGGATAAGCCAAATTTCATTAATTAACGTGGTTGTGAAAATGAGGACCATAAGTAAGTATCATATACCAAGTATTTATTGTACTTTTATTGTCACAGTCCCCTAACTAGAGGGGGAGTCAGTTAGTGAAGATAGAAAAGCTGTAATAGCCCACAGCATACTGTCACTAAAGTTATATTCTAATTTCCATAGTTATACAAACATTCTCAACGGGCTGCCCAATTGGCTGTCCATGCGGTGAGAGGCAGCACACTTCACGGTATGCAGTAAGTGATAATAACAAATGATTTTGTATGTGACGAGTTTTGATAAAGAGTTCATGGACAAAACTGTAGCTAAAGATGATGGATATCTGCAATCATTTACAACGCCTGTAATTTGCATTTTATTTTTTATTATGGATTATTTAACATTTACAGTCCAGTAATTATCTATTAAGTTCTGTAACGAGAACTGTAATTAATGAATCCTAAATAATCTTTCACCTAATGGGACTTAAATAGGATTGATTGAAGTCAAAGACTTACACATAATGTATTATTAATGTTCCATCCTACCTGTAATTTCAGTGATGTCAAGCTTGTTGTCTCAATGCGGATTAACTGAGATTCATGTCGAACAATAATGTTACGAGGACAGGAGACGAGGTCTTGTGCTCCACAATCATAGTTATCAATGTAAACTCCAAAGTTATCAACCTTCTTATCAATCTCCTCCACTAGAGTATAGGTACAGTTGCCTTGAAAGCTATAATACGTCCCATCAAATGTGAGATAATGAGGATCGCCCCAGCCAGAACACACACCTGGATATCAAAATCGACATTTGTAATTGTACAATTTTTTTTTTTTTAATGGTAAATTGCAATCCATTAAAGTATTATTATTATTTTTGCAGGTGAGATGTCACATTGCTCCACAGCTCTGGACAATGAAGAAAACATACTGTACTTAAAACAGGGACATAATAAGACAAAACAAGTGCAATTCTGAAAACAAAAGCTACTGTAGGTAGGAACTTGCTTATGATGAGAGTTTAAAATTTGGGAAGTAAAGGGCAGACATGAGACAAGATGGGTAAGTGGAGATTGGAAAAGCAAAGAGGGTGTACAGTATCAGTGTGACCAGTTCAGCTGGGAGTACAATAGGCTATTTAAAAAGTGCCTTTTCAGAGACCATTACAAATCTGAAGCCTGGGGTAGACTCTGGTCAATAACCAATTTCAGATTGTGCTTATATACAGCTGGTCACACCATATAGTAGCAGCAGCCCAGATTTTTCAGTTGGTGTTTTACTTCTTTCCAACAATGCTTGAATATTCCAGAATTAATTAGATAGTCATATGAGTAGAAATACTCACAGTCACACTCCCAGTGCCAGCAGCAAAGATCTTCATCTTCTACAGCTATTGGTGGACGTCCACTGGCACATGTGATTATAGGAGGAGGATCACACTTGAGTTCAATTATCTCTACTGTGTTGTTTTCCAGACATCTGGCCATGGTGCAGTTACACAACATCCACGTTTCATTGTGCTGGAGAACCACAGACAGCCAAAGTTAGATTGGAACCAATAGATCCAGATGAATCAAAGTGTAAACATCAGTCAGACATGTATCCTACGTAATATTAGTCTAATATTAGATGAAAGCATAAACCATTAACACTGCATAAATATATGTAACTGATGCGTGAACTCTAGTATACATGCTACGATTTATGAGGGGGTCCCCAGTAGATATCAGTGTACCTCCATCAGTTGAAATAATCCTATTTTTTATTTCCTTTTACAAGTTACTAAACTATGTAGCAACTACTATGGCGTGCGGACAATGATACAACTGTTCTGCTCTTATCTTGCTTGAAATCAATATGACAGTTATCCAGATCTGTTTTTCCATTTAACTTTCATAGTGCCTCAATACACTGTAATGTGCTACATATGAAATAAATGTAATTACTAGGTTCTGCTAAAGTATATTCCAATAGAATATATAGCACATCACCATCACAGAGTTTCAAGAAGGCAGGAGATGAAACTATATGTAATATATATTCCTAAAAACATATTAAATGTAAGAAAACTCTATTCAGGGGTGTATCTAAGATTCTGAGCCCCCTCCCCAATATGTCAATTTAGGCTCCCCCTTTGTCTCTCCATGCCTGAATGAAGATGTACTGCTGCACCCTTTAGGTTTTGCTTGGTACTGTGGAAAAGTCTCCCTTCTCCCAATACAGAAACAATAGCTCTAGACTGTGGTATAGTACAATACCACAACCTCAGGAACATAAAAGGTCCCAATTTTTAATTACTGAAGCCCAAGGTTCATGCTCCAATCACCCAGTGCAATGTAAAACTGTGCTGGGTGCATGGGACTTTATATCCTCTCCAAAAGGAGGAAGGCCCAGTTTCTCCCCATTCCCTCAGAGCCATTGAGGAGACTATAAATTCCTCAAATATCCCTTTGCCAAAGCTAAGAGGGACCACAGCCGCCGGGACTTCAAACCCATTCTGTATAAATCATATTTCATTACATAAGGATCTTGGTGCCCAGCAAATAAAACCAGTGCTCGAAGTGTGCCGGTATGCAATGGTATGGCATACCAGCACTTCAAGCCTTAAAACAAAATTGTTTTTTTTCTTAAATTGCAAGGACGGAGGGCGGAGGCGTGGCTTCAGTGATATGTGGGGAAGCTACATGCCTCTGCCCGTGGCTGTCAGCCAGAGGAGGACAGCCCCCTAAAGCCATAGCCAGCCGCAGTGTGTGATAAGATTGTGTGGCTGGCTCTGTTAATTCTGGCAGTGTGCCATATGGTGCCTGTTTCTCCCGCCCGCCAGTGCATGTTTCCCCCGCCTGACAGTCCCTAGTCCCCCAGTCTACTAGTGAGTGTTTCCCCCACCCACCAGTGCCTGTTCCCCCGCCCGCCAGTGCCCGTTCCTTACCCACTGCTGGAAAGTCACGTCCTGGCAACAGAGTCCGGCATTCTACCTCAGCTGCTGCCACCTGCCCTTCCGGCCATCAGCCAGTGTGTGCTCGGCCGGCCCCTGCCGGATTCAGTGACAGGAGTCACAGGACAGCCCCTCATACTGCCCGGGTGACTGAGTGTGCATAGCTGCTTGAGCCATTGAGCTTATTTTTACTGCTGGGGCTTCCACCCTCCCTAGTAAAGCATTTGCTCCACCTTTTCAATTCTCAGTTGGAGACAGCAAGAAACTGGTAAGTAATACCAGATTTCAGTTAATATTCCTGTATAGTGTGTACCCCACTACCCATAGTGTACCTCACCTCCTCTGTGTACCTCATTTCCTTTGTGTACCCTACCTTCTCTGTCTACCCCCACCTCCTTTGTGTACACCATCTTTTTTGTGTACCCCACCTTCTCTGTGTACCCCACCTTCTCTATGTGCCTCCTTACCTTTGTGTTCCTTACCGCTCCTTTGTCCCCCACAACATTCCCTATTTGTGCCAATATGTTTTTTTGTTCCATGCAAAGCCTATGGGCGGTATCCAATTAGCCCCGAATGTGATTTCAGTGCTAATGGATCCTTCGGAGCTATCCAAGTAGCCCCGTAGTCCGGCACGATGCAGACACTTATTGGCGAAAACACATAGGTCTGTAACCTTATCACGGATTGTATGTGTTTTTTTGGGGCAAATTATCCTATTTGTTCACCCAAAACAAGTGGGATAGGGTGGAAATGTCAAAAGTCAGCAAAACACAGGGATTATTGTAAAAAAAAAAACATTTTTCGCCACCTAAAATATATCCAGGCTGATTGAATACTGCTCTAAGTTTATTTGTTTTTTCCTGTGGTCTATGTATTTTTTATTTTCCCATCGGTGCCAATGAGGTAAATTCAATTTAGGGCAATGTTGAATAGCGCTGGGAACAGGTTATTGGAGCTATTCAGTTGACCAGATAGTCAAGGTGCGTACACAATAGACGAAATGTGTATGCACTGGTATCGGCTGCGACGGGATCTGGAGGGGGTGGCGGCATCGTTAAGTGCGTACACAATGTCAGTAAAGATGGGGAGGGGCGCGCAGCCAAGCTGCATTCGGCAGCATGGTATCACTAACGTTATCCCCAGATTGTACAGCAAGTACAAACAACTGGGCATATCGTTAACAACCCATGGGAGCGCACATCATTAATGATCTAGTGCGTACACACTAGACGATTAAACAAAATTGTCGTAACGATGTGTCGTTATCAGCAATATCGTTTAAACAACCGTCTACTGTGTATGCACTTTTATAGGGGTATTCAATATGGGAGCGATAACATCGTTTTTGCGTTAATATCGCACTTATGACGTCATTATCGCAGGTTTTAGTGTTACACCGTATTCAATTTCAAAGACTTATCGCAGTTTTGAAAAGTCTTTGAAAAAAAACGATGCTAACTTTTCACCATTGAATAGGTGTCGAAAAAAAGTGCAGAATTGGGGTTTAGGGGTGCAGGCTTAAAAAAAATAGCCTGCACCCCTGGGAATGACATTTAAAAAAGAACTGTGTCAAAAAAAGTTTTAAAAAAAAATAGGGACACCCCAAAAAATTAATTTAAAAATTGGGGTGAAAAAAAAAAAACATTGGAAAAAAATTATTAACAATAGGGAAATAGGTTCAGGGCTATTCTGCATGTATGCGGCAGGTGTATTCTAGAATAGAATTATAGCGGCAGGTGCACAAATGCAGAATTTTTAAAAACTTACTTTAGGGACTTAAAAATATGCTAGTACCCATTTTCATGTACCCCAAATTTGATGGGACCACTTAAAAAAATGAAAAAAATAACCTAAGTACTCTTCTGCAACACTTCTTCAATGTCGGGAAAAAACACCTGCTGCGGCTATTTAAATCCCCGACTTTCATTTAAAGGCTAAAACGGGGGTACCCATAGTGATCCCCCATGTTTTTACAACTTTAGGGGGGTCTTACAATTTTTTTAAGGAAAAATTTGTAATTTTACGCAAATCCAACTTCGGAGGCTCCCGTTTTCATTAATTTTATATTGAATACGGGGATAAGCGGGCGCATGCCCGATACTTTAACACAGGTAAAAACTCCAATATGAAACCTTAACTTCGACAGTGAAGTTAACGTTTCATATTGAATACCCCTCTTGGTCCAACTAAAGGATTTATGCTCACACCCTCCAGAGAGTGCAAGCAGAACCGCAATGCTATTTTTCAGTTTAGCATAGTGCTCAGAGCATTGCAGCCAGCACTCTGGTAAATGCCTGTTAGCACTCCTAAACACCCCGCTTAAGGCTTGCTAACGCGCATCTCCCAACTAAGTGCCGGACATGGGGGAAACAATTGAATTGATTCCTTCCCTGCGCTATTCACATCATGTTGAATTCAATTGCCCCTAATATGTGAATTTTGTCATGCAAAACCTGTGTGGTAATTTTCAGTTTTTTTCTTGCAAAACCTATTGGGGGAATTAAATTCCTCTGGGTGGTGTTTAAAGCAAATTCTATTTATTTGGGCGCCCATTACTTTTGAAGAACCCGGAGGCACCAGGTTTAGCAGCACTAAACCTGTCTACACTCATGGTATCAGCAGAGGCGTCACTAGGGTTGGTGTCACCTGGTGTGGTAGCTCATGGTGTCACCCCCCCCCCCCTCTCACTTTCCATAGATGTTATATTACTGTGACCGTGGTATCCAGGGGTGACACAGATGGGCTGGATACAAGGGTCACAGTAATCTAACATCTATGGAAGGTGAGATATCGAGTGGTTTCCAGAATCTAAAACTTGAGGACTCCCTTGGTTGTTCATGCTGATACATAAGTGGTGTATTCCACTTAATAAAGGTACACCCCTATTCACACAGAGGGTGACCACATCTGGTGAAGGTTACCGATATGTAATAATATTGCACTAGGAGGCGCTCCTTATCCACCTTTTGTTTTGTAATATATATATATATATATATATTTATATATATATATATATATACACAGCTACAAAAGACGGTGCACTCCACAAAAATTGATTTATTCAAATATGCACGTTGGACACCAACGTTTCGGGACCACCAAGTGTTACCTTGACAAAGGGACATTGTGGTCCCGAAATGTTGGTGTCTAACATGCTTATTTGAATACATCAATTTTTGTGGAAGCCTCTGAGTGCCGCCGTCTTTGTAGCTGCTTGTGGACTGTATTTACGTGGAGGGCACCAGAGCTGCTGAACGCTGCTCAGAGTGAGTGCCGATCCAAACAGGCTACACAATGCCCACAGTAGTGCCCCTTATACAATTATGACTGTAGTAGTGCCCCTTATGCAATGCCCACTGTAATAGTGCCCCTTATACACAATGCCCACAGTAGTGCTCCTTATACAATGACTGTAGTAGTTCCCCTTATACAATGATGACTGTAGTAGTGCCCCTTATGCAATGCCCCCAGTAGTAGTGCCCATTATGCAGTTCCCCTTGTAGTAGTGCCCTTTTATGCAATACCCCCTCTAGTTGTGCCCAATATGCAATGCCCCTGAATTAGAGCCCATTATGCTGTAGCCCCAGTAGTACCCCTTACAGTACCCCCAGTAGCACCCATTATACTGTACCACCAGTAGCTCCCCTTATGCAGTGCACCCAGTAAAGTCCCTTATGCAGTGCCCCCAGTAATGCCCCTTATGCAGTGGCCCCAAAAATGCCCCTTATGCAGTGGCCCAAAAAATGCCCCTTATTCAGTGGCCCCAGTAATGCCCCTTATTCAGTGGTCCCAGCAATGCCCCTTATTCAGTGACCCCAGTAATGCCCCTTATTCAGTGGTCCCAGTAATGCCCCTTATTCAGTGACCCCAGTAATGTCCCTTATTCTGTGGCCCCAGTAATACCTCTTATTCAGTGGCCCCAGTAATGCCCCTTATGCTGTGCCCCCTTCCCTGTGCACTGTCCACTACTTACCCTCTCTTCTTGACCTGGCCTGCACTCGAGGCCTGTCACTTGCTAAATAAATGGTCCTCTCTCTGGCAGCGCTCACAGTCGTACTCCCTCCGGCTCCTTCTTCTTCTCCCGCAGACTCCCAGAAGCACAAGCGGAGCCAGCGTGCAGCGCGCGATGACGTCATCGCGGCCGGCGGCCAGCACCACACACAAGCACAGAGATTCTCTGTGCCTGTGTGTGTCTCTGGATGCCGGCGCGATGACAGAATTAGCTGAGCGCTGAAGGCGGCGGCGTGAAGGACCAGCGGCATCCAGCTCATGGAGTCGGCGGGGACCAAGTGCGGTGGAGATGTATCTGAGAAGGGTGCGGCCCGCGGGTGTGAGTGCTGCTCTTCTTGGTGTCACCCCTTTGAAGGGTGACACTCGGTGCGGGCCGCACCCCCGCACCTACCTAGTGACGCCACTGGGTATCAGCACCCCAACTGCCGTTTTGGCATCTAAACTACGGACTTTTCACACATTTTTTTTCACCACCTCATGAGGATGTGAGAAGAAATGTGTTACCCACAGTAATGTGTGCCCGAAGGAGCAGAGTTTAAATTGCTGCATTGGGCGCCACACAGAACAATTGAATTCCCCTGTATGTGTTTTATTTATTTCCTGTGGGGCCTATTTTTTCCAAATGGTGCCAATGTGTGTGTGTGTTTTTTCTTTTTTCATGAAAAGCTGTGATTTATCTATTTTCTGTGGGAGCCTATGGGGTATATTTACTAAAATGCGGGTTTTTAGTAGTGGAGATATTGTTCATAGCAACCAATCAGATTCTAGCTATTATCTAAAAGGTGCTGGATACATGTTAAGTAGAATCTAATTGGTTGCTGTAAGCAACATCTCCACTTTAAAAAACCCGCACTTTAGTTTATATACCCCCTGTGTTTAGTTTTCTTCATATGGGTACTGTTTTTTTTCTTCCATACAACGGTAATGCGATTTATTTATTTCCTGTGGGGGCTGATGTGTTTGGTTTTTCAATATGGGTGCCAATGTGTGTTTTTGTTTCATGCAATAATAGTGATTTATTTATTTTCTGTGGCGGGGGCCTATGTGTTTTGTGTTTCCCTATAAGTGCCAATGTGTGTAGTTTTTATTTCATGCACAGATAGTGATTTATTTATTTTCTGCGGTGGGGGCCTATGTGTTTGAGATGAGTGAGAGGTGCAAAAGGTGAGAGATGAAAGATAGGAATGAGAGATGGATGCATGACACTCCCCCGTTTTGAGTGGCCACATCCCTCATGACATGTAGCCACACCCCTCGTGATGCATAGCCACACCCTTTTTTTTGCATGCCTTCAGCGCGCAAACATTCTGTATCTCCATACCACCACTTCAAAATTCCCACTTTGACCACTGGGTAAAACTATGCTGCACTGCAGGGGGGGCAGATGTAAAATGTGCAGGGAGATTTAAGGCACCATGCGAGGCGACAGGGGATCCGTCGTCCCACATATCGGGCGGTCCGCGCACACGGTGCGATCGGGTGGCAGACCGCTCAATATGCCGGCTCCCATCTCCCTCACCCGCATAGCAAACTATGTGATCGCACATTGCATCCCCTGATCGATTGGTCCTGCAGAAAGATCAGGGGGTGCGATGTACGACCCCACGGGAGCGCATTCGGCCCGACATCAGGGCTATACACGGTGCAATATAGTAGGCAAATCACACCAATCAGTCGGATCATCTGCTTTATCATCCCGTACATGGGGGCCTTTAGATTTGGAAGGGGTGTGTCCAAACGGACATCTAAATTGCAGTGTAAAAATAAAGCTGTCCAGCATTTGTGGGCTACATGCAAAAGCAGCAGGTATTTATCGCACATGCAAAAAAAATTTATGTATTTGCACATAGTTTGTATAGATATACAGTTACAGTACTTGCTGTATCTAACCCTAATTCAGACCCGCTCGCGAGCGCTGAGCGCTCGCAAGCGGGTCGATGTTGCCCAAGTGCACATGCGCGAGACCCGAATAATGACGGCCAAGCCGTCGTTATGGGTCTCGCACCAAAGGGGGTGTGCTGTCGATGGTGATTGACAGCACGCCCCCTTTGGTGGGCGTGCCTGCCTAGAAGGAGGCGTTCCAATGGGAACGCCTACCGTCTGGGGCCGGCCCCACTGACATCACTAGTGATGTCAGTGAGAGTGCTTTTGGCTCTGATAGAGCCAAAAGCACTCCAGGGCTTGCGGCAGCGAGACCCTACCGCAAGGGTCTCGTGGCAAACCCGATGGTTGTGATGGTCTTGACCATCGCGACCATCATTTTGGCCGCTCGCTATAACTGTGGATGGTCACCCACAGCTATGCAAGCGGCCAGGAGGCCGCTCCAAAAAGGAGCAGGGACGGCCCTGATTCAGAGCGAGCGCTCTGTCAGAGCGTCCGGCTCTGAATCAGGGCCTCTATTCACAACCTCTAAATTAGACCCTGAGTCCCATATATTTGCTTATTCTCCAAAGTAAAACCTTCAGTCATCAAATTCTGTTCACCGAATTAAAGTTTTTGTATGTCCTAAGTAGGCGACATCACGCCACACATTGTCACCGCTATCACCAATGTAACATAAGGCTATTAATCCTGTAATTCAAGTAATCTGGCAATGATACATTTAAACATATCAAAACCTAAGAAAAACTATGTTAAAACTTGCTAGTACTGTAGTATTCAAGTTACATGCAAGGAACAGTTAACTTACCTCACGATTAGGTTCAAATGGACAACCAGGCTTCTGAATGGTGGAAGAAGCCAATGATGTTGAAGTTGTGGTACTATGTGTTGTGGATTCCTTTGTAGTGGTAGTCTGTGTTGGCGAGCTAGTAGAACGCGCTGTAGTACTTTCTGAAGTTTGAATACTACTTGTTTGGATTTCTGGAGTTGTAGTGGTTCTTGGGGTTGTTGTGACTTCTGGAGTTGTAGTGGTTCCTGATGTTGTTGTGACTTCTGGAGTTGTAATGGTTCCTGGGGTTGTTGTGACTTCTGGAGTTGTAGTGGTCCCAGAAGTTGTTGTGACTTCTGGAGTTGTAGTGGTCCCAGGTGTTGTTGTGACTTCTGTAGTTGTAGTGGTCCCAGAAGTTGTTGTGACTTCTGGAGTTGTAGTGGTCCCAGGTGTTGTTGTGACTTCTGGAGTTGTAGTGGTCCCAGAAGTTGTTGTGACTTCTGGAGTTGTAGTGGTCCCAGGTGTTGTTGTGACTTCTGTAGTTGTAGTGGTCCCAGAAGTTGTTGTGACTTCTGGAGTTGTAGTGGTCCCAGGTGTTGTTGTGACTTCTGTAGTTGTAGTGGTCCCAGGAGTTGTTGTGACTTCTGGAGTTGTAGTGGTTCCTGGGGTTGTTGTGACTTCTGGAGTTGTAGTGGTTCCTGGGGTTGTTGTGAGTTCTGGAGTTGTAGTGGATCCTGGTGTTGTTGTGACTTCTGTAGTTGTAGTGGTCCCAGAAGTTGTTGTGACTTCTGGAGTTGTAGTGGTCCCAGGTGTTGTTGTGACTTCTGTAGTTGTAGTGGTCCCAGAAGTTGTTGTGACTTCTGGAGTTGTAGTGGTCCCAGGTGTTGTTGTGACTTCTGTAGTTGTAGTGGCCCCAGGAGTTGTTGTGACTTCGGGAGTTGTAGTGGTCCCAGGGGTTGTTGTGACTACTGTAGTTGTAGTGGTTCCTGGGGTTGTTGTGAGTTCTGGAGTTGTAGTGGATCCTGGTGTTGTTGTGACTTCTGTAGTTGTGGTGGTCCCAGGAGTTGTTGTGACTTCTGGAGTTGTAGTGGTCCCAGGGGTTGTTGTGACTACTGGAGTTGTAGTGGCCCCAGGAGTTGTTGTGACTTCTGGAGTTGTAGTGGTTCCTGGGGTTGTTGTGACTTCTGTAGTTGTAGTTGTCCCAGGGGTTGTTGTGACTTCTGGAGTTGTAGTGGTCCCAGGTGTTGTTGTGGCTTCTGTAGTTGTAGTGGTTCCTGGGGTTGTTATTACTTCTGGAGTTGTAGTGGTTCCTGGGGTTGTTGTGACTTCTGGAGTTGTAGTGGTTACTGATGTTGTTGTGACTTCTGGAGTTGTAGTGGTCCCAGGGGTTGTTGTGACTTCTGTAGTTGTAGTGGTTCCTGGGGTTGTTGTGAGTTCTGGAGTTGTAGTGGATCCTGGTGTTGTTGTGACTTCTGTAGTTGTAGTGGTCCCAGGAGTTGTTGTGACTTCTGGAGTTGTAGTGGTCCCAGGGGTTGTTGTGACTACTGGAGTTGTAGTGGCCCCAGGAGTTGTTGTGACTTCTGGAGTTGTAGTGGTTCCTGGGGTTGTTGTGACTTCTGTAGTTGTAGTCGTCCCAGGGGTTGTTGTGACTTCTGGAGTTGTAGTGGTCCCAGGTGTTGTTATGGCTTCTGTAGTTGTAGGGGTTCCTGGGGTTGTTATTACTTCTGGAGTTGTAGTGGTTCCTGGGGTTGTTGTGACTTCTGGAGTTGTAGTGGTTACTGATGTTGTTGTGACTTCTGGAGTTGTAGTGGTTCCAGGGGTTGTTGTGCCTTCTGTAGTTGTAGTGGTTCCTGGGGTTGTTGTGACTTCTGGAGTTGTAGTGGTTCCTGGTGTTGTTGTGACTTCTGTAGTTGTAGTGGTTCCTGTTGTTGTTGTGACTTCTGGAGTTGTAGTGGTCCCTGCGGTTGCTGTGACCTCTGTAGTTGTACTGGTTCCTGGTCCTGGGGTTGTTGTGGCCTCTGTAGTTGTAGTGGTTCCTGGTCCTGGGGTTGTTGTGACTTCTGGAGTTGTAGTGGTTCCTGGGGTTGTTGTGACTTCTGGAGTTGTAGTGGTTCCTGGTGTTGTTGTGACTTCTGGAGTTGTAGTGGTTCCTGGTGTTGTTGTGACTTCTGGAGTTGTAGTGGTCCCTGGGGTTGTTGTGACTACTGCAGTTGTAGTGGTCCCAGGGGTTGTTGTGACTTCTGGAGTTGTAGTGGTTCCTGGTGTTGTTGTGCCTTCTGGAGTTGTAGTGGTCCCTGGTGTTGTTGTGACTTCTGGAGTTGTAGTGGTCCCTGGTGTTGTTGTTGTGGTTGGTTCTGAAATTGTTGCTGTTGTTGGAGTCGTAGTTGGAGGTTTAGGACAAGACCACTGGTGCACTTGTATTTTGCACTCAATGCTACAAATGACTTTGTAGCACCATGTGTCATTGACTACACCACTAGTTATTATTTCACCTGAGGGTGAAAACAAACATATTAACAGTAAATACTTTGGTCCTATATTGTCCCCACATTTTATATGAAACTGCATTATTAAGTCTTTATAGATCAGTCTTGACTAATCTTTGGGAATGTATCTAACAATTATGTAATGCAATGGCTAATTCTTCAATAAGTATACAGTAAATCCTAAATACTTTGAATGGAATGACCATGTCCCAAAATAGACATTCCAAATTCCCCACATAATACCATGCAGGACTTTAGTTACGATACCTAGAGGGAAGACAGTGTTGACCTGTGCTCATTTGCTGACAGCCATGCATTATTGCGGACTCATACTTTGCAGCAATAGTTTAATGTAATACAGGTAACTGATATGGCAATAGGATATTATGTACAGTAGATTCATCTACTGGCTTTTTGATATAATACACCCCTCAGTCACATCTCCACTTGAAGCTGAAGTGGCGGAATTGGATGTTAACAGTTCGTTTACATGTAGGATAAATTCAGTGTGGGCTGGTGGAGGGAGTGTCAGCAGAATTGTGTGCAATGCAGAGCTGATAGGGATGAAGTCAGCAACATCTCTTGCACAAGCGATAGGGAAGGGTGCAAGTGCTCACTGATAATTATGAGAGCTATGGTTCCAATTGTAAGGAAAGGGGCAGTATTATTGGGTAGATGCACACAACAGCATATATGTAAATACCCTCATATTTCTCTGGGCACATAATACGGGTTTAATTATGGAGACTTGCTTTCAATATTGAATCAGTCCCTATGTTATCAGACAGTACATATTTATTGAGTATCTTATTGATGGATGTACTATAGCACTGTGTGTTTGATGATCACCACAGTTACCTATGTGCTTGTTATATTCAGATTGCAGACAAGGGAAATGTAAGAATAAAATAAAATCCTTTATAATTGAAATTTCCAAACATAATTTTTTCAGGCAAACACTGTCACTACAGGTTTTGATAACCATGTACCCTCTCTGATGTAGACGCTTTCAGTCTTATAATGTTAATATTATATACCTGTTACATCTCGCATGTCTTTATCACTGTTGAAGTGTGCCATTTTGTATATCTGAATAGGGTCAGTCCCGTGACATAACTGTTGTTGCTAATTTACAGACCTTTCCAGATTACTTGTTACTTAGTTTTACTATACTGTATATAATAGAGACAACAGGGATGCTGTACTGTGATATTGGCTAGATTACCTGGTGGAAACGGTTTGCCATTGTGCACACAAACACACATTGTAGATGACGAGATGGCAGTCTCAGTTGTGATGGTTGTTAAAGGTGTTGTGGTGACAGAACTAGTTGTTGGCAGTGTCTTCCTTGTTGTTGAAATAGTAGATGGTGGCGTTGGTTCTGTAGTAGATTGCTCTGTTAAAAGCAATGAGAAGATGAGATGACTCTGACAAACATACTCTGATAAGCTAAATGCTGGCTTAAATAATAACACAAATACTCTATATTATGGTTAGTTTAGTCCGACAATCTTCTTTTTGACACAAATGAATTTATTTATTTTATTTAATAAGACTGTTATCAATTTTAACAATGCTCCAAATTCCTATTTTAGGCGTCAGATGAAAAGATTAGGAGGAACACCTAATTACATTTAGCCCATGATTAGCATATTTTGGTCCTTAGAAGGACGGCCCAAAAGATGCACATTAACATTGTTTTATCCTTCCTGAATATATATGGTAGAATATCTCTTCATCTCTTACATCTGTCATCTAATATAATTACCTACAGCTTGTGGAGTTATAGTTGTCTCACTCGTTGTTGGAGGTGTATGAATACTAACATGATCTGCATGGGGGAAAAAATGAGTATTGTTTATGTAAATGAAAACAAGTCTGACAGGTAGTTTCATTCTTACTGTACATTCAAAGCTTAAATATAATTTATGTGTGACAGAAGCATTTAATAAACATATATAAGCACTGATTGGACACTGTTTGCTATATCAGCATTAAGGGTGGGATGTACTTTGGGCAGAAATGCAGTCAAACCCGTGAAAATGCCATTTTCGTGGGTATGACTGCATTTCCCATATGTACCAAGCTATACCCAGTGGGTAACGTCATCTCCAATAAAGGTCTATAGGCTTCTTATCAGGTTTCTTCTGGGAGGGATCCACGTGGCACGCAACGTGGTGTTACCACAGTATTAAACCTGGAAGTCCATCTATCTGAGTCTATCACAAGGGACAATTATTATCAAGAGAGTTGTCCTTTGGGATTTTAATTGTATTTCTAGGTACATACCGGCATAATTAATGCCAGTATGTATCTGATAAGTGGCGGGATGTACAGCATCACGGATGCAATGCTGAGTACATTCCACCCTCCCTATGTCACTCTCTCAGCACTAGCCCTTCTTTATCCCTTACTAGCTCTTCTTTGCTCCCATTTCAGGTAAAACTCTTAACCAAACTTCAATCCCTACTAACACCGACCTTTACCTCAGGTGTAGTTACTTTTTCTGTCTGTGAAAAGATTTTTTAAAAAGTGTGGCTTACACTTCTAAAAGTGAGCTAAGCACCGGCACTCATAGCACTAACTAATTGTTGTTATTGTGTGACATGATCCCACAAAAGCCACTACCACCAATAAAGCTCTAATCTGCAAAATAGGGACTTCCAGGGAAATCTGCAGAATAGGGACTTCCTCCAACAACGCCTTAGCCTGAACACTCAAAATCGAACGTCGGCAAAACAATGGTACTTTTACATAGACCAACATACAAATCCCTCATTTACTAATATTCAATTTAAAAAGGAACACCAAATCAAACTTCAAATTAAACTTCAAATCCCCAAAATAATAGACCGGCTTCATGCTGGCGATTTTAGCATGAGCAGGTATGGCTTACACAGATGCATGCACAGATCAGTGAGATCACACACACAGAAACATGCACAGATCTCACTGATCTGTGCATGCATCTGTGTAATTCATACATGCTATAAATTAATTGATTGAAAGTATGCAGGTAGTCATTGTCATCTGGTGGAGATAACCAGCAGGTATATCAGTTTGCTGTGGTTTTATCCAGCGCGTCCACCCGCTGTTGGCTGTACTTGCTGTCACTAAAGTCGGAGTAGCAGTGTCCCGGGAAGTGGTCAGCAGTGAAGTAGCCGCATCAAGGTTTTACCCGGCCCACAGTAACCAGTGCTGGAATTGTGGTAACTTGCAGTCGTTCTGCCCGGCATCTCAGCGGCAGAGGCAAGGTGTTCTAAGCACGATCAATTAGTTGGATTACCCAGGGGCCTGCATACTTTGAATTTAACAACACTACCAGTCTAAACATGCAATAACAGGGGAGAGACTGGTGAGTAACCCTGAGGTGTTCTTTAATCACTCCTTATAGGTTTGGGAGCTGTGTATTTTTCTTGGACATAATATCTGAGCCCTAACCTAAGCACTTTCATATGGATTAAGTTCTTTTCACGTTTTAAGGACTTCCTTAAACATTTACTGCAGTCCTCTGTGGAAAAAAATCATAAACTAAAGCATTGTTACTTGATCATATAATGATTATGGACTTTTAAATGGACACTAAATATATCAGAAGTTTAGTACCGCTGATGAATGATCAGGGAGTTCTGCTGGACTCATGTGCACATATTGATACATTCTGATTATTGCACTCTACTAGAAGAAACTGTTTTGATACATTTTGTATATATAAATAGATAAATGTTTGCTATTGTGCTCTGTGAGAACATAAGATTATATATGTGATCTGTATGTTTGGATGCTGTTGGATTTTATGTTGGATACTTTTCCAGAATAAAATGTTAAAGGATTTTTATCTTTAGCACTGTTGCACAATCTTGGCTCATTATATACAGAAATTGGTCAGCGCAGCTTTCTTCTGTCTTTTGATCTTTTTCTTATAAACAAGGGAATTACAGATACCCTTTAAGCTTGCTGCAGATCTTTTTTAGTTTTATTTTTGTTTTTCTCTGTTTTATGTCAAATATTAACTAAATTTTAGAGCTAGTACCAATTCTAGTCCCCTATTTTAGCCTGTACATTGGTGGGCCCATTCATTTAGTGGGTTGACCGATTTGTACCTTTGTAACAGCAACAATAAAATAAATTCATATTATCGTAATGAACTTTTTTTTTTCACAAATCAAACAAAATTTTAATAAATGTGTTAATGGTATGAGTATGCTTTAAATAACATTTATTGTCATACAACAATGGTAATTGTTCAGTATTGCTCTTTGGTTGCTGGAATTCCATTTTGAAAAGAAAGATATACTGGTGAAGGGCTTAGATAATAGTTATATAGTAAATACTGCACTAGGTAATTATTAAGATACTTTAGTTTCAAATTGAATTTAATGCCCATTTTAAAGTTTTGTCTTTCATCCTGTGTGTTGGAACATATATTTTTTACTCTTACCGGATGTTGCAGATGTGGTCGCAGAAGTTATTGTAATTGCGGTCTTCGTGGTTGTTGGAGTTGTGGTCTCTGACTCAATATAGATTGTTGTTGGGGATGTAGTCACAGATGCTGTACTCTCAGTTGTGGTTGTTGGGGATGTAGTCACAGATGTACTTTCAGTTGTGGCGGTTGTGGTCTGTGTGGTGGTGGGAGTTGAAGACTCTGAAGTAGTTGTTATCTCAGGAGTAGTTGTAGATTCTGGAGGAGTTGTTGTTGTAGTAACCGTGGTTGTTGGTGTTGTTGTTACTGATGTTGTTGTACTCTGAGTTGTGGCAGTTGTGGTGGTTTCAGTGGTTGTAGATAAGCAGTGAGCTGGGAGTGGGAGACAGCAGTACACACTAATCTCATAGTTGTAACACACAGGCATGAACCCATCTTGGTCTTTGTTGTTACAGATGAGCCCATAGGAGACATCACATGTCAGTTTCTGCCCCAAGTCCTCCAGTGGTGAATCCGGGTATTTCTGTGCTCTGCAGGAAATGTTCTCTGGCTTCTCACACACATCATGGCCGGCATTCTTGATGTTCTCATAGGTCTCATAATCTCCTCCATTGGGGTCATATTTAGGATAACTCACATCAAACCAATCTGACCAGGAGCAGTCAGGGATACAGTCAGGTGCTGAAGAAAATATAAATACATCAGATATAGTATTTGTTAGATTTGTGAAATTGTATGTATAAAGTGAGGTCTAGAATCCTTAGCTGATCTTTATAGTATTAAACAATAGAAGGTAAACACAAGAGACAACAGAGGATAAACATTATGCTGTACCGTACTTCAGGTTATACAGATATTATATCTAATACAATTTACATGTGATGGCATAAATGGAGAGCTCCCCTCTAGGCTGTGGTAGGTAATGCTGTTAAAAAAAAACAAGATACAACTTTGAACAATTCTGTGCAAATATGTGAGCTCATATTGTACTCAATGGAAGGTTCCCTGCATTACTGTGTTATGATCTTGATTACATCTGAGATGGACAGGATTGCAAAACCGATTGTGTGCGGCTCTGCAAATACGTCCATCTCTGAATCAGGCCCTTTATCTTTAAATAAGTTTTGTTATTTACAATACAGATCTACCAGAATAACATGTGGATCACTGTGTTGTACAGGAAAAACTTTTTTGATCCCCCATTTCCTTCTTACTTGTAGTTGGAGGTGAGGTCTTTGTAGTGGATGGAGTTGTAGTTTCTGGAGTAGTCTCAGTAGTGATGGTTGTTGGTGATGTAGTCACAGATGTTGTACTCTCAGTAGTGGTGGTTGTGGTCTCTGTAGTGGTGGGCGTAGGTGTCTCTGGTGTAGTCATTATCTCAGGAGTTGTTGTAATCGTAGTAACAGTAGTAGGTTTTGTTGTTACTGACGTTGTTGTACTCTGCATTGTGGTTGTTGTGGTGGTTTGAAGGGATGTAGATAAGCAGTGAGCTGGGAGTGGGAGACAGCAGTACACCGTTATCTCATAGTTGTAACACACAGGCATGAACCCATCTTGGTCTTTGTTGTTACAGATGAGCCCATAGGAGACATCACATGTCAGTTTCTGCCCCAGGTCATCCAGTGGTCTATCCGGGTATTTCTGTGCTCTGCAGGAAATGTTCTCTGGCTTCTCACACACATCAAGGCCGGCATTCCTGATGTTCTCATAGGTCTCATAATCTCCTCCATTGGGTTTATATTTAGGATAACTCACATCAAACCACTCTGACCATGAGCAGTCAGGGATACAGTCAGGTGCTGAAGAAAATATAAATACATCAGATGTAGTCATTGTTTATATCTGTGAAATTGTATTCGCTAACTGAGAGATAGAATACTTAGATGATGTTCATGATACACAGTAACCCAATAGAATATGTGAACACAGGAGACAATAGAGGATAAACGTTATACTTCAGGTAATGCATATATCTCATACAAATGACAAGTAATAGTAGGGAAAGAGAGCGCCCCTCTAGGCTGTCATAGTGTAACCCCCCTTTACCCTCTAAAGGGACACCAGGTTACTAACTCCTATGTAATCTTTTTTTCCCACCCTTAAACTCATTGTTAAGTGGTGTACCTCCTATTACTATTAATTCAGTGCCTCCACCCAAGTATTTGTAGTAGACCGGGCCTACTTGGGAAAACCCAAATGAGAATAAACTCGCGCTTAAACTGCATGTTTATAATTTTACTTAAGCTCACAACTGACATTCGCAAATAATAACATCTTGTATAGACATTATGTAATCACATAACCCAATTACAATATGAGTGGTAAAATTTAACTGAACAGAGTAACATTCAATCCTTGTATATAAATTAATAACTTAGATGTATATAGTGGTAATACAAGTCATATTTTACTGTAACATCTGTGGTCATAAAGTAGTTGATACATTGCAAGTCCTCAACTTGTTTAATACGGGGTAAGTATTTTACACCACTGTCGCTTTGTAGTCCCTTTGACACTTGTCGATAATATGCTGTTCCTAACTTTTAGTTTATAAAAGTTTTGTTGTCGGAATATCCTTTGACGGTAACTTTTCTTGTATGCTGCTGTCTATATCCGCTGAAGGATAAATAAAGTTGATACATGTGTTGCAAATGTTTCTAAGAGAAAAGCATATAGTTATAAACCACCTCCTGAGTTTTGAAATATTTCCTGAGTCGGTAGTTTGCCTTATACCTTCAAATGTATTCTTATGCATATATATATATATATATATATATTTATTTATATATATATATATATATATATATATATATATGCATTTCCTCCTCCCCCAGTTATTTGCTAAGGCTAGTATTGTAGGGAAGTTTTTCCAGCTCAATGGCTGGTAGTACAAATGTCAGCCATCAATACTAGTGTTATTTTTCCCACTTACACTCCTGTGATACTAATGTATAGTTTGTGCAGAGATTGGAGTCTACTCTCTGATCAGCATTAGTATTCATACCACCACCTTTATGGAACTGCAGATTTCTCTGCCGGGGCTCTGTTGCCATCTCTACCTCAGCTGCCAATTAAAGAGAATATGGTGAGGCTTAAATACACTAACAGATTAACCTCAGCCTTGTCCGACAATAGCCTGCCTCCTTCCTACAGCTGCCACCTCTCATGTTTGGTTCCACTCCTCCGCTGGCCGCTACTGCTGCTATTCTGCCTCTGCCTCAATTTTATGAGCATACGTGCCCACCTTCTGGAATGCAGCCACTCAGTTGCAGTTATGGGCCATGACTCCGGCCTCTCACAGCCCCTGCTCACCGCCGATCCCACCATGCAGCTCCCCCATCGGGACCACTGCTGCTGCTCCATCCCCATGACCTCGGCCTCTGACCCGGCTCCTGGGACCAACACTACCGGTCACTCCACCAAAGTGCTGCACGGTGAGTGACTTACTGGGACACCGCTGTCAACCTGCTTCCACAGCTCCGGCTGGGCTCAATCTCCAAGTCCACCCCCTGTGCCCAGGAGCATATCTACCACTCAGCTGCCACCTGGGACATAGGGGGGTGAGAACTCCAGCCCTCTTAGTCTGCTGGCAGCTCCTCCTCTCTGTCTCTGTCCCTGCCCTTCTTTTTCTGATAGGAACCAAACCACACCCAGCTAAATCACTCCACCCTTCTTCTAGTGTGTGTGTTGAGACACATCCCACCAAAGAAAGAAGTACCATATAAACTTACATGTAACTACATGAAATAGATATACTGTACCTGTATACATAAATTATAGAAGGGCCATGTACATGAATACAATAAATACATTTATATACATATACTTTACCTCACAAATTGTACATTTATAAATATTACAATCATTTATGAGTACAGTACTTATTTTAACCCTTAACCAGGATTACAATAGGTACTGCAGTAAAAAAAGAGCTCCAAGTTTGAAGAATATTTTCCTCAGTTGGAGATTCTCTGCATTACTGTTGTATGTTTCAATTACACTACAATAAATTCCAAATGAAAGTAAATATTACCAAAGTTATAATGACATAGTAAGTACTGTGATATCACGTACCAACTGCTTTAATAATCTGTTTTATTAAATTATATTAAGTAAAAAAAAAAATAGATATCTTCAAAATGGCTCAATTTCTGCTCCATCCGGCTTACTGTACATTACCAAATAAAACATTGTCGGGGCAAAGCAACAGACACATTGTGACTCTCTAATAATTCTACTGGCACTTTCTTGCTGCAGCGATATCTTACTGTATCTTATACTGTGTGTGTGAATTTGTTACCTCTGCTATAACTATTGAACATTCCCGAATGTCACATGACACATAACATACTGCACTTTGCTTCTGATGCAGAATAAGCACTACACTAATATCTGTAGTGTAAATTGTGTGAATTTGTTCTGTGCTTCCTCAGACAAGTGAGGACACATATAAGCACCTGTGCAGATTTACTGTACGTGATTCTGCAACTTGTACCTGCTTGCGCCTGGATATTCGGGATTCAAATACAGTAAGGGCACACTAGCACAACTACAAGTAGATGCAGACCGGGGAATAGAAGCATATACACCTTGGGAAGCCGTTTTATTTGCAAATAGACAAACCACTTGTGATTGGCTATTTGCAAACCCTTTGCCGACACTGATTGTTTCTTTTGTTCATTGCTTGGCATGTATTATGCTATTGTACAGGTTATAAGTAAAACATTTTCTTTGTTTTCTACATTAGATGTGAAGATTTGTCTGCTGTATTAGAGATGTTGTAACAGTTTTATTGATACCTAGTTGTTTATGCATTAAGTGCATATAATATAAAAAGATTACAATATGAGTACAAGTGGGATGTAAGTGTCTGTGATGTGTTTCTAGCATAAACTAGACACATATGCTATTTCCCTTCCTGTCCACATATGGGTGAAAATATACAAATTTTGAGCGCAACTCTTTGAATTGAAAATGATGCTAATTTTACTGTCGACTGTTGCCACAACCCCTCTTTATCTTTGTTTTTTTTAATATTATACTTTCTTTTTTTTAATCAGATTTATTATTTGCAAAACAGATCTCCCAGAATAGAATGCAGATCACTGTGTTTTACAGGAAAAACTTTTGATCCCCTGTTTCTTTCTTACTTGTAGTTGGAAGTGTGGTCTTTGTAGTGGATGGAGTTGTAGTTTCTGGTGTAGTTTCAGTAGTGGTGCTTGTTGTTGAGGAAGACACAGATGGTGTTGCACTGAGAGTTGTGGTGCTTGTGGTCTCTGTAGTGGTGGGAGTTGTTTCTGAAGTAGTTGTAATATCTGGAATGGTTGAAGTCTCAGTAGTGGTGGTTGTTGGTGACGTAGTCACAGATGTTGTACTCTCAGTTGTAGTGGTTGTGGTCTTTGTAGTGGTGGGAGTAGATATCTCTGGAGTAGTTGTCTCGGGAGTAGTTGTAATCGTAGTAACAGTAGTTGTTGGTGTTGTTGTTACTGACGTTGTTGTACTCTGCGTTGTGGTTGTTGTGGTTTGAGGAGTTGTAGATATGCAGTAATCTGGTAGTGGGAGACAGCAGTACACCGTTATCTCATAGTTGTAACAAACAGGCATGAACCCATCTTGGTCTTTGTTGTTACAGATGAGCCCATAGGAAACATCACATGTCAGTATCTGCCCCAGGTCTTCCAGTGGTGTATCCGGGTATTTCTGTGCTCTGCAGGAAATGTTCTCTGGCTTCTCACACACATCATGGCCATCATTCCTGATGTTCTCATAGGTCTCATAATCTCCTCCATTGGGTTCATATTTAGGATAACTCACATCAAACCACTCTGACCACGAGCAGTCAGGGATACAGTCAGGTGCTGAAGAAAATATAAATACATCAGATGAAGTTATTGTTTATATCTGTGAAATTGTATTCGCCAACTGAGGTGTAGAATACTTAGATGATGTTTATTATACACAGTAAATCAATAGAATATGTGAACACAGGAGACAATAGAGGATAAACGTTATACTTCAGGTAATGCATATATCTCATACAAATGACAAGTAATAGTAGGGAAAGAGAGCGCCCCTCTAGGCTGTCATAGGTACTGCAGTAAAAAAAAGAGCTCCAAGTTTGAAGAATTTTTCACTCAGTTGGAGATTCTCTGCATTACTGTTGTATGTTTCAATTACATTGCAATAAATTCCAAATGAAAGTAAATATTACCAAAGTTATAATGACATAGTAAGTACTATGATATCACGTACCAACTGCTTTAATAATGTTTTATTAAATTATATTAAGTAAAAAAAAAAATAGATATCTTCAAAATGGCTCAATTTCTGCTCCATCCGGCTTACTGTACATTACCAAATAAAACATTGTCGGGGCAAAGCAACAGACACATTGTGACTCTCTAATACTTCTGTTGACGCTTTCTGGCTGCAGCGATATCTTACTGTATCTTATACTGTGTGTGTGAATTTGTTACCTCTGCTATAACTATTGAACATTCCCGAATGTCACATGACACATAACATACTACACTTTGCTTCTGATGCAGAATAAGCACTACACTAATATCTGTAGTGTAAATTGTGTGAATTTGTTCTGTGCTTCCTCAGACAAGTGAGGACACATATAAGCACCTGTGCAGATTTACTGTACGTGATTCTGCAACTAGTACCTGCTTGCGCCTGGATATTCGGGATTCAAATACAGTAAGGGCACACTTGCACAACTACAAGTAGATGCAGACCGGGGAATAGAAGCATATACACCTTGTGAAGCCGTTTTATTTGCAAATAGACAAACCACTTGTGATTGGCTATTTGCAAACCCTTTGCCGACACTGATTGTTTCTTTTGTTCATTGCTTGGCATGTATTATGCTATTGTACAGGTTATAAGTAAAACATTTTCTTTGTTTTCTACATTAGATGTGAAGATTTGTCTGCTGTATTAGAGATGTTGTAACAGTTTTATTGATACCTAGTTGTTTATGCATTAAGTGCATATAATATAAAAAGATTACAATATGAGTACAAGTGGGATGTAAGTGTCTGTGATGTGTTTCTAGCATAAACTAGACACATATGCTATTTCCCTTCCTGTCCACATATGGGTGAAAATATACAAATTTTGAGCGCAACTCTTTGAATTGAAAATGATGCTAATTTTACTGTCGACTGTTGCCACAACCCCTCTTTATCTTTGTTTTTTTTAATATTATACTTTCTTTTTTTTAATCAGATTTATTATTTGCAAAACAGATCTCCCAGAATAGAATGCAGATCACTGTGTTTTACAGGAAAAACTTTTGATCCCCTGTTTCTTTCTTACTTGTAGTTGGAAGTGTGGTCTTTGTAGTGGATGGAGTTGTAGTTTCTGGTGTAGTTTCAGTAGTGGTGCTTGTTGTTGAGGAAGACACAGATGGTGTTGCACTGAGAGTTGTGGTGCTTGTGGTCTCTGTAGTGGTGGGAGTTGTTTCTGAAGTAGTTGTAATATCTGGAATGGTTGAAGTCTCAGTAGTGGTGGTTGTTGGTGACGTAGTCACAGATGTTGTACTCTCAGTTGTAGTGGTTGTGGTCTTTGTAGTGGTGGGAGTAGATATCTCTGGAGTAGTTGTCTCGGGAGTAGTTGTAATCGTAGTAACAGTAGTTGTTGGTGTTGTTGTTACTGACGTTGTTGTACTCTGCGTTGTGGTTGTTGTGGTTTGAGGAGTTGTAGATATGCAGTAATCTGGTAGTGGGAGACAGCAGTACACCGTTATCTCATAGTTGTAACAAACAGGCATGAACCCATCTTGGTCTTTGTTGTTACAGATGAGCCCATAGGAAACATCACATGTCAGTATCTGCCCCAGGTCTTCCAGTGGTGTATCCGGGTATTTCTGTGCTCTGCAGGAAATGTTCTCTGGCTTCTCACACACATCATGGCCATCATTCCTGATGTTCTCATAGGTCTCATAATCTCCTCCATTGGGTTCATATTTAGGATAACTCACATCAAACCACTCTGACCACGAGCAGTCAGGGATACAGTCAGGTGCTGAAGAAAATATAAATACATCAGATGTAGTTATTGTTTATATCTGTGAAATTGTATTCGCCAACTGAGGTGTAGAATACTTAGATGATGTTTATTATACACAGTAAATCAATAGAATATGTGAACACAGGAGACAATAGAGGATAAACGTTATACTTCAGGTAATGCATATATCTCATACAAATGACAAGTAATAGTAGGGAAAGAGAGCGCCCCTCTAGGCTATCATAGGTACTGCAGTAAAAAAAAGAGCTCCAAGTTTGAAGAATTTTTCACTCAGTTGGAGATTCTCTGCATTACTGTTGTATGTTTCAATTACACTGCAATAAATTCCAAATGAAAGTAAATATTACCAAAGTTATAATGACATAGTAAGTACTATGATATCACGTACCAACTGCTTTAATAATGTTTTATTAAATTATATTAAGTAAAAAAAAAATAGATATCTTCAAAATGGCTCAATTTCTGCTCCATCCGGCTTACTGTACATTACCAAATAAAACATTGTCGGGGCAAAGCAACAGACACATTGTGACTCTCTAATACTTCTGTTGACACTTTCTGGCTGCAGCGATATCTTACTGTATCTTATACTGTGTGTGTGAATTTGTTACCTCTGCTATAACTATTGAACATTCCCGAATGTCACATGACACATAACATACTGCACTTTGCTTCTGATGCAGAATAAGCACTACACTAATATCTGTAGTGTAAATTGTGTGAATTTGTTCTGTGCTTCCTCAGACAAGTGAGGACACATATAAGCACCTGTGCAGATTTACTGTACGTGATTCTGCAACTTGTACCTGCTTGCGCCTGGATATTCGGATTCAAATACAGTAAGGGCACACTAGCACAACTACAAGTAGATGCAGACCGGGGAATAGAAGCATATACACCTTGTGAAGCCGTTTTATTTGCAAATAGACAAACCACTTGTGATTGGCTATTTGCAAACCCTTTGCCGTCACTGATTGTTTCTTTGTTCATTGCTTGGCATGTATTATGCTATTGTACAGGTTATAAGTAAAACATTTTCTTTGTTTTCTACATTAGATGTGAAGATTTGTCTGCTGTATTAGAGATGTTGTAACAGTTTTATTGATACCTAGTTGTTTATGCATTAAGTGCATATAATATAAAAAGATTACAATATGAGTACAAGTGGGATGTATGTGTCTGTGATGTGTTTCTAGCATAAACTAGACACATATGCTATTATTCCCTGCTGGAATACATCTTCCTGTCCACATATGGGTGAAAATATACAAATTTTGAGCGCAACTCTTTGAATTGAAAATTATGCTAATTTTACTGTCGACTGTTGCCACAACCCCTCTTTATCTTTGTTATTTTTTAATATTTACTTTTTTTTTTTGATCAGATTTGTTATTTGCAAAACTGATCTCCCAGAATAGAATGCAGATCACTGTGTTTTACAGGAAAAACTTTTGATCCCCTGTTTCTTTCTTACTTGTAGTTGGAAGTGTGGTCTTTGTAGTGGATGGAGTTGTAGTTTCTGGTGTAGTTTCAGTAGTGGTGCTTGTTGTTGAGGAAGACACAGATGGTGTTGCACTGAGAGTTGTGGTGCTTGTGGTCTCTATAGTGGTGGGAGTTGTTTCTGAAGTAGTTGTAATATCTGGAATGGTTGTAGTCTCAGTAGTGGTGGTTGTTGGTGACATAGTCACAGATGTTGTACTCTCAGTTGTCGTGGTTGTGGTCTCTGTAGTGGTGGGAGTAGATGTCTCTGGAGTAGTTGTCTCGGGAGTAGTTGTAATCATAGTAACAGTGCTTGTTGGTGTTGTTGTTACTGACGTTGTTGTACTCTGCGTTGTGGTTGTTGTGGTTTGAGGAGTTGTAGATATGCAGTAATCTGGTAGTGGGAGACAGCAGTACACCGTTATCTCATAGTTGTAACAAACAGGCATGAACCCATCTTGGTCTTTGTTGTTACAGATGAGCCCATAGGAGACATCACATGTCAGTATCTGCCCCAGGTCTTCCAGTGGTGTATCCGGGTATTTCTGTGCTCTGCAGGAAATGTTCTCTGGCTTCTCACACACATCATGGCCATCATTACTGATGTTCTCATAGGTCTCATAATCTCCTCCATTGGGTTCATATTTAGGATAACTCACATCAAACCACTCTGACCACGAGCAGTCAGGGATACAGTCAGGTGCTGAAGAAAATATAAATACATCAGATGTAGTTATTGTTTATATCTGTGAAATTGTATTCGCCAACTGAGGTGTAGAATACTTAGATGATGTTTATTAAACACAGTAAATCAATAGAATATGTGAACACAGGAGACAATAGAGGATAAACGTTATACTTCAGGTAATGCATATATCTCATACAAATGACAAGTAATAGTAGGGAAAGAAAGCGCCCCTCTAGGCTGTCATAGGTACTGCAGTAAAAAAATGAGCTATAAGTTTGAAGAATTTTTCACTCAGTTGGAGATTCTCTGCATTACTGTTGTATGTTTCAATTACACTGCAATAAATTCCAAATGAAAGTAAATATTACCAAAGTTATAATGACATAGTAAGTACTATGATATCACGTACCAACTGCTTTAATAATGTTTTATTAAATTATATTAAGTAAAAAAAAAAATAGATATCTTCAAAATGGCTCAATTTCTGCTCCATTCGGCTTACTGTACATTACCAAATAAAACATTGTCTGGGCCATGTAACAGACACATTGTGACTCTCTAATAGTTCTGTTGACGCTTTCTGGCTGCAGCAATATCTTACTGTATCTTATACTGTGTGTGTGAATTTGTTACCTCTGCTATAACTATTGAACATTCCCGAATGTCACATGACACATAACATACTACACTTTGCTTCTGATGCAGAATAAGCACTACACTAATTTGTGTACTGTAAATTGTGTGAATTTGTTCTGCGCTTCCTCAGACAAGTGAGGACACATATAAGCACCTGTGCAGATTTACTGTACGTGATTCTGCAACTTGTACCTGCTTGCGCCTTGATATTCTGGATTTAAATACAGCAAGGGCACACTAGCACAACTACAAGTAGATGCAGACCGGGGAATAGAAGCATATACACCTTGGGAAGCCGTATTATTTGCAAATAGAAAAACCACCTGTGATTGGCTATTTGCAAACCCTTTGCCGACACTGTGTTTCATTTGTTCATTGCTTGGCATGTATTATGCTATTGTACAGGTTATAAGTAAAACATTTTCTTTGTTTTCTACATTAGATGTGAAGATATGTCTGCTGTATTAGAGATGTTGTAACAGTTTTATTGATACCTACTGTAGTTGTGCATATGCATTAACTGCATATAAAATAAAAAAAGATTACAATATGAGTACAAGTGGGATGTATGTGTCTGTGATGTCTTTCTAGCATAAACTAGACACATATGCTATTATTCCCTGCTGGGATACATCTTCCTGTCCACATATGGCTGAAAATATGCTAATTTTTCTGTTGACTGTTGCCACAACCCCTCTTTTTCTTTGGTTTTTTAAAAATTATACATTTTTTTATTAGATTTGTTATTTGCAAAACAGATCTCCCAGAATAGAATGCAGATCACTGTGTTTTACAGGAAAAACTTTTGAACCCCTGTTTCTTTCTTACTTGTGGTTGGAGGTGAGGTCTTTGTAGTGGATGGAGTTGTAGTTTCTGGAGTAGTCTCAGTAGTGATAGTTGTTAGTGACGTAGTCACAGATGTTGTACTCTCAGTTGTGGTGGTTGTGGTCTCTGTAGTGGTGGGCGTAGGTGTCTCTGGTGGAGTCGTTATCTCAGGAGTAGTTGTAATTGTAGTAACAGTAGTAGGTGTTGTTGTTACTGACGTTGTTGTACTCTGCGTTGTGGTAGTTTGAAGGGATGTAGATAAGCAGTGAGCTGGGAGTGGGAGACAGCAGTACACCGTTATCTCATAGTTGTAACACACAGGCATAAACCCATCTTGGTCTTTGTTGTTACAGATGAGCCCATAGGAGACATCACATGTCAGTATCTGCCCCAGGTCTTCCAGTGGTGTATCCGGGTATTTCTGTGCTCTGCAGGAAATGTTCTCTGGCTTCTCACACACATCATGGCCATCATTCCTGATGTTCTCATAGGTCTCATAATCTCCTCCATTGGGTTCATATTTAGGATAACTCACATCAAACCACTCTGACCACGAGCAGTCAGGGATACAGTCAGGTGCTGAAGAAAATATAAATACATCAGATGTAGTTATTGTTTATATCTGTGAAATTGTATTCGCCAACTGAGGTGTAGAATACTTAGATGATGTTTATTAAACACAGTAAATCAATAGAATATGTGAACACAGGAGACAATATAGGATAAAGGTTATACTTCAGGTAATACATATATCTCATACAAATGACAAGTAATAGTAGGGAAAGAG
Source organism: Taudactylus pleione (assembly GCA_031769625.1). Classification (NCBI taxonomy): domain Eukaryota; kingdom Metazoa; phylum Chordata; class Amphibia; order Anura; family Myobatrachidae; genus Taudactylus; species Taudactylus pleione. Next base: position 5,074,867 of record JAUIMM010000108.1, read on the forward strand.
AGCGCCCCTCTAGGCTGTCATAGGTACTGCAGTAAAAAAAGAGCTCCAAGTTTGAAGAATTTTTCACTCAGTTGGAGATTCTCTGCATTACTGTTGTATGTTTCAATTACACTGCAATAAATTCCAAATGAAAGTAAATATTACCAAAGTTATAATGACATAGTAAGTACTGTGATATCACATACCAACTGCTTTAATAATCTGTTTTATTACATTTCATTAAGTTTAAAAAAAATAGATATCTTCAAAATGGCTCAATTTCTGCTCCATCCTACTTACTGTACATTAACAATTAAAATATTGTCTGGGCAAAGCAACAGTCACATTGTGACTCTCTAATAGTTCTACTGGCACTTTCTGGCTGCAGCGATATCTTTTCCTGTATCTTATACTGTGTGTTAGTGCTGCGTAATTTTTATACATCTGCTCTAACTATTGAACATTCCCGAATGTCACATGACACATAACATACTACACTTTGCTTCTGATGCAGAATAAGCACTACACTAATATCTGTAGTGTAAATTGTGTGAATTTGTTCTGTGCTTCCTCAGACAAGTGAGGACACATATAAGCACCTGTGCAGATTTACTGTACGTGATTCTGCAACTTGTACCTGCTTGCGCCTGGATATTCGGGATTCAAATACAGTAAGGGCACACTAGCACAACTACAAGTAGATGCAGACCGGGGAATAGAAGCATATACACCTTGGGAAGCCGTTTTATTTGCAAATAGACAAACCACTTGTGATTGGCTATTTGCAAACCCTTTGCCGACACTGATTGTTTCTTTTGTTCATTGCTTGGCATGTATTATGCTATTGTACAGGTTATAAGTAAAACAATTTCTTTGTTTTCTACATTAGATGTGAAGATTTGTCTGCTGTATTAGAGATGTTGTAACAGTTTTATTGATACCTAGTTGTTTATGCATTAAGTGCATATAATATAAAAAGATTACAATATGAGTACAAGTGGGATGTAAGTGTCTGTGATGTGTTTCTAGCATAAACTAGACACATATGCTATTTCCCTTCCTGTCCACATATGGGTGAAAATATACAAATTTTGAGCGCAACTCTTTGAATTGAAAATGATGCTAATTTTACTGTCGACTGTTGCCACAACCCCTCTTTATCTTTGTTTTTTTTAATATTATACTTTCTTTTTTTTAATCAGATTTATTATTTGCAAAACAGATCTCCCAGAATAGAATGCAGATCACTGTGTTTTACAGGAAAAACTTTTGATCCCCTGTTTCTTTCTTACTTGTAGTTGGAAGTGTGGTCTTTGTAGTGGATGGAGTTGTAGTTTCTGGTGTAGTTTCAGTAGTGGTGCTTGTTGTTGAGGAAGACACAGATGGTGTTGCACTGAGAGTTGTGGTGCTTGTGGTCTCTGTAGTGGTGGGAGTTGTTTCTGAAGTAGTTGTAATATCTGGAATGGTTGAAGTCTCAGTAGTGGTGGTTGTTGGTGACGTAGTCACAGATGTTGTACTCTCAGTTGTCGTGGTTGTGGTCTTTGTAGTGGTGGGAGTAGATATCTCTGGAGTAGTTGTCTCGGGAGTAGTTGTAATCGTAGTAACAGTAGTTGTTGGTGTTGTTGTTACTGACGTTGTTGTACTCTGCGTTGTGGTTGTTGTGGTTTGAGGAGTTGTAGATATGCAGTAATCTGGTAGTGGGAGACAGCAGTACACCGTTATCTCATAGTTGTAACAAACAGGCATGAACCCATCTTGGTCTTTGTTGTTACAGATGAGCCCATAGGAGACATCACATGTCAGTATCTGCCCCAGGTCTTCCAGTGGTGTATCCGGGTATTTCTGTGCTCTGCAGGAAATGTTCTCTGGCTTCTCACACACATCATGGCCATCATTCCTGATGTTCTCATAGGTCTCATAATCTCCTCCATTGGGTTCATATTTAGGATAACTCACATCAAACCACTCTGACCACGAGCAGTCAGGGATACAGTCAGGTGCTGAAGAAAATATAAATACATCAGATGTATTTATAGCTATGAATTCAAAAATGGAAAACATTTATAGCTGTATAGCTGCCTATTAACATTTAAATATGAAAAGAATAGTAAAGCCACCCTTGGTGTTCATAAAAGGACCTAAAATAGGTGTCTTCTCAGTCAAAGTATCTCTCACAGCGAGTTCAAAACTTCATCATCGGAGGCCATACAGCCTTCGACGATGAATAGGCCCCTTAGTCACTGTCTTTTCTTATCTTTGTCTGTGAATTTATTCATTTCTGTGAGCTTGGTTTCCGATGTAAATTTTTGTTCAGTGATCTTAATATTTTGAATTTAACAGCTGCTGTTACAAGTACTACTTGTGTGGTTGTCTAATCTGCTCAGGGGTTCAGATGGAAACACGAAAATAAGGGGTTTATTTACTAAGCGGCAGCCTGTAGTAGCCACTGCTTCACGACGTGTTTAAGCCTTACATTTAAAAGGGAACCCCAGAGCATTACTCTTTTACATTTCAGGATTAAACACACCAAGAAGCACAGAATAAACCTCAAACTAGGTGCATCCCAAGCCTAGGACCAGCAGCAGTGTTTGGGGCACTTGGCGGGCAGCGGTGTGGCACTGGCTTCCGTGATCGAAGCTCAGCTCCGATCACATAGTTCAGCATGCAGCAGACGGGCAGCTGGCAGTTGTAGCGGGGAACATAGAGTGAGTAGCGAACAGCAAGTGAAATGGCCACTGGGGGGCTGCGCACGCCCAGCCACAGCAGTTCCATCTCCCATGGGTCTTTGCGGAGTCCTGGACCAGCGGGCTGCACGGACTGACAACTATAGGAGCGGACGGTGGAATGCAGATGTATTCTCATCAATCACTTCACAGTCAGCCTGGCAAAGAGAGCTCTGTAAAAATGTAGTTTTGACTAAGGGCCTGATTCAGCAAGGAACGTAGTTGCATATAAGCACACAATTGGTCGATTAAGTTGCATGCGTATGCATCACAGTGCGCATAGGCGAGCTAGAAGCTGCGTTAGGAATTGTGATCGCAGAGGGTACACAGACCGATGGCAGAGTGATTGATAGGAAGTGCCGTTTGTGGGTGGTGACAGGGGTGTGTGGTCAGGTGAATGCAGGTGTGCCAGTGCATTTCAATGCCGTTGCATGGACGTGCATAAATTATCCACTGCGATACTAGATGCCGTCTGAGACCTCATACCGTGCACAAAAGTAAGCAATTCCTGAGTAAGGTCTGGGCTTCCCTAACTGTCCAATGTTACTCGATGTTACCGATTGTTTTACTATGTTGGTCAAGTATATGGATGTGAGCAAGGGGAAGTGGGCATCTTTATGTCAGGCTTCAATCTCAGGGCCTGATTCAGACCCGGTCACAAGGCTGCATTCGCACGCAGCCTGTCGATGTTTGCATATACATCTCAGTGCACGAACCAGCTGCTGCGATCGGGAATCGACCGCAGCGAGCACACAGAGGCTTCATACAGTGATTGACAAGAAGTGACCATTTGAGGGTGGTGACGGGGTGTGGTCAGAGAAACGCAGGCATGCCTGGGCGTCTAGATGCCATTTCATGGGCAGTCATAATTAGGCCCCAGTGACGGCATACGCATCCTGATGTCTAGTTACACACACAAACATTAGCAATGTCTGTGGCAGGGTCAGGTCAACCACAACTTGTGCGTGTGGGTCCGATGGTCCCCGATGTTACCGATGTTTTCGATGTCTGGCGAGAACGTCAGTGAAGGGAAGTAGGCGGCATTATGTAGTGTTGGGTGTCTACTTATTGTGCTGCGGTTACATTGCGTATGCGGGCATTAGTATATTTTCACATCGACAAGCTGTGTGCGAACGCAGCCTTGCGACCGGGTCTGAATCAGGCCCTCAATGCGAATGCAAACATTTACATGTCAACGCTGATAGTAGCAACTGCGTTGCATGCGTATATAAGCAGAATAGCGATCCATTGGGAATCAAACTCAAGTCAGCTCAGCATGTATGTATGAGGGATTCTGAGCTAAATGCTCTGAGGGTTGCTCTGTGTGCTGGCTGGTTGAGGGGTGATGGGTGTTGCTGGCTCAGCTGCTGCTGTGAGCTGTGCTCAGCAGCTGGGTGAGGGGTGTTGACATGTAGGGGTGTATCTAGGGGTCTGTGCGCCCCTGGCAAAATAATGGACTAGCGCCCCCCTCCCTCCAAATTTCCTGAATAATTTTATTCTGTCTCCCCAGCCACCCCCCTTCATTCTACACAGTCTTTCCCCCTTCTCTCCCCAGCCATTAGCCTTCCACTTTCTGTGTCCCCAGCATTCTCTTTTCTCTGTCCCCTGCCAAACCCTTCTGTGTCCCCAGGCATCCCCCTTTATTCTCCACAGCCTTTCCCCCTTCTCTCTCCCCAGCCATCTCTTTTCTGTGTCCCCAGGCATCCCCCTTCATTTTCCACAGCCTTCCCCCCTTCTCTCTCCCCAGCCATCTCTTTTTTGTGTCCAAAGGCATCCCCCTTCTGCTTCTCCCCCCACATCCAGCCCCTGCATACCACACAGATACTTACCATACCTTCCGATGTGGTATGGCTGCGGCAGGCTCCTCAGTGAGAGCAGCAATGCGGCGCTCGTGACGTCATAACGTCACGCGCGCCTTGTGTAAAAAAAACTTTATTAATCATCTGCTCTGTGCTCACTGCTCAGCTCCTCCACAGAGGACGAGGCCACGCAATGGTGGAGCTCCAGCTGCTGGCACACAATGGGCTCTGTCAGAGTCATGCCGCCGCCCTCCTCCCAAAACTCCCTCCCCGGGCATCCGATCTCCGGCTCCTGCAGCATACCGACCCAGACTCCCACACTAGAGAACACCTTCATCTCCGCTCTGTCCCCTTGGTGGCAGCCGCAGCATCGTGGGCCTGGCCTAGCACCCTCAGTGCCCCAGCCGAGCCTCCCCCCGGCCGGTGCATGCGGGTGGCTACAGAGGCGTATCTATCCCGTAGCTGCAGGTGACACCACTGGGCGGTGCCCCCCTTTTGGCTGCCGCCCCTGGCGAGTGCCATCCTGGCCAATGGGTAGATACGCCCCTGTTGACATGCTGCTAGGTGAGGGGTGCTGACATGCTGTGTTGGGAGAAGTTTGCTGGGTGAAGTGTGCTGACATGCTGTGCTGGGAGAGGGGTGCTGACATGCTGTGCTGGGAGTGGGGTGCTGAGAGAAGGGTGCTGACATGTTGTACTATGAGAGGGGTGCTGGGTGAGGGGTGCTGACATGCAGTGCTGGGAGATGGGTGCTGGGTGAGGGGTGCTGACATGCCATGCTCGGAGATGGGTGCTGACATGTTGCGCTGGGAGAGAAGTGGTGGGTGTAGGGTGCTGTGCTGGGAGATGGATGCTGTGCTGGGGATACAGTCAATATCCCAGCATCAGGATGCCATTGCTTAGAATACCGGCACCGGAATCCTGACACCTGTCAGAATCCCTGCACCGGAATCTCGACCGCCGGCATTCCGAAGGTAAGTAGCAGGGTTAGGGGGAGGGCTAGGGTTAGGGTTACAGGTTAAGGTTAGGCACTAGTGGAGGATTAGGGGTTAAATTAGGCACTAAGGGGGGAGGGTTAGGTTTAGGGTGGGGGAAGTTAGGCTTAGGCACTATGGGGGAAGTTAGGTTTGGGCACCGAGGAGGGAGGGTTAGGATACCTACCGACATGTCAGCATCGGGATTTTGACCACCGGGATCTCGAGCACCAGCATCCCGTACCTAACCCCTGTGCTGGGAGAGAGTTGCTGTGTGAGGGGTGCTGACATGCTGTATTGGGAGAGGGGTGCTGAGTGAGGGGTGCTGACATGCTGTGCTGGGAGATGGGTGCTGGATGAGATGTGCTGTCCTGGAGAGGGGTGCTGTGATGTGTGAGGGGTGCTGTGCAGTGAGGGGAGAGCTTGAGGTGCTGTGCAGTGAGGGGAGAGCTTGAGGTGCTGTGCAGTGAGAGGAGAGCTTGAGGTGCTGTGCAGTGAGGGGAGAGCTTGAGGTGCTGTGCAGTGAGGGGAGAACTTGAGGTGCTGTGCAGTGAGGGGAGAGCTTGAGGTGCTGTGCAGTGAGGGGAGAGCTTGGGGTGCTGTGCAGTGAGGGGAGAACTTGAGGTGCTGTGCAGTGAGGGGAGAGCTTGAGGTGCTGTGCAGTGAGGGGGGAGCTTGAGGTGCTGTGCAGTGAGGGGAGAGCTTGAGGTGCTGTGCAGTGAGGGGAGAGCTTCAGGTGCTGTGCAGTGAGGGGAGAGCTTGAGGTGCTGTGCAGTGAGGGGAGAGCTTGGGGTGCTGTGCAGTGATGGGAGAACTTGAGGTGCTGTGCAGTGAGGGGAGAGCTTGGGTGCTGTGCAGTGAGGGGAGAGCTTGAGGCGCTGTGCAGTGAGGGGAGAGCCTGGGGTGCTGTGCAGTGAGGGCAGAACGTGCCCTATAGAATGTCAGATGCGCTGCACTAATGAGAAAAGATAGCAGGAGCAGGATAGCTGTAATGGCAGATGGCTGAAGAGGAGCCTGACACAGAGAGAGGAACATCAAGAACCTGAAAAGGATGCCCTGGAGAAGACAGAAGAAGCATACAGTTAAAAAAAAAAAAGATATGTGTTTTATTGTAAATGTTTTTACACAAGAAATAAAAAATAAAATACTAGGCTGGGGCTGGAGTCACAAAAGGGGGATGTGAGCACAGCACAATGGGTGAAGGTGAGCACAGCACAGCGATATCGTGCCCCCTTCTGTGATGCCACACCCCTATTCGGGGTCCAACATAGAGGGAGAGGGGAGGGGCATCAGCCAAAATCTTACTTAGGGCACTAATTTGGCTAGGGTTGGCTCTGCCTCAGTGTGTCAGTTGTACCGCAGCATTACATCATTTATTTAAACGGATCCAGCACAGCACCAGGTGGACCCTTTCTGCTGAGGATTTTCATCTGAACCCCTGAGCAGAGTGCAGACCAACACCGACCATGTAATAGCAACTGTAACATTGTAAGTATCTTGATCCTGTTAATAAATGCATTTTTTATTTTTAATTACTGAAAGAACCATGGGCCTGATTCAGACCCACTCGCGAGCGGCTGTCCACTCACAAGTGGGTCGATGGTGTGCACTGCGCATGCGCACGACGGAGGGAGCTCCGTCGTGCGCATGCGCGAGACGCGACGAGCGAAGGACTTTCCTTCGCTCGTTGTGTCTGATCAAAGGGGGCGTGCTGTCGATGTTGATTGACAGCACGCCCCCTTTGGTGGGCGTGCCGGGAGCGTGCCTGCCAGACGGAGGCGTTCCCAAGGGAACGCCTACCGTCAGAAGCCGGCCCCACTGACATCACTAGTGATGTCAGTGGGAGTGATTTTGGCTCTGATAGAGCCAAAATCACTCCTGGCCTTGCGGTTGAGAAACTCAACCGTAGGCTTCAGCTCGCACTGGCGATGGTCGCGATGGTCAAGACCATCGCGACCATCATCCTGCACGCTCATATATGCTGTGGGTGGTGACCCACAGCTATACGAGCGTCCAGGAGGACGCTCCATATTTATGGAGGTGGGCCCTGATTCAGAGCGAGCGCTCTGGTCAGAGCGTCCGGCTCTGAATCAGGGCCCATATCTTTATTGCATATACTGTCAGTGCTTCCTTACATAATAACTACAATTTCTGCAGCACCAGGATACAAATCCATCACATGATCATCTTTCCTACAAGCTGACTATTTCAGTTATTAAAGGCCAATTTATTCTAACATGAAAGGATATTTGACCAATTCGATATTATTCTCAATCCATTATTAGGCCATTAATCAACTCCATTTACAACTCTCACATATACATTTTGAAGGGATTTTTAAATATACTTTTTCCATGTTCATCTGTTTACAGATCTGGCTATTCTTATATGGATAGGGGGTTTGACCAATATTAATTAAATCACCAAATTCTGACTTTTATGAGGTTGAGTATTATGCAAGTTTATGTTTTTATGTGTTTAAATGTTAGGTTAAGCACAACTGTGCAAGTCTATTATTCATAGGTTTCAACACTGCACAAGGTAGGGCAAAATTGAGCTCTGTTGACTACAGTATAGATAGCATAATGAAATAGTTAAAATTAAAATTCTGTAGAGCTGAAATGTGTGGAAAATAGAGTCTACGGGCCGTATTCAATTAGGCTGCAAAAACGGGTTATCGGCGATAATTTAAAGCCGATTACGTCATTTTCGCCATTTTCACTTATCCCCATATTCAATTTCAAAGACTTTTCGCAGGTGCAAAAAGTCTTTGTCAAAAAACGGGGATAAGTTTTCACCACTGAATAGGTGGTGAAAAATAGTGCAGAATTGGGGTTTTGGGGTGCAGACTTAAAAAAAGTACCTTGTCCCTCAAAAGGTATTCTGTGTCAAAAAAATTTAAAAAAGTTTCTCAGGACACCCCAAACAAGGTACTTTCATTTTGGGGGACAAACTTCTAAACTAGCGAAATCGACTCCGGAGTGGTTCCCTAGTATGCGGCAGGTGTTTTCTAGAATGCGGGTGGTTGTGGCAGGTGGATTTTTTAAGAATTTTTAAGGTTCACTTTAGGGACTTCAATATATGCTTGCACCCATTTTCATGTACCCCAAATTTGATGGGACTAGTTGTTTTAAAAAAAAAAAAAAGCTAAATGCTATTCTTCACCACTTCTATAAATATGCATAAAAGCACCTGCTGCGGCCATTTAAAACCCCAAATACCTTTTGCAGGGCAATTCGGGGATACCCATAGTGATCCCCCATGTCAGGCCATCTTTTGGGGGGTCAGGCTGATTTCCCCACAAGTGACAGGACTTTTTGAAACTTACCTTTCCACCGGGTCCCGTTTTCGCCGAATCCTAATTGAATACGAGGATACGTGGGCCTGCGCGTGATACTTTATCCCCAGGAAAAATGGAGATGATGGCGAAAAGTCCGACCTCTGACTTTTTGCCTCTAATTGAATATGACCCTAAAGGGCATATAGTAAGTTGCATAGAAAGTGGTTGTACTTGTGACTGCCACGGATGCCTGATTTACTACCTTATGCTACTGTGAGATTCCATTCAACTAATGCAGGAGATTGTGCGTGTGGCAGCGTAAACTTGTGCCGCCCATTGATTTTACGCAACCATCATCATTAATATTGCATCAGCCCCATGCTCTGTGTAAGAAATCCATCAGGAACAGTCTTCCCCTCCCTGTACGCATCAATCAGAATCGCACAGAGCTTTTCATACACGCCCACATCTCTCCCATGACACTCCCACAAGTCAGGGTGGTCACGTGCAATCGCTCTGTCACCACCCAGTTCTGTGACTTATTTCATGGAAAGACATATAGGGCCAATTGCTGTCTAACTTAAAATAGGACAGACATATACACAAATGCGTAAACTCACTTCTGTGCATGCGCTGTACGCAAAAGCCATTTGCATCCGTGCTAAGAGATCTGCCTAACTCAGAATCAGGCCCTAGGTACTAAACACAGCTGTCATATATGCATTTCAATTTGGGAAAACACCCTACCATTATAGCTGCTAGGAAATAATGAGGGGAACTGAAAAACACTCACCTAGGTACTGAAATAAAAATGACAGTGTATTAATAAACTAGTACTAACAGCACCATTTTGCACTCTAGTTCAGGCATTCCCAACCACGGTCCTCAAGGCACACTACAGGCCCCATACATCAGAGATTGATTGCATCAATCGTGCAATTTGCAATCGATTGTGTATAAAAATCTTCCTTTTTTTCAATTGATTGCAGATTGCAGAATTGCCACAATCGATTGAAAAAGGGAAAGATTTTTCTACACAATAGATTGCAAATTGCACGATTGCTGCAATCAATCTCTCATGTATGGGGGCCTTAACAGTCCAGGTTTTGAGGATAGCCATACTTGAGCACAGGTGTTTTAATTAGTACCTAAGTTATTTTGATTTAACCATCTGTGCTCAAGCCTGAATATCACTAAAACCTGGACTGTTAGTGTGCCTTGAAGACCAAGGTTGGGAAACACTGCTCTAGTTCATAATAAATTAGAGCAGTGGTTCTTAAACTCGGTCCTCAGGACTTCACACAGTTCATGTTTTCCAGGTCACCCAGCACAGGTGTATTCATTACTCACTGACACATTTTAAAAGATCCACAGGTAGAGCTAATTATTACACTTGTGATTATGGGCCATATCCAATTAGAGGCGAAAAGCCTTTTTCATCTGTTTTTTTGCGGAAATTTCGCCTAAAGAAAATTTTGCCAAATTCAATTCCAGGACAATTTCGCCTAAGCGAAAACTCAATGCATTGAATTCTCCAAAAAAGTTTCTCCAATGAATTGCATGTGAAAAGAAGTGCATGCAGCGTTTTTTAAAAGTTCACTTTAGAGACATAATAATATGCCAGCACCCATTTTCAAATACCCCAAATTTGACTGGACTACTTATTTTCACCAAAAAATACTGCTTAATGCTATTCTTCACCACTTTTACAAAAACGCTAATGGCAAGAAATTTACGCAACTTAAGTACCCCAAACACATTTATTAGGGCTTTTAGTACACATTTACATTGATTCCCTATGCTAGTGCATCTTTTTTTGGGGTACAGAATGATTTCCCAAATTCTTTCAGTACTTTTCACCTGTTCCGCATTCGAGTAATTTCATTTTCACCTGTTTTACAATTGAATTAGGTGAAAAGCGGGGACGCGAATGGAATGATTTCGCCTCTGAAACAGGCAAATGAGGCGAAAAGTTGAACAGGTGAAAATATTCCGACTTTTTGTATCTAATTGAATACCCTTCTCTCTGAGGAGACCTGGAAAACATGCACTGTTTGGGGTCCTGAGGACCGAGTTTGAGAACCTGTGAATTAGAGTACACATGCAGCACTGTGATGAGATCAATGACAAACAACAATGAAAGAGCTAGTAGACAAACACTGATCTTAAATCAAATGCCTGAAACAGCCGCATAACATTTCTGGAATTGGTTCATCAAATCGCTACAAAATTTGAACATGTGTTTGAACTTCTTGAATATAAAATCAATGTAACATCTTCTGCAAATCATAGTGAGATCAAAGAATAACCAGGATAGTTTCATACAGTAATATTAACCAAAACAAGGTCTATAATACTCTATGTTTCTGGCATACCACACAACTATCCTGACACAGTCCAAATACATGGACGTCAAAAGGGACAAAAATGGGCAATGCTACCCAAATAGTAGGCATTTGGGGGCAGATCAGTCTGCATGAGTTGCGGCAGGGTTTATTTAGCCATATTTTACATTTAGAGATATATTTCAATTACTTCACCCTGGTTACTTTATGTTTGAAAAGAAGGATCTCCCATAGTGGACCGATCAGGTTTGGGACAGACCTATACTACAGTTAGGGAAAGTGAAGATGATTAATTAGAGTAATTTACTATAAATTAATTTATTTCATTTTATTACTGAAGGGATGAAAAGATATCAAGACTAATTTAGAAAGTAAATGTGAATCAGCAACAATGTCTACTGACTTACTCTCACCTTTGAAATGTACAAATGTCAAACTTGAAAGTAAGTGAAACAGAAAAAAAAGATTAACCTGTATTCCTTAAAAACACTTACATGGAGTTGTCTCCTCGGTCTCAGTGGTGCACTCTGTGGTAGTGACAATCGGGGGTGTAGTTGTTGTTACACTGGTAGTAGTGAGGCTGGTAGTTGTGGGCTGCTGTGTAGTTGATGTTGGAGTTGTATGTTCTGAAATGTTTAGAAGCAAAGAACACATTTATTTAGTGGGCTAACAGATTTGTACATTATTAGTGTCAACAGTAAAATAAATTCACATTATCTTCATGGAGAAAAAAACAGTAATTAAGTTTTCAAAAATCTAAAATTTAAATGAATGTGTTAATGTGATGAGAATGTTTGAATAACATTTCTTGTCATACAACACTGGTAATTGTTCACTATTGCTCTTTGGTTGCTGGAAATTTAGTTTACAAAGAAGGATATACTGGTGAAGAGTTTATGTCACAAACCTGGCTGCAACTCCATCTGAACCCAGACCGTCCCATACCCGACCATTGCCTGTCCCCGGAGTACTCCCCGAGTCCTCATGACTCCTTCTGCTTGTGCTTGCCGCTTCCTCTCTGGCACAGTCATCACTGACTCTGGTGTCCCTGCGTGTATGGGTGCCGCCATCTTGGCTCCAGTCACCTGACAGCGATGTAGCCATTAGCGGTTCAGGCTTTTGCCTTGTAACATTCAATGCCAATGAAAACTCACCAAGATCTATAAAAGGACTTTCTCTTGCATTGACAGATTGCCAGAACAACATCTTGCTAACCCAGCATCACTTGGCTCCTGTGACTCAGACACAGTTATTTATGCCTGCAGTTAAAAAATGCCTGTATCTGGCTCTTCAGTGGAATCCTGTTCAGCTGATACCGGTCCGGTAGTCTCTTCAGCCCATCCCAGTCCGGTAGTTTCTCCAGCCAGTCCCAATCCGGAATCATGCTCAGCCGGTTACAATCTGGTAGTTTTTCCGGTCTATTCTAATCCGGAATCCTGCTCAGCTGGTCCCAGTCAAGTAATTTCTCCAGCCGGTCCCAATCTGGAATCCTGCTCAGCCGGACCCAGTCCGGTAGTCTCCTCAGCCCATCCCAGTGTGGTAGTGTCTCCAACCGGTCCCAATCCGGAATCCTATTCAGCTGATCCAAATTCGGTAGTTTCTCCAGCCAGTCCCAATCCGGAATCCTGCTAAACTGGTTACAATCTGGTAGTTTTTCCAGCCTGTCCCAATCCAGAATCCTGCTCATCAGGTCCCAGTCAAGTAGTTTCTCCAGCCGGTCCCATTCCGGAATCCTGCTCAGCCACATCAACTTGAGTGTCTCTCTTAACCTATTACATTGGGCATTCTGTCAAGTAATCCAATAATTCCTTTAGTGGAATATTCTACATCCTCCTCATGATTCTACAATCATCTCCAGACTGCTATCCAGTTTCTACACTAGAGACTTTATTCCATACCTGACTAGCCACTCTATCTCCATTTCCATACATCTCATTCCCACTCCTCAGTGCCTGTGTCCAATTCTACTCCATGCATAGGAACTTTATCAGACCACCAAGTTTCTTACATTCCAAATCCTCACCAGCTCCAGAACAGAGATCCAGTCCAGAAACTCAAAACCCTGTGGTTCTGACAGTTTAGATCATAGTTATATAGTAGATGCTGCACAAGTTTATTATTAAATTACTTTCAAATATGTAAATATGTTTTGGTTCCCATTGTAAAATTCTGTGCCGTATTGTAGATCAAATTTTGTTTTACCCTTACCGGAGGTTGTGGATGTTGTCGCAGATGTTGTGGTAGTTATTGTCTCTGTGGGAGTTGTAGACTTAATATAGATGGTTGTTGGTGATGTAGTCACAGAGGTTGTGGTCTTTGTTGTGGGACCTGTAGAGGTTGTACTAAAACAGAAATCTGGGAGTGGTTTACAGCAGTATATTGTAATCTGATAATTTAAGCACATGGGAAAGAATCCATCTAGGTCTTTGTTGTTACAGATGAGGCCATAGGAGACATCACATGTCACTTTCTGGCCCAGGTCTTCCAGTGGTGTATCCAGGTATTTCTGTGCTCTGCAGGAAATGTTCTCTGGCTTCTCACACACAACATGGCCAGCATTCTTGATATTCTCATAGGTCTCAAAATCTCCTCCATCGTCTCCATATTTAGGATAACTCACATCAAACCACTCTGACCATGAGCAGTCAGGGACACAGTCTAAAGAAATCAGGAGTTAAATATTTACCACTATGTTGAAACTGTTGCTTAAGGATCAAAGCACTACATATTAGATATTGCTGTTAGGGGAGTGGTGGTCCCAACCAACAATGGTGCATCTTGCTTCATCGATTGATATTTTACTTAAACAATGGATTCAAGCATTGGGCTGGGTGAAGCCAAGAGGCCAGTTATTCACTGCTCTTATAAAGTGACTGCTGTACTCAGAATCTCCCAGCACTTTGCACAGATCATTGAGTGCATATCTTGCCTGTATCTTACAAAGCTCCAACTGGCTTCTTGTCTGACTGTCCTCTAAATTCTACATTGGTCACTACTATCCTAGTGTTAAACAATGCTTTGCATACACTGAGTTTAGAAGCCTTACATCCAAACATTTTAACCATGCTTGTAATTTAATTTTGTGTACAACTGTAAACACATCATCATCTCACCTGGAGTTATTGTTTCCATTGTGGTTGAAGTTGGAGAAGAAGTAGTAGTTGGTGTTGTTGTTGTAGTTGTAGACTCAGGGGTTGTAGTAAATGTACTAGTGACAGTAGGAGTAGTGGTGGCTGGTGTTGTGGTTGTAGACTCAGTAGTTGTAGTAAATGTACTAGTGACAGTAGGAGTAGTGGTGGTTTGTGTTATAGTTGTAGACTCAGGGGTTGTAGTAAATGTACTAGTGACAGTAGGAGTAGTGGTGGTTGGTGTTGAAGTTGTAGACTCTGGAGTTGTAGTAAATGTACTAGTGACAATTGGAGTTGTGGTGGTTGGTGTTGTGGTGGTTGGTGTTGTGGTACTGGGAGTTGTGGTAGGTGTAGTGGAATGAATACATTCAATGCTGCAGCAGTCTACTCTAATCTCATAGTTGAAGCACTTCTGCCAGAGGTTATCGTCCAGCTCTTGCTCGCTGTTTCTGCAGATGAGTCCATATGATATATTGCAGTGAACGTTCTGATTCAGATCATCCAAGCTGACATCAGGTGCATTCACTGCTCTGCATTCAATCTGCTGAATCTGATCGGGCAAATCACAGAATTTATGATGTTTCCTTATCTCATCGTATGTTTCATAATCGCCACTATCCAGATCTTCCCCTGGCTTGCTGACATCAAACCACTGTGTCCATTGGCACACCTCTTCATAAACACAAGCTGCACAAGAGAAGACACAAGACATAGCAGATAACCACAGAATATACATGAATGGTTCATAGTACAGAAAACAATATGAGACTTTCTGGTGACATAGAGGCTCTGGCTCCACTAGATGCATGTACAACACAAAAATAAGCTCTAAAAAGCTGTGCATAAAAACTAGTATATTGTCAGAGACATCACAAATATGCATCCAGCTCTGAACTACTGTAGTTGTATATGGAGCAGATTTATGCCAAGTTTACTTACACTCAGATACACTTACATCCAACCAAGTCATAAGTACAAGAAACATTTATTAACAATTCTTCTGATAGAAAAACGACATGGGGAAGATGTAGTAAACCTTGGACAGAGATAAAGTAATAACCAGCTTCTGTCACTTTACAGTCTGTGGGGTCTATGTACTAAGCCTTGGAGATAAAGTACCAACCAATCAGCTCCTGTAATTTTTCAAGCACAGCATGTAAATTGACAGTTAGGAGCTGATTGGTTGGTACTTTATCTCGACCCGCTTTCTCTCTCTCCATGGGGTATATTTATCAGAGTTTGATTTTGCATTCAATTTTATGTTCGATTTAGCTCACCTCAAATCTAATCAAATAATATGTAGATATCCCTGTCAAAATCCCCTATTTACTAAAATTAAATTTTAGAAGCCTTTTCTAAATCAAATTCAATTTGGTTCGAATTTGAACAGTGATTTCATGTTCGATTTTTCATGTCCATTTCCAAATGGAACACAAAATCGAACTTCAAATCGAACTTCAAATCCCCAAAATAATAGACCTTCTTCATGCTGGAATTTTAGAATGAGCCAGTGTCAATGACACAGATGCATGTACAGATCAGTGTTAAAAAATGTTTCAAAAATGACATGGGTTCCCCCCTAAAAGTGCAATCAGCACCGGACTTTTCAGAGCCAGTCCTGGTTGTGTAATTACAGGGGATATCCCAGCTATGGCAATACCCCGCTAGAAAGAGTCCAGTGCTGGTTTGGCAAATACGGAGGATACCTACGTCTTTTGTCCCCCGTATTTTCAAAACCAGGATCGGCTCACTGAGCCCAGTGCTATTTGTGCAAAATATGGGGGACCCCTACGTCTTTTGTCCCCCGTAGTTACTCACCAGGACTGACTCTGAAAGTCTGGTGCTGGAAGACCGTCAGTGAAGATCCCGACAGGTAAGTATTTTAACTATTTACTAACCTAACCCCCCCCCTAACACTAACCCTCCCTTAAGGGTGCCTAACCCAAATCTCCCCCTCAAGTGCCTAACCATAACCCCCCCTGTAAGTGCCTAAACCTAACTCCCCCTTCCCCGCAGCCTAAACCTAAGTCTCCCAGGGGGTGCCTAACCTCCCCCCGCGGGTGCATAACCCTAACCTCCCCTTTCCCTAGCCTAATCCTAAATCTCCCGGAGGGTGCCTAACCCTAGGCCTCCCCGGGAGCCCCTAACCTAACCCCCCCCTGCAGCTGTCCGCACCCGGCGCCTGGCTTACCTTCGGTCGGTATGCTGGGCGTTGGGCTCCCGGTATAGGTAAAATGACAGGCGTTGGGAGCTCGACGCCTGTCATTAAATCCCCTGCCAGGATTAGACAGTCGGGAAGCCAGTGGCATTTCGACCATCCCCTATAGTGCCTGTGTTATTACATTTCCCATCTTAATGTTGTGTGCATATTTCAGGAAATTCAATACATTTAAGAATTAGAAATTATACTTTGTTTTATAATCATGAATTGCTCAGTAGAGAAAATAGTGCCCTGGTAAAGAATCATTGCGCAGTAAGAGTAGTAGAAGTACTTACTTGAAGATTGTTGGGTTGTTGAGGTCAGAGGAACGGTGGTGCTGACTGAAAATAGAAGTTATATTTTATGATGTCTTCATATTTTGAAGCAAATTACAAATCAACAAGAAACTATAAATACACAATGGGGTATATTTACTAAAGTGCGGGTTTTTAGAAGTGGAGATGTTGCCCATAGCAACCAATATGCCAAAAATGCAACATATGTGATAAAATTACTCTAAGGGACGAATTCAAATAGCCGTGATAATTAATCGCGGGTTAATGCAGTGGCTGGGGCTATTCAATTATAGCCCGTGGCAGCCCTTAACATGGATTTCTGTTGAAGCTTGAGGGAGGCTCGACCAGAAATCTACGATGTTACCTTATGGCGGGTCCCGCAAACACGTTAACCCATAGCTCCAGGCACAAATACCGGGAATCTATGGCTTAACGCGCAGTAGACGTGGATTTACTGCGCAAGGAAAATAGCTTTTAACTGATTAGCTCTCCACGTAAAAATCTAAGGCTACTAGAACTTGTTCTCTGGCGGCAATTTTTTGCGGCTAATTGAATCCAGCCCTAAATGTCATATTATAATGCTATTACAGTGATAGCATCTACAGGATACAGACAACAACTTGAAGAATCTGTGGAAGCATTACCTGTTGTGGTCAGACTGGCTGTCGGAGAAGTGGTAACAGCAGTGGTGGATGAAGTTGTGGGTATTGCAGTGGAACAGACATCAATTTCAACCTTTTCTGTTCCGTTGACACAGGTTATCACAATACAAACTCCAGACTGTTCTTCTTTGGATATGATCTCGCCCTCTTCATATATTGTGCCATTGATGATACAGATACAGGCTACAGTGAATGAGACAATAACAAAAATATTTTGACCTGAATTAAAAAAATCACTTTGAGTTGTAACTTACGTCACTTTTCTGGTGAACAGTACAAGAGCAAGTAACTTCACTATTGGCCATGAACACGTATTGAAACTGGTGCAATTAAAACAATCTAAAAAATAAGTCTTAACTAAGTCTCTCTATTTTCATAGATGTAGGTTTTTTTAACACTCTGCGGTTAGACGTGCTTCTCTGTCTTGCAGTATCTCAGTGAAAGTGCAGAAGTTTAACTCTGCATTAGATGTGCGGTTTGGTTCTCCAGAAATCCGAATCTACCAGAATTTCGTGATGCCGGGTAAATCCGAGTCGCGGTTTTAATCTATTGAGGAGATCCGGGTAAATCCGGGTCGCGCTTCTGATCTTTCTGCGGTCCGGAATTCGGATTTTAAATCCGAATTTCAGGTTTTGGATTGCATAAATTACATGATTTTAGCTGTTTTAAAACTTTTTATCTATTTTTTATTTAAAAAATCCAGATCCAAAACCAAAACACTTGAGGGTGGCTTGCAAAACCAAATCCAGATCCAAAACCTTGAAGGAGATACAGATCCAAAACCAAAACACGGGGGTCGGCGCATATCCCTAATATTTTTTATGGCGACTAGAATCCCTATGCTAGTCCCCATGAAACAAAAATCCCTATTTTTGATTCTTGATTTCTGGCAGTTAAATTAATATAACCTGTTATGTCAAAGCAAAGTAACTGACTTTTTAAACTTTGTCATTATAGCTTTTTGTCCAATATAGTATCAGTATTATTTGTAACACTCTCTATGAGTTGCGGAATGTACAATCACATGTTAACTAAAGCAGGGGTGGGCGATAAGTGGCCCTCCAGCCATTGTTGAACTGCAAAGCCCAGCATGCAACAGTTTTAGCATGGCCTAATAGTAAGACTGTGGCAGGGTATGCTGGGATGTGTAGTTCTACAACAGCTGGAGGGGGGGTGCTTATTGCCCACCCCTATAAATCTAAAGGAATTGGAAATAAATACTCAATTACATTGTACCGTTTAAAAGTTCTGCAGTGGAATGTTATAGTAAAACAGAATTCTTTTTTACTTTTTGCTTCATCTATCCTCAAAGACCTTGCCATTTTCATTGTTTGACTACTGTCTGTGGGCCAGATTCATAGATGTATGCCGATATTTATGGAGTTGAGCGATTAAACTGGTCTGCATTTTTTATTTTATTTCCTGTGGTCAAGGTTTTCATAGGTGATCTTTTATATTTAATGGATGGTGAATTCAAAAATATAACTCAGCTAGCTCAATCAGGTCAGGTTTTTTTACTCTCTCTAGTTTAAAAAAGTTCATATTTCGTAAATAAATTATATAATAGTTTGGAAATTATAATGTTTATTGTATCAAAGCAGACTTACATTCACATCAATTGTACAGTACATATATATACAGTATATCTGTGTGTTCCTGAAGACGGGGTCTCCGTATCCCGAAACGTTGAAATAAACACGTTGTTTCACCTTATTGTGAAGACTCCTGAGTGCCGCTGTATCACTGTGGATTATATATGTATATATATATATATCATCCACACCGGCGGCACTCAGGTACATAAAGGCGTCTCAACACAGGGGTATATACCGACGTTTCGGAGCCATTTATTGCTCCATCATCAAGGTCCTTGATGATGGAGCAATAAATGGCTCCGAAACGTCGGTATATACCCCTGTGTTGAGACGCCTTTATGTACCTGAGTGCCGCCGGTGTGGATGATATATTGGGACCTTCTCGAGTTGGTCTCTGACGGAGGGCACCAGGGCCTTTTTTGGTGTGTAGTGCTGGGAGTGCCACTCGATATGGAACATATATATATATATATATATATATATATATGAAATGGTGCACAATGTAAGTCTGCTTTGAAACAATAAACATTATAATTTCCAAACTATTATATAATTTATTTACGAAACATTAGCTTTTTTAACTTGAGAGAGCAAAATGAGTTATATTTTTGAATTCACCATGCACTAATTATATAAGCTCACCTAAAAAAAAGGTAACTTCAAATATGACGCATGCCAGTGTTATCGGTGAGCTGTGCATTACCGTAGTTGTTCCCAGCATTTGGGGGAGGGAACGAGGAGTGGTGGCAAAGAATGCAGGTATATCATAACTGTTTTGGGGGCGTGTCTCCTCCTGCGTCTATGATCCTGTACGCAAGAAACATGGCTCCCGCATCTCAGTTCCCGCACCATTCTGCGCTACCACAAGGTTACTCTGAAGACTGATAATCAAAGGATCTGTGACTGATTCTGTGTCTTTGTACGCAGATGCTTGGGTTTGCAAAGCCGCAGGTGGTCATCTCTATACATTCCTCGCGGATCTGCATCTTTTGCATATTTTCGCCCAGCAGCTGCGTGCAAAGACGCAGCAGAGGCAGCATTAGCGTCCATCTCTGAATCAGGCCCTATGTCACCTCCTTGTTCCTCATTTATGTCTGTGCGGCACCATCAGTTTATGCTACTACAGGTATATACAGCTTTCCGCTATGTTGTAGTATAATTCTTCTACTCACCATAGAAGAGATATCACAGTAGTAAGAACCCATATACAAAAGCATCTTTATCTTTATAACTAAATGCTAAATGTACCTGATTGATTGTAGACGCAGCTGGGTTTTGATTCAGTCGAACATATACTAAAACGAGAAATCATCTATTAAACATTGCATTGTGCGGAGAGACGATTGCACAAGATTGCAGTCTCAGAATGTCACATAACAAGTCAAGATATTACTTGGTTTGACTACAGGATGCATATTATCCCATATGCATATTAAACGGACTCACTTTAAAATGTGGACTAAATCATAATTCTTACCATGTGTAGCAATTCACATCAGAAGGCACTACAGCACCAATCTCATAGTGAGTATTATTAATGTAACAACCGCATTCCTCTGCCGTAACGCAGATCTTCTGTGACTCATCATAAATGGGTTTATCCTCTGGGCAAGTTGGGTAGCAGCCTTAAAAAGATACATATTTAATTTGTGAGATGAGATAAGCTTTATATGCCAGCGTGTAAAAATGTAAGTCTGTTGAGTAGAAGTACAACCTGGCCAGAGATTTAAGTAATGCATAAATATATAATCATTACTACGGTAATAAGTGCTCTTGTAGTTATATGCACTGAAGACACAAGTGTAACGTTCTACAAATCTATCAGTGCTTCGTGTTTGATACAGTGATATAAAATTATACATTTTGTAAACAAAAATACAATTTTTATATAGTTCAAGTGGCTACGCCAAGTTTTATTCTGAGCGTACCAATGACGTGGTGACCTATTATGTAATATAGAAAGTGATTTATGACAGCTATGGAGCACTTACCTTCCAGATATGTGATGGTGACATTAGTATAGACATTATTGATAGATCGGCATGTTTGTATGTCGTGATTACCACATGGGTGATAATGCCACTCGCACTCATCCTTCGGGTTGTAGTAGTCACAAAATATGGCTAAAGTAAAAAAAATAGTTTTCTGTAAACTGTTCACATTTATAGAGATGGTTAATTAGATTTGCACTAACCATGTACTGATCCTACAACCTAATACACCTTAATGCACAGAAAAACGCAGAAAAGGGAATGTCTAAAGATTATACCTTTTCAGTATATATGGTTACGGTATATTGCTTTAAGAGTTTTGAGGTCATATTAGAAACATCAGAGTCTAAATGCATTTGGATAAAGTATAGGAGTTCAAACCAGATTAAATGTTTGCTTGTATGAATCCTAGTAACTAAATAGCTACGTTGCTTTTTAAACACCAATTTTCAGGGCTAACAACAAGAGATACAGATCAAATAATATTTGTAGGACATCACCAAGTCAGTACAATTTATTCTGGATTCTAATCAGAGGGCCATAGAATTTCTAAAGACCTCTTTACTGAATCAGGACAATACACAAAGGTGTTTTAAGAGGTATCTTGGATTCAATGAAGAGGTCTTATCCACTCTTATTTTGTTCTTGTGACCCATTTTATAAGTGATAAATGTGCAACCATAAATTACTTCAGGTTGGCTAGTAATGTTGTATTGCTTTGTTGTACACCATTCAATGTGAACGTCATAAACTTTGGCTATATGTGGTCTGAGAGATAATGAGTGCTGTGCTGTTATTCTTCTGTCATTGCAAATTTACATTTTGGATATATATATATATATATATATATATATATATATATATATATATTGTATTTCTGAAAATTGTATGTTATAATGACAGAAATCCCACTAACATAATTGGACACACTAAATCACATGACTGTTCACTGCACACCACTCTACGTCACCACATGCAGGAACTACTTACAACTGTCACTCCACAAATGTAAACAATAGCAACACTCACAGAGAAAAGCAGCACAACACTGCCTCACTAACAGAAATACACATTTCTGACAAAAACATTTCAACTGTTTTTATTCACTTACTCTGTTATCCAGTTACATGTTTATTCATTATAAATAATTTAAATTAAAAAGCCTATTCCAAACTATTTTTCATCCTATTGTATATCTGTTCACCCTACTTCATCTCCTTGTAGAATCATTTAGTCACAACTGGGGCCATTTTATAAGATAGATATACCACTCTTGGGTGTGTGGTCACACTATGATATACTATCAGACTATATGTCCCGTATTCAATTAGCGGCGAAAACTGATGTTTTTTTCGCAAAATCGGATGATTTTTGACAATAAAAGGGGCGAAATTGGCCGATTTTCTAAAAGAACAACCAGGCGAAAATGGGAAACAGGTGAAAATGGCGCAAATAACAGGATAAAAGTTTTCTCCATCCCAGACCAGGAGAAAAAAAATGCAAAATCCCTATTCTTGCCTAAAAATGTGGCGATTTCTTTCAGAAGCCTTTCGACAACTCCCCTAATGATAAATTACCGCAACAAATGTCATAAGTTGCGTTCTTTGGCAAAAAACGACCGGTCAAATTTTGGGTGAAAAAAAAAATTGTTGAAAAGGGTTTAATAATGTATTGGGTCTGATATTTCGGGGGGCGGTATGGATGCGTCAAGTGTTTTAAACACTGCACCACAGGCGGTGGTTTTTTACTGTTTTTAAAATTGCGCTTTTACGACACAAAAATATACTTGCTGCATTTTAACGTACCCTAATTTATGTGGAACAGTAATTACCTGGAAAAAAAATAGCTCCCTATAATTTTTTCAATGTTTTCCCATATAATCAAAAGACCACCAATTGACGCAATTTAAGTACCCAGATTCCTTTTATTATGGCCAATCGTACACTTCTAAAATTATTTCCGATGTACGTCAGCCATTTTTTGGGGTACAGATGTATTTTACAGAGTTTTCACCTATTTTCGCCAGGTTTATTTCGCCCCTCCCATTTTTGCGATTTTGTTTGGTGAAAATTAGCCGATTTTGCAGTTTTTTTGGTGAAAATCATCCAATTTCGCCATCAGCAAAAAAACTACTGTTTTCTGCGCTAATTGAATATGGGACTATAATCTTATGAGAGGTACAGTGTACTATTTGCTCTAATTCTTTTGTTGAAAAAATACTAATTTATATACAATTTTCATAGAAAGGAATACAACAGTAGCTCTATCGAACACTTTATCATTTTGTAAATGGATTAGCACAATTTATCCTGTTCTTTGCACGAAATGTTGCATAAAATGTGAATTCCTGACAGACTCTGCAGAAAGTACATAATACTCTACTCACGGCAAATGTCAGGTGTTCTCCAGTAGACACAAGCTTCTGCTTTGGTGCATTCCTGGGCGTAGGCTGCAACTGCACTACAGAAACATTCACAGTCCCCACCACTGTCACACGAGCAGGCATCATTTACACAAGCTTCGTAAAATGGTTTTGGATCCACCTTAAACAAATGTTCACTCTCAGTTAGTTTGTATGGACATAAACATCAGTAACAGTACCGTGGCTCAGAAAGCATTTATTTTTAGACTTTTCACATATATGGATTGATAACTGATCATTTCATGCTGACTTCTATTAGTTTGACATATTTCCTCTGTTTTCTGTCATCTTTGAGCTACCATGTTGCTCCTGAACTAGTTATAGGTATTACTGTGCCGAATAATGAGAACAAAAACAATTCTGTTACACAGAAAATGTATTGCAATGTATAACAGTTATAGAATCATTGGCTAACCCTTGGTACTTAGGAACCCTCAGCCATGATGCCCTTCCGAGACTCCCGCCATATTTATAGTATGGCCTCAGTTAACCAATAGCTGTTAGCTCCAAGGGACTCAACACAACCCTTCCCATCTGTTTAAGTAGTAGGGCAAGGGGAACAAGCATGACCTATGACTGGACTGTCCTTGGTCAGTCAACATTCTCTTTAGACATAATGAGAAGATTTGTTAGTTGTATATATCAGTTGTCTAGTTCTTTGCCAAACTTTAGCTGAAATGTTATTTCATATGAATTCTGCATGGTCTATACCAGTTTACCTTGCTGTGGCAGACTTTGAAAACTTGGCTTTTGATTAAGCCGCACTGCTTCTCAGCCCAGGAGTGGCGATGCGGGTTCTGACTGCAGGGATTGACCACATCTGATGCGTCAGGACAGTTGGAGTCAACCTTCCAGCTGTTTCCAAACTCCAGCACATCAGTGACTTGTAACATGTGGCTGGTTGTAAAATCATTTTGTGATTTATCATCAAAGTTTCCGCACAAACCACACAATTTGCCCTGGAGGAAAAGGAATGATAGAAAAAAAAATGTTTAGTATATGCCACCAGGTATTGTACAGAATATCCACAACCTAAAGTTCATTTCAGTCAAAAAATACTTACAGTTTAATAGACATTTGAATTCAAAAGAACATATTTCATGGTATTCATTTGTGTTTGAACTATTTTAAACAATACTATTTTAGCTTTGGGCTGATTTATGTTCTATGCCAGTATTCCCAAATGCATTCCCCAGGGAGCACTAACAGTACGTGGTTTCCATGTTTCCTAGTTGGTGCACAGGTGTATTAATTCCTGACTGCCACATTTTAAAATATCCACAAATGGAGCTAATTCTTTCACTTTTGATTCTGTGAGGAGCCTGGAAAACATGCACTGTTAGTGCTCTCTGAGGAATGAGTTTGGGGAACATTGTTCTGCGCCAATGATCAAATATTCTATCAGTAGAAACTTTTATTGCATTCACTCTTTGGCACTATAGTAATAACACGTTTTTTTAATTATTTTAATCCCAACTAGTGGAGCTTTATTGTGAGTGTTGCTGCCAACCTCTAAAATGACCTCCAAGTCAAACCGGCATGCAGCCTCCCAGACTATAAACATGTACTTAAAACTCCTCTCTTCATTCAAGGCATTCAACCCTCCTCCTGAGTCTCCACGGTTCTGCTCACCTCTCCGTCTTTGTGTCTACCCTTATCCCTCAAGAATGTAAGTGCTTGAGTGCAGGTCCCTCTGTCCTTTTGCTTTCTCTACATAATTATGTCATTTGCGGGTTGCTATTATAGAAGTATGCATTTATGTACATTTAGGAAGTTGTATGTAATGGTCTAGTTTTTTCACCTTTTTCCATTTTTTGTACGCTCTGTCCCCTATGCATGGCACTAGGGAACGCTTGTGACATCATATAAATAAGAAAATAACAATGTCTATTTATGATCTGTTGACAGTTGTAGCCTGACTGACTTAAACAAACACTTAAACATCTACGTCTCTCATCCCCGCGCATTACTTGTTCCCATGCACGGTTACAGGACTTTTTTCGGGCTGCGCCCACCCTGTGGAATGCCCTCCCACGCACAATAAGACTTTCCACTAGTTTCCAAACATTCAAGCGTTCTCTGAAAACTCACCTCTTCAGACAAGCTTATCAGATTCCAGGATCCCCCCTAACCTAACCTTTTATAGCTCCCTATCTAACTCCCCTATGTTCTCTTTCTTCAATATATCATCCTCCTAACCCTTGGCCAACTTTCCAGTGTGATTGGATTATACAGCCCACCAAGAACATCTGCAATCGGGCTGGACCAATTTGCTATATGTAGCACCTATCCTTCTGTATCAACAGCTATTTCTCTATAGATTGTAAGCTTGCAAGCAGGACCTTCTTACCCTTATGTATGTCTTTTATGTATGTATGTCTTTTACAACCCAGTATAATGTTAATGTTGATTCAAATTGTAAAGCGCGACGGCATTTGTTGCGCTATATAAGAAACTGTTTATAAATAAATAATAATTAACTCTTCTAGGGAAGGGATACATGCATTGTTTACTTACTCTAGAGTGACAAAGATTATGTTCCAAAAGTCCCATGTAATGCTGAATGAACTCTGCTTACCTTGTATGCAGGTGACACCTTGATGAATATTGTGGTTTTTCTGTCCCAAATCAGTAGAATACCATTGCTTGCTTCAATGACCAGGTAAACCCCTACTTCTCGTGTCAGGTACTTCACAGGTTTTCCACCCTGCCCTACGGTTTCCTCTAAGTGTTTTTCTGCTAACTTCAGTACAGTGCTCTGAAATATGTAAAAATCCATCCAAGGAAGGACATATGTTATTGGATGTTTGTATACAGTCACCATGATACTCTACACAATTTAGCAAGTTTTACTACAGCAATATACCTATATTAAATTCTAGCTTGCATATAACATATATGGTTTCTGGTAGTCTTAGTTATATGTTTTATGTCATCCTGGTCTAAATTATACAGTATACTATTAGATTTAAAATTCTGCTAAAATCAACTATGTTAATAATAAACGTACACTCTTAGGGGTAAATATACTAAAGTGAGATTTTTTAGAAGTGGAGATGTTGCCCATAGCAAAAAATCAGATTCTAGCTATTATCTTCTAGAAGGTGCTAGATAAATGTTAAGTAGAATCTGATTGGTTGCTATGGGCAATATCTCCACTTCTAAAAACTCTCACATTAGTAAATATATCCCTTAATGGTGACAATTTGATCTTTATGTCTATCATGAGGGCTTTGTCATACATGTCCAACCAGCAACATTAACATTAAAGTTATTAACGAGGTATAACATACTGGTCATTTACTGGATATGATATATTAGTAAGGTATGCAGTGAATGGATATTTATATAGTAAAACCCATATAACACAGCCATAGTCTGCAAGATGTAGACACGGGGGTAAATCCGGCAAGTCTGCCTGTATTTTTAAAATCTCAATCATTTATATTGCACCCATGACTGTCTGTCTGCATTGCTTGGACTTTTTATTGCACATGGGTCATTCAGTAACAGATTTTTTATTCTCCTCCCAAAACAATTCCCGATCTCACACTTAAAACTTACAACCATCATTAATGACAAGAGTCAAAAATCCACCAATCAACCAAAACACGAGATAATATATATACATACCCCAAGAAAAACTTTGATAGACTTTGAACACGTAACACCAGTAGTGCCACATGGGATGTTCTCTGTGATGATGCTAAAGTTGCCATGAGAATTGTTAGGACCACAGTAATCCTGGAATTAAATGATAAGCAAAATAGCTGTTATTTTCTATATACTCAATGTATCATAGTAAATTTTCATTTAACTATCACACATATTATAGTCTAAAGCTGGGTACACACTGGGGCAATGTCGGGCTGATATGTCATTTCGCAATGACATCTCGCCGACATTGCCCAGTGTGTACACATGTTTGTGCGCTCTTGCGGTCGTTAGTGATGATCAAACCTAGCTATATCGCTAGCGGCCAGTGCATTGTTAATGAATGACGTAACGTTGATCATTCCCTCGTTAATTAAAGTCATCCAGTGTGGATGCACAATCACTGTTGACGGGCATTCGTTCCGATGTTGGAACGAATGCCCGTCGCTCCAGTGTATACCTAGCTTTACAGCTATACAAATAATAACATTGATTGTGCTATAATTTTGGTAATAAACAACAAAATAATAATTTATTTTGTGAAGATCTCAGCAGATCTAAAACCAGTTAAGGAATATTGGGCCTGATTCAGCCAAGATCGCAGTTGCTTACACGCACGCAATCAGCTGATTGTTGCGTACATACATCGCAGTGCACGGGTGCAAACCGGTCTCTGCGATCAGGACTGCGATCGCAGTGGATACGTAGACCCATGGCAGAGTGATTGACAGGAAGTGCCATTTGTGGGGGATGACGGGGGGTGGTCTAGCGAATGCAGGCGTGCCAGTGCTTTGGACGGTCGTGCATAAATTAGCCACTGCAATACCAGACGCAGCCTGAGGCCTCATAGCGTGCGCAGAAGTAACCAATTCCTGAGTGAGGTCTGACATGCCTTTACTGTGCGTATGGGTCCGATATTATTCAATGTTACCGATTGTTTAGCGATGTGGCCAAAGTATACAGATGTGAGTAAATGGGATGTGGGAGTCCTAATGTTAGGCTGCGATCGCAATGTGAATGCAATTATTTACATGTCACCGCTGATATTAGCAACTGCGTTGCGTGCGTATAATCCTTGCTGAATCAGGACCATTGTTAGGACTCTGAAATTTATATTTATAACTATTATTGCACAATTCCTTTTAGCACAACACCACACAAATGTTTTACATTTTAATACCACCCTTTTTTCACCTGTTCAAATTCAATTGTTTCCTCTGAGATATTTCTCAATATTGACCCAATAATTTGATATAATAATTGATTTATCTATAACATGCACTTATTTAAAGACATATAATATAACACATTCCATTCACCACTCATTTCTATGAAAACATTTACTTACAGTAAATACAGAGAACTTTTATTTTACCTGCTAAACCAGCTAGTACAACCCCACCTTGTACTAGCAAAGTTACAATTTTAAAAAGAACCACAAAAACCTTGTTGCATGCTATGATATAAATTTCTCACTTAAGAAATTCCAAATGTCATAATTGTCAGTGTTTGATGGATTCAGATAAACAATGAATACTATTCTAGAAAACAGATATTTAAACCGCTAATCCCCAAAATCTCACTTTCAAATATAAACACATGAAGGCAAATAGTTACTGTTAACCTGCTGCTCTGTTAAAAAGTAACCTCTTTATTATAACAAGGACAACATACTTAGGTCAATGCCCTAATATACAGGTAAAAAAAAGCTGAAACTGTAGTCTATGAAGATACTGTGTTATAATTGGCCCAGCTACAGTTTATGCAGCTACCAATCCACATAGTGCAATTCTGCAACACACTTGTGTTAGCGTGTCTGCTGTGTTCAAGAAGCACATCCCTATAAGGCAAGATGGCGGCCTGCTACAGAGGGGTGGAACAGTAGCACATCTAGCAAGGATGAAATATATATAGTTAACAGAGGGACAAGGGAACACCAAGTTATAGCCTTGACTTGCAGGCCCTGTGTATCTACAGTGACCAAGTAAAGTTAATGGGAATATAACTATTTTGATCTTTTTTGATATAAAGGAACATATGGGATGGGCAAACTTCAACTCACATGGGTGACTCATTTTTAAATTTCATAATCATGAGCACTCATTTTAGAACAAATAGAACTAAATGTGCTGCACGTGTCTCCCAAAATGATCCCATTGCCAACAAATCACCATAGAAAACTTTGATTGAAAGTATCAAAACGGGGCTTCATTTTGTCATCTCTTACAGTATGTCTTCAAATAAATAAATCCATTAACAAGGTCCAGTAACTGTATTAATGTGTGTGGCTAACAATCACATCAGGCCGGCTAAGTCTGCCAGAAAATCAATCAGTTAGTTTCAAAAATGTTGGTTAGCCGGATCAGTGTGGTGTGTTTTCTGGCATAGTTTCAACTCAATTGTCTTTTACTATACCATATCCAAATAGATTTGTGCACTTGTGAACACTGAGGATTTTGAAATGTGGGTATTTTATGTGATCTATAATTTAGCGCGAGTCTAGTCATTCTGCAATCAAACCATTCTTCCAGAAACTGGCAAATGAGTGTGAGATTTTTTCCTTCAATAAAATGGTTAAAAAAAACAGCCTGCAGTGTAATAGTGTATCAATTCATAATATCTTCATACGTATTCTAACAAATGAACCTGCGTTCATCACAACAGGCCGTCATGGGTAAAAAGAGAAAAAAATATTAGTACAGTAGTTTAAACTTTGCTACTTCAAATGTTGGGTGTTGCTGGAGAGGCTGAGGGGGAGATTTATCAAAGCATGGAGAGAGATAAAGTGGATAGAGATAAAGCACCAAAAAATCAGCTCCTAACTGTCATTTTACAGGCTGCGTTTGAAAATTGACAGTTTGGAGCTGATTGGTTGGTACTTTATCTCTCTCTTAGTACATCTACTCCTGAGGGCGTTGTTTTAAACTTGGTGGTGTGATGAGCTTCATGCTATCTTTCTATTCAAGAGCATTGGAAGGTTCATAGTTTGATCTTGTTGTGTAGCTTTCCTGAATCACGGCGCACTAGAGAATCAGTATGTTTTTCACGGCACTCCTAGGAAAAAAGTTTCTTATTGAGAATTCAGCAAAAATTATTAAATGAAGTAAATTGTGCTTACCTGTCATCTGTAGACTCAGTTATGTGGTGGTGGACAGGAATGTGCTTCTGTTTGACTATATATTTTATAATTGACAGACACCAGCACTGGTTTTGCCTATCACATTGACCATGAATAATTTGATTTGGTCCTGAACCTCTAACCCATGGCACCCCTGCAAGTGCCATGGCACCCAGTTTGGGAACTACTGAGTTAGTCAATGCATGATGTGAAGAGAACGCTATTCAGTTTTAGTAACATTATAACTCTATAGAGCCAAATATTCTATAGTTATAGATGGCTTAGATTAGATCAAGCAAGTATAAAAATATAGACAAAAAGGGACTGATTCTGAGTTGGGAGCAAAGCAAAACAAGCAAGTACTGCATCTTTGCACCTTGGTAAAACCATGTTGCACAGCAGGAAGGGCAGATTTAAAATGTGCAGAGAGATTTAGATTTGGGAGGGGTCTGTCCGAACTGAAATATAAATTGCAGTGTAAACATAAAGCTGTCCAGCATTCGTTGGCTACAAGCAAAAGCAGCCAGTATTTACCCTACATGCAAAACAAAACAAAGAAAACTAAATGCATTTGCACCAGGGTGTAAGGTGTGCGGTGCACACGGGCCCCTGGGTCCAGGGGGGGCACACGGCACACTCTGCACCTATATTTTTTAATACTTACCCCTCCGAAGTCCCGCGTCGGCTGTAACGCTGCACAAACCACTTGGAAAACGACCGCCGTGACCATTTTCCCGGCATCTTGCGCATGCACAGTAGGGAAATCGCGGGGAAAATGGCGGCATGCGCAGTTTACTCTTGGCACAGACTAGTGCCCAGAATTTACTGCTGCAGTGATGCAGCCAGCCACCAGGGAGAGAGGAGGGGGCTCCCTCCTCTCTTAATACGTCTCTGATTTGCACTCCTTGCATTGCATCATGGTTACTTGCTTGTTTTGCTTTGCATAGAGTAACAGATGGACATGAAGCATAGTACAGTGTTACAGAAGTTTGTTTTTGGTGTTGGTAATATTAGAATAATATCTGGAGTCCCTTACCTGGGCAGCCACAAATTCACAATTTCCATCAAAGTCATATAACTTGTCATCAAAAGTGATATAATGACCGTTTCCATAGATTGTACAGGTGCCGTAACATATAACATTAGTGCAGCTCCATCTTCCGCTCTGACAAAGGCTGCAAATTAATTCACGCTATTAAATTGACATTATAAGTAAATATATATGAATATTAATATGAAACTTCATTGCAGGTTACATAATGTAAAATAAATAAGCCTGATCTGTAATGTCTACTGACGTATCTGACCACATTATATCATTATTGATCATTGGATACATAAATAATATTATCAGTTTTGTCATTCATTTTTGCAATATGATTGAATTATATGCATGTTTGTTCTGTGTTCATTCACAGGACTGCAACAAATGTAAAAGAACAGAATGTGGCAGGTAAAAGAGGTAGTGGATTAGTTTCAAGTCTTTTGAACATGTTTGCAGATTTCAGCGGAGAAATAGTTTATGTCACCATCTTGTAGAGAACTGACAATCATAGTCACATTATAATCTTATTGTCTATACTGCTAGTGGCTGTGCAGTAGTACATTATTAGTGCAACTACCCCTCATTGGTTTCTGTTCAATATAAGAGTGTTCTTCCAAGCAAAGCCCCCACGTGTCTCCACAGTTCATCAGCAGTGTGCAGAGCAATGATCCATGTATAAAATAGAAAAAAGCAAGGGGCTCTGGGCCTGATTCAGAGCCGGACGCTCTGACCAGAGCGCTCGCTCTGAATCAGGGCCCTCCTACCTAAAAATGGAGCGGCCTCTTGGACTCTCGCATAGCTGTGGGTTACCACCCACAGCTTATGCGAGCGCCCATGATGATGGTCGCGATGGTCAAGACCATCGCGACCATCGGGCTTGCGACGAGACCCTGCGGTAGGGTCTCGCTGCCGCAAGCCCTGGAGTGCTTTTGGCTCTATCAGAGCCAAAATCACTCCCACTGACATCACTAGTGATGTCAGTGGGGCCGGCTCCAGACGGAAGGCGTTCCCATGGGAACGCCTCCGTCTGGGCAGCAACGCCCCCGGCACGCCCACCAAAGGGGGCGTGCTGTCAATCACCATCGACAGTACGCCCCCTTTGGTGCGAGACCCATAGTGACAGCTTGGCTGTCGCTATGTGGGTCTCGCGCATGTGCACGACGGAGCTCCCTCCAACGTGCGCATGCGCATTAGGGCACCATCGTCCCGCTTGCGAGCATCCTGCGCTCGCGAGCGGGTCTGAATTAGGCCCTCTGTGGGGCCTGGGGGGGATTGAAGAGTGGATTATAGGGCAATATGGCAACTTCATTTTAAAATCATCACTGTTTTAGGTGTCTATTTGCTAAGGTGAATGGGTCCGTTATACAAATGGGAACAGTAGTTTCCGCATATTTTAAAAAACTGACCTATTCATCATTGCTCAGAACGCTGACAGTTTTTGTAGCCTAATTGTGGGATCTGTTGCCATCTTTAGATGGTGTTAGCCAGCTGAGCCCTGCTACTACCTATAGGAAGAGGATCCGAAGTGCGAAAAGGGATCCCTTTGCTGTGCCCATTCGGATCCCCCTCGCTGTGCACATGCGTGACCTAAGCTTACACACTGGCAGTAGCACGGCCTTTCGTCACTAGTAATTAGTAGCGATGGTTTGGCTGCTAGGGGCCGGAGCACAGCTGCTTTTTTGCAGCAGCTGTCCGGAACTTAATTGCTCTGGTGAAATTGGGTCTGTTGCTGCAAATTGTGCATGGGGCTACTGCATGTTAATAATGAATAGACCCCTTGGACACTATATGGATGGTCCAAACCATTTAGATAAAACTTTAGATTTAGACTTTGTCACATTTATCACAAACATATTACATTACCATGTGTTGCAGTCCACCTTGACCTTAGTCCCATGGGGAAATATATCTTCATTATGGACACAAGGACACCTGTTTTCAGGAACACATCCTCCAGCCCCATCATCTAGAAGACCATTGGGGCAAACACATCCTGAGATGCACTCCGTCTGAAACTAAGTTAGCAGAAAGTACAGGTTATTATTTTGTGTTATCCTCATCATATACTGTAAAAATCAGCCAAACAGTTGTGTTCAAATTAGGCATAGCATGGTATGTATTGTATGAGGTCAGTGTTAGCAGTATGCACACTACATAACAGGTTTTGGCACAATAGCGTAGGCTATGTAACCATAAATATATTATAACTTAGGATTTCATTGCTTCAAATGTAACATCAGAATAAAAATAAAATAAACGTACATATTCCACGCTGAGCGTCTTGCAGCTCCTGTGACTGTAGGCTCCTGAAACAACTGATTGGACCTTGTTACAGTCAAAGTAGACCTTCCCTTCGGAGCAAGCTGTAAAGAGACCAGGAGTCTTTATGTATGGAATAACTAGTCTTGGAATGAACAATTAAATGTGTAGAATATATTATTTGCGCACATTACCCAATACACAATACATTATTAGCTTATATTATTCAGTAACATTGTGGCAATTGTATAAATGCAATTTTTTTTAGTTTTGTGCATCAGTGTGACATGACTTGTTTACATCGTCATTTAATGGTAACATTACTTATATAATTGGGCAGCACTGACGGAAAACATGGTATATTCATATTCATTATTGTTTTCTGCAAACTATTTTATACTTTAGATATAATGATGGAGTACTGTGTGATATACTGTACATATATTGAAACTTGTTTGTAATGTTTGTTATTATTATGTCAGCTCCCAATGTTGATGTGTAACATTTGTATGATAATACTTGAAGCAGCCTTTTTTCCTTACTGTCATTGACGTGAGTACTGCAAATGAGTTTCCCATTGTGGCACGAGCTGGGGGTAAAAAATGAAATACATCATTAGCATTTCTATGTAAATACTCATAATAGACTTATACTGTTTATACAGTTATTAAACTACGGATAAGATATGGTTTATCTTCGATGGTGTCTCAGTAATAACATTGCAGCAAAAGACATGTCATTATCATTAGTTTTTGCAGCTGTAAGTAAAATCTACACAGGTATATTGGGATTGTGCCTAAAGTGACCATTGGTTCCTAATTTTTAAATAATATTTACAATTTTATTAACTTTAAATATAGAAAGATAGAAAATTCAGAGCAGCACTGGGTTCTTCAGTGACCAACATCACTAAGGAACCCAGCGGTTCTCTAAAATTTACTTTGGGGGATTATAGACTAATTTTCAATACACTTATTTCTGTGATGGTATTATGCTATGGTATATTATATTTTCATTAAATGACATAAGAGAGAAGAAATCATAAGGCTCATTCACAAATCCATATACCAAGTCTCAAACGATAATGGAAACTCTTCATTGTTTATTTCTTCACCTTGTGGTGTTATTGAACATAGAGTCACCCCTTTCTGCTTTATTATATTTGATTACCTATCAGCACCATAACAAGGCAGCAGTGGCCCTGTGCCAGCCCTGCCCCTTAAACTCGTGACATCATGACATCACACCTAAGCAGCAGGGAAGCCATACACATGGAGAGGGCATACTGCAGATGGAATCTGATGAATCTGGGCCATCTCAATGGAGTGTTCATTCCCATGCTGGCTGCCTCAGGAGAATAAGTGGAAGGCTAGGTTTACAGGCAGACTTGGATGACCAAAAACAGGCTGGTTCCATAAGGGATCATTTAAGAACAGCCAAAAATCAGGCATCGGGATAGGAATGAAAATGCCACGTCAGTAATGGGTAGCTGGTATAGAAACTCCCAGCTGGACATAGAAGCACAGATACCTGTTGCTTTGGCACCACAGTGTGTGAGGAGCTCTCCTTTTAAACAAGACACTGCTAAGTAGTAGCTGGAAATTTTATTTATTATTTATTACCAGTTATTTATATAGCGCACACATATTCCGCAGCACTTTACCATACCTCCCAACATGACCCTCTCCAGGAGAGACACAATGCTCTGGTCCTGGACTTCCCTGGTAAGAGGTGAGGCTGCAGCGCAGTTCAAAAGTCAAATAGGGGAGACACACGAACTGTCATTTCACACACTGCCAAACATCATTGGCTGGGACTCACTGGCAGTTGGTGTGACTCCCCTATTTGAATTTTGGACTGTACTGCAGCCCCGCCGTGCATGATCAGCTCACTGCGATCGGGATTACAATAGCAGAGAGCACGCAGAGACATTGAAAAGTGATTGACAGGAAGTGCCGTTTGTGAGTGGTAATTGGGGGGGTGGTCAGCCTAACGTTAACGTGCCAGTGCGTCTGACCGCCGTTGCATGGGGATACATAAATCAGCCACTGCTATTGCATATGCAGCCTGGTATCCCTCTGCATGCAGGAAGCTTGGCAACTTCTGCGGCAGGGTCATGTCAACCACAACTGTGCTCTTGGGTTCGATGGTTCTCAATGTTACCGATGTTTCTGTAGATTTGCTGAGTATTTCGGATGTAAGAGTGAACGTAAGGGGAAGTGTGTATGTAATGCTGGGCGTCTGCTTCCTGTGCTGCGATGGTAGTGCAAATGCATTCATTAGCATATTTTCGCTTTGGCCAGGTGCATGTGAACGCAGATGTGCGATTCGTGCTGAATCAGGCCCTATATTCCGTACCACATGCTCACACATATACACACTAGGGTTAATTTTTATTGGGATCCATTTAACCTAACAGTATATTTTTGGAGTGTGGGAGGAAACTGGAGCACCCGGAGGAAATTTACGCAAGTATGGGGAGAATATACAAACTCCACACAGTTAGGGCTGTAGTGGGAATCGAACCCAAGACCTCAGTGCTGCGAGCTATACATCACATTGGAGCATTGATGGCCCAAAGGAACACCATTGAGCATACATGTTACAAATCTTCTGTAAGTAATGGCAAGTCAGAGTCTGCAGGGTGACAGGCCTAAGGCCTGCTGTATCACAGTTCATAAACAGCTTGTACAAGAGTACTGAACTCATTTCAAATCAGCACAGACAGGCAGAAAAAAAAAGACCCTGGAACAGGTTCACAATAGAGAACCAATTCTTAGAGTATAAAGCTTTACTAAGATTTGATAATGGTGGCACCAAGATCTACTGTACCAAGCTTCCCCAATTATTTTACTAAATCAACAAGGATGGATTAAATGCCCTGAAATAGAGCCATCATTTTCTATGTTAAACTCTTAGAATTATGAGTTTCAGTGTCATAGTTGTACAGTGTCTTATTCAACCCTTACCAACGTTCATTCTGTTTGTACATCACATCCAGTGGATTCAGGTAGTTGCCATGGTAATAGCACGAACACTTGGATTTAGATACACACTGGTCCTTCTCATTTAGGTACTCTCCTTCAGGACAGCCACAGCCATCTACTGGCGTGAACACACTAGTGCAAGCTTTCTCTCCCTCTGCCAAGGAACGACATGTCGGCTGACACGTAGTCAGGTTATACAGATAGACTTGGGAAGATGGGCAAGAGGTAATGTCCTTTTCTGCAGGACATAAAGCAAAAGAGAACTGTTTTACAGAGCATTGAAATCAGGGAACTCTTTTTGTGTGTTTGCATATGTTACATATTAAACTTGTTTAATTTGACAGATATTTATAGAACAAGAAGTAAATAACAAATCATGTTGCCTTTTTATGTGTGTAAAGGATATGACCTGTAGTTCAAATTTGCAGCATACAGTATCTCTAGATTTAATTAATGGAGTGCTATATATAATGTATGAATACCAGGACATAATATACTACCCTAAGTAAAATTGTAAATTGCTGTAGTACCCATAAGAGGTAAAGAGGTCATTATAAATTATTTGGCTGATGTGCAGTAAAAAGGAGTATATAAACAATGGGCCACCCAATAAATTGCAAAGGTAGTGCCATTTCCCATAACCTTGGCTGGTAGCAGCAACATCAGGGGACCCCCTGAATTTCCTGTTACTGGCAGTAGGCAATTACGCCAGGGCTGGTGGCACAATAGAAGGGAAACACGCAGCATTGAATCCTGGGTATACACTAAACGGGTATATCTGCAGATGATAGTTGTTCGTACACACTGAACAACCGTCATCTTCTGTGTTCAGTGTGTAGGAGGAGGCGGGGGACGGGTTGGGGGCCTGTCCACCCCCTTCCCCGCGGCTGCCGCTGCATGTGTTCGGGCGGTCTGCAGTGCAGTACACACTGTCTGCAAACATATCTGTCCATCGGCTGTGCAGCACAGCCAATGCAATATGTCTGCCAACATCGTTCACAGACATATTGCGGATACACACTGGCCGATGGGCAGCAGATATATTGGCCGATCAATTGATCGGCCAATCTATCTGTCAGTGTGTATCCAGCTAAGTGTCAAATAGCCCTGGGCTAGTCAGAATGGTTTCCTAGGGCATCAGGCTTGATT
This sequence comes from Taudactylus pleione, assembly GCA_031769625.1. NCBI lineage: Eukaryota > Metazoa > Chordata > Amphibia > Anura > Myobatrachidae > Taudactylus > Taudactylus pleione. Next base: position 5,112,472 of record JAUIMM010000108.1, read on the forward strand.
TAAAAAGAATGGGCCCCTCCAACCCCAGGAAAACCAACCACCTTGCCGATAGCATTAGAACTAATACCAACACCCTGGTGTTCCCAATATTGCCTGTCCACCCTGTCTTCTCTATATACAATATTGCTTGTTCAAGCCACTTACCACATATGCCGTTTCTCCATGCCCACAGGATGATCCCTTTGGCAGCGCAGGCTCTGACGTAGGATGAGACAGCAGCGCACATGCAGATCTCACTGTCTTTACAGTTACACGAGTCATAACGACATCTCTGTCAGGTGCAAAAAAAAAGTCGGAAACTATAGTAAATGAGGATCTACATGAACGGGTGACTGTACACATTCAGTGATACTGACCTTTGCATATTCAGTTGGGTCTATTGCAGAATGACATATGGCAAATTGAGTCTCTTCTTTTTCCAACCTAGAACACCAGAAGTCTGCATAGTTTTCTGCACAAAAAAAGGAACAATGTCATTTAAATCTAATTGAAACATGTGGTCAACTGGAAAAAGACAAAACATTGGTTTGCTAAAAGGAAAACCATTCATAGTCTCAATACTAATTGCCAGTAACATGGGAAACTGACGGCAGCACCTGCAGCTCTTTGGGGTCTATTTACTAAGCCTTGGATGGAGATAAAGAAGACGGAGATAAAGTACCAGCCAACCAGCTCCTAATTGTCACTTTCAAACAGAGCCTGTGACATGGCAGTTAGGACCTGATTGGCTGGTACTCTATCTCTGTTCACTTCATCTCCAACAAAGGCTTAGTAAATAGACCCCTTTGTCAGTTAGTACAGAGAATTTGACTGGGCTATCCATAAACATCTCAGTAATGCTGAGTACACACCTGAATGATGGTGTAACGATATATCACACACACTACACGATCCACCGTATGACAATGTAACAGTATCATGCCATCAATGGAATAGTCCCATCTGATGTGCAGCACAATAGATGGGACAATACAACAACTGGAGTCACCGGGTATGTTGACACCGGTGCACACTCAGGATACCCCAACGCACCTGAGGCACACCCGGCTGCAAAATCGCGGGTGATCCCGATAACATCACTCCGGGGGCAGCCCATGGAGACTGGGCAGTCTGCACTGTTAGCTCCTCTTATATAACAGGAGCTGGGTGCTGCAGGAGAATGTCACACTGCAGCACCTGGCTCCCGTCACCCCTTGAGGGTGTCACCCGGGTGTGCGGCCCGCACCCCCCTCATGACGCCACTGGATGCAACCACCTATTTCATCAAACAATGAATTAGGTGGATTTGCCCGTACACACTATACAATGGTCATTGCGATCCATGGCAGATCGCAAGATCGGACGATATATCAGAAAGTGTGTACCCAGCTGAACGCTGGCTTGCACCTCTAAAGTGAATAAGTTTCCATTATCTTAACAGTGTTCAGTATTTAAATTGAATAAATAATTTGCTATGTTCTTATTGTTTATGGTCTGTGTTCAGTATTTAAATTGAATAAATAATTTGCTATGTTCTTATTGTTTATGGTTTGCTAACTATAATAAATTGTACTATATATGTATATGTCTACAACAAGAATGAGTAAAATTTTCAAACCTTGAAAAATAAAATTACTGAACATTTTATTGAAAAAAAATAGTAACCAAAATGTTTGCTGACATACTGTAAAGGGTGATGCAGAGTAAATACAATGCCAGTTCGCATAGTGTATCTTATGTGAAATCATGCTGCAATTGCGATTATGCACGCAGTTAAACTGCAATAGTATGCTAATTCATTGGGATCACTATTTCGTTGCAGCACTACACAAGGACACCCAATTTACTTAGCACACATACGTACTGTTTAACAAGACTGCAAAACCATCAGTACAACTGAGCACCATCGCAGCCTCACGCACACTTGCACAAGCTTGGACCTTGCTCAGAAATTGCTAACTTCCACGCAAGTTATGAGACCTCAGACTGCATATGCCATCACAGTGGCTAATTTATACAGGCGCTTGCAATGGCATGCAAAGGCACTAGGACACCTGAATTTCGCAGACCACCCCCCCCCCCGTCACCTCCCACAAATGGCACTTACTGTCAGTCATTCTGCGATGGACATGCATAGTCAATACGATCGCAGCGGCCGGTTCGCACAAGCGCACAGCGATGCATTCGCATGAGCAGAACAAAACAATTGCCCGATTGCGTGCCTAATCGCAGTTGCGTACGGTAGTGAATCAGGCCCTTTGTCCATTGCCCGGGCATAGGTTATATCTGTGCATGGCTAAACAAAAGGTTGTCTCTGAGGTTTTTCTCATATGGGAAGCTGTCTCTGATATATTAGAGAAGTGTTTGAAGCTTATTTGATGCCTAATAATTAATGTGTATTTTGCAAACAAAACTAATGGCTATAAGCATAGGCATAAGTATAAGTGATAAAAATCTGGTGTAAACCGAGCACATATGTTGCTGGGGCCCATCTGAGATAATCACAGCTTTGCATATACATATAGTCATATACATATAGCTGCAGCTTTTTAAGAGAATGCTATTGTGCCTACTGTACATTCCAGTGTACAATTGCAGCTAACTCTACATCAGTCCAGTATAGTATATGTAAGATACCATGTAAAGCAATTTCTAAGGGCAAGGGTCACATTTTTTTTAATGCTTTTTAATCATGATCAGGTATTATTATGTTATATTAAAGATTATAGTGATTGCAACCTTGAGACTGAAGAAATTATTTTAGATGTCTGGCATAGTCTGATATACCAATCTGATATAACTGGTTACAAATATCCTATCTTTTGTTACACAGTATATATACTGTATAGTAATTTAGCATTATCATGGACCCTAATTACATAATTAAATGCATTCTTACTGTTTTCAATGCTGAGGCTGCAGGGATCGTCCAGCCAGTCTGATATGTCGTGGCAGCTGGGTTGGGCTTTCCACGTATTGGCAAAAGCTGATGCCGTGGCTTCTACTAGTCCCCCTGATGTTTTAAAATCATCTCCTTCCTTATAATTGAAGTTTCCACAAAGACCTATAACACAAAAATGACTCGTTACATTTTTATAATACATCTAATTAAAATAAAATATAAGATATTAGAGATATCACACCAGAAAAATAATATCAAGCGATATAAAAATATTGTATGCAGCTTTTATTTCTTTAGTATTATTATTATTGGTGATTTGTAAGGTGTCACAGTGCTCTCTAATGCTGGTCATTGGGGAAAACATACATAAAACATAAAACATACATAAGCATAGACATAAAGGTTATACAGAGAACAGAAAATAGTTTTGGTAGCATCATTGGTAAGGAAAAAGCATATAGTGGCACTACTTGGAAGGTGGAGGTAACAGGATTGGAAGAGAGGCTGGAAGTGAGGAATAAAACACAGAGTAGAGGCAAAAGTGATACCCAGGCAGCAGATTATGGTCTCTGGGGAAATAGCTGAGTTATTGGTGGTGAGGAAGAATTGAAGGGGAGGAGGGAATATCACAAGCTCGGTTTTGGACGTGATGAGCTTTGATAATATTAGGACATCCATGTGATTACACAAGATAATAAAGAAGGGATGAGGTCAGGGGAGGAACATCTGGGGCTTGTCAGCATAGATGAGGTACTGGAGACTGAATGAAGTCATTAGTTCCCCAAGAGATGAGATGTACAGTGAGAAGTGATGGCAGACAACAGGGCCCTGTGGGACTCAAACAGATAGTGGGGGAAGAAGGGAGCATATGACAGAAGTAGAGACACAAAAGGAGCTGTGCAATAGGTAGGGAGTAAACCAGGAAAGAACTGTGTCTCAAATCCCAGTGTCGTGAGGCGGGTGTGATATGTATTACCGCTGGCCACATGGCCAGCGGTTCAAATCCCGACAGCGGCTGCCCAACAAAGGAGGAAATCACGATCATCCTAAAGGTAAGTATAAACTAATCTAATTCTACTCCTTAACCCTAACCCTCCTTTAGGGTGCCTAACCCTAACCTCCCCCCTGTGCCTAACCCTAACCCCCCTCTAAGTGCCTAAACCTAACCCCCCCCTTCCCCGCTGCCTAAACCTAAGTCCCCCGGGGGGTGCCTAACCCTAACCTCTCCCTTGGGGTGCCTAACCCTAACCCTCCCTCCCCCTAGCCTAACCCTAACCTCCCGGGGGGGTACCTAACCCTAAGACCCCCCCAGGAGCCCTAGACCTAACCCTCCCCTCCGCGCGGCTGTCCGCTGCGGCGCCCGGCATCAATTTGATCAGGATGCCAGGCGCCGGTCTCCCGGCGTCGGTAAAATTACAGGCGTCTAGATTTATCTATCATTTTGTACACATAGTGAATCAGAATTTAAGTGACCTTGCAGTTGACTCCTAGCAGATTTCTCCATAGTGATGTACAGCTGCATTAGGGGTAACAGCTGAATCTGAATCTGGAGACCGTAAGTGACTTGAGCAATGATATAGGAATTAGAGGGCTGAAGAATGGTGAAACTGGCTGTGGAGGAAACACAGGGAGACAGAATTGGTTTTCATCACATAAAGTTATTTCTTTATCTCATACAATATAGTTAAATGATTACATTGATATGTTATATACTTGTATCTAAATGATATTTTGCTGTACATTGAAATACTGTTGGAGATTTTACCTGTGACATGAGGCAGAGTGATTTTAAGCTCATTCAATAATACGGTACCATCTGCTTTGAAGGTCACAACCTAAAGGAATTAAGTGATATTAGAGTTATTGTGGTGCATTATATTGTTAGTCTCTTCTCTCTTATGTTATTTCCAATAGGATGTAGAGAGGGGTAAGACCATAGAGTACATATATGGTATTACTAATAGAAAATAGACATTACAGTTGGAGAAACTTTTTATAGGAATGTTCTGGCTTCCTGTAAGCTGTGATTGGTCGGTGATGTTTCTCATGGTTACCAGGTATTGGTATATACTCACATTCTTCAGGTTGTCTGTAAGGAGTATAACAGATTTTAGGCAAGTCTCTCTCGCAGCAGAACTACAAGGTGCTAACTCCCCTAAGAGGATGTGCGATTCATTTCCGTTACCCTGCAATAGAAAGGACTGTAGTCATTAATAGCTCAACAGGGTTCATTCTTCTAAACAGAGGCACGTCCTTAAATTGCAGGAATTATATGTCCGTCAGGATGAAAAGTGTAGAATAGAATGAGAATCAGTTCAAGATTTATTTTAATACAATATTCAGTTGACAAAAACATAACCATTCGTTAATTAGCATTAATCTATATTTCATATGTATTATTTGCAATGATTTTTAGACCTTCTTAATGAATAGGACTTGTATTCTGAAGGATCCTTTCATTTACCTAGTGTGTGCTTTAGTATGTATTGCCCTTGAGGTGCACACCCTCATTTGTCTGCAGCATGCTTGATTGTATCATGTGTTTGCATAAAAGGAGACATACATGTTTGTACTGCTATAAAAGGTAGCCTTTGCGTGCTGGAAGCATATAGGCCCTGATTCAGAGCCGGACGCTCTGACCAGAGCGCTCGCTCTGAATCAGGGCCCACCTCCATTAATATGGAGCGTCCTCCTGGACGCTCGTATAGCTGTGGGTCACCACCCACAGCATATACGAGCGTGCAGGATGATGGTCGCGATGGTCTTGACCATCGCGACCATCGAAACTGCGAGCAAAAGCCTGCGGTTGAGTTTTTCAACCGCAAGGCCAGGAGTTATTTTGGCTCTATCAGAGCCAAAATCACTCCCACTGACATCACTAGTGATGTCAGTGGGGCCGGCTTCAGACAGTAGGCATTCCCTTGGGAACGCCTCCGTCGGGCAGGCACGCCCCCGGCACGCCCACCAAAGGGGGCGTGCTGTCAGTCAACATTGACAGCACGCCCCCTTTGATGAGACACTCCGAGCGAAGGAAAGTCCTTCGCTCGGCGCATATCGCGCATGCGCACGACGGAGCTCCCTCCGTCGTGCGCATGTGCAGTGCAGACCATCTGCCCACTTGCGAGCGGACAGCCGCTCGTGAGTGGGCCTGAATGAGGGCCATAGTGCAGAACATAGTGCTTGTCATTCATCTCAGAGCAACTTTGAATTTTACCAAGCTTTACTTCCTTTCAGCTTGCTAATTATACTTACTGTAGATAGCTATTTATCATGCTTCTACAGTATATTAGCTAAATATATTTAACTATCAGATATCAGTGATCAAGCAAGAAACATCTAGTTATGTACAGCGTATGGTTTATTAGTACACTATGAAATGATTAGACCGTGTCTTGCCTTAGATAGCACATAGTAACAGTTGCCATGGAAAGTATAGGTCTTTCCATCAAAAGTGGTGAAATGGGCCCCTCCTTCAATGGAACAAACTCCGGGGCAGGCACCGTCTGTGCAGTTCCATCTTCCCGACTCACAGAAGCTGAAATGAGAGCATTATTGAAGTGATAAATCATACATGAATAATACAAGTCTAGGGGGTCTATTTACTAAGCAGTGTTAGGAGACAGTGGGCCTGATTCAAAGCCGGACGCTCTGACAGAGCGCTCGCTCTGAATCAGGGCCGGCCCTCTGGTATTTTAGAGCGGCCTCCTGGCCACTCGCATAGCTGTGGGTGACCACCCACAGCTATAGCGAGCGGTCATGATGATGGTCACGATGGTCAAGACCATCGCGACCATCGGGCTTGCGAATAGACCCTTGTGGTAGGGTCTCATTGCCGCAAGCCCAGGAGTGCTTTCGGCTCTAACACAGCCGAAAGTACTCCCACTGACATCACTTATGATGTCAGTGGGGCAGGCCCCAGACGGTAGGCATTCCCATGGGAACACCTCCGTCTGGGCAGCCACGCCCCCGGCCCACCCACCAAAGGAGGCATGCTGTCACTCAACATCGACAGCACGCCCCCTTTGTTACAAGACACGGAGCGACGGTTTGCCCGTCGCTATCCGGGTTTTGCGCATGCGCATGACGGAGCCGGCACCGTCACGCGCATGCGCACTGGGCCACCATCGACCCGCTTGCGAGCGCATAGCGCTCGCGAGCGAGTCTGAATCAGGCCCAGAGTGAAAAGTGATAAGAAAGTGATAAGGTGCCAGCCAATCAGCTCCCAACTGTCATTTTTCAAACACAGCCTGTGAGATGACAGTTGGGAGCTGATTGGCTGGCGCCTTATCACTTTCTTATCACTTTTTACTCTGTCTCCTAACACTGCTTAGTAAATAGACCTCCAAAGCTTCTATAACTCAACAGGTACCACTGACTATTGGGAGAACTATCACACGGATTGCTGCAATTGGTAATAATCATATATTGCTGGCTCTTATGGACACATATTTGTTATGCTTTGTGCTCTGGCCACACAGTCTATTTATCAAGCAGTGAAAAGTGTGGAGAAGTAGACCAGTGAAGATGTTGCCCATAGCAACCGATCAGCTTTGAAGTAGAATTTATCAAGTACAGTCTATAAAATAATAGGTAGTAGCTGATTGGTTGTTATGGGCAACTTCTCCACTGGTTCACTTCTCCCCGCTTTTCACTGCTTGATAAATAGACCCCATGGTATCTTTTATGCATTTAGAACTCATTATGGATGTCTTTTAATCGGCGTTGTTAAACTAAATATTGACAATGACTGAAGGTCTGTGATAGCAGAGATGGAAATCAATTGTTTGTTTTGCTGATCATTGTGATGGAACTATGGAACCTATAATACACTGAAAAAGGAAAATGATAACGTTAATGGAATGTAGGTAGATTGATGACACATGCATTGTTCTTTCTTACCAATAATCACAGTCATTCTGCATTGTTTCTCCTGGTTTATACAGTTTTCCTCGATGTGTGCACTGGCAGTCACTAACTGCCACACAGCCCCTGTCACTGTAATCATCTTGCACAGTGCCTGAAAAAAGATAGGTGTAAAAATGTATCTATATTTATATCAGCCTGATCCTGCTAGATATATCATCAAAGCATACCCTTCCATCAAATCATACCCTTCCATCAAAGCATAAGCATAGCCTTCCATCAAAGCATAAGCATAGCCTTCCATCAAAGCATAAGCATAGCCTTCCATCAAAGCATACCCTTCCATCAAAGCATACCCTTCCATCACATAACTGTGTCACCAGGCCGCTTTCCCTCCTGCCTCAGCCATCTCTACCTCACCTACTTCCTCCACTCAGGTCCCCATCTACACACTCATGTCATCTGTCTGCCCTCTCCCCTAGATTGTAAGCTCCTAGGAGCAGGGTCCTCCTCCCTACTGTCTCACAGCCCTCTTCTCTAGCACTTCAATGACAGCCTTCACCTTCCCAGCTGTTTTGTGTACTGAGAATTGTGTTGCTAATTGTTACTTGTGCTGTGTTTATATTTTGGTTACTGTATTGTCATGTAATGTTCTGTGTACCCTGTACTGTATGTACGGCACTGCTGACCACTTGTGGTGCCCTATATATAAAATGTAATAATAATATATGCTGCTCACTTCAATACAATTCTGCCATCTCCTGCCAGTATACAGCGTATAGGAACATCTACAAGCTGGTAGGAGAGTGCCCTCCCCCTCCTACTTATACAGTACCCAGGGAGGTGGGGAGGGCCACATAGTGGGTGAGATGTATCAAACCTTGGAGAAAGATAAAGTGGAGCCAGATAAAGTACCAACCAATCAGGTTCTAACTGCCACTTTACAGACTGTGGGCGTTATTGAATTAGTTTTGCATCCCCGATAAAGTTCAGCCGGACTTTTCGTCTACATCGCGTCTTTTGGACGTGGATCATGCACGTCCCTGCTATTTGCCATATTAAATTCCAAAAGACGCGAAAACGGCAACCCGCGAAGTCAGAACAGGCGGAAAGTGGTGTCAGAATCGGAGAAATCAGCCTGATCCCCCAAAAAAGGGGATCAATGTAGTAGTGCCCAAATAGCCCTAATAAAACTGTTTGGGGTACTTAAATTGGTTCAATAGCCTCTAATTAGCGTCTTTGCACAAGTGGTGAAGAATGGCATAATAACGAAAAAGAAAAAGCAATCACCGCCACCTGAGATAAATCTAGTAATTGACCACTGACTAGCCTGCTGCTCTCTATAGCAGAGGATTTACTCTACCCTCTTTTATGAGTTAAATAAAAAAAATACAAAATTGAGAGTGCTGGCAGACAGTTTTATATATAAAGAAAAATATATATTATTTTATCTAGTTTCTTTTTTAAACCAGCTTACACCTCTTTTCCACCTAAATTCCGGGTCTGACCAGGAGTTGGAACAGAGTTCCTATCCGGATCAGACCCGGAATTTTGCCGGCGCCGACTCGGGATATTCCCGAGTCAGCGCTGCTCACACCGCAGTCGGGTCTGCATAGACCCAGCTTTTGCGGAGTGAAAGTGGTCGCTTGGAGATGACGTCATCTCCAAGCGCCACTGAAGCCAGACCAATCGGCCGGCTAGCAGCGCACTCCAGGTCATCGTGACCCGGAGTGCGCTGTTCTCATAGCAGGGATTCACGGGCTACGCCCGTGTTAAACCCTGCTAGTAACCTGGGTTGAATTGCCGGGTCACTCGACCCGGCGATCCAACACTCTCCCCTTTTACACCAGGGAGCTGCCCGGGTTAACCCTTCAAAAACCCGGGTTTTAGCTCCGGTGTAAAAGGGGTATTAATGACATACACACATTCCTTCACATTCAAAACGTCGCAATATACAAAAACACTTTTCCAATAAGAATACTTATTAAACGTACACATGTAATTCACTGATTAACTAATTACAACATACACCTCCAATGTTACTACTAAAAAAATTTATTTTCCACTATCTGTTATACCCCTTATACACCGGAGCTAAAACCTGGGTTTTTGAAGGGTTAACCCGGGCAGCTCCCTGGTGTAAAAGGGGAGAGAGTTGGATCGCCGGGTCGAGTGACCCGGCAATCCAACCCAGGTAACTAGCAGGGTTTAACAAGGGCGTAGCCCGTGAAACCCTGCTGTGAGAACAGAGCACTCGGGTCACGATGACCTGGAGTGCGCTGCTAGCCGGCCGATTGGTCCGGCTTCAGTGGCGCTTGGAGATGACGTCATCTCCAAGCGACCACTTTCACTCCGCAAAAGCCGGGTCTATGCAGACCCGACTGCGGTGTGAGCGGCGCTGACTCGGGAATATCTCGAGTAGGCGCCGGCAAAATTCCGGGCCTGATCCGGATAGGAACTTTGGGCCTGATTCAGAGCCGCTCGTAAGCGGCCGCTCGTTCGCTCTGAGTGATGTTTGCCCAACTGCGCATCCGTACGGATCGTTATACGCATGCGCGAACCAGTCAGTGCGGTCGAAATTTATGTGCTCGCAAAACAGCGAATGCCTGATAATTTGAGTGACAGGAGGAGGCGTATGTGGGTGGTAATGGGGGAAGGTGTTTGAAAACGGGGAGTGGAGATCAGAACGCAGGCGTGCTTATAGGTCAAAACGGGCTTTTTAAGGGTGTGCATAATTAATACAGCAGCGTCATTGACCACGTCACTGGGTTATTTTATAGTCAGAACTGCTCGCAAAATTGTGGTAGCAAAAACCAACCACAAGAATAGCGAGCAGTTCATACCCTGGTCGATGTACTCAATTAATCTAATAAATAGCGGACATGACATAGGATGCGAGCGACCAGGGGGCGTATTTTTTAAAAAAACAACCGCAAGTTTTGTTCGCTCGTTCAGACCTAGAGCCGTGAACAGACCGCAAAGAGCGAACGGTTGATTTGAATAGCCACCCCTATTTTCTGGACGAGCGAGCACTAATTGCGTCCGGCTCTGAATCAGGCCCTTTGTTCCAACTCCGGGTCAGACCCGGAATTTAGGTGGAAAAGGGGTATTATAGTAACCAGTTGCATTTAAAGCACAGATAAAAAGATCACAGGTCTATAAACAACAGCAGATCTCATTTAGGATAAACAGAAACAGTTGTAGCTTTTTCACTTTTTAGCCTATAATGTGTATCCACTTGAGGCTTTTATTATCCTCCCTTGATATTATCCTTTTCTGGAATATTGTATATGAGTTTTTAGTTCCAGCTAACACCATATGTTTCCTTATATACTGCAATTTTGTATAGATTTATGAAAAAGAATGTCCGTTCTGCAGTATCACTAAGTACACAGCAAACAGTTCTGTTTATGGCTTTGTATACAGACACAGTGACAATTGGGTATTTTTAATGTGCAAGATTTTGCTTTAGATACAAATAATGTCCAGTTATGATTATAGCTGACTACACAAGCACAGTGGCAATAAAATCTTTTTTGCGAGATGTGAATATATACTTTGTAAAAAATAGATTGCATCCACAGATATACTGTATCAGCGATATATGTATTGGCATGTATAAAACTGAATGCTTGGCATCCACCAGTGTGTGTATGTCATTAAGCTGGTTTAATAAGGAAACTAGATAAAATAAAATATGTATTTCTTTATATATAAAACTGTCTGCCAGCGCTCTCAATATTGTATTTTTTTTATTTAAAAAATGGCATAAAGCAGTATTTTTTAGAGAAAATAAGTAGTCCTGGCAAATTTGGGGTACCTGAAAATGGGTACTAGCATATTTTAATGTCTCTAAAGTGTAGTTTTAATAAAAGTGAAATTCCTCAATCATAAAAGCACCTGCAATCCCCAAAACACTTGGCCCCTTCTTAGAGCACCCCCAGAACCATATTTTGATAGTTTTTTAAGCTGTCCCCCCACTTTGTGCTTTTTCACACCCAAAATGAAAGTACTTTTTAGGGGTGTTAAGTTTTTTCTGGAATTTTTAGACTCAGTTGTCCTTTGGGGGGCTGTTCCAAGGGTACTGAGTGGTTTCCCCACCTTTGCACCCCAAAATAAAAAATGTGCACTTCTTTTCTCCTGCTATTCAGAGTCAAATCTTTTTCGCCTATCACATTGCATTGACTTTCTGCGTACGCGAAAAGTGGGTGGAATTGTGGAAGTTTTTCGCGGATCTCGGCTTTTCGCATCTAATTGAATACGGCCCTGTGTTTGAAAAATGTCAGTTCAAAGCTGATTGGTTGGTGCTTTATCTCTCTCCAAGTTTTGATACACCTCCCCAATGTGAAATACTCAAACCCTTTATCTGAGCACTACTTTTCCAGATCTCTGAGTTCCTCATTCCTCTGATGCACACTGAGATTGTTTCCTCATTCTCTGACATGATGTAACCTAATTAGCAGAGCAATTCCTCACATCTATTGATTTCTTATTTTCTGTTCACTTAGGGCCTGATTGACGCACAGGAGAGAACGCACATACTTGGCCGATGTTTTCGCACTGCGCATGCATCACAATGCACGTGCGCAAACTAGGCAGTATGATCGGGTTAGGGTATGCAGACTACACGCAGTGTGTACGCAGACCCTTCCAAAATTGATTGACAGGAAGTGCTGTTTGTGGGTGGTGACGGGGGGTGGTCAGGCGTACGCAGGCGTGCCTGTGCGTTGGGGCGCCGTTATAGGGGCATGCATAATTAAGGCAGTGCCATACGCAGCCATACCGTAAGCTCTACACAGGAAGTGGCCAAAATCCTGTGGCAGCTCAGGTCAGCCACTAATATGCTAATGGGTCCGATGGTTCTCGATGTTACCGATGTTTACGCTATCTTGCATACCGATCAGGCTTTGAGTAAAGGGAGATGGGCGGCTTAATAAGCCACTGGGCATCTGCATCTTGTGCTGCAGTCTCTGTGCATATGCATTGATTATAGTTATTGATTATTCTCGCAGCGGACGGGTGCATGCATTGTCTCCTCTGCGTTCCTTGCTGAATCAGGCCCTTAGAGCAATTGGAATGTTTTTAAAAAATGTGACTGTAAATTATAAGGTTTAACATTTGTACACAACTTACCTGCAGGACAGAAGCATCCATCCATGTAATGTTCCTCACACAGACTGTGTATCTCTAGATGGGAGCATGAATTCTTACAGGGGGAGCCGCTCTCTTGATAAATCATACTGGCTGGACATTGCTTGGCTGGAAAATACATTTGAAAACTGTTGTTGTAATTTGCACTTTGAAATAAAAATAATATTAACCGATATTTGTATATAAATCTAATTTATAATTTTTTTTGTTTTTGAATATTATTTTATGAAAAAGTAAATTCAGTCTCTGACTTAATTTTTTTAGAGAAACAACTGTGGTCAGAGCACCTTTTCTTATTCACATCAGCTCCTGCTTGTCCAGGATTGCCAGACTTTGGAAAAGAGGGGGTTTGAACAAACAGACCATGGGAATGTATGCAGCAAAACAGAGTATTTCAGGATATGAGTGTGTTGTCTTGTGGGTGGCAATGACCAGTCTTCTTGTGTGCCAATGTTAGTGAGGAGAGAGTGAATTGTGATAGTGGCGATGGCATGTAATGAGGAAGACGTAAAGGCAAACATTACAGTTACATGATGTAGAGAGCAGGGTCTCCACGCAGCACAGAGTAGCATGTGAGTAATATCTCTGAACAACACAGTGATGTGAGACTCCCATGAAATTGATTGCGCTGTCAAACAAACTTGTGTATGAAACAAAGTTCATGAATTAAACTTCCCCAAAATCCATATAATATATGATTGTTTTAGTTATGGAGATATAAATTGGTTTATAATGATGCCTACAGTCCCCCAAACTCTAAGCTGTCTTCTCACCTCTCCTCATTAGGACAGTCCATGATGTCACCTGTATGTGCTTGAGTAACAAGTTTAATGATATTAGAGTTTTGCTTCTCTAGGCTCATCAAGAGCAAACCTCCTATATAAAATCATTGGTGCAGGTATGACTGTCATAAGTGGAAATGTAAGCTTGGGGTGAGCTACTTGCAATGAAATTGCATCTATGTCATGTTCTTACAATTCATCGTCACTTATTAATACATTTTGGTCTCACTGATTAGTTTAGGTTTTAACTAACGCATTGGGGCTGATTCTGAGTCCCACGCTGCTGGTGCAACCGTATTTGCATAATTTACCGTAGTCGCAGCTGCCACTTTATGTTAATGCTAATAACAGCCCTTTCCCTGATGTACAGCCGTGTGTCTAAATGCGGGAGGGGTGGGACGCCCACTTTGTGCATCTGCAGTCAAAACTACCAGAAGCACCATCATGACTTACACCAGCCCTATACTAGATGCAGAAGCTCTGTCAGAGTATAGCCTCCAATGTATGCAACTAAGCTTCTGAGTTTGCAAACACTCCTACCCATGACCCTTCAATAACAGGCCCATCAGACGAAATATCTTTGAATGTCTGTTTAGACACTTTCCAATCATCACCCAGGAGTGCCCAATAATGTACATTCTGTAGCCAGTGCAACTCAATCAATCCTGTGGCTCTGTGCGCAGACACTGTGAGACGCATGCATTGTGCGACTCTTTAGAGATTTAGGGGCATATGTATCAAAGCTTGATGAGAGATAAAATTGTGAAATATATATCACCAACCAATCAGCTCCAAGCTATCATTTCTTAAACACAGCCTGCAAAATGTAAGTTAGAAGCTGATTGGTTGGTGATATATATCTCATAATTTTATCTCACATCAAGCTTTGATACATATGCCCCCAAGATGCATGCTCATTTGCAAAAACTACTAATATACAGGACATTGGCATTGCATGTCATTCAGGATCTTCCCCATAAACTCACAATTGTTTCAATAGGTGATCAAGAAGAAAACAAAAATCGATTGTGAGCCTATGACTTAAACACCACCCAGGTCACCGGTAGTTATACTTTGTAACTGACTGATACTACACATATCATTTGTCATTGGCATATAGTATAGAGCAAAAAAATACTTACAACAGAAGTTGTCCCTTCTCCAGTTGCCTGGGCGTCCACCTGCATGAGAGCACTGTCTGGAATACTCGGAGATAGTGCTGCACAGGCAGAAGGTGTCTTGGGACTGATCACAAGAACACATGTCTAGCATACAGGCCTGGATGTAGGATTCCACATTGAGGAGACTTTGACAGTCTGAAAACGCAGAGTGTCCCAAGTGTTCTTCACAGACAGCGCGCTGAGGAAGAAATTATGCTTTATATCAGTGAGGAGTGAAAATATTTGAATAAATCCGTAAAATTCTCTTGTAGTCATAAAATCACTGTGGAGAAGTTCTATTCCTTACATAACCACTTTTTTAAAAAACTAGACACATCAGTCATTTTTTCTGGAAAAAATCATTAATACACTAATGGCCATGGTAATTGTATGCCAGTTATTGATTAAAAGACAAAAAAGAGATATTACAATGCTTAATCTTTTCTGAGATAAACTCTTCTATTACTATTTTGCTATGTGTAATATATTAGAACTAAAAGTAAAGACTGTAAATAGTTTCTATTTTCCTATTATCCAACTTGATAAATTGATCTAAAATCACTATGATCAAAACTGTGCAAATCTGGAAAACAAGTACTCAAAGTCACTAAAATAGCAGCAGCGATGCTATTACAACCACTAACAAAAATACAGATAGTAATAGATTGCATGACGCACTCATCGCAAGCATAGCGGCATTTACTAATGCTGTATGCTTGAGGAAAATCACAAAGGATGGCTCTCCCGGTAAGAACTGTCCTTGGCAATAGAAGGACTTCTGGGTTTAGGACTCAGGAGTCCTTCTGCACATGCATCAAGTGCCGCACATGCCGCAGAGGGTCCCTCTTAGGGGGAAATGCGAATAGAAGCCCATAGGCTTCTATTGGTTAGATGGCGTTGCCCGCCGCATCCAATTTCCGGAATGTATCGCATTCGGAGCTTGGTGCAATGGCATTTTCTGAGGTTTCACAACAAAATGACATGATGGCAAATGAAATTGGTCCAGTGAATACTTGATCATGCCTGGAGATGTTACTTACGTATTGGGAACAGCGGGTTGTGTCAGCCTTCTGTGTCTCATCTGAGTCTGTGCACTCATCATTTGGGTCATGGATATTCTGAAGATTTCCAAATTGCACAGGGTTGAGAGTGATATCTGTGGATCAAAGACACAATGTAATATATATACACATAAAACATATTGTATCTATAAGGTGCCCATACACTGGCAGATTATATTTCTGCCAGTTTATGGGCAAGAACCATGTGTCCAATTTAGCTACAGATGTGGCCTTATATATTGTTGCTGCAATCATGCCAAACAGCCCCACTCGGCACGTCAGGTCCCGCTGCTTACACCTAGCCTCATATTTGCATCATGTTTTCCTGAAAACGCATCTTAGTTGCATTACACTAGGAGACTACACTGATTAATTTGATATGCGACACTTGTACTGTATATCTGTATGTGAGTCTGAATCTATATATGAAGTGCTACAATGCAGCGACCGCCAAGGTCCATTGTGCTTCATTTACAGACTCAGCCACACACAGATATACAAGTGTCATATATCAAATGAATCAATGCAGACTGAGGGTCCGATTCAGCGTCAAACGGAATTGCAAAGCTGCTCGCAAGCAGCTTTGCCATTCTGTCTGTTCTGATATGGTAATACAGCATGAGGCATCACGCTGCCTGCTGCTTTACGTATCTGAGCTGCTTTGTCCAACACAGCATCAGATACTCTGCGGGACATCGAACGACTAAGGTGACCCATGGGGTCACACAGCTGGCTGCTGCAGTAGAGATGAAGAAGCGAGGAGATCTCCGGCAGCTTGCGGAGATCCTGGCTTCTTCCCTCCCCCCCAGCGGCGGTGACACGCCTCCGTTTCAATCACTGACAGTCTGCTGCCCATCTGCCAGTGGGGTCATGCATCTGTGCAGATTCCCAAACATCGGGAATCTGCATTCAGCAGTGCACTAGTGTGCACTGCTGAATCAGGCCCTAAGAAGCATTTTTGGGCAAAAAAGACGTTCAGCGCAAACAGAGTCGCACGGAACCTGGTGGCTCACTCATGCCAGGTGTCTCACGCTGCATGGTGTATTCAGTCTAGGTCTATGAGGACACGTCTGTACAAACATGAGTGATCATAATGGATGGATCCGACCACTCAGGGCAGTGGCGGGCTGGGCTGGGGGGCAGGGTGCCCCCGGGCCCCAGCGCCATGCGGGCCGCTGGCCGTGGGTAGTCTGTGTCTCTGTGACACAGCTGCCTGCACCAAGCGTGTAGCACTGACTGGACGGCGTTTGGTCAGCGCTACACAGTACCTGACAAACACACAGCCGCCGGTGCCGGCAGCTGTGTGTTTGTTTTGATCAGCAGCCAATGAGAGTCTGTCAGACTCTCACTGACTGCTGCTGCGCCCACTGCAGGAGCTGCTGCTGCAGTGGGTAATGGGAGAGACGGCATGCCGCCATGACGTCTCTCCCATAATGCAGAGCGGCCCAGCCCAGGAGGACGAACGGAGGATCGGATGGCGGCGGCGGGAGCGGGGATTCAGGTAAGTGGTTTTTTTTTATTATGTGTAGCACTACAAGGGGGAGAGCACTACTGGGGGCACTAAAATGGGGAGAGCACTACTGGGGGCACTAAAATGGAGAGAGCACTACTGGGGGCACTAAAAGGGGGAGAGCCCTACTGGGGGCACTGCAAGGGGGAGAGCACTACTGGGGGCACTAAAAGGGGAAGAGCACTACTGGGGGAACTACAAGGGGGAGAGCACTACTGGGGGAACTACAAGGGGAGATCACTACTGGGGGCACTACAAAGGGGAGAGCACTACTGGGGTCACTACAAGGTGGATTACTACTGGGGACACTACAAGGGGGGATTACTACTGGGGGCACTACAAGGGGGATTACTACTGGGGGCACTACAAGGGGGGGACTACTACTGGTGGGCACTACAAGGTGGGGACTACTACTGGGGGAACTACAAGGGGGAGAGCACTACTGGGGGCACAAAAAGGGTGGGACTACTACTGGGGGCACTACACGGGGGGACTACTACTGGGGGCACAACAAGGGGGGACTACTACTGGGGGCACTACAAGGGGGGACTACTACTGAGGGCACTACAAGGCGGGGACTACTACTGGGGACACTACAAGGGGAGGACTACTACTGGTGGAACTACTAGGGGGAGACTACTACTGGGGCACTACAAGGGGGAGAGCACTACTGGGGGCACTACAAGGGGGGATTACTACTGGGGGCACTACAAGGGGGGACTACTACTGGGGGCACTACAAGGGGGAGAGCACTACTGGAGGCACTGCAAGGGGGGATTACTACTGGGGGCACTAAAAGGGGGGACTACTACTGGGGCACTACAAGGGGGAGAGCACTACTGGAGGCACTGCAAAGGGGGGCTACTACTGGGGGCACTACAAGGGGGGATACTCCTGGGGGCACTACAAGGGGCGGGACTACTACTGGGGGCACTACAAGGGGGAGACCACTACTGGGAGCACTATAAGGGGAGGACTACTACTGGGGGCACTACAAGGGGGAACACTACTAGGGGCACAACAAGGGGGGGCTACTACTGGGGGATCTACAAGGGGACACTACAAGGGGGGGACTACTACTGGGGGCACTACAAGGGGGATACTACTGGGGGCACTACAAGGGGCGGGACTACTACTGGGGGCACTACAAGGAGGAGACCACTACTGGGAGCACTACAAGGGGGGGACTACTACTGGGGGCACTAAAAGGGGGGACTACTACTGGGGCACTACAAGGGGGAGAGCACTACTGGAGGCACTGCAAAGGGGGGCTACTACTGGGGGCACTACAAGGGGGGATACTCCTGGGGGCACTACAAGGGGCGGGACTACTACTGGGGGCACTACAAGGGGGAGACCACTACTGGGAGCACTATAAGGGGAGGACTACTACTGGGGGCACTACAAGGGGGAACACTACTAGGGGCACAACAAGGGGGGGCTACTACTGGGGGATCTACAAGGGGACACTACAAGGGGGGGACTACTACTGGGGGCACTACAAGGGGGATACTACTGGGGGCACTACAAGGGGCGGGACTACTACTGGGGGCACTACAAGGAGGAGACCACTACTGGGAGCACTACAAGGGGGGGACTACTACTGGGGGCACTGCATAGGGGGTACCACTACTGGGGGCACTATATAAGGGGCTTACTACTGGAGGCACAAGGGGCACTGCACAGAGGAGACCACTACTGGGGGCACTATATAATAGGCTTACTACTGGGGGCACAAGGGGCACTGCACACGGCAGGCCTCCTCCCTGGAACACTGGAGGGTGGGCGCCGTAGCACGCACGTGCTCCGGGCACCCTGGCTACACTCTACTCCTCTGCCAGGGCCACCTGCATGCATTTGCCCCCCAGGCAAAAATGTTGAAAGCCAGCCCCTAACTCAGCGACCGGGTGCAGGCCAAGTGCCTGAATTTCTTTGTGCCCTTTGAGCTGAAAGCTGTACACAATGTGAGATCATGGCTACCCTCTGACCTTTTCCACCAGTACTTATCAAAGTCGTATTGATCCTGTTGATTGGGATTATAAACCATTCAGGACTCATAGATGCAACAAATCATGGAAAATGTAATCTAAAATAGCAATCCAAATAGCTACTGTATGTATTTATTGGCAATGTTATAAATAATGACTCTGCTATCACATACTTTTACCCCAGTTATCTTGGTCAACACGGTGCAAATATTGGAAGCTTACTAAGGGCAATTTTACTGTTTATATATCAGTATACTGTATTTAACAACAAGGGGGAGATTTATCAAAGCTTGGAGAGAGATAAAGTGGAGAGAGATAAGGTACCCACCAATCAGCTCCTACCTGTCATTTTTCAAACATAGGGCCTCTTTTATCAACGAGTTTATCATTCACAACGAATGATAAAACTTGTTGCATATGATAAATGCATTTTTCAAACAGATGACCGTTGGGAGCTGATTGGGTGGAGCACCATTTATCATAGACAACTAGTTTTATCATTCATTGTGAATGATAAAACTCATGGATAATTGAGGCCCATAGCCTGTAACATGACAGTTAGAAGCTGATTGGTTGGAACTTTATCTCTCTCCAAGCTTTGATAAATCTAAAGTCTGTCACCTCTTTGTAAAAAAAAAAAAAAACTCAGCTTGTAAACTGTATGCTATACGGCAACAATAAGGCATAACAATAAGGCAGCTATCCACTTGGCTAACAAATACTTCAAATACCAGGAGATTTACACATTCATTGTGATATACTATTATTGATATACAGAATTATGTATATCAATGTAAATTGTATAAATGTTACTATAACAAAACATGATATCCAGTTGCTTATATATACAGCCATGCCCCAGGTGTATTTACATTGCACAATCCATTACCAGATCTGACAGCTATGTTATCTGATGTTTTCTTGTCATTGAAATAATAATAGTGAACTATATTTGAAAAAAAGTTATTGCAGTGAACCAGTTTGTCCAGATCACTTACCCCCAGAGAGAAATTCATTATAGATGGGAACGCCATTATAATCCCCACACAGACCACAGGTGTGGTTGTTAAACTTTGGGTCAAGCTCCAGCTGAGTAGAGGAAAATATTTGATAATATAAATAGTTCACTTTCAATAGAAAGGACCGTACAGTTCTATTTACTGTGCCATGAAATTAGACATTTTAAAGTATGTTAGTATGGTAGTACAGGTTGAGTCTCCCATATCCAAAATGCTTGGGACCAAGGGTATTTTGGATATTGGAATATTCCATATTTTGGAATATTTGTATACCATATTGAAATCTAAACACAGAATGCATTTATGTGTTATATACACCTTATACACACAGCCTGAAAGTAATTTTATACAATATTTTCAATAATTTTGTGGTTCAAACAAAGTTTGTGTACATATACACATTATACACAAAGCCTATAGGTCATTTTATACTTTATTTTTAATAATTGTGTGCCTTAAACAAAGTTTGTGTACATATACACATTATACACAAAGCCTATAGGTCATTTTATACTTTATTTTTAATAATTGTGTGCCTTAAACAAAGTTTGTGTACTTTGAACCATCAAAAAGCAAAGGTTTCGCTATCTCAGTCATGCTGAAAACATTCCGTATTTTGGAATATTCCGTATTTTGGAACACTTGTATATGGGAGACTCAACCTGTAACATGAAATGGAATCTGTATGTCAGAAGTGACTTGTTAGATAACTGATAACAGGAAAGGAAAATGATTGATGGAGAGAGTGTGTTGGCCCCATGGACAGGATAGGGCCACCTGGCTGAGCAAGTTCTATTTGAACCTTTGCCAATCAGTTTAGTTAGTGGGCTCAGGCTGCCAAGTGTCAGTCATGCCTTGTCTATTACAGTAAATGGGAAGGATATCTGACAATTTGCTTTATTTGTTGTGTTACTCACCATGAGTGCGTCTTCCTTATTCCACATGAGGGTCAAGCCTGCCTTTGCGTACACCTTGAAGTAGGCATCATTTTTGTGAATGAGGATCCCAAAGCTGTAGTAGGGTGTCATGGCACTGCAAAACAATTGATAAAAAAAGAAATAATTAAGATGTCCAACAAATTTGTGAAAGTTTAATTTCAAAGCGACGCGGGCAGCAAATTAAATTTTATACATAACTATCAAATGTATGAAACAGTAACTGTTCCACAAGGGAAAGAGGTGCTAGATAGACAGATGTTACTGTATGTCAAATGGAAAATGTTAAATTCATTGAGAAGTACAGTACTTGTATCAGACTGGCAAATACAGGATTAAAATTGGCCTGTCCATTTCTTAACTTAAATTTCATATCACTTTTAATTGTGTAGCATAAATATATCATATACATAAGTACAGCATGTACGGTCAGTATCCTAGCTACAGTACAGTACCTTCACCAAGCATCACTGTATAATACATTTAAGATTGCAATCAAAGGACTTTGCCTGGCACATTAGTTATCATAAGTGATGCTAGAGCTTTTTTATTGTTTTAGTATTTCTGACAGTATTACTTTACTGATTAATTCCAGTCAAGAAATACTGTCAACCTCTATCCTGCTGTCACCCTATCCCAGTGAAGACTACTGTTTATCTTGAGCTATTTAGTCCAGGACAGTACATCCCTGCAGCCTTTACGTGTATGAGAAACTAACTCCTTTATACAGTATCAATGGTTCAAGCTTAAGCTGGGTACACACTATGTGATCCCTCGCACGATATATATCGCTCCGAAGCGGATGGCAATGATACATCTTGTGGATCGCACAGTCTGCATGGTCGATCGCGCGTGCCCAGGACAAATATCGGGACGCAGTGCGCAACATCTGGTACAACCCTCACAATGAATAATCATGCACTTGGAGTGGTTTCAATAGCATCATTTGGCCAATAAAGAAATTCAGGTGAATTTCTCTAAGACACTCATTAATGGCTTAAATGATGTGGGACAGGTATGTGGGGGAATTGATGGGAGAGGGGTATTAGAACTTGCAGATGCGAGGAACTGTAAAAAGTGTTTGTTTTAACATTTTACAAACTTGAATAAAATGTATATAATTTGCTGAAAAACATGTGCTTGCTATCATTTTTCCACCATTAATAAAAAGTGCAAAAAGTACACATTTGACACCTTTTAAAAACCTTCAATACTTTCCTCATGCCCAGTAACAGCCTTCTATATGGTTGTGTTATCTCAGTTGTCACTTTTTGGGGCTTCCATGATGGTTTCCCCACTTTTTTGTGCACTTCTTCCAGGTCGTGGTTTGTAGAAAAAGTGCGCTCCCTCACCGCGACCACCGCAAATTGACAATAATTGGACCTTGCATGCCTCGGGTGTGCGCATTCGTGCGATGTATGCGAGTTTCAAGAAACAAACACACTTCTGCAATCTCGCACCTAATAGAATTGACCCCCTAGGATTATACAGTGTAAAGTGAGCAGCTTCCTAAGGTGATATTTACCAATGCTTTATGGGTGAAATAGATTATTTGATAAATGTGAATGCCCATGTGTTTATGCATTAAATCCTTGCAATCTAATGAGGCTGAATTACTTTTGTTTTTGCTTTCTAACAATTGTAGCTATTTGTCTTATTCCTTTTTATTTCACTTTTAGCAAGGTAGAATTAGCCAGACTGGGGAGACTTAATGGATCGCCCACTGTGTTTAGGTAATGACACAACTATCCATTGTGTATTTCTGCTTCTTCATAATGAAAAAGTTAAATTATTTCCATATACTTAATAATTAAGGCTGCTATAAATGTTTATGGACTCTTGCTACACTGTTATCTGTTGGGTTCCACCTCAGACTGCGCACCATATGTTCTAAGACACATATAAGATTTGGCATAACCATTAGGAAATTCCACTATAATTGCTTTATCCAATGCACCGCACCTAAGGAAACACCTTGTACAAATGTCAGTCAGTACCCTGGACCTTCCAGGAGACAGCTGCTCTATATTTAAGCAATGATGTCAAAAAAGTAAGGAGGGCTGATTAAGCATAATTTAATAATAACCCATCACATATATGCCTTAGAAGTCATACAGTGGTCAATGTACTAAGCCTTGAACAGAGATATAGTGGACGGAGATAAAGTACCAACCAATCAGCTCCTAACTGTAAACTTTCAAACACAGCTTGTACAGTGACCATTAGGAGCTGATTGGTCCACTTTCTCTCTCTCCAAAGCTTAGTACATAGACCCCACAGTTTGATCTGTGACTATAGGCCAGTGTTGGCTAACCTTGACACTCCAGCTGTTATGGAACTACATAACCCAGCATGCACTGCTACAGTTTTGCTATTAGGGCATGCTAAAACTGTGGCAGGGCATGCTGGGATATATAGTTCCACAACAGCTGGAGTGTCAAGGTTAGCCAACACTGCTATAGGCCAACAAAAGCTAAACTGTACTGTAAGCGACAGATGGAAGGATAGATGGAAGAGCAAGCATCAAATCACCATATTAATGTTCTCGTTCCATAGATAGAGTTCAGCAATGATCACATGGGACTTTGACAGGCCAAATAATTGATATGAGGACATACAGAACATTAATACATAATCACATGTTCAGAATAGTACATACCTACGAACAATTACAATGGTTAAAAAGGGCTAATTTTTAATTTGGTATAAAAGTAGGGTTTTAATCACTACAGTCATCACAGAAAACATTAAGAATTAATTTTAATGCATTACCAAAATAACATACTGTATATAATTGGCAGTAATGAAAAAAATTTCATTATTTATAACATTTTTACCACATACCAAAGAACTAGGAAACTGCTGTATAAGGTTGTATCACGTGATACAAACAGAAGTAAAATACTGCAGAAAATGTAGATTGCTAGAATGGAATCGGACCTAAGCCCAGCGGATAAAAGGATCACTGGCCGGCAGCAGGAGATCACGACAGAGGTGAGTAAACTACCTAACCCTCCCCTCTTCCCCCCAACCCTAACTCTCCTTTAGGGGTTCCTAACCCTAAACCTCCCCCCTGGTGCCTAACCCTAATCTCCCCCCTGGGGTGCCTAAACCTAACCCACCCTCCCCGCACCCTAAACCTAACCCTCTTGGGGGGTTGCCTAACCCTAACTTCCCCCCGGGGGTGCCTGACCCTAACTTCCCCTTCCCCTAGCCTAACCCTAACCCTCCTGGGGGTAGGCAAACCCTAAGTCCCTCCGGGAGCCCCTAAACCTAACTCTCTCCCCCCCCGCGCAACTATCCGCTCCCAACGCCCAGCTTACCTACAATCGGTGAGCCGGGCGTCAGGATTTCGGCGTGGGGCTGATGATGGGTGTTGGGATTTCAACACTTATTATTAGTCTCTTGCCAGGATTTCACAGTCGGATTACCGACCGCCGGCTTCCTAACTACATCCCACTAGAAATGCTGCTGAGGTGCTACATATGGGAGTGTAAATTTAAATTACAACTGGAAGGTGTAGGTGCATTGTTGTAAATAGGTAGCGGTACATTAAGGAATTCCAGCTCTAGCGTGTGGTGAGGAAGAAAAGGTTTTAGCAAATATAGAAACATTTATTTGAACACGTCATAAATTGCCCAGTAGCATAAAGAGATGACAATACTGTATGTGCGAGTGAGTAGTTGATTGAATGTCCGTAATAGTGGTACCACATGAGTGCTTATACACACTTTAGGGCTTATTTACTAATACTTCATTTAGGTGGATATATTGCAGCGAATTACAGCAACCACTCAGTAATGATCTGCTATCTCTCTAGTTCTCAGACATTTATTTATTAACATTTATTTATATAGCAGCAGCTTATTCAGTTATGCTTAACAATTAAAACCAAAACAGTAGTAAAACAAGACTGGGGAATAATAGACAGACAGGTAAGAGGGTCCTGCTCGTAAGCTTACAATCTCTAGGGAAATTGGAAGTGGATATAGGAGGATAAGTACTACATATTACACAATGGCCGCAATTCAATTCAATGCAATGTTGAATAGTCCCAGGAGGGAGCTTCCGGAGCTATTCAATTCAGCGTGCTGTTAAGTCAGAGAGTACAAGTGTTTAGTCGCGAGAACCGGCATTCTCTGACAAAGGTGCCGGCCGCGAGACTGTTAGCGCCACGCTAAGCCGGCAAACAGCGGCGCGGACGGCACTTTTGACATATTTCTCCTCGCATCCCCTGGAGGGTGCAAGAAGAAATCCTTTAGTCTGACCAAACATCTCGTTGAATTAAATAGCTTCGGGAGCTACCTCCCGGAGCTATTCAACATCGCATTGAATTGAATCCCGTAGAATGATTCTAGATGGGCTACAGTATATGATCGTCACACAGCAATGTTGGACAGTGGACATTCAGTGATTGTGGAAAGGGAACATAGTAAAAGTTATGTGTGGACTATGTAGAGGGGAGGTAATTAGTAGAATATCTATTATTTGGGTGGTTATGGTATTCGATAAGCTTGCTATACAATGAGAGCAAGTACTTTATACGATGCTATGGTTTACTACAGATTTAGCTCGTAAAATTAATTTGAGCAGATAAGCCCTAATCAATAAGATGTATCAGTCTGAAGCTGCCAGAAAGACCCAATGTAACATTCACAAATAATTCAAATAATTACCCCTATTACAGGAAGGCACATCAGCTACAGCAGCACCACAGTACCTGCAGTGTGCTCTTGTGTGATATGACATTATGGCATCACTATAGGAGCATCTAATAATTACCCCTATTACAGGAAGGCACATCAGCTACAGCAGCACCACAGTACCTGCAGTTTGGTCTTGTGTGATATGACATTATGGCATCACTATAGGAGCATCTAATAATTACCCCTATTACAGGAAGGCACATCAGCTACAGCAGCACCACAGTACCTGCAGTGTGCTCTTGTGTGATATGACATTATGGCATCGCTATAGGAGCATCTAATAATTACCCCTATTACAGGAAGGCACATCAGCTACAGCAGCACCACAGTACCTGCAGTGTGCTCTTGTGTGATATGACATTATGGCATCACTATAGGAGCATCTAATAATTACCCCTATTACATGAAGGTACATCAGCTACAGCAGCACCACAGTACTTGCAGTGTGCACTTGTGTGATATGACATTATGGCATCACTATAGGACCATCTAATAATTACCCCTATTACAGGAAGGCACATCAGCTACAGCAGCACCACAGTACCTGCAGTGTGCTCTTGTGTGATATGACATTATGGCATCACTATAGGAGCATCTAATAATTACCCCTATTACAGGAAGGCACATCAGCTACAGCAGCACCACAGTACCTGCAGTGTGCACTTGTGTGATATGACATTATGGCATCGCTATAGGACCATCTAATAATTACCCCTATTACAGGAAGGCACATCAGCTACAGCAGCACTACAGTACCTGCAATGTGCTCTTGTATGATATGACATTATGGTATCACTATAGGAGCATCTAATTATTACCCCTATTACAGGAAGGCACATCAGCTACAGCAGCACCACAGTACTTGCAGTGTGCTCTTGTGTGATATGACATTATGGCATCACTATAGGAGCATCTAATAATTACCCCTATTACAGGAAAGCACATCAGCTACAGCAGCACTACAGTACCTGCAGTTTGGTCTTGTGTGATATGACATTATGGCATCACTATAGGAGCATCTAATAATTACCCCTATTACAGGAAGGCACATCAGCTACAGCAGCACCACAGTACCTGCAGTGTGCACTTGTGTGATATGACATTATGGCATCACTATAGGACCATCTAATAATTACCCCTATTACAGGAAAGCACATCAGCTACAGCAGCACCACAGTACCTGCAGTGTGCACTTGTGTGATAAGACATTATGGCATCACTATAGGACCATCTAATAATTACCCCTATTACAGGAAGGCACATCAGCTACAGCAGCACCACAGTACCTGCAGTGTGCACTTGTGTGATATGACATTATGGCATCACTATAGGAGCATCTAATAATTACCCCTATTACAGGAAGGCACATCAGCTACAGCAGCACAACAGTACCTGCAGTGTGCACTTGTGTGATATGACATTATGGCATCACTATAGGAGCATCTAATAATTATCCCTATTACAGGAAGGCACATCAGCTACAGCAGCGCTACAGTACCTGCAGTGTGCTCTTGTGTGATATGACATTATGGCATCGCTATAGGAGCATCTAATAATTACCCCTATTACAGGAAGGCACATCAGCTACAGCAGCACCACAGTACCTGCAGTGTGCACTTGTGTGATATGACATTATGGCATCACTATAGGAGCATCTAATAATTACCCCTATTACAGGAAGGCACATCAGCTACAGCAGCACCACAGTACCTGCAGTGTGCACTTGTGTGATATGACATTATGGCATCGCTATAGGAGCATCTAATAATTACCCCTATTACAGGAAGGCACATCAGCTACAGCAGCACTACAGTACCTGCAGTGTGCTCTTGTGTGATATGACATTATGGTATCGCTATAGGAGCATCTAATAATTACCCCTATTACAGGAAGGCACATCAGCTACAGCAGCACCACAGTACTTGCAGTGTGCTCTTGTGTGATATGACATTATGGCATCACTATAGGAGCATCTAATAATTACCCCTATTACAGGAAGGCACATCAGCTACAGCAGCACTACAGTACCTGCAGTTTGGTCTTGTGTGATATGACATTATGGCCAGAGCTGGATTAAGGCTTTGGGGGGCCCGGGGCACTTAAGACAGGGGGGCCCTAAAGTCTAAAATTAAATTCCTAAGGGATGGAAAACGGCACTCAGTGTTTATTTACAGAGTTTGAAATATACAGCGAGCCGGGGTCGTGTAGCAAGTTGTATATTTCAAATTCTGTAAATAAACACTTCGGAGTGCCGTTTTCCATCTCTTACGCTGCATCTACTGTACCTGGCACCCTTGATAAAACTTTGGACACTGAAGTGCCCATTACCTATATACTAGGGGTGAGCGGGTTCGGATTTCTGAAATCCGAACCCCCCCGAGCCCCCCCGATCCGAGTCCGATCCGAGTCAGGCTCGACTTTTCCCGCCTGACTCGGATCTGAAATCGAGGCAAAACGTCATCTTCCCGCCTTCCGAGTCTCGCGGGTTTTGGATCCTATATAAGGTACACACGTCGGCGCCATTTTCTCACTCGGCTGTGGACAGTGAAGAGGGAGGGTGGGAGTTAGGGCTGTGTAGTGTAGTGTAGTGTAGTGCTGCTGTTGTCCACTACTTCAAAGTCCATAGGGGCTGGCTGTGTTGTGCTGTGCTGCTGTTGTTAATAGGGGCTGTGTCCACTACTTCAAAGTCCATAGGGGCTGGCTGGACTGTGTTGTGCAGTCAGTTCTCCATAGGGGCTGTGTCCACTCCAAAGTCCTGTGCAGTGTCCCAGTCCTAAAGGGGTGCTGAAGTGTTGTCCAGGGGGTGCTCTGTCCATCAGGGGTGCTCCCCCCAAGTGCTAAAAAAATAATATATTTTCTGTGTTTGTGAATTGTGTGCGCAGTAGCCGCACGTGCATCAACAAAGTAGTGCCAAGCGTGCGCCTGTGTCATAAGTAAAGGGCCGGCTGGCTTGACCGTTAAGGGTGCTGTAACCCCCGAAAGTACACTCCAGTCCAAACCAAAAAAAAAATTATTTTCTGTGTTTGTGAATTGTGTGCGCAGTAGCCGCATGTGCATCAACAAAGTAGTGCCAAGCGTGCGCCTGTGTCATAAGTAAAGGGCCGGCTGGCTTGACCGTTAAGGGTGCTGTAACCCCCGAAAGTACACTCCAGTCCAAACCAAAAAAAAATTTATTTTCTGTGTTTGTGAATTGTGTGCGCAGTAGCCGCACGTGCATCAACAAAGTAGTGCCAAGCGTGCGCCTGTGTCATAAGTAAAGGGCCGGCTGGCTTGACCGTTAAGGGTGCTGTAACCCTCGAAAGTACACTCCAGTCCAAACCAAAAAAAAAATTATTTTCTGTGTTTGTGAATTGTGTGCGCAGTAGCCGCATGTGCATCAACAAAGTAGTGCCAAGCGTGCGCCTGTGTCATAAGTAAAGGGCCGGCTGGCTTGACCGTTAAGGGTGCTGTAACCCTCGAAAGTACACTCCAGTCCAAACCAAAAAAAAAATTATTTTCTGTGTTTGTGAATTGTGTGCGCAGTAGCCGCACGTGCATCAACAAAGTAGTGCCAAGCGTGCGCCTGTGTCATAAGTAAAGGGCCGGCTGGCTTGACCGTTAAGGGTGCTGTAACCCTCGAAAGTACACTCCAGTCCAAACCAAAAAAAAAATTATTTTCTGTGTTTGTGAATTGTGTGCGCAGTAGCCGCATGTGCATCAACAAAGTAGTGCCAAGCGTGCGCCTGTGTCATAAGTAAAGGGCTGGCTGGCTTGACCGTTAAGGGTGCTGTAACCCCCGAAAGTACACTCCAGTCCAAACCAAAAAAAAATTTATTTTCTGTGTTTGTGAATTGTGTGCGCAGTAGCCGCACGTGCATCAACAAAGTAGTGCCAAGCGTGCGCCTGTGTCATAAGTAAAGGGCCGGCTGGCTTGACCGTTAAGGGTGCTGTAACCCCCGAAAGTACACTCCAGTCCAAACCAAAAAAAAATTATTTTCTGTGTTTGTGAATTGTGTGCGCAGTAGCCGCACGTGCATCAACAAAGTAGTGCCAAGCGTGCGCCTGTGTCATAAGTAAAGGGCCGGCTGGCTTGACCGTTAAGGGTGCTGTAACCCTCGAAAGTACACTCCAGTCCAAACCAAAAAAAAAATTATTTTCTGTGTTTGTGAATTGTGTGCGCAGTAGCCGCATGTGCATCAACAACGTAGTGCCAAGCGTGCGCCTGTGTCATAAGTAAAGGGCTGGCTGGCTTGACCGTTAAGGGTGCTGTAACCCCCGAAAGTACACTCCAGTCCAAACCAAAAAAAAAATTATTTTCTGTGTTTGTGAATTGTGTGCGCAGTAGCCGCATGTGCATCAACAAAGTAGTGCCAAGCGTGCGCCTGTGTCATAAGTAAAGGGCCGGCTGGCTTGACCGTTAAGGGTGCTGTAACCCCCGAAAGTACACTCCAGTCCAAACCAAAAAAAAAATAATTTTCTGTGTTTGTGAATTGTGTGCGCAGTAGCCGCACGTGCATCAACAAAGTAGTGCCAAGCGTGCGCCTGTGTCATAAGTAAAGGGCCGGCTGGCTTGACCGTTAAAGGGTTCTGTAACCCCCAAAGTACACTCCAAACCAAAAAAATATATATTTTCTGTGTTTGTGACTTGTGTGCACTGTGGCTGCACGTGCATCAACAAAGGAGCAGCGCCAAGCGTGCGCCTGTGTCCCATAAGTAAAGAGCCGGCTGGCTCATTTCTTAAAGGGTGGTGTAACCCACAAAGTGCACTACTCTCCAGCAAAAATAAAAAAATATTTTCTGTGTTTGTGTGCGCTTTAGCCGCACGTATATATATCAATATAACATAAATGGAGGACCAAACTTTCTCCGATAAAAATAAAATAGGGAAAGATCAAGAACCACTTCCTCCTAGTGCTGTTGCTGCTGCTGGGAGTTGTTCATCATCACAGAGAGGAAGTAGGAACATCACTACTTTTACTAAACAATTGACCCTCCAACAGTCCCTAGCGATGAGGATGAAGTACGACAGCAGTCATCCTGAAGCAAAACGTATAACTGAGGCCTTGACTGCTATGTTGGTGTTAGACGTGCGTCCGGTATCCGACATTAGTGCAGTGGGATTTAGACAATTGATGGAGGTAGTGTGTCCTCGGTTCCAAATCCCGTCTAGATTCCACCTGCATCCTCAAAGCAGCAGCGACAAGCATGCGTCTGTCTGTTAAAGGGTGGTGACACCCTCAAAGTGTGCTACACAAACAATTAAAATATTCTTCTTTTTTTCTGTCTTTGTGAATTGTGTGGGCTGTAGCCGCACCTGCATCCTTAAAGCAGCAGTGACAAGCGTGCGTCTGTCTGTTAAAGGGTGGTGACACCCTCAAAGTGTGCTACACAAACAATTAAAATATTGTTCTTTTTTTTTCTGTCTTTGTGAATTGTGTGGGCTGTAGCCGCACCTGCATCCTTAAAGCAGCAGCGACAAGCGTGCGTCTGTCTGTTAAAGGGTGGTGACACCCTCAAAGTGTGCTACACAAACAATTAAAATATTGTTCTTTTTTTTTTGGTCTTTGTGAAATGTGTGGGCTGTAGCCGCACCTGCATCCTTAAAGCAGCAGCGACAAGCGTGCGTCTGTCTGTTAAAGGGTGGTGACACCCTCAAAGTGTACTACACAAACAATTAAAATATTGTTCTTTTTTTTTCTGTCTTTGTGAATTGTGTGGGCTGTAGCCGCACCTGCATCCTTAAAGCAGCAGCGACAAGCGTGCGTCTGTCTGTTAAAGGGTGGTGACACCCTCAAAGTGTGCTACACAAACAATTAAAATATTGTTCTTTTTTTTTTGGTCTTTGTGAAATGTGTGGGCTGTAGCCGCACCTGCATCCTTAAAGCAGCAGCGACAAGCGTGCGTCTGTCTGTTAAAGGGTGGTGACACCCTCAAAGTGTGCTACACAAACAATTAAAATATTGTTCTTTTTTTTTTGGTCTTTGTGAAATGTGTGGGCTGTAGCCGCACCTGCATCCTTAAAGCAGCAGCGACAAGCGTGCGTCTGTCTGTTAAAGGGTGGTGTAACTCTCAAAGTGCTCCAAAAAATAAAAAACTATTTTTTTAATGTGTTTGTGACTTGTGTGCGATGTAGCCGCACCTGCATCCTTAAAGCAGCAGCGACAAGCGTGCGTCTGTCTGTTAAAGGGTGGTGACACCCTCAAAGTGTTCTACACAAACAATTAAAATATTGTTCTTTTTTTTTCGGTCTTTGTGAAATGTGTGGGCTGTAGCCGCACCTGCATCCTTAAAGCAGCAGCGACAAGAGTGCGTCTGTCTGTTAAAGGGTGGTGTATCTCTCAAAGTGTTCCAAAAAATAAAAAACTATTTTTTTAATGTGTTTGTGACTTGTGTGCGATGTAGCCACACTTGCATCCTCAAAGCAGCAGCGACAAGCGTGCGTCTGTCTGTTAAAGGGTGGTGACACCCTCAAAGTGTGCTACACAAACAATTAAAATATTGTTCTTTTTTTTCTGTCTATGTGAATTGTGTGGGCTGTAGCCGCACCTGCATCCTTAAAGCAGCAGCGACAAGCGTGCGTCTGTCTGTTAAAGGGTGGTGACACCTCAAAGTGTTCTACACAAACAATTAAAATATTGTTCTTTTTTTTTTGGTCTTTGTGAAATGTGTGGGCTGTAGCCGCACCTGCATCCTTAAAGCAGCAGCGACAAGCGTGCGTCTGTCTGTTAAAGGGTGGTGACACCTCAAAGTGTTCTACACAAACAATTAAAATATTCTTCTTCTTTTTTCTGTCTTTGTGAATTGTGTGTGCTGTAGCCGCACTTGCATCCTCAAAGCAGCAGCGACAAGCGTGCGTCTGTCTGTTAAAGGGTGGTGTAACCCTCAAAGTGTGCTCCACAAACAATAAAAATATTCTTTTTTTTTTCTGTCTTTGTGAATTGTGTGGGCTGTAGCCGCACTTGAATCCTCAAAGCAGCAGCGACAAGCGTGCGTCTGTCTGTTAAAGGATTACATCGGTGACAGCATCCAAGTAGGCATGTCAGACAGTCCGTACCTGTACTGGCAGGAAAAAGAAGCAATTTGGAGGTCCCTGTACAAACTGGCTCTATTTTACCTGAGTTGCCCCCCCTCCAGTGTGTACTCCGAAAGAGTGTTTAGTGCAGCCGGGAACCTTGTCAGCGAAAGGCGTAGGAGGTTGCTTCCACAAAATGTGGAGAAGATGATGTTCATAAAATGAATTATCAACTCTTCCAGGGAGACCAGCCTCCAGAACGTACAGAGGGACCTGTGGTTCCAGCAGGGACGAATTAATACTCTGTGAGGATGAGGATGTACACACTGAAGAGGGTGAGGAATCGGTGGATGAGGAGGATGAGGATGACATCTTGCCTCCGTAGAGCCAGTTTGTGCAGGGACAGATAAATTGCCAGCTTGATTTGTGGGGGCCCAAACGAACCAATCATTTCAGCCACAGTTGTGTGGCAGACCCTGGCGCTGAAATGATTGGTTTGTTAAAGTGTGCATGTCCTGTTTATACAACATAAGGGTGGGTGGGAGGGCCCAAGGACAATTCCATCTTGCACCTCTTTTTTTTCTTTGCATTATGTACAGTTTGGGGCCTAGTTTTTCAATGCCATCCTGTCTGCCACTGCAGTTTCACGCCTAGATGGGTCACGTGTTTGTGCCGCCCACTTGTGTCGCTTAGCATAGTCATCCAGCTACCTCGGTGCAACCTTTTGGACATAAAAACACTATTGTGAGGTGTGAGGTATTCAGAATAGACTGGAAATGAGTGAAAATTAAGGTTATTGAGGTTTATAATAGCATAGGAGCAGAAAAACCTACAAATTCTGTGATTTTAGCTGTTTTTATGCTTTTTTTCAAAAAAATACAGATCCAAAACACAAAACCCAGAACCCAAAACACGCAAGGGTGGTTTTGGCAAAACCAATCCAGATCCAAAACACGAAGAAAGATCCAGATCCAAAACCAAAACACAAAACACGAAAAGTGGCCGGTGCACACCCCTAATATATATATATTTTATATACGTCGTGAGTGCCACCAACCATTCCCTGCTGTGTATTGCTTAATTTGCTTAATACTATGGATGGAACCTGGGGTATTATATATATATATATATATATATATATATATATATGGAGCAGAGTGCCAAGCTGATAGATGCTGATTGATTTTATATACAGTATATATATACATACGTATAGAGGTAATGGGCACTTCAGTGTCCAAAGTTTTATCAAGGGTGCCAGGTACAGTAGATGCAGCGTAAGAGATGGAAAACGGCACTCCGAAGTGTTTATTTACAGAATTTGAAATATACAACCTGCTACACGACCCCGGCTCGCTGTATATTTCAAACTCTGTAAATAAACACTGAGTGCCGTTTTCCATCCCTTAGGAATTTAATTTTAGACTTTAGGGCCCCCCCTGTCTTAAGTGCCCCAGGCCCCCCAAAGCCTTAATCCAGCTCTGTATATATATATATATATATATATATATATATATATATATACACACACACACACACACACACACAACCACACATTCAAAGTAATACTACCTGGAGCCTTTAATTTATTCAATTTTAATTGATAATTAAAACAAGTGCACTACTCTCTGTCTTACTTTATCTACTCTCTTGAGATGATGATCCCTTTTGCTGGCAGACAGTGACACAGAAGAACTGCACAGCGCGTTCTTCTTTCTCCTCCTCGGGTGATCCTCCATGTGCAGCTGTGCCTGTGATGCCCCCTCCTTCCCTGCCACCTGCACGCCGGCTGGCCAGTCCCTGAAAGCCTGCAGCCCTTTTCATTGGACGCGGCTACCGGCATCCCAGCAGCAGTGCTCTGTGTCGCCGCGCTGTCTGTATGACGGCTATCAGTGCAGTAGCTGCCGCTGCTGGTGTAAACTCTGCTACAGCGCTTCAGATCGGATCGGTAAAAAACATCCGATCTGTGGCAGGGGGCCCTCTCAGAGAGGGGCCCGGGGGTACTTGCCCCCCGAGCCCCCCCCCTTAATCCGGCCCTGATTATGGCATCACTATAGGAGCATCTAATAATTACCCCTATTACAGGAAGGCACATCAGCTACAGCAGCACCACAGTACCTGCAGTGTGCACTTGTGTGATATGACATTATGGCATCACTATAGGAGCATCTAATAATTACCCCTATTACAGGAAGGTACATCAGCTACAGCAGCACCACAGTACCTGCAGTGTGCACTTGTGTGATATGACATTATGGCATCACTATAGGAGCATCTAATAATTACCCCTATTACAGGAAGGCACATCAGCTACAGCAGCACCACAGTACCTGCAGTGTGCACTTGTGTGATATGACATTATGGCATCACTATAGGAGCATCTAATAATTACCCCTATTACAGGAAGGCACATCAGCTACAGCAGCACCACAGTACCTGCAGTGTGCACTTGTGTGATATGACATTATGGCATCACTATAGGAGCATCTAATAATTACCCCTATTACAGGAAGGTACATCAGCTACAGCAGCACCACAGTACCTGCAGTGTGCACTTGTGTGATATGACATTATGGCATCACTATAGGAGCATCTAATAATTACCCCTATTACAGGAAGGCACATCAGCTACAGCAGCACCACAGTACCTGCAGTGTGCACTTGTGTGATATGACATTATGGCATCACTATAGGACCATCTAATAATTACCCCTATTACAGGAAGGCACATCAGCTACAGCAGCACCACAGTACCTGCAGTGTGCACTTGTGTGATATGACATTATGGCATCACTATAGGAGCATCTAATAATTTTCCCTATTACAGGAAGGCACATCAGCTACAGCAGCGCTACAGTACCTGCAGTGTGCTCTTGTGTGATATGACATTATGGCATCGCTATAGGAGCATCTAATAATTACCCCTATTACAGGAAGGCACATCAGCTACAGCAGCACCACAGTACCTGCAGTGTGCACTTGTGTGATATGACATTATGGCATCACTATAGGACCATCTAATAATTACCCCTATTACAGGAAGGCACATCAGCTACAGCAGCACCACAGTACCTGCAGTGTGCACTTGTGTGATATGACATTATGGCATCACTATAGGAGCATCTAATAATTACCCCTATTACAGGAAGGCACATCAGCTACAGCAGCACCACAGTGCCTGTAGTGTGCACTTGTGTGATATGACATTATGGCATCACTATAGGAGCTTCTTATAATTACCCCTATTACAGGAAGGCACATCAGCTACAGCAACACTACAGTACCTGCAGTGTGCTCTTGTGTGATATGACATTATGGTATCACTATAGGACCATCTAATAATTACACCTACATAAGTAGGTATACTTTTTTTATGTATGCTTAAAACTTTTATACATAGTGTATGATTACATCCAATGCAGAATTAGCACCAAGGTTTATACCATAAAGTGATCAGTGCCAGGGCCAGGGCTATAACTAGGGGTGTGTAACCGGTGCTGCCGCACAGGGCGCGAGGCTGAGGGTGGAGCATCATTGCTGTCCCCGTGGCTCTGTTTCAGGCTGTAAGGATACCCCATTGCTTGTAGAAACACCCAGCACATGTCCCACTGCTTGCAAAGGCACCAGGCATGTCCCTGGGATGCACCAGATGACACCTCCATGCTTCAGGCCCCTCATTTCAGTGACATGCCAGTAGGCCTCATGGACCAGCACAGGACACGCAAGTGCTCTGCTACAGCTCTGATCAATGTTATAGATATATGTAATGATGATGACATTGTTATTAAAGCCGGGCATACACTGTCAGATAAAATGCCTGTCAGACCGACACACATTTTATCTTGCAGCCTGACACCCTGCATATATCGTGGGCATACACTTTGAGATGTCCTTACAGTGTATTGACCCTGATATCTGCGTTCCGTCCCCGGGGAGGAGACATTTCCTTGATCCTTCCCTGGGAAGGAACAGGGGAAATGTCTGGCTATCGGCCACGGCTGGGCAAATACTGCCCGATGCGGCAACATTTACTTACGGGCATGCCTGATCAATCAATATTTAACCCTCGGTCGCTCGCACGCACACAATTATCAGGGCGATCCGCAGATATTGGGTGGATCACCCCGAAATTTGTACAGTGTATGCCCAGCATAAGCTTTAATGGGTAGATGTATTAAGCCTTGGAGAGAGAGAAAGAGGAAAGAGATAAAGTACCAACCAATCAGCTCCTAAGTATCATTTTTCAAACACAGCCTGTAACATGGCAGTTAGGAACTGATTGGTTGGTACTTTCTCTCTCTTTACTTAATTTTCCCTCCAAGGCTTAGTAGATCTACCCCAAAGTATGAAAACCATGAGGTAGTTTTATTCCTAATACCAACTGAATGTGCTGTTTAAGAAAGTCATAACTGTTTGTACCAACAATTTCAACATGGATAAGAATGAGGGGGAGATGTAACAAGCACTAGAGAGAAATAAAGTGGAGAGAGATAAAGTACCAACCAATCAGCTCCTAAGTGTCATTTTTCAAACACAGCCTGTAACATGGCAGTTAGACGCTGATTGGTTTGTCCTTTATCTCTCTCCACTTTATTTCTCTCCAATACTTGATACATCTCGCCCTAACTGAGAACTAACTTTAGACAAGCTCTATAACCCTTTACTGTATAAAAATTAAATGCGTCTGCGCACGCTCCATGGAGGAGGAGAGCGCAGGACAATGTTAGAAGAAGGCCTGTATGATATTTCACAATCACATATCATGGTAGAATAACTGTGTAAATAATAATATATATATATAATAATATATATATAATAAATTGATATATATAATAAATTGATAAAGCAATGAAGGAAACAAATGAAACATATCAGGAGCTGAAGGCTAAAAAAAAAGTTTATACAAACTCACATGGCCCCGTTCACCACCACTAGGCTGCCTTTCAGTTGAATGATGACATCTTTGATGGTGATGGTAATCTTGTCTATGAGCGGGTGACCGCTGTCCATTGAACGGTGGACATGGATGGAGAATTCCTGATAAGAGTCTCTACAGTCAGAGGCCAAGTTGTAGCTGCAGCGGCCAGGGAATTGGTAAAAGTCTCCATCAAAGGTCTTGAAGTGATAGTTTCCCCATGTACTGCAGACGTAGTGACCATGATTACGGATTCGACCTGTTTAGAGTCAGCACAAATGTGTGGAATTAGTAGCAGGTTAGCATAGTCTGTAAACAAGCTCTTACAAATAGCCTATAGACATATCATTACCAGATCTACAAAGGTACAAAGGTTAAGAATTCAGCTATAATTACTGTACCACTTAATTTAGCAAGTGATATATCATTTTGAATACAGTACATCCAAAGCATAAATTCATACCACAATTATATACAATCTAGGACCTGCTATATGATTAGCGTGTGTTCTCAAAGAGATTAAATCAGAAGTTCCCAAACTCCGTCCTCAAGGCACCATAACAGTCCAGGTTTCAAGGATATCCATGCTTGACCACAGGTCAATTTGATTTAACAACCTGTGCTCAACCATGGATATCTCTAGAACCTGAACTGTTGGGGAGCCTTGAGGACCGCATTTG
Organism: Taudactylus pleione; assembly: GCA_031769625.1. Lineage (NCBI taxonomy): Eukaryota > Metazoa > Chordata > Amphibia > Anura > Myobatrachidae > Taudactylus > Taudactylus pleione. The sequence goes on from JAUIMM010000108.1 coordinate 5,151,114, forward strand.
GGAACCTCTGGAACAAAGCATTTTTTTACTCACATTAAAGTATCCTCATATAAAGAATGAAACCTGTTCAGGCTCAATTTTTACATCACATATTTTATATAAAATATATTAAGATAGAAATTTAAAATGGGGAATAATTATCTCACTGAAAGGGTAATATATAGGTAGAATGGGCTCTCAACAGACGTGGCAGAGGCTGAGATGGTACAGGATGTTAATCATATCGGGGATAGACATAATACAATCCTAAATCTGGGCACAACAATCACATAGGGTCTATGTTGGCAGAGTAGATGGATTGGTTCTTAATCGTTTAAGATTACAGTATACAGTATGACACAGAGGAGAAGTTGAATATACTGTACAATAGATACAGTATGGGTGAGAGGAACTATACACAGGTTTCAGTATATAATTTCTAAATATCATGAAATTATCCAACGTTTCATCTTGTAATAACATCCACATACTGTAAGTTTCACTTCATTGTAAAAGCATATACTGTATAAGGTCAGCATGATAAATACAGCAAGCACAGCCCTTATTATTTGTGTATTTCAGCTATTAGTGTGCAAATAATAGATATATTGCATGGATACATTAATTTCTAACTGTTTCAGTATAACATCATCTATGTATTTGTTTCCCATCCTGCCAGTAATTTCAGATTGCTGTAGTTTGTCAGCGTCCTCATCACTGTGTTGTCCCAATGGAGACAATGCAGAAAGCTGGGAGGTAGCAGGTATAACGGATACTGTAAGATGAATTTACTGTACCTGGAATGACATCAATGGCACTTGAAAGGGCCAATGACAGCCATAGCGCCCACAAGCTGGCAGTCTGATACCCCATTGTATGCCCTGAGGGCGATGGACCTTCAGTAGTATCAGCCACATTGACACCTTGCTCTTTATAGGATTATTTGGTGTGTTAGTGACATCACAGCAGGTGGGGCAGGGAAATCTTTAATCTTTACAATCAAGGTAAACATTCCTTTTCTCTACACATGTTAAGCTACTTGGGAGGGATCTACTGAAAGATATTAATTTCCTTAACCCTGTCTCTGCTAAAGAATCTCATGAGGCACGGAATGATCCATTTAGACTGTATATCTGCTGCACTGTGAGGACCATTTTACATACCAATGAAGAAGCGTACAGCAGATCACTGGCTAATCAGCATTGCTATCTATCTAAACAGTGCATTGTCAGAGAAGTTCCATTTTTAATACTATCATTTCCACAATTTATAAATAGCTAATCTTAAGGTCCCCATACACGGTAAGATTCAAAATTGGTAAGATGAGTTGTACGATTGCCCTTGAAATTCTTCCCTAGATATTCTTCATAAGATATGGTGAAATGGTGTACGATTGATCGTTACGATCATAGGATAAGATGCATAGAAGTGTATCACATCATACACAATCGGTTGGGATCTCTCTGCAAAACCATCTGATCTGCGATCCAACTAGAGGACGGCGGGGATGCACATCGGGGTCGCAGAGCACACAAAATACACCTATTTTCACACGATTGGTCCGTCCAACCTGTCGTAACTGGCCATATCGTGTAAAAAATCGTCCTGTATATGGGCACCATAAGAGAGATCAATGCTTAGCTTCTCATCATTGTTTTTTATGGTTACTAATCCTCTTGGAAATTTACTGTATCTAGATTGAAACAATAATAAAAATAATATCTTATTTACTTTTGCAAGCTAACAATGTAAGCAGTCACAGAGTATTTCCAGAGTTTTTCCATTGCTCTTTAGTGTCTATTTATCCTAGTTTCCCAATACTGTGATCATATTTGAAAATGTGAAATGTCGGCATGTGGAACGCCAACATTCTGCACAGACCGGCAGCGGAAGGTTAGGCTGTGGGAGGGGAGGTTTGGGTTAAGCCCTAGGGGGAGCATTAGGTGTTAGTGATACTCAGGGTCCGCCAAGAGAGGGAGGAGTGGGTAATAATTACCCAGGCTTGATGGAGGGGCATCCCCTCCCACCACCCTTCCTTTCCTGGTCCCACCGCAGCTGTGTGCTGGGCTGCGGATGGACCAGGGAGGCTGCTGATCAGCGGCAGCGGTCTCCTTTGGCTGTGTAGGGATGGGGGAGCAATCACAATAATTGCCCCCCCCCTCTACCGCTCCCCTTCCCAGCTCTATACAGCTCTAGTGATATTTACAGTCTTAAGTGATACTACTGTAGATCTGCCGGATGTCTTCATCAGATGACTGCTGGAACTGTAAGACATTGCTGGAGCCACCAGACCTGCTGTACTATGTAAGTCACCACTAGACTACCAGGAATGTTTTGTTGACATTCTAATCATGTCGACATTTCATCAGTGTCAATATGATACAGGGCTGGACTATAGATAGGCGGGGTGGTCGCCTAGGAGCCCCTACACATTGGGACCCCTTGGTGTCAGTCATGTACTTGCCCAAGGGTGCAGCAGAGCGCAGACTCCCAACAGTGTTCATATGCTGCCCGGGGTCTCCTGCCGTCACTAGGGCATGGAGGAGGAGTTTCCTAATGTTCAGTAGATCTATGTTGGCTGGCCTCAGTTTCTCTGCCAATGGCTGCAGCATGTGTGTGTGTGACTGAGGCGGTAACTCCTCTTCTCTCCCAGCTCTCACAGTGAGTCTCATCACCAGTCCCCGGCTAGCAAGGTCTGACAGCAGCAGCACTGTACCCTTCCTGCCTGCTCCCCGGTACTACACATGGGAGTGGGGGGTCTCCATGGCAGGGATGGGCATGTCAGTTTTATTAGTGGGGGCCCCCACAACTTTGCACCAGGGCCTCCACAAGCCTTAATAAGGCTTGACATGATGAATGTCGATCTGGTCAATGTCAACATAGCTATATTGTCGACATGCTGCACATCAAAATTATGACCAGGTTGATATTCTCATGTCATGACGTTATCATACACAATCTGTTATTTTTAACTAGTATTACAGACCAGTCATACATGGGGTTGCTACCTGTAGCTGTTATTGCTCCCCCCTCTTTCTCTGTACACCCCCAATTCAATGTCTGTTCTACCCCCAATCTCTCTGGGGGGGAGATGTACTAAGCCTTGGAGAGTAATAAAGTGGAGATGGCTAAAGCACCAACCAACCTCCTAACTGCCATTTTTCAAACACAGGGCCGTATTCAGTTAGACGCGAAAAGCCGAGATCCGCGGAAAAGTATCGCCGATTTTGGCTTTTCGAATGGCAAAACTTATCTCCGTATTCAATTCCAGCTGGGTTTCACGTACGCAGAAAGCCAATACAATGTGATAGGCGACAAAGATTTGCCTCTGAATAGCAGGAGAAAAGAAGTGAAACATTTTTATTTTGGGGTGCAAAGGTGGGGAAACCCTTGGGACAGCCCCCCAAAGGATAACTGAACTGTGTCAAAAAATCCCAGGAAAAAATGTAACACCCCAAAAAAGTACTTTCGTTTTGGGGGCGAAAAAGAACAAAGTTGGGGGACAACTTAATAAAGTAGCGAAATAAGGTTCTGGGGGTACTCTAAGAAGGGGCCAAGTGTTTTGGGGATTGCAGGTGCTTGTATGATGGAGGAATTTCACTTTTATTAAAACTTTGCTATAGAGACATTAAAATATGCTAGTACCCATTTTCAGGTACCCAAAATTTGACAGGACTACTTATATTCACCAAAAAATACTGCTTTATGCCATTCTTCACCACTTGTGCAAAGACGCTAATAAGAAGCTATTGAAACAACTTAAGTACCCCAATCAGTTTTATTAGGGCTATTCGGACACAACTACATTCATCCCCAATGTTAGTGCATCTTTTTGGGGTATTCAGGCTGATTTCCCCTTTTATGACAGCACTGTCCCCCTGTTCCGATTTTGCGGCCTGCTGTTTTCGAGTGGTTTGGAATTTAATGCGGCGAATAGCAGGGGCGCGGATGATAAGTTTCCACATCCAAAACATACGAAATAGGCGGAAAGTCAGGTAGGTGAAACTTTATCGCCGACACAAAACAAATTGAATACGGTCCACAGCCTGTAAAATGACAGTTAGGAGCTGCTTGTTTGGTCCTTTATTTCTCTCCACTTTATCTCTCTTCAAGACAGAGCCTCCCCTGTCATACTCCCTCTCCTATCATACTCCCTGTCATGCTCCAGAGTTTTGATATAAAAACTGTGTTTTTATTAGTGGTGAGCGGGTTCGGATTTCTGAAATCCGAACCCCCCCGAGCCCCCCCGATCCGAGTCCGATCCGAGTCAGGCTCGACTTTTCCCGCCTGACTCGGATCTGAAATCGAGGCAAAACGTCATCATCCCGCCTTCCGGGTCTCGCGGGTTTTGGATCCTATATAAGGTACCCGCGTCGGCGCTATTTTCTCACTCGGCTGTGGACAGTGAAGAGGGAGGGTGGGAGTTAGGGCTGACTGGGCTGTGTAGTGTAGTGTAGTGCAGAGTAGTGTTGTGCTGTGCTGTGCTGCGCTGTGCTGCTGTTGTCCACTACTTCAAAGTCCATAGGGGCTGGCTGTGTTGTGCTGTGCTGCTGTTGTTAATAGGGGCTGTGTCCACTACTTCAAAGTCCATAGGGGCTGGCTGGACTGTGTTGTGCAGTCAGTTCTCCATAGGGGCTGTGTCCACTCCAAAGTCCTGTGCAGTGTCCCAGTCCTAAAGGGGTGCTGTAGTGTTGTCCAGGGGGTGCTCTGTCCATCAGGGGTGCTCCCCCCAAGTGCTAAAAAAATAATATTTTTTGTGTGTTTGTGAATTGTGTGCGCAGTAGCCGCACGTGCATCAACAAAGTAGTGCCAAGCGTGCGCCTGTGTCATAAGTAAAGGGCCGGCTGGCTTGACCGTTAAAGGGTGCTGTAACCCCCAAAGTACACTCCAAGCCAAATAACAAAATATTTTTTCTGTGTTTGTGAATTGTGTGCGCAGTAGCCGCACGTGCATCAACAAAGTAGTGCCAAGCGTGCGCCTGTGTCATAAGTAAAGGGCCGGCTGGCTTGACCGTTAAAGGGTGCTGTAACCCCCAAAGTACACTCCAGTCCAAACCAAAAAAAATATATTTTCTGTGTTTGTGAATTGTGTGCGCAGTAGCCGCACGTGCATCAACAAAGTAGTGCCAAGCGTGCGCCTGTGTCATAAGTAAAGGGCCGGCTGGCTTGACCGTTAAAGGGTGCTGTAACCCCCAAAGTACACTCCAAACCAAAAAAATATATATTTTCTGTGTTTGTGAATTGTGTGCGCAGTAGCCGCACGTGCATCAACAAAGTAGTGCCAAGCGTGCGCCTGTGTCATAAGTAAAGGGCCGGCTGGCTTGACCGTTAAAGGGTGCTGTAACCCCCAAAGTACACTCCAAATAAAATAAAAAAATATTTTCTGTATTTGTGAATTGTGTGCACTGTGGCTGCATGTGCATCAACAAAGGAGCAGCGCCAAGCGTGCGCCTGTGTCCCATAAGTAAAGAGCCGGCTGGCTCATTTCTTAAAGGGTGGTGTTACCCACAAAGTGCACTACTCTCCAGCAAAAATAAAAAAATATTTTCTGTGTTTGTGTGCGCTCTAGCCGCACGTATATATCAATATAACATAAATGGAGGACCAAACTTTCTCTGATAAAAATAAAATAGGGAAAGATCAAGAACCACTTCCTCCTAGTGCTGTTGCTGCTGCTGGGAGTTGTTCATCATCCCAGAGAGGAAGTAGGAACACCACTACTTTTACTAAACAATTGACCCTCCAACAGTCCCTAGCGATGAGGATGAAGTACGACAGCAGTCATCCTGAAGCAAAACATATAACTGAGGCCTTGACTGCTATTTTGGTGTTAGACGTGCGTCCGGTATCCGCCATTAGTGTAGTGGGATTTAGACAATTGATGGAGGTAGTGTGTCCCCGGTTCCAAATCCCGTCTAGATTCCACCTGCATCCTCAAAGCAGCAGCGACAAGCGTGCGTCTGTCTGTTAAAGGGTGGTGTAACCCTCAAAGTGCGCTCCACAAACAATAAAACAATTCCTATTTTTTTTCTGTCTTTGTGAAATGTGTGGGCTGTAGCCACACCTGCATCCTTAAAGCAGCAGTGACAAGCATGCGTCTGTCTGTTAAAGGGTGGTGTAACCCTCAAAGTGCGCTCCACAAACAATAAAACAATTCCTATTTTTTTTCTGTCTTTGTGAAATGTGTGGGCTGTAGCCGCACCTGCATCCTTAAAGCAGCAGCGACAAGCGTGCGTCTGTCTGTTAAAGGGTGGTGTAACCCTCAAAGTGCGCTCCACAAACAATAAAACAATTCCTATTTTTTTTTCTGTCTTTGTGAAATGTGTGGGCTGTAGCCGCACCTGCATCCTTAAAGCAGCAGCGACAAGCGTGTGTCTGTCTGTTAAAGGGTGGTGTAACCCTCAAAGTGCGCTCCACGAACAATAAAAAAAATCTTATTTTTTTTTCTGTCTTTGTGAAATGTGTGGGCTGTAGCCGCACCTGCATCCTTAAAGCAGCAGCGACAAGCGTGCGTCTGTCTGTTAAAGGGTGGTGTAACCCTCAAAGTGCGCTCCACGAACAATAAAAAAATTCTTCTTTTTTTCTGTCTTTGTGAAATGTGTGGGCTGTAACCGCACTTGCATCCTCAAAGCAGCAGCGACAAGCGTGCGTCTGTCTGTTAAAGGGTGGTGTAACCCTCAAAGTGCTCCAAAAAATAAAAAACTATTTTTTTTATGTGTTTGTGACTTGTGTGCGATGTAGCCGTATGTGCATCCTTAAAGCAGCAGCGACAAGCGTGCGTCTGTCTGTTAAAGGATTACATCGGTGACAGCATCCAAGTAGGCATGTCAGACAGTCCGTACCTGTACTGACAGGAAAAAGAAGCAATTTGGAGGTCCCTGTACAAACTGGCTCTATTTTATCTGAGTTGCCCCCCCTCCAGTGTGTACTCCGAAAGAGTGTTTAGTGCAGCCGGGAACCTTGTCAGCGAAAGGCGTAGGAGGTTGCTTCCACAAAATGTGGAGAAGATGATGTTCATAAAATGAATTATCAACTCTTCCAGGGAGACCAGCCTCCAGAACGTACAGAGGGGCCTGTGGTTGTGGATTCCAGCAGGGACGAATTAATACTCTGTGAGGATGAGGATGTACACAACACTGAAGAGGGTGAGGAATCAGTGGATGAGTAGGATGAGGACGACATCTTGCCTCCGTAGAGCCAGTTTGTGCAGGGACAGATTAATTGCCAGCTTGTTTTGTGGGGGCCCAAACGAACCAATCATTTCAGCCACAGTTGTGTGGCAGACCCTGGCCCTGAAATGATTGGTTTGTTAAAGTGTGCATGTCCTGTTTATACAACATAAGGGTGGGTGGGAGGGCCCAAGGACAATTCCATCTTGCACCTCTTTTTTTCTTTGCATTATGTACAGTTTGGGGCCTAGTTTTTCAAACTGCCATCCTGTCTGCCACTGCAGTATCACGCCTAGATGGGTCACGTGTTTGTGCCGCCCACTCGTGTCGCTTAGCATAGTCATCCAGCTACCTCGGTGCAACCTTTTGGACATAAAAACACTATTGTGAGGTGTGAGGTGTTCAGAATAGACTGGAAATGAGTGGTAATTAAGGTTATTGAGGTTAATAATAGCATAGGAGCAGAAAAACCTACAAATTCTGTGATTTTAGCTGTTTTTATGCTTTTTTTCAAAAAAATACAGATCCAAAACACAAAACCCAGAACCCAAAACACGGAAGGGTGGTTTTGGCAAAACCAATCCAGATCCAAAACACGAAGAAAGATCCAGATCCAAAACCAAAACACAAAACACGAAAAGTGGCAGTTTTTATACATGTGTGCTCCCCAGCCATTGACCTCACCGCATGTCATCAGAGCAACGGATCAATATTACCAATATATATTATATATATATATATATATATTGGACTCTATGTTGGGATTCTTGCATTCAATCTGGAGTCACCGTCGGACAACATTGATGGTTTACAGGGGTAAGTGGGCGTACGAGGGAGGGGGGATACTTGCCAATTAGCTGGGAGATAGGAGAGAATGTGGTGTCCGAGCAGCCAGAGCTGTGAGGGAAAGGGAGCTATGAGGGGGGAGCTCTACACTGCACAGCTATTAGACACACGCCTACACAGGGGCGTATCTATAATGGGTGCAGGTTGTGAGGTGCACACGAGCCTCCGCGTCCAGGAGGGGCCCGCACTCTGCTCCCATATTTTGTAAAACGTACCTCTCCGAGGTCCCGCGTCAGGTCCCTCAGCGCTGCTCAAAACGCCGGAAGATGTCCACCGCTGACATTTTTCTGGCGTTTGCACATGCGCTGTGAGGAAATCGCTGGAAAAATGTTGGTGCGCCATTTCCCTGGCGATATATGAATGTGCAGTAGACTCTTAGTCTACTGATTATACGGTGGCTGGCCAGCCGCGTCAGTCGGCTGCCGGGGCGTGATGCAATGAATTGCACATTTTGGGATGTAAACTTACACTATATGTGTGTAGGTTATAAAATTAGAAAGTGCAATGGAACAAATGGGGAGATTTATCAAAGCTTGGCGAGAGATAAAGTACCAACTAATCAGCTCCTAAATGTCATTTTTCGAATACAACCTGTAAAATTACAGAAGCTTCTTGGTTGATACTATATCTCTCCACTTTATCTCTTTCCAAGCTTTGATAAATCTCCCCCAAAGTAAGAAATAAATACCAAGGGGTCTATTTACTAAGCAGTGTTAGGAAACAGGGTGAAAAGTGATAAGTTGCCAGCCAATCAGCTCCCAACTGCCATGTCACAAGCTGTGTTTGAAAAATGACAGTTGGGAGCTGATTGGCTGGCACCTTATCACTTTTCACTCTGTCTCCTAACACTGCTTAGTAAATAGACCGCCAAGACTTTGAAGTGAAACTTTGCTTTAAGTGGTTTTGTCCTAATATTTTAGGATAGCAAATGTGCACATAAATAGGCTGGGTCAAGCTCAGACATATATCCTGATCTTCGCCTGTATTCACAGTTGTATACATCTATGTGGCCGCACTGCTCCAATCCCTCTGTTTGTCCAAGTAGGGATCCTGAAATCAGCCGAATCTCTGCCTACGCTCACTTCTGAATAGTCTGCAATTCTGTTTACACACCCATGACACCCCGTCTGGACACTTGGGGGTATATTTGCTAAGATGTGTGTTTTCAGAAGTGGGGATGTTGCCCATAGCAACCAATCAGATTCTACGTATCATTTATCTAGCACCTTCTAGAAGATAATAGCTAGAATCTGACTGATTGCTATGGGCATCAACTCCACTTCTAAACACCTGCACTTTAGTAAATATACCCCTAACACTGCATAATCTGAACACCCAGTTACACCCATGAGTGGAGTTGCGGCTGAGATGCGTTCCAGTCTAAATTGTCTGAGTTTCACCAAGTTGCATATGATTAGCTACAGAACATGCGCAGTGTGAAAATAGCAATATCTATCTGTAACTATAAAAAAAGCCCCAAAATGAATACTGACCAAAGCGACCATCTATAGATGCACAGTAATGGATGTCTAGATTAAATGTTTAAAAATAAAATATGCTGTTAATAACATGTTTCAGAAATATAATTAAATACTTATCAACTATGCTTCCAAATCTAGAAATCACATAGTCAACCGTTTAGTGCAATGTATGTATTGTTATAGGATGTGTGACTCCCTGGAGTTAATAGTCCCAAATATTTATACTTTTTTCTCATTAATTTAGTAACAAGGTGACATGTTTATTGGGTGTAAGGGTCAGTGGCAGGCTGATATTCAGTATTGACAATAACTACCACATAATGTGCATGGTCTTACACCATGTCAGACTATCAGAAGACTGATATAGTTAATAGTAAACCAATGCCTTAATTACTTTGTTCTTTAAAAATATATTTATTGACTGACAATTAAATATTAAAGGTACTGTATTTTATGCAATAATATTTTTTTTACCTCACAATATAAAATCTAATGGTGAGTATCCACATAGCCAGTTTGACAGGAGATTGCATGATAACAACGTTGTTATCGTGCAACCGCTTGAAAATCGTGCATGTATCGTGCAGTTAAATGTCTAAAACGACCCGCTGGTCGTTTTAGACATCTATCATCGCGCGTACATGCTGGTCAACCTGACGATCACGTCAGGTTCAGCATGTACGGGGATGATGGATGTGCCTACACTGAACGACTGAACGTTCAGTGTAGGCACATCACAGACGGAGAAATGACAGCACGATTACAATGTCGTAATCGTGCTATCGTTTCCATGACTGGTAGTGGGTTCACACCTTTAGACTATCAATGACCCTCTTTTATTTGACAGGCATTTGTGTAATTAACATGTGTTCTAAGTCTGGTGGTCTCACATGAATTATATAGACAATGATTTAAATATGATTGTGTACTGTAACTGGTAGTATGGGTAGCATACATCCAGATATGAGGATTGTTTCATATAAGCATAGCATTCAATATGATCGTCTAATAGGCTGCAATCTAGTGCACGAGGACTTAGGGGGTGCACCACCGGGGGCAGATGTGTGATGTAGGGGTCTATTTAATAAGCAGTGTTAGGAGACAGAGTGAAAAGTGATAAGAAAGTGATAAGGTGCCAGCCAATCTGCTCCCAATTGTCATTTTTCAAACAAAGCCTGTGAGATGATAGTTGGGAGCTGATTGGCTGGCACCTTATCACCTTCTTATCACTTTTCACTCTGTCTCCTAACACTGCTTAGTCAGGTGCGCCGAGAGGGGGGGGGGCGGGTACTGATTACCCGGGCCCGGGCATGACAGGGGGCCCGGGGACTCAGCACACCACTAGCCTTTTTAGCATATTTCCTTTTTTTTATTTTTACATGTTTACTACACCTCCGCAGCAGCTGCTGGCTGGAGGCAGTCAGAAGTGGGAGAGTCTTGGTCACCGCAGTGAGGTGATCGTACAGTTAGTGTCCTGCCACGTGTTACAGACACTGGACTGCAGCTCCCGAGTGCCGCACTGCAGCGGCATAGGCAAATGCAGGGGGGGTTTCCATCTGCCTGGAAACCCCCTTCCTCAGCACATACCATGAATAGTAATATAATAGAATTTTACTAGTGCTACATGTTCTTCTCAGTATCACAAATAAAATAATTAGCACCACCTGTGGATCTTTTAACATGTATCAGCCAGTAATAAATAACCTGTGCACCAACTAAGAGATCTGGAAAACATGCACTGTTAGGGATGCACTGCTTCTATAGCATATATGTACATATATGTCCATGGAAGTGCTAGGTTCTTCTGCTACTCCTCCAGGCTCCCGGACTTGCTCCAATGCTCTGCAATGGTGCCCACATATGAAAAAAAAAACATTTTGCTCAGACAGGATGGACCTACTGCCGCATCTAATGGCATACTGTGATCGCTGGTCTTGTATATGCTGGAATTATGCAACACAATATACTTTGTATGTAACATATTAAAGCTGGATAAGTGCTAATTATGCCCTCTTCATGGACCGGCCACACTCACTCTAAAATCAAGCATTTGGAAACCCCCCTCTAGAAATCCTACGTTTGCCACAGAGCGGAGCCAATAGTCTCGCAAGATGATGACGTCATCATCTCGCGAGACTCTCTCTCTACACCAGGCCCCGGGCTACGAATGGGAACTGGGAGGGACTTCAGAAAGTCAGCCTGGGTGACCATTGGCAGGTACAGTGAGTCAGTAAGATATCTCTGTATGACTCATGGAAGAGCAAAGAGTGCTACACCACTGACTGCTGTGTTCTGTAACTGTGAGTCTGTTTATATTTATTTATTTATTAACAGTTTCTTATATAGCGCAGCATATTCCGTTGCGCTTTACAATTGGAAACATTGATAGAACAAAACAGGGTAATAAGCTTACAATCTATATGACTTTAATATGTGTTAATTGTTTTTTTTTATATCCATATATATATATATATATATATATATAAAATTATATATATATATATACATATATATCTATCTATCTATCTATCTATCTATATATATATATATATATATATACATATACTGTATATATATATATATATATATATATATATATATATATATATATATATGGGATGTGCAGGCTCGGATAGGTTCGAGTTTGCACGTTGAGTTCGGATTTTTCCCTCCAAAAAAACGGAACTCAGAAAGAGGCTAAACGTCATCTTACATGGACGAACATCATCATTCCTGGACTTTTGTCCAGGAATGATGATGTTCGTCCATGTAAGATGACGTTTAGCCTCTTTCTGAGTTCCGTTTCTTTGGAGGGAAAAATCCGAACTCAACGTGCAAACTCGAACCTATCCGAGCCTGCACATCCCTAATATATATATATTTATATATATATATATATATATATATATTTATCATGTATATATATATCTCCTGTGTATGTATATTTTTATATATATATATTATATGGATAGATAATGTATATAAATTACATATATAATATATAGATAGGTATATCTATTTAAATATGTGTAACATAAATTTATATATATTTGTGTGTGTATATATATATCTATGTGTCTATATATGTATATATGTGTGTTTTATATATATATATATATATATATATATATATACAGTATATATCTATATATATATATATATATATATATATATATAATAGATATATATTTTGGCTGCATGGCATCGTCGTACATGATACCATCTGATTGATTTTGCAGCAGGGTAACCAGAAGATTTCACGTGCAACCATGTGAGTGCGCAAATAGGGTATCCACTCTGCACGATATGCCCGGTTTGTGCCAATATTGTGCAGATGTGTACCCACAGTAAAGCCGGGTACACATTAAGTGAAATGTCGCCCAATCCAGCAGATCAGAGCGACATTTCAGGCACATCGGCTACTGTGTACCCACTATGTTGCTAGAGATGCGCGCTCCAAGTGCAGCATTGTCCCCACCATCGCTGTTGGCATCAGCAAGTATGTACGCACTTGTCAATGCCGGCACCCCGCCGGGTCCCGTCGCTAATGTGGCCTTAATAGTGAATACTTTCGTCCCAGCTGCTGAGAGCTATGTCATGCTCCTGTGAGTGGGTGCTTCTCACATGCTAGACACACCCCCAAAAATGGTGCAACCATGCCTCCAACATGCTGTGGCCACACCCCCACCAGGGGGGCCCCGGGAAGTTGCTGTACCGGGGCCCATGATTTCTATTGACAGCCCTGTGCTTAATAAATAGACCCCATAGACCTTACTGTCAATGTTTTTGATTTCTGTTGGCTGGTCCTTCTGCAGGTAGTACCAACATACTTAATTTTTCCAGAAATTGACACTTCTTTTCTCCTTTCCATCTTTCATTTTACCCCTTCGTAGTTTAGGGGATTATTCAGTGTTGATTAGCAAACTAAAGATCAATGTAATAAAAAGATGTGTCCATGTCACCTGGACACAGTAGAGACAGGTATTTTGTGGGTTGCACTAATATTCATGGCTTCCTCATTAGATTTTAATCAGAAAGCAATGTGCTAATTAAGGCTCCACTGAGGAAACCACATTTTAAAGGTGAAATGCATTTGAAACCAAAAAAAAATACCAAGGGGTAAATTTACTAAAGTGATAGTTTTTAGAAGTGTAAATGTTGCCCATACCAACCAATCAGATTCTAGCTATTATCTTCTAGAAGGTGCTAGTTAAATGTTAAGTAGAATCTGAATGGTTGCTATGGGCAACATCTCCACTTCTAAAAACTCTCCCTTTAGAAAATATACCCCCAAGTATTTGTTATTCATATTCAATCAATCACATATTTATTTATTGATTTATTGATTATTCTTTAATAGATCTATTTCGTTCATTTAATATCGTCATTATACATATCCTACATTTCTTGAAATTATTTTTTCTCATATCATATATTTTTATTATTTATTTGATTTTACCTTAATTTCTTTTTTATTTTTCCCTCCTGATTCTCACTAAATGCACACTCTACCTATTTGTCCACTTAGTGTACATGCCAAACAGTGAGAAAGCTCTACAACATATAGAACATATTCCATTTCACAATTTTTTTTTCTTTATTATTTCCATCTTTTCTTTCTTTTATTTTCAAATCATTAAAACCAGTCCTCACTAACTGCACTTTTTATAACTCTCCGTTCTACTCCCTTTTTCTTTATCCTATCCATATCTCTGATATTATTCCCTAGAATTCTACCTTGATCATGCCTCAGTTTATATTATGGGGTAAATGTACTAAGACACGTTTTAGATTTGTTGTTTTCTTGAGATTTTGGTGCGATTTTGCAAATCGTGAATTTACTAAAATTTGCACCGAAATCGCACCTCAAACACGACAAAACACCAAATTGATACAATGCACCATTAGACCAAACTTCGCAAATTTAACATAAAGGCCAATACAGATCTCAGATTTACTTAGATTCTTGTTTGTCAAACCGATAGACTTCCCACTGCAGTCGCAGCTCAATGCACAAAATCAATAGACCATCAAATCAGTGGCGTGTTTCAATCATGATGTTTATCAAAGGACCCCAACGCAGCTGCAGCACTCTGTGTGATTTCAACATGGCAGAATGTGTTTTTTTGCCATATTGAGGCAAAACTGTTTTTCCTTTTCTCCCAGCTGACTGAAAGGACCCAGGAGCAAGAAAAATAACAAAATAACCAGCAGGTGGATGTGCCGCAGAGGCTACGCAGGTCTAGGTTTTTCCATGGGGGGTTAAACCTCAATGTAGTCTCTAATGGCGAATGTCATTGCGATTTCTGGAGCATACTAGATTTGCAAATTCAATTGAAAAAACAGTTATTACAATTGAATTCACATCAAATCACATCAATTCTCACACACTACAATTTGCAGGGGATCACCATCAAAACAAAACAGACAGACAAACACTATTCATAGTAAATTTGAGATTTGGAGCACAAAATGTTCTGGCAATGTCCAGCAAATCTGGTTCGACGGCAAACACGATTCTTAGTCATTTTACCCTTAGGTGTCTTTATAATTTAATAACTTTTTTGCCCATTGAAACATCTCTGGTAAGAGCTCATTGCACACCACACTGGGCATTTAAACCCATATAATTGAGACAAGAATAGGTATATTTATTAAAGTGAGAGTTTTTAAAAAGTGGAGATGTTGCCCATAGCAACCAATCAGATTCTTCAGCTATTATCTCCTAGAAGGTGCTAGTTAAATGTTAATTAGAATCTGTGAGCAAAATCTCCATTTCGAAAAATTTTCGCTTTAGTAATATATACCCCTAAGACCCCACCAGTGCTCCACAGCAACAAACACTAAATTGAACCTGTAAGATTGGGACTAGGCTTTTACTTTGTTGCTATGATTAAAAATATATAGGAAGGAACGCTATCATGTTATTAGTCAGAATACTTTATTATATCTGTATGTATATTCTGGTGTTACCCAATGCCAAATGTAAACAAGTGAGAATGTATATTTCTGTTGACATAAGATTATACTATGCTCAAACCATTTTATTAAAGAGATTAGATCGCTTCAGTGTTTGAGCAGAAAAGTTCCTCCAGTTCATGGAAATGATCAATATACTGTATATATATTCAATTGTTTTTTTGTTTGTTTTTTTTTTTACTATTTTTGGATTATAATCTGCAGGCGGATTTAACAAGCCTTTGACGTTTGGTGCAATCCCTGTGCTACGGTGACATACATATACACAGTTAGTTATTTATTGGTCTTGTTACAACATCTTAAATAAATACAATATTTAAGAGTTTCCAAGCCATGACAGCTGCTGTTTGCTCATTGTGTAAGAAGCGAAAAATATTTAATAGCCCTGTAATTCAACTTCCTACATAACTCCAAGTACATTGTGACATTAAAGGGGAATCATCATGTTCTGTAATTATTTTCTCAATTCCCGTTAACAGTTCTCCCACTGGATGTTTTAAAGCCATGTCTACCTATTGCTTTCATATAGTAAGGAGTCAAGGGCCAGGCTGATAGAATGCTAAAACTTTTTGGCTCAGTAAATGGAAAAGCAATTAGCCAGTAGGAGTCCAGTAATGTCAACTCTGTGCTCCTGGGAACTTTCCATTTGTTCTATTCTCCACAGACACAGGAAGAATATAAACTAAGTGCTACTATTATTAAGGGCTGAGAACTTTGATCAACTTATGCTAATAATTGAGGGCAGAATGTGATCATACAGCTAACAGTTTATGGCTGGATAGAAGTCATGGGTTGGGTATGAAATCCTGGCAGTTGGGATGCCTGCTGTCAAAATGCTGACAGTGGCATCCCAATGCTGGGAATCCTGACAGGGATTGGGTATGTATGTTAACCCTCCCCCCTTCTCCCCCTAATCCTAACTCTCCCATCTTGCACCCTAATTCTAACCATCCCCACCCTGCATCCTAAACCTTCCCATTAGTGCCTAAACCTAATCCTGCCCCCTTGGTGCCTAACCCTAACCCCTAACCCCCCCTCGCAGTGGTGTCTAACCCTAACCTCCCCCCAAAGCCTAACTCTAACCTCCCTGTGGATGAGTTGGAATCCGAACCTGCCCGAACATTAAGAATCTGAGTAGATCCGAGTGGCAGCTCGGATATTCCCGTCTGACTGGGATTCCACTTTGAGGCAAAACTTCATGGCGTCGGATTCTCGTGGGTTTTGGATTTTATATAAGGCACCACGGACGGGACTCGGTGCCATTTCCTTATTAAACACACTGTTGTATGCTGTGTATAAATATATATATATTGTGATAACTTGGGGTAATTAGCTTGGTAGAGGGTGGATTGGTGCAGTGTTTAGGTGCTTAATGAGGGTCCACACACAGCTTTCAAGTAAATAAATTCAATGGTGCTTTACTTTCCAGCTTGGAAACCAGGAAACAGAAATAGAAAATAATAAACAACCTAGCCCTCTCTTATGGCGCTAGCTCACTTCTTGAACCCTCTCTATAAGGGTGCAGCTAGTCTGCCAATAAAGTCTCTGCCTGCTTCTCTACAGGTGTATCGCCAGCTCCAGCCTGGCTTGGCTGCCACAGCTATGCATACACAGTCAATCTTGGTGGCCTTCCCTGTATCCTACAGGCCCTGGCTTCCTCAGCCTGCAGCCTAGCTGCTTCAATGTCACACAGTCTGAGAGGTTTGTGGTCCCCCCTGCCTCCTGCAAGGTCTGGACTCAGGCCTCCTGACCCCCAATGGCTTGGCTTAGCTTCACTGGGCTCTCTGGCTGCCACAGTCCCACATTGACTGTCTACAATGGCAGCCTGACTGGTCTGCCTTCTCATCAGCCCACCCCTGAGCTCTCTCCACAAGGCAGCCCTCACACATCTTCCCAGAATCCTTTTCTCCTCTCTGTAGGCAGATCTCTCCTGCCCCACACAGAATCTGCTGCTCACCAGTGCCATCTCTGGTGACACTGCCACAATATATATATATATATATATATATATATATACACAAATAGCCAAGGTGCGGCACTCACGGCATAAATTCAATAAGTAGACGATGCCTGACATTTAGTTTTCAACGTTTCAGTTCTTTACTGTACCATCACCATAGCTACCATGTAAACAAAGACAAAATCTAAAATCAATCGGCACAGATACAGAGCTACTTAGTTATTTGTCCTTGTGGATTATCCTATGTCGGTAAAACCAAGCGGAAATTTAAGGAACAAATGGCTATCCGCAATGCACTGGCGAGTGGTACCAGCGAATAGCCGGTGGCGCGTCATTTTGCTGAGTTTAATCATCCCTTATCTAGCATCAAATACAGAATGATTGATCATATTCCTCCCCTAACATGAGGTGTTGATCGCGCCACCAAGTGTTATTGCAATGCGAGGCGCGCTGGATAGCTCGGTTAGATGTCATCTCTCCTAATGGACTTAATGAGAATATCTCATATAACAGCTTCCTATAATCTATTTATGATCAATTGAACCTTTATTGACATATCCAGAGTGTGTTAGATCACTTTTTTGATATGTGATCATTTTGTCGACATGCTTAGGGATGAATCACTAACATTGGATAGAAATTCACCATAAGATATAATTTGTTTATACCTAATAATTATTAGTATGATTGATCCCGTTTGTGTTATCTGTAAGTTGCTCTATATCTGTGCCGATTGATTTTAGATTTTGTCTTTGTTTACATGGTAGCTATGGTTATGGTGACACGATTGAGGGAGGCTGAGCCTAGACGCTTGTGCGTCATGACGTCATCTTCTGGTGCCGCCAGACGGGTGAGTGGTCCCGACTCCGGCCCCCTGTTTTGCACGTGGTGCTCTTCATGTATAAAGGTATGTTTGTTATGCATATTTGTTATCTTGATAAAAGTTCAGTAAAGAACTGAAACGTTGAAAACTAAATGTCACGCATCATCTACCTATTGAATTTATGCCATGAGTGCCGCACCTTGGCTATTTGTATCCTAGGAATCTGTGAGGGCACCGGCAGCAGATATTTCTTCGTGTGTCATTGGGAGTACCAGGCCATCTATGCTTGTATATATATATATACATATATATATATATGGGGGGTACATGCTGCTGTGCTGTACTCTGCTGTATAGGTTGTGCTGCTTAGTTAATGTGTATATAGGTGGTGCACACTGCTGTGCTGTACTCTGCTGTATAAGCTGTGTCCAGACTCAGAAGTCACAAGTGGCTGTATTGCTTAGTCAATTTGTAGTGCATAGGGGGTGCACACTGCTGTATGCTGTGCTGTACTCTGCTATATAGGCTGTCCCCACTCACAAGTCACAAGTGGCTGTGCTGCTAAGTCAATGTGTATAGGGGGTGCCTGCTGCTGTATGCTGTGCTGTACTCTGTTGTATTGGCTGTGCTGTGTCCAGACTACATGGGGTAAATATACTAAAGTGAGAATTTTTATAAGTGGAGATGTTGCCCATTGCATCCAATCAGATTCTACTTAACATTTAACTTGCACCTTCTAGAAGATAATAGCTAGAATCTGATTGGTTGCTATGGGCAACATTTCCACTTCTAAAAACTCTCACTTTATTAAATATACACCCATCAGAATTACATTCATGTGCATATATAAGCCCTGTGACTCCACATACTTTGTACTGTTTGGTGTGCTTTGTTTTGCTCATGTGAATATATAAGCCCTGTGGCTCCAGTCCATGTAGGAATACAACTGTGCCATAAAAAAAAATAATTGTATTGTTTGTATTCTTTTGTGCGCTTTGCTCATGTGTATATATAAGCCCTGTGGCTCCAGTCCATGCAGTAATACAGCTGCGCCATAAAAACAAAAATGATTGTATTGTTTGTACTGTTTTGTGAGCTTTGCTTTGCTCACGTACATATATAAGTCATGGTGCTCCAGTCCACGCAGGAATACAGCTGTGCCATAAAAAAAATAATTGCATTGTTTGCACTGTTTTGTGCACTTTGCTCACATGTATATATAAGCCCTGTGGCTCCAGTCCATGCAGTAATACTGCTGCACCATCAAATAATAAATAATTGTATTGTTTGTACTGTTTTGTGCACTTTTCTCACATGTATATATAAGCCCTGTGGCTCCAGTCCACGCAGTAATACTGCTGTGCCATCAAAAAAATTAATAATTGTATTGTTTATGCTTTTTTGTGGGCTTTGTTTTGCTCATATGCATATATAAGCCCTGTGGCTGCAGTCCACGCAGAAATATAGCTGCACCATCAAAAAAAAAAAAAATTTGTATTGTTTGTACTGTTTGGTGCACTTTGTTCACTGCAGCTGCTGCCACCAGTAATGATGACAACACTAGTAATTCAATGTCCTTCTACTAAAGCCGATGCTCAAGGGCATAGAGGGTCTAAGTCAAGGCATCTAAAATACAAAAAACAATATACAGTGATAAAGAAAAAAACACATCTAATAAAGGGAAAGTTTGGTGCAAAAATACATAAAATTGTCAACGTGCCATTCACCACACGCAGTGGCAAGGAAAGACTGAGAGTGGTGATTTTGCAAGTGTCAGTGAGGCATTTTCCTTTATCTTTCATGACAATGCAAGATCTTATCACTCAGAGTGTAGAAGAGGTGTAAAAAAAAATGAAAACCACTAAGGCAGTAGAACAAACTGTGCGTTCAGAAACAGAAATGTCACAAATCCCTGAGTAGAGTTTAAATGCGTCCACGAGTGTGATGTGTGAGGCTGACCTTTCTGATACTGTTGTACCCTTTGCAAATGTGGGGATGAGCAGCACAAAAATATCTGATGACATAGAAATTGAGGATGCCACCGAGGAAGTGCGAGGATGAGGGGGATATTTGTGGAGCTGTCACCAGCACTAATGAGGTTGTTAAGGATGAGGATGTTATTTGTGTTAGTCAGGCACCAGTGGAAGCAGCTCTTGGCCACGATAAGTGGAAGGCCATTGTCAAGTGTCACACGCCAGCCTGGAGACCCCAGAATCAGACCCCGTCGCTTACCTGTGCGGGCGCTGACCCACGCTGTCTTCCGGCTCCCGCGCTGTACGCTCCTTCCTCTTCTCCCAAGGCAGTCTCCGCTGTTGTCCTCTGGAGGGTCCCGCTGCTGTGCTGCTCCCACGCCGGCTCCTGCTGACCGCTGGTCCCCGCTGACTACCTCCAGGAAGCGCTGTCCTCCGGTCCATGGGCGCGGCCATCTTGGATTGCCCATGTGACCCCACTACCACCAATGAGGAGCCTTCTCCTTCTCTCTCAGCCTGTCAGCTCCCAGTGTCCACTATAAAAGGATCCCCAATGCTCACACAAGTTGCCAGTGCAACTAATTTCTTAGTTTAGCTAAGCAAGCCTTCCCACTGCACTCCAGCCGCTCCATGCAGCCGCTCAGCTACCAACGTCTACCCACGGCTATCCAGCCGCTCCACGTAGCCACTCAGCTACCAACGTCTACCCACGGCTATCCAGCCGCTCCACGTAGCCACTCAGCTACCAACGTCTACCCACGGCTAACCAGCCGCTCCACGTAGCCACTCAGCTACTAACGTCTACCCACAGCTATCCAGCCGCTCCACGTAGCCACTCAGCTACCAACGTCTACCCACGGCTATCCAGCCGCTCCACATAGCCGCTCAGCTACCAATGTCTACCCACGGCTATCCAGCCGCTCCACGTAGCCGCTCAGCTACCATTGTCTACCCACGGCTCTCCAGCCGCTCCACGTAGCCACTCAGCTACCAACGTCTACCCACGGCTATCCAGCCACTCAACGTAGCCACTCAGCTACCAACGTCTACCCTCGGCTATCCAGCCGCTCCACGTAGCTTCCTAGCTACCTCGTTACTGCCGCATTCCTCAAACTCCTGTCAGTTCGCTGCACCCTCTCATGCGGAGAAACTTCATTATGCCAAGTCTCCTCCAGCGAGCGTCTGCGCCAAGTAATACAGATCCAAGGCCCAGTCCGGGAACACAGCTCCTAAATTCCACGTTTGTGACATCAAGAGTGGGCATAAGACCAACTAATGCACCTCTTACTGTATGTGTGGAATTATGTTTACCCAAATCCTGACAACAATTGTCAAGCCATCTGTAGCATTTGTAAAACCATGGTAAGCAGAGGTAGGAACGTTAACCATCTAGGACCCTCCTCCCTGTTACATCATTTGCAGTGAACTCATGAAAATTTTGTGACAACATCAGAAACTGGTGCTAAAAGTCCAGCATCAGCTAGCTCCCTTCTCTCATCTAGATCCAAGCACCTGCAATCTCTACCACCAACATCTTCATCCTCAATATGAACTCTGACAAAGCCGTGGGTGGGCCCACAGGAAAATGCATCAGGTGCATGCTGCTGCTACCTGTACCTTGACTGTTATCTGCTATCTCGGTGTAGTGTCATACTATTGCCCAGCTGATGTCCGTCCATTGTGGATTTACCTAGAGACTTCGACTCTTACTGTCTTCATCCAACCACCATCTGTGTGTGGTCCAGGGACCAGCACTCATGGATGTTCCATCAGGTCCTGACAAGATAGTGCTGTGAGTACAGGCATGGGCCGCTGCTTGCCACTTGAGACCCCCTACTACTGACTCCGATCCTGACTTTTCATTTCAGCCTCCTGCAGTGTGTGGTGCAGAGTCCAGCACTCGCTAGCGCCCACAAGTGCACATTCCACTCCGACCGCATGCCTGTGCTGAGAGCAACTATAAGAGGTGGTGCCCACTACCCCAGACCCCACACACCATACGCTGTCAGCCGGGGTCTCTTAGGTTACAACCAACCAGATCCTTCAGGGTGACCTTCAGTGGACATACGTGAAATACAAGCTCTTGGTGGGGTGATTATTATTGGTTCATTTGCTTCGGCCAGACCTACAATACTCAAACACTGGCCAGTCATTCAGGATATCCATGTTGTTCCCATTAAGGAGCTCCTATACACACTATACTATTGTGGAACTACAAGCATTTGGAGTTCATTCTAAGAAAGTGCACATTATTATGAGACTTTTTTCTATCGGACTGCTGGTAACTATACTATAATTTTGATACCACAATTTACATATAATTATAATTACACCAATGGTTTGCATTTGTGTTTGATTTCTGCAGTTGTACACGGTCATATGGTTACTTTTTAACATATGAATTGATACTTTTAATACATTGTTATTTTATTGCACGCTTGCTTCAATATATCTTTTGAATTCATACAATACTGGTACCAGCGCTGTGAGCTCTTTTATCTATTCATCCTCAATATCCACAGTAATGATCGGAGGTAGTCCTGCATCTAATTTTTTAAGGCTAGGTGACTCCTCCCCTATCCAGGATTCCTCAGAAGAATCCTTCAGTGCTAGACCTGCTGCTGTTGCTGCTGCTGCTGCTGCTGCTGCTGCTGGAGATGGATCTTCATCCCAGAAGGGGACCAAGAAGACTTAGGGCCTGATTCAGACCCACTCGCGAGCGGCTGTCCGCTCGCAAGTGGGTCGATGTTATGGACTGAGCATGCGCACGACGGAGGGAGCTCCGTCGTGCGCATGCGCCAGACGCGACGAGCGAAGGAAAGTCCTTCGCTCGTTGTGTCCGATCAAAGGGGGCGTGCTGTCAATGTTGATTGACAGCACGCCCCCTTTGGTGGGCGTGCCGGGGGCGTGCCTCCCTGACGGGGGCGTTCCTAAGGGAACGCCTCCCGTCAGAAGCCGGCCCACTGACATCACTAGTGATGTCAGTGGGAGTGATTTTGGCTCTGATAGAGCCAAAATCACTCCGGAGCTTGTGGTTGAAAACCTCAACCGCAGGCTCCGGCTCGCAAATTCGATGGTCGCGATGGTCTCGACCATCGCGACCATCACAATGCACGCTCGTATAGCCTGTGGGTGGTGACCCACAGCTATACGAGCGTCCAGGAGGACGCTCCATGAAAATGGAGCCCGGCCCTCATTCAGAGCGTGCGCTCTGCTCAGAGCGTACGGCTCTGAATGAGGGCCTTAGTATTTAAAAAAAACAACTGACTTTAAAACAATCCTTTGCAGGTGGAAGCAAGTATGACAGCTCTCACCCAGTCGCACAGCGGATCACTGATGCCATCATGGTTATGCTAGTATTAGATCTGCATCCAATATCTGCAGTGGGTTTCACACAGTTAATTGAGGTCCTGTGTCCCCGGTACAAATTTCATTTTGGTTCCATTTTACCCGAAAAGCCATTCCTTGGCTGTACCACGACATTAAAAAAAAATAATTATTGGCCTACAAAATGTCAATGTACCCACTGTTCACCTAACCACAGATATCTGGACAAGCGGTAGCCAGCAAACTAAAGATTACATGACTGTGACAGCCCATTGGGTGGATGATTCGTCTTTAGCAGCAGCAGTATCTAACAAGCAACGCCAGCTCATTCAGAGGCAGGCTACTCTGTGTATCACCGGCTTCACTAAAAGGCATACCACTGACAACCTCTTAGAAAAACTAAGGTATGTCATAGTAAAATGGCTTAGCCCACTTGGACTCTCTTCAGGATTTATGACTTCTGACAATGCCACCAATATTGTGAGAGCATTACAGCTGGGTGAATTCCAACACTTCCCATGTTTTGCTCATCAACTTGGTGGTACAGGGCTTTTTAAAAATGTCAGGGGTGTGCAGGAGATGCTATCTGTGGCCCGAAAATTTTTAGGACATTTCTGCTAATCAGCCACAGCATGCAGGAGATTTCAGCAGTTGCAAGAGCAGTAGAATTTGCCCTGTCACAAACTGAAACTGAAACAAGAAGTGGTAACCAGGTGGAATTCCGCCCTTTATATGCTTCAGCGGATGGATGAACAGCACAAACAGCCATCAACAGCATACAACAAGCCATGACATTGGGAGTGGAGGGGGAGTGTTCCAGTGCAGTGGAGAATGCTTTCCGTCTTGTGCAAGGTGCTCGAAACCTTTGAAGTAGCCACCAGTGAAGTGAGGGTCTCATTCAGACCCGCTCGCGAGCGCAGGACGCTCGCAAGCGGGTCGATGGTACCCAAATGCGCATGACGGAGGGAGCTCCGTCGTGCGCATGCGCGCGACCCGCAAAGCGACAGCCAAGCTGTCGCTCTGGGTCTCGCTCCAAAGGGGGCGTGCTGTTGATGGTGATTAACAGCACGCCCCCTTTGGTGGGCGTGCCAGGGGCGTGGCTGCCAGACATGGGAACGCCGACCATCTGGATCCGGCCCCACTGACATCACTAGTGATGTCTGTGGGAGTGATTTTGGCTCTGATAGACCGCAGGGTCTCGTCGCAAGCCCCATGGTCATGATGGTCTTGACCATCGCGACCATCAACATGGATGCTCGCATAAGCTGTGGGTGGTAACCCACAGCTATGCAAGCATCCATAAGGCCGCTCTGAATTTAAATAGGACAGCCATGATTCAGAGCGAGTGCTCTGGTCAGAGCGTCCGGCTCTGAATCAGGGCCTGAGTTCAGACACTGCTAGCTTGAGTCAGGTGAATTCCCCTAATGAGGCTTTTGGAAAATCAGCTTGAGAAATTGTAGGAGGAGTTTAAACAAAGTGATTCAGCTAAGTGTGTTGAATTTTTAGTTCAAGTCCTTTGTTTTCTTCGCCAGGATCCAAGGGTTGCCAATATCATTAAATCGAATCACTACATTTTGGTGACTGTGCAGGTTTTAGATGTACGTTTTGTCTTTCTTTCCAACTCAGATTATAAGAGATGCAAAGAGCTCCTGGTGAGCAAGTTGGCAGCTCAAGTGGTACATGACACAACAACATATCCTCCTTCAGTTTCTCTGGCAGCTGCCAGGAAAAAACTCCCAAGATACCCAGTGGTGGTGCAAAAGAATCAATTTCTAAATGAATTGCCAAGAAAAAGTCATACTGCTATCATGACTCCATGGTTGATGATTATTTTCATGACACCCTACACATATGCATGTCACAGAGTCCCTTTGACTACTGGAAAGATAAAAAGGCAATTTGGAGGCCTTTGTACAAGCTGGCTTTGCATTACCTAAGCTGCCCACCCTCCAGTGTGCACTCAGAAAGAGTTTTCAGCACAGCTGGAAACCTTATCAGGGATCGGCATTGGGGGCTACTTCCTCAAAATGTGGAAAGGAGGTTGTTCATCAAAAGTAACTGGAAATTCCACGAGGAAGACCTTTACCACCAATTATATTGAAAAAAATACAGAGGAACCTGTAATGGTGGATTCCAGCAGGGATGAATTAATATTGTATCAGGATGATGTACACACTGATGAGGGTGAGGAATCAGATGAGGAGAATTACCTCTTCCAGTTCCTGTTACTGTAGATTAACAATACTGTTAGCTGTCTTATGCATATTGATAGCTTGTTTTGTGGGTACCTAACAAAACCAATCACTTCAGCCTTAAGTGGCAGTCCCTGTCGCTGAAGTGACTAGTTTGTTAAACTGTACTGTCCTGTTTAATATATTCAATATAAGGGTGAGTGGAATGGCCAAGGATAATAACATCTTGCACCTCTTTTCTTTGCATTAGGCACTGTTTGGGGCATTGCTGAATGACATTTTTTTAATATAGTTTGTTAAACTGCCATCCTCTGCCATTGCTGTGTGGCAATGTTTCATACATGTCCTATATTTTTTAACTGCCATGCGTTTGTGCCACTGCTCTGATGATTTTTACTTGTTTCATACTGTATCTATTTCAAATAAAATCACAAATAGATATACTTGCAAAATACTCATGCCTGTTTCAACCTTGATTTGTAGATACCAATCAGGTTACCTTTTTTACTTTTATTACAATATGTAACAAGAGATGGGCTTGGCTTCCCTTGATTATAACAGCCATGTTTGGTAGGATGCAACTCAAGCACCAAAATGAGATGATATATTTTGTGATGGTATCTGGAGATGTTCTCCCCCCTTTAATACTACCCCTTCCTGTTCAGAGCTTCCATTTTGTTTGCTGCCACATTAATAGTTCTTCCACCCGTTCAAGAATCAAAATAGGCGGGTGCAACACTGCCATTACTCCCGTCGGTGGAAGGGCCCAAGGACAATTCCATCTTGCACCTCTTTTCTTTGCATTATGTGCTGAATGGTCCAGTGCACATCTCTAGTCATTTTGATGACTGCTAACTAGTATGCATATAAAGGAGGAAACTGAAATATTGATATACAGATAAAATGCACCTACAGCCATGGCCAAAAGTTTTGAGGATGTCACAAGTATTGGTTTTCACAAAGTTTGCTGCTTCAGTGTTTTTAGACCTTTTTGTCAGATTTTACTATTGTAAACTGAAGTAAAATTACAAGCATTTAATAAATGTCACAGGCTTTTAGTGGCAATTACATTAAGTTTATGCAAAGAGTCAATATTTGCAGTGTTGACCCTTCTTTTTCAAGATCTCTGCAATTCGCCCTGGCATGCTGTCAATCAACTTCTGGGCCACATACTGACTGATGGCCGCCCATTCTTGCCTAATCAATGCTTGGAGTTTGTCAGAATTTATGAGTTTTTGTTTGTCCACCCGCCTCTTGAGGATTGACCACAAGTTCTCAATGGGTTTAAGGTCTGGGGAGTTTCCTGACCATGGACCCAAAATTTCAATGTTTTGTTCCCGAGCCACTTGGTTATCACTATTGCCTTATGGCAAGGTGCCCCATCATGCTGGAAAAGGCATTGTTTGTCACCAAACTGTTCTTGGATGGTTTGGAGAAGTTGCTCTTGGAGGATGTCTTGGTAAAATTCTTTATTCATGTCTGTGTTCTTAGGCAAAATTGTGAGTGAGCCCACTCCCTTGGCTGAGAAGCAACCCCACACATGAATGGTCTCAGGATGCTTTACTGTTGGCATAATGTGTGGAGACTACAGTGTAGCATAATGTGTGGGCACTACGGTGTAGCCTAATGTGTGGACACTACAGGTGGCATTATGTGTGGGAACTACAGTGTAGCATAATGTGTGGGCACTATAGTGTGGCATAATGTGGGGTACTACAGTGTGATATAATATAGTGTCGGGCACCCATTGCATCTCCATATCACTCACTGTCTGTCACCTCTCCACAACACCCTCTCACTGTCACCCACTGTCCATCCCTCTCCCCACTGCCTGTCATCTCTCACCCACTGCTTTTCCCTGTCACCCATTGCCTATCCCCTCTCCCTTTCACCCATTGCCTGTCATATATCCCTGTCACCCTCTGTCACCCACTGCTTCTCCCTGTCACCTCTCACCCTCTTCCCTGTCACCCACTGCCTCTTCCATCTCCCTGTCACCCACTGCCTCTACCCTCTCCCTGTCACTCACTGTCTGTCATCTTTCCCTGTCATTCATTGCTTCTCCCTGTCACCCACTGCCTCTCCCTATTACCCCCTCCCTGTCACCCACTGCCTCTCCCTATCACCCTCTACCTGTCACTCACTGCCTCTTCCCTCTCCCTGTCACCCACTGCCTGTTATCTCTTCCTGTGACCCACTGCTTCTCCCTGTCACCCTCTCCTTGTCACCTTCTTGCCTCTCTTTGTATACCTCTTGCCTCTCCCTGTCAGCCTCTACCTCTCCCTGTCACCCACTGCACTTTGAACTTGGAGTTTGGCGGAGGAGGGGGGCCAAAAGCAAATTTTTGCACCTGGACCCACCACTCACAAGTTCCGCCACTGGCCGACACAGTCCTTTACCACTCTGTCTGCTCCGGCACTAATATCCAACTAAATATAATGAAATTGCTTTTCAAATATACGCAAAAAGCAGCAATTTTGAAAACGCAGTTGGGCCTCTTTTTTATCAATAGTGTCCTAACAATTCTACAACATTTAGTTCATAAGGAAGCAGAACTGCTGGAATACTGTGAGGTAACAAAGGTAAGGCTGTTCTTATGAGTGCTGTATTGCAGTATGTGGAGCACTTTAGCTGTTTATAATTTCTTTGCTAGTAAACAATCCGCGATCACTTTCTCTTATTCTTTATCTCCAAAGAAATGCACAGGGACTTCGGTGGGGATCGACATTGGATTGCCAGACACCAATAGTAGGCACATACCCTGATCCCCAGCAATTCTACCCTCGATACCAACATTATTTATGTAATCTGTTTATGCTGCTGGTGTGTGCATGTGTGTGTGAATAAGGAGCATTTGTCTCAAGGCAATTTATGTGAAAAGTTTGTGAAAATGGCACTTTATGCATAATTTTCATGCTATTTTATTTTTAGTAAAAAAAAATGTTTATGCATAAGATAATTGCGGCAAAACATTTAAAACTTTAAAATATCGCCAAACATTGTCTTTTTATTTTATTTTGTTTTTAAAAGTGTTGTTTTTCGAAATTATCAAGCACTGAAAAGGATTTGAATTTTCAAATTTGATTGCTTAAGTTTTCAAAATCTTTTGATGGCAAGTTAGGTAGAATTTCATGAAAATGAATGGAGGAAAGGCATATAGTATTTCTCACCCCTCCCAGGATTCTCGGTGTTGCTCCAAGCACAGGGAGCATATCTTGTGGCAACAGAAGATTGAATACATTTTCTCTACTGGTCAATACATCTGATATACACGCATCTACTCTCATAGATAAACTTAACACTGTCCGCAATAGTTACTTCACTGCCCACTGCAGGGGTTGGCAAACTGTGATTCTCCGACTGCTGTGAAACTACACATTCCAGCATGACCTGACACAGTTTTGCTGTTAGGGATTGCTAGAATCGTGGAGGGCCATGTTGGGATCACTTGCTAATTGCCGTATTTAATTTATAATTGCCATATCCAGGTGCATCCAATAATTTAATAACATTTAAGCTTGAGCCATAAATCAGTCCATATCACAGTTTGTTTATCAACGTCCCCAGTTGGTGCTGTAAAATAATGTCCATCATTTATTTTACAATATACTAGCTCAGAAATATAAAAAAAATAAATACTTTTGTTTATTAAATTTTAAAAGTCCATTATTACCATCACAATAAAAGTGATACTTTTTGTATGCAAAATGCAATTAATATACATCTGCCCCTATAATCTAATAAGGTTTATAGAAGAGGCTGTGGATAAGGCTGTACCAAATGATGAGGGTGACTGGAGCTGAGTGTGCAGAGTAGAATATACACTTTATATGTTTTATTGATGTTTATTACAGTGTTATGTAAGTTTGTGGGTGTGAAATCTGGGGTGGTACCAGATGATGAAAGAGAGTATTTAGATTGGAATAAAACACTGTTGTTCCTTTGAAGAGGGAGCTTTGGAAGCACTTAACCATAATATGATATTAGAACACAGGTTCTCAAACTCTGTCCTCAGGACATGTTTTCCAGGTCTCCTTACAGAATCACAAGTGAAATAATTTGTTTCCCCTGTAGATCTTTTAAAATGTGTCAGTGAGTAATGAATACACCTGTGCTCCTGCTGGGTGACCTGGAAAACTTGACCTGTGTGGGGTCCTGAGGACCGAGATTGAGAACCACTGTTTTAGAACAATCAAGATGATCTTCACACTGTAAATTTAGTATAATCTGCTTTATTAGTCAAAATGACAGACAAATTCCACACACAAGACAGTCTCCAATTTGATGATCCCCAGCACTTGCTTCTTTGAAGATTTTCCCAGTTGTAGTAACGGTTGAAATTAGGGCACTAAATCTTTGCCATTGGCGTATCACTTTTTGGTTTGATAACCTAGGTGTCATTCAAGCCCTTTAATCAGAGCGCGGCATCTGGCTTTGAAGTTGTTAGAGGTATCTGGGGTTTTTTGCCTGCATAGGAAGGAACATATACTTTAAGGTGCGCCATGTCCCAGGCATTGAAAATTAGATTAAAATTAGATTGTGAACACTTTATCTTGTTTTCAGTTGGCTAGGTTTAGATTGCTAGTGCCCTGCCAGTTAATCCAGTTATCATGTCCCACTTAACTCTGGCAGATCATAAGGCCAGCATTGCAGGGCTTGCTTTGAAGACTTTGGCTTTGGGTGTGCTGAAGACTTAATAGGCAGCTTGTAGTGACTGGTAGGGTGTTTTTGCATCTGGTGGTAAGGGAGGGAAGACATTTTATGACTCTATGTTGGCCTTTGTGTGGGAGTGGCATGATCTAGGCCATTCAAAGGTGGCAAAGTCTGCAACATTGGCTGACATATCTTACTTTTCAAAATTGAATGGTTGGTTGATCCTACCAAATTGTTCTTGCTTTCTAAGGAGGAGAAGTGTTGGGCTAAGGATCAAGCTGGACCAGAGGATTCTCACAGACCTATTGATCTTGGCGTCTTGCAGGACTTGATCACTACGGTTTCAAAGATTGCAATGAATATGAAGCAGATCTTTTTCATGGTGTTTTTTGGGTCTTTTAGGGTTGGTGATCTTGTAGCTGTCAATAAGAGTTCATCTAACTTTTTTTCTTCTAACATTGTTGTTATTATGTAAAATACATAAATCAAAAATTGACCAGTTGGATAAGGGCCGTTTCATTTTTTTTTAACCACCCATCCTTCACCATTGGTGTCTCCTGTAGTTTTAGCTGAAAACCTTTGCAAGTTGCAGCCACAAGGGGCGGTTCAATGGCTTATCGATGGAGACCTTTCACCACTGACAAAGTTTCAGTTTACCAATGTGTTTTGTAAGTGTCTTGTTGCTTTAGGTTTGCCTGTAGAGGCTTATGGAACTATTCTTTAGGATATGCACAGCGACTTCTGCAGCAGGTTCTTCCATTGACTCCATAAAACAGGTTATCAGCGTATAAAGTTTATTTACGGGTCTCGGTAGGTATTCCTGAGTTTGCACTCTGATTATGGTTACAGCCTATGATGGTATCACCTTGACTGGTACTACACTAGTACCAGGAAAGTGATTACGCAGATCCCCAAGTCCTGATGTAGTGATGGCAGAGCTGATTATAGTGCCTGATTCAGAGATAGATGCAGTAGTACAGCTGCAGCATCTTTGTATACAGCAGCTGTACTAAAATATGCAAAAGCTGCAGGAGGCATCTTAAGTAAAAAGATGTCCACTGCCGGCTTCTCTGATCCAATGCTGCATCTGAAGATCAACTGTGTGACCATCGGACATCTGAGTAGCCCTTCTGTTCATAAGCAGGTCTAAAAACATTGGATTTAGAAAAATCTCTTAATTAGGCCCATAATACTCACAGTACAGTAAATAGTCTATAATTTTGCCCTTTATACCATACACCCCTCTTCTGCCACCACATATGGTAAATAAAGGACTTGCAGGTCGCAGGTCCCCTAAGACTCCGTCACAATTGTTCAGACTCAGTGAGCAAACTACCATGCAGTTAGCATAGGCAAACGCGGGGGGGGAGGTTCTGGTTGCCTGGAAACCCCCCTCCCCTACCCACACCATAACCACAATAATAATAATAATAATAATAATAGAATTTTACTGCTACATGTTCTTCTTACTATCACAAATTAAATAATTAGCACCTCCTGTGGATCTTTTAACATGTGTCAGCCATTAATAAAAACACCTGTGCAAAAACTAGGAGATCTGGAAAACAAGCACTAATAGGGATGCACTGCAATAGACCCTCAATAGGGTTAATTACTAATACCTAAAATAGCGAGACCAATATGTACATTATGTCCAGGGAGTGCTAGGTTCTTCTGCTGCTCCCCCAGACTCCCAGACTTGCTCCAATGCTCACATCTGATGGCCCTACTGCTGCAAGTTATGGATTACTGTCATCGCTGGTCTTGTATATGCTGGAATAATGACACACAGTACACTTTGCATGTTGCATATTAAAGCTGGTTAAGTGCTAATTATGCCCTCTTCATGGACTGGGCAAATTGCTCTAAAATCAAGCATTTAGAAACCCCAGTCTAGAAATCCTGCGTTTGCCACTGGTTAGTCTCTCCCTGCTTCTAGCAATAAACAACAGTTACAGCATAACCTTAGATTCCTTTCGCAAAGACTGGGTTCTGGAGCATATATGAACTAGACTAATAAAGGCACAATTTATTTACAACAAAGTACAATGCTTAGTTACAGAGATGGTATAAATATAAAGGGCTACAGATTACATAAACAAACATGTGTTGTTCAAAATAAAAAGGAAAATTTTGCACAAGGCTTATTCTGAGGCCGAGGGGAATGGTAGAAAAAAGCAGATCCAGGCTACAGCTCAAAATTGATCTCTCAAGTCTGACACAGATCAACATACTCCCATACCTTTTATCACCTGTTCCCTGTTCCCACTCTTTTAGTGAGGTCATGGCCAAGTGCCTGATGACTGGCTGATTGGTTAATTAAACCAGGATCTATCCCAGGACTTCCCATATAACTCTATTATTTAAGCTATAATAAGAGTGTTATACCCCTTTTACACCAGTGCTAAAACCCGGGTTATTGCAGGGTTAACCCGGGTTGCTCCTTGGTGTAAAAGGGGACAGGGTTGGATTCCCGGGTTGAGTGACTCGGCAAACCAACCCAGGTAACTAGCAGGGTTTTACACGGGAACAACCCGTGAAACCCTGCAGTGTAAACAGGTACCCCTGGTCATTCAACCCGGCTCCCATTTACAGCATGGAGCCTTCCGGGTTTCTCGGCGCTGGGAGATGGTGGTTCTGTGCTGTGTGATCGGTTATAGATTCCTGGGGCCAAATAAAACGGGGTGAGAGTTTAGAAAATGTGAGAGTTTAGCAGTAAACAAGTTTTGTCTTCAAACTGGGAAAAAAATTGGATGAGAGTTTATATCGTGAGACTTTTTTGAGTCTAAAAACATAAGAGTTTGCATGTTCTCGGA
Organism: Taudactylus pleione; assembly: GCA_031769625.1. Classification (NCBI taxonomy): domain Eukaryota; kingdom Metazoa; phylum Chordata; class Amphibia; order Anura; family Myobatrachidae; genus Taudactylus; species Taudactylus pleione. Next base: position 5,184,308 of record JAUIMM010000108.1, read on the forward strand.
CTCTATTACATTGGCCAAGTTTAAAAAGTGTGAGAAACCTCTAAAATTTTCTAAACTCTCACCCTATTACATTTGGCCTCTCATGTCTCCTAAACTATACAATTAGTGATGAGTGGTACTACCCAATCCTGTTTATGTAGGGGTGGATTTCCACCCTGTTTGTTTAAATTATGATATTGGGCTGTGTCTGAGGTTGCACTGCTTTATTTCATTAATATAACCAATCATAATTTGACTAATAAATTAGGCTGTGATCTCATTTGTCAAATATATGTGTCTGTGTCTATTTCTGTAGTTTAGTAAGTTAAGGTTTATAGTAGGGGTGAGCGGGTTCGGATTTCTGAAATCCGAGCCCCCCCGATCCGAGGCAGATCTGAGTCAGGCTCGACTTTTCCCGCCTGACTCGGATCTGAAATCGAGGCAAAACGTCATCATCCCGCCTTCCGAGTCTCGCGGGTTTTGGAACCTATATAAGGTACCCGCGTCGGCGCCATTTTCTCACTCGGCTGTGGACAGTGAAGAGGGAGGGTGGGAGTTAGGGCTGTCTGGGCTGTGTAGTGTAGTGTAGTGTAGTGCAGTGTAGTGTTGTGCTGTGCTGTGCTGCGCTGTGCTGCTGTTGTCCACTACTTCAAAGTCCATAGGGGCTGGCTGTGTTGTGCTGTGCTGCTGTTGTTAATAGGGGCTGTGTCCACTACTTCAAAGTCCATAGGGGCTGTGTTGTGCAGTCAGATCTCCATAGGGGCTGTGTCCACTCCAAAGTCCTGTGCAGTGTCCCAGTCCTAAAGGGGTGATGTAGTGTTGTCCAGGGGGTGCTCTGTCCATCAGGGGTGCTCCCCCCAAGTGCTAAAAAAATTATATTTTTTGTGTGTTTGTGAATTGTGTGCGCAGTAGCCGCACGTGCATCAACAAAGTAGTGCCAAGCGTGCGCCTGTGTCATAAGTAAAGGGCCGGCTGGCTTGGCCGTTAAAGGGTGCTGTAACCCCCAAAGTACACTCCAAACCAAAAAAAAAATATTTTCTGTGTTTGTGAAATGTGTGCGCAGTAGCCGCACGTGCATCAACAAAGTAGTGCCAAGCGTGCGCCTGTGTCATAAGTAAAGGGCCGGCTGGCTTGACCGTTAAAGGGTGCTGTAACCCCCAAAGTACACTCCAAACCAAAAAAAAAATATTTTCTGTGTTTGTGAAATGTGTGCGCAGTAGCCGCACGTGCATCAACAAAGTAGTGCCAAGCGTGCGCCTGTGTCATAAGTAAAGGGCCGGCTGGCTTGGCCGTTAAAGGGTGCTGTAACCCCCAAAGTACACTCCAAACCAAAAAAAAAATATTTTCTGTGTTTGTGAAATGTGTGCGCAGTAGCCGCACGTGCATCAACAAAGTAGTGCCAAGCGTGCGCCTGTGTCATAAGTAAAGGGCCGGCTGGCTTGACCGTTAAAGGGTGCTGTAACCCCCAAAGTACACTCCAAACCAAAAATAAAATATTTTCTGTGTTTGTGAATTGTGTGCGCAGTAGCCGCACGTGCATCAACAAAGTAGTGCCAACCGTGCGCCTGTGTCATAAGTAAAGGGCCGGCTGGCTTGTCCATTAAAGGGTGCTGTAACCCCCAAAGTACACTCCAAACCAAAAAAAAAATTATTTTCTGTGTTTGTGAATTGTGTGCACTGTGGCTGCACGTGCATCAACAAAGGAGCAGCGCCAAGCGTGCGCCTGTGTCCCATAAGTAAAGAGCCGGCTGGCTCATTTCTTAAAGGGTGGTGTAACCCACAAAGTGCACTATTCTCCAGCAAAAATAAAAAAATATTTTCTGTGTTTGTGTGCGCTTTAGCCGCACGTATATATCAATATAACATAAATGGAGGACCAAACTTTCTCCGATAAAAATAAAATAGGGAAAGATCAAGAACCACTTCCTCCTAGTGCTGTTGCTGCTGCTGGGAGTTGTTCATCATCCCAGAGAGGAAGTAGGAACATCACTACTTTTACTAAACAATTGACCCTCCAACAGTCCCTAGCGATGAGGATGAAGTACGACAGCAGTCATCCTGAAGCAAAATGTATAACTGAGGCCTTGACTGCTATGTTGGTGTTAGACGTGTGTCCGGTATCCGCCATTAGTGCAGTGGGATTTAGACAATTGATGGAGGTAGTGTGTCCCCGGTTCCAAATCCCGTCTAGATTCCACCTGCATCCTCAAAGCAGCAGCGACAAGCGTGCGTCTGTCTGTTAAAGGGTGGTGACACCCTCAAAGTGTGCTATACAAACAATAAAAATATTCTTCTTCTTTTTTCTGTCTTTGTGAATTGTGTGGGCTGTAGCCGCACTTGCATCCTCAAAGCAGCAGCGACAAGCGTGCGTCTGTCTGTTAAAGGATTACATCAGTGACAGCATCCAAGTAGGCATGTCAGACAGTCCGTACCTGTACTGGCAGGAAAAAGAAGCAATTTGGAGGTCCCTGTACAAACTGGCTCTATTTTACCTGAGTTGCCCCCCCTCCAGTGTGTACTCCGAAAGAGTGTTTAGTGCAGCCGGGAACCTTGTCAGCGAAAGGCGTAGGAGGTTGCTTCCACAAAATGTGGAGAAGATGATGTTCATAAAATGAATTATCAACTCTTCCAGGGAGACCAGCCTCCAGAACGTACAGAGGGACCTGTGGTTGTGGATTCCAGCGGGGACGAATTAATACTCTGTGAGGATGTACACAACACTGAAGAGGGAGAGGAATCGGTGGATGAGGAGGATGAGGACGACATCTTGCCTCCGTAGAGCCAGTTTGTGCAGGGACAGATTAATTGCCAGCTTGTTTTGTGGGGGCCCAAACGAACCAATCATTTCAGCCACAGTCGTGTGGCACACCCTGGCGCTGAAATGTTTGGTTTGTTAAAGTGTGCATGTCCTGTTTATACAACATAAGGGTGGGTGGGAGGGCCCAAGGCAATTCCATCTTGCACCTCTTTTTTTTCTTTGCATTATGTATAGTTTGGGGCCTAGTTTTTCAAACTGCCATCCTGTCTGCCACTGCAGTGCCACTCCTAGATGGACCACGTGTTTGTGCCGCCCACTCGTATCTCTTAGCATAGTCATCCAGCTACCTCGGTGCAACCTTTTGGACATAAAAACACTATTGTGAGGTGTGAGGTGTTCAGAATAGACTGGAAATGAGTGGAAATTAAGGTTATTGAGGTTAATAATAGCATAGGAGCAGAAAAACCCACAAATTCTGTGATTTTAGCTGTTTTTATGCTTTTTTTCAAAAAAATACAGATCCAAAACACAAAACCCAGAACCCAAAACACGGAAGGGTGGTTTTGGCAAAACCAATCCAGATCCAAAACACGAAGAAAGATCCAGATCCAAAACCAAAACACAAAACACGAAAAGTGGCCGGTGCACACCCCTAGTTTATAGTGGAATAATAAAACCACTGGGTGAACTACTGTACCAGATGGAAAGTCAGAGAAAATTGAATCGGGCAAAATAGATTTATAACAGTACATTTCAATTGTCCAGTTGTTACATTTTAAAATGGGCAAATCTAGCCTAAGGGGTCTATTCATCATCACTTAATTCTACAAAAGCAGGTGAAAATGAACATTAAGTTATCGGGCCATTCATCAAGAAGGTAAAGCAGGAGCTATCACAGATTTCTCCTGCTTACCTTTCTCTCCCGGAATGGCCCACTGTCCCCATACACTATGGGGACAGAATTCATCAAGCATTCATCATTATTACTTTACAGGTGGCCTACAGGTCCCAGCAAGCCTGCCCCAGCACGCTGGAACTTGGAGAACCACAAGTGCCTACTTGCCCGGACATTAAAATAAATACAAGACACATGAATGTTTTCCAAGCGGTTGTGGCTATATATATATTTTTGTTTCTCTTTTTTTGCTGCCTCGTGCTGGCTTATATAAGCCAGCGGAGAGAGCGGGGCGATGATGTCGCGAGCTATTATTGGCTCACGGTGGCCATCCTGAATTTAAAAAATTACGCTGAGGCGCCATTTTTGAAACAGGCACCGCTGCTGAACTCTGCAGAATGGCTGGTAGGGACTGGATCTTCTTGAAATCAGGCTTGCCGCCATTCCAGCTATCACCGCTGGATCCCACCGCCGCTAACACCTACAAATCCAACGGGTCCCGCAACTGCTAACGCCTGCACCTCCGCCATATCCCCGCCGCATACCCACCCATCACTGGATCCGCTGTCCATTCACATCAGACAGACTGACGGGGCGTGCTTTTATGTGAGCTGAAAGATCGTCCCTGTTAATGAGGCATTTCTATAGGTGCCGCTTTCCCCTATATTTTCAATGTGCTTTTACAACCCATGGCATTGCCCCGCCCCCGGCTTCAGAAAAGTATAAAAAAAAAAAGTAGAATAATGCAAAGCAGATCTTTATGACACTGTATTTGTGTTATAAATATCTCTTTGTAATATTTTAATCCCCTGGAAGAGGCATCCTCTTAGTTCCCTCTGCCCCTGCCTGGCACCTTCCACTGGATGCCGGGGCTTTTGTGCACCTGCATGACCTGTAGATTACACATACGCACAAGTTTCACTGCTCCGAAATGAGCAGGGAGAAATTCACTGCTCCAAAAGCAGTAAAAAGACCCAGGGAGACAGCTGATTTTTGGAACAGGTGTCTCCGCGCCAGAGCAATCATGAATTCCTTCGGCACTCGCGGCGTGTAGGAATGTTAATTATTCGTTCAGACCCCGATAATTTACATAATGAATAGAGCCCTAAATCCTGATATAATACTGTCAATTCCTTACTATGGAGTTTTGAACCTTAAGTCAGTTTGTTTTAATTTATGGAAAGTTCATAACTCATGTTCCCTAGTAATGTACTGTACCATTATGTTTTGTGACACATTGTCTCTTTCTGTTCTCAGTGTAGATCAGGCAATTGTAATATTATGTTACTGTTCAATTAAGCTAAGCACAACAATTGTAAACCTGTTTCTTCTTACTGCCTACTGTTGTATTGTACTTTATATACTTGAATGCATTTATAAAAAGAGATATATTAAATTCCTTTATTACTAGATATGTTTGAAATATTTCCAAAATGTTAACAATAGTTTAAAGTTTGATATTTTTCAATTAGTTCATGAACGTTTAATAATAATAATAATAGTAATAATAATTTTCTTTATATAGCACTTTTATTTATATAGGACTCTCTTTACAGACAACAGAAAACATGTTACATTATACAATGTTTGACCAGCTTTTTTGAGCTTAATATCTACATTTTAAAGCTTAAATGGATTTCCATGCATGAACTTTCCAACATAAATAAGGAAAGGCCCAACCTGCAATATTTTATATTTAATTTTAATGTCAAAGAAACAACATCCATATAATCAGACCTCGAATGACTAACCCAAACCTTAAACAAAGAAAACCAAAACATTGCACGGGTTTGTAAAATGAGGTAGCAAATACCCTGTCCACAAAAGCTTGCAATCTAATTATACAATTTATATAAAAAGCACAAGTGCATGTATTAAGCAATGGACCCAGAACATATTAATTTATGGTTCCATCCATAGGAATACTGAATGGCATGGCTACACCGCTGGTTTGTGTGTGGGTAGAGAAACAAAATGTTTGTCAGAAGTCCAGACAGAGCAGTGCAGTTTAATATGATGTTAAGGTAAGATTATATGTGGAATATGATACAGTATACTTTCTTGAAGATGTGAATTTTCATAGATTACATAAAACTTTGTTAATTACGGGACAATTTGATAGGACAAGAGAAAGTGCTGCAGAGCTCAGGTGTAACATAGAGTGACTAGAAAAGGGATTCACCCCTCTATTGTGCTCTTTTACATTTTGCTAGGTTACAGTTCAACATGGAACCATAATGGATGGAACTGAAACGTATTCCAATAATCATCACTAAGTACTCGAAAATGTGCCAACATTGTTTATTCCATCCATTTGCCAATATTAAGCCATGGGAGCATTGTGAACACCAGACCTCAGGTGAAAAAATACAAATGACTAGGTACACAGAATTTGGGGATGAGATATACAGTAAGTTATTATATGTTATCCAAGGGAAATGAGTACCACCACCTTTTTCTCTCTGGAAACAACTTCTGGATTTGCTAGTGTATTTTAGCACTCCCCTCTGGAACTTGTATCACCAAACTAGTCCATACCTGCTACTTAGTTATTATACAGGTATATAGCACAGTGACATCACTATGGGGATGCGGGCCACACCAGGTGACACCATCCAAGGGAGTGACACCGAAATTATATAGCTGCTCAGCTATTTTGGCGTCAACCCCTCGGATGGTGTCACAGAGCAGCACTGCAGCTGTGCTTGGAGAGGCTGGGGGCTGACTATCAGCTCCTGGAGTGCTGGGCAAGCCCCCAGCGTATTGAGAATGGGGGTGTGATGCACAGTCATGCCCCTAAAAATGTCACACCTCAGGGGGCGTGGGCACAAGGCCATGCCCCTTTCCATGAGCATGCAGTTCATGTGTGGTTTGGATCTATTACAAAATAGGATAAGAACAGACTTCAAAGGCTAGTAAGGGTCACAGAAATAATTATTGGCATTGACCTCCCCTCTCCTTAGCAAGCAGGCAAGTAATATCATTGCAGATCAAACACTTCCAGGTCATGATCTATTTCAATTACTTCCCTCTGGCAGGGGTTATAGATCGCAGCATGTAAAAACTTCCAGACACTTGAATAGTTTTTTTCCACAGGCTGTTAGTTTGTTATATAATTGAGATAGGGTTAGGGGAGTGGGAGGTGTTTGGAATGGTTCTGTAAAATTATTTTTTTATTTTCTAATAAGTATTTAGCAGTTGTAAGAATTAGTTGATTGTTTATTGTAATGTAGTTTGTCATTGTAATTGTATTGTTGCTTTTATGTAAGTTTTTTGGGAGGGGTGGTTATCCGGGAATAAATTCCTTGTATATGTTTGAATACTTGGCCAGATTCTGATTCTGATGAGCCTGCAGCCACGGTGCGTACGAATAGTCCATAGATGCCGCACTGGGTGTCAAAGCCCATAGTGACACATATCATACAGTACTGAGGTATGTGACCATGTTTTTCTTTTCTTTATATTTCTTTTTTGTGTAACTGTTAAATACTTACTGTCTGTATACATAAATCATGCCGTTATTATCAGAGGATGGCGTAAGAGGCATTCATGTAGAGTAGACACAGGACAACTGAACTGGCTCAATATTATGTTTCTCAAAATACATTCAAAGTTTGAAGATAATGGGAAAGTAATAATGTTAATAAATATCAGATGAACACAGTCATTGTAATACTATTTATGTAACAAACAGTTAATGGTGTTGTGCTTCTATGTATACTGTATGTGATGTGAAGTAGCTAATTCTGTGTCGCAGTTAGATAGTATTCACAAGTAAAATAATAATTCAGAAACATATTTTTAAAGGAACATGCAGTTGAACAAAGTCATCACTAATTTATCTACCATACTAATGTACAGTACTAATGAACTTGTATTTATATAACTTAATGTGTGTTACCATGAATGCATTATATAGGTACACAGAAAATGTGAGTACTGGGATGCTATACCCAGTTCTGTAACAGGGCGTTATGCTGCCCTGTGCCGGCCCCATCCCCTAAACATGTGCCGTCATGATATCACGCTTAGGGGCAGGACTGTCAGCGCTGCCGCTGATCAAATAGTATATAACTATGAGTACCAGTAACTACTACACTTCAAATAAACATGACACCTAGTAAAGTACATGGACTGTTTGGTGTGAGTGCAATTCCGCTAGTGGTGCTATTAACTCTGCATAGCATTGCCAAGTAGCACACACACGTATCAACAGATGTCCGATGCAATGGAGCAATTGTTTTTGCTGTTGCACATGTGCCAAAGCCACACCGTGCATGGGCAGTGATTGATTAGCGATGGCGGTTGCAGAGAGGATTTATTTGCACATTGAGTGACAGGTAGTCAGCATATGGGAGAGGTTATGGGGAGAGGCTAGAAAAATACAAGTGTGTCTGGTGCATTTTCCAGGCAGGCCCTAGTGAGCCTCGGCTTATTTGTATGCAGCTGGAGAGGCTCAGGCATCTTACTCAGAGGTTTGATGTGTGACCCAATGTTCCTGATGTTTTCGCCTTTGTTCATAGTGGTGGATGTGTTGGAGGTGGGCGTCTATGTACAATATGGCGGCTGAGTCATTTGATTGTTTTCAGGATTGAAGCAGCCGCAGGCATTGCGTTCATCTATGAACCAGGCCCTGTGTCTGCAAAGTTGTACATAGAGTGCACTGGTATACATTCATTTCAGTGGGCTGGGGACTCAGTAGATCCTATTACAGCTTTCTATGGTGCAAGTAAAGATCAGACTGCTTCTGCTGTAATTACAAATGTTTAAATTGTTACAATCACATACTATCAGAGTTAATAAGTTACAGACTGGTTTATGATTGGACAGTTATATTTCTTTTGAAATTAAAATATCACAGTTTGACTGTATTTCTATATTAAGAGATTGGTTATTTTATTGAAAGACCTGTTTTTCGACCATTGCTTTTATCAAGTTTATTATTTTATTACTGATAGACCTGTTTTTTGACCATTGTTTTTATCAAGTTTATTATTTTATTACTGTTTGTATTAAGTATGACATTTGTATTTATTGTACATCTTGGGTCAATAAAGAGTGCACTGTCTATGGACATCTTTTTATGGGTTTGACTTCTGTCATATCAGTTTTTCATATAGCGCTAATTCTATTTATGAGGCATATATAACCACCTTTACAAGATAAATTTAATAACTCTGAATGCTGTTCAAGAATGACATGACTCTAATGTATTATAAGGAAATATAATTGTTTAGAATAATTGCATTAACAAAAAATAATAATAATAATAATAATAATTTTATTTATATAGCGCTTTTCTCCTAAAGGACTCAAAGTGCTTTACATTTACAGTACAAAATACAAAATAAGCTTAAGGGACATTAGGGAAATGCTTGGGTGAATAGGTGAGTCTTGAGTCTATTTTTGAAGGATTTTAGAGTGGAGGCCTCTCGAACTGTGCGGGGAAGTGAGTTCCAAAAGCTTGGAGCCACAAAACTGAAAGCTCGACCCCCAGACGAATTCCGTGAGATTCTAGGTAGTGTTAATAGTCCTTCGTCAATGGATCGCAGTAATCGAGTGGGACAGTAAGGAGTCAGAAGCTGTTTCAGGTACCCTGGGCCATGGTCATGAAGGGCTTTGTAAGTTATTAATCCAATCATAAAGCAATTCGACATCTGACAGGCAGCCAGTGAAGGGAGTAGAGAATGGGTGTTATGTGGCTGGAACGGGGCTGGTTGGTTAATAGCCTGGCAGCTGTATTTTGTACCATCTGCAAGCGGTGTAATTCTTTTGCTGGGAGACTGAGGTAGAGGGCGTTGCAGTAGTCTAGGCGTGATGATATAAATGCATGTATGACTTTAGGCAGATCTTCTGAGGGAATTAAGTGCTTGATTCTGGCTATGTTCCTCAGATGAAAGAATGAGGATTTGATTGTGGCTGATACCTGATGTTTAAGTGTCAAGCCACTATCCAGGACAACACCAAGATTCTGCACTTGTTTAGTGTTTTGTAATTCTGAACCCCCAAGCGTAAGTCCTGTTGGTTGGCTATGCTGTTGCCCTGTCCTGTGACCTATCATAAGGACCTCTGTTTTATCAGGGTTCAGTCGCAGCCAACTGGCACTCATCCACTCCTGAAGCTCAGCTAGGCAGCCATTTAGGGTTGTTATTGGGTCCTTTGTACCTGGAGCAAAGGACAGGTACAGTTGTGTATCATCTGCATAGCAGTGGTAGACCAGGCCATGACGTCTGATTATTTCACCCAATGGTAGCATAGGTTGGGAACCAAATCTGGGCACCATGCAGTTAAAGCTTTTAGCTCCCAGGATGCACTTGGGTCCACTCTCCCTATAACCCCACCCCCAAGCCAGAGGCACCTCAGTTAGTAAGTAGCCAAAGGCCGGAGGAGGAGAGAAAAAGAGAGAGAAAACTGGAACACTCGATAACCATACTCACAGAAATGGGAGACGGAAAACCGGTGACCAGCCAAACAGCCCATTTGAAGCCAGGTGCGTCAGGGCGGGCGCCCTGTGGACCCTATGGACTTCGTAGAAACAGTTTGTTATTTGGTTCCCCAACAGACCATATTGTTCCTGATATAATCCGGAATCCATTTTTGCATGAATGCGGAGCCCACTAGCTTGGTAAAATTGTATACATGTAGATTTATACAGTATAATTCAGCGCAAGCTAGCCTGAAACGGAAAATATATATTTTTGATACTGGAAATTCATATGCCTAATTGATACAGATGTGTCCTGCTACATCCTTGCTCATAGTGCTCCATACAGGCTTCTAAGTCATGGCATGAAAATAGCGTGGCATGGCGCGGTAAGGCACAGTGAGACTTGCCAATATCCACCGCATGCAATACACAGCTTCACCGCTAGGTGGCCAGTGCTCCACTAAATAATTGTGAATAAGTGGTGAATAATACAGCATTGGATGGATACAGTATTAAGAATAAAATAGAACGGTAAGCCCTGACAGGTGGACCAATCACATACTGTACATTATTGCAGAGTGTAAACAGTGTCTTTAATGCAGTATACAGTACTGTAGTAATTCTGCATGGCAGGCTATTTTCGGGAGTGATGTGCGGCACTCACACAGTGATGGCTTAGAAATTAGTAGTGGGGTTTTAGCAGTGCTTTATGAAATCATCAATGAACCATAAATCTCAGCCCAGAAGAGGCATCTTTAGATTGCTAACTGACTGTGCTTTTTATGCCGCACACCTGCGGCAATGTCGGCACTGCTGTACCACTAGGACCTTGTACAACATGTGACTAATCGTTACACATCAGTAAGCGCCAGTCACTTCAGCACTGTAGAAAGTGGTGTGCGGCGCTCACACAGTAATGGCATGTCTTAGACTTTAGCAGTGGGGTCTGAGCAGTGGTGTATAAAACCATCACTGAACTACAAGTCTCAGGCTAGAAAGAGGTGTCTCTGGATGCAGCAGTTCTTTCTGTGCTCCACATTGTACTGTAATGAATAGGGAAAGGACAGGAACATGTTTTATAGCTGTAAATGCTACAGTATATTTTCAAACTCACTTAGTACATTAGTTGAATTATCCATTTTAGAAATTAGAAACAACTTAAATATAGACTTATTTAAAATCAATCATGCACAGAAATCTTCATGGAAATATTTTGGTCATCTTATTATAAATTGAAAGATATAGGTATTTAATACACAGTGTAAATATCTTGTTTTAAGACAATTACTTTTTAAGTATTACATTAAAAATACCGAAAGATTACTCATTTAAAAGCGATGCAGAATGGGCCTATAAGTCGCACCGAAAAGCAAACCTAGCAGCATCTATTGCCGGTCACTCGTCTGCGAGCTTATGCAAATGACCTGTAAACTCCTTTGTGTACAATTGTGCAACCAAATGTGCAAGGACTGAGACACCCACTTTTAGTGCCCTTGCACATAGTAATACAGATTGTTGCATCCTTCGGTCGCATGAGACCTATGGTAGGTGCAGTATATCAGTCTGATAATACCCTTCTATGCTTGTGGGTGTGCGTCTGTGTATGCAGCCACTTGCATTGACAAGCCTGCGGCACTACCATAATACGCCCACGAAGCTGACCTTTTTTATGTGCACTAGTAGCCACCTCTCAGTCACCGCATAGGAATGCCCATCATTTTTCTGCCACACTTCTGATGCCATCTGTCCCAATCACAACAGCACCTATGTGCCTATCCTCAGTGTAACACTTGTGGTGTAGGAGATTTCCGAATTTTTCACACATACGCAGTTGTATATTATCACTTAACTACATGAACATCAGCATTGCATGTTACTCAGGAGGTTAGAATCACGTGTAGGAGTCCAAGTTTAGAGTCCCGTGGATCTTGCACTTGCAGCTCTATTCCCTTGGAGAGACAGGCCAGGGAGCAATGTACTGTACACTTACAAATGAAGCATGCTTCTATAAGATGCACCTTATTTTGAAATATATTTTGCACCTACATGAACCACGTGCAAGTTTTAAAGTTGATAATGATGATTGTTACATCTTTGTTCTGCATGCATCTATACACTAGATTTGAGGCTGTGCACATCTTACCATATGCAATTAAAAATCCAGAAGCAGAAGCGCAAGTATCTAGACACATCTTTGCTCATATACATTAAGTATATAAAAAAATTACAGTATAACTTGATATGCCTCAATATTTTGTTACCTCAGTAAGATGATATAGCTGTCATTTAACTATATTTTTTCAGGATTTCTGTCCTCACAAGCAATGAATTTTATTTTCAGGAGTATTTCCAATACAGTAAGTGTATGTCCAATTTTATTCTGTACTGGCTCCATCCCATCCCACCTGCCCTATTCTCTGCTCAGTCCCACATCTCCCATATTTGCTGCTCCCCCCCATACTTACCCCAAAGGCCTGTCCCATCTCCATAACAGTGTCGTTGGGGCGTTCGCACATATTGGAGACAGGATAGATTTTCAAAGGTTTTATATATAATATGTTTTAGGCAGGTGGAGAAAAATGCTGCAAAGTAAGTGGTGTATCAAAAATAGAAGTGTTAGTAGTTTATTTTTATCAATAGCCAAAATCCAAATTAAATGAACAGAAGAGAGATCTAAATCAAATCAATATTTGGTGTGACCACCCTTTGCCTTAAAAACAGCATCAATTCTTTAAGGTACACTTGCACAAAGTCAGAGCTATAACCCCTGCTGCACGGGCAAAATAAAAAACAATTATACTTACATCTCCGGTGGTTTCCACGGCTCCCAGGGTCCTCCGCTCCATCTTGTCTCTGAGGAGGGGGCTGCTGGGAGGCTTTGAGGGCTGCTAGTGGGAGAAGCAAGGGCTGCTGGGAAATATAGTTCTCCCAGTGCCTGTTACAGGGAGGGGGGACACACACGGGGGGTCACATACACCAGGGATCACTCACCCATACACTCATGCACACACACACTCACTCTCATACACCCTCACAAACACTCACACACAGTGCCATACTCATCCTGCTGCAGGACACCGGGTCCCGACGCTGGAGGAAGAAAACACTGCTTCGGAAAGTGAGTAAGTAAGGACTAATTAAGCTAATTGGTAACTTCCAATTGCTTAATTAGTGTCAGGGGGGTGCCACTGGGGGTTAACAATTTTAGGAAAAATCAGACTTGATCTGGAGGTGCTCAGAAAAAAATCTCCCGGTGCTAAAACTAGCTAAAATCCCACACTTAATTGAATAACAAAAATCCCATACCTGCAGGTGGAGGATTATTGTTATTCTTGCACCTAATTGAATATGCCCCATTAACGGAAACAGAAACAGGAAGAGGCTTAAAACTGGGTGGGGAACAGCCAAACTCTGCTACAAAGATGAGGTTGTGGAAGACCGTTTCATGTCACAGGTCATACACCATGCAAGACTGAGCACAGCAACAAGACACAAGGTAGTTATACTGCATCAGCAAGGTCTCTCCCAGGCAAAGATTTCAAAGCAGACTGGGGTTTCAAGATGTGCTGTTCAAGCTCTTTTGTAAAAGCACAAAGAAACAGTCAACTTTGATGACCATAGATGCAGTGGTCGGCCAGATGAAAGACACATCAGGTTTACTTCCTTCGAAATCGGAAGATGTCCAGCAGAGTAGGAATACAGAATGCTGGCGCTCTGGATCCCGGCGGTCAAAATCCTGATGCCAGCATACCGACAGGAGTAGGATACCGACATCTGTCAGAAGTTATCCTAACCCTCCCCTTCTCCCTACCCTAACCCTCCCTGCTCGGTGCCTAAACCTAACCTCCCTACTTAGTGCCTAAACCTAACATCCCCTCCATGCACCCTAACCCTACCCCCTTAGTGCTTAACGCTAACCCTGCCCCTAGTGCCTAAACCTCCGGGTTCCCGGAGGTCGGGATGCTGGCACTGGGAATCTGACAGGTGTTGGGATTCTAGTGCCAGCATTCTGACCACCCAAATCCCCGTGGTCGGGATATTGACCACATCCCATCCAACAGTGCCATCAGCTCAGAACTGGCAGAAACCAGTGGGACCCAGGTACACCCATCTACTGTTTGGAGAAGTCTGACCATGTGGCCTACGACATGGAAACAAGGCCAAGCTTTCTACATCATGCAATACCATCAGAGAGGCATCTGATTGGCTCCAAATTAATTCTGCAGCAGGACAACAACCCCAAACATACAGCCAATGTCATTAAGGACTATGGGCCTGATTCAGAGCCGGACGCTATTTGCGGTCGTTTGTCCAGAAAATAGGGGTGGCTATTCAAATGAACCGTTCGCTCTTTGCGGTCTGTTCACGCCTCTATATCTTAACGAGCGAACAAAACTTGCGGTCGTTTTTTTAAACAATACGCCCCCTGGCCACTCGCATCCTACGTCATGTCCGCTATTTATTAGATTAATCGAGAACATCGACCAGCGTATTAACTGCTCGCTATTCTTGTGGTTGGTTTTTGCTACCACAATCTTGCGAGCAGTTCTGGCTATAAAATAACCCAGTGACGTGGTCAATGACGCTCCTGTATTAATTATGCACACCCTTAAAACGCCCGTTTTGACCTTTAAGCACCCCTGCGCTCGGATCTCCACTCCCCGTTTTCAAGCACCTTCCCCTGTTACCACCCACATACGCCTCATTCTGTCACTCAAAATAGCAGGCATTCGCTATTTAGTGAACAAACGATTTTCGGCCGCACTGACTGGTTCGCGCATGCGTATTACGATCCGTACGCATGCGCAGTTGGGCAAACATCGCTCGGAGCGAACGAGCGGCCGCTAACGAGCGGCTCTGAATCAGACCCTATATTCAGCGTAAAGGAGAACAAGGAGTCCTGGAAGTGACTATATGGCCCCGACAGAGCCCTGTTCTCAACCTCATCGAGTCTGTCTGGGATTACATGAAGAGACAGAAGGATTTGAGCAAGCCTACATCCACAGAAGATCTGTGGTTAGTTCTCCAAGATATCTGGAATAACCTCTCTGCTGAGTTCCTTCAAAAACTGTGTGCAAGTGTACCTAGGAGAATTGATGCTGTTTTGAAGGCAAAGAGTGGTTACACCAAATATTGATATGATTTAGATTTCTCTTCTGTTCATTTACTTTTGTATATTGTTAATTGATAAAAATAAACTATTAACACTTCTATTTTTTTAAAGCAGCTTTACTTTGCAGCATTTTCCACACCTGCCTAGTACGTATATATATATATATATATATATATATATATATATATATTAGGGGTGAGCGGGTTCGGATTTCTGAAATCCGAACCCCCCCGAGCCACCCCGATCAGAGGCCGATCCGAGTCAGGCTCGACTTTTCCCGCCTGACTCGGATCTGAAATCGAGGCAAAACGTCATCATCCCGCCTTCCGGGTCTCGCGGGTTTTGGATACTATATAAGGTACCCGCATTGGCGCCATTTTCTCACTCGGCTGTGGACAGTGAAGAGGGAGGGTGGGAGTTATGGCTGGCTGGGCTGTGTAGTGTAGTGTAGTGTTGTAGTGTAGTGTAGTGTAGTGTAGTGCAGTGTAGTGTTGTGCTGTGCTGTGCTGCGCTGTGCTGCTGTTGTCCATAGGGGCTGTGTCCACTACTTCAAAGTCCATAGGGGCTGGCTGGACTGTGGTGTGCAGTCAGTTGTCCATATTGGCTGTGTCCACTCCAAAGTCCTGTGCAGTGTCCCAGTCCTAAAGGGGTGCTGTAGTGTTGTCCAAGGGGTGCTCTGTCCATCAGGGGTGCTCCCCCCAAGTGCTAAAAAAAATATTTTTTCTGTGTTTGTGAATTGTGTGCACTGTGGCTGAATGTGCATCAACAAAGGAGCAGCGCCAAGCGTGCGCCTGTGTCCCATAAATAAAGGGCCGGCTGGATTGACCACTAAAGGGTGCTGTAACCCCCAAAGGGCACTCCAAACAAAATAAAAATATATATTTTTTTGTGTTTGTGAATTGTGTGCGCAGTAGCCGCACGTTGATCAACAAAGTAGTGCCAAGCGTGCGCCTGTGTAAGATAAATAAAGGGCCCGGTTGGATTGACCGCTAAAGGGTGCTGTAACCCCCAAAGGGCACTCCAAACAAAATAAAAAAAAAAATTCTGTGTTTGTGAATTGTGTGCACTGTGGCTGCACGTGCATCAACGAAGGAGCAGCGCCAAGCGTGCGCCTGTGTACCATTAGTAAAAGGCCGGCTGGCTTGTCTGTTAAAGGGTGCTGTAACCCCCAAAGGGCACTCCAAACAAAATAAAAATATATATTTTTTTGCGTTTGTGAATTGTGTGCGCAGTAGCCGCACGTGCATCAACAAAGTAGTACCAAGCGTGCGCCTGTGTCATAAGTAAAGGGCCGGCTGGCTTGACCGTTAAAGGGTGCTGTAACCCCCAAAGTACACTCCAAACAAAATAAAAAAATATTTTCTGTGTTTGTGAATTGTGTGCGCAGTAGCCGCACGTGCATCAACAAAGTAGTGCCAAGCGTGCGCCTGTGTCATAAGTAAAGGGCCGGCTGGCTTGTCCATTAAAGGGTGCTGTAACCCCCAAAGTAGACTCCAAACAAAATAAAAAAATATTTTTTGTGTTTGTGAATTGTGTGCGCAGAAGCCGCACGTGCATCAACAAAGTAGTGCCAAGCGTGCGCCTGTGTCCCATAAATAAAGGGCCGGCTGGATTGACCATTAAAGGGTGCTGTAACCCCTAAAGGACACTCCAAACAAAATAAAAACATATTTTCTGTGTTTGTGAATTGTGTGCACTGTAGCCGCACGTGCATCAACAAAGGAGCAGCGCCAAGCGTGCGCCTGTGTCCCATAAGTAAAGAGCCGGCTGGCTCATTTCTTAAAGGGTGGTGTAACCCACAAAGTGCACTACTCTCCAGCAAAAATAAAAATATATTTTCTGTGTTTGTGTGCGCCTTAGCCGCACGTATATATCAATATAACATAAATGGAGGACCAAACTTTCTCCGATAAAAATGAAATAGGGAAAGATCAAGAACCACTTCCTCCTAGGGCTGTTGCTGCTGCTGGGAGTTGTTCATCATCCCAGAGAGGAAGTAGGAACACCACTACTTTTACTAAACAATTGACCCTCCAACAGTCCTTAGCGAGGAGGATGAAGTACGACAGCAGTCATCCTGAAGCAAAACGTATAACTGAGGCCTTGACTGCTATGTTGGTGTTAGACGTGTGTCCGGTATCCGCCATTAGTGCAGTGGGATTTAGACAATTGATGGAGGTAGTGTGTCCCCGGTTCCAAATCCCGTCTAGATTCCACCTGCATCCTCAAAGCAGCAGCGACAAGCGTGCGTCTGTCTGTTAAAGGGTGATGTAACCCTCAAAGTGTGCTCCACAAACAATAAAAAAATTCTTCTTTTTTTTTCTCTTTGTGAAATGTGTGGGCTGTAGCCGCACCTGCATCATTAAAGCAGCAGCGACAAGCGTGTGTCTGTCTGTTAAAGGGTGGTGTAACCCTCAAAGTGCGCTCCACAACCAATAAAAAAATTCTTTTTTTTTCTGTCTTTGTGAATTGTGTGGGCTGTAGCCGCACTTGCATCCTCAAAGCAGCAACGACAAGCGTGCGTCTGTCTGTTAAAGGGTGGTGTAACCCTCAAAATACTCCAAAAAATAAAAAACTATTTTTTTTATGTGTTTGTGACTTGTGTGCAATGTAGCTGCACGTGCACCAACACAGTAGCAGCGCCAAGCGTGCGCCTGTGTCATAAGTCAAGTGCCGGTTTGGACATCTGGTCCGGACTGAAGGACGTGCCAACAATTTCTGACAAGTCTACTGTCACTGCATATGATACTGTCCTCAAAGCAGCAGCGACAAGCGTGCATCTGTCTGTTAAAGGGTGGTGTAACCCTCAAAGTGCGCTCCACAAACAATAAAAAAAATCTTCTTTTTTTTCTGTCTTTGTGAAATGTGTGGGCTGTAGCCAGACCTGCATCCTTAAAGCAGCAGCGACAAGCGTGTGTCTGTCTGTTAAAGGGTGGTGTAACCCTCAAAGTGCGCTCCACAAACAATAAAAAAATTCTTCTTTTTTTTCTGTCTTTGTGAAATGTGTGGGCTGTAGCCGCACCTGCATCCTTAAAGCAGCAGCGACAAGCATGCGTCTGTTTGTTAAAGGGTGGTGTAACCCTCAAAGTGCGCTCCACAAACAATAAAAAAATTCTTTTTTTCCTGTCTTTGTGAAATGTGTGGGCTGTAGCCGCACCTGCATCCTTAAAGCAGCAGCGACAAGCGTGCGTCTGTCTGTTAAAGGGTGGTGTAACCCTCAAAGTGCGCTCCACAAACAATAAAAAAATTCTTCTTTTTTTTCTGTCTTTGTGAAATGTGTGGGCTGTAGCCGCACCTGCATTCTTAAAGCAGCAGCGACAAGCGTGTGTCTGTCTGTTAAAGGGTGGTGTAACCCTCAAAGTGTGCTCCACAAACAATAAAAAAATTCTTCTTTTTTTTTCTGTCTTTGTGAAATGTGTAGGCTGTAGCCGCACCTGCATCCTTAAAGCAGCAGCGACAAGCGTGCGTCTGTCTGTTAAAGGGTGGTGTAACCCTCAAAGTGCGCTCCACAAACAATAAAAAAATTCTTCTTTTTATTTCTGTCTTTGTGAAATGTGTGGCCTGTAGCCACACCTGCATCCTTAAAGCAGCAGCGACAAGCGTGCGTCTGTCTGTTAAAGGGTGGTGTAACCCTCAAAGTGTGCTCCACAAACAATAAAAAAATTCTTCTTTTTTTTCTGTCTTTGTCAAATGTGTGGGCTGTAGCCGCACTTGCATCCTCAAAGCAGCAGCGACAAGCGTGCGGCTGTCTGTTAAAGGATTACATCGGTGACAGCATCCAAGTAGGCATGTCAGACAGTCCGTACATGTACTGGCAGGAAAAAGAGGCAATTTGGAGGCCCCTGTACAAACTGGCTCTATTTTACCTGAGTTGCCCCCCCTCCAGTGTGCACTCAGAAAGAGTGTTTAGTGCAGCCGGGAACCTTGTCAGCAAAAGGCGTAGGAGGTTGCTTCCACAAAATGTGGAGAAGATGATGTTCATAAAAATGAATTATCAACTTTTCCAGGGAGACCAGCCTCCAGAACGTACAGAGGGACCTGTGGTGGTGGATTCCAGCGGGGACGAATTAATACTTTGTGAGGATGAGGATGTACACAACACTGAAGAGGGTGAGGAATCGGTGAATGAGGAGGATGAGGATGACATCTTGCCTCCGTAGAGCCAGTTTGTGCAGGGCCAGATTAATTGCCAGCTTGTTTTGTGGGGGCTCAAACGAACCAATCATTTCAGCCACCGTTGTGTGCCAGACCCTGGCGCTGAAATGATTGGTTTGTTAAAGTGTGCATGTCCTGTTTATACAACATAAGGGTGGGTGGGAGGGCCCAAGGACAATTCCATCTTGCACCTCTTTTTTTTCTTTGCATTATGTACTGTTTGGGGCCTAGTTTTTCAAACTGCCATCCTGTCTGCCACTGCAGTGTCACTCCTAGATGGGCCACGTGTTTGTGCCGCCCACTCGTGTCGCTTAGCATAGTCATCCATCTACCTCGGTGCAACCTTTTGGACATAAAAACACTATTGTGAGGTGTGAGGTGTTCAGAATAAACTGGAAATAAGTGGAAATTAAGGTTTCTGAGGTTAATAATAGCATAGGAGCAGAAAAATCAACACATTCTGTGATTTTAGCTGTTTTTATGCTTTTTAAAAAAAAAATACAGATCCAAAACACAAAACCCAGAACCCAAAACACCGAAGGGTGGTTTTGGTAAAACCAATCCAGATCCAAAACACGAAGAAAGATCCAGATCCAAAACCAAAACACAAAACACGAAAAGTGGCCGGTGCACACCCCTAATATATATATATATATATATATATATATGTATATATATATATATATATATATATATATATATATATATAGTAAATATAAACCAACATTTGATCGTGAGTGCTGCTTCCACCAGTAATATTTACTCTGCACAAGAGTAGCTCACTGAGTAAAGTTTGTTCTGTGCTGCGAATGGCAACATTATATATATAATTAATACATTCAAGGTGACAGTATTGTTAAACCATCCTGGATAAAAATATTACAGTCAGTGTAACAATAGTAACAATATAGGCTGTATTTACTGCCCATAATCTCATTGCAGCAGATATCAGAGGGGCTTAGCTGGGTCTCAGGATAGAAACCTTCCACTTTGCACTGTACCTTTGCGATCAATTTTATAACATGCGATTCATCTGCCTCCTTCTTTAGAAATGCAGTCCTGCCAGCCACACTGGAACACTTCTCCAAACTGTATGGACAAACATACAATTAATCCCTGTTCACAGATGACTACAAAAACTAAAATGGCTCCTTAAACGTAAACTAAATTGTATAGTCACAAAGCATAAAGGGAAATATAGTATAACTGTGCCTATTTGTGGCATTTTAACAGTGATGTTTTATTTGTCATACTTTGTAACTGCTTTGTATAACTTTTTATGAGATGTAGTCACTATCCCAACACAGACAATGCCGGCAGACATAATACCGGCGCCGAAATCCCAACAGTGCCCAGAATTCCAGCTCCAGAATCCCACTGGCTGGTGAGTATTATGGGTTAGGTTTAAGGTTAGGGATTAGGGTTAGGCACTAGGTGGAGGGTCAGGCTGCTGGAGGGGACAGTTAGGGTTAGGCTGCGGGAAAGTTGGGGGAGGGGGAGGGTTAGAATAATTACCTGTATGCGTCTGGATTTTCACTGTCGGGATTACACTGCCAGGATTCTGACCGCTGGCATTATCAATATATACACCAATTCTTTCCCCTCTACCTCAGCACTGTTTTCTTCTGTACAGTTATGTATATCTTTTTTGAGACTGACCATCACATATAGATGCAGTGATTATGGGTTTTACTCTAAACTGCGCCCAGGTTTGCCCCTTTTTTTTGTTTAAGAAGCAGGTCATGTTTGATGTCATATACATTCTGTGTCCCTACTACCAATTACATATAATATATCTAATGTATGAACAATAATGGCATATCCACAGGTATACAATCGGGAAGCCGATTGTCAGCTTCCCGACTGTCATATCCCGGCGAGGGTGAAATGCCGGGAGTCTAGATGTAGACGCCTGACATTTCCCCGATGCCGGGAAACCGGTGCCCGGCATCCCAATCGAAGGGATGCTGGGAGACCGGTGCCCGGCATCCCGATCGAAGGGATGCTGGGTGCCGTGAGCGGACAGCTGTGGGGGGGAGGGTTAGGTTTAGGGCACCTGGGGGGGACTTAGGGTTAGGCACCCCCTCGGGAGGGTTAGGGTTAGGCTAGGGGGAGGGAGGGTTAGGGTTAGGCACCTCCGGGGGGGACTTAGGGTTAGGCACCCCCTCGGGGGACTTAGGTTCAGGCAGCGGGGAAGGGGGGGGTTAGTGTTAGGCACATAGAGGGGGAATTAGGGTTAGGCACTTGGAGGGGAGGTTAGGGTTAGGCACCCCTAAGGAGCGTTAGGGTTAGGGGGTTAGGTTAGGTTAGTCAATACTTACCTATCGACGATCGGGATTTCCAGCGCTGTCGGGGGTTCCGCTTCTGGGGACTCTGCTGTGGTCGGCAAGGTGCTGCCGGGAATCGAACCGATTCCTATCCACATTATGATAAATACAAAAGTGTCAACGGGATGCGGTGAGCATTATGATAAATACAGAAGTGTCAACGGGATGAGGTGAGCATCCCGACAAGCGGGATGTCGGCTGCCGGAACCTCAGCATCGGAATCCCGAATGCCAGGACAACACCGGCGCCAAAATCCCGACATGACTTGGGATGCCGATTTTAGGATCCCGGCAGATGGCATCCCGATCGTAAGGACACCACGGAAAGGAGTCCTTACGATCTGTCAGGTGCATACCCACCATTAGAGTGTAGTGTAAATGTCCTTTTCAATTCTTGGTATTTACTATGAACCTCTAGAAGATAAGCTCAACAAAACTATATTACCATTATTACAGATTCCTATATCTGCAGCAGAGTTGACAAAATGTATCTGTTTATAATGGATACAGAGTAAGCAAGTTGATACAATAGTAGCTATTTACATAACTGTCCTCAATCACAGCCGAATAATACAGCAGGATACTATCTATCCTGAAACTAAGCTGTTTAAGGTTTATTGATTAAGGTCAATTAGTGATACAAATTAAAGTCACCCTTATCAGGCTGGCCCAATATAGGAATTTGTAATCACATATGGGTTCCTATCCACAATTTTATTGAATAACACCCATGGCTCTGGAGATTGTCTTATTATGAGAAGAGGAACATGTTGTTGTATCTCTCTTATTGCGGTATCACCACTATCTTTGCAATTACAAATTGTGAACCGTATACCCTCATTGTTCATTTCAATATGAGATGTTACAAATGATTGCTTTATATCAGGGGTGATTACACTGTGTTCCATGTTATTCCACATTTGTTTGGTGTACTGCAGAACATTATTTAATCACAGCAGTGTTTATTTCAAAGTAGTAGTTACCCTGTTTGTTAAAGCAGCAGAGGTGAAACGCGTGTCACTAGGACAGGCTGACCTGAAAAGACTATGGCCCGTATTCAATTAGTTTCGCATCCGCAATACTTTTTCGCTCGCCAGACTTCACACCTGTATTGCATATTTTAGCCGCGGAAACTTATCGTGTGTGTACCCGCAATTCACCCTATTCAATTCCAAAAACGCGAAAAAGGAGATATGCGATGTCAGAACAGGTGAAAAGTGGTGTTAGAATCGAGGAAAACAGCCTGAACCCCACAACAAGATGTAGAAACTTTGGGGATCAATGTAGTAGTGCTCGATTAGCCCTAATGAAACAGTTTGGGATACTTAAGTTTGTACAATTGCCACTAATTAGCGTCTTTGTACAATTGGTGAAGAATGGCATAAAGCAGTATTTTTAGGGGAAAATAAGTACTCCTGTCACATTTGGAGTACCTGAAAATGGGTGCAAGCATATTTAAAAGTTGCTAAAGTGAAGTTATAAGAAACACAAAAAAAGGACCTTCAGCAAACACCTGCAAACCAAGAAACACCTCACCCAGACTTCCAGACCCCCAAAAAGTCTATTTTGCTAGTTTTTAAGTTTGTGTCCCCACTTTGCACTTTTTCACCGCCTTTTTCAAAGTGCTTTTCTGGGGTGTTCCTTTTTTTTTAGGGGTTTTTTGATGCAGTTATCATTTGGGGGGCTGTCCCAAGGGTGCACCCCAAAATAGCGATTTTGCACTTTTTTCTCTACCTATTCATAGGCAAATCTTTTTTTACTATTACATTGCATTGCGTTTTTGCGTACGCGAAAAGTGTTTGCAATTGAATACGGAGATAAGTTTCCGCCAGGCGAAAAGTCGCAATCAGTGATACTTTTTCGCAGATCTCTGCTTTTTGCATCGAATTGAATACGGTCCTATGTACTAAAAATATTATGAGAAAAAGGTAGTGTTGTTGTGTACTCATATGCGTGTAGTTATGCATAGTTTTTATAATTTGCATTCATTTTATTTATAAAATAAATAAAAATAAATGTTACATTTTAATAGTACATATCACTTATTTAGTTGTAGTATGCCCCATAATAGAACCTTTCTCTTGACTACTGTGATAACGCATTTTCTAGGGAGCACCACCCAGCACTATAGTACATTGATAGTAATTACCTGATATATTGAACCCAATCTGGATTATTAGTGGTATGAATTCATTTTGAACTGAATTCTGAGCAGAGAATTTATTTCACTACGTGTTCCGATTTGGAACAGAAGGGTTAATGTGTCATGAAAATAATATCACATTGTATAAAGAAACAAAAGTGGGTAAATGGAACTTAATAACCTATTACCTGTATAAATATACATAGTTATGACATTATAATTATGATTAATATTAAAATGTAAAGATTGAATTCTAGTACATATCATGTGTCAATGTGACATAACTAGAGTAACAAAGCGCAGTTTGTGTTAATCTCTATAACCAGGAAGCATCAGAATGTTACTCATACAGTTAGCGTGTAAATAAATATCTTGTTACATTGCACAATAAAATATCATGTTTAAATGATCTTACTAAATGTGATTTCAGGGGAAAGGGAGTATTCAAAACTTGTATAAATATTCTCAGAAGTGGAAAGAAGATTCCCTAGAAACAGCACCTAAATTATATATATTTGGCATTCAAAAAAATTAGCATATTTAAATATAAAACATAAAAAAGATGCATTTTGTTGTTCAATAAAATGGATGTCATAAGTATTCACATGGCTAAAGAAAATATAGGCACTAGTGTTTGGAATAGTAGGGGAAGGTGGGGCTGGTTGTTACAGAGGTAAGTTGTTACAATTAATTTAAAACCACGCCCACATTGCACAACGGCTCGTGCGACTGGGAACTAGTTTGAACATGTTACCATCAGTACTCATTTATCTTGTTCCAA
Organism: Taudactylus pleione; assembly: GCA_031769625.1. Lineage (NCBI taxonomy): Eukaryota > Metazoa > Chordata > Amphibia > Anura > Myobatrachidae > Taudactylus > Taudactylus pleione. The sequence continues at coordinate 5,208,885 of JAUIMM010000108.1, forward strand.
AGTAATGTTTTTCACCAAGATTTGAAGTCGTATCTTGGCCAGTCTGTAAAAGGTAAGGGTTTGTCATTCATTTTGTTAGAATCACAGACCATTAGTGTATTTATAATCATTGTTATAATCGTGAATTGAAGCACGGAAATTGAACTATGGCCATCTTGGTTTTCTGACGTCACTTGGGGTAAATTGTAACACATTATCGGGGGCAAGATGTTACACAATATCGGCGGCAAGTTGTTACTTGTAACAATATGCCCCACAGTCAGTGGCGGATCTCCCACTAGGCATGTGATGCACGTGCCTAGGGGCGCCACTTGCTGGGGGCGGAACAGTAGGCTGCCACCCCAATGCTGCCCGCTGCATTTGAGCAGAAATACTTTTTTTTTATCCAGAGAGGGAGAGTGACTTCCTTTAGAGCCGGGGGCGGAGCTACACAGACAGAACAGCAGGGCTGCTGTCGAAACCTGGTCAGGAGTGGGTCCAGTGTATTACATGTAAAGGGTGGGCTCATATTGCTTGTGTAAGAGGTGATACAGTAGTATTTGCTTGCACTAAGTAATCGGTATGATTTACCGCCGGACCCATGCCCGGCAGTTCAAATCCCGAAAGCGGCAGCCCGGCAAGGATGAAAATCGCGATCATCCCCAGGTAAGTATTCACTAACCTATTCTACCCCCTAACCCTAGCCCTCCCTTAGGGGTGCCTAACCTTAAACTTCCCCCCCAGTGCCTAACCCTAATCCCCCCTCTAAGTGCCTAAACCTAACCCCCCCTTCTCCATTGCCTAAACCTAAATCCCTAGGGGGAGTGCCTAACCCCCTGGGGGTGCCTAACCGTAACCCTCCCTCTCCTAGCCTAACCCTAACCTCCCGGGGGAGTGCCTAACCCTAAGTCCCCCCCGAGAACCCTAAACCTAACCCCCCCCCGCGGGTATCCGTGCCCGGCATCCCTTCGATCGGGATGCCGGACACCGGTCTCCCGGCGTCGGTAAAATTACAAGCGTCTAGATTTAGACACCTGTCATTTAACCCTCGCGGGGTTAAGCAGTCGGGAAGCCGGCTTTCGGAATTATGTCCGCCGGCTTCCCAACTGCATACCTGCACTAACTGCGAATCAGAAATCGTCAGGGAAGACAATGAGTGATGTCTGTCATTGTCAGCAGACTATATATAAATATATGCCAAATGTGATTTTGTGATAAAAGTTTTCTAATGAATGCTTTTTATATTAAGATTTTGTATAGATTATTTTACCAGTAACAATTTGCCCCAACCCTGTTACTACTTACCCCCGTCGGGGGCAGATTGTTATGATTATTTTTGTTCCAAAAAACATGTTTTTCATTGTTAATAATAATTATTGGATGTATCTTACACCCAATATAAATAAAATAAAGAATATTATTTTGTTTGTAAATGTTTCTGTTTGCTGAAACATTTGTTTGAGATATTTAAATTTTTTTATTTACTAGCCCTGCCTTTCCCTACTAATAATGTCCATATATGAAAAGAAATCTTAATTATTAAGGAACAAATGGCAGCTGAATTTAAGGATATACCACAGATAAAAATAAAACAGTATAATGAACATATAAAAAGTTTATGTCATGGTAAAGCTGCCTCTGTCATTGTAAGTGTGTGAAAATGTCTAGCTGCAACTAATGGAGCCCATACAGTACATCAGCAATCAGAATAAAACAATTCAACAAATCTGCATTATTGCCTGATTTCACAAATCTCCAATTCACCAATCTGCACCCATACAATACAGATAGTTTTCAGTGATTTGCAAATTATCTTCAGCAAATAACAGATCTGCCGATTGTGAAAGGCCCATCATTTTACTAGTAAGGGCGACAAATCAGCTAACAATCTGCAGCCCCAAAGGTCGGTGAAATCCAACATGTTGGACACCCTGATTTACCGATTCCCATCACCTTTTTGTCGGACTTGGCGATCAGTGAGCTTCATACATTGCAGATAATTTTACACAATCCTCTGCAAAACCAGGAATTGCCCCAATTGATTGCTGATGTATGGGCACCTTATAGCTCAGCTGCAATGCAATAGGCCACACAGTATCACACAATGGGACTGCAGAGTGGTGAAGAATGTAGCTCACGAAAACCTTGGTTGTAACACTCACTAACAAGTTATCATGGACAGAAAAACATGGACAGTGCTGATGCACTACACCTTGCCTCCAGACCTTGTATCAAGGTAATCCTGCAGATATGTGAAAAAACAAAAAGCCATAAAAGTGTGCTTATTATGTATTTATTACCAGTTATTTATATAGCGCACACATATTCCGCAGCGCTTTACAGAGAATATTTGGCCATTCACATAAGTGCTTAACGTTTTTTAGTAACATCTGAATGACTTTCTATAGTCACACAATTGTATGCTGACAGCAAAATTGTTAGATGTTTACAGATACAATAGAGAAAAGTGATGTTCTCTACATTATCTGCTTTCATACCTACCAAAGTTTGAAGGGTCAGACAGCACTGATTATAGAACATTTGACACTTACCACCTCTTCTTACATCACCCCCATATTGCTCATCACTCTCTGTGCAATACCAGCCTGCATATTCATTAAGTTTGTGATATAAATTATGCATCATATATTTTAATATATTTGTACTTTGGGGAGATGTCATAGGCAAATGCAGGGGGGGTTCCGGTTGCCTGTAAATCCCCCTCCCTAGCCCACACCATGACCACAATAGACATAGCAATATAATATAATTTTTCTAGTGCTGTATGTTCTCAGTATCACAAATTAAATAATTAGCACCACCTGTGGATTTTTTAACAAGTGTCAGCCAGTAATATCACACCCACACAAACTAGGAGATCTGGAAAACATGCCAAGTTAGCGGTGCATTGCTATAGACCATCATTAGGGTTAATTATTATTACTGTATAATACACTACCCAGGGCATAAGAAGACCAACATGTACATATATGTCCAGGGTAGTGCAAGGGTCTTTGGCTGCTCTCCTAGACTCCCAGACTTGCTCCAGTGCTCTGGAATGGTGCGCACATCTGAAATATAACATTGAGCTCAGGCGGGATGGTCCTACTGCCACATCTAATGGCATACTGTGATCGCTGGTCCTGCATGTGCTGGAATTATGACACACAATACTCTTTGTATGACACATATTAAAGCTGGTTAGGTGCTTATTATGCCCTCTTCATGGACTGGCCACACTCACTCTAAGATCAAGCATTTGTAAAAAACCCCTCTAGAAATCCTGCATTTGCCACTGGATGAATCAAACTTTGAAGAGAAATAAAGTGGAGAGAGAAAAAGTACCAACCAATCAGCTTCTAACAGTCATTTTACAGGCCGTGGGTCTGTAAAATTCCAAAAGTTACACTAATGCAATTGCAACAGCAATCTCTTATGGATCGCAATTGCTAATATATGCTAATATAAGTACATATGGGAAAAAGGAACTACACATAGACGCTAGAATGCAAATATAAAAAATATATATATACACTCTTGTATTATTGTATATACATCCCTTAAAGTTGCTGGTCTTCCTGTGTGTTCGTCTCTGGTGACATGTGGATTCGGTGGTGTAGGATTTCCTTCTCATGGGACTTGTGACATGTGGAAAAATATGTCAATGTCTAAATACTATAGGCAGTTTTCCACTAGTCTAAACAAAAATATCAGCATACCCTCCCAAAATCCCACGTGTAACACCAGCATACCCCACTCACAGGAAAAAACAGATATATGATCCTCAAAAGGTTTCTTTACAGTCGACCATCCGCTTCTAAAGCAGATGAGGTCACAGCAATCTCTCCCCAGCTCCCGGGTTATGTCAGAGATTGCTGTGACCTCATCTGCTTTGGAAGCGGATTACACAGTTGAACTATAGTGGAATATAGCTGCAGAGCAAGGAAAAGAAACCTTTATATGTACAGATCTACTATACTATACTGTGAGTCTTGGTACGCCCTTCTAAGCTTTTCCATTAAAGAAACCTTTATGAGTGTGTCCACTCCTCACTGATGTGAGTTATGGTATGCAGCAGGGGCGGATTGGGATGGAAAACCAGCCCGGGAAATTTTTGGAAGCAGCCCTAGTGGGACGGGGTATGTTGAGAGGGTGGAGTCTGCTGAGGGGGGCGAGATTCTCTCCCCTTTAGGGCCTGATTCTTAGTTGGACGCCCTTACTTCCTCTACTAACCCCTTGCATGGTGTACAACCGTGCGTTGGAATGTGCAAGGCCTGAGAAGCCTACTTTTAGCGTCTATAGATGCTGCTATACCACTTGTTGTGCCTTTTAGAAGTCACCATCAGTTGCATCATCAAAACTTGCACCAGCCCTATGCAACTTCCATTTCATCCATCTGAGTATGGCCTCTAATGTGAGAGATTCAGCCCATCTTTATGCAACCACTTTCAGCACATTCCAACAACACCCCCATACTACGCTACATCTGCATCTGATTAGCCAATCCCCTGTAACCACACAGGAACACCCAGCACATTTATAATATTGATATTGCTTTGCAGAAATTAATAATATAACAGCACCTTAAAGATCTACATTAGACTCATGGAATAATTTTATTTTGTATTTTCTCATAAGGCCTGATTCTGCATGGGAAGCTGCAGCGCCCGTCTGTGCGTCCTTTGCCGCAGTTGCATCTGCAACCTTATCCTAATGTCGCTACAAACTCCTCACATGGTGCACAGCCATGCGTCTGATAATGCAAGGACCGAGACACCCACTGTTAGCGTCTACAGATGCTGCAATACATATTAGTGCCTCTTTAGACATTATCAATGGTCGCATCATCTGCTAGGTGCAGATTATCCATCTAAGTATGGTCTCCAATATGAGTGACGCAGCGTCTCTGTATGCAACCACTCCTGTGTCACTCCAATAACATACCCTGACCGATTGCTTCATCTCAGTCTGATCAGGCAACCCCCTGTAACCACCCAGGAACGCCCAGCACATTTCTGATGCACTTCTTTGTGAGTGTGTCTGACTCTGTACTGCCCTCTGTATAAACACCATTAATGTGTGTGTGGTGCCACCGCTCCACTGCGTCCAACATCGCTGCTGCGTCTGACTCACAATCAGGCCCACAATGCTTTATACTATGCCGTAGTGGTGCTTACTATATAACATAACTTCAAAAGGGTCATGCATATTTACATATTGTCCTCTTCTATCTGCTGACCTCATTTATTATAAAAATGTTCAGAGGTGCAATAAATATAAAATAGCAATTACACCCCACCCTCCAAAAAAAACAAACAAACATTTATTAAACATTCTGCCTGGCAAAGATATGTATTAGTAGTCACCAGCAGCGAGACATTATGATGACCATCACACCAAACATGCTGCAGCGGGGGCAGAACTATGGGGGACAATGGAGGCAGCTTCCGCCAGGCTCCAGCTCTGAAGGGGCAGCTCCTCCATTTGTCCACAACATATTCAACCCACTTAGGGCAGTAACTATGTACCCGAACTGTACCGTCACGGCCGCCCTATACATGGCACCCCTTCCCGGCACCAGAGAAGCCACCATATAATAGTGGAGAGCTCCATATCAGACCATCAGCTGCTGTCTTTATTTGTATATAGCCTGTCTCCCTGCAAATTGCGACATTAACTTATAACTTGCCTCCTCCGGGCATCTGGGATGAACTTACGCCACTGTGCTGCAGCATACTGTACGGAAAATACATGTCACATATATCTATCTATGGCCCTGATTCAGAGCCGGACGCTCTGACCAGAGCGCTCGCTCTGAATCAGGGCCCACCTCCATTAATATGGAGCGTCCTCCTGGACGCTCGTATAGCTGTGGGTCACCACCCACAGCATATACGAGCGTTCAGGATGATGGTCGCGATGGTCTTGACCATCGCGACCATTGAAACTGCGAGCAAAAGCCTGCGGTTGAGTTTTTCAACCGCAAGGCCAGGAGTGATTTTGGCTCTATCAGAGCCAAAATCACTCCCACTGACATCACTAGTGATGTCAGTGGGGCCGGCTTCAGACGGTAGGCGTTCCCTTGGGAACGCCTCCGTCTGGCAGGAACGCCCCCGGCACGCCCACCAAAGGGGGCATGCTGTCAGTCAACATCGACAGCACGCCCCCTTTGATGAGACACTCCGAGCGAAGGAAAGTCCTTCGCTCGTCGGGTTTCGCGCATGCGCACGACGGAGCTCCCTCCGTTGTGCGCATGCGCAGTGCGGACCATCGACCCACTTGCGAGCGGACAGCCGCTCGCGAGTGGGTCTGAATGAGGGCCTATATACGTTATGGAGGTGCAGCTCTAGGGCCAAAAAGTTGGGATCCCGGCTCCAAAATACCGACTGCTAACATCCCAAAGGTAAGTATCGGGGGTTAGGGGGGAGGGTTAGGGTGTGGGATTAGGCACTAGGGGAAGGGTTAAGGTTAGGCACTAAGGGGGGAGGGTTAGGTTTACGATGCAGGGAGGGGGAGGCTAGGTTTAGGCACTGGGGGGAGGTTAGGTTCAGACACCGGGGAGGGAGGGTTAGGGGAGGGGTAGAGGTTAGCATTAGGAGTACTTACCTACGGATGTCGGGATTGCGACTGTACCCAACCCAACCCTACACATATATATGTATATACATATGTGTATATACTATATCTTTCTATATAAATATATATATATATCTATATATATCTATATATATATATCTATAGATATCTATATAGATATCTATAGATATCTATATATAGATATATATATATATATATATATATATATTGTGATAGGATCACTGGTAAAGTGGTCTGTGGCAGGTACATTTGTCCCAGATTCCTGTCTTTTGTGTTTTAAACCCCCAGGAGAAAGTCTGCAGTGTAGCAGGCTTGAGTTTCAGCTTTTTGAAAAGCCGGTTTGGGACCTGGGGGTTGTGGATGAGAGGAGAAGGAGGGCTCCACCCACGGCCACTCCAGGTTTTGGTTCTCGCAGCCTGGTAACAGGATTGTTAGTTTTCCACCTGAGAGTGGCCAATATAAGCCTAGTTTGTTTAGGGCTGATTGCTCTCCTGGGAGAGCAGGCAGGGAGTTTGCTCAGAGACACTTGGAAACCTAACCGTGAGTGTTGTGCTGTGCTTTTGTTGCTGGCGAGGGCATTAGGCCCTGCCAGGTTCTGGTAGTGAGGGAACTACCTGTGAAGTTAGTGCCCCAACAGGGCTAGGATTTATATTTATGTTTTCTTTATGTTTCTGACATTGTACAATAAAGACTGGCGCCAACCAGCTTGTACTTGCATCCAGACTGGTGTGCTGCTTCCCTGCTGCTGTGTGTGTGTGTGTAAGGAAGGAGTCCTCTACCCAGGAGAGGGACCCCCTAACCTAACTGTGTCACAATATGGTGGAGAATGCAGGCAACCACACACACTAAAGTTGCAGCAAGAGGAAAACTTTCCATTTAAAAATTAAAGGGACAGACACCCAATTTGTGAGTGTGGAAATAACACTGTGTCCTTGGAGTCCCATAGAGGAGGCGTCAGCCAATGCTCAGAGAGGCAAGGTTCAGCTTCCAATCTACACCCCAGGACAAAATGGAGGACATTATTAAGGCCTTGCTCCAAGCTACAGCAGCTCAGCAGGAATCTACCAGGGCTCAGCAGGAAGCTACCAGGGCTCAGCAGGAGACTAACAAACTTCAGCAGGAATCCGCCAGGCAACAACAGGTCGCCATTGAGGAAACCCGCCAGGCCTTAGCAGAAAACAGCCAGGCCATAAGAGAGGTGGTACAGCACCTGGTCGCCCGGCCCAGAGATGTTAATACTGGTCCTCCCACCACCACTCACTCCGTACGAGCCAGTCACTTCCTCCAAAAGATGACTTCAGGCGATGATGTGGAGGCCTATCTCGCCACATTTGAAAGAACGGCCGAAAGGGAGAGTTGGCCCAAGGAGCAGTGGGCAAGTCTGGTGGCACCTTTTTTGTCTGGGGAGCCACAAAAAGCATATTTCAACTTATGCCTGGCTGATGCCAAGGACTATAAAAAACTAAAACAGGAGATCCTAACTCGCTTGGGAGTCACCACCTTTGTTCGTGCCCAACGGGTCCACCGCTGGGAGTTCCATAAGGACAAGCCTCCACGTTTACAGATGCATGACCTCGTCCATCTGTCCTCAAAATGGCTACAGCCCGAGATGCTGACGGGACCACAGATCGTGGAAAGGGTCGTGATGGACCGGTACCTGCGATCATTACCTGTGACTCTGCGCAAGTGGGTGAGCCATGCAGACCCTAAGTCCGTGGACCAGTTGGTCGAGCTGGTGGAGAGGTATGTGGCGGCTGAGGAGCTGAAGAGTATGCCCCACCGAGCCCCGATGGCGCACCGGCGAACTCCCAGAGACACTGGTAAGACTGTTCCAGGGGAGAAGGGTGCTGGGCGGTGGAATGTACCTAAGACTGAGGGTGTAGAACCTGGAGACAGGCCTGCCAGGCCGGGAAGGTTCTTGCCCCGTAAACGACTAGACATTAATATGACTCAGTGTTTCCGATGTGGTGGCTTCGGCCATATTGCCGCTAATTGTGCACTTACAACTGAACCTATGCAATGTGATACTGCTCATGTCTACCACAGGGGGTCTTTCTTTGCACAGATAGTCAGTACGGCTGACCGGCAGGCTGAGACTGATAAGCACATGTGTGTACTCACTGTAGATGGCAACCGAGTAGAGGCACTGTTAGACTCTGGTAGCTTGGTGACACTTATAAAAGCTGAGCTGGTGAACCCCTTGAGGTATACAGGGAAAACTGTTGGTGTGACCTGCATACATGGGGATACTCGATATTATGTTACGGCCGAGGTGAACATCGAGACACCATGTGGCTCTGCTATAGTTTCTGTGGGTTTGGTGCATGGTCTGGTGTACGATGCAATATTGGGGAGAGACTTTGCTCACTTCTGGAAGTTGTGGGAAAGCCGTTTTGTTCCAAAGGTGAACAACCCCGATCCATTTGAGAAGGTTGTCGATGTAGTGGAGGAGGGAGTTTCTTCTGAGTCAGAGTTATTCCCTTTTTCTACTATGGTTGGCGAACTAGAGAATGCGGAACGTGACGGTGGCCCGCCAACTGATGTGCCTCCCATTGAGGTGGGAAGTGTTGTTGGGCCAGGTGATGATCTGCCTGATTTAGAGGTCAGAAAAGAGGTCTTTGCCGTCAAGCAGTTGAATGACCCTACTTTGGTAAAAGCCAGGGAGAATGTAAAAGTAGTTGATGGTAAACCCGTAGACCCTGATAGTCCTTTGTCCTATCCCCACATGGCAATGTGTCAGGATTTGTTATATCAGGTGACTAAGAAGGGGGAAGATGTTGTGGAACAACTAATAGTTCCCAAAGCCTACAGAAGAACAGTGTTGGATCTGGCCCATGGTCATATAACCGCAGGCCATCTAGGGGTAGAGAAAACCACTGAGCGAATAATGCAGAGGTTTTTCTGGCCCGGGCTTCATAAAGAGGTATCTGACTTTTGTGCATCCTGCCCTGAGTGTCAGTATCATGCTCCCAGGCCACATTTTAAGGGTCCACTAGTTCCATTGCCTATCATAGAGGTGCCGTTTGAAAGAATAGCGATGGATTTGGTTGGACCCTTAATGAAGTCTGCCAGGGGACACCAGTATATTCTGGTCATAATGGATTACGCTACCAGGTACTCGGAAGCGATCCCGTTGCGCAATACGTCAACCAAGACCATTGTCAGAGAGCTAGTTCATGTCTTTAGCAGGCTGGGTATACCTAAGGAGATACTAACTGACCAGGGTACACTGTTTATGTCCAAAGTCATGAAAGAGTTATGCCGCCTGTTCAAAATCGAACAGTTAAGAACTTCGGTTTATCACCCCCAAACCGATGGGCTGGTCGAGAGGTTTAACAAGACGTTAAAACACATGCTTAGGAAAGTGGTCGACAAGGATGGTAGGGATTGGGACTACTTATTGCCGTATTTATTGTTGGCCATAAGAGAAGTTCCCCAATCCTCCACCGGGTTTTCACCCTTCGACTTGTTGTATGGGAGACACCCAAGGGGGTTACTAGACATTGCCAAAGAGACATGGGAGGGGCAGTCTAGTCCTTACAAAACGGAGATTGAGTATGTTTCTCAAATGCAGGAGAGAATTGCTGCGGTAGTGCCGATAGTGAGAGAGCACCTGGAACAGGCTCAACAGGCACAGCAGAGGGTATACAACCGCAATGCTCGGTTACGCAGCTTTGCTCCTGGGGACAGAGTGTTAGTGTTGGTCCCCACTGTGGAAAATAAACTTTTGGCTAAATGGCAAGGGCCCTTTGAAATCTTAGAAAGAGTGGGACAGGTCAATTACAAAGTTTACCAGCCGGGGAAAAGAAAGCCGGAACAGATATACTATATAAATCTGTTAAAGCCCTGGAAAGATAGAACGGTACTGTCGGCCGTCCGAGACCCTCCAGTAAGTCCAGGGCCCTTAGTTCCCGAAGTTACAGTGGCAAAAACCCTGTCGGCAATTCAACAACAAGAGGTCAAGGAGTTTCTGATTAGAAATAGGGTGCTGTTCTCTGACGTACCTGGGAAAACCTCGGTCATTAAACATGACATTATCACTGACCCAGGGGTTAAAGTTAATCTAAAGCCCTATAGGTTACCAGAAGCACAAAGAGAATCGGTGTCGAAAGAAATTAAAAATATGCTAGAGTTAGGGGTTATTGAAGAATCACATAGTGAATGGTCAAGTCCCATTGTGTTGATTCCAAAGCCCGACGGGAGTGTGCGTTTCTGCAATGACTTCCGAAAGTTGAACAGTGTTTCAAAATTCGATGCCTACCCGATGCCAAGAGTGGATGAACTGATTGAGAGACTAGGGACGGCAAGGTATTTAACCACTCTTGACCTAACCAAAGGGTATTGGCAAGTACCGTTAACCGAGAGCGCCAAACAAAAGACAGCTTTTTCAGCGCCAGAGGGCTTGTTTCAGTACAAGATGTTGCCCTTCGGGCTACAAGGGGCACCTGCTACCTTCCAAAGAATGATGGACAGGATTCTAAGGCCCCATAGACGGTATGCGGCTGCTTATCTGGATGACGTGGTCGTTCATAGTCCTGATTGGCAGTCTCACTTACCCAGGGTGCAAGCAGTGTTGGACTCCATCTATAAGGCAGGTTTGACAGCCAACCCAAAAAAGTGTTGTCTAGGCATGGAGGAAGTAAAATATCTGGGATACACCATTGGCAGAGGCCTGATAAAGCCTCAGCTCAATAAAGTTGATGCCATACAAAACTGGCCACGGCCTCTGAATAAGAAGCAGGTGAGAGCCTTCTTGGGAATTACGGGGTACTACAGGAGGTTTATACCCAACTTTGCCACCATGGCAGTCCCTCTGACTGACCTGACCAAAGGCAAACAAAAAGTCATGGTAGAATGGAGTCCTGAAGCAGAGAAAGCTTTTCAGGAGTTGAAAGTAGCGTTGTGTTCCCAACCAGTCCTGATGACTCCTAATTTTGAAAGGGAATTCATAGTACAAACCGATGCATCAGAAGTAGGTATAGGAGCGGTCCTGTCCCAGAACAAGGAGGGTGAGGAACACCCTATTTTCTATCTTAGCAGAAAGTTGAATGTACATGAGAGAAACTATGCCACAGTGGAGAAGGAGGCGTTGGCCATAAAGTGGACGTTAGAGGCTCTCAGGTACTACTTGGTCGGAAGAAAGTTCAAATTGATCACTGACCATGCCCCTCTGAAGTGGATGTCTGAAAATAAGGACAGTAATGCGAGAATTACAAGATGGTTCTTGGCGTTACAAACTTTTAAATTTTCAGTGGAACACAGGCCAGGAAGCCAGCCAGCCAATGCTGACGCGTTGTCACGCGTTCATTGTTTGGGGGCTTCAGTTGTTCCGCCCCATAGGTCGAAACAAAGGGGGGGGATATGTGATAGGATCACTGGTAAAGTGGTCTGTGGCAGGTACATTTGTCCCAGATTCCTGTCTTTTGTGTTTTAAACCCCCAGGAGAAAGTCTGCAGTGTAGCAGGCTTGAGTTTCGGCTTTTTGAAAAGCCGGTTTGGGACCTGTGGGTTGTGGGTTAGAGGAGAGGGAGGGCTCCACCCACAGCCACTCCAGGTTTTGGTTCTCTCAGCCTGGTAACAGGAATGTTAGTTTTCCACCTGAGAGTGGCCAATATAAGCCTAGTTTGTTTAGGGCTGATTGTCTCACCTGGGAGAGCAGGCAGGGAGTTTGCTCAGAGACACTTGGAAACCTAACCGTGAGTGTTGTGCTGTGCTTTTGTTGCTGGCGAGGGCATTAGGCCCTGCCAGGTTCTGGTAGTGAGGGAACTACCTGTGAAGTTAGTGCCCCGACAGGGCTAGGATTTATATTTATGTTTTCTTTATGTTTCTGACATTGTACAATAAAGACTGGCGCCAACCAGCTTGTACTTGCATCCAGACTGGTGTGCTGCTTCCCTGCTGCTGTGTGTGTGTGTAAGGAAGGAGTCCTCTACCCAGGAGAGGGACACCCTAACCTAACTGTGTCACAATATATAGATATAAAGATATATATATATATATATATATATATATATTATAAATATATAAAACTTCTATTCCCCCTGCAAGGCAAGTAGATACTTATAAACACTGCACTATAAAAAAACATGGATGGTTTAGCCAATCCATTTAACCTACCAGCTCTGTGTTTACTTACTGCAGTGCTGCCAAAAGTGGCTGGCCGGCTCCTGATTCTCCTGGACTGATGGAGCGATTAGGGCTGGGGGGCGGCTTAATGCCTACCTCTAGATTAGGAGGACTGGAGGCGGACCACTGACGGGCTCCGCAAAGCAGCTCCCCGTTGGACATTTTTTTTTTGCCCTGTAATCTCCTGCACATGCGCAGAAGAGCTGTCTGTTTACACTGCCCGATCGGAGGTGAGCTTCGATCGCGGCAGCTGGCCCGGCAGAGGGGGTGACAGGCATGTACTGATGGGACGATGGGACCGGCCCAGCGGGAAGCGGCCCGGCGGCCCAATCCGCCCCTGGTGACAGGCATGTACTGATGGGACGATGGGACCGGCCCAGCGGGAAACGGCCCGGCGGCCCAATCCGCCCCTGGTATGCAGTAGTTTTTTCCTAATTCGATTCCTTTGAAGAAATCGGGTGATGGTCTACTGTAAAGAAACCTTTTTAGGATCATATATATGTTTTTTCCTGTGAGTGGGGTATGCTGGTGTTACACGTGGGATTTTGGGAGGGTATGCTGATATTTTTGTTTAGAATAGTGGAAAATTGCCTATAGTATTTACACACTGACATATTTTCCACATGTCATACGTCCCATGAGGAGGAGATCCTATACCACCGAATCCACATGTCACAAGAGAGGAAGACACAGGAAGACCAGCAACTTTAAGGGATGTATATACAGTAATACAAGAGTATATATATATATAGTTTTAATATTTGCATTCTATCACCTATGTGTAGTTCCTTTTTCCACTATGTATTTATAGAGTGTTTGTTTTCTCTGGATGCGGTGATATCCAAACGGAATTGGGAATTCCTATTTCGGTTGCTGTGCGCAGACCGGTTGAAATCCTCTGTTTTGTATTTTTTTTGTGTTTTTTGTAATATATGCTAATGCCTTCCTAGGCTTAGCCGAGCATAGGGACACCCACTGCTGCCTGCTCATCCGCCCGATGGTGTACAACAGCATAAACATCGGTAACATTGATGCAGATCGGGCAGCCACGCAGCTTGTAAGTCAGGTCTGACCAGCTGCAAACACTGTGGCTCTCCCGACACGCAGTGAGCTCTCATGCTGCGATGGAGATTGCAATGGCTATTTTATGCACTCCATGAAACAGAGTTTAAACTGTCCCGACACGCCTCGGTTGCCTAGCCCAAATGCTGACTACCTGTCACTCAACTGGAGAGTGAAGTCTCTGTGTGAGCGTGATCACAATACAATCGCTCGATCTGCATAAATATCGGCAATGCGTAAATCTCGGAATCTGGCCCTGTGTTTGAAAAATGACAGATGCTGATTTGTTGGTACTTTATCTCTCTCCAAGCTTTGATACATTTCCCCCTGTGTGTATTTATGTGATGTAATAAGTACTTATTGTTATTAAATGTATTTTGAAGTTATGGTTAGTGTGGTATTACTGATTCTGTCATTGCCTACTCCAGAGGGTTAAATAGAATTTACTAAAAGTGCAGGTCCTTTTTTCTGAGTACAAAGGAAGGATTTTTTTTATCAAAGTAGATAGCAAATAGCAACATGCATAATACTATAAAATGAGCACTGTCATTCAAGGGGGGTACCTTCAATTATTAAGGATCCCCCAGATGTACCATGGAGGGAGCGCAGCATCTGCAGCAGTCCCTATATTTCTGATCGTAAAAGCAGACCCCATGGGTGTCTTCAGGGCCTTAGCTAGGGTGGTGCGGCCAGTGCCACTGCACAAAGCGCAATTGCCCAGAGGGCGGAACACTGGCGCTGCCACAGCGCCAAGCAGGAGGATTGTTAACAGCCGCAGCCTCCGGCTCCCCCCCACATGTGACAGAGTGTGACTCAGTCAGAGTCTCCGGCACCGCCTAATTAGTCCCAGCAAGTGCAACAAGCCCTGTATCTATTGGGACGGAGAGATGTCATTACGTCATGACATCACCCTGGGCAAGGCTCCCACAGTTCCAGGGAAAGTCTCTCTGCGGAGGAGTTGCTGCTGTTGGGTGGGTCAGGCAGGGAGCGACGGTGCTGTGTGGACACCAGGACAGTTACAGAACCTGCCAGGTGTGGTCCGGTCCACTGTGTTGTTAACACTGTTACAGACAGGGGTGGGCGGTGGGGCGGCGCCTTGGCATAAAATGTAAGGGAGGAGGAGGAGAGTTGTACTGTGTGGCATAATATGGAAGGCAGGAGGGGGAGAGTTGTACTGTGTGGTATAATATGTAAGGGTGGAGGGGGAGTTGTACTGTGTGGCATAATATGTAAGGGTGGAGTGGGGGAGTTGTACTGTGTGGCATAATATGTAAGGATGGAGGGGGGAGTTGTACTGTGTGGCATAATATGTAAGGGTGGAGGGGGCGTTGTACTGTGTGGCATAATATGTAAGTGTGGAAGGGGGAG
Organism: Taudactylus pleione; assembly: GCA_031769625.1. Classification (NCBI taxonomy): domain Eukaryota; kingdom Metazoa; phylum Chordata; class Amphibia; order Anura; family Myobatrachidae; genus Taudactylus; species Taudactylus pleione. The sequence continues at coordinate 5,224,016 of JAUIMM010000108.1, forward strand.
TTGTACTGTGTGGCATAATATGGAAGAGAGGAGGGGGGGAGTTGTACTGTGTGGCATAATATGTAAGAGAGGAGAGGGGAGTTGTAGTGTGTGGCATAATATGGAAGAGTGGAGGGGGGGAGTTGTACTGTGTGGCATAATATGTAAGGGTGGAGGGGGGGAGTTGTACTGTGTGGCATATTATGTAAGGGTGGAAGGGGGAGTTGTACTGTGTGGCATAATATGTAAGTGTGGAAGGGGGAGTTGTACTGTGTGGCATAATATGTAAGGGTGGAAGGGGGAGTTGTACTGTGTGGCATAATATGTAAGGGTGGAGGGGGGAGTTGTACTGTGTGGCATAATATGTAAGGGTGGAAGGGGGAGTTGTACTGTGTGGCATAATATGTAAGAGAGGAGGGGGGAGTTGTACTGTGTGGCATAATATGTAAGAGAGGAGGGGGGAGTTGTACTGTGTGGCATAATATGGAAGAGAGGAGGGGGGGAGTTGTACTGTGTGGCATAATATGTAAGGGTGGAGGGGGGGAGTTGTACTGTGTGGCATAATATGTAAGGGTGGAAGGGGGAGTTGTACTGTGTGGCATAATATGTAAGAGAGGAGGGGGGAGTTGTACTGTGTGGCATAATATGTAAGAGAGGAGGGGGGAGTTGTACTGTGTGGCATAATATGTAAGGGTGGAGGGGGGAGTTGTACTGTGTGGCATAATATGTAAGGGTGGAAAGGGGAGTTGTACTGTGTGGCATAATATGTAAGAGAGGAGGGGGTAGTTGCACTGTGTGGCATAATATGTAAGAGAGGAGGGGGGAGTTGTACTGTGTGGCATAATATGAAAGGCAAGCGGGGGAGTTGTACTGTGTGGCATAATATGGAAGGGTGGAGGGGGGAGTTGTACTGTGTGGCATAATATGTAAGAGAGGAGGGGGAGTTCTACTGTGTGGCATGATATTTATATTTTATTTTTATTTATTAACAGTTTCTTATATAGCGCAGCATATTGCATTGCGCTTTACAATTGGAAACATTTATAGAACAAAACAGGGTAATAACAGACAGACATAGAGGTCAGAGGGTCCTGCTTGCAAGCTTACAATCTATAGGGAAATAGGCATTGATACACAAAGATAGGTGCTATATATTGCAATTTGGTCCGGCCAGAATGCAGAGTTTCTTGGTGGTGCTGCATGATCCATTCACACAGGAATGTCGGCCAAATGTCAGGAGGATGTGAAAGAAAGACAATATGTGAGGTTATGCGTGGACTGTGAGAGGGGATGTAATAAGACATGGAAGCTATGAAGGTTATGTGGTCAGTTCTGGAATCTGATAAGCTTGCCTGAAGAGGTGAGTTTTCAGGGAACGCTTGAAGGATTGAAGACTAGAGATAAGTCTTATTGTCCGTGGTAAGGCATTCTATAGAGTGGGTGCAGCCCGAAGAAAGTCCTGTAACCGTAAATGGGAGCAAGTAATATATAAGAGAGGAGGGGGAGTTGTACTGTGTGGCATAATATGGAAGGCAGGAGGGGGGGAGTTGTATTGTGTGGCATAATATGGAAGGCAGGAGGGGGGAGTTGTACTGTGTGGCACAATATGTAAGAGAGGAAGGGGGAGTTGTACTGTGTGGCATAATATGGAAGGGAGGAGGGGGTAGTTGTACTGTGTGGCATAATATGAAAGAGAGGAGGTGGGGAGTCAGTGTGACTAAACGGCAATGGGTATGATACCCCGACGCAAGAATTTCTGGTGGTTCAAATCGGATCACGTCCGCCGGCATCTTGAATGTATCCCACTAAAAGTAGCTATTACACCTATTCAGGGCCGGCACTACCACTAGGCAAACTTAGGCAGTAGTCTAAGAGAGCCAGCCACTGCAGGGTGCCGCTGGATTGATGTGTAGTGTGGACCACACGTAAGTGCAGTCCGCACTACACTACTAGTAACAAACACACAGCCGCCGGTGCCGACAGCTGTGTGTTTGTTTTAGCAGCCAATGAGAGAAGGACAGACTCTCATCGGCTGCTGCGCCCACTGCCGGAGCCCGGCTGGAGCTCACTCATGAACTACATTTTACAGCTCCCACAATGGGTGATGGGAGAGACATCATGACGACTCTCCCATCATGCAGAGCGGGCCAGACTGGGAGGACGCAGGACGGAGAAGCAGATGCCGAGGCGGGGATTAAGGTAAGTGGAGCTTCTTTGTTTTTTTCCTGTGTGTGTGTGTCGGTCTGGCCGGGGGGGGGGGGGGACTACTACTACGGGCACTGCTGGTGGGACTACTGCGGGCACTGCACTGTCTAGATGGGGATTACTACTAGGGGTACTGCTGGGGGGACTACTACTACTGGGGGCACTGCTGGGTGGGACTGCTACTGGGGGCACTGCTACTGGGGGCACTGCTGGGAGAACTACTACTGGGGCACTGCTGGGGGGAACTGCTACTGGGGGCACTGCTGGGTGACTACGACTGGGGGCACTACATGGGGGGGATTACTGCTGGGGGCACTACATAGGGGTGGACTACTACTAGGGGCACTGCTGGGGGAGGAGTACTACTAGGGGCCACTGCTGGGGGGGACTGCTACTGGGGGCACTGCTGGGAGGACTACTACTGGGGGCAGGGCACTGGTGTGACCACTACTGGGGGCACTGCATAGGGCGGGATTATTACTGTGGCACTGCTGGGGGGGACTACTACTAGGAGCACTGCTGGGGGAGGGCTGCTACTGGGGGGATTACTACTGGGGGCACTGCTGGGGGGGAGACTACTAATGGGAGCACTGCATTGGGAGGATTACTACTGGGGGTACTATATAAGGGGCACTGCATAGGTGGGGGACTACTACTGTGGGCACTGCATAGGGGGCACTATATAAGGGGCACTATATTGGGGGCACTGCATGGGGGGGCACTGCATAGGTGGGACCACTACTGTGGGCATTGCATAGGGGGGACCACTACTGCTGGCACTACTGGGAGCACTTCATAGAGGGGCCACTACTGGGGGCACTGTATAAGTGGCACTACTGGGGGCACTGTATAAGGGCTTGTGTAGTTATCGAGGGTGGGGGTGGGGGGGGCGTAAGGCTGAAGAAATGCCTAGGGTGCCAAGAAACCTTGCACCGTCCCTGCACCTATAACGCCTGCTTCAGATAGAACTCGCATGTGCACATAATATGTATATATTGCAGTGTGGAATAAAAGTGCAGATGCGATTGGTACAATACAAGCTTATAATAAAGGAGTATTTAATAAGGTCTGTTTACCTGTGTCTACCACTATGCAACTGCCCATTGTGTGAATATTATAAGTAACTATGGTAACACTATTATTTTGAAACAAGCCCAGTCAGATATCAGGACCGAAGTAGGAAGATTACCATCTAATTAAGAGAGATACAATTGTAAGTGAGAAAGCACCAACCAAACAGCTCCTGTCACTTTATAGGCCGTGTTTGAAAAATGATAGGAGCTGATTGATAGCAGCTTTACCTATCTCCAAGCTTTTTTAAATCTCTTAGTCTTGATGGATGTAAATGTTACCAGCAATAAACTTTGTCCAGGAATGATGATGTTTGTCCATGCAAGATGACGTTTTGCCTCTTTCTGAGTTCCGTTTTTTTGGAGGGAAAAATCCGAACTCGGCGTGCAAACTCGAACCTATGCGAGCCTGCACATCCCTAGTACTAGCATATTTTTAAGTCCCTAAAGTATTTTTTTTTAAATTCTGCAAAAATGCACCTGCCACTAATAGCCTATTCTAGAAAACACCTGCCGCATACATGCAGAATAGCCCTGAACCTATTTCCCTATTTTTAAACACTGTTTTCCCTTCTTCTTTTTTTTCACCCCAATTTTTTTATAAATTTTTTGGGGGTGTCCCTATTATTTTTTTTTTTACTTTTTTTGACACGGTTTATCTTTAAATGACATTCCCAGGGTGCAGGCTATTTTCTTTAAGCCTGCACCCCTAAACCCCAATTCTGCACTTTTTTTTCGCCATGTAAAACATGGTGAAAGTTATCCCCGTTTTTTTTTTCGAACCTGCGAAATGTCTTTGAATTTGAATACGGGGATAATTGAAATAGGCGAAAATGACATCATCGGCGATAAATTATCGCCGATTCCGACTTTTTGCAGTCTAATTGAATACCCCCCTAAGGGGCCTATTTCAATTATATGTATATAATTATTGTATACAACTCTGCATATGGGCCAAATATGCATTTAGTTCCATGGGTCATGACCAAAAACATTGCACATTTCCCATAGATCTGCGTAGGAAAATGTGTGATGTTGTGGTACTGTAATTCTCACTACCATATGTCTAGGAGAGTTGAACTGAATTACACTGACACAACACACACTTTGAGGGAGATGTACTAAGATCTGGAAAGTGACACATTGGAGAGTGATAGACTACCAGCCACTCAGCTCCTGTCATCTTACAGGTTGTTTTAAAAAAATGACAGTAAGGAGCTGATTGGTTGGTAGTTTACCACTCTCCAATCTAGCACTTTCTAGAGCTTAGTACATCTGCCCCTTGTCTGACTTCCAGTTCTAAATTATAAAAAACATGATTCAGTTTTCAAGTCAAAGAAATCTTCATTCATAGATCATAATTATTAGATTATAATGACTTTAGGGAACAAGAATTTGTGAAACCTTCACGTAAACTGTTAGCTCTAAACATCTATAAATAAGATACTCAAAAGAAGGAGGGGGGACAGAAAGATCTGCAGAGATTTCACCACAATATGTTATTAGAAAATGATTTGCAGCCCTCAAATCACAATACGTAACACCAGACTGGCTCATTGCAATCTATTATTTGTAGGTCGGGGAAGAACAATATGGGATTTCCGAGTAGCCTTGGGAAAATATAATCCAGAGGATGAAGGGAGAAACTAAGCAGAGGTCGATTCCAACAACATCTCAAGTTGCCTAAACTAACAATACAAAAACCGATTAAATACTTTTGTGCCAAATAGACATGTAATGCAGTCCCATTTCAGACAGCTTTCAGGAGAAATTAAGAGTTTGTGAAATACAATAGCTGAAAACTTTTAGGAATGCAGATCAAGGCTCATTGTGTTCTATAAAAAAAAAGAGATTTATTCAGGGATACGATAAAGTACTCCCATATCTCTAGTAGGATTGTAGTTATATTATAAAAAGGTGAATACAGTGTGTGTATTAATATACTGCAAAGAAGTTTATCAATGTTCCAGAAGACCACAATAATATTATGTGCAAACCGTAAAGCCAGGGATTAGGGTCTCACAATTGCAGGTGTGGTAGACCATCCTTTTTCCAAAACAATTTTATTATGCTTGCCCATCAGCAAAACATAATGTTGGTTACTTAAGCAGACAAAATGTTTTAGAAAGATGGCAATTGCTGGAGATTAAGGCCATGTATCAATGTAGATCTGAGAGGCAGGTGGTGGCCGCCTAGGCAACAACAAAACTTTAATTTAGGCCTCTCACTTGATGGGAAAGATTTTGGGCACACCTGTGAGACCTAATGTAATAATCGTGCATCGCAGAGGACTAATGCGGAATAAGGATACTGTACATAGAGTGTTTGCCGACAATCTTGTCTTTAGGGCTTCCCATGCACTATGTAGCGTATATATCATCATTATTCCAGAAAACACTGTTGTTTTTAATATTCGGAGGTGGACGCAATGTCGATGTTGGACACAGTGGTGCAATTTTTGACTACTGTGCTTACGCCAAAGTCGCTCTGCGCACACATGGTAATGAGTTTGCGATGTGGATGCAGGGAGGATATATTTGCAAAGTGAGTGACAAGTAGTAAATATTTGGGAGAGGTAACGGGGTGGCTACAAAAACGCAGACAAGTTGGGACCATTTTCTGGAAATGCCTAAATGAGCCTCCATGAATTTGTACGTAGCTAGAGAGGCCCCGGCGTCTTAGGTGAGACAGACATTCTGAGACCGCATAGGGTTTCTCAGATGCTCAATGTGCGTCCGATGTGCAACCGATGTTTCTGCTTTTGGCGGATGTGAGATACCAGTGGCGGGTGTCTGTGCACAAGACGTTGGCAGAGTCATTAGCATATTATTGCATGTCCACTGCATGGATCACGAGATCACAGCAGTGATGGACACAGTGATGCACCTCTGATTCAGGCCCACAGTCTCAGGTTTCAAACATTAATTCCTGGATATGCTTGACTCTGAATTTGTTCTTATTTTTTAATATTTACCAATTTCACAGTATTAATTATTATTATTATTAGCAGTATAATTTATTTACAGTACAAGTTTATACAAAATATTGAAAGCAGGTCTCTTCTTATTCTCTGGCTTTCCTAAATGAAAAATGAACAAGGTATTAAAATAAAATCTAGAAATAATCTATATTGCAATTTACAACCAGATTCTGTAACCTTAATTTGACTTTATTCTTCTTTAATCACAGTAGACAAATACCTGACAATCCAGAATCCAGTACTATGGAAAACTTAGATACATGAAATGATTATGAAACTAGCTCAAGTACCCGATGTTGCCCGGGTTTAAATCCTGAAGTTAGTAAGTTTTATCATGTGATGTTTTCCAAATTCATCCAGTGGAAGGCTAAGAATAGGCTCCATGGGTCAAAGTTCCTTCCCGACGCACTCCGCCATGAGGTTCGACCGGGACCCCAACCAACCCATTAGGCATCCCAGACCAAGTGCCACCCCTCTGGAAAGTTTTCATCCAAATTCATCCAGTGAAAGGCCCAGATCCGGCTCTCTGGATCAAAGTTCTGCCCAGCATACACCAACAGGAGGTCAGACTGGGACCTAACCCCCTAGTATGTCTTCTGGGATCCAATGTTACCACTCTGTGAAGTTTTCATCCAAATCCATCCAGTGGAAAGCTCATAACAGGCTCCTCAGGTCCAAACAGGTTCCCTAGGTAAAAGTTATTTCGGGCACTCTAATGTGAGGTCCAACCAGGACCCCAACCACTCCATTAGGCATCTCAGACGAAATTGCCACCCATATGTGAAGTTTTCATTCAAATCCATCCAGTGGAAGGTCCAGAACAGGCTCCCTGTCAAAGTTCTGCCCAGCATAAACCAACGGGAGGTCTGACCAGGACCCTACCCCACCTAAAACCTAGCCATGGTTCAACTGGACTACCTTACGTTGGTTTCATCCCAATCGGTGCAGGGGTGCCCGTATGCACACCGCCACAGACAGACAAACAAGCAAACTATTTTTTTTATGTAAGATATAGAAGTTCGAAAACTATCTATTTAAATGTTATTTTTATTGTGAATTCAAGATTAAGACTAGTACTGTATTATTCATATGTATTCTGAATAATTGTAATTTTTTTTGTTCATTGCAAATACATAAAATTGATTCCACATAGGAATTTCTGATAAGTGAGAGTAATCATTCCAGGTATTGTATTATACTGTATATTATAAATTCTGTTATCATACATATTTCCCTCAAGCCTAAATGAATTCTGTGTCAGTATGAATCATTATTTTTTTAGAATGTATTTACTCGTGTGCAGTGGGCCCCCTCAACTGAGCAACAGGGGCCCCACACCTTACCTTGTGCAGGCAAGAAGGTCCCTCCTCTTCCACAGTGACATCTTCCCAGTTATATTTGAGAAGATGCAAAGATGGTGAATGCGAAGTTGTCACTAGAAAGATGGCACCACGAAGTAGGAGGGACCTGCTTGCTGGCTCGCGTTAAGTATGCTATGGGTGCAAGATGTTAAGTATGGGGACCTCTGGACCCCATGTGAACTGCACAGCCTACAACCATTATAAATATAACTATGTTATAAGGCTTTCTTATCACATCACCAATTTTAGACCTTTTTTCCATATGGTGTTGCTCAGTAGGTGAAACATTTGGTTTATGTCCTTGAGGAAGTTGCTTTAAATGTTTACTATCGGTTATAAATAATAGTTAATGTATTCTGAAAGAAACTATGTGAGTGACTAAATGCCTGGGACACCCGGTGGATGGGTTTTAAGCTGCTTGGACCATGAATTTTTGGAAACTAATAAAAACTGTCATTCTTGGAATTCTTTCTACTATGTAACCAAATTTTTTTGTAATCAATGTTTTTGGAGTCTCTCAAATCACATACAAGGTCAGCATAGTATAAAGGTAAACAAATTCTCTTAAATTGAGTATTTCTTTTTGTTTTCCTTCTTGAGTAAATTATGTTAGTGCTTTCTGATATTCCTGTATTGTTTTAAAACTTTAGGTATAGAAGTATGATATAAGGGCCTGATTCAGAGCTGCTCGCTGTTTGTGAGCGCACGCTCTGAATCAGGGCGTGGATTTTTTTTTTTCGGCCTCCAGGCTGCTCGCTAAGCTGTGGGTGACCACCCACAGCTTTTGCGAGTGGCCTGGCGATGGTCGCGATTATCACAACCATCAGGCTTGCGAGGAGACCCTGTGGTAGGGTCTCAGCTCTCGCAAGCCTGAGTGGACTTCCTGCTCTAATAAAGCAGGAAGTCCACTACTGATATCACAAGTGATGTCAGTAGGGCCGCCCACAAATGCCAGGCGTTCCTAAGGGAATGTTTGCTTTTGTGCAGCCAAGCCCCCTCCCCGCCTACAAAACAGGGCGAGCTGTCAATCAACATCGACAGCCGCCCCGTCTTGTTGCGAGACCCGCTGCTACGGAGCTGCGGTCGTAGTACCGGTCTCGCGCATGCGCACACCGGAGGCGGTGCATGCGAAGTCGGGGACCATCGACCCGCTTGCGAGCGCTGTGCGCTCGCGAGTGGGTCTGAATCAGGCCCTAAGTCTGAATGCTTCCTTTAATAGTAATTTCTATTTAGTAACACTTTCCCTCTCCCTTCATCGGCCTTTAGCTTAGAGTATATGCAGAATATTTATTTTTTTTATAAATCTTTGAAGATCAATATACTGTATGTGTTGAATGTATTTATTTTGTATTATAGGTTTAAATTGTAATCCTTTATTTAGTAGTGTTATAAAATGATGTTGATTATGTGTTACTTCAGTTAAAATCCCAGTTGAATTGATTTCCTGGGGTGTATTTACTAAAGGTTGATTTTAATAAATTTTGATCAATTTAAGATTAATGAAAATCAATCAACATCGATGTTGTGTTTCTGGGGTTAAATCACAAATGTAATAATACTTAAAAAATCAAATAAAAAATGATCTCGTAGTGAATGTGTGATATAGCCCCAGAGACACAAAATTGGTGCCGATTGATTTTGATCAATTTTCACTGATTTTGAAGCTATTAAAATTGACCTTTAGTAAATATACCCCCTTGTCTTTTTCCATATAATTTACCCTTTCCCACCCCAAAATTGTTTGCACTATTTTGACATTTTATTTCATTTTTTAAGGGTGCGGAGGCTCCCTGTTTCTTTTTCCACATATTTAATTATTAATATTCGATCATTTTAATTTTTTTCTACTTTTCATATTGTTCATTTTGTTAATGTTTATATACTTATACAGTATATTGTTTATATAAATTTCATTAATATTTTCTATCAACTGTATGTTTTCTTTCTTCAATTGTAAGTTAGATGAGTGTTCTTTCCAACTTATTTAATTTGTTATTACATTTCTTTTTTAAATCTGATTCACCATAATTGAATGTAGATTTGGGAAAAAAAAGTTACTTTAGCATAGAGTATTGTTTTCCACAAATATTTGATTTCAAGTAAAAGTATGTTTTACATCCTAAGGAATTATGAACAGAAATTAAAGTCACGTCTTTGGTTACTTTAAAAAAAATCTGTAGATTTTCTTTAAATTTGTTTTCTGCTTATTTTCCATATTAATATAGCACAAGTTGAATGAGCACATGTTTGCTTATAACTAGCTGCCTTGGTAGTTTTGGAAGTTTTAAAAATCTTTTTATCCTTCTGTAGAAATTGGTGATTCCTGCAGCCTGTGGGATTCCATTGAAATAATTCCCAACCTCTCAAAGGGTTGGGTATGAAATCCTGGCTTTCGGGATGCCACTGGTCAGAATACCAATAGCGGCATCCCGACGGCCAGAATCCTGACACCCATAGGAATGCATGGTAAGTATTTTCCCATCCACTGCCCTAACCCCTACCCTAACCCTAACCCTCCCTCCCCGGTGCCTAACCCTAACCTCTCCCCTAGTGCCTAAGCCTAACCTCCCCCTCCCCGCACCCTAATTATAGCACCCCCTCCCCGGTGCCTAAACCTAACCTCTCCCCTAGTGCTTAAGCCTAACCTCCCCTAGCCTAAACCTAGCACCCCCTCCCCGATGCCTAAACCTAACCTCCCCCTAGTGCCTAAACCTAACCTCCCCGCACCCTAATCCTAACACTCCCTCCCCAGTGCCTAACCCTGACTCTCCCCCTACTGCCTAACCCTAACCCCGCTACCTAACCCTAACCTCCCCCTAACACCCCGATGCTTACCTTTGGGATGCCGACAGTCGGGATAGTGGAGCTGGGACCTCGACCTGTTGGGATTTCAGCGCCGGTATTTAGACCGTCAGCATCCAGCGCGATGAGATGCCAACTACATCCCCTCTCAAAGATGTGCATGTGTTACATTCAGGTGCAATGTGACTACAGTACAGTACTAAAATTTATAAAAATGTACATTATTGTATGTCTGTATACATTGTTAAAACTAATAGTGCTTTTCCTATTTCATTATACTTTTTATAATAATAATTGTTTGAGATCCTACACGCTTAGAGGTATATTTCTGTTTTCTTTTAGTTTTGCAAACCGACAATTCACTAAAGGCACAACCGACAGACCACTCGCCCAAAATACTGACTTTAGAACATCGTAGTAACTATCGATTATTTTACATAGACCAGTATAGAAACCGGAGATAAAATAAGCATTGTTTTTAAAACTGAGCAAAAACCAACACTAAAATGACAGCAAATCCATCCAAACAATAGACTCAGATGACTGGGGCTGGTTGTGGATTTGGGGGTGGACCCCACGCATATTATTTTCTAATTTTAACCATTTTTGTAATATTTAAAGCTAACAAAACCTGCACAGATAATAGTGAAGTGCTTCACCTCTGCAGCAGATTGACAGCAGGTTTGCCATTGAACCTGCTGCGGCATAAGGGTTTAAAATCCTACAGGTACCCACCAAATGACAGTCAAAACCGGTGCATAGTAAATGCTGGGTTGTAGACTGCAATTCGAAGTCGATACCCATTGTTGACTGTCGGTTTTGAAATAAACTCTAAACCGATGGTTAGTAAATTTAGGGCCTGATTCAGACCCGCTCACAAGCGCTATGCGCCCATGAGCAGGTCAATGTTAGGCCACTGCACATGCACATGCCGGAGCCGGCTCCAACGTGCGCATGCGCGAGACCCGGCTAGCGAGGGGCGCTCCGTCACTCCGGGTCTCGCACCAAAAGGGGGCGGCTGTCGATTTTGCGATTTTTTTCGACAGCACGCACCGTTTTGGAGATGTGGCATGGGGGTGGCTTCACAAATGGAGGCGTTCCCATGCGAACGCCTGACGTTTGTGGGTGGCCCCACTGACATCACCAGTGATGTCAGTGGGAGAGCTTCCAGCTCTATTAGAGCCAGAAGCTCTCTGGGGCTTGCGGCCACGAGACCCTACCACAAGACCATCGCGACCATCATCCTGGCCACTCGCAATAGCTGTGGGTGGTAACCCACAGCTATGCGAGTGGCCAGGAGGCCGCTCCAAAAACAAAAAAAAATGCCCTGGTTCAGAGCGAGCGCTCTTTCAGAGCTTCCGGCTCTGAATCAGGGCCTTAATCTTTAGTGTTTTGCAAATATTTGTTCATCACATAAGCCACAATATGTGAAAATGTTCCATTTTACTCCATTTTAATTTAAAATAAATAATAAACATTGCTGAGATGAACATGAACCTTGAGATGTGAGCAGATCCCATGTTTTGGTTTTGGTGTAGGTTCTAGTTCATCATTGTGTTTTTGTTTTTGTTTTGGCAAAATCACCCTGAAGTGTTTTGGGTTGGATTCGGTTTTGGCTTTGGTTTGGATGCATTCAAAATCAATAAAAATCAATAAAAAATTTATAAAAATCATGTTACTTGGACCTGTTCACATTCAATCCAAAACCCAAGTTTGTTTTCTAAATCCAAGTTCCAAACTGACAGCAGACCCGAGCTGGGACTCGGTTCCACTCGGAACCCCAAAGTAATTCCGAACTGGGACTCGACTCAACTTGGAACTCCTAAGTTCGGGTGCGTTTCTACTTCAGGAAAACCGAACCGCACATCTCTAAATTACAAATGTCCTGTCAATAAAAATAGGAATAGAACTTTTAAAACCTTTGAAATGTTTATGGACTATTTATTTGCACTTGCTTTTTCTAGAGAAACCAGGTCTATGTTGACATGAATTATATATCTGTAATGATTTTTCAATATAATTTGCCTTCAGTTTCAATAATACATTATGTAAGGTATTTAAAAAATGTATATACAGTATATGAATTTTAGTAGGGCTATGTTTAGTCAACGAAAAGATACAGTGAATATTGTAGACTTTGTTAAAGTAAAATTTTAAACTGAATGAAGTGCAATAAAATAGAATACTTTCTGTACATTATTATACATATATCTTTATTTTTTTCATTATATACATAAATTCTCATTTCTATAAAATTAGCATAACTGTATGTATTTAGACTTCTTTTAATCAGCATATGATTTGCATATATCGCTTTGTTTTGTGAAAATACCGCTTATCTTCCGCTTGTAGAAATGTAATATTATAGATGTAATGTTTATACATCCATTTATTATGAATGTAGCCATGTAATGTTTACACTGTCTCTGCCCCTGAAACTAATTCCTCGACTCACCCATGTTACTGGAAGACAAGGACATCCAGCATTGGTTACTCTTTGGTGGGACCCTCAGGCTTCATCGAGATCCGCTTCATCGAGATCCAGCCACTCAGACAAAGAAGAGGATCCTCACCTATCCAACAATGATTATACCCAGATTCCTACCTGTACCTAATGATGTTATTCCCCAAAGACTATTTGAATGTAAACCTTTAAATTGTACTGCACTGAGCCTTGGAAATCAGTGCTTTCAGACTTAAAGCCTTGTGTCGGTGCCAGCCGCACATTGTAATGGTGGTACATTTTCTCTTTTCTTTGTGCAAATAAATCTTTTGGACTTTGGAACGCCAAGTAACTTGAACAGTGAAGAAAAGAAAAGGTGTAATTTTCTACCACTAAATGATCTTGCAGGAAAAATAATTGCTGAAGATAACCCTTGACCTCTCTCACTCCTGGTTTTCCCTTTAATCTTTGCTCCCCTTCTCCTCCACACTTCAGCACACGTGAGGATTGTGCTAGATCAGTGTTGGGTAACCTTGACACTCCAGCTGTTATGGAACTACATAACCCAGCATGCACTGCTACAGTTTTGCTATTAGGGCATGCTAAAACTGTGGCAGGGCATGCTGGGATATATAGATCCACAACAGCTGGAGTGTCAAGGTTAGCCAACACTGTGCTAGATGTTGGGCAAGAGACAGACAGGAGTCTGATTCACAGCAATCAGTTGCAAAACAGCCTAGCAGGAACGTGTGATAGATGCAGTATTAATGTGTTGTGGGAGAATAGGTGCTAATGTAACGTAGTATGTGGTATGTTAAGGAAATATGGGGGGATTAGTAGAAGGCAGTAGGGACTAATAAAATTATGTAGATGGGTTATTAATATTATGTGGTGGTTTTAGGGAGCTTTTAATATTATGTAAAGTGTGCAATGTTACTGTGATACAACAGCAAATAGGAAATACTCATTTAATATGGTGTCTCTCTTTTTATTATATGTTGGGGCTATAATTATATGTTTGCTGTGAGTTATTATTATGTTATTGTTACAATTACAACCAATAGAATGAGGTATCTATGTTAAATGTGAGAGCAAATAATTTAATGACAGTGATATTTAAGGAATGAGGCCTATTTAGAAATACGGTGTTACTGATTTAATGTCATCATTGCTGGTTGTTCCCTTGTTTTTTAAAGTTTCAGGAGTTTCTCTTCAACATTCCATAATCCAGGCAAGCAGCCATGGAGCTTAAGACACATCAGTTGTCTAAATGCCAAGAACAGGTAAGAGAGCAGTACAGTCTACAGTCCTGATACCGCTGGGTCCATTCTGATTTTAGGGAATTTGCCTGCACATTCTGAACTTTGTCGTGACCGCTGGGACTGTAAGGAGGTACTGTATGTCCTTGCTTCAGACTGTTCTTCACCCCTGGCAGAGGAGAAGACAGTGCTTCATTACACAGCAAAGCTGAAGTACACACTGCAGTTCCACAATGTAAGTGAGAGCATATGTCACACTCTCCCCAGCTATAGTACATACTCTATATTCTCTAACCAGTCTGCCTTGTCACAAATGACCCCTACACTACCTAGGAGCTAAAACGCCCCTGCTAAGTGATATTTGTTCCACATATTAGGCTGGTATGTAAGATCTACAGTACTATGTCTACAGGTAAAACTATGAACAGGGTGAGGAGAGTAGACAGGTAGAAAACAAAGAATAGTTATAAATGGAATATATTGTATTGTGACTAGGCTAAAGCTTTTAGTGCTGCACCACAGGAATTCACTTGTACTTTGTCTCTTTCAATATTTTATTAATAAGCTTGATAGTGGCTTAGAACAGAGATATGAGTAAAATGTATCTTTATTTTGCCCCTTACCGCAAAATTTGGCATTTTCATCATTAGAATTTGTCATAAAGTGTACTTGTATTTCTCTGATACCCTGCTAAGTGGCATTCCATGTGGGATGCAGTCATTATGTCGACATTAACAATGTCAGCAATCCTAATGTCAATTACACAATGTCAACAGTTATGATTTTGACATTGTTGGAATGTTGATATGGAACATGTCGACGTGAAATGCCAAAATTCTGCAGGGAGTGGAGGGTTAGGCTGTGGCAGTGGAAGTTTGCGGTTAGGCACTAGGGGAGGGTTAGGGTTAGGCTGTTAAGGGGAAGATAGTGTCGAAGCTGAATAATTGGCTGAGACAAGTTCAGTTTAAAATTGAATCGCAGCGATGCCATCTTGTGAATGGCCGCAAGACGCCATCTTGAAATTGAGATCGCATGATGCCATTTTACGAATGGCCGCCTAAGCGCCATTTTAGATAAACTCACAGTTTAGTACATGTGGCGATAATACTAATAGCACCATGCATTTGCATCTTTCACCATTTCTCATATACACATTAATACATACAATAGCGCTGTTAACTAGTCGCATATTAGCGAATGCATAGGACTTTGTATGAAACCGCTGTTTTATTAGCTTTATGCACATGCAACTGCCCCAAGTTAACTAGTGTCCTTATATCAAACCCTCAATACCCACACATTACATATCCACACATAAGGTTCAATAAGCTCTAAAGTGTATGACTTAAGTTGGTTCAGTTAGTTTAAATGCTGAGAAATAAAGATATTTGATAACTAAGGTATTATACATGCTAAACAAGTCATGTTTGGAGTTGTACTGATGCGTATCCTTTTTACAGTATTCCGGTGTTATCGGTGGGGAGATCGCATCACGCATTCTCGAGTTATGGATCGCAGAGTCTACAAGCAACAAAATGTATATTTTAGAAGCAACTGTTAGGATGCTGATGAAGGCGTGAAGAGGAAAACCCCCAGCTGTGAGAGGCAGGGAGAGTCTGTTTGAACCAGCCTGTTAAATGTTCTGTAACAGATGCTTCACCCCTGGGAACCAATGATCTCAGCAATAGACTTCCCTATTGTCCTGTTTATTCTGGGGGGGTATAAATATGAGTGTATGAACGCTGGTTCTGGGTCTTCATGCTGAATGCTGAATGACAAGGGGTCTCTTGCTGATGCCTATCTCTGGGTCTGGAAGCGCCTGCGTATGTATACTGTACTTGCGGTCTGTATAATTTCCTTTTGCGCCTAAATTGTGTCTTGATCAATTGCGTGTAACTGTCTGAACTTTTACCTGAATATCACTTGTGCTTTGGAACCACAGATTCCACGTCTAAGTCTTTATTTATGGTATGACTGCGTACGCAAATTAGCATCATCCTTAGAAGGTATAGGCAGGACATTAGAAGGTATAGGCAGGACATTAGAAGGTATAGGAAGGTGTGTATAGAGGTTCTGATCCAGTATCGTTAATAGGTTTAGGTGTTAGGGTTAGCGATACCACCAGGAGAGCTGCAGAATCAACTGGCAGTCACTGTCAGCTGACCCCCTGAGCTGGAAGACACCGCTGAAGCTGCTGGACCTGCTAAACTAGGTCATTCACCACTGGAACACCAGGAATGTTTTTTAACCATGTCGACATTTCACCATCATGACCAGATGAATGTTTATGTGGTGATTGTCATCATGCCAAGTATACCAACATTATGACCATGTCAACAAAATATATCAAACCCTTCCATGCAATAGGGAAGCAAAACCCTTTCGTCAAGAATGTAATGCCAGAACTTGGCCTGTCTTGTGGTGATACTGGATTCCCATGATATTTTGAAGTGATTTTGTCACCAACCTCTTCGCTTGAGTTGAGTCTGATCTTGATGACAACTTCACCAATAGCAGCCTCCATTCCCATGAAATATGATTGCTGGTACTTGGTGTTTCCCAAGCCTTAATCGCAGGTAGTGAAACTGAATTGGTTATAATTGCTGCTGCATTGTGTGTAAGGGAAATAAATGTGTATATTCACCCGAATACAGAGTGCCATGCAATTTTGTGATGTACTAAGATTAGTTTGATAATCACCATCATCATTCGGGTGCACTTGCACCAGCCTATACTTGGTGCAGTTTAAATGCCTGGAAACCAACATATTAATGCGTGCTCCTGAAATGTGCATGAATTTGCACTGCCCATAGTTGTGTATGCTTGGTTCTGGAGCATATGCAGTGTGAATACTTGCAAGATACACTCCGCAAACAGGTGCACATCCAAGTCAGCATCAAGTACAAGAGTCTTCTAATGTGCACAATGCATGACCTAAGTGTGACCAGTAGCTCCTCCTTACACTATAGACTAACTTGAAAGGTCACAGTGTAACATAGACCATTAGATGCAGGTTGTAGTACCTGTTTAAAGCAGTGTGGAGACGTTTCATGTGATGAATATTACCTTTAAATTGTTACCCCACTCCCTTTACCTTATGTTCTCTGTTAGGGCCCTCTTCCCTCTTGTCCCTTCCCTTACACTATTCTTACCATCATATTTTGTCTCCCTTTCCTCTCTGACACTGTCTACGACCATATAACAGCATCATTGAGAGGTTTTGTGCCTTCCGATGCCACCCACCACTAACTGGGAACTCTAGTTACAATAAGTTGCCCTACCATTTCCCCTGTACTTGTCACTTCTTATCTGTGGTTTTATTGCAGTGTTTGTATTTATGCTTTGTATTGTTCACCGTGGTGCATTGTATTTTATGCTGTTTATTGTACTAGTTTTAATGTTAATTCTTGTACGCCCCTGCTTACACCTTGTACACCTAACAAATAAAAGATAATAATAAAGATTGCACTGCAGATCAAAGTAGGCAATCCATAAGTTATGGGAAAAGCACTAACGCAAGTAGGGAAATGTCTAGTAATGTCCTCAATGAATTCTGTTTATATACTGCTATGCAAATCAAGGAGCCTCTTCCTTACTTCAGTGTGAATGGCTCCCCTCATCCAACACTTCTTCTCTGCCTGTGAAAATATCTGTACTCATCTAATTGGTAATTATGTTCCACAAATTTAAATCCAAAGCTGTATTTGTTCTGTAGAGTGCTTATTATGCCCTTTGCAAATGTCATCCAAAGAAATGTAACACCTGCTTACTGCTCTTCTGTAGCCAGAGCCGCAACTACGGCTCGCGCAGCCCGGTGCAGGCCACACCCCTCCACGTGATGCCTACACCAAGGGGGCGGGGCTACTAACACCAAGCATTACAACAATGCCCGGAGCATCCTGAGGATTCTCCGGGCGGCTGTTAGGGCATCGATGTGCCTGCTCCAGGCAGTACTGCTGCAGAGATTCTGGCTGCAGAGTGCCATTCAAGGCACCCTGCTAGCCAGATACAGGAGCTATGGGTGAGCGACGGTGCCGTCCACAGGGCTCTGCGCACTGTGCGGCTGAACCGTTCGCACACCCTTAGTTACGACCCTGTCTGTAGCATCCCTCTGGGAATCAGCAGGGTTACACAAGGTCTGTCACTCTCTCATCTTAGAGATGCCTCCACCGGAGTTGGTAAAGCTTCCTTGATGAACTGGACTAAGGGGTACGCTCGAGAAACACCTGACAATAGCGAATGAGTGTAAAGTTAGGGCTAATACCTATTAAGGTCTCAGACATTAACAGCACAAAAACTTTGTGCCTCCGAAGTGAAATAATGTTTATTTTGTTACACAGGAAACCTTGGTACTTCACTTCTAAAATAAAGTTACTGGTAGAATGTTCAGGCATGAAACTCATATCACATAAAAATAACATTTAATGTCTCGTGAGAAACAGACACATAAAGACTAGTTTCTATATCTTTAGGTTACTTACTCCCACACTGGATAATTATTAACCATAATAAGTCAGAAGAACTATTTCATTACAATAACCTCTAGGGCTAAATTAATTTGACCTACCAGTTTTAGCCTCCTACTCAGTTGTAACTAACTACTGTCCTTTACACATAAGTAACTTGTATATAGTATAATGTTATACAAGAAGCTGTACATTCATACATAAATATGTATTTCTGTATGATATTATATTTATCAACCCCTTTACACAGTTCGGCTTATTTGGCACTGATGACAGAAATAGAGTAATTTATGAAAGCCGTTGTGTTTCTCCATAAATGTTACTACAAACAGCATAAGGTCAGAGTATCCTTATTTATCTTGCAGGTATATATAAAGTTAATTGGTCTGTTTGTTTGTTTATTTGTCTATCTGTATGTCTTTCCAGTTACGCATTCGGACACCCCTGAACCGACTGGGATGAAACCAACGTGAGGTGGTCCAGTTGGATCCTGGCCAGGTTTTAGGGGGGTTAGGGTCCCGGTCGGACATCCCGTTGGTGTACGCTGGGCAGACCTTTGTCCCGGGGAGCCTGTTCTGAGCCTTCCACTGGATGGATTTGGATAGAAACTTCATCAGAGTGGTAACATTGGATCCCAGAAGACATACTACGGGGTTGAGATCCCGGTCAGACCTCCTGTTGGTATACAGTATGCTGGGTAGAACTTTGACCCGGGGACCCTGGGCAGAACTTTGACCTGTTCTTGTCAGGGTTCAGCTAGGATCGTCCATCTCTTACCTCCGCGATGGCTTCCCCTGACTTCTCGGCGGGTGATGCACTGAGTATTCTGTCTTAGGCATATTCTCGGGCAACCATCTGTGTTTCTCTATTCCCAAGGGGTTTGGATACCAGATCATAGGACCGCGACCTGCCTGCTGGGTGCAGTTAAAACCCATATCCCGATTGGTAGGGGTCACTAGTGAACACCTCCCAGCAGGTTAGACTCCACATCAGTCATAGGGTCTCTTTAACGTCCAAACTCTGTGGATGAGGAGATCACACATTCAGGCTCCTCGTCTCCGATTTCTACCCCAACCTGGGACATCTGCTTTCAACCCTTCAGTGGCAAGCGTGACAGTTCTGGGCCTTCCACTGAATGGATTTGGATAAAAACTTCACATCGGGGTGGCAATTGGTCTGGGATGGAGTGGTTGGGGTCCCAGTCAGACCTCACAGCGGAGTGCACCGGGCAGAACTTTTACCCTGTGAGCCTGTTTTGGGCCTTCAACTGGATGATGTGGACGACATCACATAATAAAACTTAATAACTTGAAAGGTACTTCAGCTAGTATTCAATAACAATGTTCAACACAAGGTAATTGTTGTTAAGGACATCACTTGTTGAGCTTGGCTACTAGGTATAGATATATTTAGTTGTAACACTGTACTTCAAATATATAACAACAATATATTTTCCTTTATGCAGTTACTGTTTTAGGCCTTGATGGTGCACATTAAATTATCTCAGACACAAGCCCAGACTTGATAATTACCACAAGTCCTGTTGTTTATGGAAGATTATGGAGACACTGGTATGACTGTTGAAGTTCCTCACCCTCTCCCTCAATTTCTGGTACTTGTTGTTATATTGTTTCCTTTAGAGGGAAAATTTGGAAAGAGTACTGATGACACTGTATAATGTAACTCCCTGGAACTGTGTCAATATATCATGAAATAGTTTCCACTCAGCAAATACTCACTAAGCACGTATTTTTAGCTTATACTTATTGCTAGCTAGGGCGGCCAGGGCTTTCCTGTCAACCCTCACAGTGCTGCTAATGATGACAGAATAGCTATAATTAATTATGGTGTCCCTTTAGCATATATTCTGCATGCAGTCAATAGATTAAATTAGCATGCCAAATTGGCAGTGCTCGGTTAAACTGCCCACACACATAATGATTTTTTACCCGATTTGGCCGATTTCGACAAATTGGGAGGACAATCATGTAAAATATGTCCAAATCGTAAGTTTCTACTCACGATCACGATGCCAATGCGAGTCCCCTCTCGTCGTACCTTGCATCTTCACATCTGCCATGCTGTAGGGCAGATTTGCTAATCTGCAACATGATGATGCAAATCGGGAGGTTTTTTTTTCACTAGATCATCGCACAATTCATCGTACATCGCGGAATTTGACGGACAGGACCCTGTACATGTCCATCCGCCATCTTGTGCAGTATCGTGGAGAGAAGGACAACGAAGGACAATTTGAGCAAGCACAACAAGTCTGCAAATCTTTATTTTGGTGAGTATATTGCTGCTGTTGATGCACCACCACTGTCCACCAATGTGAGCCACCCACCTATCCTCCATATAAATGCATGATCCAGCCACCGGCCGCCGAAATGAGGCAGGCGGTGGCTAGGTCATGCATTATACACCCTGTCCACCAATGTGTGCCACCCACCTACCCATGTGTGCTAGCCACCCACCTACCCACCATATTAATGCATGAGCCAGCCACCGCCTGCAGAAATGAGGTAGACGGTGGCTGGCTCATGGATTCACCTCCCAGCTACCCACCCATGTGTGCCAGCCACCCACCTACCCACCATATTAATGCATGAGCCAGCCACCACCTGCAGAAATGAGGTGGCCGGTGGCTGGCTCATGCATTCACCTCCCACCTACCCACCCATGTGTGCCAGCCACCCACCTACCCACCATATTAATTCATGAGCCAGCCACTGCCTGCAGAAATGAGGTGGCCGGTGGCTGGCTCATGCATTCACCTCCCACCTACCCACCCATGTATCTCACTGGCCACCTATCCACTCACTGGCCACCAATGTCATGGACAACCTAATAAATGTCCGAAAAATCATAAAACACTCAAAAAATAATAAAAAGGCAAAAACAATAAAAAACATTACAATATCAAAACATATCTAAAATTTGTTTTTGTTATTGTGATACATGTGTTTATAATGTATGAATATTCCACCATAAACAATTGTATGTCGACAACATAAACAAATACATTGCAATTTATATTACAATACTAGTAAAAATACATTACATTCCTGTAAAAAACATATTACAATACAATAAAAATACATTAAAACCCTGTAAAAAAACATAACAATACTAATAAAATACATTACATTCCATTAAAAAAAAAATAACAATACTAATAAAAATACATTACACTACATTCCGGTAAAAAAAAGTACAATAAAAATACCTTAAAACACTTTAAAAAAAACATTAAAAATGCACAAAACTATTTAAAATTTTAGCTTAATAAAATGTCCATATTTGTTTTTCTTCACAGCAATGTCTATGGATACCGAACAAGAGTTTGTGACTGGATTTTTGGAGATCCTCCAGTCAAAGGAGTGTCTATGTCAGATATCCAGTAAAAAGTACCACAACAAGTCTCAGAAGTTGGCAGCTTTGGGGGTGTTGTTAGACTACACCAAAAAGTATATTGCGGATGCTGACCTCAAAACAGTCCGGAACAAAATTCAGAACCTGCGTACCATCTACATAAAGGAGAAAAAAAAAGTTGAAAATTCCAAAAGTTCCGGAGCAGGCACACATGACTTGTACCAGCCAATACTGTGGTACTATCACCTCATAAGCTTTCTGGGTGAACAGGAGCCACAACGTCAGTCAATTGTCCTGATGGACGAGCGAGAGGGAGAAGAAGCGGCAGAAGTGAGTGGACCATCTGCGGAAGTTTTGGTAAGTAGAGACACAGTTCGTAAACCAAAACCTATTATTGTTTTATGTAGTTCAATCCAAATTGTCCAATATAGTCATTTATCTCACAGACAGTCCTCCTGCCATGGCACCACACCTGGTCAGTTGAAATAGGCCATGTACTCCTCCCTCACTTCTTTGGCACGTGCGGTTGATGTTGTAGAAATTGTTGGTGCAGACACAGAAGTAAACTGGGCAATGTCCTCCGGAGGTCCTACATCTTCTGGTGTAGCTGGGACTGGTCCTCGTTGGGTAGTTTTTCTTCGCAGTAAGTTACACTGCATGCCATCACAACCCAGTCTCGGCACATATCAACAGTCGCATGAGGAAAATGGATCAGCAAAATAGGAAAAACTTCCACAGGTTCACCTATGACCTTTTAAGTAAGTCTCTCAACAACATCTTACACGACTCCACTTATATTGCTGACCCACTGCTTTATTCCCCTGACCCAAACACCTATGTCAGCCCTCCCCCCAGCCCAGTTGGAGATTACTCCCCCAACCAGCACCCCAAGCACAAGCCATACCATTTTTAGCGCTCTGCTGGATGCGGCAGATAGATCTCCCAATTATTCCCAAATTTAATTAATTAACTTTTTTTTTCTTGCCTGTACTATTACCAAATTTTATCACTCCCAATAGGTGCTGGCTGTATGCTATACGGTGGTGATGAAACTAATTGGACAAGGTCACTACACACATGGCACAAGTACAGATTGCTGGAAGCTGGGGCCACCAATCTGTACTTGTGTCATGTATGTATTGGCCTGTTCAATCTGGTGTCTGACCCACCGTACAACATGAAACAGGCTACCTATTGGGATTGAGAAAATTTGGTGATAGTTTTTTTTTATTTTTCTTTATGTTGCCTGTACTATAACCAAATTGTATCACTCCCAATAGGTGCTGGCTGTATGCTATACAGTTTTGATGACGCTAATTGGACAAGGTTACTACACACATGGCGCAAGTACAGATTGCTGGAAGCCGGGGCCACCAATCTGTACTTGTGCCATGTGTGTATTGGCCTGTTCAATCTGGTGTCTGACCCACCATACAACATACAGCAGGCTACCTATTGGGATTGATAAAATTTGGTGATAATGCTATTTTGTACAATTTATATCCCTGTTTATTTTATATATTCAAAATATACAAATGTTATTGCATACAGTTCAGTGCTCTGTTTAGTTTGCCAACAGTTCAGTGCACAGTTTGGTTAATGCAGCCTTATTAGCAGTAATAATAAAGAGTTTAATTAAAAACCAACGCAAAAATTGTGAGTGACTACTGTGCAGTGTTATTGCCACAGTGGCTGTGTTATAATGAGTAAAAATATAAAACATCCCAAATTATGTAATTGACTACTTTGTTGTGTTGTTGACATACAAATGTTATTAATGACTGCTATGCAGCACAGTTTTGTTAATTGTACCTTATTGGCTGTCACAGTTAAATAGTTAAATTTAAAACAAACAAAGAACAAAAACAAAACAAACTTTTTTCTTTGACAAGAAACAAATGTGTGGTGTGTTTATTTTCTTACCTTGCAATACTGGTACTGCAGCACTTTAACGATAGCCTTGCAAGTCTCCGGAATGATGCACCCCAACGCCTGGGGGGAAATGAGGGTCCCAAACTTCAGGTCTTCAAATTACCTTCCTGTAGCCAGGTACCTCAGGGTAGCCACCAGTCTCTCTTCAGCATGACACACCTTTTACTTCCTGAGGAAGCCGCTGATTTGGATTAAAGGCGGAGAAACGCATTTAAGTGGATACGGTACATGCCGGTCTGTGTAAACCTTTGTCTCAGCGGGAGACCAGAGAGCAGCGGTATTGAGTTGAATACCGGTACCTCTGTATTTAAAACGCCCCTTAAGAGGGCTTTTTTGTATGGACAGAATATATATGTGAGTGCACCACATTTGTCAATTACCGCACCTCTGGCTACATATGCTGTTTAATACCCTTATTAAAGGGAAGAACTAAATACAGTTATACAGTCTGTTAAAAATCCCTACACCTAAACTTTGGAAATACACCATCGCTTACCTGCTTGTATTGTGGAGAACGGAATTCTTTTAAGGTGGACACTGTATAGCAATATATGCTACTAACTGTATCAATTTAGTTTCAAGGGTGTCTCAAAACAATGTTTTGTTGCCAATAGCGCTTGGAACTGATACGGATTCAGTTCACACTGTGTGATTAACTGCCTAATAATTCTGGACACAGCATGCATGCATTCAGTTTCAGCTGTATTTAAGACCGGGCTCTATATTATTTTTTTTCATTATTTATGAATCAGCTATTTTGGAAGAGGACATATTTAATAGGGTCCCATTGATGTCATCAGATTGATCTGAGCATAGCTCTTACTTTTTATTTGTGATTAAAACATTGTTTTTACATTTGGTCATACAGACAGTGCTTCATTTCTTTATCTGTAATATTCTTTTCTTTGTTTGGTAGGAAAGGTATAACCTATCCTGATGTGATAGCAGCAGTCTGAGAGCCTTAAATTCAGCAGTGCTAATTTCAGTGCCAGATTCTATTTCTTTTTCTCTTCAGCAGGGATTGCCCTCTGCCACCTTGTGTCCTGTCTCCGGATGTGGGGGGTCACAAGATGCAGCAATTCCTGGAAGGTGGCGTCATCCATGTGCAGGTAGTTACGATAGTCCTCCGGGTTGTTCTCCTTGATCTCCATCAGCAGGGACACGTGAGAGCGGGTATCCCTTTGCAGCAGCCATTCCTTAGTTCCACATGTTCTCGTCCTTCTTTGCTGGGCCCTCTCCTTAATCACCCGGACCCCAGCTTCGGCGACCCACACTCTGTACTGATAGGGACGCAACAGCACAGAATTCAGGAACAGGATAGAATGCAGGTAGGTAGAACACACTTGCAGGTAGAAGAAACTTTGTAAAAGGCAAGCCAAATACAAAGAGCACAGTAGCAATGTACAGGATTCAGCAGGAACACACCTAGCCTCACTAGTAACAGAGCTGAATGTGCACATGGCTAAAACGGCGCCTGCTTTTTATACTGACTGGCTAGCCCCTCCCATTGTTATTATTATTATTTAAATTTCCCACCAATCGTGAAAGCCTCTGGTGTTGTTTTGTAAAACTCACGAATCATCGTGCACATTCTCATGATGTGTAAGATCCGATAAATCGTGAGATCGTGATTCAAATTGGGAGCTTTTTTTCCCAAATCAGGATCACGACTGCCGGGGAGCTCCCGGGGAGAGTTCAGGGGAAATCTTGTATATCGGCTGATTGGGAACACGTCGCTATGTGTGTGGGCAGCTTAAGTAACGTATACCACATAAAGTACCCCAGCTGCTCAGACAATGAGAGTAGTCCAGCCCCACAGAATATTTGACCAATGTAAATCAGAGCATTCCAATATACTATGAATGAGAAATTGCTGGTGCCACAATCAGCCTATGGCAATTAATATAACCAAATCTTGAACAATAGGTGCTAGCCGCCACACAGTACAGATGTAGGACAAAGTAACAGGCTTAAACGCTGGTATGGATGCAATCAGGGGCGGGATGCATCACATCCAAAATGCGATGCTTGATGCATCAAGCCCTTTATCTCCTCCTCTGTCACGTGCCCCTCTCCCTTCCTGCCAAGGGCATGCGGCATCCTGGCCCCGGTGCTTCCATCGCCTTCTTCTGCATGCAGGGCTGTGTCTAATAAGTTTCCATCCACTGCCACACTGAGGGGGAGATGTGTTAAGCCTTGGAGAAAGATACATTGGGGAGAAAGCACCACCCAATCAGCTCCTAACTGTCACTTTACAGGCTGTGTTTGATAAATGTTAGGAGCTAACCGTTTGACACTTTATCTCTCCCCAAGGCTTAGTACATCTACACCTGTGTCTCCATTAAACTACAAACTATACAACATATATCACACGAGGCAAGATAAAATAAATACATCTATATACATTAGCCACAGATCACCCTTTCAGGGGGTTACAGAGACAATAGGCAGGGCCGGATTAAGAACCACATGGACCTGGGGCTGGATATTATTAAGGGCCTATTGTGAGAAGTGGAGCTGTGATTAGTGCTGTGTGGGTGTGGCGGTGTCCTGTGGGTGTGGACACACCCTACACTGTCAGCCCCAATGTCTCCCTAAATATGTAAAATTTTAAGAATTGCATTATTTTGTGAGGGAAATAGAAGTACAACTTTAATACTTATGATTTATGGTCGACCATTTGGTTAGCTTGGCAGCTGGTCATTATCATGATGGTGGGCCTATGTTTGTGTGGAGGCCTGGGGATGTAGATCCACCTACCCCATTATTAATCTGGACCTTGAAATAGGGCATATTATTGACAAACTAATGTTTTTTCTTGACAGATATTTTGTAGGATATGGTCCTATAGTTAATACACTACATTAGCCTAAATTGGAATAGCTATTTATAACTGCCTTTGAGCATTTTTTTCTAGGTGAGACAAAACTCCAGCATGTCAGTAGTCATTATCATCTATCAGCTTCATTATCTGTATATTCTGGTGTCGCCCAAACACAAAATGAAATATGAGCATATATTTCTGTTGACATAAGATAATGGTATGTCTAATCCTTTTTATTATTATATGTGACTTCTGTATGACTTGTTAATTGGAAACTAAATAAAGGCACTACACAATTTTGCAATAAATATTAATTGAATAAACTACAAAAACTATTATAAATTTTTTAATATGTATGGAATATAATTTGCCTATTTTTATTTCTTATATCCAAAGGGAAACTAAATATTTTTATAAATTTTTTGATCTATCATACTTAGGGCCGAACTCAAATAGAGGTGAAAAGTCGTGGCCGGCGAAATGCATTTGCTGCAGCAATCTTTTTGCCTTATTCGCCTGTTTAGACGCAAATTTTTTGGGTACTTTGACAATGCGCGCTTCCGCTTTTCATCCTATTCAATTCCACAAAAGGTGAAAAAGCATATGTGCGAATGCAGCGAATGGCAAAACTAGCGAAAAGGACAGTATATTTTGGGGAAATCAGTCTGTACCCCATAAAAAACCTAACTGACCCTGGAAATCAATATAAAAGTGTATTAATAGCCCTAATACAAGTATTCAGGGTTCTTCAATTAAGTCAAAGGGTTGTTATATGTATATTGCATAATTGTGAAAAAATTATCTAAAGCAATTTCTTTTGTGAAAAATAATTGCTGTAGTTAAATTGAGGGTACATTTAAATGGGTGCTAGTAGTTTGTTAAGTCTATAAAGTGCCTTTTAAAAACTTAAATAAAAACACCTGCTGCAGCCACCTGCAATCCTAAAAACGCCCGTCCCATCCATACAGCACCCCAAAATACCAGACCCAGAACTTTATACCCATTTTCAAACACTTTTAACATTTTCACTGCAAAAATGACATTAGTTTTTTTAGGGGAAATTAAGATTTTTTTTTATTTTTTTAGCCTGATTAGTCATTAGGAGGGTGTTCAAAGGGTTCTGAACCAAGTCCCCAAATTTTTAGCCCAAAATAGGGATTTTGCACAACTTTTCTCCTGCCTCTGGGTGGAGAAACTTTTACGCTTGTTTTTGTCTATGGAGTTTTTGCACATGCGAAAACGTCCTGGAATTGAATAGGGCGATACGCTGGAATGTGGCAAAAACATCGCATCGACAAACGCTTTTCGCCAATCACGGCTTTTCGCCTCTAATTGAATCCGGCCCTTAAATGGAAAACAGAAGACCATGAAAATTAAAATTTTAAATACCTGTCACGGTCCTGCGTACAGACCCTCCAGATACACCAATCTGAGAATCGCCACCCGTGACTTTTACAGGTTACCTCAGCACATGTGGTTAAATAAAGCGGGTAACTGCCACCAGCAGAATAAACTGTAATGCTAAAGGTAGGCTTCTGCTCCCACCTGCAGACACAATTATCAATACTTAGAGAAATAGGTAACATGAGCCATATGTGGCCTTGGGTCATAAAAGCACAGGTCCAGAACTAGAATTAAGGTTTTAATTCAAGAATATCTTCAAAGCTTAGTTACAAAAATTACAATGATAATAATGTTAAAAAGGAATCACACAATTACTCGCAAGTTCAGAAATAAAATAAAATGGAATAAACAAATCACTCCATTGATTTTGAGTGGTTTTGGGATGGGTCCGTCACACTGGCGAATTATGGAACAATCTGTACCTTTCGATAGCCTCATGCAGAATGAACACTGAACTACCAGTGTGTCACATTTTTATGCCTGCTTCTCCAGGCATCCCCCTCACCCCCCTCCCTGGGGTGATTTTAACCCTTGTCAGCTCAGGGTGTATTGTCCAGCTGGCTGAAGCTATAGGGTTCCACGGTCATGTAAACAGGGGTTATTTTAATTATACATTCAGCTCTCTTAGAAGTTGAGAGGTTTGGGATCACAGACTTATGTCAATAAACATACCCCAGATTTAGGTGAAGGAATACACACCTTTGAAGACTGTGTGTCTCTGGTATAAGTAACCTCTCTTTGAGCTCTATTCCTGAACAGAACACAAAGCTCTTAATGACTTATTTTAAAAAGAGCCTGGTCAGATGTCTTGTAATTTCCATGAATATATTTCTTATGCCCTAAACATCCAAACAGTTTTATGGCTGGCCCAGGAAGATAGACTTTCCTATGACCTTACTTGCTCATCTTCAAAGGGCATTTGTCCAGAGGAGTTTTGTCATCTTTCACACACAAATGATATTACATACAAATTTACAAGGGGACGTTACATGTTTATACCAACACAGAGTTTTGTCTCCTATCCATATACAAAGGATGCTACACACCAATTTACAGTATAAGGGAATGTTACAGGTTTCTACTAATGCAATATCATGTGCAGTTATGCGCATGCGGAAGCGAAATCAATTTTTCCACGACAACCAATACAAAATGAGTATAACTGAGAGTTACTAGGACTCTTATTCCCCACCAGCCAATCACAGGTAACAAGGTTGTGATTGATTAGAGGGAAAGGGAGTCAGTTCTGATTACCAACATACGTTTGTACCGTATGCATGGGTAAATATCATGGGGATTTTTCAGGAGAACCTTACCATTTGGAATAAAATAGACCAATATATATATATATATATATATATTCAATGATGTAGTGAATTATTTGTTCAGTTGCTGTTTATTTTAACATTTGGTATAATAAGTAATGATGCTGTTCCAATCCTCCTTAACCGCCACATGCAAAACGAATTACAAAGAGCGCCAGCTCTTTTCAGGATGGGACCAGAAGCCCTTGAATGAGGTTGGCTTGTTGCTGCACATGAGTATTCAAAATTGATTACAATTTCCACTAAATACCGCATGACTTGCAGAATTCTCCGGGTATCACCCTTCTTGGGGGTCAACGAACAACATCTTTGATAAAGCCTTTTATTTCTGATAAAGCCTCCGTTGTGGGGGGTGAAACACATCAGCCCAGTACCTTGACTGGATCCCCAATCACATTTGTCATTTGTGATCATCTTTAACAACTTGAACAAAGAAAGAGTGTATCGCTGGTAGACAACAAGAATAATTTAATACACAATGAAACAATAATCATAAATGCACATTTACATATAATGGATGCGCCTAATGTCTGTTATAGTAAAATAACCAAGCTGCTGTGAAATAGGGGTAGTGAAAAGTACCTTCAATATAACTTCCCTAACGATATCAGTCCATATATTGGGAAATTATATGTGTTGAATAAGGGTCTCACCCAATGTAGAGATGTCCACAATGTCCAATCCACAATAGTAAAGGATTAATTCAATAGGCTTGACACAGGAGTGTAGGAGATGGAGGTAAAATGAATGTTCGTTACTCTGAGGGTGCCGTGGTATATTCCCCGCTTGGGTCCGGATAGCTCACCTCAGCTGAAAGTGGTAACTAGGTAAGATGGTCTCCTCTGAAATCTCCTGGGACCTCAGAGGCGATGTAAACAGTCACCTGCCTGGACTGGAAGGTGTGTCCGCTCTGTCCACTCTCCTCCTTAGTGCCAGCGACCTGCCGGGCTGCTTCCATGTAATGCAGCCTGCTGGGCTGCCACCGTGTACTTCCGTCTGTGAACAGCTGAGGTGAGCTATCCGGACCCAAGCGGGGAATATACCACGGCACCCTCAGAGTAACGAACATTCATTTTACCTCCATCTCCTACACTCCTGTGTCAAGCCTATTGAATTAATCCTTTACTATTGTGGATTGGACATTGTGGACATCTCTACATTGGGTGAGACCCTTATTCAATACATATAATTTCCCAATATATGGACTGATATCGTTAGGGAAGGTATATTGAAGGTACTTTTCACTACCCCTATTTTACAGCAGCTTGGTTATTTTACTATAACAGCCATTAGGCGCATCCATTATATGTAAATGTGCATTTATGATTATTGTTTCATTGTGTATTCAATTATTCTTGTTGTCTACCAGCGCTACACTCTTTCTTTGTTCAGATTCCATTTATTGGGTTGCAGATCCCATTACGTGTAGCAGCTCAGTAGCACAACTGATTTTCACACAGAATCCATTGCGCACCTACTTTTTATTATCTATGACAACTTACCTGGACCACTGCAAAATTTCTGAGATGAATTCACATACTTGATTACTGTTCATGGAGATCCACATGAAGGAATGGCTGAACTTCCATCCGACACTGGTCAGAGGAAGCGACATAGCTACAGCAGGTTGAGTCTTTCTATACTTGGGTGGCCACTCCACTGCACAGTATATTTCTTGGACTATTTTCACAGCCGGACTTCATGGTAATTATACCCAGTTTATATGTCAGCGATCTAACTTCTGGGACAGTTTGTTCCTCAACTGTGGACTTCTCATTTAACATTTTTGCCTGAAAGGATATCATCACTTGTGTTGCGATTTGCTATGGAGACTAAGACTGCATCGGGATCTCAATCTAAGATTCTTTATAAAATTGCTCATAAGAAAGCTGAATACTTTGAATCTGGATATTTTATATTAATATTTTTTTATATGTTCTTCTTTTTAGATATTTATCTTATATATTAAGAAATATTTGAAAATTATGATTTATTGTTTACTGTCTCCTGATCACCAGGGGTATGTAGAATATTTTTTTCAGTAATTATATTTATATATTAGCGCTGTTCTAAAAAAAAGTTGATTTTCTTTTTGTGTGTAATGCTGAACTACTCATGTACTGTAGTTTGTTTGTGCTGACCAAACTCCATCTACATGGAGGTTTAAATGTATTTTCATCCAGTGCATTACCCTATGTACTAAAACCTACTACAGTATTTGTAATCTCCCCCTGTTCTTTATCTGTACCTATAGCGTGAAGGTTTAGTGGATGGTGATCATTTGTTGGAGCAGCAGCATTCATGGAACTAGGTGGAACTATATGAATTTATATCTATATACCATGTGTTATATCTATGAATTTTATATATTGTACTTTTATGGATAAGTAAACTTAATAGATGATGTCCCTTTTAGTAGACAACATTCTGTATGAGGAACTGCCTCTTAAATGAATTGTTGATAAGATCAGACTGTGGGCCGTATTCAATTAGTTTCGCACCCGCGATTCTTTTCCGCATGCCGCACTTTTTGCCCACTTTGCATGTTTTTTACGCAAAAACTTTTCGTGCACGCCCTCGTTATTCGCCGTATTCAATTCCAAAGAATGCAAAAACGAGTCCAGGCGAAACTCAAACATGCGAAAAGTGCTGTCCTTTTTGGGGAAATCAGCCTGACACCCACCAAAAGATGCACTAACATTGGGGATCAGTATAGATATCCCCGATTAGCCCCCTGGAGCTATTTGGTGTACTTAAGTGCTTTAATTTGCCTCTATATTGCGTCTTTGCAGAAGTAGTGAAGAATAGCATTTAGCAATTTTTTGGGGTGGAAATAACTATTCTCAGCAAATTTGGGGTACTTGAAAATGGGTGCAAGCATGGTTAAAAATTGCTAAAGTGAGGTCTTAAAAAGCGTTAAAACGCACCTTCAGCAAGAACATGCAATCAAAAAACACCTCCCCCATACTTGCAGACCCGCCCAAAGTCTATTTTGCTAGTTTTTAAGTTGGACCTTCAACTTTTTCACCTCCTTTTTCAAAGTCATTTTTTGGGATGTTCTTTTTTTTTTTAGTTTTTTTACCCAGTTATCCTTTGGGGGGCTGTCCAAAGGGTGCAGAGTGGTTTCCGCACCTTTGCACCTCAAAAAGTGCACTTTTTTCCGCCGGGTATTCATAGGCGAAACTTTTTCGCCTATTACATTGCTTTGACTTTCCGCGTACGCGAAAAGACTTTGCAATTGAATACGGTGAATAGTTTACGCCAGGCGAAAAGATGCAATCGGTGATACTTTTTCGGCGATCACGGCTTTTCGCACCTAATTGAATACGGCCCTGTGTGCACTACAATATTATATGGAAGGTTTTTACTGAGATCAATAACTTGAAGAACCCTATTAAACAAATACACAATGATAAAATCTCAGAGGCATTCCTGTCTTTAAATAAGAAGTCGATTAGTTTACAGTGAAAATGGAATATGAAATCACCCAGGTATTTTAGAACAAGGCCAGAGAATATATTAATATCATTTTGGTTAAGTGTATCTGATACCGTAGTTCATAAGCCTGTTGTAGTCGCCAGATTTGTAGATTAAGCTAGCCATAAAAATAACTGAAAGGAAGCAATGAAGCGTGAAATAGGCATAAAGATATATATTCAAAAGATGAAAGAATACTGTGTTCAGGGTTGTAAATAGTGACTCTCCGTATGCGCGGTTATGAAATATTATGTTGTGTATCTGATCCAGATAATTAGGCTAATGCTGCCTGGGAGACTAAGGTTTGGAACTCTATCAATACAAAAACAACAATAAGTCTGTACTACTTAACACTATACTGAAAAAGTAATATATGTACCATGTTGCACCACATTAGCTGTTTCTCAAACATATGTTAGAGAGGGGGCGCACATGGATGAATAGTGTCATCTGTTTACAACAAGGTTATTCCATCTGTACATAGTGCCTGCACAGTATAACAAGATTTCCTCTTGCAACATCCTTAGGAATACAGACATTACTTACTGTACCTTGCATTTATTTGCCGTTTATTTCTACAAATGTACTGTTTTATTTGTTTTCCTGATAATATGGTTTACAGGTCACTGGCAGCAACATCTTCCTGATTTCACCATTTGTCTTAGGTATTGTAGCACGCAACTTACTGAGACGTATTAAGAGGGTGGCTGTTTGTGTTTGTGTAAAACAAATATAGATTGTGGTTTTATTTGATATCATGCTCCTTAAATAGCTGGAAAAAGGACCTTATTACATGGTTTATTAAATGTAACATGACAGGCAAGCAATTTCTATGGTAGGAACTTGCATCTATTGTGAGTGGAGGGTGTGTAGATTTTAATTACAGTTTATACAACAGAGGCATAAAATATGTTTTCCATTTGAATATCATTTTAAAAAAATCTAGTTTTAATGATCTTTTGTTACTTCATGGCATTCATGTAGTAAATTATTGCTTAATGTGCAATTTCAGAGGTTTTAGGGACGTATATATTGGGGTTTGTATGGCCTGCAGTATTTTACAAGTAAAGTCAAACACAGATGAGCTATTATATCTGTTGGTGTAGTTTGTTTCCAAGTGAG
Source organism: Taudactylus pleione (assembly GCA_031769625.1). NCBI lineage: Eukaryota > Metazoa > Chordata > Amphibia > Anura > Myobatrachidae > Taudactylus > Taudactylus pleione. Next base: position 5,258,040 of record JAUIMM010000108.1, read on the forward strand.
AGAATACAATTTACCGTAACTACTGTGTATGATGGAAACATGATGCTATTATGAAAATGACATTTTATCACATAAAATATAAATCAAAGACACTTGCAAAAATGTAACACAACATATACAGTATAAAGTCTCATACAGTACTGTAAAAAAAGCCTCAGCCCACTTTCAACTCACGACTTTTTCCACATTTATTTGTATTTATAGAAATTTGCATAGAGACAAAGGGCTTCATTCAGAGGCAGCCGTACGGTCTACGACCGCACGGCCGCCTCGATTTTTGGCCAGTGCGCATGCGCACGAGGGAGCCGGCTCCTTTGTGCGCATGCGTGAGACCCACTACGACCGACAGCGCCGGTCGTAGCGGGTCTCTTTCCAAAGGGGGCGAGCTGTCGATGTTGATTGACAGCTCGCCCCGTTTGGAAGGTGGGCCGGGGGGGTGGCAGCCCTAACGGAAGCGCTCCCATGGGAACGCCTGCCGTTTTGGGGAGGCCCCACTGACATCAGTGATGTCAGTGGAGAGCTTCCGGCTCTGACAGAGCCAGAAGCTCTCCGGGGCTTACGACAAGTGAGATCATACCCTAGGGTCTCGTCGTAAGCCCCGATGGTCGCGATGGTCTATGACCATCGCGACCATCACCCTAGCGGTCGTTAGAGCTGTGGGTGTAAACCCACAGCCTAACGACCGAAACAGAGGCGGGCGGTCAGGATGCAAGCGGCCGCCCAGTTTCTGAGCGACCGCTTGCATCCTCCGACCGCCTCTGAATGAGGGCCCAAATACCCTTAAGGAAAAACATTCTATAATTAAAATGTATATTTTCGATTTTGGCTACATTGTGGGATAAAAATCCGGGCGCTGTACTAATTGTATGAAAGTGGCTTTGGGAAAAATCATGGATCTTTCATTTCTTATTTTCTGTTTTTCTGTATATAAAAGTACAGTAACTATCAGGCCCGCCGAGAGCCACGGTGGGCCCGGATAAAAGCGGCGCTGCGCGCTGGGGATGGGGGCGCTCTGAGCCACCTCAGCCTGGCGCATAACCAGTGGGGGGCACTATCAGCTTGACCGCTCCCCCCAAAGGCATAGGAGACTGCTGTGGCTGCTTCTTAGCAGCCGCGAGCAGTCTCCCAGTGCAGCCCAGCACACAGCAGCGTGTGCTGGGCTGCTGTGATGTAAGAGGGGGGGAGTGGTGCCGGACCCGGGCCCCCGCCAGGCCCCTCCAGCAAGCCCGGGCCCGAGTAATTTGTACCCGCTCACCCCCCTCCTCTCGGCGCCCCTGGTAACTATACAGGCTCACAAAGCACCAGTGTACACTACACTTTTATTTCCTGATCAGGTTGAACAATGGGAAAAACAACTTTCTGTAATACGTGTCTGTTCTTCTTTCATACAAAGTTACAGGTTGAGAAATATTTTAAAGTTTTGAAAGTTGTATTATTTCTTTGCTAAATATAGAGAAACAAGAGGTCACAGAATATGTATTTAATATTAAATGGTATATACACCTATTGTTGGGTAACACTGTCAACCTTTTGTTATACTAACACTCAATTTGGGCTTTTTTATTTATAAACAGTATAAAAGAATCCTCATCGGAAAGTGGTGCTGCAAATATGTGCAATCCAGGGAACACTATGTCACTTTTCTTTCTTTTTTTCTTTCTCAAATCCACGGTCATCTCTAAAGCATATTTTTTTCCTGGCTTTGTTTTTGGTTAATTTTAGTTAAAGATGAACATATAACAATCCTAGGGGGTATATTTACTAAAGTGAGAGTTTTTACAATTGGAGATATTGCCCACAGCAACCAATCAGATTCTAGCTATTATCTTCTAGCAGGTACTAGATAAATGTTAAATAGAATCTGATTGGTTGCTATGGGCAACGTCTCCACTTCTAAAAACCCACACTTTAGTAAATATACCCCCTAAAGTATAATTAAAAAACCTTTTGAATTAGGTGAATAGGCAATGTTGTTAACATGACATTTGATCAAATAAATGCCAACATGTTGCTGCTTATTATACTGGATCCTAAAATGTACAGAGAAAAAGAAATAAATAAATAAATATATATATATATATAATATATATATATAATTTAATTGAAGCATATACAGTGCCCTGCCAAAAGAGATTATTTCTACGACACTACAGGTCCCAAAAGTTGCAACCTGGATACAGTACATGTGGCAACATAAACAGTTCCTGGACAATAATCCTTATGACAGCTGCTGTCCGAGGCTGTGTTTGACTGGGTGACAGTTTTATAGACTTTTATGTCGGTATCTGGGTGTCTCCGTTGAAATATCATGTTTTATAGGTGTGACTAAAGTTAAGAGAACAAGAGTTAGTAGTAGATATGGCCCTGACTGATTAAAAACTCTTAAGTCGGAGAAATTCTTTTGAAGCTTTCAGTGAAAAATTACTTCTTGCACTAATGGTTTTCGTGCTTTGCGCACACCTTTCATTCTAGCTGTGCTATTGTGGTTATTCATTAATCCACAAGACTGGTGCTCTGGATAATACCACTCAGTAGCTCACAAAGACTTCAGTGTGGCCATTCTTAAACTTGATTGTTTCATCAATATTTGTAAATGTTGTCTGTTTCTAAAATTGATTGATTTATCTGAGAGTTCACTTAACAATTTTTAATTTATATGTGATGTCAAAGAGTTAGTCAGAACTTTGTTGTGTGAGCTTGTGGGTCACAAGTAACCCTTTCTACATTTCTGTACATAAAGCACAATTGGGGGAGATTTATCACAGCTTGGAGAGAGATAAAGTGGAGAAAGGTAAAGTACCAAACCAATCAGCGGCTAACTGTCATTTTTCAAACACAGAGAGGGGTATTCAATATGGGAGCGAAAAGTCCGTGCTGGACTTTTTGCTCCACATCGGAGAATTTTCAGGGATAAAGTATCGGGCGCGCGCCCGCTTTATCCCCGTATTCAATATAAAACCTCCGAAAACGGGACCTGGCGAAGTGGGATTTGCGTAAAAAAGTGAAATTTTCCTTAAAAAAATTGTAGGACCCCCCTAAAGTAGTAAAAACATGGGGGATCACTATGGGTACCCCCATTTTAGCCTGCAAATGAAAGTCGGGGATTTAAACAGCTGCGGCAGGTGCTTTTTTCCCGACATTGAATAAGTGATGCAGAAGAGCACTTAGGTTATTTTTTTCGTTTTTTTAAGTGGTCCCATCAAATTTGGGGTACATGAAAATGGGTACTAGCATATTTTGATGTCCCTAAAGTAATTTTTTAAAAATTCTGCAATTGTGCACCTGCCGCTATAAATCTATTCTAGAATACACCTGCCGCATACTTGCAGAATAGCCTTGAAACTATTTCCCTATTGTTAAACAATTTTTTCCCTTTTTTTTTTTTTTCACCCCAATTTTTTTATACATTTTTTGGGGTGTCCATATTTTTTTTTAAACTTTTTTTGACACAGTTATTTTTTAAATGACATTCCCAGGGGTGCAGGCTATTTATTTTAAGCCTGCACCCCTAAACCCCAATTCTGCACTTTTTTTCGACACCTATTCAATGGTGAAAAGTTATCCCCTTTTTTTATCAAAGACTTTTCGAACCTGCGAAAAGTCTTTGAAATTGAATACGGTGTAAAACTAAAACCTGCGATAATGACGTCATAGGTGCGAAATTAATGCAAAAACTGAGTTTTTCGCTCCATATTGAATTCCCCTAAGACTGTAAAATGACAGATAGAATCTGATTGGTTGTTACTTCTCCAATTTATCTGTCTCGAAGCTTTGATAAATCTCCCCCATAATGTTTGTAATAAAACCGATGGTTGCCTGTCTGTGTCTACCTGTAACAGAACAAGGCCATTTCATATACTTTTAGCCCATAGTGAGAGCAAAAGTAACACGTTTATCCATTAATACTAAGCAGTTCAACTCACCTTACAAACAAACATACAGTAGGTGAGTCATATCTGAAAAGTAGCAAGACGAGAACCATTTTTAAAAAAAGGAAATGACCTAAGATTTCATTAGAAGACAACACCTTGTAAGTGCTGCAAGTAAAAAAGAAAGAAAACATATAGGAATCTTCATAAACAAAACATCCTATCAAAAAAAAAAGTGGAAGGGACAAAAAGGGCCATTATATTTTTGTTAAGGGCACTTACCTCGCATATGCTTGCTCATCCTAACTCAAGCCTCCATGCTCCTCCTTCATTGTCTCTTCCCTCTGTGTCACCTGTGTCTGTTTGCCCCTCCCTTCTACAGTGTAAGCTCACACGAGCAGGGCCCTCTTTGCTCCTTCCATGCCCACATTTTAGCCATAGGGTCAACGGGCAGAGCTACCTCAATGGGGACAATCCAAGTAGGTGTGAATTGTGAGTAGTGACTTTGTTTCACGAAACTCAGCAACTTTGCACGAATGCGCGCACCTGAGAATTCTCCAATCCAATTAAAAATGCCTATACGTGATACTCACAGTGGAGGTTTGTGAAATGACTGCCAAATGCGCTGTGAGAGATGTGCATGAAAAACTGGGGAGACCCTCCAGGACCCCCCAAAATTGATCATTTCATTAGCAAAACAACCTGCAGTGTGCTGTCCCCAACTGCAGGTCAGTGTCCCACGAGATTTCTAGAGGGAAGTGCAGGATTGAAAAAGACTCATTGTTTTACCTCATTGGCATTATAAATAGAAATTAAATAATACCCATCATTTACAGTAGCCCATCAGTACCCTCAAAGGCACCAGCCCTGTAGTCAGAGCTGGATTGAGGGCTACATGGGCCTGGAGCTGAAAATGATCAAGGGCCTATTATGAAAAGCAAAGAGGTGTGACCATTGTTCTGTGGATGTGGCCAATGCCATGTGGGCATGTACACCCCTATTCTCTCAGTCCCAATGTCTCCCTAAAAATGTAAAAGAAAAAAAAGCTTAATTTTGTGTGGTAAATAGAAATACAATTTGATTACTTATGATTTATGGCAGATGGCCAGCCAACATCATGCTGTCATGACTATGGGCCTATTTTTATGTGGAGGCCTCGAGCTGTAGCTCTCTCTGCCCCATTATTAATCTGGCCCTGCCTGTAGTAGTGACCAGCACAGTGAGTTAACACTGAGTTATATCACTCACTCCCCAAAACCACATCTATCTGGTAATCTGGAAGATTTCTGCATTTGATGTATATAGATAATTATTCTTTCTAATACCTGGAGTAAATTTTTATGTGACATTTGGTGGTTCTCAATTGAGCAGCAAGCAGAGTTTACTGCGTAGCACATCCACTTTGATAACCAATTGGAGAATATCCTCCATTTTAACCAAATTTAGCATCCCACCTACCAAACAACAACACTTGGGTCTCATTTATCAACGAGTTTTATCACTCAAAACGAGTGATAAAACTAGCTGTGTATGATAAATGGTGCTCCAGCCAATTAGCTCTCAACTGTCATTTTTCAAACATATGACAGTTGGGAGCTGATTGGCTGGAGCACCATTTATCATACACAGCACGTTTTATCACTTGTTTTGAGTGATAAAACTTGTTGATAAATGAGGCCTTGAGAACTACCATCAAAACTGTATGTCACGATATATACCATCTATTACAACTAATAGGAGGGACACATTTGGGAGCACTCATGAACTGATCGGATGCTATTACACAGTAATCTCTACAATAGACTTTAAGTGCACCACCGTAGCATGGTCATGTGCATAAGCTGACAATGGTTAACTCAAATAGGGGTGAGTAGGTTTGAACATCTATTAGTGAATGAAGTAAAACTTTAAAACTTTAAAGTAATTTGTTAAAAAATATATTATATTATTGGTTACCTAACTACCTAGGGAGGATTACTCAAGGTCAAGTAATAATGAGGTAACACTGTGATTATTTGTAAAATAGTTAGGTTAATGCTAAACTATTTGCTCCACAATTGTTAAATGACTTTGCATTGTAATGTTTTGCCACCTTATCTGCTGAAACAATTGAACTGTAATATAAATGTGCATGTGTATAAAGTGCATGAATAGAGAAGCTAAGCTTTGTTAATAAAATCCTAATAGGAGTAAAGTCATTTACTATGAGCAACGTGACATTTAGCAAGGTGAAGCTGCTAAAATAGTAAAGGGGCATCCCCAAGCCCTGGTGGATTGTGGATCAACATGTAGAGGCTTGGGTGGAGGAACAGCCAAGAGAAGATCTGCAGCAGGAGCAAGATTACCCTGAGCAGAGGAAAGTCTGAAGATCTTTGTAGGTGAGTATAACATTTTTATTAAGGTCGTGAGCAACATTTTCAAGTTTAGCACAAATCAATAATATAATTTATAAAACATGTTCACAATGCAGGGAATTATCCATTGCTACTTGCAGTTGATGTTAAAAAGACATATGCCGCGTACACACTAGACGATATGCTCCATGAGCGATATCATCTAGTGTTTCCACTGCAGTGTCGGGCTCAACGTCATTAACAGCATTGAGCGCACACACTGAACGATATCGTTAACGATATCGTTCAGTGCCGGCATCCTCTCTCATCCCTGAACATGCAAAACCTGATGATATTGTCAGGTGGGCCTGCATGTTTAGGCGATGAATGACATCTTCAATGACCCATGGGAGCGTGCATCATTGGCCATTCACCGCGTACACACTGGACGATATTTGACTCGATGAACGATAACGATATCATATCATTATGATATCATTATCGTTCAAATCGGGCAACTTATCGTCTAGGGTGTACGCGGCTTTAAATATATTTAATGGAGTCTTTGTGGTATTGCACAAAATGGGGATCACCCCAGAATTTCAAACAATTCATTAACATACTTTATACATACCTGGTTTTCTGCATAATGATAAGTGGAGTCCTATCAGAGACATTCTCCATATCAGATGGATAGCCCATTATTATCAATCTATCCTTATAAAGGAATCTTTGGCAAGTGCACTTAGGGGTTCATTCAGACCAACTCGCGAGCGGCAGTACGCTCGCAAGTGGGTCGATGTTCCCCACTGCGCATGCGCACGACAGAGGGAGCTCCGTCGTGCGCATGCGCGAGACCCGGGGAGCGACGGGTTTCCATCGTTCCGGGTCTCGCACCAAAGGGGGCGTGCCGGGGGCGTGGCGGCCAGAGAGAGGCGTTCCCATGGGAACGCCTACCGTCTGAAGCCGGCCCCACTGACATCACTAGTGATGTCAGTGGGAGTGATTTTGGCTCTGATAGAGCCAAAATCACTCCAGGGCTTGTGGCAGGGAGACCCTACCGCAGGGTCTCCATCGCAAGTCCGATGGTCGTGATGGTCAAGACCATCGCGACCATCTTTTTGGCCGCTCGCATATGCTGTGGGTGGTCACCCACAGCTATACGAGCGGCCAGGAGGCCGCTCCATTTTCATGGAGGAGGGCCCTGATTCAGAGCGAGCGCTCTGGTCAGAGCATTCGGCTCTGAATCAGGCCCTTAGCTCCAATAAAAGTGCAAGCGGCATTAGCTATCCATGTTGATAGTACACTGTTGATGATTTCAAGCCAATAATCTTTCTTCCACACATTCTGGGCTAGCTCACTCTGCTTTACCACATTATGCTATTTCACAATGAATACATTTAAAACTGAGACAATGAATCAAATATATCTCCAATGTTCCTTGGATACCTGAAGAGAAAATTTCCATACCAGTGGACTAAGGAACTCATTCAGAGCCGCTCGCAAAATGCGAGCGCTCGCTCTGAATGAGGGCAGCCTCTTCTCTGTCAAGAGCCAGCCTCCTGGCCGCTCGCTAAGCTGTGGGTGACCACCCACAGCTTTAGCGAGCAGCCAGGTTGATGGTCGCGATGGTCAAGACCATCGCGACCATCGGGGCTTGCAACAAGACCCTTGTGGTAGGGTCTCGTCTTCCGCAAGCCCCAGTGAGCTTTCGGCTCTAATAGAGCCGGAAGCTCACCACTGACATCACGAGTGTTGTCAGTGGGGCCACCCCAAACGCCAGGCGTTCCTTCGGGAACGCCTCCGTTTGGCCAGCCACCCCCCCCAACCCACCTACAAAACAGGGTGAGCTGTTGATCACCATCGACAGCCCCCGCTTTTGTAGTGAGCCCCGGAGCGAGAGAATTTTTCTCTCGCTCCAGGGCTTGCACACACGCACTGCGGCCTCAGCATCGACCCGCTTGCGAACACTCAGCGCTTGCGAGCGTGTCTGAATGAGACCCTAATGCTTACATTCCTTAACAGGGCACAAAACTTACATCTAAAACCAGGAACCTATTCAGAAGTCCGTCTAAGTAAAGTTCTAGCTGAATAGGACAAACTATTTATTTCATGTTTTTTGGATTAATTAGTAGACTTATAATGACTGTAACACCAAAACTACTATAATTATTTCAATAGGATACTCAAGTCCTCTGTATGTAAGGCCACAATGGCACCCAGCAACCAGTATCACTGATGCAGTGCAGCCCAGTGCGTCCTTTGGATGGTTACACTCCAGGCACGTACCCTGCTTGTACCATCCGAAGACCCTCCAGGCAGTGCCGTTCTTCCCAGTGCTGGCGGGCCCACCCCCTCAGCACACTGTTGTGTCATCATGCACTCAGTGGGGCGGGGCCAACACAGGGCATAGTGCCGCCCTGTTCCAGCACTGTCTGTATGGGACATGAATGTTCAACTAACTAATCTGGAGTCAAGGACCCCATGTTTAAAATTCTGAACATTAACAAGATCAGAGAAAGAGATGGCTAGGGAGTCCCAAATGTTATGAATTACTACGGAGCCATTCTATTGAAAAGGTTAGGGGAATGGCAAAATAAAAGTCTAGACAAACTATGGATAATAGATGAGAAAGGGTTGGAAGAACAGTTCCCTTAGACATTCTACCATGGCTACAACTACAAGAAGGTCAAAAGGAATAGGAATTCTTTCTAATCCCAGCATTAGAGCTGGTTTGAGTTTGGGATGGTGCCTGGAAAATCAGAACCCTTCCATCCAAATATCCCATTACACTAAATCCTAAATTCCCACCATCATTAGATGCATGTGATATCTCGAATAGAGGGACCAAATACTGCTTTTTCACACGTTTATTAAATTAGGGTTGGCAGATAAAACCCAGCTTCTTCATATTCCTCTTCTTATGTGACACCTAGGGGTAAATTTACAAAAGTGAGAGTTTTAAAAGTGAGTTTTAAAAGTGATGTTGCCCATAGCAACCAATCAGATTCTAGCTATTATCTTCTTGAAGGTGCTAGTTAAATGTTAAGTAGAATCTGATTGGTTGCTATGGGCAACATCACTTTTGAAACTCACTTCTAAAAACTCTCATTTTAGTAAATTTACCCCCTAGAATATCTCAGACATGGGATCTTGTATTTTTCCTAGAAATGAGATTAGTGTAAAGTATTTATTTGCTTATATTTATGATACCTATATCATAATGGTCTGATTCATAGTTGTATGTAAGTAATTATACAGTAAGTTTTTTCTAAAGATTATTTCTCCTTTAATGTAGTACAATATTTTTGCTGCAAAGAAAATAATTGTAGAGCATAACAAAATAAATACAGGTTAATTCCCGCTGAACTTAGAATTTAAAATTGTAAGCAGGTTTTGCCTTACAGTGATTATGAAATTGATATAATGATAAAGATCTGCATTCTTTATTCTTATCTTATCACTTCTGCTTGGCCTGAATAACATATGTACTTTCATATCAATATGACCCAATTTACCCAAATAATTGCTTCTATGTTCCTATTTTATTAGTGAATAAGCTAATTATATATTTAATATTTTATATAAGTTACCAAATGTTATAACAGCTATACAAAACATTTATTTAAAAGTAATCTTTCTGTATGTCACCTCTTTATAAGACCACGCTTATAACAACAGTTTTACAGCAGACAGATATATGCTGGTTCTAGTACTAGAGAGTGGCATGGCTGAACATGGGAGTGTGGTCATACATGCTTTGATAACTAAATGCCCCTGGATATTAAGTGCACCTCCATTGCTGACCCAGTTCCTAAGATAAAGGTGATATAGAAAGAATTGATTAACTGCTTTATATTTTCTTACTCGCCGAGAGGTGACACCAAGGTGCAGACTCCCTCTTCCTGACAGGAGCCGGGTACTGCACTGTAGCATTAAGTGCAGCACTCGGCTCCTGACACTGAGGGAGAAGGCCAGCACTCCACACAGGTACTTTCTGCACCCCCCCCATTTCCACCCGAAGTAATATGCATGGGGGTTTGGGCCATGAGGCCACACCCCCTGCCCATGTGGCCACCCCTTTTCAGCAGTAGCGGCCCTCCCCGCACCGGGTGACACTGATGGGAGGGACGCCACTGGTGTTTTATGACTTAAGTATTTTCAAAAATAATTTACAGGAAAAGACAGAGGGGGCAATGTATCACGCCTTGGAGAGAGGTAAAGAAGTTGCCCAAAGCAACCAATCAGCTTCTAACTGACATTTTATCTAGCACAGTCTATGAAATGACTGAAGTTGATTGGTTACTTTAGGCAACTGCTCCACTTTATCTCTCTCCTAGGCTTGATACATCTCCCCCAGTGGAAGATGGCAAGTGTGGTTTTTCCTAGGTATTGTTATAATAATATGAATTTAAAATGTCTTCAGTGTATAGATCAGTGGTTCCCAAAGTGGGTGCTGCTGGGTACTTGCAGGGGTGCCACGGGTGGGTGGTCAAGGACCAAAGAAAATTATTTTTGGTTAAAACCAAGCACAACCCTGTCCACCACCATGGAGGTAGTGGGAGCACTCATCAACTGAAGATGGCGAATGCTCCCGTAATCAAGCTCCGAAAATATATTTTCGGAGCTTGATGAATTTATCCCCATACGGGCCATTCTGTGAGAGAAAGGTAAGTATACCTGTGACATCTCCTGCTTTACCTTCTTGAAGAATGACCCGATAACTTAATTTCTACAATTGCAGGTGAAAATGTTCATTTTCACCTGCTTTTGTAGAAATTAAGTGATGATGAATAGACCCAAATAAATAAATCCACAGAATCCAGGTTACTCTTAGGTGTTGGAACTCAACTTAGTCTAATATTTGTATTCAATTAAAAATATTTCATGTGTAGAAATAATTATGAATGCCCCAACCCATCATGTCGAAATTTGGTTGAATCTAAAATGACTTGGGTTTAATTTTTAAGATTCAGATAACATACCCAAATCAAGATTTTGTGCAAATTTGCTTATCAGGCCCTTCCTGCTTTTAATATTCAAAGAAGTAAAAATGAATGGTACATTTTTTAGAAAACTGAACTGACCCGAATTTAGGGGATCCTAGTGGATCCGAATGCTGACTCGGGTCTTCCCGCTAAGCTCGAATCAGTCAGATCTCGCATGTTTTGGGTTGCATATAAAAGTCCCTTCCTCATGATCGGGCACCATTTCACACAGGAGAGCAGAGGGAGAGAGTGTGGCACTGTGGGCTGTAGTTCTGCACACACAAAAAAAACCACCATTAGCATACCACCAAGGCACCGGGATCGGTATGAATGTTCAAATCTCGACTGGCACCAATGAAAATCCTGATCGGTAAGTACTCTAACTTTACCTAACCCTTCCCCCCCCAACCCTAACCCTCCCTTAGGGGTGCCTAACCCTACCCTCCCCCCCTAGTGCCTAACCCTAACCCCCCAGTGAGTGCCTAAACCTAGCCCCCCATCTCCGCAGCCTAAACCTAACCGTCCTGGGGGAGTGCCTAACTCTAACCTACCCCTCCCCTAGCCTGACCCTAACCTTCCCTGGGGGTGCCTAACCCTAAGTCCTCCCCGGGAGCCCCTAACCTAACCCTCCCCCCCTCCCCCCCCACCCCCGCGGCTGTCTGCACCCTCCGCCTGGCTTACCTTCATTTGGTATGCCGGGCGTCGGGATAATGATAGGCGTCGGGATTTTGATGACTATCATTTGTCCCGTCGAGATTTCACAGTCGGGAAGCCGGCAGTCGGCATTTCGACTGCATGCCCAGGGCACCATTAGGGTGCCATTAGGACAGAGTGTAGGACAAATAGTTATAATAGTAGTACATAGATAGGGTAGGTGTCTGGGAAGGGGACTATAGGCATCATTGTCAGCAGGGTCAGATCCAGAAAAATATTACAGGGGGGGCACTGTGATTTGGAGAGAGTAATTGCGGGGTTTGGCCAGGTGGGGGAGACGGAGAGGGGATGTGGCCCCACACGTCTGCTGTAAATACATTGGGGGTCATTCAGACCAGCTCGTGAGCAGCAGTACGCTCGCAAGCAGGTCGATGTTCCCCCACTGCGCATGCGCAAGACCCGGCGAGCGACGGGCTCTCCATCGCTCCAAAGGGGGCGTGCTGTCGATGTTGATTGACAGCACGCCCCCTTTGGTGGGCGTGCCGGGGGCGTGCCTGCCAGACGGAGGCGTTCCCATGGGAACGCCTACCGTCTCAAGCCGGCCCCACTGACATCATTAGTGATGTCAGTGGGAGTGATTTTGGCTCTGATAGAGCCAAAATCACTCCAGGGCTTGCGGCAGCGAGACCCTACCGCAGGGTCTCCGTCGCAAGCCCGATGGTCGCGATGGTCTTGACCATCGCGACCATCATCATGGACGCTCGCATAAGCTGTGGGTGGTAACCCACAGCTATGCGAGCGTCCATGAGGACGCTCCTAAAACAGGTAAGTGGGCCCTGATTCAGAGCGAGCGCTCTGGTCAGAGCGTCCGGCTCTGAATCAGGCCCATAGTGTCCACCTAAAGTTGTTGTGCCAAATGTTATAGCAAATGAACATCCCACTTATATTTTGTGCATCCCAGTAATTGACATTAGTAAGTATGTAAATTTAAAGTAGATAGGCAGGGGTCTGGGGGCCGCCCAGGCCCCCTGACGCTTTATGGATTTTGATAGTGTGAAATTAAGTTTAGATGCATTTTCTACACTTCTGCCACCAACTGAGACTCAAATGTTGGGCCACTTAAAAAAAATTATAGCAACTTACTTTTATTAGTCTGTCACACTCTTTAATGGACAAAGTGTGCTGACCTTACCTGGCACCTTTCTATGACATTATACTGCAAACTTTTTAAACTCAACTGTGCTGACCACAGGTTGCAGCCCTCTGGTCAGGTTTCCCTATACAGGTGCTGGTGAACTTTGGACGGAGTGCAGGAGACTTTAGCGTAGTCGACAGGTCGGGTCAAAACCAAACAGACAAGATGGTACCAGGGGGCAGGCGTAAATGGGTCACAGAAAATAGCCGAGGTCAGATCCAGATATCAATGGAGAACCAGGGGTCAGACAGAATCAGAGTCACAAACAAAGGCTAAGTTAGAACCAATAATCAGGATATGCACAGGAACGCTGGAGTATGGTAATGGAGCCTATATTCTGGCACCTGTCATTTGCCAGAGACTCCCTCTTATAGGGAGGAGTTCAAATCTTCCGCCAAACGTGAAATATATAATACTGAAGGAGGATTTAAAAATACTGGATTTCACCATAAACTGGGACTTCTCAATTCCAAAACTCAAGTACCACCAACAGATCATTTTTTGTGCATGTCTATAATCATGCACATGTGAGTTAATCTATTTGCTGGGTCAGTAGTTATCCCACCTGCTTCCACAGACAGAAGTCCTCAAAACATGACCTGGTAGGGGTACTTGACACTTGAGGCTGAGAGGCTGAGAAACACTGCCATAAAGCAATTTAAAAAAACACAAAAAAAAATAAAACCATAGAATGAGAAAATAAAATGTACATAAACTGAACACGGCCTACAGTATACAAGTCATGTCCTTCAGATATCAGGCAAATCTTCACTAACACAGACCATTAGAGCAAGGTCTGTCTCCTGCCTGGAGGAGGAGGCGGCGTCACACGGAGAAAAGGAGAAGGAGGCGGCATGGAAAGGAGGAGGCACTGTGGTCTCTCACCACACACAGGAGCCAGGAAAGTCACAGGTGCCAGGAGGAGATGCGGAGTCAGAGAAAGGCTGCCGCTGCCTGGGCGCACTGCTGCTTAACATCCATCGCAGCGGCCACCTGGCAAATACATATTATGGTGGGGACTAGACAGCCCCAGGGCATACAGCACTTTGTGCGACAGCACTGGCCGCACCACCCTAGTTACGGCCCTGAACAAACGGCAGATTTAAAATTGTGTCAGAGGTATCTTGCAGCAATCTGTATTGCACAGAAAAGTTTCTTGACAAAATAACATTTGTTTTCAGTTGGATTCCACTGGTTTTCAGTTGGACAACCTGTACTACGGCAATCCATTGCCACAATGTTACTGACAAATTATGAGTTACTCACTGTACATATGCCTGCTGCCTAAAAACTGGTCATTTCAGATTTTTTTACTTGAGGACACTAGAGGGAGCTAATTAGACTTGTTCAGTGAAATCCTGTCTCAGAATATAAAGCAAGTACTGTAAGTACTGTAACTGAGCTATTACAATTGTGATTCATCATATTTTAAAGAGTGAACTAGCTATAGCATAGTGAAAGTATGAACAATTGTGTGCAAACCATACTGGGGGTTGTGTTTTTTTATACATTTATTAGTTTAATTGACATAATCAATTTAAATGTTAAAAATAAAAATAAATTCCTTAATACCCCTGCATAAGACCAAAACACATATGCACTCATGGAAAAATAAAAGTACTGAAAGTACAAGAAAAAAATCCTTTAATTTCCTGATAGTTCAGTGGGTCTGTAAACGGTATAGATATACAAAGAAACACCCGTGTTTGCTTGCTGCAATCCTGTTTCTTTGTTGCAGACTGCAACACTTCAAAGTAAACTAAGGCCCTCATTCAGAGCCGTACACTCTGAGCAGAGCGCACGCTCTGAATGAGGGCCGCCCTCCATAACTATGGAACGTCCTCCTGGACGCTCGTATAGCTGTGGGTCACCACCCACAGCCTATACGAGCGTGCAGTTTGATGGCCGCGATGGTCTTGACCATCGCGACCATCGCCACTGCGAGCCGGAGCCTGCGGTTGAGTTTTTCAACCGCAAGGCCCGGAGTGATTTTGGGTCTATCAGAGCCAAAATCACTCCCACTGACATCACTAGTGATGTCAGTGGGCCGGCTTCTGACGGTAGGCGTTCCCTTGGGAACGCCCCCGGCAGGGAGGCACGCCCACCAAAGGGGGCGTGCTGTCAATCAACATCGACAGCACGCCCCCTTTGATCAGACACAACGAGCGAGGAAAGTCCTTCGCTCGTCGCGTCTGGCGCATTTGCACGACGGAACTCCCGCCGTCGTGCGCATGCGCAGTGCACAACATCGACCCACTTGCGAGCGGACAGCCGCTTGCGAGTGGGTCTGAATCAGGTTCTAAGTTCTAATTGCAACAGTTTCTACTTGTTAGTTGTAAATCCTTATATCTATCCACAGGATTATTATAATCATCAGCCAGATGCTAATTATTATGAGGATGCAATAAATGGCCTTTTGCCACTTCCTTATCTGTGTATTTGTACTAAAGTAAATGTCACCCGCTTGCAGGTCATGGGATCCGGATCACCATATTACCTGATGCTGTCTGCGCAGCGGCGCCAAGAGGAAGGGGGGAGCGGGTACACTATTTACCAGGTTCCGGGCTTGCTAGAGTGGCCTGGCGGGGGCCCGGGTCCAGCGCCGCCTTCCTCCCTCTTCCCCACCCACACAGCAGCCCAGCACACAGTGCGCTGAGCAGCAGCAGTCTCCTATACCTGTGGGGGGAGCGATCACACTGATCGCGCCCCCCAGCTTTGCGCTGGGCTGAGGGGCACACGACGCCCCCCTCCCCAGTGCACAGCACCACGCAAAAGTGTTATTGGGTTTTTTTTACCTCAAGAGGGAGTGGAAATGCCTCCTGTGATTAAGCCACGTCCCCTTCACCTGGGCCCGGCCGGGATCTCTATACCCCTGTATCTGCATGTTAGATACTCATGATTGCCTGGTTCCGCCAGTTTAGCCCTTAATGCTGGCCGACCCGGGGCTTCATAGCGGTGATATTAAAAAGCATCAAACTGTAATGTCAGCATCTGAGTAGTATCACTGACTGACTGGTCCATTTGTGATGTACTTTGGCAAGCCGGTCACAGAAGTGCTGGAGGGGCCCGACTCCATACTTCTGTTATTCAGCGCCGATAAACTGTATTTCCAATACTAATGTATCAGCTCAGCACTCACAGGGCTGTTGAAGGAGCCTGTCTCCGTACTTCTGTAATCAGCACTGATTGGCTGTGTTATCAGTGCTGATGGACCGTCTGGGAAAATAAAGGAATGGAGCCAATTTCCGACGTAGGGTAGTTGTGAATTGTCACAGTCAGTGGCAGGGCCGGACTGGGACTAAAAATAGGCCCTGGCATTTTAAAGCACACAGGCCCACCTCGCGTCAGCACCTGGCTCCTGGCATAGACTCCTCCCCTTCCTAATCCTGACTCCTCCCACATCTTAGTCTATGCGCTTACACATATAATTAATATTAGAACATAAAAGTGTACATCATTCTCTGTATTAAAATACACACAAAAGAGCACATCCTGCAGGGGATTCATACATGTGCCATATTTAAACATTTGGTATTTGGTTAGTTCTGTTAGGTAAAGCTGGCGCTACATTGGTATATGTCACGCACAAAGTAAAGGAAAGGCATTTTCCCAATTGACCAAGGCCTAGCCTAGCAGTTGTAGAGGATTAGATGGTGTTCACTGTAGGAATTTTTTAGGGCATGGCTGCTGAGCAGAGGAGGACACGTCTGTGCCACCAAAGCAGAGCTGTTACCTCACATTTTGATGCCCTGTAGACATAAAGAGCTTTGGTTTTTGGTAGTATGCGCACCGTAGGCACGTGTCAAAAAAAACAGTTGTGTGTTCGCTGAGGAGCGTGAGCACACAATAGTACCCCCAATTCAAATTATTCCATTCCATTGTCACATAACACTGCAGAGTAGTGCCCCTCATTCAAGTTACACACAGTAATGCCCCTTACACCCAGTGATCGCACTAAATGAAAAAAAGTGTGGGTCCCAGGGACCCCTCACTTTAAAAAAAATGGGGTCCTGCTCCATAGTGTCTGGGTCCTATGACAATTTATGCCTCACTGCATGTAGCACATAACAAAAGCACAGAACAGCAGAAGGGGTACAGACATGAGGAGAATAGGGGGCACTTAGTACACAGAAGAGCAGAAGGGGTACAGACATGGGGACAGGGGAACAGGGGTCACAGAGGTGGGAGGGCAGAGTACACGGGAGAGCAGAAGGGGTACAGACACGGGGAGAGGGGAACAGGGGTCACAGAGGTGGGAGGGCAGCATACACGGGAGAGCAGAAGGGGTACAGACATGGGGAGAGGGGAACAGGAGTCACAGAGGTGGAAGGGCAGAGTACACGGGAGAGCAGAAGGGATACAGACATGGGGAGAGGGGAACAGGGGTCACAGAGGTGGGAGGGCAGAGTACATGGGAGAGCAGAAGGGGTACAGACATGGGGAGAGGGGAACAGGGGGCACAAAGGTGGGAGGGCAGAGTACACGGGAGAGCAGAACATGTAGAGACATGGGGAGAGGGGAACAAGGGTCACAGAGGTGGAAGGCAGAGTATACGGGAGAGCAGATCATGTACAGGCATGGGGAGAGGGGCACAGGTGGGAGGGCAGAGTACACAGGAGAGCAGAACATGTACAGATATGGGGAGAGGGGAACAGGGGGCACAGAAGTGGGAGGGCAGAGTATACGGGAGAGCAGATCATGTACAGGCATGGGGAGAGGGGCACAGGTGGGAGGGCAGAGTACACAGGAGAGCAGAACATGTACAGATATGGGGAGAGGGGAACAGGGGGCACAGGTGGGAGGGGAGAGCAGAACATGTATAGACATGGGGAGAGGGGAACAGGGGGCACAGAGATGGGAGGGCAGAGTACATGGGAGAGCAGAACATGTACAGACATGGGGAGAGGGAAACAGGGGGCACAGATGGGAGGGGAAGGGGGGAGGGTAAGTATGAAAAGCTCAGTTTTCAACAAACAAAAAAATTTGGTGAAAAGTGAGAAAAATATGGGAAACAATATGTGTATATATAGTTCACACTAGCTGTAATGTGTCCAAGCAGAGCCGGATTAAGGTCTGTGGGGGCCCCTGGGCAACAAACTTGACAGGGGGCCCTATCAATGATCCAAATATATATATACACACATTATACACACACATACATATATATATATATTAGGGATGTGCAGGCTCGGATAGGTTCGAGTTTGCACGTGGAGTTCGGATTTTTCCCTCCAAAAAAACGGAACTCAGAACGAGGCAAAACGTCATCTTACATGGACGAACATCATCATTCCTGGTCTTTTGTCCAGGAATGATGATGTTCGTCCATGTAAGATGACGTTTTGCCTCGTTCTGAGTTCCGTTTTTTTGGAGGGAAAAATCCGAACTCCACGTGCAAACTCGAACCTATCCGAGCCTGCACATCCCTAATATATATATATATATATATATATATATATATACAAGCAATCCAGAAAACCCGGCACTCATACCATGGGGACAAAGATACTTGCTATGGTGCCTTTCCAAAGGTGCATGACGCCTCCTCCATGTAAAATAAGAAAGACGGACGGCACTCCATAGACTGATGTAAACAAATAAAGAGGTCGTTTAATGTGGAGTGCTGTCCGTCTTTCTTATTTTATATATACATACATATATATATATATATATATATATATATACATATATCCATATATATATACACACATATACACACACACTATAGATATACTGTATATATATATACACACACATACATATACACACTATATATATATATATATATACACACATATACATATATACACACAACACATACACAGTGGGTGTATAATATATATATATATACACACACATACATATATATATACATACACACACATATATGTATATATATATATATACACATATACACACACACACTATAGATATACTGTATATATATATATATATATACACACACACATATACACACACAACACATACACAGTGGGTGTATAATATATATATATATATACATACACACACACATTATACACACACATACATATATACACACACACACTATAGATATATATGTATATATATATATATATATATATATATATATATATATATATACACATACTGTCAGGTGCATAAATTTTGGGACATTGACAGAATTTTCATATTTTGGCCTCTATTCACCACCACAATGGCTTTGAAATGAAACAAACAAGATGTGCTTTAACTGCAGACTTTCAGATTTAATTTGAGGGTAATTACATCCAAATCAGGGGAACGGTGTAGGAATTACAACGGTTTCTATATGTGCCTCCCACTTTTTAAGGGGCCAAAAGTAATGGGACTATCAACTCAAAAGCTATTTCATGGACAGGTGTGGGCTATTCCCTTGTTATTTCATTATCAATTAAGCAGGTAAAAGGTCTGGAGTTGATTCTAGGTGTGACATTTGCATTTGGAATCAGTTGCTGTCGACTCTCAATATGAGATCCAAAGAGCTGTCACTATCAGTGAAGCAAGCCATCATTAGGCTGAAAAATCAAAACAAACCCATGTTGTGCAGTCAGTTCTCCATAGGGGCTGTGTCCACTCCAAAGTCCTGTGCAGTGTCCCAGTCCTAAAGGAGTGCTGTAGTGTTGTCCAGGGGGTGCTCTGTCCATCAGGAGTGCTCCCCCCAAGTGCTAAAAAAATAATATATTTTCTGTGTTTGTGAATTGTGTGCGCAGTAGCCGCACGTGCATCAACAAAGTAGTGCCAAGCGTGCGCCTGTGTCATAAGTAAAGGGCCGGCTGGCTTGACCGTTAAGGGTGCTGTAACCCCCGAAAGTACACTCCAGTCCAAACCAAAAAAAAAATTATTTTTTGTGTTTGTGAATTGTGTGCGCAGTAGCCGCACGTGCATCAACAAAGTAGTGCCAAGCGTGCGCCTGTGTCATAAGTAAAGGGCCGGCTGGCTTGACCGTTAAGGGTGCTGTAACCCCCGAAAGTACACTCCAGTCCAAACCAAAAAAAAAATTATTTTCTGTGTTTGTGAATTGTGTGCGCAGTAGCCGCACGTGCATCAACAAAGTAGTGCCAAGCGTGCGCCTGTGTCATAAGTAAAGGGCTGGCTGGCTTGACCGTTAAGGGTGCTGTAACCCCCGAAAGTACACTCCAGTCCAAACCAAAAAAAAAATTATTTTCTGTGTTTGTGAATTGTGTGCGCAGTAGCCGCACGTGCATCAACAAAGTAGTGCCAAGCGTGCGCCTGTGTCATAAGTAAAGGGCCGGCTGGCTTGACAGTTAAAGGGTGCTGTAACCCCCAAAGTACACTCCAGTCCAAACCAAAAAAAAAATGATTTTCTGTGTTTGTGAATTGTGTGCGCAGTAGCCGCACGTGCATCAACAAAGTAGTGCCAAGCGTGCGCCTGTGTCATAAGTAAAGGGCCGGCTGGCTTGACCGTTAAAGGGTGCTGTAACCCCCAAAGTACACTCCAGTCCAAACCAAAAAAAAAATTATTTTCTGTGTTTGTGAATTGTGTGCGCAGTAGCCGCACGTGCATCAACAAAGTAGTGCCAAGCGTGCGCCTGTGTCATAAGTAAAGGGCCGCCTGGCTTGACCGTTAAAGGGTGCTGTAACCCCCGAAAGTACACTCCAGTCCAAACCAAAAAAAAATTATTTTCTGTGTTTGTGAATTGTGTGCGCAGTAGCCGCACGTGCATCAACAAAGTAGTGCCAAGCGTGCGCCTGTGTCATAAGTAAAGGGCCGGCTGGCTTGACCGTTAAAGGGTGCTGTAACCCCCGAAAGTACACTCCAGTCCAAACCAAAAAAAAATTATTTTCTGTGTTTGTGAATTGTGTGCGCAGTAGCCGCACGTGCATCAACAAAGTAGTGCCAAGCGTGCGCCTGTGTCATAAGTAAAGGGCCGGCTGGCTTGACCGTTAAGGGTGCTGTAACCCCCGAGAGTACACTCCAGTCCAAACCAAAAAAAAAAATTATTTTCTGTGTTTGTGAATTGTGTGCGCAGTAGCCGCACGTGCATCAACAAAGTAGTGCCAAGCGTGCGCCTGTGTCATAAGTAAAGGGCCAGCTGGCTTGACCGTTAAAGGGTGCTGTAACCCCCGAAAGTACACTCCAGTCCAAACCAAAAAAAAATTATTTTCTGTGTTTGTGAATTGTGTGCGCAGTAGCCGCACGTGCATCAACAAAGTAGTGCCAAGCGTGCGCCTGTGTCATAAGTAAAGGGCCGGCTGGCTTGACCGTTAAAGGGTGCTGTAACCCCCAAAGTACACTCCAGTCCAAACCAAAAAAAAAATTATTTTCTGTGTTTGTGAATTGTGTGCGCAGTAGCCGCACGTGCAGCAACAAAGTAGTGCCAAGCGTGCGCCTGTGTCATAAGTAAAGGGCCGGCTGGCTTGACCGTTAAAGGGTGCTGTAACCCCCGAAAGTACACTCCAGTCCAAACCAAAAAAAAATTATTTTCTGTGTTTGTGAATTGTGTGCGCAGTAGCCGCACGTGCATCAGCAAAGTAGTGCCAAGCGTGCGCCTGTGTCATAAGTAAAGGGCCGGCTGGCTTGACCGTTAAAGGGTGCTGTAACCCCCAAAGTACACTCCAGTCCAAACCAAAAAAAAAATTATTTTCTGTGTTTGTGAATTGTGTGCGCAGTAGCCGCACGTGCATCAACAAAGTAGTGCCAAGCGTGCGCCTGTGTCATAAGTAAAGGGCCGGCTGGCTTGACCGTTAAAGGGTGCTGTAACCCCCAAAGTACACTCCAGTCCAAACCAAAAAAAAAATTATTTTCTGTGTTTAGCCGCACGTATATATCAAATCGATATAACATAAATGGAGGACCAAACTTTCTCCGATAAAAATAAAATAGTGAAAGATCAAGAACCACTTCCTCCTAGTGCTGAAGCTGCTGCCACTAGTCATGACATAGACGATAACATGCCATCAACGTCGTCTGCCAAGGCCGATGCCCAATGTCATAGTAGAGGGCACATACAATCCCAAATGGCAAAGTTCAGGAAAATGACCTTAAAAAAGACATTTAAATCAGCTGAAGAGAAACGTAAACTTGCCAATATGCCATTTACGACACGGAGTGGCAAGGAACGGCTAAGGTCGATCCCTAGTATGTTCATGACTAGTGGTTCAGCTTCACATGACGATGGAAGCCCTCCTCCCACTAAAAAAATCAAAAGAGTTAAGCTGGCAAAAGCACAGCGAAGAACTGTGCTTTCTAAGAAGATATCACAAATCCCCAAGGAGAGTCCAAGTGTGGTGGTGGTTGCGATGCCTGACCTTCCCAGCACTGGACGGGAAGAGGTGGCTCTTTCCACCATTTGCACGCCCCCTGCAAGTGCTGAAAGGAGCACCCACAGTCCACTTGCTGATATGCAAATTGAAGATGTCACTGTTGAAGTACAACAGGATGAGGATACTGGTGTAGCTGGCGCTGAGGAGGAAGTTGGCGAGGAGGATTCTGATGGTGATGTGGTTTGTTTAAATCAGGCTCCGGGGGAGACAGTTGTTGTCCGTGGGATGAAAAAGCCCATCACGGTCATGCCTGGGCAGAAGACCAAACATTCCACCTCTTTGGTCTGGCAATATTTCTATCCAAATCCGGACAACAACTGTCTTGCCATATGTACCATATGTAAAGGTGAAATAAGTAGGGGTAGGGACGTCAACCACCTAGGAACATCCTCCCTTATACGGCACCTGCAGCGCGTTCATAAAAAGTTACTGTCAAGTTCAGAAACTTTGGCTAAGACCGTAAGCAGTCCAGGGACACCTAAATCCCGTTGTCCTGTTGTATCCAAGCGCCTGCAAACCACACCGTCAACTCCCTCCTCGTCAATTTCCTCCTTAGTCAGGATCGGAAGTAGTCCTGCAGGCCATGTCACTGGCATGACTGACTCTCCTATCCGGGATTCCTCTGGAGGATCCTGCATTGCTACGCCTACTGCTGCCGCTGCTGCTGTTGCTGCTGCTGGGAGTCGTTCATCATCCCAGAGAGGAAGTAGGAACACCACTACTTTTACTAAACAATTGACCCTCCAACAGTCCTTAGCGAGGAGGATGAAGTACGACAGCAGCCATCCTGAAGCAAAACGTATAACTGAGGCCTTGACTGCTATGTTGGTGTTAGACGTGCGTCCGGTATCCGCCATTAGTGCAGTGGGATTTAGACAATTGATGGAGGTAGTGTGTCCCCGGTTCCAAATCCCGTCTAGATTCCACTTCACTAGGCAGGCGATACCGAGACTGTACAGAAACGTCAGAAAAAGTGTCCTCAGTGTCCTGAAAAATGCCGTTGTACACAATGTCCACTTAACCACGGACATGTGGACAAGTGGAACAGGGCAGACTAAGGACTATATGACTGTGACAGCCCACTGGGTAGATGTATCACCTTACGCAGCAACAGCAGCAGCGTCACCAGTAGCAGCATCTCAGAAACGCCAGCTCGTTACAAGGCAGGCTACGCTGTGTATCACCGGTTTCAGTAAGAGGCACACCGCCGACAACCTCTTAGAGAAACTGAGGGAAATCATCGCCCAGTGGCTTACCCCACTTAGACTCTCCTGGGGATTTGTGATATCTGACAACGCCACCAATATTGTGCGGGCATTACATCTGGGCAAATTCCAGCACGTCCCATGTTTTGCTCACACAATAAACTTGGTGGTGCAGAATTTTCTGAAAAGCGACAGGGGCGTGCAGGAGACGCTTTGGGTGGCCCGAAAAATTTCTGGCCACTTTCGCCATTCAGCGACTGCGTGCCGAAGACTGGAGCGCCAGCAAACACTCTTGAACCTGCCCCGCCATCACCTGAAGCAAGAGGTTGTGACGCGGTGGAACTCAACCCTCTATATGCTTCAGAGGATGGAGGAGCAGCAAAAGGCCATACAAGCCTATACATCCACCTATGACATAGGCAAAGGAGGGGGTATGCACCTGACTCAAGCGCAGTGGAGAATGATTTCCGTGTTGTGCAAGGTTCTCCAGCCCTTCGAACTTGCCACACGTGAAGTCAGTTCAGACACAGCCAGCTTGAGTCAGGTCATTCCCCTCATCAGGCTTTTGCAGAAGCAGCTGGAGAAAGTGAAGGAGGAGCTAAGACGGAGCGATTCCGCTCGGCATGTGGGACTTGTGGATGAAGCCCTTCATTCGCTTTGCCAGGATTCCAGGGTGGTCAATCTGTTGAAATCAGACCACTACATTTTGGCCACCGTGCTCGATCCTAGGTTTAAAGCCTATGTGGTGTCTCTCTTTCCGGCCGACACAAGCCTGCAGAGGTGCAAAGACCTGCTGGTGAACACACTGTCAGCTGAAGCGGAACGTGACACGTCAACGGCTCCTTCTTCATTTTCTCCCGCAACTGGGGCTGCCAGGAAAAAACTTAGGTATCCTAAGCAACCCGCTGGCGGTGATGCAGGGCAGGCAGGACCAAGTTTGGACATCTGGTCCAGACTGAAGGACCTGGCAACAATTTCTGACATGTCTACTGTCACTGCATATGATACTGTCACCATTGACAGAATGGTGGAGGATTACATCGGTGACAGCATCCAAGTAGGCATGTCAGACAGTCCATACCTGTACTGGCAGGAAAAAGAGGCAATTTGGAGGCCCCTGTACAAGCTGGCTCTATTTTACCTGAGTTGCCCCCCCTCCAGTGTGTACTCCGAAAGAGTGTTTAGTGCAGCCGGGAACCTTGTCAGCGAAAGGCGTAGGAGGTTGCTTCCACAGAATGTGGAGAAGATGATGTTCATCAAAATGAATTATCAGCTCTTCCAGGGAGACCAGCCTCCAGAAGGTACAGAGGGACCTGTGGTGGTGGATTCAAGTGGGGACGAGTTAATACATTGTGAGGATGAGGATGTACACACTGAAGAGGGTGAGGAATCGGTGGATGAGGAGGATGAGGATGACATCTTGCCTCCGTAGAGCCAGTTTGTGCAGGGACACATTAATTGCCAGCTTGTTTTGTGGGGGCCCAAACGAACCAATCATTTCAGCCACAGTTGTGTGGCAGACCCTGGCGCTGAAATGATTGATTTGTTAAAGTGTGCATGTCCTGTTTATACAACATAAGGGTGGGTGGGAGGGCCCAAGGACAATTCCATCTTGCACTTCTTTTTTTTCTTTGCATTATGTACAGTTTGGGGCCTAGTTTTTCTAACTGCCATCCTGTCTGCCACTGCAGTGCCACTCCTAGATGGGTCACGTGTTTGTGCCGCCCACTCGTGTCGCTTAGCATAGTCATCCAGCTACCTCGGTGCAACCTTTTGGACATGAAAACACTATTGTGAGGTGTGAGGTGTTCAGAATAGACTGGAAATGAGTGGAAATTAAGGTTATTGAGGTTAATAATAGCATAGGAGCAGAGAAACCAACAAATTCTGTGATTTTAGCTGTTTTTATGCTTTTTAAAAAAAAAATACAGATCCAAAACACAAAACCCAGAACCCAAAACACGGAAGGGTGGTTTTGGCAAAACCAATCCAGATCCAAAACACGAAGAAAGATCCAGATCCAAAACCAAAACACAAAACACGAAAAGTGGCCGGTGCACACCCCTAATACACACTATATATATATACACATATATACACACATATACATATATACACACAACACATACACAGTGGGTGTAAAATATATATATATATTTCATTTAATATTGTGCCCGCCCAACCCCACAACCAGTAGCACCACCACACACATAAAAAAAACATTATTTGACTCACCTTCCAGGCTCCACGCCAGGGCAATCACACAGCAGCAGACCCGGGGCACCAGCTGCAGGTCCTGTATTTTCACATCCGCGGTCTTCAGATGCAGCTGTCGAGGAAGTGGGCTGGCGTGGGGCTGCGCAGCGCGACCTTTGACGTCATGCCTGCAGTGCCGCACAGCCTCACCGTGCAGCCTGCCCGCTTTCCAAAGCAGCGCTGCGCTCTGATCTAAAGTGCTCAGTGAGCGCTGCCCGCCTGCAGTCATCGGTGACTGCCGAGGAGGACCGAAGCGGAGACAGCTAAATGCTGTACTCCGCCGGTCTTAGTATTGGAAGGGCAGTAGTGGCAGGGGACAGGGTGTGGGGGTCCCTGGACGACCGCCCCTGTCACCCTGCCTTTAATCCGGCCCTGTGTCCAAGGCACACAGTAAACAACACTCAGAGAGGGCTGTTGCAGCAATCCAATAGAACATGTTGTGGATATATAAATAAGCATATGGTACAGTACACAAGCCTCCTCCTCTATCCTGCCCAGTCACCAGCAGCTTGCAGAATTCCAGCCATATAGACAGGGGCGGCCCTAGCCCAAATTTTTTGGTAAGCAAATATATTTTTTGGTTCTCCTATGCATATTATTGCGCGTGCCCAAACAAATTAAGGGGCCGTGGTCTCATGAAAAAAGCCATAATAATTACACATACCCCTTTCTCGTCACTGTGGGAACATTCTTTTCCATATGTACCTTAATGCAGTCCCCCCAGTCATTCCCGTTATACAGTACTCCCAGTATGCAATGCCCCCAGTAGTGACCCCCTTATACTGTGCCCCCAGTAGTTGTCCCCCCCTGTGCAATGCAGTGCCCCAGGAGTGGTCCCCCTTATGCAGTCTCCCAGTAGTGCCCCTTATATAGTGCCCCCAGTAGTAGTCCCTCCCTATGCAGTACCCCTTATACAGCACCCCCTGTAGTGGTCCTCCCTTTTCAGTGCCCCCAGGAGAGGTCCCCCTTATGCAGGCCTCCAGTAGTGCCCCCAGTAGTGATCCCCCTATGCAGTGTCCCTTATACAGTGCCCCAGTAGTGGTCCTCCCCGTGCAGTGCCCCTTTTGCCCCCAGTAGTAAGCCCCTTATATAGTGTCCCCAGTAGTAGTCCTCCCATGCAGTGCCCCCAATAGTGGTACCCCTTATGCAGTGCCCTTTAAATAGTGGCCCCAGTTGTAGTCCCCCCCTATGCAGTATCCCCAGTATTGCCCTTTATATAGAGCCCCCAGTAGTGGTCCCCCGATGCAGTCCCCCCAGTGGTAGTCCCCCCCTATGCAGTACCCTCAGTATTGCCTTTTATATAGAGCCCCCAGTAGTGATCCCCCGATGTAGTGCCCTTTATATAGAGCTCCCAGTAGTGGTGCAGTGATCCCAGTGGTAGTCTCCCCCCTATGCAGTGCCCCTAGTAGTAGTCCCCTCCCCTTGTAGTGCCCCTAGTAGTAGTCCCCTCCCCTTGTAGTGCCCCTAGTAGTAGTCCCCCCTTGTAGCCCTTGTGGTGCCCCTAGTAGTAGAGTAGTAGTCCCCCCCTTGTAGTGCCCCTATTAGTAGTCCCCCCATATGCAGTACCCCCAGTAGTGGTCCCCCAATGCAGTGCCCCTACTAGTAGCCCCCCCTTGTAGTAGTAGTCCCCCTAGTAGTAATCCCCCCACAGTAGTACCCCTAGTAGTTGTCCCCTCCCTTGTAATAGTAGTCCCCCTAGTAGTAATCCCCCCACAGTAGTACCACCCCTGATGCAGTGTCCCTAGTAGTTGTCCCCCCCCCTTGTAGTAGTAGTCCCCCTAGTAGTAATCCCCCCACAGTAGTGCCATCCCCCAGTAGACACACACTTAATGGAAAAAAAAAACACTTACCTGAAAAGCAGGGGAGGCAGCATGCAGGTCTTGCTCGGGATTTTGCAGAACTAGCTGCTCAATGTTACGTGAGGTACAGCTGGTCCTCTAGCGTCTGGCAGCAGAACATGGCAAATGAAGACCTCTCAAATGTCAATGTGCTACGATGTCTCCTATGAGGCGGCGGCCATTTTGGGAGAGACAATGTCAATAGTACTGTATCCATGTAGACGGACAGACCAGCCCACGCAGCCATCGGCCCTTCTGGCATTTGCATCATATAATTGTTTAAAATGAGGAAATCAATTAATTACTATGGTTGTTGCTAGAAATGGGCAGCTGTCAAATATATAAAAATATATCCAATTTCCTTTACCAGAGTGTACTGATATAATTGTAAAATCTAAAAACCAATATGAAACCTAATATTAATTTTGATAACAGCCCAACAGATGAGGCGCAAAACCCCAATGTGCTGAAACAAGAGATATATTTAGACTCATCCATCAGACCCACTGACAGTCCGTGCCACTATTTGTTAAGGTAATATACAGTATGTAAGGAATACACCTACTGGGGAAATTATGCATAACTAATGATATACTAGAGGGGTAGGAGAGATGACCCTGATTCCATCATAAGGACTTACTAGTGCAATAATGTAAGGACACCATAAATTAACTAGATAGGAAGAGAGTTCAAAATTGTAATAGTATTAAGGACATATAATGCGCATCACACCAGATAAGCTGGAAGGAGAGATCTGTTAAAACTCATCTACCAGACAAGCCCTCAGGCCACACTCCTACCCGTCTATGTGATGTATTATGAGAAATACCCCACCATATGACCTATAGATCCAGCTACTAGATGCACTAGGGGAGCCCCATATGGACGTTAGCAATTAAGGTCCTAAGGTGTCAATGGTCATTGGGAATCCCGCCATATGCATTGAACTGGCATAAAAGGACAAGGCTATGAGGATCTTTATACTAGAGTTGTCAGACTATATGTTGTTATGTTCCTCCGAGTCATTTAAGCCATAGGGGGATAGGGTGTGGAGCAGGAAGATCCAGAATGCTTCTCGTTTACAGACTCTATTGAACCTATTTCCCCCTCTTAGAGTTGGTTTAATGTTTTCTATAGCTCTCACTGTAAGGCCCTTTAAGTTCCCTTTCTGGAACAGAGCTATGTAGCTTGATAGACTATGTGTTTTTAAATTTTTTAGGATGTTCCATTTATGTTCTGAAAATCTTGTATGTAGGGGGCTTATAATCCTCCCTACATACTGGATGCCACATTTGCATTTTGTCACATAAATGGCAAAATTAGAACTACAATTTAGAAAACCGACTTTATCAAACTCTTCTTTAGTACTAAAAGGAACAAATGATAAAGCATTTGTTATCTGTAATACATTTATCTTTACAGCATTTAAAGAAACAATTTGGTTTTGGTGGTAATTGAAATTTCAGGTCGGTTTTATTAACAGACCTTAGATTTCTTTTAAATTGACTCATGGCTAATTTTTGTTTTAGTGTGTGAGCTTTTCTGAAAGCCACTAGATTATTTTTGGGCAGAATTGGTTCAAGAAACCTATCTGACGGTAAAATCACAGAATTTTTTAAAATAATTCTCTTGATATCTTTGGCCACCATATTATATTGAGTAATAAGAGCCAAAGACTTCTCAGTTTTGAGACCATTTGTGTTATTTACCTTCTCCTTTTGAATTAATGATGTTCTTGAACAGAGTAAGGTGTCTGTCAGAGCTTTTTCAAGGATATGGATTGGATAGCCAAGTCTAACAAAGACAGCAAACATGGTGTCTGCTTGGCTTTTGAAAGCCTCCTCCATTGAACAGTTTTGCCGTAAACGAAGAAACTGCCCATTGGGTATATTGATTTTCCACGGGTTGTAGTGGCTACTTTTATAATGTAAATAGTCTTTATAATCTACATCCTTGATACATGTCGAGGACCCAATTTTATTATCACATATAGAGATAGTTATGTCAAGAAAATTCAAGGTGATTTTGCTGAAATTCTGAGTAAATTTTAAGCCAAAAGAAGTGGACTTTAGGTGATTTGTGAAATTAGTGATTGAAGTGTCAATCCCATCCTAAATAAAAAAAAAGGTCATCTATATATCTGCCATAGAGGACCAGATTTGTCCCGAAATTGCCCTTCCAGATATACTTCTCTTCAAGCCAACCCAAATAAAGGTTGGCGAGGCTCAGGGCGAACCTGGTCCCCACAGCGTAAATAAATTTGTGCATCATAAGAAAATAAATTGTGTTCTAAAATAAATCTAATAGATTATAAAATGAAGTTTCGTAAGGTCCCTTCTACTTACGATCACAACTAAGGTCATAATTAACTGCTAGAAGACCTAATTCATGGAGTATATTGGTATACAGAGATGATACATGACATGTTAGTAATGTATAAGAATTTCTCGGAGATTTTCTAATTTCTGTAAAACATTAGTAGTATATTTTATATATGAAGGAAGGGACATTACATAGTTCTGTAAATGTACAGTACATCAACAAGGCTGACAAATTTGTGGTAAGTGAACCTACCCCTGAAATTATAGGATGCCCTGGTGAAGAAACAAGTGATTTGTGAACTTTGTGTAAGTGGTAATATACTGCTATAACTGGATGTGAAAGGGAATTGTGGGGTCTGAAGATAATTTTCTATTAAATGATTTCTCATTGAGTTATCTAGTGGTTTCAGATACATAGGGGTAAATTAACTAAAGTGAGAGTTTTTAGAAGTGGAGTTGTTGCCCATAGCAACCAATCAGATTCTAGCTATTATCTTCTAGAAGGTGCTAGTTAAATGTTAAGTAGAATCTGATTGGTTGCTATGGGCAACATCTCCACTTCTAAAAACTCTCACCTTAGTAAATATACCTTATAGTCTTCCAAACTCTCACCTCAGTAAATTTACTTTATAGTCTTCCAAATTATTTGCTGGCTTGTTTAATTATAATGTCTTTATCCTTAATAAGTTTTTTGAGAACCACTTTTTCAGATTTTGAGAGTTTATCCTTAATACCAAATCCATCTGATCTATCACACAAGTTCTTAAAATTTCTCATTGTGGTGGTGTAAAAAACCTCCAGAAAGGGACCTCTATGTTGTAAAAGATAAAAATCAGATGGTTTTCTTAAATTTAGTGAAATTTGGTACTTTTATATCAAAGATCATACTTGGTTTGTGTGGCCGGAGGCTGGCCACACGTGGTCAATGGCTGCCGCGGCACTGAAGGAGTTAACCCCTGTGCTGCGGTGCCATTTTCTAAAGGGACAATGGGCGCTAGGTGCCAATTTTAAATGTACTAATAGGCGCTCGGCACCCTGTTGTAAATTGTATCATCGGCGCTAGGTGCCGGATGTGTGAAATATGTTTTAGGCTGCCGTGGCCAGACCCGCTCTGTGGCCACGGCAGCGCTATGGTTAACCCCTGGTGCGCTCCACTGGGGGACTGTCTGAAGTGCCGCATACTGCCGGAGTTGAGCTCCGGCCGAGCAGCGATGGCAATGTTAAACTCCCCAGCGTGCTAGACTGGGGGTGGGGGATATATGTTGGCGCCGTAGCCCCGGGTCATCTCCGGTGGCTGCGGCAGAGTGACAGGAGTCCCAGCTCCACAGGACAGTGCAGGGAGCAGTTAAGTGCTCCACGCTGGGGCGGGAGCTTAGCTCCCGGCGCCCCAGCAGGCTGTAGCTGACTGCCTGGGACCAGGAGCAATGCTCCCGGTGCTCCTGGGCAGCAGGAAGCCACTGCAGCCGGGACAAGTGTCCCGGCTGTAGGACTAAGCGCAGCAGGCAGGGAGGACTGGGCTAGCCGGCTCCCTGCACGGCGCTGGTTAACCCCGGTGCACGGCACCGGGGGCACAGTGTGCTGCCCTGGGGGATGGGAGCACTGCTCCTGGTGCCCCAGCTCCCCAACGCAGCGTGGCCAGCAGTTAACCCTCGGTGCGCTGCACCAAGGGGAGAACTGTGGTAGCCGCACGCTGGGGGTCGGGAGTGCTAGCTCCCGATACCCCAGTGCAGAGGATAGGCCATATGTTGGAAGACTGGAGAAGCCGGCTTCCAGTGCAGCGGGGTTGTGTGGGGGCAGTACAGAGCGCTCAGGAGGAAGCAGCAGCTGAGCGCTGCTGAGTAAAAGCACAGCTGCTGCAGCCAGGGCATGGTCCCAGGCTGCAGAGCTGAGAGCCCTATGCTGGGGACTGGGAGCTCGGCTCCCAGTGCCCCAGCATGGAAGGACTGAGTTAAGTAAAGCCCAGCGCTGGGCACAGTTAAAAGCACACCCCTAGGTACATATTGTTAAATGAAATGTATAATATGAAATGCATGTATGTTAAATGTATAATTTAATGAAAAGTGCACTTACCTGTGGTCTGTGGAGGTCCAGGGGGATCCGGAGCTCTCTGTGGGCTGCCGGGTCCCCCAGCCTCTTCCCTAGGGGAATAAAATGTTGTCCTATGCAGCCTCATGCCTGGAAGTGGTATGAGGGGGTGCATAGGGAGCTGGCTAATGCAGCCAGCTAAGTGGATTTAGGGAGCTTCAAATCGCTTCCCTTCCATGGTCAGGAAACCGTGCCCGGGGACCCTGTTTGCCTACCTCTGGGTTCATTCCCAAAGTTACAATAATTGGGCCAACATAAAAGATTTATGAAATGTAGAACACAAAATTAAAAACAATTCGCAAGAAAGGAGAGGGGAGTTTTGACCAGAAAGGAATATGAGCCAAGCACAGAAGGAGTGTGGGAAAAGTCGCCATTGCTGTCACCGTTTTTTCACCCGTTTGGCTGGGGGAGGGAGGGCGCCAGACCGGGTCCGGGATGTCATCGGGTTTGCCTGTCCAGAGGCAGATGTTGTGGCCTCTGGACTAGGCACAGGGCTAGGCACATTTGGAGGATTGGCTGATGTTGTGCCAGAGGTGGAGGATCCTGATGTTCCGGCAGGAAGGGAGGTCGGCTCCACCATGTGCTGGCGAACGAGCTGCTCCAGGGCATTGGCGATGCGGATGTTGGCCCTGGTATTTTCCGCCAGGGCCTGACCAATGGTCACGTTGGCCGCAGCATTTTGCTCCAGGGCCTCAGCCACCCGTAGCAGACTGGCGTCCATCCTCTGCAGAATCTCCGTATGGAAATCCGATTTGAAATTGAGTTCTGTGAGGAGGGCCACTGCCTGCGAGGGGGATTGCCCTGGACTGGCTCCTGCAGGGTCCTCAGCCGGATGTACTGGTTCCTCCCCTGCAGAGCCAGCAGAAATTCGGCGGCCAAGGCTCCCCTCTGGAGCAGACTCATCCGCCTGTGTCTCTGTTAGGAAAAATGAGAAAAGACTCACATTAGAATCTACATATTGGCCCACTAACATTTCAGAGTTGGTGACATCACAAGATTTACCTAGGACAACATGAGGAGCCGCAAAGTCTGGCATGTCCGTATCCATGTTGGACACGCCAAACACCTCCACAGGCTGCACACACCCCTGTGCCAGCTCTTCTAAATCCGTCAACTCCAATGACACAGGGGTGGGTCCCCACCTGTCCCCCTTGCATGCCTAGCCCTGTCCGCGAGTTTTTGCTTTAGGCGATATTTGAAGTCGCCCCATCTGTGGGATAAAATGGGAACCATTATCCTTTTGTTTAAAATGGGGTTTGTTTATAGGGGGGGGCAAGTGTTTACTTACCGCCGTTTGACATCCCGGGCTAGACGGACATAATCACCCACCCTATTGACAGCAACGGCTACCTCTTCCCACATTCTCCACTTCTGGCTTGTACTCATATTCCTGTCTGCCTGTGGCAGGATGTCCACACACTTCTGAATCAAAACCTCCATCTCCTTTCTTGTGAAATGTGGCTGCCTTTTCTTTTTGGCAGCTTTGGCCGGAATACTGGGCCCAGCAGCCTCTTCCATGTCATCCTCCTCACCTATTTGTGTAAATATGCAGATTTCTCAAATTCACAACTTGCCCAATCTTATGTTTCAAATTAATCATTGAGACAAAATGCATGAAAGACTTACCGCCTGACTCTTGTCCATTGTTTCCCTGGTCTGTAGCCATGTCTGAGGTCCAAACAAGAAATACACCAGAATTTAAATGTTGTTTCGTGACGTATTTATACATGCGTCCTTATTTTGCGGCCGCATCATTGATTGTGCGTTCCTATGATCCCTCCTTAATTTGTGCGGGAAACGAAACACTATTTATGGCTTGGTGTGTCTCAAGTCGAGGTGGCGTTTTTGGATTGTTGGAGGTTACCTTGGTTGGAGTTTCTTGTTTGCGGATTAAGGAGTTGGCGTTTGGAGTTTATTTTGTTTGCTAGATTTGCGTTTTTATTTTCCGTTCGCTTTTTTGGGGATTTTTTTTTGGCCTCGTTTCTTGATTTGGTAAGTTTTGTGAAGTCTAACTTTGGTTCAATTGGTGTCTCCTTTTGTTTGTTATTGTTCTTAATTTTTTGATCCATAATTTCATCTCTTTTAGGTTTTTTTTTATTTCGGACCCAAAGACCTTTTGATTGGGAATCTTATATATTTGCTCTTGGTAAGTCCATTTTTTAACTTGTATTTGTGAACTAATTAGCGCATTTTTCTATGTTTGTTTATTAACTTGTATTTGCGAACTAATTAGCGCATTTTTCTCTGTTTGTATAGTGACTTGTATTGGCGAACTAATTAGCGCATTTTTCTCTGTTTGTTTATTAACTTGTATTTGCAAACTAATTAGCGCATTTTTCTCTGTTTGTACAGTGACTTGTATTGGCGAACTAATTAGCGCATTTTTCTATGTTTGTTTATTAACTTGTATTTGCGAACTAATTAGCGCATTTTTAAATGCTTATTCATCCTGTAAAATTGTTTGTGGTTGCCCTTTAGCATTTTTGGCTTACATTTGACCCCATTTTGATGTACTGTGTGCAATGTCGTTTTGCTCTTTGCCCAAATGTGTGTTTCGCCTATTTTATGTTTTGTCTAGCACAAAATTTAGAAACATAAATGCACAGACTAAACTTTTACAAATTAATATTGGGATTATTTTCAGTTTTGACGTATCATGACAATACCCCGGCATGTAAGCAGCAATGGATGGTATCATCAAGCTAAGTTGTTTTAATTTTCTTTTGGGGTGGGTCCAAAGCCTTACATTCAAATCTTGCCATTTCAGGTTGATCTTGGGCGGATTGTTCTGGCCATGCTCCCGGAAGCCGACCAACCTCAATCTCGTCCAAGGCGTAGGCATCGTAGGCGTGCAAGGCCCCAGATATTTCGAACACGTGTCACCCTTTTTGGAATGCCCGATGATGAGGTTTTAAGACGCTACCGTCTTCCTCCCAAAATCATCATAGACACTCTCTCATTAATAGAGAGTGATCTTGAGCGGCAAATTGACAGTCCAACAGCAATACCACCACTTACGCAATTTATGGCGGTGTTACATTTGTGTGCCTCAGGATCGTTTCAAACAACGGTGGGAATAGTGGCGGGCATCTCACAATCCTCCTTTTCCAGGATCCTGAGGGCAGTGATGGAGGCACTTTTCAAGCACCTCCATCATTTTATTAAAATGCCTTTGCATATGGGTGCCCTTAGTGTGGCCAAGGCCAATTTTTACCAAATAGCTGGCTTCTCACACATCATAGGGGTTGTGGATGGTACTCACATACCACTTCAGCCTCCAGCACGGCTGGAGGCAATATTTCACAACCGTAAACACTATCACTCCCTGAATGTAATGGTGGTATGTGATGCCTCCCTCCAGATCCTGTCCCTGAATGCAAAATTACCAGGAAGTGCACATGACTCCTTCGTCATCCGGCAATCAGGGATATGGCACAAATTAAACAACCTACAAGCTGGTGATGCGTGGCTTCTGGGTAAGTGGAGACCTTTAGTACATAACAATGTTAAGCTTGATACACAGTGATCCTGATGTTGTCTATTCTTTTTCACAGGAGACAGTGGATACCCTTGCATGCCCTGGCTGCTCACTCCTTATTTGGCTCCCACACCAGGCCCACAAAGTGAGTTTAATACCACACTTACAGCCACCAGGCAAGTGGTGGAGCGCTGTATCGGCCTTTTAAAAGGCCGATTCAGATGCCTCCACCGCTCTGGTGGCGAGCTCATGTATTTGCCGGATATGGTTTAGAAAATTGTGGTCCTGTGTGGGATATTTCACAACATCGCCATAAGGAGTGGTGTCCCAATGCAGCCAGAGGATGCCTTACCTGAGGATGCCCCCCCCCGAGGTTGGTCGGAGGTCAGTATGTGGGGGGGCCATATGCGATGATGTGGTGGCCCGATATTTTAGGTAATTATTGACCAAACAACAGTGTGTATACCCAATGTGTTACGGTTTTTTGGCGTTCATCTTTTTTGCTATTAATTCTTGCACCATCTTCTGTTTGTTTGCATAATCTTTGCCACTCCCACGATGACTACTTCCTGCTACCCTTCAAAAACCTTTATGTGGAAACTTCTGGAATATATTATGACACCCATATCGCAACGCCAAATTTTTGAAATCATGTGGGCATGGACCTTCGTCAACCAGTTCTTGATTTGTTGTGTGTTTGTTTCCTGTTTTTGGTATGTGGTGTATTTCTGATTATCACTGTGTGTTTTGTTTGTGAGTGACCACTTTGTTTTTTGATTTCTGTTGTGAATAAATATTTGGAGAGTGTAATTTGTTTCCTTTTTGGGCACGTTAGAAGCAAGTGTAAACAAACTCCCAAACGTTAATTTTACCTAAGGGGTAACCCAGTAATGAAGCAAGTGGAGCTAAAATGTAATATGTTTTCGGGGTACTAACCAACACACCAAGGAATCCTGTACAATCAGTTGCCTTCGTAAGATTGGCCGAAGCAGATTGGCCACCAAATAGGAACCTGTAAAATGTTGTAAACTATCATGTTGTCCACCCCAAAAATGGAAAATGACATTGGTACTGGGAGGTGTTTCTTGTGCCTGTTTGCCTTCAAAATACAA
Organism: Taudactylus pleione; assembly: GCA_031769625.1. Taxonomy (NCBI): domain Eukaryota; kingdom Metazoa; phylum Chordata; class Amphibia; order Anura; family Myobatrachidae; genus Taudactylus; species Taudactylus pleione. The sequence continues at coordinate 5,294,680 of JAUIMM010000108.1, forward strand.
CACACAATCTGTAGTGAGATTCTTTGGCAATCCTTGCTTGAAGAGTCTACTTATGTCAGTGTAAAGAATCTTGGATTTACTAAAAACGCATGAGACAGAGCGTGAATTAAAACTGATTTATTTGTAAACAATTTGAAAAAAAAAAAAAAACTAATTCCTAAGGAGGACCGCCAGATGGTCAAGGCCCTGCAGAAGCCCGGTGACTTGCTCCCGCATACGTGCCACACACTGACAGATTTCTGCCCGATGCCTCTGTTCCTCTGTGGGTGACAAAAGTTTGGGGATTAATACATCAATAATGAAGCAACATTCAAAAAAAACACAAAACAAGCAAACCAAAACTTAAAAGCTTGTGGCAAAAAAAAACATTACACGGATAAAACCCAGCACCCCAAAATGTCCAAGGCCAAAAATACAAGGGCCCTAAAAAAATGCACACAGGTGTGATATGTGTATGGTGAAATCAGCAGGAACAGGTAAAGACAACCCCCAAAAATACCCTAAGGCGACAGAAAGCCAACAAAAATGGGGACGACACATGATTACATACAAACAGTTTGTGGTGACCAAAAAAAAAACATACCGTTCGGCAAAACGCCAGAGCGAGAAGCCACTCCCTCGACCACCTCGGAGGTGGCTACATTCCCCAAACCTAGGGGCAGGGTGTTGGAAGAATCCTGGGAGGGGGTATTTGGAGGAGGGGCGGATGGAGGAGAGGGGGATTTGGGCTGGAGGGGAAGTAGACCAGAAATCTCGGCCACAGGGTCTGGGGAGGAGGGGGTAATTGAGGAATTGGGGGTTGGAGAGAGGGGCCGGGACCGGCGTCTTGTCTGCCGATGACGCCGTAGTCTTTGCTGTGCCCCTAAAAGATGTAAAAAATATTGTGGTTAGTTTCAACAGGAATCCAAATAAAAAAATATATATATATATAAGTACAATGACTAAATAGGACAGACATGAAAACATGCACATGCAGATATGACTACAATGACTAAATAGCACAGACATGAAAACATGCACATGCAGATATGACTACAATGACTAAATAGGACAGACATGAAAACATGCACATGCAGATATGACTACAATGACTAAATAGGACAGACATGAAAACATGCACATGCAGATATGACTACAATGACTAAATAGGACAGACATGAAAACATGCACATGCAGATATGACTACAATGACTAAATAGGACAGACATGAAAACATGCACATGCAGATATGACTACAATGACTAAATAGGACAGACATGAAAACATGCACACGCAGTTAGGGCCCACAAGATAAACTTGAAAACCACAGTCCATAAAACTTACTTTCCTCGATCTGCATGCGAAAGCATGCCAGCAAGCGGGGCATACGCCGGTGCAGGTCCGACCACCTGCGCTCCAGCTGGCCAATATGTCGGCGTGAGCCGAAGGAGCGCAGGCGGCGACGTACCTCCGCATATGCGGAACGCTTTCTGCTATTTGAGATGGGTGGAGGCTGACTGGTGATCCGCCTGTCCATCACCTCCGTGAGCACCAGCAGTTCGCGCCTGGTGAATGCGGCGGATCTCATGATGGCAATGGTGTATTTTTAGAAAATAATTTTTAATAAAGCACCAAAAAAAAATTTGATTGGCTAATGTATTTGGGAAATTAACAGGACAAATTCTATTGGTTAGTGTATGAGTCATGTGTTCGACAGGGCCACAAATCTCTTGAGAGTTATGATAGGCTTGATGCAGTGACATGCGTAAGCAAATTTAAATAAAGAAATGAACCACAGAAAATTTGTGGGGATACAAACAAATAGAACAATTGTTTAATTGTGGCTTACATGTCTTTTGAACAATAAAAGCTAAGGTTTTAGCCCTATGTATTCTGCGAGTAAACACAAACACGGACAAGATTAAAGTTTATTGCATTGTGTTGAAAAAAAAAAAACAATTAAGCTAATTGATACATTGATTGGCATGATACGATTGAGGGAGGTAGGCAGAAAAAACGAGCAGGTAATCGGAATCTGACAGTCCCACTTCCGGTTTGTACTTGTGCGTGCGTTCCCTTCAAGCCATTTCGGGGATGTACGCTCGCTATTTGGCACGCTCGTTAGTTAGAGGAGGGGTCGCCTGAGTTTGGGGCGGATTTTTAGCTGCGTACGAAAATACGAGCGAGTGCTTGAATTTAAATATTTTTTTACGTACGCCGAACATACGTACGCCCACTTGCGAGTGGGTCTGAATCAGGGCCTTTATTCCTTTGGAGTTGCATCATCTTTTAGTTATTATAAAGTCATCTGGGTCAAGGATGGAACTCTCCTAATGGGAATAAAAAGATACCTTTTTGTGAACGCCTATACCTGATTTCAGGTGAGTGTATTCCCAGTGGGGAATAAGCGATGAAAATTGGTGTGTTTGTCTATGACCAGAGTAAAACACTTCAAAAAGATACCTTTATATGAACGCATCTCACCTACTTTAGGTGAGTAGCTTTTAACATTAATTGCGGACCATTGGAAGTAACACATCATTTGGAGTATAATCGTGTATTATTCTGTCTCCCTGTTTTGAGATCATTGCATTATCCATGAAAGAATAGGAGAAGACGTGACCTATGAGGGACAGCGCTCTTTGGACCACTCATATTGTTGTATTTCTGCTCGTTCAGAGCGTCCGGCTCTGAATCATGCCCACTGTGTGCTAGTGTGTATGTAATATATACACTTGCTACATATATATATATATATGTGTGTGCATGTATAACATATATATATATATATATATATATATATATATATATATATATTAGGGGTGTGCACCGGCCACTTTTCGTGTTTTGTGTTTTGGTTTTGGATCTGGATCTTTCTTCGTGTTTTGGATCTGGAGTGGTTTTGCCAAAACCACCCTTCCGTGTTTTGGGTTCTGGGTTTTGTGTTTTGGATCTGTATTTTTTTTTAAAAAAGCATAAAAACAGCTAAAATCACAGAATTTGTAGGTTTTTCTGCTCCTATGCTATTATTAACCTCAATAACCTTAATTTCCACTCATTTCCAGTCTATTCTGAACACCTCACACCTCACAATAGTGTTTTTATGTCCAAAACGTTGCACCGAGGTAGCTGGATGACTATGCTAAGCGACACGAGTGGGCGGCACAAACACGTGACCCATCTAGGCGTGAAACTGCAGTGGCAGACAGGATGGCAGTTTGAAAAACTAGGCCCCAAACTGTACATAATGCAAAGAAAAAAAAGAGGTGCAAGATGGAATTGTCCTTGGGCCCTCCCACCCACCCTTATGTTGTATAAACAGGACATGCACACTTTAACAAACCAATCATTTCAGCGCCAGGGTCTGCCACACAACTGTGGCTGAAATGATTGGTTCGTTTGGGCCCCCACAAAACAAGCTGGCAATTAATGTGTCCCTGCACAAACTGGCTCTATGGAGGCAAGATGTCATCCTCATCCTCCTCATCCACCGATTCCTCACCCTCTTCAGTGTGTACATCCTCATCCTCACAAAGTATTAACTCGTCCCCACTTGAATCCACCACCACAGGTCCCTCTGTACCTTCTGGAGGCTGGTCTCCCTGGAAGAGCTGATAATTCATTTTGATGAACATCATCTTCTCCACATTCTGTGGAAGCAACCTCCTACGCCTTTCGCTGACAAGGTTCCCGGCTGCACTAAACACTCTTTCGGAGTACACACTGGAGGGGGGGCAACTCAGGTAAAATAGAGCCAGTTTGTACAGGGGCCTCCAAATTGCCTCTTTTTCCTGCCAGTACAGGTATGGACTGTCTGCCATGCCTACTTGGATGCTGTCACCGATGTAATCCTCCACCATTCTGTCAATGGTGACAGTATCATATGCAGTGACAGTAGACATGTCAGAAATTGTTGCCAGGTCCTTCAGTCCGGACCAGATGTCCAAACTTGGTCCTGCCTGCCCTGCATCACCGCCAGCGGGTTGCTTAGGATACCTAAGTTTTTTCCTGGCAGCCCCAGTTGCAGGAGAAAATGAAGAAGGAGCCGTTGACGTGTCACGTTCCGCTTCAGCTGACAGTGTGTTCACCAGCAGGTCTTTGCACCTCTGCAGGCTTGTGTCGGCCGGAAAGAGAGACACCACATAGGCTTTAAACCTAGGATCGAGCACGGTGGCCAAAACGTAGTGGTCTGATTTCAACAGATTGACCACCCTGGAATCCTGGCAAAGCGAATGAAGGGCTTCATCCACAAGTCCCACATGCCGAGCGGAATCGCTCCGTCTTAGCTCCTCCTTCACTTTCTCCAGCTGCTTCTGCAAAAGCCTGATGAGGGGAATGACCTGACTCAAGCTGGCAGTGTCTGAACTGACTTCACGTGTGGCAAGTTCGAAGGGCTGGAGAACCTTGCACAACACGGAAATCATTCTCCACTGCGCTTGAGTCAGGTGCATACCCCCTCCTTTGCCTATGTCATAGGTGGATGTATAGGCTTGTATGGCCTTTTGCTGCTCCTCCATCCTCTGAAGCATATAGAGGGTTGAGTTCCACCGCGTCACAACCTCTTGCTTCAGGTGATGGCGGGGCAGGTTCAAGAGTGTTTGCTGGCGCTCCAGTCTTCGGCACGCAGTCGCTGAATGGCGAAAGTGGCCAGAAATTTTTCGGGCCACCCAAAGCGTCTCCTGCACGCCCCTGTCGCTTTTCAGAAAATTCTGCACCACCAAGTTTATTGTGTGAGCAAAACATAGGACGTGCTGGAATTTGCCCAGATGTAATGCCCGCACAATATTGGTGGCGTTGTCAGATATCACAAATCCCCAGGAGAGTCTAAGTGGGGTAAGCCACTGGGCGATGATTTCCCTCAGTTTCTCTAAGAGGTTGTCGGCGGTGTGCCTCTTACTGAAACCGGTGATACACAGCGTAGCCTGCCTTGTAACGAGCTGGCATTTCTGAGATGCTGCTACTGGTGATGCTGCTGCTGTTGCTGCGTAAGGTGATACATCTACCCAGTGGGCTGTCACAGTCATATAGTCCTTAGTCTGCCCTGTTCCACTTGTCCACATGTCTGTGGTTAAGTGGACATTGTGTACAACGGCATTTTTCAGGACACTGAGGACACTTTTTCTGACGTTTCTGTACAGTCTCGGTATCGCCTGCCTAGTGAAGTGGAATCTAGACGGGATTTGGAACCGGGGACACACTACCTCCATCAATTGTCTAAATCCCACTGCACTAATGGCGGATACCGGACGCACGTCTAACACCAACATAGCAGTCAAGGCCTCAGTTATACGTTTTGCTTCAGGATGACTGCTGTCGTACTTCATCCTCCTCGCTAAGGACTGTTGGAGGGTCAATTGTTTAGTAAAAGTAGTGGTGTTCCTACTTCCTCTCTGGGATGATGAACGACTCCCAGCAGCAGCAACAGCAGCAGCGGCAGCAGTAGGCGTAGCAATGCAGGATCCTCCGGAGGAATCCCGGATAGGAGAGTCAGTCATGCCAGTGACATGGCCTGCAGGACTACTTCCAATCCTAACTAAGGAGGAAATTGACGAGGAGGGAGTTGACGGTGTGGTTTGCAGGCGCTTGGATACAACAGGACAACGGGATTTAGGTGTCCCTGGACTGCTTACGGTCTTAGCCAAAGTTTCTGAACTTGACAGTAACTTTTTATGAACGCGCTGCAGGTGCCGTATAAGGGAGGATGTTCCTAGGTGGTTGACGTCCTACCCCTACTTATTTCACCTTTACATATGGTACATATGGCAAGACAGTTGTTGTCCGGATTTGGATAGAAATATTGCCAGACCAAAGAGGTGGAATGTTTGGTCTTCTGCCCAGGCATGACCGTGATGGGCTTTTTCATCCCACGGACAACAACTGTCTCCCCCGGAGCCTGATTTAAACAAACCACATCACCATCAGAATCCTCCTCGCCAACTTCCTCCTCAGCGCCAGCTACACCAGTATCCTCATCCTGTTGTACTTCAACAGTGACATCTTCAATTTGCATATCAGCAAGTGGACTGTGGGTGCTCCTTTCAGCACTTGCAGGGGGCGTGCAAATGGTGGAAAGAGCCACCTCTTCCCGTCCAGTGCTGGGAAGGTCAGGCATCGCAACCACCACCACACTTGGACTCTCCTTGGGGATTTGTGATATCTTCTTAGAAAGCACAGTTCTTCGCTGTGCTTTTGCCAGCTTAACTCTTTTGATTTTTTTAGTGGGAGGAGGGCTTCCATCGTCATGTGAAGCTGAACCACTAGTCATGAACATACTAGGGATCGACCTTAGTCGTTCCTTGCCACTCCGTGTCGTAAATGGCATATTGGCAAGTTTACGTTTCTCTTCAGCTGATTTAAATGTCTTTTTTAAGGTCATTTTCCTGAACTTTGCCATTTGGGATTGTATGTGCCCTCTACTATGACATTGGGCATCGGCCTTGGCAGACGACGTTGATGGCATGTTATCGTCTATGTCATGACTAGTGGCAGCAGCTTCAGCACTAGGAGGAAGTGGTTCTTGATCTTTCTCTATTTTATTTTTATCGGAGAAAGTTTGGTCCTCCATTTATGTTATATCGATTTGATATATACGTGCGGCTAAACACAGAAAATAATTTTTTTTTGGGTTTGGACTGGAGTGTACTTTGTGGGTTACAGCACCCTTTAACGGTCAAGCCAACCGGCCCTTTACTTATGACACAGGCGCACGCTTGGTACTACTTTGTTGATGCACGTGCGGCTACTGCGCACACAATTCACAAACACAGAAAATAATTTTTTTTTGGTTTGGACTGGAGTGTACTTTCGGGGGTTACAGCACCCTTTAACGGTCAAGCCAGCCGGCCCTTTACTTATGACACAGGCGCACGCTTGGCACTACTTTGTTGATGCACGTGCGGCTACTGCGCACACAATTCACAAACACAGAAAATAATTTTTTTTTGGTTTGGACTGGAGTGTACTTTCGGGGGTTACAGCACCCTTTAACGGTCAAGCCAGCCGGCCCTTTACTTATGACACAGGCGCACGCTTGGCACTACTTTGTTGATGCACGTGCGGCTACTGCGCACACAATTCACAAACACAGAAAATAATTTTTTTTTTGGTTTGGACTGGAGTGTACTTTCGGGGGTTACAGCACCCTTAACGGTCAAGCCAGCCGGCCCTTTACTTATGACACAGGCGCACGCGTGGCACTACTTTGTTGATGCACGTGCGGCTACTGCGCACACAATTCACAAACACAGAAAATAATTTTTTTTTGGTTTGGACTGGAGTGTACTTTCGGGGGTTACAGCACCCTTTAACGGTCAAGCCAGCCGGCCCTTTACTTATGACACAGGCGCACGCTTGGCACTACTTTGTTGATGCATGTGCGGCTACTGCGCACACAATTCACAAACACAGAAAATAATTTTTTTTTTGGTTTGGACTGGAGTGTACTTTGGGGGTTACAGCACCCTTTAACGGTCAAGCCAGCCGGCCCTTTACTTATGACACAGGCGCACGCTTGGCACTACTTTGTTGATGCACGTGCGGCTACTGCGCACACAATTCACAAACACAGAAAATAATTTTTTTTTTGGTTTGGACTGGAGTGTACTTTCGGGGGTTACAGCACCCTTAACGGTCAAGCCAGCCGGCCCTTTACTTATGACACAGGCGCACGCTTGGCACTACTTTGTTGATGCACGTGCGGCTACTGCGCACACAATTCACAAACACAGAAAATAATTTTTTTTTGGTTTGGACTGGAGTGTACTTTCGGGGGTTACAGCACCCTTTAACGGTCAAGCCAGCTGGCCCTTTACTTATGACACAGGCGCACGCTTGGCACTACTTTGTTGATGCACGTGCGGCTACTGCGCACACAATTCACAAACACAGAAAATAATTTTTTTTTTGGTTTGGACTGGAGTGTACTTTCGGGGGTTACAGCACCCTTAACGGTCAAGCCAGCCGGCCCTTTACTTATGACACAGGCGCACGCTTGGCACTACTTTGTTGATGCACGTGCGGCTACTGCGCACACAATTCACAAACACAGAAAATAATTTTTTTTTGGTTTGGACTGGAGTGTACTTTCGGGGGTTACAGCACCCTTTAACGGTCAAGCCAGCCGGCCCTTTACTTATGACACAGGCGCACGCTTGGCACTACTTTGTTGATGCACGTGCGGCTACTGCGCACACAATTCACAAACACAGAAAATAATTTTTTTTTTGGTTTGGACTGGAGTGTACTTTCGGGGGTTACAGCACTTTAACGGTCAAGCCAGCCGGCCCTTTACTTATGACACAGGCGCACGCTTGGCACTACTTTGTTGATGCACGTGCGGCTACTGCGCACACAATTCACAAACACAGAAAATAATTTTTTTTTTGGTTTGGACTGGAGTGTACTTTCGGGGGTTACAGCACCCTTAACGGTCAAGCCAGCCGGCCCTTTACTTATGACACAGGCGCACGCTTGGCACTACTTTGTTGATGCACGTGCGGCTACTGCGCACACAATTCACAAACACAGAAAATAATTTTTTTTTTGGTTTGGACTGGAGTGTACTTTCGGGGGTTACAGCACCCTTAACGGTCAAGCCAGCCGGCCCTTTACTTATGACACAGGCGCACGCTTGGCACTACTGTGTTGATGCACGTGCGGCTACTGCGCACACAATTCACAAACACAGAAAATAATTTTTTTTTTGGTTTGGACTGGAGTGTACTTTCGGGGGTTACAGCACCCTTAACGGTCAAGCCAGCCGGCCCTTTACTTATGACACAGGCGCACGCTTGGCACTACTTTGTTGATGCACGTGCGGCTACTGCGCACACAATTCACAAACACAGAAAATAATTTTTTTTTTGGTTTGGACTGGAGTGTACTTTCGGGGGTTACAGCACCCTTAACGGTCAAGCCAGCCGGCCCTTTACTTATGACACAGGCGCACGCTTGGCACTACTTTGTTGATGCACGTGCGGCTACTGCGCACACAATTCACAAACACAGAAAATAATTTTTTTTTGGTTTGGACTGGAGTGTACTTTCGGGGGTTACAGCACCCTTTAACGGTCAAGCCAGCCGGCCCTTTACTTATGACACAGGCGCACGCTTGGCACTACTTTGTTGATGCACGTGCGGCTACTGCGCACACAATTCACAAACACAGAAAATATATTATATTTTTAGCACTTGGGGGGAGCACCCCTGATGGACAGAGCACCCCCTGGACAACACTACAGCACCTCTTTAGGACTGGGACACTGCACAGGACTTTGGAGTGGACACAGCCCCTATGGAGAACTGACTGCACAACACAGTCCAGCCAGCCCCTATGGACTTTGAAGTAGTGGACACAGCCCCTATTAACAACAGCAGCACAGCACAACACAGCCAGCCCCTATGGACTTTGAAGTAGTGGACAACAGCAGCACTACACTACACTACACTACACAGCCCTAACTCCCACCCTCCCTCTTCACTGTCCACAGCCGAGTGAGAAAATGGCGCCGACGTGGGTACCTTATATAGGATCCAAAACCCGCGAGACTCGGAAGGCGGGAAGATGACGTTTTGCCTCGATTTCAGAATCCGAGTCAGGCGGGAAAAGTCGAGCCTGATTTGGATCGGACTCGGATCGGGGGGGCTCGGGGGGGTTCGGATTTCAGAAATCCGAACCCGCTCACCCCTAATATATATATATATATATATATATATATATTAGGGGTGTGCACCGGCCACTTTTCGTGTTTTTTGTTTTGGTTTTGGATCTGGATTGGTTTTGCCAAAACCACCCTTCCGTGTTTTGGGTTCTGGGTTTTGTGTTTTGGATCTGTATTTTTTTGAAAAAAAGCATAAAAACAGCTAAAATCACAGAATTTGTGGGTTTTTCTGCTCCTATGCTATTATTAACCTCAATAACCTTAATTTCCATTCATTTCCAGTCTATTCTGAACACCTCACACCTCACAATAGTGTTTTTATGTCCAAAAGGTTGCATCGAGGTAGCTGGATGACTATGCTAAGAGATACGAGTGGGCGGCACAAACACGTGGTCCATCTAGAAGTGGCACTGCAGTGGCAGACAGGATGGCAGTTTGAAAAACTAGGCCCCAAACTATACATAATGCAAAGAAAAAAAAGAGGTGCAAGATGGAATTGTCCTTGGGCCCTCCCACCCACCCTTATGTTGTATAAACAGGACATGCACACTTTAACAAACCAATCATTTCAGCGCCAGGGTCTGCCACACGACTGTGGCTGAAATGATTGGTTCGTTTGGGCCCCCACAAAACAAGCTGGCAATTAATCTGTCCCTGCACAAACTGGCTCTACGGAGGCAAGATGTCGTCCTCATCCTCCTCATCCACCGATTCCTCACCCTCTTCAGTGTTGTGTACATCCTCATCCTCACAGAGTATTAATTCGTCCCCGCTGGAATCCACAACCACAGGTCCCTCTGTACGTTCTGGAGGCTGGTCTCCCTGGAAGAGTTGATAATTCATTTTATGAACATCATCTTCTCCACATTTTGTGGAAGCAACCTCCTACGCCTTTCGCTGACAAGGTTCCCGGCTGCACTAAACACTCTTTCGGAGTAAACACTGGAGGGGGGGCAACTCAGGTAAAATAGAGCCAGTTTGTACAAGGACCTCCAAATTGCTTCTTTTTCCTGCCAGTACAGGTACGGACTGTCTGACATGCCTACTTGGATGCTGTCACCGATGTAATCCTTTAACAGACAGACGCACGCTTGTCGCTGCTGCTTTAAGGATGCAGGTGCGGCTACAGCCCACACATTTCACAAAGACAGAAAAAAAAAGAAGAATATTTTTATTGTTTGTGGAGCGCACTTTGAGGGTGTCACCACCCTTTAACAGACAGACGCACGCTTGTCGCTGCTGCTTTAAGGATGCAGGTGCAGCTACAGCCCACACATTTCACAAAGACAGAAAAAAAAATAAGATTTTTTTTATTGTTTGTGGAGCGCACTTTGAGGGTTACACCACCCTTTAACAGACAGACGCACGCTTGTCGCTGCTGCTTTAAGGATTCAGGTGCGGCTACAGCCCACACATTTCACAAAGACAGAAAAAAAAATAAGAATTTTTTTATTGTTTGTGGAGCGCACTTTGAGGGTTACAACACCCTTTAACAGACAGACGCACGCTTGTCGCTGCTGCCTTAAGGATGCAGGTGCGGATACAGCCCACACATTTCACAAAGACAGAAAAAAAAATAAGAATTTTATAATTGTTTGTGGAGCACACTTTGAGGGTGTCACCACCCTTTAAAAGACAGACGCACGCTTGTTGCTGCTGCTTTGAGGATGCAAGTGCAGCTACAGCCCACACAATTCACAAAGACAGAAAAAAAAAGAAGAATATTTTTATTGTTTGTGTAGCACACTTTGAGGGTGTCACCACCCTTTAACAGACAGACGCACGCTTGTCGCTGCTGCTTTGAGGATGCAAGTGCGGCTACATCACACACAAGTCACAAACACATTAAAAAAATAGTTTTTTATTTTTTGGAGCACTTTGAGAGTTACACCACCCTTTAACAGACAGACGCACGCTTGTCGCTGCTGCTTTGAGGATGCAAGTGTGGCTACAGCCCACACAATTCACAAAGACAGAAAAAAAAAGAACAATATTTTTATTGCTTGTGTAGCACACTTTGAGGGTGTCACCACCCTTTAACAGACAGACGCATGCTTGTCACTGCTGCTTTAAGGATGCAGGTGCGGCTACAGCCCACACATTTCACAAAGACAGAAAAAAAAAGAACAATATTTTTATTGTTTGTGTAGCACACTTTGAGGGTGTCACCACCCTTTAACAGACAGACGCACGCTTGTCGCTGCTGCTTTGAGGATGCAAGTGCGGCTATAGCCCACACAATTCACAAAGACAGAAAAAAAAGAACAATATTTTTATTGTTTGTGTAGCACACTTTGAGGGTGTCACCACCCTTTAACAGACGGACGCATGCTAGTCGCTGCTGCTTTAAGGATGCAGGTGCGGCTCCAGCCCACACATTTCACAAAGACAGAAAAAAAAAGAACAATATTTTTATTGTTTGTGTAGCACACTTTGAGGGTGTCACCACCCTTTAACAGACAGGCGCATGCTTCTCGCTGCTGCTTTAAGGATGCAGGTGTGGCTACAGCCCACACATTTCACAAAGACAGAAAAAAAAAGAACAATATTTTTATTGTTTGTGTAGCACACTTTGAGGGTGTCACCACCCTTTAACAGACAGGCGCATGCTTCTCGCTGCTGCTTTAAGGATGCAGGTGTGGCTACAGCCCACACATTTCACAAAGACAGAAAAAAAAAGAACAATATTTTTATTGTTTGTGTAGCACACTTTGAGGGTGTCACCACCCTTTAACAGACAGACGCACACTTGTCGCTGCTGCTTTGAGGATGCAAGTGCAGCTACAGCCCACACAATTCACAAATACAGAAAAAAAAAGAAGAATATTTTTATTGTTTGTGTAGCACACTTTGAGGGTGTCACCACCCTTTAACAGACAGACGCACGCTTGTCGCTGCTGCTTTGAGGATGCAGGTGGAATCTAGACGGGATTTGGAACCGGGGACACACTACCTCCATCAATTGTCTAAATCCCACTGCACTAATGGCGGATACCGGACGCACATCTAACAACAACATAGCAGTCAAGGCCTCAGTTATACGTTTTGCTTCAGGATGACTGCTGTCGTACTTCATCCTCATCGCTAAGGACTGTTGGAGGGTCAATTGTTTAGTAAAAGTAGTGATGTTCCTACTTCCTCTCTGGGATGATGAACAACTCCCAGCAGCAGCAACAGCACTAGGAGGAAGTGGTTCTTGATCTTTCCCTATTTTATTTTTATCGGAGAAAGTTTGGTCCTCCATTTATGTTATATTGATATATACGTGCGGCTAAAGCGCACACAAACACAGAAAATATTTTTTTATTTTTGCTGGAGAGTAGTGCACTTTGTGGGTTACACCACCCTTTAAGAAATGAGCCAGCCGGCTCTTTACTTATGGGACACAGGTGCACGCTTGGCGCTGCTCCTTTGTTGATGCACGTGCAGCCACAGTGCACACAATTCACAAACACAGAAAATATTTTTTTTTTGTTTGGACTGGAGTGTACTTTGGGGGTTACAGCACCCTTTAACGGTCAAGCCAGCCGGCCCTTTACTTATGACACAGGCGCACGCTTGGCACTACTTTGTTGATGCACGTGCGGCTACTGCGCACACAATTCACAAACACAGAAAATAATTTTTTTTTTGGTTTGGACTGGAGTGTACTTTGGGGGTTACAGCACCCTTTAACGGTCAAGCCAGCCGGCCCTTTACTTATGACACAGGCGCAAGCTTGGCACTACTTTGTTGATGCACGTGCGGCTACTGCGCACACAATTCACAAACACAGAAAATAATTTTTTTTTTGGTTTGGACTGGAGTGTACTTTGGGGGTTACAGCACCCTTTAACGGTCAAGCCAGCCGGCCCTTTACTTATGACACAGGCGCACGCTTGGCACTACTTTGTTGATGCACGTGCGGCTACTGCGCACACAATTCACAAACACAGAAAATAATTTTTTTTTGGTTTGGACTGGAGTGTACTTTGGGGGTTATAGCACCCTTTAATGGTCAAGCCAGCCGGCCCTTTACTTATGACACAGGCGCACGCTTGGCACTACTTTGTTGATGCACGTGCGGCTACTGCGCACACAATTCACAAACACAGAAAAAATATTATTTTTTTAACACTTGGGGGGAGCACCCCTGATGGACAGAGCACCCCCTGGACAACACTACAGCACCCCTATAGGAATGGGACACTGCACAGGACTTTGGAGTGGACACAGCCCCTATGGAGAACTGACTGCACAACACAGTCCACCCAGCCCCTATGGACTTTGAAGTAGTGGACACAGCCCCTATTAACAACAGCAGCACAGCACAACACAGCCAGCCCCTATGGACTTTGAAGTAGTAGACAACAGCAGCACAGCACAACACTACTCTGCACTACACTGCTCCTTTGTTGATGCCGGCTGGCTCATTTCTTAAAGGGTGGTGTAACCCACAAAGTGCACTACTCTCCAGCAAAAATAAAAAAATATTTTCTGTGTTTGTGTGCGCTTTAGCCGCACGTATATATCAATATTACATAAATGGAGGACCAAACTTTCTCTGTTAAAAATAAAATAGGGAAAGATCAAGAACCACTTCCTCCTAGTGCTGTTGCTGCTGCTGGGAGTTGTTCATCATGCCAGAGAGGAAGTAGGAACACCACCACTTTTACTAAACAATTGACCCTCCAACAGTCCCTAGCGATGAGGATGAAGTACGACAGCAGTCATCCTGAAGCAAAACGTATAACTGAGGCCTTGACTGCTATGTTGGTGTTAGACGTGGGTCCGGTATGCGCCATTAGTGCAGTGGGATTTAGACAATTGATGGAGGTAGTGTGTCCCCGGTTCCAAATCCCGTCTAGATTCCACCTGCATCCTCAAAGCAGCAGCGACAAGCGTGCGTCTGTCTGTTAAAGGGTGGTGTAACCCTCAAAGTGCGCTCCACAAACAATAAAAATATTCTTCTTTTTTTTTCTGTCTTTGTGAATTGTGTGGGCTGTAGCCGCACCTGCATCCTCAAAGCAGCAGCGACAAGCGTGCGTCTGTCTCTTAAAGGGTGGTGTAACCCTCAAAGTGTGCTCCACAAACAATAAAAATATTCTTCTTTTTTTTCTGTCTTTGTGAAATGTGTGGGCTGTAGCCGCACCTGCATCCTTAAAGCAGCAGCGACAAGCGTGCGTCTGTCTGTTAAAGGGTGGTGTAACCCTCAAAGTGCGCTCCACAAACAATAAAAATATTCTTCTTATTTTCTCTGTCTTTGTGAATTGTGTGGGCTGTAGCCGCACTTGCATCCTCAAAGCAGCAGTGACAAGCGTGCGTCTGTCTGTTAAAGGGTGGTGTAACCCTCAAAGTGCTCCAAAAAATAAAAAATATTTTTTTTATGTGTTTGTGACTTGAGTGCGATGTAGCCGCACGTACAGCAACACAGTAGCAGCGCCAAGCGTGCGCCTGTGTCATAAGTCAAGGGCCGGTTTGGACATCTGGTCCGGACTGAAGGACCTGCCAACAATTTCTGAAAAGTCTACTGTCACTGCATATGATACTGTCCTCAAAGCAGCAGCGACAAGCGTGCGTCTGTCTGTTAAAGGGTGGTGTAACCCTCAAAGTGCGCTCCACAAACAATTAAAAATTTCTTATTTTTTTTCTGTCTTTGTGAAATGTGTGGGCTGTAGCCACACCTGCATCCTTAAAGCAGCAGCAACAAGCGTGCGTCTGTCTGTTAAAGGGTGGTGTAACCCTCAAAGTGCGCTCCACAAACAATAAAAAAATTCTTATTTTTTTTTCTGTCTTTGAGAAATGTGTGGGCTGTAGCCGCACCTGCATCCTTAAAGCAGCAGCGACAAGCGTGCGTCTGTCTGTTAAAGGGTGGTGACACCCTCAAAGTGCGCTCCACAAACAATAAAAATATTCTTCTTTTTTTTCTGTCTTTGTGAATTGTGTGGGCTGTAGCCGCACCTGCATCCTCAAAGCAGCAGCGACAAGCGTGCGTCTGTCTGTTAAAGGGTGGTGTAACCCTCAAAGTGTGCTCCACAAACAATAAAAATATTCTTCTTTTTTTTTCTGTCTTTGTGAAATGTGTGGGCTGTAGCCGCACCTGCATCCTTAAAGCAGCAGCGACAAGCGTGCGTCTGTCTGTTAAAGGGTGGTGTAACCCTCAAAGTGCGCTCCACAAACAATAAAAATATTCTTCTTTTTTTTCTGTCTTTGTGAATTGTGTGCACTTGCATCCTCAAAGCAGCAGCGACAAGCGTGCGTCTGTCTGTTAAAGGGTGGTGTAACCCTCAAAGTGCTCCAAAAAATAAAAAATATTTTTTTTTATGTGTTTGTGACTTAAGTGCGATGTAGCCACACGTGCAGCAACACAGTAGCAGTGCCAAGCGTGCGCCTGTGTTATAAGTCAAGGGCCAGTTTGGACATCTGGTCCGGACTGAAG
The DNA here is from genome assembly GCA_031769625.1 of Taudactylus pleione. Taxonomy (NCBI): domain Eukaryota; kingdom Metazoa; phylum Chordata; class Amphibia; order Anura; family Myobatrachidae; genus Taudactylus; species Taudactylus pleione. The sequence goes on from JAUIMM010000108.1 coordinate 5,310,736, forward strand.
GACGTGCCAACAATTTCTGACAAGTCTACTGTCACTGCATATGATACTGTCCTCAAAGCAGCAGTGACAAGCGTGCATCTGTCTGTTAAAGGGTGGTGTAACCCTCAAAGTGCGCTCCACAAACAATTAAAAAATTCTTATTTTTTTTTCTGTCTTTGTGAAATGTGTGGGCTGTAGCCGCACCTGCATCCTTAAAGCAGCAGCGACAAGCGTGCGTCTGTCTGTTAAAGGGTGGTGTAACCCTCAAAGTGCGCTCCACAAACAATTAAAAAATTCTTATTTTTTTTTCTGTCTTTGTGAAATGTGTGGGCTGTATCCGCACCTGCATCCTTAAGGCAGCAGCGACAAGCGTGCGTCTGTCTGTTAAAGGGTGGTGTAACCCTCAAAGTGGGCTCCACAAACAATTAAAAAATTCTTATTTTTTTTTCTGTCTTTGTGAAATGTGTGGGCTGTATCCGCACCTGCATCCTTAAGGCAGCAGCGACAAGCATGCGTCTGTTAAAGGGTGTTGTAACCCTCAAAGTGCGCTCCACAAACAATAAAAAAATTCTTATTTTTTTTTCTGTCTTTGTGAAATGTGTGGGCTGTAGCCACACCTGCATCCTTAAAGCAGCAGCAACAAGCGTGCGTCTGTCTGTTAAAGGGTGGTGTAACCCTCAAAGTGCGCTCCACAAACAATAAAAAAATTCTTATTTTTTTTCTGTCTTTGTGAAATGTGTGGGCTGTAGCCGCACCTGCACCCTTAAAGCAGCAGCGACAAGCGTGCGTCTGTCTGTTAAAGGGTGGTGACACCCTCAAAGTGCGCTCCACAAACAATAAAAATATTCTTCTTTTTTTTTCTGTCTTTGTGAATTGTGTGGGCTGTAGCCGCACCTGCATCCTCAAAGCAGCAGTGACAAGCGTGCGTCTGTCTGTTAAAGGGTGGTGTAAACCTCAAAGTGTGCTCCACAAACAATAAAAATATTCTTCTTTTTTTTTCTGTCTTTGTGAAATGTGTGGGCTGTAGCCGCACCTGCATCCTTAAAGCAGCAGCGACAAGTGTGCGTCTGTCTGTTAAAGGGTGGTGTAACCCTCAAAGTGCGCTCCACAAACAATAAAAATATTCTTCTTTTTTTTTCTGTCTTTGTGAATTGTGTGCACTTGCATCCTCAAAGCAGCAGCGACAAGCGTGCGTCTGTCTGTTAAAGGGTGGTGACACCCTCAAAGTGCGCTCCACAAACAATAAAAATATTTTTCTTTTTTTTTCTGTCTTTGTGAAATGTGTGGGCTGTAGCCGCACCTGCATCCTTAAAGCAGCAGCGACAAGCGTGCGTCTGTCTGTTAAAGGATTACATCGGTGACAGCATCCAAGTAGGCATGTCAGACAGTCCGTACCTGTACTGGCAGGAAAAAGAAGCAATTTGGAGGTCCTTGTACAAACTGGCTCTATTTTACCTGAGTTGCCCCCCCTCCAGTGTTTACTCCGAAAGAGTGTTTAGTGCAGCCGGGAACCTTGTCAGCGAAAGGCGTAGGAGGTTGCTTCCACAAAATGTGGAGAAGATGATGTTCATAAAATGAATTATCAACTCTTCCAGGGAGACCAGCCTCCAGAACGTACAGAGGGACCTGTGGTTGTGGATTCCAGCGGGGACGAATTAATACTCTGTGAGGATGAGGATGTACACAACACTGAAGAGGGTGAGGAATCGGAGGATGAGGACGACATCTTGCCTCCGTAGAGCCAGTTTGTGCAGGGACAGATTAATTGCCAGCTTGTTTTGTGGGGGCCCAAACGAACCAATCATTTCAGCCACAGTCGTGTGGCAGACCCTGGCGCTGAAATGATTGGTTTGTTAAAGTGTGCATGTCCTGTTTATACAACATAAGGGTGGGTGGGAGGACAATTCCATCTTGCACCTCTTTTTTTTCTTTGCATTATGTACTGTTTGGGGCCTAGTTTTTCAAACTGCCATCCTGTCTGCCACTGCAGTGTCACTCCTAGATGGACCACGTGTTTGTGCCGCCCACTCGTATCTCTTAGCATAGTCATCCAGCTACCTCGGTGCAACCTTTTGGATATAAAAACACTATTGTGAGGTGTGAGGTGTTCAGAATAGACTGGAAATGAGTGGAAATTAAGGTTATTGAGGTTAATAATAGCATAGGAGCAGAAAAACACACAAATTCTGTGATTTTAGCTGTTTTTATGCTTTTTTTAAAAAAAATACAGATCCAAAACACAAAACCCAGAATCCAAAACACGGAAGGGTGGTTTTGGCAAAACCAATCCAGATCCAAAACACGAAGAAAGATCCAGATCCAAAACCAAAACACAAAACACGAAAAGTGGCCGGTGCACACCCCTAGTATATATATATATATATATATATATATATATATATATATATATATATATATATATATATTAGAACCCCCCAGAAAATCCTGTGTTTGCCGATGCCCACATAGGGTCGGTGTGACCCTGCCGAGGCTCCATGTGGCTTGGTGGGGGCCCCCACAAGTTAGTTGCCCCAGGGCCCCCACAAGCCATAATCCGGCCCTGTGAGTCTGAATTTGTGTATAGAGAGCTCTGATGCAAGCGGCCATGGATTTTCATCACGCTAAGTTTCATTGCCACTACTGTATGTTTGTGTATGAACCAATTCCTGTGTGGTTAATGTTACAGCCTAGCATCTCTAGTACATTGTGAGTAGCTTCTCGATGCAGCTGCAATGCATATAACACACAAACGTTAAAGAAAAGTATGGTACGTTACCTCTCTTAGGGGTCTATTTACTAAGCAGTGTTAGGAGACAGAGTGAAAAGTGATAAGAAAGTGATAAGGTGCCAGCCAATCAGCTCCCAACTGTCATCTCACATGTTGTATTTGAAAAAATAACAGTTGGGAGCTGATTGGCTGGCACCTTATCACTTTTCACTGTCTCCTAACACTGCTTAGTAAATAGACCCCTTTGAGCATCTCAGTCGCGTCAGGCATATCACAGTATAGACAGACACCAGGTGTATAAGGAAACATCTGTAGTGACTAGGGGTGAGCGGGTTCGGATTTCTGAAATCCGAACCCCCCCGAACCCCCCCGATCCGAGTCCGATCCGAGTCAGGCTCGACTTTTCCCGCCTGACTCGGATCTGAAATCGAGGCAAAACTTCATCATCCCGCCTTCCGAGTCTTGCGGGTTTTGGATCCTAAATAAGGTACCTGCAGTGTCCCATTCCTAAAGGGGTGCTGTAGTGTTGTCCAGGGGGTGCTCTGTCCATCAGGGGTGCTCCCCCCAAGTGCTAAAAAAATAATATATTTTCTGTGTTTGTGAATTGTGTGCGCAGTAGCCGCACGTGCATCAACAAAGTAGTGCCAAGCGTGCGCCTGTGTCATAAGTAAAGGGCCGGCTGGCTTGACCATTAAAGGGTGCTGTAACCCCCAAAGTACACTCCAGTCCAAACCAAAAAAAAAATTATTTTCTGTGTTTGTGAATTGTGTGCGCAGTAGCCGCACGTGCATCAACAAAGTAGTGCCAAGCGTGCGCCTGTGTCATAAGTAAAGGGCCGGCTGGCTTGACCGTTAAAGGGTGCTGTAACCCCCAAAGTACACTCCAGTCCAAACCAAAAAAAAATTATTTTCTGTGTTTGTGAATTGTGTGCGCAGTAGCCGCACGTGCATCAACAAAGTAGTGCCAAGTGTGTGCCTGTGTCATAAGTAAAGGGCCGGCTGGCTTGACCGTTAAAGGGTGCTGTAACCCCCAAAGTACACTCCAGTCCAAACCAAAAAAAAATTTATTTTCTGTGTTTGTGAATTGTGTGCGCAGTAGCCGCACGTGCATCAACAAAGTAGTGCCAAGCGTGCGCCTGTGTCATAAGAAAAGGGCCGGCTGGCTTGACCGTTAAAGGGTGCTGTAACCCCCAAAGTACACTCCAGTCCAAACCAAAAAAATAATTATTTTCTGTGTTTGTGAATTGTGTGCGCAGTAGCCGCACGTGCATCAACAAAGTAGTGCCAAGCGTGCGCCTGTGTCATAAGTAAAGGGCCGGCTGGCTTGACCATTAAAGGGTGCTGTAACCCCCAAAGTACACTCCAGTCCAAACCAAAAAAAAAATTATTTTCTGTGTTTGTGACTTGTGTGCGCAGTAGCCGCACGTGCATCAACAAAGTAGTGCCATGCGTGCGCCTGTGTCGTAAGTAAAGGGCCGGCTGGCTTGATCGTTAAAGGGTGCTGTAACCCCCAAAGTACACTCCAGTCCAAACCAAAAAAAAATAATTTTCTGTGTTTGTGAATTGTGTGCGCAGTAGCCGCACATGCATCAACAAAGTAGTGCCAAGCGTGCGCCTGTGTCATAAGTAAAGGGCCGGCTGGCTTGACCGTTAAAGGGTGCTGTAACCCCCAAAGTACACTCCAAACCAAAAAAAAAATATTTTCTGTGTTTGTGACTTGTGTGCACTGTGGCTGCACGTGCATAAACAAAGGAGCAGCGCCAAGCGTGCGCCTGTGTCCCATAAGTAAAGAGCCGGCTGGCTCATTTCTTAAAGGGTGGTGTAACCCACAAAGTGCACTACTCTCCAGCAAAAATAAAAAAATATTTTCTGTGTTTGTGTGCGCTTTAGCCGCACGTATATATCAATATAACATAAATGGAGGACCAAACTTTCTCCGATAAAAATAAAATAGGGAAAGATCAAGAACCACTTCCTCCTAGTGCTATTGCTGCTGCTGCTGCTGGGAGTTGTTCATCATCCCAGAGAGGAAGTAGGAACATCACTACTTTTACTAAACAATTGACCCTCCAACAGTCCCTAGCGATGAGGATGAAGTACAACAGCAGTCATCCTGAAGCAAAACGTATAACTGAGGCCTTGACTGCTATGTTGGTGTTAGACGTGGGTCCGGTATCCGCCATTAGTGCAGTGGGATTTAGACAATTGATGGAGGTAGTGTGTACCTGGTTCCAAATCCCATCTAGATTCCACCTGCATCCTCAAAGCAGCAGCGACAAGCGTGCGTCTGTCTGTTAAAGGGTGGTGACACCCTCAAAGTGTGCTACACAAACAATAAAAATATTGTTCTTTTTTTTCGGTCTTTGTGAAATGTGTGGGCTGTAGCCGCACCTGCATCCTTAAAGCAGCAGCGACAAGCGTGCGTCTGTCCGTTAAAGGGTGGTGACACCCGCAAAGTGTGCTACACAAACAATAAAAATATTCTTCTTTTTTTTTCTGTCTTTGTGAATTGTGTGGGCTGTAGCTGCACTTGCATCCTCAAAGCAGCAGCAACAAGCGTGCGTCTGTCTTTTAAAGGGTGGTGACACCCTCAAAGTGTGCTCCACAAACAATTATAAAATTCTTATTTTTTTTTCTGTCTTTGTGAAATGTGTGGGCTGTATCCGCACCTGCATCCTTAAGGCAGCAGCGACAAGCGTGCGTCTGTCTGTTAAAGGGTGTTGTAACCCTCAAAGTGCGCTCCACAAACAATAAAAATATTGTTCTTTTTTTTCGGTCTTTGTGAAATGTGTGGGCTGTAGCCGCACCTGCATCCTTAAAGCAGCAGCGACAAGCGTGCGTCTGTCCGTTAAAGGGTGGTGACACCCGCAAAGTGTGCTACACAAACAATTAAAATATTGTTCTTTTTTTTTCTGTCTTTGTGAAATGTGTGGGCTGTAGCCGCTCCTGCATCCTTAAAGCAGCAGTGACAAGCGTGCGTCCGTCTGTTAAAGGGTGGTGACACCCTCAAAGTGTGCTACACAAACAATTAAAATATTCTTCTTTTTTTTTCTGTCTTTGTGAATTGTGTGGGCTGTAGCCGCACTTGCATCCTCAAAGCAGCAGCGACAAGCGTGCGTCTGTCTGTTAAAGGATTACATCGGTGACAGCATCCAAGTAGGCATGTCAGACAGTCCGTACCTGTACTGGCAGGAAAAAGAAGCAATTTGGAGGTCCTTGTACAAACTGGCTCTATTTTACCTGAGTTGCCCCCCCTCCAGTGTGTACTCCGAAAGAGTGTTTAGTGCAGCCGGGAACCTTGTCAGCGAAAGGCGTAGGAGGTTGCTTCCACAAAATGTGGAGAAGATGATGTTCATAAAATGAATTATCAACTCTTCCAGGGAGTCCAGCCTCCAGAACGTACAGAGGGACCTGTGGTTCTAGCGGGGACGAATTAATACTCTGTGAGGATGAGGATGTTCACACTGAAGAGGGTGAGGAATCGGTGGATGAGGATGACATCTTGCCTCCGTAGAGCCAGTTTGTGCAGGGACAGATTAATTGCCAGCTTGTTTTGTGGGGGCCCAAACGAACCAATCATTTCAGCCACAGTCGTGTGGCAGACCCTGGCGCTGAAATGATTGGTTTGTTAAAGTGTGCATGTCCTGTTTATACAACATAAGGGTGGGTGGGAGGGCCCAAGGACAATTCCATCTTGCACCTCTTTTTTTTCTTTGCATTATGTACAGTTTGGGGCCTAGTTTTTCAAACTGCCATCCTGTCTGCCACTGCAGTTTCACGCCTAGATGGGTCACGTGTTTGTGCCGCCCACTCGTGTCGCTTAGCATAGTCATCCAGCTACCTCGGTGCAACCTTTTGGACATAAAAACACTATTGTGAGGTGTGAGGTGTTCAGAATAGACTGGAAATGAGTGGAAATTAAGGTTATTGAGGTTAATAATAGCATTGGAGCAGAAAAACCTACAAATTCTGTGATTTTAGCTGTTTTTATGCTTTTTTTCAAAAAAATACAGATCCAAAACACAAAACCCAGAACCCAAAACACGGAAGGGTGGTTTTGGCAAAACCAATCCAGATCCAAAATACGAAGAAAGATCCAGATCCAAAACCAAAACACAAAACACGAAAAGTGGCCGGTGCACACCCCTAGTAGTGACCTTTATCTGATGGTCTCAATTATGTTGTTGTTGTTGCTTTAACTTCTGCATAGAGGAGTGAGTTATGCTAGACGTTCTAATACAGAAAGTGCCATGTTAAAAATCCATATTAATGTGTAATCCCATGGTAATTTGTTTGCTTACTCAGGTATTCCTGTGCTTTTTTAAAATACTGCTGTACTTTTCCATAATTGCTTAGCAGTGGATTTATACTGCAGTGAGCAGGTATGTAAGATAATAATGTGCATGATCCAAATAGATAAATATGTGTTTGTTTGTTTTTTAATAATTTCAATCTGTGTTTCGGAGGCTATAATTGTAGTGTTATGAGAGGGTTTTGGAGACTTTGGAAGATGCTTTGTGTACCCCTGGTGTACAGATGGGCTGAGAGAATTGAAAATATATATACATATGTAACCCTGTTTCGCACTAGGGTAATAAACTATAGTGCCTCCACCCAAGCTAAGTGTGATAGTAAATGGTTATGCCTGCTTGGGTGGACCCAAAGAACATTTTTTTTACCCAAAAAATATGTAATTTATCCTATATGTATGGGCATTTATAGTTTCTTTTTCTTTTCCTTACAGAGCTCTCTTCTCATGTAATTTCCAGGTCGTGCACGAGGTAAGTGACCAAACAACGTTAGTTTTCTTTGTTTTTTAAATAAAGCTTTATCACATATTTTAAATATATATAAGGGATAACACTTATAACATTAATACAAAACACAATATGCCTTTTATGTGATTGACAGAAAGTTTCACAATATGGTGATAATGTTATTACTCACACTGTATTTTGTTGATCTAATACCATGGAAATACCTAAGTTTGTCACTGTCTACTAGCTAAACTTCACAATGTAAATGCCGCGCAGCATCACTGGTAAAATTAATTATAAAGTTTATAAGCATACTTCTTTCCCTAAAGCATTCCATTCCTTCTATAACACTTTTACATAGTAACTCCTCTTTATCTCATAGGTACGGTGATATAGTAATTGAAATAAGTATTTTGCTGTATCTGTGACCTGAATCCTTTAGAAATAACAAGTCTTTGCTCCTGCAGATGGGGGTTTCTAAAGACAGTTCAGCTACACTGAATGAATATAAATTAGTTGAATTTCCTATAAGAGTGTAACTTCCTCCTGTACTATCACTTTTGTCCATTGCTATTAGATTAGTACTTTCAGGAGTAAAAGGTTATGAAGACTAATGCTAGGTACACACTAGATGACTTGCAAACGATTGCAATGTCGTCAACGATTTCCCCTGAACTCTCGGGCAAGTTATGTAGTGCATACACACTGTACAATCTTACAAACGACCAAATTATATATCTTGCGTCGTTTGGTGGTTAGATCTTTAACTATGTAATGTAACCATATCCCCTGATTGTCCGGTAGTGCATACATACTGCACGATCTGCGGCAAATTGTTAACGAGATTGACAGATTTTCTGTACAAAAAATCTTAAGATGCGACGAACAACACCGCAGGAACACGCATAGTATGTACACACTTGGCGATTTGAATGATTTGTCGTTCCGATGCATTGGAATCGGCCAAATCGTTCAAAATATCGTCTAGTGTGCAGGGACCTTTAATTGTATATAACGTTTGAAAGATGCTGATAACTGTAAAAAGGGAATTAGTAGCTGCTTTTCAATTGTATAAAACTCAGCATAATGGTGCCTACACACGGAGCGATCAGACAGCGATACCGATATCGCTGTCTGATCGTCATGCACCCTCCCTGGTGTGCTGGATGATCGACATCGATCATCCAGCATACCACCTACTCACCAACGACTAAGCGACCCGCGATTGCGGGTCCCTATATTAACTTGCTCGATATTGAGCAAGTTGACCTGCATGCACAGCTGATGGACGATATCGCTATCGTCCATACGTGGCCGCATATCGCTGGTCGTCGGTGAGTTTGCAGGGACCTAAAAAATTAGCGATTTCAACGATAATGATATCGTTATCGTTCAAATCGCTCATTTATATCGCCCCATGTGTATGCACCATAAGTCTTTTTTTAAACCAGTACATACAAAATATTATTTATCAGTATTAATCCATTTGGAAATCAAGAAGTCGTAACAGTTGCAGAATTAAGTCAACCCCTAACTCTTATTAAAGCAGTACCATTAGCTTCCTTTAATAGTTGTGAGACTGTCATTTACTTTTATTCCACACAGACTAGAGAGTGCTCAAATAACAGGGGTAGGAAACCTTTTTTCTGCAGAGGGCCATTTTGATATATATAACATTATTCGCGGGGGCAGTGCAGGCCACGCCCCCTCCATGTAATGTCACACGGGGCGGGACCACAATTGCCGGTGATTATAGCAATGCCTGGGGCTTCCTCAGGATGCTCCGGGGAGCTGTAAGGGCAGAGGTGTGACTGTCTGAAGCATCCTAAGGACGCTCCTGGTGTCACTGCTGTATAGATTCTGGCAGCAGGGTGCCATTCTAGGACCAGTTGAGGCTAGCAGAAAAAAGCTCAGAGGGCCAGACCAAATGATTCCGGGTGCCTTATACGGCCCCCAGGCCTGAGGTTCCCCATCCGAGCTCTAGAAGGTGAACCACAGCCCCAGGATATAGTTGGTGTGCGTGCTGTAAAACTTGAAATAATATGTATAATTTTTCATTTTTTTAATGCTGTAATTGTGTTTATATGTTTGTTCTAATTTTATTTTTGTAAATATTGTTAACATACAGATGTGTCCTCATTCACCAAGCATCTACACGCAAGCTGGGCTGCAACTTTAACTGCACAGGGATTAGTTTTATACACGTATAAAGTTGAAGCACAATGGAACTTGGCATGAGAAAAAGCACTTTATACAGATTCAGACGCAGTCACTCATAATTGTGCAAGTCATACATCAAATAGATCAGTGTAATCTAGCAAAGTAGCTTTGTTGCTTCCAGTTTCTTTATTTATGTGAATGAGATGCACATTTTGAACGAGAAACCCAGAAACCACTGGATGGCCTTCAGCGTAGTGGGTTGCTCCCAGTTCAAGATGGCCTTCACCTTGCCAGGATCCATGGAGAAACCTTGCAAAGAAATACTGTACCCCAAGAATGACACCTCTTTAACATCAAACTCTCATTTCTCCAGTTTGACATACAATTTGTTATCCAGTAATCTTCGCAAGATCTGCCTGACATGTCTCAGATGTTCCTCCACAGATTTGGAATAGATGAGGATGTCATTTAAATAAACCACTGCAAAGACTCCAAAGAAATCCCTTAACACTTCATTAATAAAATCTTGAAAAATGGCTGGGGCGTTGGAAAGGCCAAACGGCATAACCAGGTATTCAAAATGTCTCGAATGAGTGTTAAATGCCATCTTCCACTCATCCCCTTCTCTGATGCGAATGAGGTTATATGCACCTCTGAGATCCATTTTTGAGAAGTTGGAAGCCTCAGGCAGTTGGTCAAAGAGAGCAGAGATGAGCGAAAAGGGATACACATTCTTGACTGTAATATTTTTCAGTCCACGGAAGTCAGTGCAGGGTCAGAGGGATCCATCCTTCTTCTGGACAAAGAAAAACCCCACTCCTGCAGGGGATTTAGAAGGACAAATGAACCCCTTATCCAGAGCCTCTTGAATATATTCCTGCATGGCTTTATCCTCAGGAATGGACAATGCATATAATCTGCCCTAAGAAAGCCTAGCACCTGATAACAAATCAATGGCGTAGTCGAAAGAACGGTGAGGCAGCAGAACATCAGCTTTTTTCTTGAAGAAGACCTCGGCTAGGTCACGATTTGGAGCCGGAACAGATGAGGAGATGATAGCAGCCAGACGAATAGGTCGGGACAGACATTGGGAGAAGCAAGTCGATCCCCATTCAAGAATTTCACCATTTTGCCACTAGATCAAGGGGTTGTGTTTCTTCAGCCATGGTAACCCCAAAACAACTGGGGCCAACAGACACTGTAGAAGAAGAAATGACAATTCTTTCCGATGTAGAGCTCTAATTGACAGCTGCAAAGGAGGAGTCCGGAAGAGCACTGGGAGTTCAGAAAGACTGGCCCCATCCAGACCATTCACTAACACAGGAGTGGACAAGGGCCCCAGACTCAGGCACAAAGTTTTAAAAAAGGACATGTCCATGAAATTACCTGCTGCTCCACTATCAACAAATGCAGCGACAGCGACATGCTTGTTGGATTGATGGATGATTGTGGTTAAAAGGACAGAATTTTCTGGGGAGATGGATGCAAGATCTAGATGTACCTCCCCTAGCTCACCTAGACCTTGCCTTTTCCCGACTTATGCGGACAGAGCTGGGCAACATGACCTCTACCGCCACAGTAAAGGCACAAAACCAATTAGTGTCTCCTATGTTTCTCTTTGGCCGAAAGACTAAACGCTCCCAGCTGCATTAGTTCTTCAGACTCGGATGGAGCCATCCATAATGGAGATCGTGGGGGCCGAGAAGGCAATTTCTTTTCAACTCGGCACTCCCGGAGCCATCGGTCGAAATGAGTAGTCAAGTTTATGAGATTGTCCAAGGAACTCGGAGCAGGATACTGGACTAGGATATCTTTTATTTCATCCCTGACAAACACCAACAAAACTGGCTTCGTAAGGCTGGGTCATTCCAGCCAGCATCGACAGCCCATTTACGGAACTCCGTACAATAGTCCTCTGCGGCTCTGTTCTCCTGTTTCAGAGACCCGAGACAAGCCTCCACCATAGCCGCTTTATCCGGGTCATCATAGAGCAGTCCCAATGCAGCAAAAAATGATTCAACTGTCAATAATGTCGAACTGGTAGAGGGCAGACCAAAGGCCCAGGTTTGTGGGTCGCCCTGTAGTAAAGAGATATTTATCCCCACTCAGGGCCGGCTCTAGGGGTGTTCGACCAGTGCGGTCGCACAGGGGTGCCACCGGTAGAGGGGCGGCACCCCTCCCCAGCATCCCGATTTCAGCGGGACAGTACTGTCCCGCTGTTCCACCCGTGGGCCGAAGTGGCCCGCTGGTGGTCAAATTGGGAGGTTGGAGACCCCCACCGCTGCAGCTGTGTGGCGGTGCCGGACCCCCGGAGTGCCCCCGGAGTGTGAATGGATGACGCACGCATGCGCACGGCAACCATTCACTGACAGGAGAGGGCTGGGGGAAGCCCAGCCAATGACGGAGTGCTGGGCTTTACCCACAGCCTGACGTTATTTGGAGGTGTGCCATGCGGGCACGCCTACAAATAACATCACAGAGGGGGCGCGCGATGGTAGGGCACCTTCTCGAGGGCCGGCACAAGGTGCAACGAACCCTGGAGCCGGCCCTGTCCCCACTTGTTTGGTTTCAGAAACTGAGGACCTGGGTTGGAGCCTAAAGTAAAGCTTGCAGCTCTCTTTGAAATTTTAAAAATCTTTTCGGTTCCCTGAAAACCAATCAGGCAGATTTAATTTAGTTTCTCCTACAGTGGGAGCTGTAGCACCACGAGTCTCCTCAATCTGGAGGACCACAAAAATACCCTAATAATAACTTTTTTGGGCCAGTGATAATGTTAAGCCACAGGTGTGCTCTATGGTAATTGTCCTGCAACAGCCTTGAGGGCTGGTATGGTCTTGGCTAGATGCAGCCGTGGAGCAGCTTTGGGAGCTGAGATGACTTGCTTGATGGACCCATGGGCCATATAGCAGCCTTGAGGGCTGGAAGAGCCTTGGCTGACTGTGGCCTGTGGGCCTTGAGATGAGATTCGGCCTTTGGGCCATGAAGCAGCCTTGAGGGCTGGAAATGCCTTGGCTGGCTGTGGCCTGTGGGCCAGAGATGAGATGCAGCCTTTGGGTCGTGTAGCAATCTTGAGAGCTGGAAGTGCCCCGGCTGGCTGTGGCCTGTGGCCTTGAGATGAGGTGCGGCCTTTGGGCCGAGTAGCATCCTTGAGGGCTGGAAGTGCCTTGGCTGACTGTGGCCCGTGGGCCTTGAATTGAGATGTGGCCTTTGGGCCCTGTAGCAGCCTTGAGGGCTGGAAGTGCCTTGGCTGGCTATGGCCTGTGGGCCTTGAGATGAGGTGCGGTCTTTGGGCCGTGTAGCAGCCTTGAGGGCTGGAAGTGCCTTGGCTGGCTGCTGTTTCTGAAGACTGCTGGAGGTACATGGTTTGCGTACTGAGGACGCTGAAGTGCGACCTGTCCTGCCGGGTTGACACAAGCAGCTGACGCTGGAGTGCAGCCTGTGACGTCGGCTTGACACAGGCTTGAGTACTCTGGCTTGCGTACGAAAGACGCTGGAGTGCGGCCTGTGCCGCCGGGTTGACACAGGCAGCTGACGCTGAAGTGCGGCCTGTGCTGCCAGGTTCACACAAGTGCGAGTACGCTGGTTTGCATGCTGAGAACGCTGGAGTGCGGCTTGTGCCACCGGGTTGACACAAGCAGCAGATGCTGGAGTGCGGACTGTGCCACCTGGAAGACACAAACAGCAGGTAGATGGTATGTGAACTGCGCCGCCCAGATGATACAAACGACAGGTATACAGAACAGGCAGGAGGACTGGATACTCGACTGGATAACAGGAGACAATGCTAGAACCGGAAACACGTGAAACACTATCACCGGCATCGGGGCAGCGTTCACAGCAGAAGGACATAGATGCAAGAGCCAATACGGATTGACCCCAGAATGATGGTCATGAGGTAAGAGCAGCGTTCGCAGTGTGGCGGCTTGTGACAGTAGACCCCTATGGGGTCTATTTACTAAGCAGTGTTAGGAGACAGAGTGAAAAGTGATAAGAAAGTGATAAGGTGCCAGCCAATCAGGGGTGTATCTAGGGGTCCGAGCGCCCATGGCAAAGTAATGGAATGGCACCCCCTCCCCCCATATTTTCTGTATAAATACACACACTGTACTTAAAACCTCTCCCTAGCCAGCCCCCGTGTCTCACCTGCCAGTTACAGTAACACTACAGAGGATAATATATATATGTATATAAGGCGCTGAAAGAGGGTCACTGAGGGTGGGTCTCACCAAAAAAAATCAATTGAATAATGTAAAAATAAATGTAATTATAAATATATAATGCGTATAAAAATCAATAAACACACTTAAATTTGCAGGCCGTATACCAGAGTAGTCTCTCTGGGAGACAAACACAACCAAAAAATGTCTATAGACAAAATTGTATATAAACACTACGGTGCACGTGTGACTTAATGCATGTAATAATAATAACCAATATGAGTAATTAGGGCTATTGTAAATGGCTACTGGCATGAAAATAGAGTCGTGTGAAAACCTTCATAAAATGCACAGTTTAATAAATATCATAGGCATAATGACATGTAAATAATATAGGTAAATACATAAATGTATATAAGATAAAAAGTGTAGTATATAATCAGAGGTAGTTCTCTCACATGGAAAATCAATCGTGTGCTGTTAAATAGTCTCGTATATAGTTACCAGTACCACTCTCAAGTAAAGTGTGCAGGTGATATCCCAGCTGGAAATAATCTCTGCAGCCTGTGTAGTCCTTCAGAACTTTTGTGGAGAAGGCATTTCATATGGCACGGTGTCACTTCAAATGTAGACAGTGTGAATGGTGTCCAAGTGGGTTAATAATATCCTGCAGCTGGTGCAGTCCCTTGTATCTTGGTCTCCAGTGTCCCAATCGGGAGCAGGTATGTCCAAATGACACTGTCTGAGGTCCGTGATGTTCCTTTTCCCGTTGCTATCTCCGCCTCCGACAACTTCTGCTTCTTCTTATCCCGCACTTGTCTGACGCAGTCTCACCGTCTACGGACAGCGATACAAGATACAAGGGACTGCACCAGCTGCAGGATATTATTAACCCACTTGGACACCATTCACACTGTCTACATTTGAAGTGACACCGTGCCATATGAAATGCCTTCTCCACAAAAGTTCTGAAGGACTACACAGGCTGCAGAGATTATTTCCAGCTGGGATATCACCTGCACACTTTACTTGAGAGTGGTACTGGTAACTATATACGAGACTATTTAACAGCACACGATTGATTTTCCATGTGAGAGAACTACCTCTGATTATATACTACACTTTTTATCTTATATACATTTATGTATTTACCTATATTATTTACATGTCATTATGCCTATGATATTTATTAAACTGTGCATTTTATGAAGGTTTTCACATGACTCTATTTTCATGCCAGTAGCCATTTACAATAGCCCTAATTACTCATATTGGTTATTACATGCATTAAGTCACACGTGCGCCGTAGTGTTTATATACAATTTTGTCTATATACAGTAACACTACACCCTGTCACATACTCACACTACACCCTATCACCTGTAACACTACACCCTGTCACATACTCACACTACGCCCTGTCACCTGTAACATTACATCCTGTCACATACTCACACTACACCCTATCACCTGTAACACTACACCCTGTCACACACTCACACTACACCCTGTCACATAGTCACACTACACCCTGTCACCTGTAACACTACACCCTGTCACATACTCACACTACACCCTATCACCTGAAACACTACATCCTGTCACATACTCACACTACACCCTGTCACACACTCACACTACATCCTGTCACATACTCACCCTGTCACCTGTAAAACTACACCCTGTCACACACTCACACTATGCACTGTCACATACTCACACTCAGCCTGTCACACTACACTCTGTCACATACTCAAACTCTACTCTGTCACCTGTAACACTACACCCTGTCACATACTCACACGACACCCTGTCACCTGTAACACTACACCCTGTCACACACTCACACTACACCCTGTCACCTGTAACACTACACCCTGTCACATACGCACACTACACCCTGTCACCTGTAACACTACATCCTATCACACACTCACACTACACCCTGTCACCTGTAACCCTACACCCTGTCACATACTCACACTACACCCTGTCACCTGTAACACTACATCCTGTCACACACTCACACTACATCCTGTCACCTGTAACACTACATCCTGTCACATACTCACACTACACCCTGTCAAATACTCACACTACACCCTGTCACACACTCACACTACATCCTGTCACATACTCACACTACACCCTGTCACACACTCACACTACATCATGTCACATACTCACCCTGTCACCTGTAACACTACACACTGTCATCTGTAACACTACATCCTGTCACACACTCACACTACATCCTGTAACATACTCACACTACACCCTGTCACACTCACACTATATCCTGTCACACACTCACACTACATCCTGTCACATACTCACACTACGTACTGTCACATACCCAAACTATACCCTGTCACCTGTAACACTACACCCTGTCACACACTCACAGTACACCCTGTCACACACTCACACTACATCCTGTCACATACTCACACTACGCACTGTCACATACTCACACTACACCCTGTCACCTGTAACACTACACCCTGTCACACACTCACACTACGCACTGTCACATACTCACACTCAGCCTGTCACACTACACCCTGTCACACACTCACATTCAGCCAGTCTTACTACACCCTGTCATATACCCACACTCAGCCTGTCACACTACACCCTGTCATATACTCACACTACGCACTGTCACATACTCACACTCAGCCTGTCACACTACACCCTGTCACATACTCACACTCAACCTGTCACACTACACCCTGTCATATTCTCACATTCAGCCTGTCACACTACACCCTGTCATATACTCACACTCAGCCTGTCACACTACACCCTGTCATATACTCACACTCAGCCTGTCACACTACACCCTGTCACACACTCACACTATACCCTGTCACATACTCACACTACACCCTGTCACATACTCACCCTGTCACATACTCACACTACACCTTGTCACCTGTAACACTACACCCTGCCACATACTCACACTACACCCTATCACCTGTAACACTACACCCTGTCACATACTCACACTACACCCTGTCACCTGTAACACTACACCCTGTCACATACTCACACTACACCCTGTCACATACTCACACTACACCCTATCACCTGTAACACTACACCCTGTCACATACTCACACTACACCCTGTCACCTGTAACACTACACCCTGTCCACACTCACACTACACCCTGTCACATACTCACACTACACCCTGTCACCTGTAACACTACACCCTATCACATACTCACACTACACCCTATCACATGTAACACTACACCTTGTCACATACTCACACTACACCCTGTCACCTGTAACACTACACCCTGTCACATACTCACACTACACCCTGTCACCTGTAACACTACATCCTGTCACACACTCACACTACATTCTGTCACATACTCACACTATACCCTGTCACACAGTCACACTACATCATGACACATACTCACCCTGTCACCTGTAACACTCCACCGTGTCACACACTAACACTACACCCTGTCACCTGTAACACTACACCCTGTCACACACTCACACTACACCCTGTCACCTGTAACACTACACCCTGTCACACACTCACACTACACCCTGTCACATACTCACAATATACCCTGTCACACATTCACACTACATCCTGACACATACTCACACTATATCCTGTCACACACTCACACTACATCCTGACACATACTCACCCTGTCACACACTCACACTACACCCTGTCACCTGTAACACTACATCCTGTCACACACTCACACTACATCCTGTCACCTGTAACACTACACCCTGTCACACACTCACACTACACCCTGTCACATACTCACACTACACCCTGTCACCTGTAACACTACATCCTGTCACATACTCACACTACACCCTATCACCTGTAACACTACATCCTGTCACATACTCACACTACACCCTGTCACACACTCACACTACACCCTGTCATATACTCACACTCAGCCTGTCACACTACACCCTGTCATATACTCACACTCAGCCTGTCACACTACACCCTGTCACACACTCACACTATACCCTGTCACATACTCACACTACACCCTGTCACATACTCACCCTGTCACATACTCACTCTACACCCTGTCACCTGTAACACTACACCCTGCCACATACTCACACTACACCCTATCACCTGTAACACTACATCCTGTCACATACTCACACTACACCCTGTCACACACTCACACTACACCCTGTCATATACTCATACTCAGCCTGTCACACTACACCCTGTCATATACTCACACAGCCTGTCACACTACACCCTGTCACACACTCACACTATACCCTGTCACATACTCACACTACACCCTGTCACATACTCACCCTGTCACATACTCACACTACACCCTGTCACCTGTAACACTACACCCTGCCACATACTCACACTACACCCTATCACCTGTAACACTACACCCTGTCACATACTCACACTACACCCTGTCACCTGTAACACTACACTCTGTCACACACTCACACTACACCCTGTCACATACTCACACTACACCCTATCACCTGTAACACTACACCCTGTCACATACTCACACTACACCCTGTCACCTGTAACACTATACCCTGTCACACACTCACACTACACCCTGTCACATACTCACACTACACCCTGTCACCTGTAACACTACACCCTGTCACATACTCACACTACACCCTATCACATGTAACACTACACCCTGTCACATACTCACACTACACCCTGTCACCTGTAACACTACACCCTGTCACATACTCACACTACACCCTGTCACCTGTAACACTACATCCTGTCACACACTCACACTACATCCTGTCACATACTCACACTATACCCTGTCACACAGTCACACTACATCATGGCACATACTCACCCTGTCACCTGTAACACTCTACCGTGTCACACACTAACACTACACCCTGTCACCTGTAACACTACACCCTGTCACACACTCACACTACACCCTGTCACCTGTAACACTACACCCTGTCACACCCTCACACTACACCCTGTCACCTGTAACACTACACCCTGTCACATACTCACACTACACCCTGTCACCTGTAACACTATACCGTCACACACTCACACTACACCCTGTCACATACTCACCCTGTCACACACTTACACTACACCCTGTCACCTGTAACACTACACCCTGTCACACACTCACACTACACCCTGTCACATACTCACAATATACCCTGTCACACACTCACACTACATCCTGACACATACTCACACTATACCCTGTCACACACTCACACTACATCCTGACACATACTCACCCTGTCACACACTCACACTACACCCTGTCACCTGTAACACTACATCCTGTCACACACTCACACTACATCCTGTCACCTGTAACACTACACCCTGTCACACACTCACACTACACCCTGTCACATACTCACACTACACCCTGTCACCTGTAACACTACATCCTGTCACATACTCACACTACACCCTATCACCTGTAACACTACATCCTGTCACATACTCACACTACACCCTGTCACACACTCACACTACACCCTGTCACATACTCACAATACACCCTGTCACCTGTAACACTACACCCTGTCACATACTCACACTACACCCTATCACATGTAACACTACACCCTGTCACATACTCACACTACACCCTGTCACCTGTAACACTACACCATGTCACATACTCACACTACACCCTATCACCTGTAACACTACATCCTGTCACACACTCACACTACATCCTGTCACATACTCACACTATACCCTGTCACACAGTCACACTACATCATGACACATACTCACCCTGTCACCTGTAAAACTCCACCGTGTCACACACTAACACTACACCCTGTCACCTGTAACACTACACCCTGTCACACACTCACACTACACCCTGTCACCTGTAACACTACATCCTGTCACACACTCACACTACACCCTGTCACCTGTAACACTACACCCTGTCACATACTCACACTACACCCTGTCACCTGTAACACTATACCCTGTCACACACTCACACTACACCCTGTCACATACTCACAATATACCCTGTCACACACTCACACTACATCCTGACACATACTCACACTATACCCTGTCACACACTCACACTACATCCTGACACATACTCACCCTGTCACACACTCACACTACACCCTGTCACCTGTAACACTACATCCTGTCACACACTCACACTTCATCCTGTCACCTGTAACACTACACCCTGTCACACACTCACACTACACCCTGTCACATACTCACACTACACCCTGTCACATGTAACACTACATCCTGTCAAATACTCACACTACACCCTATCACCTGTAACACTACATCCTGTCACATACTCACACTACACCCTGTCACACACTCACACTACATCCTGTCACATACTCACCCTGTCACCCGTAACACTACACCCTGTCACACACTCACACTACACCCTGTCACCTGTTACACTACATCCTGTCACACACTCACACTACATCCTGTCACATACTCACACTACACCCTGTTACACTCATACAACATCCTGTCACACACTCACACTACATCCTGTCACATACTCACACTACGCACTGTCACATACTCACACTACACCCTGTCATCTGTAACACTACACCCTGTCACAAACTCACACTACACCCTGTCACACACTCACACTACATTCTGTCACATACTCACACTACGCACTGTCACATACTCACACTACACCCTGTCACCTGTAACACTACACCCTGTCACACACTCACACTACATTCTGTCACATACTCACACTACGCACTGTCACATACTCACACTACACCCTGTCACCTGTAACACTACACCCTGTCACACACTCACAGTACACCCTGTCACACACTCACACTACATCCTGTCACATACTCACACTACGCACTGTCACATACTCACACTACACCCTGTCACCTGTAACACTACACCCTGTCACACACTCACACTACGCACTGTCACATACTCACACTCAGCCTGTCACACTACACCCTGTCACACACTCACATTCAGCCTGTCTTACTACACCCTGTCATATACCCACACTCAGCCTGTCACACTACACCCTGTCATATACTCACACTACGCACTGTCACATACTCACACTCAGCCTGTCACACTACACCCTGTCACATACTCACACTACACCCTGTCATATTCTCACACTCAGCCTGTCACACTACACCCTGTCATATACTCACACTCAGCTTGTCACACTACACCCTGTCATATACTCACACTCAGCCTGTCACACTACACCCTGTCACACACTCACTCTATACCCTGTCACATACTCACACTACACCCTGTCACATACTCACCCTTTCACATACTCACACTACACCCTGTCACCTGTAACACTACACCCTGCCACATACTCACACTACACCCTATCACCTGTAACACTACACCCTGTCACATACTCACACTACACCCTGTCACCTGTAACACTACACTCTGTCACACACTCACACTACACCCTGTCACATACTCACACTACACCCTATCACCTGTAACACTACACCCTGTCACATACTCACACTACACCCTGTCACCTGTAACACTACACCCTGTCACACACTCACACTACACCCTGTCACATACTCACACTACACCCTGTCACCTGTAACACTACACCCTGTCACATACTCACACTACACCCTATCACATGTAACACTACACCCTGTCACATACTCACACTACACCCTGTCACCTGTAACACTACACCCTGTCACATACTCACACTACACCCTGTCACCTGTAACACTACATCCTGTCACACACTCACACTACATTCTGTCACATACTCACACTATACCCTGTCACACAGTCACACTACATCATGACACATACTCACCCTGTCACCTGTAACACTCCACCGTGTCACACACTAACACTACACCCTGTCACCTGTAACACTACACCCTGTCACACACTCACACTACACCCTGTCACCTGTAACACTACACCCTGTCACACACTCACACTACACCCTGTCACATACTCACAATATACCCTGTCACACATTCACACTACATCCTGACACATACTCACACTATACCCTGTCACACACTCACACTACATCCTGACACATACTCACCCTGTCACACACTCACACTACACCCTGTCACCTGTAACACTACATCCTGTCACACACTCACACTACATCCTGTCACCTGTAACACTACACCCTGTCACACACTCACACTACACCCTGTCACATACTCACACTACACCCTGTCACCTGTAACACTACATCCTGTCACATACTCACACTACACCCTATCACCTGTAACACTACATCCTGTCACATACTCACACTACACCCTGTCACACACTCACACTACACCCTGTCATACACTCACACTCAGCCTGTCACACTACACCCTGTCATATACTCACACTCAGCCTGTCACACTACACCCTGTCACACACTCACACTATACCCTGTCACATACTCACACTACACCCTGTCACATACTCACCCTTTCACATACTCACTCTACACCCTGTCACCTGTAACACTACACCCTGCCACATACTCACACTACACCCTATCACCTGTAACACTACATCCTGTCACATACTCACACTACACCCTGTCACACACTCACACTACACCCTGTCATATACTCACACTCAGCCTGTCACACTACACCCTGTCATATACTCACACAGCCTGTCACACTACACCCTGTCACACACTCACACTATACCCTGTCACATACTCACACTACACCCTGTCACATACTCACCCTGTCACATACTCACACTACACCCTGTCACCTGTAACACTACACCCTGCCACATACTCACACTACACCCTATCACCTGTAACACTACACCCTGTCACATACTCACACTACACCCTGTCACCTGTAACACTACACTCTGTCACACACTCACACTACACCCTGTCACATACTCACACTACACCCTATCACCTGTAACACTACACCCTGTCACATACTCACACTACACCCTGTCACCTGTAACACTACACCCTGTCACACACTCACACTACACCCTGTCACATACTCACACTACACCCTGTCACCTGTAACACTACACCCTGTCACATACTCACACTACACCCTATCACATGTAACACTACACCCTGTCACATACTCACACTACACCCTGTCACATACTCACCCTTTCACATACTCACACTACACCCTGTCACCTGTAACACTACACCCTGCCACATACTCACACTACACCCTATCACCTGTAACACTACACCCTGTCACATACTCACACTACACCCTGTCACCTGTAACACTACACTCTGTCACACACTCACACTACACCCTGTCACATACTCACACTACACCCTATCACCTGTAACACTACACCCTGTCACATACTCACACTACACCCTGTCACCTGTAACACTACACCCTGTCACACACTCACACTACACCCTGTCACATACTCACACTACACCCTGTCACCTGTAACACTACACCCTGTCACATACTCACACTACACCCTATCATATGTAACACTACACCCTGTCACATACTCACACTACACCCTGTCACCTGTAACACTACACCCTGTCACATACTCACACTACACCCTGTCACCTGTAACACTACATCCTGTCACACACTCACACTACATTCTGTCACATACTCACACTATACCCTGTCACACAGTCACACTACATCATGACACATACTCACCCTGTCACCTGTAACACTCCACCGTGTCACACACTAACACTACACCCTGTCACCTGTAACACTACACCCTGTCACACACTCACACTACACCCTGTCACCTGTAACACTACACCCTGTCACACACTCACACTACACCCTGTCACATACTCACAATATACCCTGTCACACATTCACACTACATCCTGACACATACTCACACTATACCCTGTCACACACTCACACTACATCCTGACACATACTCACCCTGTCACACACTCACACTACACCCTGTCACCTGTAACACTACATCCTGTCACACACTCACACTACATCCTGTCACCTGTAACACTACACCCTGTCACACACTCACACTACACCCTGTCACATACTCACACTACACCCTGTCACCTGTAACACTACATCCTGTCACATACTCACACTACACCCTATCACCTGTAACACTACATCCTGTCACATACTCACACTACACCCTGTCACACACTCACACTACACCCTGTCATACACTCACACTCAGCCTGTCACACTACACCCTGTCATATACTCACACTCAGCCTGTCACACTACACCCTGTCACACACTCACACTATACCCTGTCACATACTCACACTACAGCCTGTCACATACTCACCCTGTCACATACTCACTCTACACCCTGTCACCTGTAACACTACACCCTGCCACATACTCACACTACACCCTATCACCTGTAACACTACATCCTGTCACATACTCACACTACACCCTGTCACACACTCACACTACACCCTGTCATATACTCACACTCAGCCTGTCACACTACACCCTGTCATATACTCACACAGCCTGTCACACTACACCCTGTCACACACTCACACTATACCCTGTCACATACTCACACTACACCCTGTCACATACTCACCCTGTCACATACTCACACTACACCCTGTCACCTGTAACACTACACCCTGCCACATACTCACACTACACCCTATCACCTGTAACACTACACCCTGTCACATACTCACACTACACCCTGTCACCTGTAACACTACACTGTGTCACACACTCACACTACACCCTGTCACATACTCACACTACACCCTATCACCTGTAACACTACACCCTGTCACATACTCACACTACACCCTGTCACCTGTAACACTACACCCTGTCACACACTCACACTACACCCTGTCACATACTCACACTACACCCTGTCACCTGTAACACTACACCCTGTCACATACTCACACTACACCCTATCACATGTAACACTACACCCTGTCACATACTCACACTACACCCTGTCACCTGTAACACTACACCCTGTCACATACTCACACTACACCCTGTCACCTGTAACACTACATCCTGTCACACACTCACACTACATCCTGTCACATACTCACACTATACCCTGTCACACAGTCACACTACATCATGACACATACTCACCCTGTCACCTGTAACACTCTACCGTGTCACACACTAACACTACACCCTGTCACCTGTAACACTACACCCTGTCACACACTCACACTACACCCTGTCACCTGTAACACTACACCCTGTCACACCCTCACACTACACCCTGTCACCTGTAACACTACACCCTGTCACATACTCACACTACACCCTGTCACCTGTAACACTATACCGTCACACACTCACACTACACCCTGTCACATACTCACCCTGTCACACACTTACACTACCCCCTGTCAACTGTAACACTACACCCTGTCACACACTCACACTACACCCTGTCACATACTCACAATATACCCTGTCACACACTCACACTACATCCTGACACATACTCACACTATACCCTGTCACACACTCACACTACATCCTGACACATACTCACCCTGTCACACACTCACACTACACCCTGTCACCTGTAACACTACATCCTGTCACCCACTCACACTACATCCTGTCACCTGTAACACTACACCCTGTCACACACTCACACTACACCCTGTCACATACTCACACTACACCCTGTCACCTGTAACACTACATCCTGTCACATACTCACACTACACCCTATCACCTGTAACACTACATCCTGTCACATACTCACACTACACCCTGTCACACACTCACACTACACCCTGTCACATACTCACACTACACCTTGTCACCTGTAACACTACACCCTGTCACATACTCACACTACACCCTATCACATGTAACACTACACCCTGTCACATACTCACACTACACCCTGTCACCTGTAACACTACACCATGTCACATACTCACACTACACCCTATCACCTGTAACACTACATCCTGTCACACACTCACACTACATCCTGTCACATACTCACACTATACCCTGTCACACAGTCACACTACATCATGACACATACTCACCCTGTCACCTGTAACACTCCACCATGTCACACACTAACACTACACCCTGTCACCTGTAACACTACACCCTGTCACACACTCACACTACACCCTGTCACCTGTAACACTACATCCTGTCACACACTCACACTACACCCTGTCACCTGTAACACTACACCCTGTCACATACTCACACTACACCCTGTCACCTGTAACACTATACCCTGTCACACACTCACACTACACCCTGTCACATACTCACAATATACCCTGTCACACACTCACACTACATCCTGACACATACTCACACTATACCCTGTCACACACTCACACTACATCCTGACACATACTCACCCTGTCACACACTCACACTACACCCTGTCACCTGTAACACTACATCCTGTCACACACTCACACTACATCCTGTCACCTGTAACACTACACCCTGTCACACACTCACACTACACCCTGTCACATACTCACACTACACCCTGTCACATGTAACACTACATCCTGTCACATACACACACTACACCCTATCACCTGTAACACTACATCCTGTCACATACTCACACTACACCCTGTCACACACTCACACTACATCCTGTCACATACTCACCCTGTCACCTGTAACACTACACCCTGTCACACACTCACACTACACCCTGTCACCTGTAACACTACATCCTGTCACACACTCACACTACATCCTGTCACATACTCACACTACACCCTGTTACACTCACACAATATCCTGTCACACACTCACACTACATCCTGTCACATACTCACACTACGCACTGTCACATACTCACACTACACCCTGTCATCTGTAACACTACACCCTGTCACAAACTCACACTACACCCTGTCACACACTCACACTACATTCTGTCACATACTCACACTACGCACTGTCACATACTCACACTACACCCTGTCACCTGTAACACTACACCCTGTCACACACTCACACTACATTCTGTCACATACTCACACTACGCACTGTCACATACTCACACTACACCCTGTCACCTGTAACACTACACCCTGTCACATACTCACACTACGCACTGTCACATACTCACACTCAGCCTGTCACACTACACCCTGTCACACACTCACATTCAGCCTGTCACACTACACCCTGTCATATACTCACACTACACACTGTCACATACTCACACTCAGCCTGTCACACTACACCCTGTCACATACTCACACTCAACCTGTCACACTACACCCTGTCATATACTCACACTCAGCCTGTCACACTACACCCTGTCATATACTCACACTACGCACTGTCACATACTCACACTCAGCCTTTCACACTACACCCTGTCACATACTCACACTCAACCTGTCACACTACACCCTGTCATATACTCACACTCAGCCTGTCACACTACACCCTGTCACATACTCACACTACGCACTGTCACATACTCACACTCAGCCTGTCACACTACACTCTGTCACATACTCAAACTCACCCTGTCACCTGTAACACTACACCCTGTCACATACTCACACTACACCCTGTCACCTGTAACACTACACCCTGTCACACACTCACACTACACCCTGTCACCTGTAACACTACACCCTGTCACATACTCACACTACACCCTGTCACCTGTAACACTACATCCTGTCACACACTCACACTACACCCGTCACCTGTAACACTACACCCTGTCACATACTCACACTACACCCTGTCACCTGTAACACTACATCCTGTCACACACTCACACTACATCCTGTCACCTGTAACACTACATCCTGTCACACTACACCCTGTCACATACTCACACTACACCCTATCACACAATCACACTACATCCTGTCACATTCTCACACTACATCCTGTCACATACTCACACTACACCCTGTCACCTGTAACACTACATCCTGTCACACACTCACACTACACCCGTCACCTGTAACACTACACCCTGTCACATACTCACACTACACCCTGTCACCTGTAACACTACACCCTGTCACACACTAACACTACACCCTGTCACCTGTAACACTACACCCTGTCACACACTCACACTACACCCTGTCACCTGTAACACTACATCCTGTCACACACTCACACTACACCCTGTCACCTGTAACACTACACCCTGTCACATACTCACACTACACCCTGTCACCTGTAACACTATACCCTGTCACACACTCACACTACACCCTGTCACATACTCACAATATACCCTGTCACACACTCACACTACATCCTGACACATACTCACACTATACCCTGTCACACACTCACACTACATCCTGACACATACTCACCCTGTCACACACTCACACTACACCCTGTCACCTGTAACACTACATCCTGTCACACACTCACACTACATCCTGTCACCTGTAACACTACACCCTGTCACACACTCACACTACACCCTGTCACATACTCACACTACACCCTGTCACATGTAACACTACATCCTGTCACATACACACACTACACCCTATCACCTGTAACACTACATCCTGTCACATACTCACACTACACCCTGTCACACACTCACACTACATCCTGTCACATACTCACCCTGTCACCTGTAACACTACACCCTGTCACACACTCACACTACACCCTGTCACCTGTAACACTACATCCTGTCACACACTCACACTACATCCTGTCACATACTCACACTACACCCTGTTACACTCACACAATATCCTGTCACACACTCACACTACATCCTGTCACATACTCACACTACGCACTGTCACATACTCACACTACACCCTGTCATCTGTAACACTACACCCTGTCACAAACTCACACTACACCCTGTCACACACTCACACTACATTCTGTCACATACTCACACTACGCACTGTCACATACTCACACTACACCCTGTCACCTGTAACACTACACCCTGTCACACACTCACACTACATTCTGTCACATACTCACACTACGCACTGTCACATACTCACACTACACCCTGTCACCTGTAACACTACACCCTGTCACATACTCACACTACGCACTGTCACATACTCACACTCAGCCTGTCACACTACACCCTGTCACACACTCACATTCAGCCTGTCACACTACACCCTGTCATATACTCACACTACACACTGTCACATACTCACACTCAGCCTGTCACACTACACCCTGTCACATACTCACACTCAACCTGTCACACTACACCCTGTCATATACTCACACTCAGCCTGTCACACTACACCCTGTCATATACTCACACTACGCACTGTCACATACTCACACTCAGCCTTTCACACTACACCCTGTCACATACTCACACTCAACCTGTCACACTACACCCTGTCATATACTCACACTCAGCCTGTCACACTACACCCTGTCACATACTCACACTACGCACTGTCACATACTCACACTCAGCCTGTCACACTACACTCTGTCACATACTCAAACTCACCCTGTCACCTGTAACACTACACCCTGTCACATACTCACACTACACCCTGTCACCTGTAACACTACACCCTGTCACACACTCACACTACACCCTGTCACCTGTAACACTACACCCTGTCACATACTCACACTACACCCTGTCACCTGTAACACTACATCCTGTCACACACTCACACTACACCCGTCACCTGTAACACTACACCCTGTCACATACTCACACTACACCCTGTCACCTGTAACACTACATCCTGTCACACACTCACACTACATCCTGTCACCTGTAACACTACATCCTGTCACACTACACCCTGTCACATACTCACACTACACCCTATCACACAATCACACTACATCCTGTCACATTCTCACACTACATCCTGTCACACACTCACACTACATCATGTCACATACTCACCCTGTCACCTGTAACACTACACCCTGTCACACACTCACACTACACCCTGTCACCTGTAACACTACATCCTGTCACACACTCACACTACATCCTGTCACATACTCACACTACACCCTGTCACACACTCACACTACATCCTGTCACACACTCACACTACATCCTGTCACATACTCACACTACGCACTGTCACATACTCACACTACACCCTGTCGCCTGTAACATTACACCCTGTCACAAACTCACACTACACCCTGTCACACACTCACACTACATCCTGTCACATACTCACACTACGCACTGTCACATACTCACACTACACCCTGTCACCTGTAACACTACACCCTGTCACACACTCACACTACACCCTGTCACCTGTAACACTACACCCTGTCACACCCTCACACTACACCCTGTCACCTGTAACACTACACCCTGTCACATACTCACACTACACCCTGTCACCTGTAACACTATACCGTCACACACTCACACTACACCCTGTCACATACTCACCCTGTCACACACTCACACTACACCCTGTCACCTGTAACACTACACCCTGTCACACACTCACACTACACCCTGTCACATACTCACAATATACCCTGTCACACACTCACACTACATCCTGACACATACTCACACTATACCCTGTCACACACTCACACTACATCCTGACACATACTCACCCTGTCACACACTCACACTACACCCTGTCACCTGTAACACTACATCCTGTCACACACTCACACTACATCCTGTCACCTGTAACACTACACCCTGTCACACACTCACACTACACCCTGTCACATACTCACACTACACCCTGTCACCTGTAACACTACATCCTGTCACATACTCACACTACACCCTATCACCTGTAACACTACATCCTGTCACATACTCACACTACACCCTGTCACACACTCACACTACACCCTGTCACATACTCACACTACACCCTGTCACCTGTAACACTACACCCTGTCACATACTCACACTACACCCTATCACATGTAACACTACACCCTGTCACATACTCACACTACACCCTGTCACCTGTAACACTACACCATGTCACATACTCACACTACACCCTATCACCTGTAACACTACATCCTGTCACACACTCACACTACATCCTGTCACATACTCACACTATACCCTGTCACACAGTCACACTACATCATGACACATACTCACCCTGTCACCTGTAACACTCCACCATGTCACACACTAACACTACACCCTGTCACCTGTAACACTACACCCTGTCACACACTCACACTACACCCTGTCACCTGTAACACTACATCCTGTCACACACTCACACTACACCCTGTCACCTGTAACACTACACCCTGTCACATACTCACACTACACCCTGTCACCTGTAACACTATACCCTGTCACACACTCACACTACACCCTGTCACATACTCACAATATACCCTGTCACACACTCACACTACATCCTGACACATACTCACACTATACCCTGTCACACACTCACACTACATCCTGACACATACTCACCCTGTCACACACTCACACTACACCCTGTCACCTGTAACACTACATCCTGTCACACACTCACACTACATCCTGTCACCTGTAACACTACACCCTGTCACACACTCACACTACACCCTGTCACATACTCACACTACACCCTGTCACATGTAACACTACATCCTGTCACATACTCACACTACACCCTATCACCTGTAACACTACATCCTGTCACATACTCACACTACACCCTGTCACACACTCACACTACATCCTGTCACATACTCACCCTGTCACCTGTAACACTACACCCTGTCACACACTCACACTACACCCTGTCACCTGTAACACTACATCCTGTCACACACTCACACTACATCCTGTCACATACTCACACTACACCCTGTTACACTCACACAATATCCTGTCACACACTCACACTACATCCTGTCACATACTCACACTACGCACTGTCACATACTCACACTACACCCTGTCATCTGTAACACTACACCCTGTCACAAACTCACACTACACCCTGTCACACACTCACACTACATTCTGTCACATACTCACACTACGCACTGTCACATACTCACACTACACCCTGTCACCTGTAACACTACACCCTGTCACACACTCACACTACATTCTGTCACATACTCACACTACGCACTGTCACATACTCACACTACACCCTGTCACCTGTAACACTACACCCTGTCACACACTCACACTACGCACTGTCACATACTCACACTCAGCCTGTCACACTACACCCTGTCACACACTCACATTCAGCCTGTCACACTACACCCTGTCATATACTCACACTACACACTGTCACATACTCACACTCAGCCTGTCACACTACACCCTGTCACATACTCTCACTCAACCTGTCACACTACACCCTGTCATATACTCACACTCAGCCTGTCACACTACAACCTGTCATATACTCACACTACGCACTGTCACATACTCACACTCAGCCTGTCACACTACACCCTGTCACATACTCACACTCAACCTGTCACACTACACCCTGTCATATACTCACACTCAGCCTGTCACACTACACCCTGTCACATACTCACACTACGCACTGTCACATACTCACACTCAGCCTGTCACACTACACTCTGACACATACTCAAACTCACCCTGTCACCTGTAACACTACACCCTGTCACATACTCACACTACACCCTGTCACCTGTAACACTACACCCTGTCACACACTCACACTACACCCTGTCACCTGTAACACTACACCCTGTCACATACTCACACTACACCCTGTCACCTGTAACACTACATCCTGTCACACACTCACACTACACCCCGTCACCTGTAACACTACACCCTGTCACATACTCACACTACACCCTGTCACCTGTAACACTACATCCTGTCACACACTCACACTACATCCTGTCACCTGTAACACTACATCCTGTCACACTACACCCTGTCACATACTCACACTACACCCTGTCACACAATCACACTACATCCTGTCACATTCTCACACTACATCCTGTCACACACTCACACTACATCATGTCACATACTCACCCTGTCACCTGTAACACTACACCCTGTCACACACTCACACTACACCCTGTCACCTGTAACACTACATCCTGTCACACACTCACACTACATCCTGTCACATACTCACACTACACCCTGTCACACACTCACACTACATCCTGTCACACACTCACACTACATCCTGTCACATACTCACACTACGCACTGTCACATACTCACACTACACCCTGTCGCCTGTAACACTACACCCTGTCACAAACTCACACTACACCCTGTCACACACTCACACTACATCCTGTCACATACTCACACTACGCACTGTCACATACTCACACTACACCCTGTCACCTGTAACACTACACCCTGTCACACACTCACACTACACCCTGTCACCTGTAACACTACACCCTGTCACACCCTCACACTACACCCTGTCACCTGTAACACTACACCCTGTCACATACTCACACTACACCCTGTCACCTGTAACACTATACCGTCACACACTCACACTACACCCTGTCACATACTCACCCTGTCACACACTCACACTACACCCTGTCACCTGTAACACTACACCCTGTCACACACTCACACTACACCCTGTCACATACTCACAATATACCCTGTCACACACTCACACTACATCCTGACACATACTCACACTATACCCTGTCACACACTCACACTACATCCTGACACATACTCACCCTGTCACACACTCACACTACACCCTGTCACCTGTAACACTACATCCTGTCACACACTCACACTACATCCTGTCACCTGTAACACTACACCCTGTCACACACTCACACTACACCCTGTCACATACTCACACTACACCCTGTCACCTGTAACACTACATCCTGTCACATACTCACACTACACCCTATCACCTGTAACACTACATCCTGTCACATACTCACACTACACCCTGTCACACACTCACACTACACCCTGTCACATACTCACACTACACCCTGTCACCTGTAACACTACACCCTGTCACATACTCACACTACACCCTATCACATGTAACACTACACCCTGTCACATACTCACACTACACCCTGTCACCTGTAACACTACACCATGTCACATACTCACACTACACCCTATCACCTGTAACACTACATCCTGTCACACACTCACACTACATCCTGTCACATACTCACACTATACCCTGTCACACAGTCACACTACATCATGACACATACTCACCCTGTCACCTGTAACACTCCACCATGTCACACACTAACACTACACCCTGTCACCTGTAACACTACACCCTGTCACACACTCACACTACACCCTGTCACCTGTAACACTACATCCTGTCACACACTCACACTACACCCTGTCACCTGTAACACTACACCCTGTCACATACTCACACTACACCCTGTCACCTGTAACACTATACCCTGTCACACACTCACACTACACCCTGTCACACACTCACACTACATCCTGTCACATACTCACCCTGTCACCTGTAACACTACACCCTGTCACACACTCACACTACACCCTGTCACCTGTAACACTACATCCTGTCACACACTCACACTACATCCTGTCACATACTCACACTACACCCTGTTACACTCACACAATATCCTGTCACACACTCACACTACATCCTGTCACATACTCACACTACGCACTGTCACATACTCACACTACACCCTGTCATCTGTAACACTACACCCTGTCACAAACTCACACTACACCCTGTCACACACTCACACTACATTCTGTCACATACTCACACTACGCACTGTCACATACTCACACTACACCCTGTCACCTGTAACACTACACCCTGTCACACACTCACACTACATTCTGTCACATACTCACACTACGCACTGTCACATACTCACACTACACCCTGTCACCTGTAACACTACACCCTGTCACACACTCACACTACGCACTGTCACATACTCACACTCAGCCTGTCACACTACACCCTGTCACACACTCACATTCAGCCTGTCACACTACACCCTGTCATATACTCACACTACACACTGTCACATACTCACACTCAGCCTGTCACACTACACCCTGTCACATACTCACACTCAACCTGTCACACTACACCCTGTCATATACTCACACTCAGCCTGTCACACTACACCCTGTCATATACTCACACTACGCACTGTCACATACTCACACTCAGCCTGTCACACTACACCCTGTCACATACTCACACTCAACCTGTCACACTACACCCTGTCATATACTCACACTCAGCCTGTCACACTACACCCTGTCACATACTCACACTACGCACTGTCACATACTCACACTCAGCCTGTCACACTACACTCTGTCACATACTCAAACTCACCCTGTCACCTGTAACACTACACCCTGTCACATACTCACACTACACCCTGTCACCTGTAACACTACACCCTGTCACACACTCACACTACACCCTGTCACCTGTAACACTACACCCTGTCACATACTCACACTACACCCTGTCACCTGTAACACTACATCCTGTCACACACTCACACTACACCCCGTCACCTGTAACACTACACCCTGTCACATACTCACACTACACCCTGTCACCTGTAACACTACATCCTGTCACACACTCACACTACATCCTGTCACCTGTAACACTACATCCTGTCACACTACACCCTGTCACATACTCACACTACACCCTATCACACAATCACACTACATCCTGTCACATTCTCACACTACATCCTGTCACACACTCACACTACATCATGTCACATACTCACCCTGTCACCTGTAACACTACACCCTGTCACACACTCACACTACACCCTGTCACCTGTAACACTACATCCTGTCACACACTCACACTACATCCTGTCACATACTCACACTACACCCTGTCACACACTCACACTACATCCTGTCACACACTCACACTACATCCTGTCACATACTCACACTACGCACTGTCACATACTCACACTACACCCTGTCGCCTGTAACACTACACCCTGTCACAAACTCACACTACACCCTGTCACACACTCACACTACATCCTGTCACATACTCACACTACGCACTGTCACATACTCACACTACACCCTGTCACCTGTAACACTACACCCTGTCACACACTCACACTACACCCTGTCACCTGTAACACTACACCCTGTCACACCCTCACACTACACCCTGTCACCTGTAACACTACACCCTGTCACATACTCACACTACACCCTGTCACCTGTAACACTATACCGTCACACACTCACACTACACCCTGTCACATACTCACCCTGTCACACACTCACACTACACCCTGTCACCTGTAACACTACACCCTGTCACACACTCACACTACACCCTGTCACATACTCACAATATACCCTGTCACACACTCACACTACATCCTGACACATACTCACACTATACCCTGTCACACACTCACACTACATCCTGACACATACTCACCCTGTCACACACTCACACTACACCCTGTCACCTGTAACACTACATCCTGTCACACACTCACACTACATCCTGTCACCTGTAACACTACACCCTGTCACACACTCACACTACACCCTGTCACATACTCACACTACACCCTGTCACCTGTAACACTACATCCTGTCACATACTCACACTACACCCTATCACCTGTAACACTACATCCTGTCACATACTCACACTACACCCTGTCACACACTCACACTACACCCTGTCACATACTCACACTACACCCTGTCACCTGTAACACTACACCCTGTCACATACTCACACTACACCCTATCACATGTAACACTACACCCTGTCACATACTCACACTACACCCTGTCACCTGTAACACTACACCATGTCACATACTCACACTACACCCTATCACCTGTAACACTACATCCTGTCACATACTCACACTACACCCTGTCACACACTCACACTACACCCTGTCACATACTCACACTACACCCTGTCACCTGTAACACTACACCCTGTCACATACTCACACTACACCCTATCACATGTAACACTACACCCTGTCACATACTCACACTACACCCTGTCACCTGTAACACTACACCATGTCACATACTCACACTACACCCTATCACCTGTAACACTACATCCTGTCACACACTCACACTACATCCTGTCACATACTCACACTATACCCTGTCACACAGTCACACTACATCATGACACATACTCACCCTGTCACCTGTAACACTCCACCATGTCACACACTAACACTACACCCTGTCACCTGTAACACTACACCCTGTCACACACTCACACTACACCCTGTCACCTGTAACACTACATCCTGTCACACACTCACACTACACCCTGTCACCTGTAACACTACACCCTGTCACATACTCACACTACACCCTGTCACCTGTAACACTATACCCTGTCACACACTCACACTACACCCTGTCACACACTCACACTACATCCTGTCACATACTCACCCTGTCACCTGTAACACTACACCCTGTCACACACTCACACTACACCCTGTCACCTGTAACACTACATCCTGTCACACACTCACACTACATCCTGTCACATACTCACACTACACCCTGTTACACTCACACAATATCCTGTCACACACTCACACTACATCCTGTCACATACTCACACTACGCACTGTCACATACTCACACTACACCCTGTCATCTGTAACACTACACCCTGTCACAAACTCACACTACACCCTGTCACACACTCACACTACATTCTGTCACATACTCACACTACGCACTGTCACATACTCACACTACACCCTGTCACCTGTAACACTACACCCTGTCACACACTCACACTACATTCTGTCACATACTCACACTACGCACTGTCACATACTCACACTACACCCTGTCACCTGTAACACTACACCCTGTCACACACTCACACTACGCACTGTCACATACTCACACTCAGCCTGTCACACTACACCCTGTCACACACTCACATTCAGCCTGTCACACTACACCCTGTCATATACTCACACTACACACTGTCACATACTCACACTCAGCCTATCACACTACACCCTGTCACATACTCACACTCAACCTGTCACACTACACCCTGTCATATACTCACACTCAGCCTGTCACACTACACCCTGTCATATACTCACACTACGCACTGTCACATACTCACACTCAGCCTGTCACACTACACCCTGTCACATACTCACACTCAACCTGTCACACTACACCCTGTCATATACTCACACTCAGCCTGTCACACTACACCCTGTCACATACTCACACTACGCACTGTCACATACTCACACTCAGCCTGTCACACTACACTCTGTCACATACTCAAACTCACCCTGTCACCTGTAACACTACACCCTGTCACATACTCACACTACACCCTGTCACCTGTAACACTACACCCTGTCACACACTCACACTACACCCTGTCACCTGTAACACTACACCCTGTCACATACTCACACTACACCCTGTCACCTGTAACACTACATCCTGTCACACACTCACACTACACCCCGTCACCTGTAACACTACACCCTGTCACATACTCACACTACACCCTGTCACCTGTAACACTACATCCTGTCACACACTCACACTACATCCTGTCACCTGTAACACTACATCCTGTCACACTACACCCTGTCACATACTCACACTACACCCTATCACACAATCACACTACATCCTGTCACATTCTCACACTACATCCTGTCACACACTCACACTACATCATGTCACATACTCACCCTGTCACCTGTAACACTACACCCTGTCACACACTCACACTACACCCTGTCACCTGTAACACTACATCCTGTCACAAACTCACACTACATCCTGTCACATACTCACACTACACCCTGTCACACACTCACACTACATCCTGTCACACACTCACACTACATCCTGTCACATACTCACACTACGCACTGTCACATACTCACACTACACCCTGTCGCCTGTAACACTACACCCTGTCACAAACTCACACTACACCCTGTCACACACTCACACTACATCCTGTCACATACTCACACTACGCACTGTCACATACTCACACTACACCCTGTCACCTGTAACACTACACCCTGTCACACACTCACACTACACCCTGTCACCTGTAACACTACACCCTGTCACACCCTCACACTACACCCTGTCACCTGTAACACTACACCCTGTCACATACTCACACTACACCCTGTCACCTGTAACACTATACCGTCACACACTCACACTACACCCTGTCACATACTCACCCTGTCACACACTCACACTACACCCTGTCACCTGTAACACTACACCCTGTCACACACTCACACTACACCCTGTCACATACTCACAATATACCCTGTCACACACTCACACTACATCCTGACACATACTCACACTATACCCTGTCACACACTCACACTACATCCTGACACATACTCACCCTGTCACACACTCACACTACACCCTGTCACCTGTAACACTACATCCTGTCACACACTCACACTACATCCTGTCACCTGTAACACTACACCCTGTCACACACTCACACTACACCCTGTCACATACTCACACTACACCCTGTCACCTGTAACACTACATCCTGTCACATACTCACACTACACCCTATCACCTGTAACACTACATCCTGTCACATACTCACACTACACCCTGTCACACACTCACACTACACCCTGTCACATACTCACACTACACCCTGTCACCTGTAACACTACACCCTGTCACATACTCACACTACACCCTATCACATGTAACACTACACCCTGTCACATACTCACACTACACCCTGTCACCTGTAACACTACACCATGTCACATACTCACACTACACCCTATCACCTGTAACACTACATCCTGTCACACACTCACACTACATCCTGTCACATACTCACACTATACCCTGTCACACAGTCACACTACATCATGACACATACTCACCCTGTCACCTGTAACACTCCACCATGTCACACACTAACACTACACCCTGTCACCTGTAACACTACACCCTGTCACACACTCACACTACACCCTGTCACCTGTAACACTACATCCTGTCACACACTCACACTACACCCTGTCACCTGTAACACTACACCCTGTCACATACTCACACTACACCCTGTCACCTGTAACACTATACCCTGTCACACACTCACACTACACCCTGTCACATACTCACAATATACCCTGTCACACACTCACACTACATCCTGACACATACTCACACTATACCCTGTCACACACTCACACTACATCCTGACACATACTCACCCTGTCACACACTCACACTACACCCTGTCACCTGTAACACTACATCCTGTCACACACTCACACTACATCCTGTCACCTGTAACACTACACCCTGTCACACACTCACACTACACCCTGTCACATACTCACACTACACCCTGTCACATGTAACACTACATCCTGTCACATACTCACACTACACCCTATCACCTGTAACACTACATCCTGTCACATACTCACACTACACCCTGTCACACACTCACACTACATCCTGTCACATACTCACCCTGTCACCTGTAACACTACACCCTGTCACACACTCACACTACACCCTGTCACCTGTAACACTACATCCTGTCACACACTCACACTACATCCTGTCACATACTCACACTACACCCTGTTACACTCACACAATATCCTGTCACACACTCACACTACATCCTGTCACATACTCACACTACGCACTGTCACATACTCACACTACACCCTGTCATCTGTAACACTACACCCTGTCACAAACTCACACTACACCCTGTCACACACTCACACTACATTCTGTCACATACTCACACTACGCACTGTCACATACTCACACTACACCCTGTCACCTGTAACACTACACCCTGTCACACACTCACACTACATTCTGTCACATACTCACACTACGCACTGTCACATACTCACACTACACCCTGTCACCTGTAACACTACACCCTGTCACACACTCACACTACGCACTGTCACATACTCACACTCAGCCTGTCACACTACACCCTGTCACACACTCACATTCAGCCTGTCACACTACACCCTGTCATATACTCACACTACACACTGTCACATACTCACACTCAGCCTGTCACACTACACCCTGTCACATACTCTCACTCAACCTGTCACACTACACCCTGTCATATACTCACACTCAGCCTGTCACACTACAACCTGTCATATACTCACACTACGCACTGTCACATACTCACACTCAGCCTGTCACACTACACCCTGTCACATACTCACACTCAACCTGTCACACTACACCCTGTCATATACTCACACTCAGCCTGTCACACTACACCCTGTCACATACTCACACTACGCACTGTCACATACTCACACTCAGCCTGTCACACTACACTCTGTCACATACTCAAACTCACCCTGTCACCTGTAACACTACACCCTGTCACATACTCACACTACACCCTGTCACCTGTAACACTACACCCTGTCACACACTCACACTACACCCTGTCACCTGTAACACTACACCCTGTCACATACTCACACTACACCCTGTCACCTGTAACACTACATCCTGTCACACACTCACACTACACCCCGTCACCTGTAACACTACACCCTGTCACATACTCACACTACACCCTGTCACCTGTAACACTACATCCTGTCACACACTCACACTACATCCTGTCACCTGTAACACTACATCCTGTCACACTACACCCTGTCACATACTCACACTACACCCTGTCACACAATCACACTACATCCTGTCACATTCTCACACTACATCCTGTCACACACTCACACTACATCATGTCACATACTCACCCTGTCACCTGTAACACTACACCCTGTCACACACTCACACTACACCCTGTCACCTGTAACACTACATCCTGTCACACACTCACACTACATCCTGTCACATACTCACACTACACCCTGTCACACACTCACACTACATCCTGTCACACACTCACACTACATCCTGTCACATACTCACACTACGCACTGTCACATACTCACACTACACCCTGTCACCTGTAACACTACACCCTGTCACACACTCACACTACACCCTGTCACCTGTAACACTACACCCTGTCACACCCTCACACTACACCCTGTCACCTGTAACACTACACCCTGTCACATACTCACACTACACCCTGTCACCTGTAACACTATACCGTCACACACTCACACTACACCCTGTCACATACTCACCCTGTCACACACTCACACTACACCCTGTCACCTGTAACACTACACCCTGTCACACACTCACACTACACCCTGTCACATACTCACAATATACCCTGTCACACACTCACACTACATCCTGACACATACTCACACTATACCCTGTCACACACTCACACTACATCCTGACACATACTCACCCTGTCACACACTCACACTACACCCTGTCACCTGTAACACTACATCCTGTCACACACTCACACTACATCCTGTCACCTGTAACACTACACCCTGTCACACACTCACACTACACCCTGTCACATACTCACACTACACCCTGTCACCTGTAACACTACATCCTGTCACATACTCACACTACACCCTATCACCTGTAACACTACATCCTGTCACATACTCACACTACACCCTGTCACACACTCACACTACACCCTGTCACATACTCACACTACACCCTGTCACATACTCACACTACACCCTGTCACCTGTAACACTACACCCTGTCACATACTCACACTACACCCTATCACATGTAACACTACACCCTGTCACATACTCACACTACACCCTGTCACCTGTAACACTACACCATGTCACATACTCACACTACACCCTATCACCTGTAACACTACATCCTGTCACACACTCACACTACATCCTGTCACATACTCACACTATACCCTGTCACACAGTCACACTACATCATGACACATACTCACCCTGTCACCTGTAACACTCCACCATGTCACACACTAACACTACACCCTGTCACCTGTAACACTACACCCTGTCACACACTTACACTACACCCTGTCACCTGTAACACTACATCCTGTCACACACTCACACTACACCCTGTCACCTGTAACACTACACCCTGTCACATACTCACACTACACCCTGTCACCTGTAACACTATACCCTGTCACACACTCACACTACACCCTGTCACATACTCACAATATACCCTGTCACACACTCACACTACATCCTGACACATACTCACACTATACCCTGTCACACACTCACACTACATCCTGACACATACTCACCCTGTCACACACTCACACTACACCCTGTCACCTGTAACACTACATCCTGTCACACACTCACACTACATCCTGTCACCTGTAACACTACACCCTGTCACACACTCACACTACACCCTGTCACATACTCACACTACACCCTGTCACATGTAACACTACATCCTGTCACATACTCACACTACACCCTATCACCTGTAACACTACATCCTGTCACATACTCACACTACACCCTGTCACACACTCACACTACATCCTGTCACATACTCACCCTGTCACCTGTAACACTACACCCTGTCACACACTCACACTACACCCTGTCACCTGTAACACTACATCCTGTCACACACTCACACTACATCCTGTCACATACTCACACTACACCCTGTTACACTCACACAATATCCTGTCACACACTCACACTACATCCTGTCACATACTCACACTACGCACTGTCACATACTCACACTACACCCTGTCATCTGTAACACTACACCCTGTCACAAACTCACACTACACCCTGTCACACACTCACACTACATTCTGTCACATACTCACACTACGCACTGTCACATACTCACACTACACCCTGTCACCTGTAACACTACACCCTGTCACACACTCACACTACATTCTGTCACATACTCACACTACGCACTGTCACATACTCACACTACACCCTGTCACCTGTAACACTACACCCTGTCACACACTCACACTACGCACTGTCACATACTCACACTCAGCCTGTCACACTACACCCTGTCACACACTCACATTCAGCCTGTCACACTACACCCTGTCATATACTCACACTACACACTGTCA
Source organism: Taudactylus pleione (assembly GCA_031769625.1). Taxonomy (NCBI): domain Eukaryota; kingdom Metazoa; phylum Chordata; class Amphibia; order Anura; family Myobatrachidae; genus Taudactylus; species Taudactylus pleione. The sequence goes on from JAUIMM010000108.1 coordinate 5,354,634, forward strand.
CATACTCACACTCAGCCTGTCACACTACACCCTGTCACATACTCTCACTCAACCTGTCACACTACACCCTGTCATATACTCACACTCAGCCTGTCACACTACAACCTGTCATATACTCACACTACGCACTGTCACATACTCACACTCAGCCTGTCACACTACACCCTGTCACATACTCACACTCAACCTGTCACACTACACCCTGTCATATACTCACACTCAGCCTGTCACACTACACCCTGTCACATACTCACACTACGCACTGTCACATACTCACACTCAGCCTGTCACACTACACTCTGTCACATACTCAAACTCACCCTGTCACCTGTAACACTACACCCTGTCACATACTCACACTACACCCTGTCACCTGTAACACTACACCCTGTCACACACTCACACTACACCCTGTCACCTGTAACACTACACCCTGTCACATACTCACACTACACCCTGTCACCTGTAACACTACATCCTGTCACACACTCACACTACACCCCGTCACCTGTAACACTACACCCTGTCACATACTCACACTACACCCTGTCACCTGTAACACTACATCCTGTCACACACTCACACTACATCCTGTCACCTGTAACACTACATCCTGTCACACTACACCCTGTCACATACTCACACTACACCCTGTCACACAATCACACTACATCCTGTCACATTCTCACACTACATCCTGTCACACACTCACACTACATCATGTCACATACTCACCCTGTCACCTGTAACACTACACCCTGTCACACACTCACACTACACCCTGTCACCTGTAACACTACATCCTGTCACACACTCACACTACATCCTGTCACATACTCACACTACACCCTGTCACACACTCACACTACATCCTGTCACACACTCACACTACATCCTGTCACATACTCACACTACGCACTGTCACATACTCACACTACACCCTGTCGCCTGTAACACTACACCCTGTCACAAACTCACACTACACCCTGTCACACACTCACACTACATCCTGTCACATACTCACACTACGCACTGTCACATACTCACACTACACCCTGTCACCTGTAACACTACACCCTGTCACACACTCACACTACACCCTGTCACCTGTAACACTACACCCTGTCACACTCTCACACTACACCCTGTCACCTGTAACACTACACCCTGTCACATACTCACACTACACCCTGTCACCTGTAACACTATACCGTCACACACTCACACTACACCCTGTCACATACTCACCCTGTCACACACTCACACTACACCCTGTCACCTGTAACACTACACCCTGTCACACACTCACACTACACCCTGTCACATACTCACAATATACCCTGTCACACACTCACACTACATCCTGACACATACTCACACTATACCCTGTCACACACTCACACTACATCCTGACACATACTCACCCTGTCACACACTCACACTACACCCTGTCACCTGTAACACTACATCCTGTCACACACTCACACTACATCCTGTCACCTGTAACACTACACCCTGTCACACACTCACACTACACCCTGTCACATACTCACACTACACCCTGTCACATGTAACACTACATCCTGTCACATACTCACACTACACCCTATCACCTGTAACACTACATCCTGTCACATACTCACACTACACCCTGTCACACACTCACACTACATCCTGTCACATACTCACCCTGTCACCTGTAACACTACACCCTGTCACACACTCACACTACACCCTGTCACCTGTAACACTACATCCTGTCACACACTCACACTACATCCTGTCACATACTCACACTACACCCTGTTACACTCACACAATATCCTGTCACACACTCACACTACATCCTGTCACATACTCACACTACGCACTGTCACATACTCACACTACACCCTGTCATCTGTAACACTACACCCTGTCACAAACTCACACTACACCCTGTCACACACTCACATTACATTCTGTCACATACTCACACTACGCACTGTCACATACTCACACTACACCCTGTCACCTGTAACACTACACCCTGTCACACACTCACACTACATTCTGTCACATACTCACACTACGCACTGTCACCTGTAACACTACACCCTGTCACACACTCACACTACGCACTGTCACATACTCACACTCAGCCTGTCACACTACACCCTGTCACACACTCACATTCAGCCTGTCACACTACACCCTGTCATATACTCACACTACACACTGTCACATACTCACACTCAGCCTGTCACACTACACCCTGTCACATACTCACACTCAACCTGTCACACTACACCCTGTCATATACTCACACTCAGCCTGTCACACTACACCCTGTCATATACTCACACTACGCACTGTCACATACTCACACTCAGCCTGTCACACTACACCCTGTCACATACTCACACTCAACCTGTCACACTACACCCTGTCATATACTCACACTCAGCCTGTCACACTACACCCTGTCACATACTCACACTACGCACTGTCACATACTCACACTCAGCCTGTCACACTACACTCTGTCACATACTCAAACTCACCCTGTCACCTGTAACACTACACCCTGTCACATACTCACACTACACCCTGTCACCTGTAACACTACACCCTGTCACACACTCACACTACACCCTGTCACCTGTAACACTACACCCTGTCACATACTCACACTACACCCTGTCACCTGTAACACTACATCCTGTCACACACTCACACTACACCCCGTCACCTGTAACACTACACCCTGTCACATACTCACACTATACCCTGTCACCTGTAACACTACATCCTGTCACACACTCACACTACATCCTGTCACCTGTAACACTACATCCTGTCACACTACACCCTGTCACATACTCACACTACACCCTGTCACACAATCACACTACATCCTGTCACATTCTCACACTACATCCTGTCACACACTCACACTACATCATGTCACATACTCACCCTGTCACCTGTAACACTACACCCTGTCACACACTCACACTACACCCTGTCACCTGTAACACTACATCCTGTCACACACTCACACTACATCCTGTCACATACTCACACTACACCCTGTCACACACTCACACTACATCCTGTCACACACTCACACTACATCCTGTCACATACTCACACTACGCACTGTCACATACTCACACTACACCCTGTCGCCTGTAACACTACACCCTGTCACAAACTCACACTACACCCTGTCACACACTCACACTACATCCTGTCACATACTCACACTACGCACTGTCACATACTCACACTACACCCTGTCACCTGTAACACTACACCCTGTCACACACTCACACTACGCACTGTCACATACTCACACTCAGCCTGTCACACTACACCCTGTCACACACTCACATTCAGCCTGTCACACTACACCTTGTCATATACTCACACTACACACTGTCACATACTCACACTCAGCCTGTCACACTACACCCTGTCACATACTCACACTCATCCTGTCACACTACACCCTGTCATATACTCACACTCAGCCTGTCACACTACACCCTGTCATATACTCACACTCAGCCTGTCACACTACACCCTGTCATATACTCACACTATGCACTGTCACATACTCACACTCAGCCTGTCACACTACACCCTGTCACATACTCACACTCAACCTGTCACACTACACCCTGTCATATACTCACACTCAGCCTGTCACACTACACCCTGTCACATAATCACACTCAACTTGTCACACTATACCCTGTCATATACTCACACTACGCACTGTCACATACTCACACTCAGCCTGTCACACTACACCCTGTCACACACTCACATTCAGCCTGTCACACTACACCCTGTCATATACCTACACTCAGCCTGTCACACTACACCCTGTCACATACTCACACTACGCACTGTCACATACTCACACTCAGCCTGTCACACTACACCCTGTCACATACTCACACTACACCCTGTCATATACTCACACTCAGCCTGTCACACTACACCCTGCCATATACTCACACTCAGCCTGTCACACTACACCCTGTCATATACTCACACTACGCACTGTCACATACTCATACTCAGCCTGTCACACTACACCCTGTCACATACTCACACTCAACCTGTCACACTACACCCTGTCATATACTCACACTCAGCCTGTCACACTACACCCTGTCACATATTCACACTCAACCTGTCACACTACACCCTGTCATATACTCACACTCAGCCTGTCACACTACACCCTGTCATATACTCACACTCAACCTGTCACACTACACCCTGTCATATACTCACACTCAGCCTGTCACACTACACCCTGTCATATACTCACACTCAGCCTGTCACACTACACCCTGTCATATACTCACACGCAGCCTGTCACACTACACCCTGTCACACACTCACTCTCAGCCTGTCACACTACACCCTGTCACACACTCACACTCAGCCTGTCACACTATACTTTATCACATACCTCTGGGGTCCCGCTGTCAGCCCGCACAGGAGCATCCGGAAGGTACCCTCCCACATTCTCCGCTCCTCGGTTCCCGGCGGCATGTGAGATGGATCCCTGGGTGTCCTGCTGTCAGCCCGCACAGGAGCAGCCGGCAGGTACACTCCTTCATCCTACGCTCCCCGGCGGCATGTGAGACAGAGTCAGCCGCGAGCCCGGGTGTCTTGCTGTCAGGCGCACAGGAGCAACCGTCAGGTACCCTCCTTCATCCTCCGCTCCCCGGTGCCCGGCGTCATGTGAGAAGGAGACTCAGCCGCGGCTGTCGGGGAGGCCGAGCGGGGGAGGATCCGGGGACAGGGAGGAGGAGGCTGGGGGAGGACGGGCGGGGAGGTGCTGGGGTGGGTGAGGAGGTGGTGCCGGGAAGTAGGGGGTGGGTGACTCCCTCTCACTCACCAGCGACTCCCAGGTCCTGGACGGACATCATAGGGGCGTACCTAGGACTCCACAGCAGTCCTGTCTATTTCTACCCCTTGACCATGGGAGGCACTGCCGGACGGCGCCCCCTCCTCGGCCGGCGCCCCTGGCGAGTGCCATCCTGGCCAATGGGTAGATACGCCCCTGCAGCCAATCAGTTCCCAACTGTCATTTTTCATACACAGCCTGTGAGATAACAGTTGGGAGCTGATTGGCTGGCACCTTATCACTTTTCACTCTGTCTCCTAACACTGCTTAGTAAATAGACTCCTATATCTTATATGTCTACAGTACATTTCAAATCCTTTGCTGTTATTACAGAGAGAGAGAAAGAGAGCCTGTGTTTCCGAGTCCCAACAGATGCAGAGAGGAGCCAATGATACTGCCATGCAAAACAGTCTGTGGTGAAGCCAGGTGTTGTCAGCCTGATTTGCTTAGTGAGCCGAGTGTGCAGAAGTTTCAATGTCCACTGTAAAGGCACATATCCACTACACGAATAATGAATGACTGTACGATTACAACATCGTTATCGTTCAATTGTTCATAATACTGTGCAGTGGATATTGTGCTGACACTGAACGATATGTCGTTAAGTGCAGACACCCTCTCTCATCCCTGAACATGCACAACCTTGGGCATTATGTTCAGGTGAAGACAGATCCCTACAACGACCAGCGGGAGAGCGTGCATCACTGGTCGTTGCCGGCATACTCACTGCACAATTAATGAACGATTGAACGATAATGATTTCGTAATTATTCAATCATCCATTTATATCGTGTAGTGGATATGTGCCTTAAGGGGCATCCAGAGAGCAGCATCTGTACTAGACTTGTCCGCCCCTGATTACTGATTGGGGCAGAAGGTAGGATAGCTAGAGGGGAGAGATGCTGTAACCTGTGGTGAGGTGAGATCAGGTCAATAAAAGAGACAGAGTGACAATACCAGGATATCATAGTGTCAGCTCTGGGGTCATCAAGTGAAGTAATGTATAGTAATTGTGATTCATGCAACAAAGTGCTGTACAGGAAAGTAAAGTTGTAATAAAAATGATGCTTTATTTCATCTGAGAGATGGTCTGTCACTCATTCATTTTGTTGTCCATAATTGTACTGGGCTATCATGCTTGTTATGTCAGCTCCACACTTAACTTTAGCTAGCTACTAAGCCTGCATGTGAAGGTGCAACTGTCTATGTACTCACTGTATCCTGGGCAAAGAGAACGGAACTAGACCTGTATGGTGAGTCCAGAGGTTTGGACCCCATGGGATATCCCTGTGACACCTGCCTGTGGAACTCCTGAGAGAAGGATGTGCGGTGCACTGTTGGGCACACAGCGATATTGAGGTTAAGGCTGGGACTGAGTCGCGGCTGATGCAGGATATAAACTGAGCCTAACAGGTATCTGCCATGTACATTCTCTGGGGATTAGCCTCCCTCCCTCTCTGCCCCCTAATCGACACACAAGGGATGTATCAGGTCTCCCAAAGTGGAGACATATTTTCAACTATATACACTCTACAGTATTAATTATATGGAGTTCTATAACAGGCATCACATTTAAGTGACTGATATCACGGTCTCAGGACTGAGAGATTTGTACATCTGGAGCAAACAGGATATTGTTATACTTGAGATTGCTTTGATATAGGTGTGGACACAGCAAATATCTCTTTAAGGATTTATGTAGATACTTGAGATCCACCTCCTTTAGCAACCAAAACGAGCTGAAGTCTAATGTTTGTTGTGTTTTATAAACTAATATGTAACAACTGTTTTTATTTATATCATTTGTTTATGGAGAATATATGTGAATTTTGAGTAATTTTATTTGACCGGTCAATTTATTATTTGAGATAATAAATCTGTTTTGTAGGTTATTTCTAATTAGTTTGTGTTTTCTTTCATACCTATCTTCTCTTGTACGATCAGCGCAGAGCCAATTTGTAAATTTCTGTAATAAAAATTATGCTTTATTTCATCTGAGATATGGTCTGTCACTCATTCATTTGTTGTCCATAATTGTACTGGGCTATCATACTTATGTCAGCTCCACACTCACCTAGCTAGATACTAATCCTGCATGTGAAGGTGCACCTGTCTATGTACTCACTGTGTCCTGGGGGAAGAGGACGGAACTAGACCTGGATGGTGGCAGAAACTAGACTTGGGTGGATGATCTCCATCCGTAGATGCCTGACAATCTCAGAGACAGAAAGGGGGCTAGATTAAACATATTCACATAGAGTCATTATTTAACACAGGTAGATTTTGTTGTTTGAATTGACTTCAGAATCAAGGAGCTGTGCTATCTGGTCCATCAGGTGTGTAGCCAAACTTTGCAAACTTTCAGCCATAGGTAATTAGGCCGAAAGTAAATACACAACCCTGGATACATATTGTTTTCAAATAGTGGCTTTAATTACAAGCACACTAATTGATCTGTTATTTCACAAAATACACCCGTCTGCTTCTCTCCGCTGAAAACCCTCTTTACAGGTCATTGGTAATTTTCCCAGCCAGGGCACTGCACGTCACAATAAATATTCTCTAACAGTACATTGTGAGCCAAGCGGAGAGATCTAGGTCACTGACAATGCCCTGTGGACAAGCACATCACTCATCCTCTGGGCACCTCTGTTGGTATTGTTCAATGCAGTGCACACATCCAGAGGGCATTAAACTGTTGATGATGAGAGAAATCATGTGCTCAGCTGCCAAGAATGAAAACTCCAAGACTGGGAAGAGCAGTCAGAAAAGTCATTTTAGCTAAATTTTTCATCTAAAAATATACTATACTAGTAATGTTTGCAATAATATTCTATTACAGTTAGTGCTAATATGCAATCTATAGCCTAAACATTAACACATTACATGGAAGATTGTTCAAAAACCTATTAATATGGCCAGAGTCGGACTGAACTCATTAAAATCTGTAGGCACAGAGCTTTGGCGCCTCAAGCCTCACCTTAGCCACTAATCATATCCCTTTGATGTATAACATTCTGCAGTTTTGCTGGACCTGTCAGAGCCTGATGTATAAACCCTACTTGGCAAGATGCATTTTGCTTCAGCTATTTCATTAAATTCAGGTATACTGTACCCTTCTCCTACCTAACTAATTCTAAACTCCAAAACCTCAGTTGTGCTAAAATCAGGTGATTCTTCTCAATTCCTTCTCTGATTTTAATTCTTTTGCTTAAAAAAAAAAAGGAGAAAAACTTTCTCCACAACTAAAGGCCCACATACATCTGCAATGTATTGGAGCAATTTCCTGATCCCCAGATACATCAGAGAAATACATCTGTGATGGATTGCCGCGATCCCGCGTTGCTGCAACCCGACATTGCAGGATCGCAGAAATCCAACATGTTGGATTTTCCCGATTTGACGATCGTGATCAAAAAATGATCGTGATTGTCTAATCGGGGACATTTAACATTTAAAAAATCAGCGATCCTGCGACGGATCGCTGAGCATTGATGGTGGGGGGGTCGGCGTCTCCACCCGGAAACGTCGGCATTTCCCATCGCATTGCTTCATCGCGACAATCCGTCGCAGATGTATGGGCAGCTTAAGATTTCCCTGATTTGCCGATCCTGACCAAAATATGATCGAGATCGACAAATCAGGGATTTTTAACATGAAGAATTAACAGATTCACCGACGGGTCATGAACATTAATAGTCGCCGATTTGAGTTTCCGACGGGCAGATCGGCGGTTTCGGGTGCATCAGGGAAATGGCAGGCAGATGCCTTTTATCCTAGCACTCAGTACTAATGATTTATAAAGAAAGCTGTAGGTGATAGTGTGGTTATTGTAAATACCTCAAGAGGAGGGGAAAAAATAAATACCTAAAAAGTTTAAATTATATCACTGCACTATATAATAACATAAAAAAGAGACAACTAAAACTAGTGGTGGGTATGTATGCTTCTGGGCATGCAAACACAAAGAGGCTTTTATAAATCTCACAATATTTAATGGTAAGTAAAAAAACATATATCACAATTTATTATCCACATATAAAAAACACAATTATATTAATTTGCAGAATTGGGATCCTGTATGCACCAAAAAGATAGTTGTTGATTTTCAGCTCCTCAGCACATGTCTACCAGGGCATATTGCTAAATGCAGGCATCTATGCAGATGTGTCCTTACTTACCAATTATTTTACTGGCACATGATGTGGCACATCAAGATGTGATATGGCTTCCTAAGAGCATGATTCAGCAATGCTGAGCACAGATTCCTGATTATCGGGAATCTGGGCATGCGCAGGATCTGTTCATGTGCACAATGGATCCTGCCTGATCGCACACATCCCCTCCTATGCCTTTGCCTGACTCACAGACAGATGCATTTACAGTGCGGTGTGGGGGCAGGGATGGCCAGCATTCCCGGAAATGAGGGCATGTCACGGATGCGGTTTCCTGGCCTTGCAAGCCTGCATGAGCTGAGACTTACTCAGGTGGGTGGCGCCGTCCACCATCGCGAGCGACAGTCGCGATGATGATCCCAGCCTGCAACGTTGGACATAGTGCTGGGATCGTAAATGCATCAGGCGGTGTCAGACATCGCCTGCCTCTTATAGCATTTCAGTGTCTGGCTTGTTATTTCCTTTGTAAGTTATCCTGCTCACTGCTGACCCTGTTTGGTCTGACTATTTTGCTTGTTATCCATTCCAACATGTTAGCCATGGGATGTAGTTGGGATACCTACAGCCGGGATGCCTGCTCTTGAAATCCCCGCGCCGGAATCCCTACGTCTGTCCAGAAGACCGGCACCGGAATCCCACCAGTAGTGGAGATGCCGACGCCAGAATCCCGACAACCGGAACCCTGTTCGTAAGTACAGTAGGGCCGGTTAGGTGTTAGCCATGGGGGGGGGGGGGGTGAGTTAGGTTTAGGTGCCACAGGGAGGTTAGGGTTAGTCTGGGGGGATTAGGGTTAGGCTATGGACAGGGGGGTTTAGGTTTAGCACCACTGAGGGAGAGTTAGGGTTAGACATTAATGGGGGGAGGGTTAGGTTTATTCACCAAGGGGGGAGGGTTAGGTGTAGGCACTAATGGCGAGGGATAGAGTGCGGGGTAGGGAGGGATAGGGTTCGGGTGCAGAAAAGGAGGGTTAGAGGATTAAAAGGAGGGGCTTAGGATACTTACCTAACCCATCGGGATACCGAGCATCAGGATTCAGCTGTTGATATTTTGACAGCTGGCATCCCGACTGCTGGTATTTCATACCCACACCGTCAGCCATGACACACTAAAGGGATATAAAGTCTGCCAAAGCTTTCCCGCAAAGTAGAACTACTTTGGCAAAAGTCTTGTACTACAAATTGATTCCACAAATGTTTCTGTTATCTACCACTCCTATCAGCACTAAACAAATACAAAAGCACACACACCGCGCTGGTATAGAAATAAATGTAAAATTAAATTTAATATACAAGCAAAAAATATTGCAAATGAGATAGTAATAAATAATTATGACATATATCAGAAACAAACAAAATTAATGACAAAAAATAAAATAAAAACTGAAGGATAAAAATAGTAAATATGTAAATAACTAGCAGATGTGCAAATGATAATACTAGTTGTGCTGGGTTGGAATAAAAAATGATGATTCCTGCATGGAAGAGTTCCAGATGAGCATATGAAAGATGTTTTGAAAAAGTCCCAGGAACGGGACGAAACGCGTTGCTGCCCTTACCTATTCAAAGCGTCTTGTCCTGCAACTTGCTCCTGCAAAGTGCTGCCAGTGCCCGCAGTGTCAGATCCCGGCGCAAGGATAATCCATAAGCCGCGGCCGCGCTTAATCATTTACCCGGATCTCCTCTCAGCGTTTCCTTGGCCCTGGTTTCCGGCAGGTATCCACACTATGTAGCCGGACGGAGAGCCACTGCACCGGATCTTTGAGACAGCGCATCTCTGAGTGTATTCTGACCTGGTCAGTGATATATTGCTTAGCAGGTGAGACACTACATCATCTTTACCCTGCAATTGATTGAGACTTTGGAACTGGTCAGTACTTTTAAATTATTTCAGCATTGTGTGCCCGACGGGGTTAACACTCCAAGCATCCAAAAGCCATTAATTGCTATACAAGCTCCAGATTATCTATCATTGTGGATATCTCAACTGATACATTGTTTGCAGACAAGCGGTTACATAATTTCAAAACTATGAATTAACTAGCCAAGTGTGTCAAAACATCTTTCATATGCTTGTGGGGTTGCAATTATTCCCCTTTATCGCACCGCTGCAGGTTTGTCCTTGACATAGGTTTCAGTGTGGTATTCAAGCGCTAGGGTATTTTCTTTTGTACTCCTATCAGCACTGCCAGACACACTTACTTCCAGGATTCTAACTACAATCTCTTATCCCCACTCAGGTTCCTAACCCCAAGCACCTTTATCAAATGTTTAAATCTCTTCTGTTAGCAGAGCTGTTGTATTTACCGGATCAAATCCTTTACTTTCATACTCTGTCAGTAGCTACACACTAGGAAGCTCTCTGTGTGGTAAAACTATTTTTGTTTAACAACATACAGAGATGACAGGATTAACATTAATAACAGACATTACTTCATCACATCACATCTTCTTTGATGTCACACCAACACTTTGTGTCACTGCCACCTGCTGTCCTTCCAGTGTAATCACTCAGACACTTAAGCTGGCCACACACTAGACCAACTTACATCCAACCAGCCAACTTGTTGATTGGTTGGAATGAAAATCTGGTAAGGAATGGGAGTAAATGATGATCAGCAATTGCTCCTAAATGCCAGAAAACAGATGAAAACGGTCGTCAGACAAGTTTGTTAAATGTTTGATCTAAACAATTTGTTCAAACAACAGTTTTTGTTAATTTTCCGGCGTTTGGGAGCAAATTGCTGATTGTCATTTGCTTTCATTCCATACCAGATTTTCATTCCAACCAATCAACAAGTTGGCTGGTTGGATGTAAGTTGGTCTAGTGTGTGGCCAGCTTTAAGCTTCAGGGGCTTATTCATCAGCACTTAATTTTCACAAAAGTAGGTGAAAATGCAGTTTCACCTGCAATTTTAGAAATTTAATTATTGGGATATTCATCAAGAGAGTAAAGCAGGAGATATCACAGATATCTCCTGCTTACCTTCCTCTTGCGGAATGGCCTGCTGTCCCCATACACTAGTATCACTGATATCTCCTGCTTACCTTCCTCTTGCGGAATGGCCCGCTGTCCCCATACACTAGTATCACAGATATCTCCTGCTTACCTTCCTCTTGCGGAATGGCCCGCTGTCCCCATACACTACTATCACTGATATCTCCTGCTTACCTTCCTCTTGCGGAGTGGCCCGCTGTCCCCATACACTAGTATCACAGATATCTCCTGCTTACCTTCCTCTTGCGGAATGGCCTGCTGTCTCCATACACTTGTATCACTGATATCTCCTGCTTACCTTCCTCTTGCGGAATGGCCCGCTGTCCCCATACACTAGTATCACAGATATCTCCTGCTTACTTTCCTTTTGCGGAATGGCCTGCTGTCCCCATACACTAGTATCACAGATATCTCCTACTTACCTTCCTCTTGCGGAATGGCCTGCTGTCCCCATACACTAGTATCACAGATATCTCCTACTTACCTTCCTCTCACGGAATGGCCTGCTGTCCCCATACACTAGTATCACAGATATCTCCTGCTTACCTTCCTCTTGCGGAATGGCCCGCTGTCCCCATACACTAGTATAACAGATATCTCCTACTTACCTTCCTCTCACGGAATGGCCCGCTGTCCCCATACACTAGTATAACAGATATCTCCTACTTACCTTCCTCTTGCGGAATGGCCCGCTGTCCCCATACACTAGTATCACAGATATCTCCTGTTTACCTTCCTCTTACGGAATGGCCTGCTGTCCCCATACACTAATATCACAGATATCTCCTGCTTTCCTCTTGTGGAATGGCCTGCTGTCCCCATACACTAGTATCACAGATATCTCCTGCTTACCTTCCTCTCATGGAATGGCCCGCTGTCCCCATACACTAGTGTCACAGATATCTCCTACTTACCTTCCTCTTGCGGAATGGCCCATTGTCCCCATACACTAGTATCACAGATATCTCCTACTTACCTTCCTCTAGCGGAATGGCCCGCTGTCACCATACACTAGTATCACAGATATCTCCTGCTAACCTTCCTCTCACGGAATGGCCCGCTGTCTCCATACACTAGTATCACAGATATCTCCTGCTTACCTTCCTCTAGCGGAATGGCCCTCTGTCCCCATACACTAGTATCACAGATATCTCCTACTTACCTTCCTCTAGCGGATTTGCCCGCTGTCCCCATACACTAGTATGGGGATAGAATTCATCAAGCTCCGAAATTATATTTTCTTGACTGCTCCGGGCTTGCAACCCACTCCTTCCCTATGGGATCCCTCCACCCCTGTCCGTCTCCTTAAGCCAGATGTCGGGGCTCTTGTGCGCATGTGTGACCTGTAGGTCGCACACGCGCAGTTCCGTCACTGCTCAGAAAGGAGCAGTGAAAAGATTCACTGCTCCAAATGCACTACACGATCTTGACGATTTGTCATTCCGATGCGTCGGAATCAGCCAAATCGTTAGCAATATTGTGTAGTGTGTAGGGGCCTTGACTTGAATGACAAGATTGACATGATCCAATGTGAAATAGTATCCTTTATCTCAACCATAGATCTGTTTAATTTAATCCCTGCACATTTGGCACCTTCATTTAATTTCACAAATTATCTACTCTCTTTTTATTATTATAATCTACTACCTGTCCACTTGTGGACCGGTAGGTCAACAAATCAGTATATCTCTGTTTCTGAGCTCATGCCAGCCTGAATTAAAATCTATTTTCTAATTCTCATTCCACTGGTAACTTTCTATCATTATTAGTATTAAGGTATTACCAAGGCTGGCAACAGAAATCTCAGGGCCCAGCACACTGATGTCTATCGGTGCCCCACCTTCTCACCACCACCCCTGACCACGCACTCACACTTCCCTCCCCTGCATGAGTGATATGTGATGCGTGATAATGTTAACTGAAAGATATACCAGCCTTTAAATAAAGTTAAAATACACTATAACTTGCCACACTGTCTCTCTGTCACTGATGATGCAGGCTGTAGTTCTTGTCTGCCATCTCTTCCAAGGTCTTCTTGATGACAGTGCTGTTGATGCCCCAGGGATAGGAGGGATGGTGTCTGCATCCAGCTATCCTCAGTCCTCAGCCCCTCATCATCTTCCTCAAATTTAGCATCTCATAACCATGCTCAGGCCAAAAGCCCCTCATCACCTTCCTCAAATTCAGCCTCTCATCACCATCCTCAGCCCAAAAGCCCCTCTTCACCTTCCTCAACCTCAGACCCTCATCACCATTCTCAGCCTCTCATCACCATTCTCAGCCCCTCATCACCTTTCTCAGCCTCTCATCACCATTCTCAGCCTCTCACTACCATGCTCAGCCCAAAAGCCCCTCATCACCTTCCTCAAATTCAGCCTCTCATCACCATCCTCAGCCCAAAAGCCCCTCATCACCTTACTCAGCCTCAGACCCTCATCACCATCCTATGACCTCAGCACATTTATCAGACACCTATCACCTTCCTCAGCCCTCAACCCCTTCACTTTCTTCAGTCCCCAACCCCTTCACCTTGCTCAGACCCCAACCCCCTTCACCTTCCTCAGCCCCCAACCCCCTTCACCATCCTCAGCCCCCATCACTCCAACCCCTATACCTTCACTAAGACTGTCCTTTTTTAACCACATCTAATCATCTCCATTTACTGTTACATTTATCTTAGAAACATTCTCACAAAAGACTCTGCAAAAACTTTAATTCATGCACTTATTATCTCCCCCACTGATTTATGCAATTCCTTACTTACTAGACTTCTGCACACTATCCAACTATTGGGCCAATCAGGTGATAATTGGCTGATCGGCCCAATAATTCGATAACGTGTATGCAGTAACGTTGGAGTGTTTGAAGCCGATAACCAGCTTCAAATTCTCTTGCAATGCTAAGATCAGGGGAACGGCATTGCGTGTGCTACACACAAGATTTCATTCATGATGTCCTGATCTCCTTCAAAAGATGAAAGGAAAGTGCACATTTAGTAAAAAAAATTCAAACATATTTACTCTTGCAAACTGTTAAATTATTGTAATTGTTAAATAATTATTTACAGGTTTTGTTTAACTGGTGATCATGTGACACAAGATCCTTTAACCTTTCATGGATATAACACTGGGCCTGATTCAGAGGCGCTCGCAAAAAGCGCTGTTTTTTTTCAGAGCGTCCTCCAGGCAGCTCGCATAGCTGTGGGTTACCACCCACAGATATAGCGAGCGGCCATGATGATGGTCGCAATGGTCAAGACCATCGGGCTTGCGACGAGACCTTTGTGGTAGGGTCTCATAGCCGCAAGCCCCAGAGAGCTTTCGGCTCTAATAGAGCCGGAAACTCTCTCACTGACATCACTGGTGATGTCAGTGGGGCCGCCCACAAACGGCAGGCATTAGCTTGGGAACGCCTGTTTATGAAGCCACCCCCCCGGCCACGCCTAGGGTATTTGGATCCCAGGGCAAATTTTAAAATGGAGCCCCCCTTCCCCCTATGTGCGTGTGCCAAAGGCGCAGGCGTCGAAAAATGGGCATGGTCAAAATGGCATGGTCACTTAAAAATGGGCGTGTCAACATGACACACCCCATTCTCGTCACTCTGCACTATGCACCTTAATGGAGTGCTCCTTATACAGTCCCCCCTATACAGTGCCTCCAGTAGTGGTCCCCCCTATGCAGTGACCCTTATATAGTGTCCCCAGTAGTAGTCCCACCCATGCAGTGTCCCCAGTAGTGGTACCCCCTATGCAGTGCCCTTTATATAGAGCCCCCAGTAGTAGTCACCCCTATGCCAGGCCCCCAACAGTGATCCCCCTTATACAGTGCCCCCTGTAGTGGTCCTCCTTATTTAGTGGCTCCAGTAGTGGTCCCCCCTAGTGCAGTGGTCCTTGTGCCCCCAGTAGTAAGCCCCTTATATAGTGCCCACAGTAGTAGTCCCCCCCCATGCAGTGCCCCCAGTAGTGGGTCTCCTTATGCAGGCCCCCAGTAGTGATCCCCCTATCCAGTGCCTCTTATACAGTTCCCCCTGTAGTGGTCCTCACAGTGTAGTGTGCCCAGTAGTAAGCCCCCCCAGTAGTAGTCCCCAGTAGAGGTCTCCCCTTACAAAGCAGTGCCCCCAGTAGTAGACCTCCCCAGGAGATGTTCCCCCCCCAGTAGTAGTCCTCCCACCACAGTTGTACCCTCAGTAGAGCCAACAAATACAAAAAAAAATAAATAAAAAAAAACTTACCTGAATCCGCGCTCCGGCTCCCACTGTGGTCCGCGTGTCAGTCTTCCTGGGCTGACGCGCTTTGCATTATGGGAGAGACATCATGATGTCTCTCCCATTACTCACTGCAGGAGCCGGAAGGCGGAGCTCTTGAGTGAGCTCCAGCTCGGCTCTGGCAGTGGGCGCTGCAGCAGTTAATGAGAGTCTGTCTGACTCTCATTGGCTGCTGGTTAACACACACATCGCCACCGCGCTGGCGGCGAAGTTTGTGTAAAAATGCACAGCCTCAGCCCGCCTCCAACCCTTCTTCTAGCACTATTGGGTAAGCGCTCAGGGGGAGGGAAGGGGCTCGCCTGTGGAGCACAGGACCGACGCTGGGCTCAGGGAAGCCTAGTGCCGGTCCTGTGTAAATGTGTAGTACTGACCGCACTCACTGCGGTTGGTACTACACTGGATAACTAGGCCGGCCCCCTCCCGCACTGCCAGTCCCACGGCGCCCAGGACACGTGCCCCACCAGCCAGTGGCAGACCTAGACTTATCTTTTGGGGGGGGCGGCTTTCCGTTTGGTCCTGACTCCTCCCCTCTCCAGTCCCAACTCCTCCTCTTTCCAGTCCCCCCCCCCTACCCAATGTAAAGAGCAGGAGCGAGGAAAAACTCGGGAGAATATAACAGCAACCCCCAATAGTTAGCTGCAGCGTTAGGCTCACTCTCCAGGGGTGGGAAAGATATTTGAGGATATCTATAAGTTCCTGATATGAGATATCAGGGAGTGTGGATCCCCTATAGCTGTGAGCCCAGTACAAGGAGCCTCCACCCACCAGTCATTACTCTATGCATTTAATGTGCCACTTACCCCAAAGCTCCAGCAGCAGCCAGATGCCCCAGCAGCCGACTCTCCTCATCCACAGTGAAGTGACCCCACCGCCTGACACCCGGGTGTGATAATACTGCACCAGCCCCGGTGGTGAGATGGGAGTCAGAGGCCCAGGGAGGATGTGCACAGTCCAGGTGACCGGGTAAGATGGGTTCAGAGCCTGGGGGCCCCCACTGCCGTATGCCTGGTGTAGTCCGCACCCTACCCTCCTGCCTGCCGCTGTCTCAAGTGTCCATGTGTTCCTCCATCGACGGAGCCATCTCCTGGCAACCTGCGGATGCCGCCTCCCCCTGTGCCTGGCCAGCCCCTACCAGCCCTCTATGCGAACTGCAGTTCGGGGGGATGTGCCGCATCGGGATGTGGCCCTGCCAGCCAATAGGTTAAGTGGGGAGGTGGAGGTATCTGTGAGACGCTGCAGCATGGAGCTAAGCCCGGCGCAGCGGTAGACATCTGAGCTGACAGGAGAGAGCATCTGTGAGATGAACTGCCGGGACACTGTACATCCGGTCGCAGTCACACTGGTGCTAGGGGTGGCGATCGCCCCAATCGCCCCCCTGGATCCGCCACTGCCGCCAGCCCTACCCTAGTTACGCCACAGATTACAGGAAACAAGATTATTGTTGGATAAAGGAGCAAACAACAGATGTGGGAGAGTTTGTTTTACATTATATTTTATGTGGAATATGACATTTCCACATTTATTAATAACATGCAAGACACTATTTTTTCTTGTGTAGGTGACAGTTTATTACATTACACATTGTGTGTACTTTTTACTACTAATGCTTTATTATCGTAAAATAATCGAGAAGTCCGCATTTCAATTTTTAATGTTGTGGTTTATTCAGCATTTTAAATGAACACAAAGTGCCAACAGCATCCCCAGTTGTCACCAACACAAGGCTTCAATTCAGAACGCACTGACCTCCAACAGCCAATGCAACATAACTTATAGGGTAACCGTTACAGATTCCACAAGTCATTGGTTGAAAGTAGTGATCCAGATACACTTGAAGCTGCCATCAGCCGCTAGGGCGTTTATATTAACAAACATTATATGAATATAAATATATGACTTGGTGTCATGCAGTGTACTTGACCCTTGACAGCTCTGTGTACTTGATAAAATAAAATGTATTGAAGGAAAACTGTTTAGGATGAATCATTACCAACCTTCATACTCATGGGGAGATGTATCAAACTTCTAAAGAAGAAATTGGCCACAGCAACCAATCAGCTTCTAGCTAACATTTATCAAGTACATTTTATAAAAATCTGATTGGTTTCTATAGGCAGCGCCTCCTCTTGTCCTCTGTACATCTCCCCCTTAATAATACAAGGTAATTGTATTCTTTGTTATTGCTGGATAGGTATGAACATTTTTATTTACCATATTTTAAGAACCTGGGCCCCATTTATGAATGTGTTTTATAAGGGGCACAATATAGCGCTGCTGCTTGCCGCATTTTTTTCTAGTTATATATAACACTAACCTGCTCGCCAGTGAGTGGTAGTGTTAATGAAGCTGGCAGCAGTGTTTTACTGTGCCCGATTGCGCTGAAAAATGTAGTCGGCTTGTAGGATGTCCTGGATTTCACGGCTTGTGCAGGCTGTTTGGGAGGATGCCGAGTGTGTGTTCCTTAAGCAGACCATACATAAGGATGATATTGTTCCAACCAGCCAACTAGTTGGCTGGTTGGAATGATAGTTGAGCCGTGTGTGGGAGCAAACAATAATCGTTCATTTGCTCCCCCACACCTAAAAACGGCCAATAACAGTTGTTCCAACTAGTTTGATTTTTTTCCCAACTAATCGTTCTAGTGTACCCCCAACTAAATGATAAGTAGGTGAACAATGGTCGGCAGTGCCCACCTACTTTTGTCACCATCCTCATGCCGATCATGCTGGACTGCTGCCCCTGTCAGCCCATGATTGGCAGTGGCGCAAAAGCCGGGAGAAGGATCAGCAGCAGCTGCGTCGGTCCATCACTGCCGGGCTGTTGCCCCCGTCATCCCAGGACTGGCGGCAGCTGTGGAGCAGGAGCCATGTGGAGGATCAGCAGCAGCTGCGGCACTCCATCACTACCGAGCTGTTGCCCGTCATCCCGGGCTCGGCAACAAAGGTGGAGCAGGAGCCGGGAGGTGTATCAATAGGACACAGAGATCACAGGTACACCCCCACGTTCACAGGTGCAGCGTGGGTGCCCACCCCAGAATCGGCAAACCCCTTCCTCCGCAATGCAACCAGTCCTGTGGCAGACATACTGCAAGTACCCAGCACTGAGGTTACCTGCTTACATGCTGGGTATAATTCCTGTACTGTATATGGAATATAGTGTCAATGTGTTTATATAATGAGCCCATGTATAGTGTCACTCTGTATATAGGGGGCCCCTGTATAGTGTCAGTGTGTATATGGAACCCTGTATAGTGTCAATGTGTGTATATATAAATGAACCCTTATATAGATATACCCCATGACCACCACCAGCAACAGCACCTTCAGTGCCACCTGCCCACACCAAGCCCCTCCCGTGCGATCACCACCCGCAACAGCACTTTCACATTCTTCTACCTTCCTGCGATCACATACAACACACCCCACCACCACTCCCTGCAGAAGCACCTTCAGTCTCCCCTGCCCACACCCCCGTGATCACCCCACCCACCCGCAATCACTTCCCCGCGATCACACACATACACGCGATCACCCCCTTGAGCATGAGTTAATATTTTCACTTGAATTTACCATTCTGCTCTTGCCAGGAGACGGGTGCTGATAAGAGCCGATGCCGGCCAACAGCTGGAAGCAGCGTGATACCTTATGCTATCACACCGCTTCCTAGTTTGGGTCCTTGACATACACTGCACAGGCGTTACTTTAATCCTTAATTTATTACATACTCCCGCTGTACAAAAGTATACCAAAGGGTACATTTTAATAATTTTAAATAATAAATAGACATGCAAAAAAATAGTTCTTTAAAAAAAAAAAAAAATGTATTCGAATCATGCAGAAGTAAGCACAACCTTGCCGCCTACTTCTGCAACATCACAAGTTGGAGAGAAGTTGGCTGGTGTGCTCGGCTGGTCAGTTGGACGGTTGGAGGAAAGTTGGTCTGATGTATGGCTAGCATTAATCAGAAAAAAAATAAGTAAATAAAGCTACTTCTGGACTTCAGCCTGTTGCGAGGTGACAGAGGTGCAGCAAAGGATTCTGGGTATGGACCCGGATGCAACCGCCTCCCTGCCGAGACCTTAGCACTCAACAGCGCTAGATAAAAACAGCAGAACCCTGGAGAGATTCAAGAAACACAACGAGCAGTAAGTAAAAAAAAATGTTCGTTGTTAAATACCAAATCCTGCTGCTGTCTGTCATTAGAAAACCTGCGCTATCAGTGTTGATAGACAGCAGCAGCTCCATTTACCGTAGGTAAGGATTGGTAAGAAAAAAATAAATCACTCATTCATAAATGGGGCCCACTGTCTTTTAATTTTATAAAGCCACATCAGCTCCTAATACTGTTAATAAAGACAAGTATACTGAGAAATATGGGTCAATAACCTCCGTTATACTCAGACAGTGATATAAACTGTCTCTCACTAAAACTAATGATGTATAGGAGAATAGGTTTCCCCATCTCTGGAACCCTTCTTATAAGAGGAGAAGTTGCACCAAATCAAGGGAGAGATGAACCAAACTTTGGAAAGAGATAAAGTGGAGAAGTTGCCAATAGCAACCAACCAACTTCTAACTAGGGGTGTTCACCGGCCACTTTTCGTGTTTTGTGTTTTGGTTTTGGATCTGGATCTTTCTTCGTGTTTTGGATCTGGATTGGTTTTGCCAAAACCACCCTTCCGTGTTTTGGGTTCTGGGTTTTGTGTTTTGGATCTGTATTTTTTTGAAAAAAAGCATAAAAACAGCTAAAATCACAGAATTTGTGGGTTTTTCTGCTCCTATGCTATTATTAACCTCAATAACCTTAATTTCCACTAATTTCCAGACTATTCTGAACACCTCACATCTCACAATAGTGTTTTTATGTCCAAAAGGTTGCACCGAGGTAGCTGGATGACTATGCTAAGAGATATGAGTGGGCGGCACAAACACGTGGTCCATCTAGGAGTGGCACTGCAGTGGCAGACAGGATGGCAGTTTGAAAAACTAGGCCCCAAACTATACATAATGCAAAGAAAAAAAAGAGGTGCAAGATGGAATTGTCCTTGGGCCCTCCCACCCACCCTTATGTTGTATAAACAGGACATGCACACTTTAACAAACCAAACATTTCAGCGCCAGGGTCTGCCACACGACTGTGGCTGAAATGATTGGTTCGTTTGGGCCCCCACAAAACAAGCTGGCAATTAATCTGTCCCTGCAAAAACTGGCTCTACGGAGGCAAGATGTCGTCCTCATCCTCCTCATCCACCGATTCCTCACCCTCTTCAGTGTTGTGTACATCCTCACAGAGTATTAATTTGTCCCCGCTGGATTCCACAACCACAGGTCCCTCTGTACGTTCTGGAGGCTCGTCTCCCTGGAAGAGTTGATAATTCATTTTATGAACATCATCTTCTCCACATTTTGTGGAAGCAACCTCCTACGCCTTTCGCTGACAAGGTTCCCGGCTGCACTAAACACTCTTTCGGAGTACACACTGGAGGGAGGGCAACTCAGGTAAAATAGAGCCAGTTTGTACAGGGACCTCCAAATTGCTTCTTTTTCCTGCCAGTACAGGTACGGACTGTCTGACATGCCTACTTGGATGCTGTCACCGATGTAATCCTTTAACAGACAGACGCACGCTTGTCGCTGCTGCTTTGAGGATGCAAGTGCGGCTACAGCCCACACAATTCACAAAGACAGGAAAAAAAAAAGAATATTTTTATTGTTTGTGGAGCGCACTTTGAGGGTTACACCACCCTTTAACAGACAGACGCACGCTTGTCGCTGCTGCTTTGAGGATGCAAGTGCGGCTACAGCCCACACAATTCACAAAGACAGAAAAAAGAAGAATATTTTTATTGTTTGTGTAGCACACTTTGAGGGTGTCACCACCCTTTAACAGACAGACGCACGCTTGTCGCTGCTGCTTTAAGGATGCAGGTGCGGCTATAGCCCACACATTTCACAAAGACAGAAAAAAAAAGAACAATATTTTTATTGTTTGTGTAGCACACTTTGAGGGTGTCACCACCCTTTAACAGACAGACGCACGTTTGTCGCTGCTGCTTTAAGGATGCAGGTGCGGCTACAGCCCACACATTTCACAAAGACAGAAAAAAAAGAAGAATATTTTTATTGTTTGTGGAGCGCACTTTGAGGGTTACACCACCCTTTAACAGACAGACGCACGCTTGTCGCTGCTGCTTTGAGGATGCAAGTGCGGCTACAGCCCACACAATTCACAAAGACAGAAAAAAGAAGAAGAATATTTTTATTGTTTGTGGAGCGCACTTTGAGGGTTACACCATCCTTTAACAGACAGACGCACGCTTGTCGCTGCTGCTTTGTGGATGCAGGTGGAATCTAGACGGGATTTGGAACCGGGGACACACTACCTCCATCAATTGTCTAAATCCCACTGCACTAATGGCGGATACCGGACGCACGTCTAACACCAACATAGCAGTCAAGGCCTCAGTTATACGTTTTGCTTCAGGATGACTGCTGTCATACTTCATCCTCATCGCTAGGGACTGTTGGAGGGTCAATTGTTTAGTAAAAGTAGTGATGTTCCTACTTCCTCTCTGGGATGATGAACAACTCCCAGCAGCAGCAACAGCACTAGGAGGAAGTGGTTCTTGATCTTTCCCTATTTTATTTTTATCTGAGAAAGTTTGGTCCTCCATTTATGTTATATTGATATATACGTGCGGCTAAAGCGCACACAAACACAGAAAATATTTTTTTATTTTTGCTGGAGAGTAGTGCACTTTGTGGGTTACACCACCCTTTAAGAAATGAGCCAGCCGGATCTTTACTTATGGGACACAGGCGCACGCTTGGCGCTGCTCCTTTGTTGATGCACGTGCAGCCACAGTGCACACAAGTCACAAACACAGAAAATATTTTTTTTTTTGGTTTGGACTGGAGTGTACTTTGGGGGTTACAGCACCCTTTAGCGGTCAAGCCAGCCGGCCCTTTACTTATGACATAGGCGCACGCTTGGCACTACTTTGTTGATGCACGTGCGGCTACTGCGCACACAATTCACAAACACAGAAAAAATATTTTGTTATTTGGTTTGGAGTGTACTTTGGGGGTTACAGCACCCTTTAACGGTCAAGCCAGCCGGCCCTTTACTTATGACACAGGCGCACGCTTGGCACTACTTTGTTGATGCACGTGCGGCTACTGCGCACACAATTCACAAACACAGAAAAAATATTTTGTTATTTGGTTTGGAGTGTACTTTGGGGGTTACAGCACCCTTTAACGGTCAAGCCAGCCGGCCCTTTACTTATGACACAGGCGCACGCTTGGCACTACTTTGTTGATGCACGTGCGGCTACTGCGCACACAATTCACAAACACAGAAAATATTTTTTTTTTTTTAGTTTGGACTGGAGTGTACTTTGGGGGTTACAGCACCCTTTAACGGTCAAGCCAGCCGGCCCTTTACTTATGACACAGGCGCACGCTTGGCACTACTTTGTTGATGCACGTGCGGCTACTGCGCACACAATTCACAAACACAGAAAAAATATTATTTTTTTAGCACTTGGGGGGAGCACCCCTGATGGACAGAGCACCCCCTGGACAACACTACAGCACCCCTTTAGGACTGGGACACTGCACAGGACTTTGGAGTGGACACAGCCCCTATGGAGAACTGACTGCACAACACAGTCCAGCCAGCCCCTATGGACTTTGAAGTAGTGGACACAGCCCCTATTAACAACAGCAGCACAACACAGCCAGCCCCTATGGACTTTGAAGTAGTGGACAACAGCAGCACAGCGCAGCACAGCACAGCACAACACTACTCTGCACTACACTACACTACACAGCCCAGCCAGCCCTAACTCCCAACCTCCCTCTTCACTGTCCACAGCCGAGTGAGAAAATGGCGCCGACGCGGGTACCTTATATAGGGTACAAAACCCACGAGACCCGGAAGGCGGGATGATGACGTTTTGCCTCGATTTCAGATCCGAGTCAGGCGGGAAAAGTCGAGCCTGACTCGGATCTGACTCGGATCGGGGGGGTTCGGATTTCAGAAATCCGAACCCGCTCACCCCTACTTCTAACACGTGCAAACAGAAGAAATACAGTTTGTATAATTTCAGTAAAGCTTTGTACTGGTGATTACTACTACAAAGAAGCATGCACTCAGTCAGCTTATATAGGAGGAGATGTACTAAGCCTTGAAAAGTGATAAAGTGGAGAGTGATAAAGTATCAACCAATCAGCTCCTAACCACCATTTTTCAAATAATGTAAAGTGACAGTTAGGAGCTGATTGATTGGTACTAACAACGGCTTGCGTCGCCCGGTGCAGGCCACACCCCCTCCATGTGACGTCACATGGAGGGACAGAGCTACAAACATCAAGTATTACAGCAATGCCCGGGCATCCTTAGTTCGCTCCGGCCGGCTATTAGGGCAGCAATTTGCATGTCTGAAACGTCTTAGGGATGCTCCAGGCGGCACTGCTACATAGATTCTGGTTGCAGGGCGTCCACAGGGCTCTGCACTCTGTGCGGGACTACCTCTCGCACACCCCTAGTTACGGCCCTAGTACTTTATCACTCTCCACTTTACCATGGCTACTGTCATACTACTCACTGTGCATTAGCCCTTAAGCCTCTTGGGGCATATTGAAGGATCCTCCATGTGCTGTCATGATATGTGGCTGCTCACATCACTGATAATTACGTGAGAGCAATATCGCTCACATGAGGTAAAATGAGAAGCATTGCAGTCACAATCTGCCACGTTATTAGCGTTCCCAATCCATTTCAACTGCACATCACCCACATTGCAAATTGTTGAATCAGCCCCTTATGTTCTGCGGTAGCCGCAGCCAACAGTGTATATTCCACTGAACTCACAAGTAGACTTTCGTCTCGCTAAACAGCCACAAGTTATTCTGCAGAGTATCATTAGATCAGTTTATGAGATCAGAGCAGCAGCATGGAGTATTCACCTAGGCTAGCATGATTAGCTAGTCCAGGTAATGAGAAAGCCATCTTCATTCCCATGCTAACACTATCGGGTATATTTACTAAGGTGCGGGTTTTTAGAAGTGGTTTTGTTGCCCATAGCAACCAATCAGATTCTAGCTATTACCTTCTAGAAGGTGCTAGATAAATGTTAAGTAGAATCTGATTGGTTGCTATGGGCAACAAAACCACTTCTAAAAACCTGCACCTTAGTAAATATACCCCTATGTGTTCATTCAGTCAGTGGTGCTGAGAGAGGGGGTATCATCCGGGCCCTGAAAATGTCTCAATGGCCCTGCATTCAGTGACATACTATTTACTATATACATATATTTTCTAGATGAATTAATCACTCCAGCTACAGTATCAATAAAGCTAGGACCTTTTTGCCAACCTTACGTCAAATATTTACTTAAGTTTCTAACAAACTTGTAAAATATTTAAAATAAAATAGCTTATTTTTGTAAATGTAGAGAACCTTTATATACACTTGTATTCTCCACCTGCCATCAGGCTACAGAACAGGTGGGATATGGAACAGCCAAAGAAACCTTAACTTTAACATCAGCATGACACTACAAAGCACTGTGTGTATGTCAGTCATTGTTTATTCAAAGATTGCTTCACAGAATCTTATAAAATATCATTAAGGTTACTCATAAACATGAGCATTTCCACCTGTAAAGCCAACAAGGCAAACAGTAAACACATATCTAACAAAAATGATATTTACATTTCATCAGAAAATGTCATTAACTTGTATATATGTGAGTAAAAAGTGACAAGATATTAGTACGACATATTATTTCATCATACACGGACACATAAAATTATGTTCCAGGATTTCGTATGCGTAATTTGCAATGCAGCACTCTATTACATAAAGTTTGTTTCTCAGGGCTGATACAGGAAAGCTTTAAACACTGCCCAAGATAAGGCTATTTGATTATTTTCTGTGTACCTGATACCGATAACTTGATCTTCATGTGTAAATATTGTGCTGTTAAACATGGTAATGACTTCCCCAGCTTTCTCTCCCAAGGCTGGTGAATAGGGAGTGAATGAATTACAAAAAACTTATATAGTTTTAGATGAAACTTGCTAAATGACCCTATTTGACTGGTGGGAAGCTTAAAAACAGTAATAAAATGTAAAGTGAATAAGAATGTAAATGAAACAGGTGCTGATTGTAGATATGTACTGTATATATGGATATTTTAATAGTTAGAACTTGAAAAGAAAACATTGATGTTAAATATTTTGTTTTTATTAACAATTATTTCAGTCAACAGAGGGTTATTATGGTTCCAAGAGCAAGATTTAACCAAGGCTGATCCATGGCAAATGCTGGATTTCTAGAGGACAGTTTACAAATGTCTGTTTTAGCACACATTTCCTGTATTATAATAAATTGCCCAGTCATTTAATGGGCCCAATACATCAGAGATGGATTGCCATGATCCTGCAACCCGGCATCGCAGGATCTCAGAAATCCAACATGTCGGATTTCGGCGATTTGATGATCGCGATAAAAATATGATCGCAATCGTCAAATCGGGGACATTTAACATGTGAAATGTCCACGATCCGGCAACGGATCGCAGAACATCGATGGTGGGCGATCGGAAATATCCGATGGTGATCGGAAATGCCCTGCATCGCGGCAATCTGTCGCAGATGTATGGGCACCATTACTGTGCACTCAGGG
The DNA here is from genome assembly GCA_031769625.1 of Taudactylus pleione. Classification (NCBI taxonomy): domain Eukaryota; kingdom Metazoa; phylum Chordata; class Amphibia; order Anura; family Myobatrachidae; genus Taudactylus; species Taudactylus pleione. The sequence goes on from JAUIMM010000108.1 coordinate 5,381,674, forward strand.
GTGTCTTAAGAGAGGAGGGGGCCCGTGTGCACTCCTCGTGCGGGGCCCCCTCCTCTCTCCCCGGTGGCCGGCAGCCGACTGACGTGGCTAACCAGCCACCAGAGCCTTAGTAGACTCCGGGCACTAGAGTGTGCCCGTAGTCTACTGCGCATGCGCAGAACGCCGGAAAATGGCCGCAGCGGTGTTCTGAGCAGTGCAGACACCCGACGTGGGACCACGGACAGGTAAGTTTAAAATAATATGGGTGCGGTGCGTGGCCCCCCTGGACCCGGGGTCGGTGTGCCCCGCACACACTGCACCCATTATAGATACGCCACATAGGAATAGAAAGCAGCATTTTCATGAAGCATCTCACTAAAAAAGACTACAACCATCAGAAAAAAATATAAACATTCAACAGTCTCTAAATAATACAAATAAACGCTATGCAGTTCTGAGTTCAACAATTAAAATGTCGACACTTTGAACACAGACAGTGTCAGGTCAAAGCTGTAATGCAGAATTCAATTAAGATGTTGAGCTTTGCTATCTTGATGAGAGAGCTTTTTATCAAGCATAGTAGAAGAACAAGTGCCCCCAGGATGCCTGTTCTGGTAATGACGTCTCATAATTTTTTTCATAGCAAACGTCATCCCTATCCCTGTCTCATGTGGAAAGGAGAAGGGGGCTGGACTGCACACTCTAATTGTAAACATAATAAGAGGTGCTAGAGTACCTTGATGAGACTTGAAGTGCCATGCAGAAAAAAGAAAATGTAGGTGTCCCTTCTTTCCCCTTATTGCAAATCCAGCCCATATTGGCCACTGAATCAGGGCTTTAATGTGTACTCAGTGAAAGATTTAAAGAACCTGATTCAATAAGGATCTCCCACATATCCTCACTTCCCACTATTTCTTTATCAATTGATGGCACAATTATCTCATCTAGCCCCAAAGTGCACTGACTTATACTCATCCTTCTCCTTCAAACCACATATCCAGAACCTCTCGCAGTCCTGTCGTTTACATCTCAAAATTATGTCCAAGATCAGACACTATCTCACCTAGGATGCTACTAAAACCCTCATACACTCACTGGTCGTCTCCAGATTGGACTACTGTAACCTTCTCCTATCTGGCCTCCCCAACTCCCATCTCTCTCCTCTCTAGTCTGTACTCAATGCTGCTGCTTGGCTCATCTTCCTTTCCAAACGCTCTACATCTGCCTCCCCTCTCCTACAAGCCCTCCCCTTCCCTTTCAGAACCCAATTCAATGTTCTCACGCTCGCTTACAAAACCCTCGGCCATTCCTCTCCCATTTATATCTCTGACCTCTTCTCCCTCCACTCTCCTGTCTGCCCTCTTCGCTCAACTAATGCATGCCGCCTCACATGCCAACTGATTACTTCCTCCCACTCCCGCCTCCAAGATTTTGCCCGTGCTGCTCCCCACCTTTGGAACTCTCTTCCTCTCCCCATTAGACTCTCCACCTCTCTACAATCATTCAAATGGGCTCTCAAGACCCCCTACTTCATTAAAGCCTTCCACCTCTCATCCTAACTTGCTGCTACATGTTCCTTCCTCCCCGTCTACCCCATCTGTATCACACCTGTTTGCCTGCCCCTCCCTTTTAGAATGTAAGCTTATACCAGCAGGGCCCTCTACCTGCTTGTGCTTCTACCTATTTTACTTTCATCTACTTCTTACTCCCCACTAGGGCACCTAACACTTGTTGCTTATGCTCTGCTGCTTATGTGGGTGTTATGGTCGCTAATGTGACATTGTATATTATCCATGTCCTTGTCCTGCATTCTATTGTATTGTACTGTAAGTCACTGGTCACCTGTTTGTTTATGTACTTTGTAAGGTGCTGCAGAACACTTGTGGCACCATATAAATAAATGATAATGCTATTAATAATAATAATATTGCGATTGCAGCTCCGCAATCACACACAGGTCTGCTGTGAAAATATGCTAATGATTGCTATCACAATGCCGTCGCACAGCCAGCATAGAGACGCCCACTGCCTCCCACTACCGCTATCTTACATCTGTAATACCTTGCAAACATCCAAAAACATCGGTAACATTGAGTAGCATCGGCCCCTCATGCAGAATTACAGCAGCCCTGACCTACTTAGAAATTGCTAACCTCGTTGCATGCAGTAAGTACTCAAGCTGTGTATGCAATCGCACTGGCTAATTTATGTGCACCCATGCAACAGCGTTCAAACGGAATGACACGCCTGCGTTTCTCTGACCACTCCCTCTCACCACCCCCAAACGCTGACTGCCTGTCAATCACTCTGCGATGGCTCTCCGTGGTCTGTGTGATCGCAGTGGTGCCTTCGCGCACACGCGCTGCAGTGCATGCGCAGTACGCAACAGTAGGCTGTCTGCGTCAGTGGCGTAAGTTCATCCAAGACACCCGGAGGCAAGTTATAATTTGGTACCCCCCCCCCTCACAGCCGCTGACACTCCTAATGTAGCAATGTGCATGCAGACAGGCTATAGATAGATGAAGGCAGCAGCTGATGGTCTGACATGGAGCTCTCCACTAGTGTATGGTGGCATCCCAGGTGCCGGGAAGGGGTGCCATGTATTGGGCGGCCGTACACTCCAGGTAAATAGTTTCAGCCCTAAGTGGGGTGAATATGTTGTGGACAATGGAGGAGGTGCCCCTTCAGAGCTGGAGCCCGGCGGTAGGTGCCTCCATTGTCTCCCATAGTTCTGCCCCTGGTCTGCGTACTCTTAGCAATAGCGATCCTTAATGAATCAGGCCTTCAGTTCTCTCTTATGAAGGTACTTCTCTTTTATAATCTGCTGTATAATGTGGATTGAAACAATTTTCCTTGTATTTTACTCTGTAGCTCTGGAATTTATCATTTCTAATTTTCGGTAAAAAATATTGTTATAAACATTGGAATACATTTACATAAAAGCGAAATAGACTGAAATACAGCTTTGGACCTGTTGTGTGCATAGATTTAGTGTGAATACACCTAATATTTTGCTGGTTTGTAGTTTGCCAGAGAAATAAAAGTTGGGGAGAAGGTGATCTTGGCAAAACACTGAATAGGTCTTCTTTGTGGAGGTCATTTTCATTCTGTGGAGTGAGATTATTGTAATGAGACAAAGGTGTGGATAAAAGTTATTTGCAGGGGTGTTCCTTGTAGTATACGACCATTACCATTCTCTTAAAGGACCTGAGTTCTAAGCCTTAAATTGCTTTGATGGCTTTAACCTTAAGAACATTTTCTAATAAATTGCTGATAAATATTATGTCAAGCAGAATTTCCAATTACAAATCTGACATTTGTATCACAAGGCCCTTGCACATTGTTGGACTCAGGTGGACTTAATGTCATCCTGGCCCTTGACACCATAGGTCCCCTACGAGAACCTGGAGTTGGCTGACATTTGGGACTATGTACTAGCAAAGGCCCTGACTCATCCAGGCCCCCACACCACCTGGCCCTCGGCTCCCTGCACACCATCTACAGTAGGGTACCACGGTTTCCACGTGGACTGTTATGCTTGCTATCCTAATGTCTCTTACCCATTCTTCAGGATTGAAAGCTCTCATGGTCAGCATCATCTACACACATTACTCATCTCTGTCTTGCCTATATTGTATGTCACAAGATGAATTCTTCTGTTGGCCATGCAATTTGATCATATTTCATCCATTCATTTGTATTGTTCTTCTGTGTACCGTTGCGTATCATCAGCAAAAAAGCACGGATATCAAGTTATCATATGCATACCACTGCAGCATGGTGCATGTCCCCAGGAATAAGGCACAGGCTCCATTTTCCTAGAGACCTGCACATGCGCAGTAGATTATGGCACCAAGCCAATGTCTACTGTGCTGCCAGAGAGGAAGTGGCCAATACCGAAGCTGCACACGTGCCCTCTCCTCACTTAAACCTCCCCTGATCAGACATGGGGGTGGGGGAATCTGAGGCTATGGAGAGACCCAGGGGGGCTGAGGTTATGTAGAGACACGATGTAGCTGAGGCTGCTGGGGAGACACAGTGGGAAATCTGAGGATGCTGGAGAGACACAGTGGGATGAGACTGCAGGTAAGACACACAGGGGAGGGGCTGGAGATTGTCCACAACTTTAAAGATTAGAAGTAAAAGGCTGGGGCATAATCATCTTCGTTAAGACACCAATTCAAAACAAAACCATATTACAGTACCTCCGTTGTATATTGTTGACATTGGTTATATTCCCATGTAAACAGATGTCTTCCCAACCATGTGATTGCCTACATGGATAATGAATATCGACTGAAGTTATTGTCTGCCCAGAGAGGATCCATTTCTTCAGAGGTTCCCCGTTGCAGAGGTAAGAAAAGACTCAAGCCGTCTGGCCTGTACCTAGCAGGGAGGGATGGGGGAATCAAGCAAAATTAGTGTCAGATTTCTGTTGCCTGTACTGGCTCCCACCTAGCTCTGGCGCTGCTGTCTGGGGATGATTCTGCTCATCTCCAGCCTCTGCCACCAGCAGCAGCTGTCCCAGTTGCTGTGCTGCCACTGGGAAAGCTGCTGCTGATGGCAGTGCCTGGAGACAATTTGAATTGGTCCCTGCACTGCCCAAGAAGATACTCTGGAGTCTCCCCCTGGTGCAGGTAGGTACTGCGCTGCTGCTCCCTCATGAAAGTGCGGGAGGAGGAGGCACACAGCAGGCACAGGGGAACCCTTGTCTTAAGTGCCCTGGGACCCCCTAAGGCTTAATCCGGCCCTGCAGATAAGTGCTTTGATTTAGAGACACAATAGTGCTAAGTGAAAGAGGCCATGATTCTGAGATTTGTGCAACCCCAATGTTTTATGTACAACTCCGATTGTTGGGGGCCTGCACATGTGCAAAACGGGTTCTGTGACCTCTCAAGTAGTGCCCCCAAGCCGCAGCAAGATTGACATGCTGCGGCCATTTGGGGGCGGATGCAGGGGTATAGTTTGCCTGCATTTCCGTAAACGGGGTCGAGTCGCCCTCATTTTCTGGGAGTGCCTGGGCCAGGGTCTGCAGACTTCCTGACCCTGGCTGAGAATGTACTTTGCCCATGTTGAGTATTCTTCAGCTTACTCAGATAGGTAATTACTGCGGCCATTGCGATCCGATGCTGTATTTTTGGATGCAGCACTTGGATCACAGATGCTGACAGGAGGCATCTCTTTCCTACAGACACCTCCTGCTGCATTAGAATAGGATGGTGTTGCACAGGCGCTTCCATGTGGCTGTGCAATACCGTCCATCTCTGATTGAGGTTTAGAGGTCTTTTCCCTGCACTGCACATGAGGCCTGTTAGCAGTGCCATAAATTTGTGTGGGAAATAAAATGATTGTCATGACAATATTGTACATAGAAAATATATTAGGCTCAGCACTGAACAGTTACCAAAACTTGCAGAGTGGCTCCAGGGCAGAAACAATTGCCCAACACCGCGATCATGGCGAATCACGTCATCAGGCCCTGAGGCCCTGACCCCATATATATATATATAATTTTTATTTTTTTCATTTATTTTTATTCTCTCCACAGTCAATCCCTTTTTATGTATGGGGCAGAGTGCCCTCCATGGGATACTAAAACTTCTGCTGATCACAAGGAAATGTACTTTTTGGCTTTTCTTTTGGTCATCATCATTTCCAGTGATCTGTGTGTGTACCTAGATACAAAACTACTAGCCCGAGGTTAAATATCGTAGATGCAATTTTAACAATGAGCACTAACTTGTGTCAAATCACCAACAATTTGGCCTCCAAACCACCAGATATAACACCCAATGTTTTGGATTTTCGAAATACAAATGTTTGTCAATGTGGGGCCATTTGCAATGGGTTGTGATAAACAAAACGACAGCTTTTCTGCGATTTTAGAGTTTGCCTCTAAAACAAATAGTGATTTGCAACTCACCGAATAAATTGTAAGTAAGGGCCCAAATGGCACTGAGTTACATTTCTTCTAGATCTGGGTTGCCATCAATATGAAACTGAATGTACTTGAACTTTATCCTATTATTGATGCTGAAGCCGAGCTTGTATACCCAGCTTCAGATTAATACAGCTGCATCAAACAATTTAAACATTATTTTCAGGCTTCATTAGTTTACAATAACAATTCAAACAGTGCACTGTTCTTAACATGGCCAAGCTAAATTACTTACAACTAATTAATACAGACTCACAAAGCTTGGATACAATACAAAGCACTTCTTTGGTCTGTAGTAAGAATAAATAATTAAACATTGCAAATGGACTGTAACACCAGGAATGGAGAATCTTGTGCAAAATAATTCCATTTATTTACTTTGCAGAGTAAACTACAGTAGCTTTATGTTATATTCTGTGCATGGAATGAAGGACCAATAACATATGAACATGGGACAATTACAGAGGGATATCATTGATAAGGTATTGTATCTTTAACATTCTACATTAGTTTGTGCCATGGTTTTACATTTTACTCTTGGGGTAAATTTACTAAAGTGAGAGTTTTTAGAAGTGAGTTTTAAAAGTGATGTTGCCTATAGCAACCAACCAGATTCTAATTGAGATTTAACTAGCACCTTCTAGAAGATAATAGCTAGAATCTCATTGGTTGCTGGCAACATCACTTTTAAAGCTCACTTCTAAAAACTCTCACTTTAGTAAATGTACCCCTTGATATGACTTTGTGGATGTGAGAACAGCAAGCCCTAAAATCTAATAACCTATAGGTCCTATTTTTTTTCTTTTATTAATAACCTGAGAGGATTATTCATTTATGTTTACTTATTGCAAGTATAATGTGAATTGAGCACAATAATGCAATTAATGTTTACTTAGGGTACACTTATGCACCTGTCTGCAGGACACATAAATGCCTTCATTGAAGTTGGGGGTCAGGAATGTTGTAACATTTTTGTTCATTTAAACTTCTCACCTACTGTAACATTTACACTTCTTTAAATTACAGGTATCACAGCCTATGTCAAACTCTAATTGGCTGCACTATACAAAGGCTTGTACACCATATCAGATAGTATATGAGCACATCCTCCTCTCATTGCAGCATCATCCACTGATGCCAAGACATTCTGCTAAACTCTGTGCTGACACTTTGAGCCTTCACTCACCTCACGAGGATCCCTAAATAATTCTTAAATGTGAACACTACAATAAAGATACAACAGTTGAAGAACAGATGAGAAATGGACAGCACGGATGGTGTAATGGTTACCATTACAGCCTTATAGGACTGAGGTTGTGGATTTGATTCCCACTATGGCCCTAATTGTTTGGAGTTTGTGTATTCTCCCCGTGCTTGCCTGGAGTTCCTCCGGGTACTCCAGTACCACCCCACACTCCATAAATATACTGGTAGGTTAATTGGCTCCCAACAAAAATTACCCCTAGTATGTAAGTACATTTGTGTGGTAGGGAATATAGATTGTATTCTCCACTTGGGGAGGGGCTGATATGAATGACTGCATATTCTCCGTAAAGCGCTGTGGTATGTGTGCACTATATAAATTACTGGTAATAAAACTGGTGATAAATAATATTTTCTATAGTAAAAATCTATTTATATAATAATGAATGGTAGTTTTGTAGCCTGACAACGGGCGATTATAGTCAGAAACGTTGCCAACAGCACTGGTGTGCTTGTTTTTTATTGCCTGATAAACAGACCGCTGAGTGCCGCCATTGGAGATGTATATAATAATATAGATAGATAGATAGATAGATAGATAGATAGATAGATAGATAGATAGATAGATAGATAGATAGATAGCTAAATGCAAGTCAGTAGTAATCTCCAGCAATCTGTGTTGTACATATCTCTGTACCCATGGATACTATCTATAATTATCAGTGCACTCTATCCCTGGTGCAAAAGACTCATCTGAAGACAGACGTATATATGTCTAATCATAGTCCGCCATTCCATCTACACTCCTTCGCTGAACTTTGCATACATAAGAGGAACTCTATATTACAGCCCAGTCACAGCAACTCAGTAGAAAATGGTGATGTAACTGGAATAAATATAAATCTGCATTGCCCATAGTTTCATCCACTTGGTTCCGGAGCATACGCAGTACAAAAATACGCACAATACACTCAGCAAACAGACTTGCATTCATCTCTGCATTAGCAATGTGGTTTCATTGTTCACGCATGAGATTTTACTTGAATATTACTAGGTTACTAGGTAAGTGAACAACTACAGTAATCTGTTTGTCTGTTTAGATATTTAGGGGTCTATTTACTAAGCCTTGGATGGAGTTAACGTGAACAGGGAGATAAAGTACCAGCCAATCAGCTCCTAACTGCCATGTCACAGGCTGTGTTTGAAAAATGTAAATTAGTAGCTGGTTGGTTGGTACTTTATCTCTGTCCACTTTATCTCCATGCAAAGCTTAGTAAATAGACCCCTTAGTTGGAACTATTGTGCGGCCCCCTGTGATCCATTTACATTTTATTAAGACATTGTGAACCAACACATAGGGGTATATTTATTGTGCGGGTTTATGGAAGTGAAGTAGTTGCCCATAGCAACCAATCAGATTCTAGTTATCATTTATCTAGCACCTTTCTAGAAGATAATAGCTAGAATCTGATTGGATGCTATGGGCAACATCTCCACTTCTAAATACCCTCACTTTAGTAAATATACCCAATAGTTTTTTCTTTTTCTTTATAGTATAATTTATATTCATTTTATTTATTGATTTCGCACTTGCTCACAAGCATTCTTCAGCGCTGTTTTTTGAACCTCAGCATTTACTTGTTGTGCGTCATGTTCCAAGATTCCTTCATGAATATAATCTATTAATCTGCAATGCAAAGTTCTGAAAGAAAGAAAAGGATCTTAATAGGGAGACTCCACCTGCATTTAAGAATTGCCTCAAAGCTTTTAATACATTTTTAGCTACGATGCTGTGATCTTGTTGGCAAATAAGAGACGTAGATCATACGCATTAGCACTATCGCTGTATCCTGCTTCTGGGTGCAGAAAATCAGATACAGTAATAGGTTAATGCACTTATCAATGCATTTGGTATTTAGCATCAAGATGAAGGGTGATAGGGAACAGATCCTGTTAGGTTAACAATACATAGGCTTTTATCTTAGAGGGAGGAGCTACACAATGCTATATAAGATTCATGGCTTTCATGACAGCCTCTTACCACACTCCTTGGCAGCAGCAGAACTGCCATAGAAAAGGGTGTATTTGGGGAACAGCTTGAGGAAGAAACGATAGAGGGGTAACCACAGGCATTCTGCTATGAAGCTCTTCTTTCCCCTCTGCCTCAGCATCTTGCTGAACAGTGCAGGTATGTAGCAACAACACGTATGGAACACGAAGACATGTCATCCACATAACCCAGGACATCGCAACACATACATTACAAAGCTCCAATAATTCATTCATTCAATATTTCAAGTGGATGTCTAGGACTTACAATACATTGTTACAACCTACATGACAAAATGGCAAAGCTGTCATCTTCCTATTTACATATCTGAGGTCCAAGATGGAATAATCTGCAATAGGAACCTCTTCATTTTTACCCAGAGGCTATTTTTTGTTCTGGATTACATGATTTGAACCTGCAGAGTTAAATATACACAATATTGGGCAAACGTCTATCATTGTTGAGAATGTATGAGTCAGGGTTGGGTTCTACAACTGTTGTTGGAGTAGAGATCCTTACTCTGGATTGGATTGTTAGCCTCCTGAATTATGGTCTTTTGTCATAGACACGGGAACAATAATTCAATAGCATATGTCACAGAGGAATACATACGAATTACCGCCGGACGCAAGTCCGGTGGTTCAAATCCCGACAGCGGCTGGCCGACATGGCTGAAAATCCTGATCGTCCGCAGGTAAGTATAAACTGACCTAACCCCCCTAACCCTAACCCTCCTTAGGGGTGCCTAACCCTAACCTTCCCCCCAGTGCCTAACCCTAATCCCCCCTCTAAATGCCTAACCCAACCTAATCCCCCCTTCTCAGCTGCCTAAACCTAAGTCCCCGGGGGCGTGCCTAACCCTAACCCTCCCTCCCCCTAACCTACCCCTAACCTCCCGGGGGGTTGCCTATCCCTAAGTTCCCCCCCGGGGGTGCCTAACCCTAACCCTCCCTCCCCCTAGCCTAACCCTAACCCCCCAGGGGGATGCCTAACCATAAGTCCCCCCCGGGAGCCCTAAACTTAACCCTCACCCCCCCAGCGGCTGTCTGCAGCGGCGCCCGGCATCACTTCGATTGGGATGCCGTGCGCCGGTCACCCAGCGTCAGTAAAATGACATTTAACCCGCGCCGGGATAAAGCAGTCAGGAAGCCTCGGGCTTACGTGCGCCGGCTTCCCGACTGCATACCGTCACAGTGACTCATTTTAAATGGAATAAGTAGTTTTTCTTTTTTTTTATGACAAAGGAGTATCTCCAGCTCTGGATTATTTCCAGTATACACTATAAAGAGTGACAGGACTAGAAAGTGAGAGTGAAGAAAGGACAAGAGTCAGTAAAGTAACCATGATGGGAAGCTTGGCCATTCAGAAAACTGCTTTGTATGTTGGTAAAAAAAAACATCTTTCCTCTTGTCCCATTGGATGCCACAATGCCACATAAACAGGTCTGGGTATGAGAAGTTGGTTATACAAATATTTGTGTTTATAATGAATATATGCACAGATAATAATTAGTGCAGAATCATTTTTTTTTGCCAATATTAACAAATCACAGTTGCCTAGTCTTTATCACTAAACTCATCAAAAGGGCCTCTTACACATCTTTAGTTCACAAATATGTTTCTTAAAAACAGGTATGCAACACAGTACTCTATATTGTGGACTAGCCCAGTGGTTCCCAAACTGTGCGCCATGGCACCCTGGGGTGCCTTGGGACACTTGCAGGAGTGCCTCTGGTTGGTGGTCCAGCACCAAATCAAATTATTTATGGTCAATGTAATGTAAATATGTGAACAAACAGAAGTGCAAACCTGTCCACAACCACATAACTGACCTAAGGATGACAGGTGAGCACAATTACTTCACTTTTTTTACTAAATTTTTTCTGAATGTGTCAATAACAAACATTTGGCTTAGGCGTGCCGTGAAAGCAATGCTGATACTCTAGGGCGCCGTGATTCAAAAAAGTTTGGGAACCAATGACTTAAGTTGTATTTCCATTATGCGTATCTAATCTCCTTTTATTGCATCCAAGGATTTTACATTCTTTTGCAGCAGTTCTCTGGCTCTGGTTGCAGCAGATCAATATCTAAATAGTTTTTGGTCTCTGATCTCCCCAATTTTATCCAGCTAATGTAAAAGTAAAATGACCTAAGTGCATTAGCTATACAATAAGATCTAACCCAGTTGCTTTTAACATCTTGCTGCTAATCATTGGTTATTTTATTATCCATCTCCCAACATAAGAGTGTGCACATCTATTTTCCCGAGAATATATTTCTCTCAGCTGCCCAATGTCTCTATCTGCAGTTCCCTTCTTATACTTTTGTTAAGACAAAAAGTAGAATATCAGGAACCAACATAATACGATGTATAGGTTTAATGGCAAATTCTGACCAAAACGCGTTAGTTGTGTTTCTGTTTTCTTATTTATGGTGGGTTAGTACATACAAATCAACCCTTTTCATTCATGTAGGAGGGGATCTTGTGTCCCTCTGGAAGCACTATCATAATATGATCCTACAGGCTCAGTAATTATTAGGAGGGTTTCACAGGAACCATAATGACACCACTGATCCATGCCAACATGATTATCCATTTACTGGCATATATTAAATTAAGATACATAGGAGACTTATCAAACCATGGAGAAAGATAAAGTGAAGAGAGATAAAGTACCAACCAATCAGCTTCTAACAGTCTTTTTACGGGCTGTGTTTGAAAAATAACAAAATCTGATTGGTTGTTAGTTTATCTCTCTCCACTTTATCTCTCTTCAAGCTTTGATAAATCTCCCAAATTGCCAAATTTTCAATAAATGGGGTAACTCCATTCAAAACTGAAGTTGCTTTATTAAAATCATTATGCTGAGAGCTACAGCTCACTGTAACAACTTTTTAAATTTTAAATAAAATATCTGCACAAAAATGCCTACTGAAAACTCTGAGAAATAGTGTTGCATACATTACACAGTTGTGCAACAAAAACTAGACACTTTTTAGTAAAATTGTATTTTACAAAATGTCTTTTGTACTATTGATGTGTTACAAAACCTGTTTTTATATCCATATATATAGGCCAAAAGTAATAGTCCGTGATTTGTGGGAGCCGACGCGATTCCAAGGAGATAGTCACTAGATTTAAAGCACCATTTAGTTTAAAGTCAAAACCTGGATTTTGCCTTTAAACTAATTGGCACTTTCAATCTAGTGACTATCATGCCAGAATTGCACCGTACAGTTCCACCAAATGAGGATAAATGGGAGGTGTAAGTCATACCTCTATGTACCTTGTCATTTATTCAATCTCCTCTGTATTTCCCCCTTAACGTCTTACTTGTTGCCACTCTCCAAAAAGTTCTTATTTATGAACTGACAATAAGCTGCCGTCAACAGTGTCTCCCATCTTTGCCATGAAAGAATGTAACTCTATCCGAGTTACCATAAGTGGTCAATCCAATAAGTTTCCCTCTCACAGATAATCAGTTTTGGAGTTCTAGATAAATTCACAGTTGTGCCAAATCATTTCCATTTCTTTATTATGGATTTGACAGTGCTTCATAGGGGGAATTAAAAGTCTTTGAGATTGTGTTAGGTTTTTGTCCTGATTGGTCATTTTCAATAATATTTAATCCTTTGACAGTTCTTTGATCTTCATGTTGAAGCTCTTGTTTGGAAAATCACTAACCAAATCTGGGACATCCCAAAAGAACAAGTGTACAGTATTTATATTATCAACTCAAACTCTTAAATTGTCTTCAGGTAGACTCATATCAATTACAGGACCTATTCAATACTGCTCCAAGATTGACTTAGGTGTATTGTAGCAAAGGGTTCTCCATGTCTTACGAAAATGTAAGAAAATACATATAAATAAATTGCAATTGATGACAAATACTTTTTGCAGCTTTTGTATGTACTGTATATAGTGATTTACAACATTTTGGCATGGTCTCTGAGAAAAGAAGTTTTAACTTATTTTTGCTTTTTCATCCACAGCTCTGTCTCAGTCACAAGTAATTCCTGATGATCCAAACGACTATTTAAAATCAGGTAAACTCAGTCTTGATTTGCCAAGTTTTCAAAACTCATGTAAAATGAATCACTGTCTCTGACCCTAATCAGCATGTAAATGTTGTACTCCCACATTGCGTTGCAGGGTATTTACATAGTATTGTACTCGCTCAGCCACAGAGAAACTGGATATATACAAAATAAACCTGAGGAATAATGGCTGTTTTTTCCAAGTGATGTTTCAGGGTTTTCAAACAGGCATTTTTATTGGCTTTAGTGATCTTCAAAGGTTCAGTATGTCAGTATTAGAGATGTGCGGGTCCGGATTTCTGAAATCCGAACACAACCGAATTTAGGGGTTCTGGGCCTGATTTAGAGCCGCTCGTAAGCGGCCGCTCGTTCGCTCTGAGAAATGTTCGCACAACTGCGCATGCATATGGTTCGCAATGCGCATGGGCAAACCAGTCATTGTAGGAAGTCGTGCGCTAGTAAAACAACGAGGGGCTGTTAATTTGATTGACAGAATGTACCGTTTGTGGGTGGTAACAGGGGAAGGTGCTTGAAAACGAGTGGAGATCCGAACGCAGGAGTGCCTAACGGTCAAAATGGCGTTTAATGGGAGTGCATAATTAGTAATGGAGCGTCATCGACCACGTCACTTGGTTGTCTTTTAGCCTGAACTGCTCGCAGTGATAGCGGGAAGTAAATCCTACCACAAGCACTGTGAGCAGTTCAGATGCCTTTCGATGTTCCCGATTAATCTAATTAATAATGGAGATGACGTGTGATGTGAACGGCAAAGGGGCGTCTTTACAAAATAGTGAACGCATTTTTCAGACGTTCGCTCAGACATAGAGGCATCAACACACCGCAAAGAGCACTCAATTTAAATATCCGGCCCATTTTTAACAACGAGCGTCCGCAAATAGTGTCCGGGTCTGAATCAGGCCCCCTAAGTAGAATAGGGTCAAGGTTCAGATTCACTTTTGTGTCTTGGGTCAAACCGAGTCCTGGTTTGGATCTGTTGCCAGTTTGGAATTCGGATATAAAAAACGATCTTGGGTCCTGGATTCGGACATTTTAGCTGTTTTTTTCGCTTATTAACCAATTTTTATTGATTTTTATCCAAAACCTAAACCAAAACACATGAGGGTGGTTTTGCAAAACCAAAATACGAAGATGAATCCAAATTCGAAAAACAAAACATGGGGGCCCGCAAACATCTCTAGTCAGCATGTTCTGTCCCATTAGGTACAAAATCTGCTCCCTAACATCCAACTTAATTTACTTTTCTGATTACCAGTGCTGAGTAAACTGATGTGAAGCGTATTTTTAAGACATAACTGAATTAAATTATAAACAGTAGTAACTTAATTTGGAAGTTGTGTACCTGGAGTCATGTAGCAGTTTTTGCGTGCATGGGCGTACCAGAAATAATAAATAATGTGTAAATTTGGTCTGGCACTTTTATGTGTCAGCAGAAATTATTATCATAAATTCTATATTTGAATTATATTTTATGTGTTGTGTGACCCTGATCACTAGCTACTTTACTTTGGAGTTCAGTAGGATCTGTTCAACAGATTTGTGTCCACACAAGCATACTGATGCTAAAAATGTCCACACATGGCGTTATGTGCAAAAACTGCATTAGAGACAATATGATAAGGTTATTTTACCTACCCAGGCTCATATTTCTATAGTGGGATGACAGCATACATACTGTACTGCAATACTGTAATAGCTATGATGCAATATACTTGGATCATTCATATGGGTATCATAAAGGCCACCATATCAGTCTACCTCTGCCTAATCTGCAGGCCAGGATGTACCCTTGAAGAGAGGCGGCAGTCACTTAAATATTAAAGACATTCTTGAGAGGTGCCCAGAAAATATAATTTTTCTTTGGGTAAGCCCTGAGCACCCTCCAGGTTAAAGGAAGCCTGTATAAAGTCTAGAGCTGTGCGAGGACCCCTATCTTTTTGTTTTGGTTTTTGATCTGGATTCATTTTTCTGTTTTGGTTTTGCAAAACCACAGTCACGTATTTTGGTTTTGGATCTGTATTTTGTTTTTTTAAATAATAAAAATAAACAACTAAAATCATGTAATTTGGACCTGTTTACATGCAATCCGAAACCCGACTTCAGTTTTTAAAACCGATTTCCGAGCTGATTTAGAAAACGAAGCCGGGACTCGGTTTGACTTGGAACCCCAAAGTGATTCCGAAGTCAGACTCGGTTTGACTCGGAACCCCTTAATTCAGTTGTTATAGCCATGGTTTCAGGCACTGTCTAGAGGTATGCACGTAGGAAGACATCCCATTGTAATTACTAGGAAATATGATTTTCTTATAGTATTTCTTACACTACTGTTTATACAATATCACATACCTGGAATATCTGACCAATTTAGTAACTTTATTATATTTGTTTTTCAGGTTCAAGTCCAAATGACATAATGTGTAAGTTCCATTCAGCTGAGTTTGTTTTCTTACTTTTCTTTATACCTAACTTGCTCTGGCCACGATAAATATCCAAGGCCGGGACCTAGGATGATGATGGCAGTATGATGTGGGATGTAGTCGACATACCGGCCTGCGGTATGATGTAACTCACATATAGCAGGCAATGCAGCCAGCAGCAGCTTGTCGTCATTTATGAACTGCGTGCAGCATGGGTTAAATCGCATGTGGCTTAGGAGTTGAAACGGCCACATGTTGGAGGCGGTAACGTGTTACTGATAATAAATCCAGCAGTTTTGAGGGAAACTTACCAGCAATATGCAGTGATATATGGTGACTAAGCCGTCAGGAAGTTTGGTTCTTGATAAATGTAGCCCTCGGCTGTTGTTCTTACACATTACTTAAAAATATGAGTTCTCAGTGGAATACTCATTACACCATCTCCCACTCCTCACACACCCATCTAACCTCCCAAACAAATGTCTAATAATCAAATAAATACTTCTTATCTTATGAGAAAAGAGCAGACAGAGATAAGGGGTACACTGGGAGAAGGTCCAAACTGGGATATAAGAATAGTGGTACTTTAAATGGACTGTTTATAATGGGAATTGTCACTAAATGTACAGAAGATCATTGTATACAAATGTTTATATAAAATATTTATTTATAAGTTCCTTAAATAAATCATTTGGGAAAGTTGTATGGCATTCATGTGTCTTTAACAAAGCAGCTAGAGTATATGAAATAATTTTCATGACCAGAGGGGTAGATGTATTTCTTAACGTCAGTAAAGTTCAGAGCCGTAACTAGACTTTTTGGAGCCCTGTGCCAGAGAAAGCATTGGTGCCCTCCCCCCCATTTTTTAAATAGGGACATAACATAGTGCACCTGAAAAAGGGGCATGGCCTCATGGGGAAGGACCAGGGAAGAGATAGGGGAGGCCAGGAAATGCTGGGGATAAAAGAAGAGGAAGCTACAAGTGAGAATGATGATAAATGGGAAAATTGACAGACCCAAAAAGCGCCCCCTGCCCTGTGGTGCCCTGTGCCATGGCACAGGTCGCACTGTCCCAGTAATGGCCCTGGTAAAGTTAAAGTAAGTGTACTGTAGTATGGGGGTAATTTTCATTTCTAACTACACAATGTATGTGTAACACCATGTCATAGGTCACATGCAATATTCATTCTTGGTATTGGGTGATGGTTTTTTGAATCAGATAAATGACAGTTTATTGAGGTGACCCAGTAATATTACAGTGCTATAACCTTGTGTCTCTGTTTGTTTGCAGCATTCCAGCGATACATAATTCCACTTTCAAATGGTAAGTGCCTTGATCTAAGGTTATCTATTTGCACAGTGGTATCCCTTTGGCTAGGTACACATCAGAATGACGTACAAAAGACCCGATGGGCGTTCCAATTTCCCTTTATCCCAGACCATGTACACAACATGCAATCCTCTGAATAACGGCACGATACATCATGTCAGAGCATTGTATCCAATTAATCTTTTCTCCTGGACAATCTATGCAATCACCGTATAGATTACTCGCAGGTCAGGTGATGTCTTCAGAGGAAAGACTGACCCAGTACATCTTGTGGTCTTCCGGTTGAGCGTACACACTGCATGATGTGCTCTACATCATTCATGACCTCTTCCCATGTTACGTGCAGCACATCAGATGGGAAGATGCATTGAATGATGCACGGGAACATGTGATTGAGCGTACACACTGTGATGTGAAAGAGGTGTCATTCCAATTTGCCTCAAAACTACATATTGTCCAATATATTGCCTAATGTGTACCAGGCCTTTCTCAAGGGGGGTATCCACTAGACGATAAATTTGAACGATTGAACGATAATGATAAAATCGTTCAATAATCGTTCGATAATTGTTCAAACATCGTTTGCAAATCGTGCAGTAATTGTTTCTAACGATGTACGATGCGCGCTCCCACTGGTCGTTTGATCGTCTCCTCCATCGACTGAACATGCAGGTCAATTTCACTTGATTGCTTACAAATCGTTTACACATCGTTTACACATCGTTCATGCTGAACGTTCAAACGATGAACCACTCACTGTCTGCCCACTATAGCTGAAAGCTCTCAATCACAGATTAAAACAACATAGTTTATTGTTAGATCTTTTGCAAATCGTTTGCAAATCTTTGGCAAATTGTTCAGAGTGGAAGATCATATTTCAAGGGAAACTTCAAGGGAAAATCGTTAAGAGGTTGGACAGGGATAAAATCGTCTAGTGGATGCCCCCCATCAGTCAGCAAATAAAATTGATTATATGTGTCGAAAATTATATTTATTACACAGGGTTTTTTAATGAACTAAAAGTATTTTGGGGGTCCATACCAATTATGCATTTATAGAAATATCCATCCACTCACATGAAAGCACATATGTAAGTAGTTGATAAGTGAAGTACCTAGTCTATGATTTAATAGCATTGATGTAATCCATACTGCATGCCATATCCTTTTCAGCTACCATATCTGAACAATGCCTAGGGCCATACAGTATAAAAGACTGGTACCCTAATCCCTGGTGAAGAATTCTAGGGTTCAGCTTCTGGAGTTTATATTTTAAATATATTTTTCACTTTTACATTTCTTACAGACACCACGGACCCAGTAGAGGCAGAGTATGACTCCACTAACAGTAAGTGGGAATTAATATTATTTCTATTCTACCAGGGTCAGAATGCAGCATCACCAAACCCAATAGCAATACTTTTGGGTGTGTCAAGCAATGCTTCCACAATCTACATGGTACAGTACCTCTCTGCATATGCACAGAGAAGTTTCTACGGGTAGCAGTCGGGAAGCCGACGGACGTAGTCCCGACCGCCAGCTTCCCGACTGTCTACCCCGGGAGCCCGACACCCGGCTTACCGATCGAAGGTAAGCCAGGCGCCTGGTGCGGACAGCCGTGGGGGGAGTTAGGTTAGAGGCTCCCAGGGGGGACTTAGGGTTAGGCACCCCCGGAGGTTAGGCTAGAGCAAGGGGGGGTTAGGGTTAGGCACCCCAGGGGGACATAGGGTTAGGTGGTAGGGAAGGGAGGGTTAGGTTTAGGTGCCTAGAGGGGGGATTAGGGTTAGGCACTTGGAGGGGAGGTTAGGGTTAGGCACCCCTAAGGGAGGTTTAGGGTTAGGGGTAGAATAGGGTTAGTAAATACTTACCTTTGGACAAATGGGGATTTTCACCCCTGCCGGGCTGCCATGCCATGCGGCCGGCGGTAAAGCATACTGATTCCGTTTCTACTAGGGCTTTAAATCATATGCACTAGACCAGCACGTGCTAAAAACCGGGCTTGATGCATGTGCAGTGAAGTCCCAGTCAGGGCTTTCTTGCCTATGCACCCAGGAATGCAGAGAGTGAGCGGAAGCAGTTAAAAAGTACCTGGGCCTGTCTGGGGACCTGGGCTGCTAAAGAGTCTCAGCCACAACCAGAAGATTATGTGGCCATTCATGTCCCCTTCAGTGGGTGGTGCAACATATAAATAGGGCTCCAATATACACAGTGGATGTATCCACACCCCCTAGTACCTTGGTCCGACAGATCTCCTGGCAGCCCACTATGTACCAGACCCAAGAGGTCTCACTTTGCTCTTCACTACCAGACCAATGCTTGCTCAGATGCCCCCATTCTGCTTGTCTCATATCAGTGCGTGAGCAATGGGAGCGTCACCTGACATTACAGGACTGCCATTCCCTTCTGGGCCTTGTAGTGAATGAACCATACTACACAAAGACATATTTATATGCTTACATCATCCTACCTTAAATCCTCCACCTTCCAGTGACTATAAATGATGTACTATGAAGCATATGCAGGTCCACTGCAACGTCTCAGATTATAACTCGTTTCATGAGTGATTTAGGGGTTTATGTATCAAGCAGTGAAAAGTGTGGAGAAGTGGACCAGTGGAGAAGTTGCCCATAGCAACCAATCAGCTCCTACTGTACCTATTATTTTATAGACTGTACTTGATAAATACTACTTCAAAGCTGATTGGTTGCTATGGGCAACATCTTCACTGGTTCACTTCTCCACATTTTTCACTGCTTGTTTACATAAACCCCATAGTTTCTTCATCAGAGAATTATCACTCATCCCCACTTAGTAACTGGACCGCTCACCAATAAAAACAGGAATATCTAATAATATAAGCCCAAAGGATAATGTGACACCTACACTATAGTTATTTACAGCACATATTTTTCTTTACAGATGATTACTTTACTGGTGGTCTTGGAGTGGGACCTGCCAACTATACAAGTTGTAAGTGTGTGTTATCTCCGTAAAAAAATAGAAATAAAGACTATTGTGATATAAATGTTGCAGATCTCTTGTCATGTAATGTTACCAGAACCAAAGATGGAAAATTATTATGCAAGAATAATGAAGTATTTTACAAAAAATATATAACAAAATAGAACATTTAATTTGTTTTTTTTTAATTAGGCACAAGAGGGATATTCCCTTGTCAAGACACATATGCAGTCTCAGTAACCTTAATAAATTATCTTATGGGTTATATTTTGTCTGTTTAGGCTCCAGTAAAGGGATTTGTTCCACATGGGGCAACAACCACTTCTTCACCTTTGACAATGACCTTTACGAGTTTACTGGATCTTGCAACTATGTGTTTGCTACTGTCTGCAATAGTAACACACCTGAATTCAACGTCCAAGTACAGCGATCCAGTGGAACATCCATTACCAGGATTATAATTCAGGTTGGACCCATCAATGTGGTGGCCAAAGGAAGCACAGTCACAATCAATGGAAAGTAAGTCTGCAAAACCTGTAGATAAAGGACTCTATCTCCCATCGACTAGTACAGGTGTGGGGAACCTTTTTTCTGTCGAGGGCCATTTTGATATATATAACATCATTTGCGGGCCCGTTGCAGGCCGCGGTCCCTCAATGTGATGTCACACGGGGCGGGGCCACAATTGATTACAGCAATACCCAGAGCATCCTGAGGATGCTCCGGGGAGGTGTAAGGGCAGCGGTGTACCATCAAAAGGGTGCTAATAATGCTCTTGGTGGCACTGCTGCATAGATTCTGGCTGCAGGGTGCCATTCTGAGCACCCTGCTAGCCAGATGAGGCTAGCAGAAAAAAGCTCTGAGGGCCAGACCAAATTATTCCCCGTGCCTTATACGGCCCCAGGGCCTAAGGTTCCCCATCCCTGGTCTAGTATTTTTATGAACGCAGAGATTTCCTAAAATTAGATTAGATTTATATGAATCCTTAATATGAAACACTAGTTATTAATGCTTTTCTAATGTCCGCTTTCTTTTTGGCTAGGAGAATTAATTTGCCTTTCACTACAAGTGGCATTGAAATTTTTAAAACTGGAGCTATATCAAAGCTGTTTGCTAAACAAAAAGGTTTCGAGCTAATAGCGACATGGAGCGGTGACAGCAATCTTATGGTAAGTTGGGTGTGACGTAAAGAATAGATGTCATGTATGGCAGTATTATTATTATTATTATTATTAACAGTTACTTATATAATTGCACTTTACA
The DNA here is from genome assembly GCA_031769625.1 of Taudactylus pleione. Classification (NCBI taxonomy): domain Eukaryota; kingdom Metazoa; phylum Chordata; class Amphibia; order Anura; family Myobatrachidae; genus Taudactylus; species Taudactylus pleione. The sequence continues at coordinate 5,402,872 of JAUIMM010000108.1, forward strand.
ATTGGGAACAAACAATAATAAAACAAGACTGGGTAATAACAGACAGACAGATATAGAGGTAGGAGGGCCCTGCTCGCAAGCTTACAATCTATAAGGAAATAGGCATTGATACACAAGGATAACTGCCTCATCAGGGGCATTTTAAGAGTGGAGGGTGCCCCTGTGCAGTCTCCAATTGGGGCCCTGGAATCGGTATGAAATACCGCCGGCCGCATGTTCGAGTCCTGGCATCGGCAGGCCGACAGAAGCAGAGTTCCCGCTGGAAATCCAGATCGTCCCTAAGGTAAGTATAAACTAACTTAACCTAACCCCCTAACCCTAACCCTCCTTAGGGGTGCCTAACCCTAACCCCCCCCCCAAGTGCCTAACCCTAATCCCCCCTCTAAGTGCCTAACCCCCCCTTCCCCGCTGCCTAGTCCCCCGGGGGGGTGCCTAACCCTAACTCCCCCTAGCCTAACCCTAACCCTCCCGGGGGGGTGCCTAACCCTAAGTCCCCCTGGGTGCCCTAAACCTAACCCTCCCCACCCATGGCTGTTCGCTTGCGGCGCCCGGCATCTCTTCGATCGGGATGCCGGGCACCTGTCTCCTGGCGTCAGGAAAATGTCAGGCGTCTACATCTAGACGCCCGGAATTTCACCCTCGCTGGGATATGGCAGTCGGGAACCCGGCTGTCGGTATAAAGGCAGCCGGTTTCCCAATTGCATCCCGGGCCCCCACCTCTCTGGCAGTGCAGTAGATTCTGGCTTAATGCATGGGACTCTGGGAAAATGGTGCCTGTGCCTTATTGCCTTGGTCATCTTTACTGCGCAAGTCACTGTTTGTCCTTTATGCACAGCCAGAGTTTTTGTACCTAGCTCCACCAAAATTGGCATGGTAGTGTAGTTTGACCAGGATTAAGTTTTTGGCTGTTTGAAGTTCATCAGGGCCATCAAGGTCTACATGGTGCCCACCAAGTAGGACGTGTAGTCTCTAATTTGAAATTGTGTTTTAAGCAAGTTCGCTCAGGACGTCTTCCAGTGTCTAAAACTGCGCTGATCTGAAGACACAGGCTGATATGTCCTAGTAGGGGCAGACCTAACAGAAGAGCAGTGAGCTGGAGGATTAACTGTCACACCCCACCTGCACTGACAGTTCATATATCCTCCAAGCACATTTTCATATGCCCTGGTCTACAATGTTGGTGTGCAGAGATTTCTGCTCGGCAATGATTTGGGAAGCTATACTGATTTCTGTCCTGTAAGTCACTCTACTCCTGATATACCTCATTCCAAACAGTCAGAGTGGGGGTTCCAACAGCCTTTTCATTCTGTCTCCTAATGGAAAAACAAGCATTGTTTATACCTCAGAGTTGAGATAACTGTCTAAAATCTCTATATAAAAGGATACATAGGTCTTTTTTAGAGCTAAAACCATGTCAGCAAATAGTGGGGTCCTTTCCAGGATCAGTGGAATGGGGTTATAGGTGAGGAAAACGTAAAAAATGAAGGCTTTACTGCAAGTTCCATTCTGCAACCCGGGCAACACAGGGTATCCCAGCTAGTATTACATATTGGTACAGCCAGATTGAAGAGGTTCTTGGTGGGCTGTATGATCCAGTTACACAGGAATGTTGGCTTGTGTTAGAGGTATTCTTAAGAATTAAAATTAAGATATTACAGTAGAGAAGGCGCTGTAATAATAGACTTATATTAAGAAAAGGATGATAAAATATATATTGGTAACAAAAACAAAGACAAAAACCTCCCTTTTGTATGAATGGTGATGTTGGGGATCTAAATTCAAATCCCAGGTATACATAAAGAGAATAAAGTTGATACAATAGTATAACACCTTTGGTACACAACAAATATGTTAATTAAGAGATATTAAAGAGCTGCTATAGGACAGAGGACCTTGGCATAACCTACTGTAGCACAGGGCACTTTTATCTGGCACTAAAGCACTTTTAAGGAGAGAGGAAGTTGGAGAGATCAGGGTTATTAAAAACTCCTCCCTGTGATTTTCTCTCTCGGTGTGACCTTTGCAAAGGTTCCCTAATACCAAACAGATTGTTTGGAATAAAGTTCACATATTTAAACATTGAAAAACAGAGTACATTGTATATTAAATATTTCTTAATAAACAGGTTGAAATTGACAGAATATACATGAATAAAACCTGTGGACTTTGCGGGAACTTTAATGACATTCACAAGGATGACTTTGTGGTGAATGGTAAGTTCTTTAAACCCTTTCTGGGAATATCACTCAACCGGTTTAGAAAAAGTCTACAAAAATATTGTTAGATGAACTTTTAGCTAGAGATGTACAGGTCCGGTTCTACTTGATTCTTTTCGCCAAATTAGCACAAGTTCGGATTTATCCTATTGGGTTTCCAAAACACATGAGAGCCAGATCGCCAATAAGATGCTATTTTTCAGATCCAGACGGAACCGAGTAGAACCAAACTGCACATCTCTACTTTTAGCAAACATGGTAATGAACTAATGAGAAAAAGACTCGCCACTGTGCCTTCATAAAAACTGGAGTAAACCTGTCACTTAACCGCAGTGGAAACATTCACTTTTTTGGGTGGAACTAATATTCAGGGGAATGTAGCCTACCAAGTCACTAGTATCCTTTAACGCATTTAGAATATTAGGGGGAGATTTATCAAATCTTGGAGAGAGATAAAGTACCAACCAGGTTGTGTTTGCAAAATGACAATTAGAAGCTGATTGTACAGTCCTTTAATATCTTTCCACTTTATCTCTCTCCAGGATTTGATAAATATCCCCCCTAGTCAGTCAGTCAGTGACCTCTTATGAGAGGAGGGTCCAATGTGCAGTCTCCAACCGGGCCTTCCCTTTGCACCAGCTCAAGAGCAGTGTAGACTCTAACCCTTTGTTGGAGCCTACTGAGGACATCTTCCGGGAAAATTAAGCCATCGCCATTTTCCCAGCAATTTTTCTATAGTGCATATCTCCAGGAAAGTGGTGCCAGTGCCATTTGTCTGGATATTTCTTCAGCAGTGGCTGCAAAGTAGGTATATTCAATGGGTGTAGGGTGTGCAGCCCTCTTAACCTAGAAGCAGGTATGTACTGCACGCTCTGCACTCATTGTAGATACGCCAATATAGGCAGTGCCTCAGTGATGTTACTGGTTCCTATCAAATTGATAGACTGCATACTGGCTCGGCCCACAAAATACATGCCCCTGGTATATGTAGGTGACGAATACACTTTAATTCAAACAATATGAGGAAAACTGTAGATACTGTAAGTATAACTATTTAAATAGGCGTATGACTAGGTAGGGAGAAGAATATGTAAGGGTTAGGTCTAGACCTTCTCTGTATGTAAATTTGGAGTAGGACTTAATATAATGGTGGTGGATTGAGAGTAGGCAGTCCCAGGAACCCCAGTTATAGATAACGTGTCCCCCAGACCAACCACAGGAGAATATAATAGCAGACAAGTACATGGTGTTAATGCTAATATACAGTTAGTTAGCGTTCTTTAGTCACCATAATAAGGTATCAATATTTGGCTACCCCACCCAAGTCTGATGTATATATCTGGAAGGGCATAACTAGCCCATATGTTATATATGCATTTGTATTGTGAATGTTTTATTACATTATTAAATGAAGTTCTATAGCAAGCAGTCTTCCTTGGTCTTTACATCCAATCACAGCTAAGTGTGTTTAATGAAGGAAATACAGTACATGGAGAGGGGTTGGAATCAATCCTGCCTTAAGCGCCAATTTATTTATGTAATTTCTGCAGAATATCATTTGGAAACTGTAATTTCCGCATGATTTACGTATCTTGCCTAATTAACAAAGGCCTAGTGCAGGAGATCTCTGAGTTATTCTCAATGGATAATGCAGTCTGGCGCAATTTACCAAGATTAGAAAAAGTTAATCTTTTCAGAACTTGGCCCCAATACATAGCTAACGCCATCTTCAGATGACAGTTGCCGATACTTCATGGTATGGACCTACAGCTTCAGATTTTTCTTTTGGAGACTTTTGCAATGTATAGCCCATTGGCTACAATAGCTAATACCATTTAAAGTTGGCGTTAGCTATCGGGGCCAATTCTGGAATGTGAACAAAAATGGAGGGACTGCGCAGATATAAACATATCACCAATTTTTTTTAATCCTGGGAATACTGCTTTTGGGGGATTCCGACAAAAACTGTTTGGTAAATATGCTTCTTAGGGCCATATTCAGAGGTGGACGCTAGTAAAACATCGGGCACAACCACCCGATGTTTTTCTTCTGCGCATGCATCCGAGACGCACTGCGCATGCGTGCCGAAGGTGACCGCCAGTGGACTCACATCAAAAGACGTAGTTCCACTGACACCGGTGGCCCCTCGACCTACTGACATTTTGCTCCTGCCGTAGGCAGGTGCAATGTCTGATAGTGCGGCCGATGCATCCACCAATCTGTACACACATAGATGGATTTGCGCCGCGGCCAGTGGGCATTTCAATAGGACGTCCATCAAGCAAGCCACTAAAATTGCAGCCGTTACTGTACTGCATCCAACCTATGATTCAGGCCCTTAGTCATGTACTGTAAGTTGTAGCACCTAATGTACAGGGTGCTTAAACACATGTCTTATCAATTACAAAAAAATATAAGGGGATCAAAAATATATGGCTAACCATCTATGTACAGTCTGAAGCATCAGGCAGTTACACATGTCTTACAGTGCTCTGTATATAATTAAGTGTATTGATTCTTTGTCAATGTAAATAACCCTAATTTTGCTTGTTTTCAAGGAAAAATGTTGACGCCTTATCAGTATGCCAATTTGCAACAGATTGATGACCCTAATGTAATTTGCCCTCTTCAAGTACCTCAAATAAGCATTTCAAACAGCAACCAATATGTAAGTAATTCTCTTGACATTGGGTATAAAGTCCAATGATGGTATGATGGAAATAAGGGCATTTCAGTGCTTTACATATAGATAACACCTCTTTTTTTTAAGCTGCAAAATAGTCAGTGAGTCATGTCCATACTGATATCATATTCATATTAAACCATTTATATAAATCGGTTTCTAGTTATCAAAATGTAAAAGTAGGTAATTTAATTTGCCTTTAGCATATTATGCCTATACTTTTCACCAAACTATTGTAAAAAAAATTAAAGCAAAGAAACAAACAAATAAAGATTGAAATAAAATGTTGACTCAAAAGGTATATGCACAGTAATTGTGTTTCGGGAATTATATAGGAAGCGATAGGCTCTATCTAATCATATGGATTCACCAGGTGGCATTGGCAGGCTATCCCATGAGTGATTCATACTATCAAGACGAACCCACTGAATACTGTCTTCTCCATGCATTCAGGTGATGAGGTTGCAATAATGAAACAAATTGTGGTAGTGTGTCTTTGTTTTGGCAGGCATGCAGTCATAAAGCAGTACACAAACTAAGGAAGATAAGTTCATAGTGGAGACGGTTATAAAGAAAATATGGCCTTTAATGGATTTATTTGCCTTTTACTGTATTTTTAATTTTTTTTTATTTGCATTTCTTCAAGATAAATCAATGTTATGATCTTCTGGATCAAGTCTCCACCTCGTGTTTGGTTTCCAAGATTCCATTTCTTAAACGCTGCCAGCAAGACTTAGAGGAATGTTCAATTCCTGGGGACTCAAACTGCACATGTGCGACCCTCTCTGAGTACTCCACAAGGTGTGCCCTGTGCTCCCAGCCATTGAGCAACTGGAGGACCAAGAACCTTTGTTGTGAGTACATTTAAGAACGTCAGGGATTTGCCACAGCAAGAAGATTTAGGGGTCTGTGGGCCTGATTCAGACCCGTTCGCTAGATATGGACGCTCGCTCCCAGCGTCTGCAAATTTGGCTAAGTGACGTCAAGGCAGGAGATCGCACGGCAAGGCATAAGCACGCCCACTTTGTCTTGGCGTGCGAACGCCCTGTGTATGCAGACGCCCACCAGCCTGTCTTTAGCCGCCCACTAGTGCACGTCATCTCCAGGAAGTGTATGCAACCATCGGTACATCGGGTTCCATCGAAAGTGAACGCAGCACTTGAGTTTGACTGTACCCTACCACAAGCACTGCGAGCACTTCAGTGTATAATTCAACCAGGTGACATGTACTATGACGCTGGCTGTTAATTATGCACGCCTCTGAAACGCCTCTGTTCGCACCTCCACTCCCCTGTTTCCAGTGGCCTGCCCCTGTTACCACCCACAAACGGCTTCTCCTGTCACTCATTTGACTGGGCTGTCTCTGCTGGGCGAGCGATTGCTTCCCGATCGCTCGGACTAGTTCGCGGTACGCGCGCTGTGATGCATACACATGCGCACTTTGCAAAACATCGCTCTCTCCAAGTGTTTCCTTGCTAGCGAATGGGTCTGAATCAGGCCTTGTGTACTAAGCCTAGGATGGAGATAATGTGAACGGAGATAATGTCCCAGCCAATCAGCTCCTGTCACAGGCTGTCTTTGAAAAATGACAGGAGCTCATAGGTTTGTACTTTATCTCGATCCACTTTGTCTCTCTCCAAGGCTTAGTACATCTACCCCATAGCCCATTTGTTTTATTTATTTATTTATTATCTGCAGTAATATGGGACTATGGGCCTGATTCAGAGTTGGGAATAGAGAGAGATCTCTCTCAACTGATCGTCTTGGTGAAACCATGCTGCACTGCAGGTGGGGCAGATTTAAAATGTGCAGAGGATTTAGATTTGGGAGGGAGGTGTCCAAACTGACATCTAAAGTGCAGTGTAATAATAAAGCTGTGCAGTGTTTGTGGGCTACATGTAAAAGCAGCCAGTATTTACACTACATGCAAAAAAATGTATGGATTTACACCCCTTGCATTGCAACATGGTTCGCCCAGGTACACAGTTAAGTGCTATCTCTCTTTATTCCCAAATCTGAATCAGGCCCTTTATAATATCACAATGTTCACACAACAGTTTTTATTTAATTTATCCCCCTCTCATTATTTTCTGTTTTTCATTTGCTTTGTTGTTTGCTTCTTATCTTTCTGCTGTTTTTCCTAAGCAAACAAATAGATAAGTCTACAATAAAAAGACCACACGGCAAAACAAAGCCATCAGACCACAGTTTACAAAATGATGTAATATTATTGGTCCTAGGAGTCATTGTACACAACACTGAATGGAACGTCTCACCAATTATCTGGATGGATGGCTGCTTTGTCTGCTGTTAGTTACTGTGGCAGCAGCTATTATGTTGCTCAGTTTCGCAATTTGCCATCTTCTCTGCGATTTCCTGGATGTGTCCGTATCACACCTGTGTTGACAGATGATTAACACATGATTTTATAACAACTAATTACGCAGACCAAGTAACCCTTAAATGAACCCCAAACGGTCAATGAGGGTAACAGGGATTTCATTTTATAAGTAGTACATCATTTCATTTCCAGATGCGCAGTGAAAGAGAAGAACATAGGAATATTATTTTTAGACTGTTGCAATAACATAATCACCAAGGGGCCCATTTATCAAAGTGCATTTGAGGTAAATTCCCCGAAAACACCTGTTTTCGGGGGTTTACCTCAAATACTAAGTATCCCCTGAATGTATGAAGGAGAGACCGCAGCAGGTATCTCCGATACCTGCTGCGATCCCTCCATTGCCGCCGGCAGCCGCCTCCCCCATAGGTTTGTATGGGGGATGCAATGCTGCCAAATGTATCAATATCGGGAATGCTTCGCATTCCCGATATTGACCCCAGCAGCTAACGCTATCTGAAGATAGCGTTAGCCGCTGTGTCCTATGGGCACTCACCGCATTTCAGCCGGCGGAGGGATCTTCCAGATCCCTCCGCCGGCAATGGGCGCCGCTCATGTGCAGTCCTCGGGACTGCGCATGCGCAGTAGCCCGGAATGCGCTCCGGCCACATCGCAGGGACGGGCTCTTTTCGGAGCCCGTCTCCCTGCATGTGCCGGATCATACATTCGGCCGGTATGATCGCATTTTGCAATGCGATCATGGCCGGTACTGCATGCCCTGATCGCATTGCAAAATGCGATCCTTAATAAATGGGCCCCCAAGATAAAATAATGCCTATTGCTCCTGTACAGCGGACAGTACATGGAGAACAATGTGTACAGTATACTGGCCAGTATGCAGAGTTATATACATCTTGTAATGCATCTGCCCCTTACGTGTGCACCTGATATGCTATTGGTCTTCATTATCATCAGTCCATACTTGCACCTACTGTACGTTATACTAGATGCAAAAGATACGCTTCCAAACAGGTGTGTCTACACTATACATAGGCATGCACTCAGCTCCTCAGCATGCGCAATCGGTCTCTGAGACTGGCCCTATAGCGTTGAACATAACATTTGTGAGCATTGGAAGGCCCATCATATACCTAGGGGTCTACGTACTAAGCCTTGGAGATAGATAAATTGGATGGAGATAAAATACCAACCAATCAGCTCCTAACTGTCACTTTGCAGGCTGTTTGAGAAATTACAGTTAGGAGCTGCTTGGTTGGTACTTTATTTCTCTCCAAGCCTTAGTACATAGGCCCAACAGTCTCATTAGTGGGCTGAGCAGGCTAAAATTGAAGAAGTAGCAAAAATGATGTTTAGTGAATAGTAGATGTATCATATGAGGCAAGTTGTTATGGTATATTATACATTATTGGTAGACCCAGTAAACTAGAAATTCAGGATTCTACTTTTCTTTTTTTCCCTAGCCTTGGACACGTGCCTGTCTAACCAGGCTTATGAGGAATGTGCAAGTCCATGCAGCCCCACTTGCTCCAATCCCCAGTATACCTGCAACTCACCCTGCGTGTATGGATGCTTCTGCCCGTCAGGTAATTCAATGCTGCTAAATTATAGACAAGGTTATATCACTCAAAGCATTGGGGGATAAAAACTACAATCAGTTTGGAGCCCAACTCCATGTTCCTTTTTCTTGCCTCATAACTCACTCACACTTACAATTCTTTAATATCCACTCAGGGCTGTAAACCTTCTATATAACACACAACAATCCTCATATTCGAAGTGTATTAGAACAAACATAATGCCACATATTTACCCTCATTGGTTTTCTCTGACCAGAACCTGAGCAGAGCATCCTTGCAATGTTCACCTACTTTTGTATAAATTAAGGATCGGGACTAATCATTATAAAGTTAATTCAGGAGATATCACTGATATCTCCTGCTTACCTTTCATCCCCGATCTAGCCGACTGTCCCATATACTAGTATAGGAATATAGGGACCTCCCGCATCCCCGCTCCTTCTCTATTGGAAGGAATCCCGGGTTACGAAGAGGGATCCTTTTGGATCCATTCACCCATGTCCATCTCCTTCCGCCAGACACAGGAGCTTTGTGCGCCTGCGTGAAGCCCAATTGGATACTTAATTTTAGGGGACCGTCCGGTCGTTCCCTGATAATTAACATAATGAATGGACACCTAGGTGTAGATGTATTAAGTCTTAAAGAGAGATAAAGTTCCAACCAATCAGCTCCCACTGTCAGTTTACAGGCTGTGTTTGAAAAATAACAGGAGCTGATTGGTTGGTACTTTATCTCTCTCCAAGGCTTAGTACATCTACCCTTACATCTACAGTTGTCAAGCACAGTTGCCACAGGAGCTCTTGTAGATGAATTGTGAGCTCACTATTTACTGAATAACCGGTGCTCAGTAGTGGAGCGATTAGAGAAATGATAGGGTGCAGCATAGTGAGTAGTAGTAATATAATATATCTGTATGGGTATAGTGAAGGTGGCAAATGTCCTTATCTTTAGCACATACAGTATAGATGTCAAAATGTCCTGAAGATATGATATATTTCACAGCTACTTATACACCTATTCACGTCTGGTGTACTAGAAAACAGAAAGCCAAAGATAACCTGCACAGATCATTATTTGTCAGCTGAATACTGAAGCGGTATGAGCACTGTGTAGGGAAATCTGAAGCAGGGGCGGTGCTAGGGTGTTCGGCGCCCCCCTGCAAAATATAAATTTGTGCCCTCCCATTTTCTATAAAGGGACAATTCCACAAAAAAAGGGACATGGTCTTCCAAGGAAGGGACATGGCCACACAATAGTTACCCCAATGCAAATTATGCCACACAGTAGCACAATCTTTTTCACATTACATCACAGGTAACGCCCCTGATTCATATTACACCACATAGTAGTGACCCTTATTCACATTACACCACATAGTAGTGACCCTTATTCACATTACACCACATAGTAGTGACCCTTACTCACATTACACCACATAGTAGTAACCTTGATTCACATTACACCACATAGTAGTGACCCTTATTCACATTACACCACATAGTAGTAACTTTGATTCACTTTACACCACATAGTAGTGACCCTTATTCACATTACACCACATAGTAGTGCCCCTGATTCATATTACACCACATAATAGTGTCCCTTATTCACATTACACCACATAGTAGTGACCCTTATTCACATTACACCACATAGTAGTGACCCTTATTCACATTACACCACATAGTAGTGACCCTAATTCACATTACACCACATAGTAGTAACCTTGATTCACATTACACCACATAGTAGTGACCCTTATTCACATTACACCACATAGTAGTGACCCTTATTCACATTACACCACATAGTAGTAACCTTGATTCACATTACACCACATAGTAGTGACCCTTATTCACATTACACCACATAGTAGTAACTTTGATTCACATTACACCACATAGTAGTGACCCTTATTCACATTACACCACATAGTAGTGCCCCTGATTCATATTACACCACATAATAGTGACCCTTATTCACATTACACCACATAGTAGTGACCCTGATTCACATTACACCACATAGTAGTGACCCTGATTCACACTACACCACATAGTAGTGACCCTGATTCACATTACACCACATAGTAGTGACCCTTATTCACATTACACCACATAGCAGTGACCCTGATTCATATTACACCACATAGTAGTGTCCCTGATTCACATTACACCACATAGTAGTGACCCTGATTCACATTACACCACATAGTAGTGACCCTGATTCACATTACACCACATAGTAGTGACCCTTATTCACATTACACCACATAGCAGTGACCCTGATTCATATTACACCACATAGTAGTGTCCCTGATTCACATTACACTACAAAGTAGTGACCCTTATTCACATTATGATTATGACACACAGTTGTGCTCCTTATTCACGTTACTCCACACAGTAGTAGTGTCCCTTATACACATAATGCCACATAGTAGTAGTACCCCTTATACACATAATGCCACGGTAGTAGTGTCCCTTATACACATAATGCCACAGTTGTAGTGGCCCTTATCCACATAATACTCCCAGTAGTGACCCTTATACACATAATGCCCACAGTACTGCCCCTTATACATATAATGTCCACAATACTGACTCTTATACACACAATGCCCACAATAGTAGTGCCCTTTGCACATAATGCCTTCAGTAGTAGTGCCCCTTATACACAATGCCCACAGTAGCAGTGCCCCTTACACATAATGCCCACAGTAGCAGTGTCCCAAACACATAATGGCCACTGTACTAGTGTTTCTTACACATTATGCTACACAGACACACAGCACTGTACTTACCTGAAGCCCTGCTTCTACGCCCACCGCCATCCGACAGCTACTTGCGGTTGGCACTATGGGAGAGACGTCATGACGTATATCCCTACTACACACACTGGGGGAGCTGGAAGGCAGAGCTCAGGAGTGAGTTCCAGCCTCCAGCTATAGGGAAGGAGCAGCAGGACGCCCACTGGTAACAAAATGTCAAGGGGTGCCCGTCAAATGGAGAAGGCGATGCTGCCTCTCCAGACCGGCACCTCCCTGCTATGCAAAGCCGGCTTACCACATTGTGCTGGACCTGATCTGAAGAGTGTTTTAGGATACATATGTGACACACTGTTGAGCACTGTAGGACAAGGGAGATATAGAGGCCGTGTTAAAAGAGCAGGGAGGAAGTGCAGGACATAGATGTGCTTATGACATGGATAGTAAAGTGAATAGAACACAAGCAAAGAGGGTCCTGTTGATGAAAGCTTACTATCTAAAGAGACTAAAAGAAGCTGTACAAAGAGAATAGGATGCTGGGTGGGTGAGTAGATGGAGGAGTGGAAGGGATGACGGTTAGGAGAAGAGTTGGGTTTTTATGATAGGTGAGTTTTCAGGGTGCGTTTCCAGCTGTGAAAACTAGCGAATAGTCAGAGTGTGTGGGAGTGAGTTCCAGAAATGGGGAGCAGTGTTGGAGATTTATGCTTCGCTAATCATCGATCATATATTTTCTGTAATAATAATGTTTGGAGTTGATCATTTTATCAGCAGGAGGATATAAATGAATTTAAAAAAGTAATTTAAATTGTAGCATCTTTCAGTTAGAAAAAAAAGATGACATAAACTTGGTTATCAGAGCTGTCTAACATATTGTTCGGAGTATTTGCATGTGTTGTATACCTGGAATAAGCATAAGATAATCATCATTCTCCTCTCTCAGGAACTGTCCTTGATGACCTATCCAAGAATAACACCTGTGTGCCAGTCAGCGACTGCCCTTGTTTTTTTAATGGACAGCTCTACAGCCCTGGAGATCATATTAGTACAGACTGCAGTAGCTGGTGCGTAAGTAAACCAAACAAGGGAGGAAGTTATTCTATCCATTGTGTAACAGTGTTATGTTCTGTGCCAAGAGGACATAGAGTTTGCAGATAGACTTTCACAAATGCTACAGGTGTTTCCATTTCGCAGCTTGGTCACACGAATGCTTTGTGACTTTGCATTTTGAGATACTCCACACAGAGGTCAATATTTTTAACCAAATAATTTCTGTATTTTAGCTATGAAATGACAAAGATGAGGATGCATAATGAAAGTGATAGTGCGGGGGTACATATTAGGAGATGGCAAATTCCACAATACTTTTCCACCAGTAGCTGATTGAACTTCTCATCATCAATCCAAATTGGACATATCTCGATCCTCAAGGCACGCTAACAGTCCAGGTTTTAAGGGTAGCCATACCTGAGCACATGTGACTCAATTAGTACTGCATTTATTTTGATATAACCATGTGTGCTCAAGCATGGATAGCCTCAAAACCTGGACTGTTAGTGTGCCCTGAAGGCAGAGGTTGGGAAAAAGTGGCATATTATGACAGACTGCCCTCCACCCACAATTCACATGTATCCTAATCAATCTGGGAACACCTCAGACAATGCACCTCGGGACGGTGTATTAGTGAGATGCCCATGCTGCTTACAATTTTTAAAAGTTCATATAATAATTAATAACTATTATTATTATTATTAGTATTATATGGACCTTTAAATTTATGGATTATTCATGATTATAAAAAAAAATGGTTACTTCATTTTACGGAAGTGCTGTGATTTCTAAACCTTTCATCAGGTTAATATTACTATATATTTCAGCGACAGTCTGTCCCACATCCGTAATTACTGACTTTAAACAATGACCACCAACCCTGTTGCCAGCAGTGCTTGCCACAGCAGACAAAACATATAAATTATCTTTGATTGTAAATATGATAAGTGTGGTTGAGTTTTTTAAAACTGAGAATAATTATTTTAAATTACACATAACAAAGATTTCACGTAAGTGTTCGACTATTTATAGACCGAAATAGCAAATATGGGATATTCCCATACAGTTCAGTCCCTGCAAACAAATGAAATGTAATAAAGACTCATTACATGACAGACCACACCGAACGACGGCAAATAGTCCTTGAGTAATACTAATTTCCATATCATTTCATTTGTCTCCATTCAGTTACTGTGGCAGCTTCAATTCATATTTCACAACACGGTGTGTCATTACAGCTTCCTTATCTGTGTCACATCAGAATATATTGTGGCAGGTAGTGACAAATAGGCTAATCCCTCCAATCCACTATAAGACAGTGTTCCCAGCAGCCAGCACGTAAATTCCCATAGACGCCTGTACCATACCTCTTTTCTATTATTGGCAAGCATTGCTGTTATTGTGTTTCAAGAGCAATGCCTCTGGATCAGTGAGGTTCTCATCATTACTCAAATAACTCATTAGCAATGAAAGCACAACTCATACGATAGCCAGGGCCAGATTAACAGTGAGGCAGATGGGACAACAGTTCCAGGGCTCCACATAAAAATAGGTCCAACCTCATTACAGCATAATGATGATCAGCCACCCAGCTGGACACACGGTCAGCCATAAATTATATGTATTAAGATGTATTTCTCTTTTCCTCACAAAATTATAATTTTTTTCTACTTTTATGTATCTAAGGAGACATTGGGGCTGATTGTGTAAGGGGTGTACAGGCCCACATACAGCTCAACCATTTCTTACAATAGGCCCTTGATTATATTTAGCCAACAGCCCTTGTGGTCCTTAATACGACCTTGACGATTGCTCTCACCTCTCTCCTGTAAAACAGGGCTGTACCTAGGGTGGTTTGACATGTGCCGTGGCACAGGGCATCACAGGGCAGGGGGCATCATTCCGGCCTGTCAATTTTCTGTTTATAATCATTCTCACTTGTAGTTTCCTATTTTTTTATTCCCAGCATCTCCTGGCCAACCCTATCTTTACCCTAGCTGACTCCTCCTCCATCTGGCCACCTCCCCAAGCTCCTTCAGTCATATCCTCTTTTATTTACACATACATTTCAAAATACTGTCATACCCAGGACTCAAACCAATCACCTCTCACATGACAGTCAGACACCTTACACATGGAGCTACAGTATCTTCCCCACAAGTTCTTTTTGAGTGCGCATATTATGTCCCTAAGGGGGGGTGCCAATGCTCTTTCTGGCCCAGGGCACCAAAAAGTCGAGTTACGGCTCTGCTGTAAAATATACCTTTGCAAACCATGTGGTGTGTGTACTAAGCCTTGGAGAGAGAGAAAGTGGAGAGAGAGAAAGTACCAACCAATCAGCTCCTATCTGTTATTTTTCAAACACAGTCTGTACTCTTGAATTCAATAATAAAAATCATTAATTTTATTGTTGTTAATAAAACATGTTATCAGACTATTGTTAGCAAAACACCAAAACAAATTTCCTAGTAAAATATTTAGAAATAAAAATATTTTTGAAAATTGGTAAGAAAAGTTGTGAATAAAATAATGTTAATATTAGATTGTATCAAATTTCTGTTTTATTCAGTATCATTGTGTCAGTTACAGTAGGTTTAATATTAATATGAAATTATTATTAATTGCTTCATTTAAGGATATATATGACTATTAAAGTTAGTATCCAATCTATACTTTGGTATTAGTTTTTATTGCTGTATAACTCTAGAATTGTGATGGAATGCTGGATTTAGCAATCCTATTTCCACATCACTTACCAATATTCATATAATAATATTCACATTTATCTAGATTTTATTGTTACAATATAGCTTAATTTTATTTTAAATTCAAATATTTTCAACAAATATTGTTGTTGCTACTTTGTACTCTGTAGATCTAGGCCAATAACCATTTTTATTGTTCTTACTGTTGCAATAAAGGTACAAGTAGATGTACCGTAGTTGTTGTTGGGTGTGGTATAAGAAATCAACAGACAAAAGGTCGACAATGTATAGGTCGACACCAAAAGATCTACAGGCAAAAGGCCGACAGTGGCAAAAAGTCGAGAGGTACAAATGGTGGACTGAGAAAAGGTCGATAGTGCAAAAGGTCAACAGGTACAAATGGTAAACACAAAAATGGTTGAAACACTTTTTAAAAAAATGTTAAGCCTAAGCCTAACCCTCCTCCTAGAGCCTAACCACATCCTTCCCTCTGGTACCTAACCCTCCCCCAAGTGCCTAAACCTAACTATAGACTAACCCCAACCCTTCCCTAGTGCCTAACCCTAACTATCCCCTCCCCAAAGTGCCTGACCCTAACCTTAAATATGTTGATAAAACAAAAAAAATGTTGACCTGTTTTTGTGTTGACCAATTGAACCTATCTACCTTTTGTACCTGTTGACCTTTTGCACTGTCAATCTTTTTTCAGTTAACCTTTTGTTCCTGACGACCTTCTGTATTGCCTGTCGACCATTTGGTGTTGACCTATACATTGTCGACCTTTTGTCTGCGAACCTTTCACCCGGATACCGTTGTTTCTACTCTGTATTTTTGAAGAGATATTCTGCCTAATACTGGGCAGCTTAGTTTCTACAATGAAATTTATAATTAAGCTAGGACACACCCCTCCTAAATTTAAATCTGCCCCATCTGGAGTGCAACATGTTTTTGTCAAGGTACAATGTTATTCTTAATTTGGTAGTATTGGACCAGCCTATTTTTGCTCTATAGCTGGATACATACTATACGATATATCAACCGATATATCCTCTGTGACGGATCAGAATCGGTGATGGATCGCAATGACCATCGTATAGTGTGTACCCTGATAACCACTCAAATTATCGCATGATTAACTGGGTGGTCGCATCTACCCATTGGACGTACTGCACATCAGATTGGATGATGAGACGTATGATGCGGTATAGTTACATTATACATGTAACAATATATCACACCATCGTACAGCAGATGTACAGTGTGTAAGATGATGCGCTATATCATTACATTGAATCGCTGCGTCGCTGGGTCGCCTGGTCATCCAGATGTGTACCAATATTTAGTATGGACTCTCATGATACCACAAAAAGCGGATGATTGAAGATTCAAACTAAAAATAAAATACGTAGCTTTATAGGGCATCTAAATCGGGTACATTTACCTCCTTTCAGCACAACTGTTTTTCCAGTTGTTTTCCACCCAGTAATAGAATTTGCTCCTAACTATAAATTAGCCCCAAAGCATTAAATTCAGAACTTGGTCCACTACTTTAAGACAATATCCTAAATACTATTTTCTTCTTTTCTATAGTGAGTGCCAAGTGGGCCAGTGGAGTTGCAAAAGTACTCCTTGCCCTGGGCGATGTTCTATAGAAGGCGGCTCCTTTATCACCACCTTTGACACTAACACATTTCGGTTTCATGGAGCCTGCATGTATGCCCTGGTCACAGTAAGTCAGTCATAGATGAACTATGAAGTCATGAAGACAATAATTGAGGGAGAGATTTATCAAACCTTCAAAATAGAGCACATGGAGGTGATGAACATAGGAACCAATCAGATTTCAGCTATTATTTTATAGAATGTACTAGATAAATAATAGCTGAAGACTGATTGGATAATAAGGGCAATACCTCCACTTGTCCACTTTAGAAGGTTTGGCAAGTCTCCCTCTGACTGTACAGTATGTTACTGTATCTTGTTGTACTAATTATTGACCCTTTATATATTTAGGCTTCTTTGAGCTGTTGTCTATGGTGATCTAGTGCAGCAAGAGGTAACGCTATAATTGGACAAGAAGGCCTCCAATACTGCACCTTAGCCTATGTCCAACAATTATAACTAAGAACTTCTTAAACAAGTTGATCCAGAGATGCTTTATGTTTATAATATATAGCATCATCAATAATATTATAATATTCAATCGTAACCTAAAAATAAAATAATAAAACAAACATATATTTCATTTTTAAAAACTCACCATGTTGGATTTTTTTTAACAGCTGAGAAGAAATGTAACAGATGCAATAGCTGGTGCAAACTACAGGGCATCAGTAACATGTAGAGATAACATGCAATTTTGGTTGGTCAATATAGTTAAATTAACCAACTACTGTACCTTGTGTGATCTGCAAAGTGACTGTTACTTACAATTAAAATCTGACCTAACTTGAATAAATTATAATGAGTATGATGGAAAAGTAGTTTAAAGACAACCCCAAGGCCATGCTTGTGGAGTTATCATTCCATCTGCAGGCATAGCCACCATGGCAATCAATTTAGCTGACATGCAAATTTAATCCGACTTTAGAAATTTGTTGTCAGAAATGTTAATTAACAAATCACTCACAAGCAACATAAAGAAGCTAATTAATAAGCATCAACATTTGTCACATGTCTATTGCTTTATAAAAGGGGATTACAGCCCTTAAAACAATCATTCCTCCAGGATTATACTAGCGGGAAATATCTGTGAATTCTCCCTGGAAGTAGGACCAGAGAGAGTCACAGGGGCATATTTATTATAGTTGTGGCCAGCACCCTGATAATAAGGATTTCTTATCAATGCAATTAGCAGCAATAAAGAATCCTTATTTGCCTAAATGTATTTTTACGGAGTCTCCGGGACAGAGGGTCTCATTCAGACCCGCTCGCGAGCGCAGGACGCTCGCAAGCGGGTCGATGGTGCCCTAGTGCGCATGCGCACGACGGAGGGAGCTCCGTCGTGCGCATGCGCGAGACCCGCATAGCGACAGCCAAGCTGTCGCTCCAGGTCTCGCACCAAAGGGGGCGTGCTGTCGATGGTGAGTGACAGCACGCCCCCTTTGGTGGGCGTGCCGGGGGCGTGACTGCCAGACGGGTGCGTTCCCATGGGATCACCTACCGTCTGGGTCCGGCCCCACTGACATCACTAGTGATGTCAGTGGGAGTGATTTTGGCACTGATAGAGCCAAAATCACTCCTGGGCTTGCTGCAGCGAGACCCTACCGCAGGGTCTCGTCGCAAACCCGATGGTCGCGATGGTCTTGACCATCGTGACCATCATCATGGACGCTTGCTTAAGCTGTGGGTGGTAACCCACAGCTATGCGAGCGTCCAAGAGGCCGCTCCAAGGTTAGGTAGGAGGGCACTGATTCAGAGCGAGCGCTCTGGTCAGAGCGTCCGGCTCTGAATCAGGCCCAGAGGCTCTAACAGGAGCTGATCCCTGCAATCAGTATAGTAAAGTCATTGCAACTGCGATGACTTTAGTTTTTATTTCGGCCTATGGATGCCTTTCCTAAAAATGTCTGCTGAGTATAGCGTATTCTGGGGCTTGGTAAAGCTGACAAGTTTACAGCTGCTAAAAAAAGACAAATTACAAGTGCACAACTCAAAATTACTAATTCTATACATTTTGCAATAGAATTTTGCAATAAATAGAGGTTTTAGCATAATCATGGCCAAGATTATGGTCTTACCCACCACTTCACGGTAAGCTCTTAGGGTAGGTCCCTAACAGTTTGCCGCTGCTGTCAGGGATTGCAGGACCATGGCATTTTAGGGGGATACTTAATATTTGCGGGTACTCCTCCAAAAAAATAGGTGTTTTGGGGGGATATCCTGCAAGTATTAATTGATAAATAGGCCTCACAGGGTTCTGGAGCTAAAGTCAGGCGTATTCCTTCAGGGAGCATGCTTTTCACCCCTTCTCTCCCAGTGGTGTGGTCATACTTTCTCACCATGGGGAGATGTACTAAGCTCTGGAAAGTGATACATTGAAGAGTGATAAACTACCAACCAATCAGCTTCTGTAATTTTTCAGGCTGTGTTTGAAAAATGAAAGTTAGGAGCCGATTGATTGGTAGTTTATCACTTTCCAGAGCTTAGTACATTTGCTCCCATGTGTGACAATAAAGAGCTGTTCCCCCATTTATACTTTGTCACCCCATATTTCACACTCTCACACACAATACATTAGGTGTAGCGCTGACACTACCACCATTTAACTTATGGATATATTTATGCAATGCAGATTCATATTGTACTTCATCTTGATGTATGTAACATTCTGCACTTTATTTTGTGATTGACATAACAGTTTGTTGCATTGCATTACACAGAGCCCTGATTTTCCTGATAGCGCCAGTGTCATGGGATCTTTTGAGAAATGTGGTGTGAGTTCATCAGAAACCTGTTTCACAAGTGTCACCTACACATATTCAACTGTAAGTGTCTTTTACATGTTCAAATCTGAACTCCTGCAAATGAATTTGTACAATATCAGCAGGTCGCTAGGTAACTAACAACCTTATCCAGTTATTAGAAAATGCCTGGGCTAGTTTAAAAGTGAATGTGGTTATCAAGGAGATGTCTAAGGGGTCTAGTTACTAAGCAGTGATAAGTGACAGAGTGAAAAGTGATAACTCTGTGATAAGTGCCAGCCAATCAGCTCCCAACTGTCATTTTTCAAACACAGCCTGTGAGAGGACAGTTGGGAGCTGATTGGCTGGGACCTTATCACTGACTTATCACTTTTCACTCTGTCACTTATCACTGCTTAGTACATAGACCCCTAAATGCCTTCTTAAAGTATGGTTTAATGAAAATGATTCTCCAGTTTTCAGAACATGAAGATAATTCTTTGGATTCAAATTATTGGTATGGTTTATTGTAATACAGTACTTATTGTACTTCATTGAAATATATATATATTAGGGATGTGCGCCGGACCATTTTTGCCGGATTTGGATTTGGTTCTAATTCGTCGTCCGGCTTTGGATTTGGATTTGGATTTGCCAAATTGCGGTGACTGGCTTTGGATTTGGATTTGGATTTGGATTTTTTTACAAAAATTGACAAAAAAAGCTAAAATCACATAAATTGGTCTTTTTTTTCTTCCTAGAGTATTATTAACCTCAATAACATTAATTTCCAGTCAATTTAGACCATATCACAGCTTATAATATTGTTTTCAACATTATTGGCCAAAGGTTGCAGTGAGCTGACTGGTTACTAAGCGACAAAGCAGCGGCACAACGACACAGACACCACAGTATAAAGCACATCTATGACACATTGCCACACAGCAGTGGCAGAAATGAAAAGTAGGGCACCCACCCAGTGGGGTACGGCCAGCAGAGTCATAGTACTTGTTTACAAAGTGGGCTACGGCCCTAGGAGTCACAGTGCACAATCTTATTAGCATTACACCACACATAGGGCCTGATTCACATTACACCATAAAGTAGTGTCTCTTATTTATGTTACGACACACAGTAGTGCCCCTTTTACACAATGCCCACAGTAGTGACCCTTTTACACAATGCCCACAGTAGCGGTGTCCCTTACACAATGTCCCCCAGCAGTGGTGCCCCCTATGCAGTCCCCTTAGTAGTAGGGTCCACTATGCAGTGCCCCCAGTAGAATGCCCCCCATTAGCAGGCCCCCCCCAGTAGTATGCCCCCCATTAGCAGGCCCCCCCAGTAGTATGCCCCCCATTAGCATGCCACCCAGTAGTATGCCCCCCCAGTAGTATGGCTCCCCTAGTAGTAGGCTGCCCCAGTAGCAGGCCCCCCCAGTAGTAGGCTGCCCCAGTAGTAGCCCCCCCTGTAGTATGGCCCCCCCTGTAGTATGGCCCCCCCTGTAGTAGGCTGCCCCAGTAGCAGCCCCCCCCCAGTAGTAGTAAGCCCCCCCAGTAGTATGGCCCCCCCCAGTAGCAGGCCCCTCAGTAGTATGGCCCCCCCAGTAGCAGACCCCCCCCAGTAGTATAGCCCCCCCAGCAGCAGGCCCCTCTGTAGTATGGCCCCCCCAGTAGTATAGCCCCGCCCAGTAGCAGACCCCCCCCAGTAGTGCAGACCCCCCCAGTAGTATAGCCCCCCCCAGTAGCAGGCCCCTCTGTAGTATGGCCCCCCAATAGTGCAGATCCCCCCCAGTAGTATGGCCCCCCCAGTAGCAGACCCCCCCCAGTAGTATAGCCCCCCCCAGTAGCAGGCCCCTCTGTAGTATGGCCCCCCCAGTAGTATTGCCCCCCCCAGTAGCAGACCCCCCCCAGTAGTGCAGACCCCCCCCAGTAGTATAGCCCCCCCCAGTAGCAGGCCCCTCTGTAGTATGGCCCCCCAAGTAGTATAGCCCCCCCCAGTAGCGCCCCCGGACCTTTGACAAGTAAAAAAATAAAAAAAATAAAACTTACCTGATTCCCCGCTCCCGCGCCGTCCGCTCTGTCACACGCTGAGGAGGGAGCCGGAAGACGGAGCTCATGT
The DNA here is from genome assembly GCA_031769625.1 of Taudactylus pleione. Classification (NCBI taxonomy): domain Eukaryota; kingdom Metazoa; phylum Chordata; class Amphibia; order Anura; family Myobatrachidae; genus Taudactylus; species Taudactylus pleione. Next base: position 5,424,747 of record JAUIMM010000108.1, read on the forward strand.
GTGAGCTCCAGCCGGCTCCCTCCGTGCAGCAGCCAATGAGAGTCTGTGTGACTCTCATTGGCTGCTGTAACAAACACACAGCTGCCGCTGGCGGCTGTGTGTCTGTGTCTGTGTAGGGCAGAGCGCTATCACTGCGCTCTGCCCTACACGCGAGGAGACCTGATGTCGGATTCTCTAGTGAGAATCCGACATCAGGCGGCCGCCGTTCGGCCCCGAACGGGGATCCGAGTCAGGCGGTGAACTGTTCGGGTGGACTCGGATCCCCAATGTTCGGAGCTGTTCGGATTCCACAGAATCCGAACCGCTCATCTCTAATATATATATATATATATATATATTATTTTTTTTTATATATATATATATATATATTGCCAACCTCTTGGTATTATAGAAATGTTATAGGTATATATCATTGTGGAGGAAATGACATGTCCTTGAACATTTTCAGCCCCAGGCCAACCTGCCCTTAATCTGTCCCTGTCTACATGCTGTAAATTCTTTATTCCATTACTCCTCAATTCCCATGTATATATCGCTCATCTATCTCTTAATAATGTAGTCAGCTGATGTGGTTTAGGAGGAAGGTAGGCTCCTGTATTTCCTTGTGCTTGCCTATGAAAGAGCTTACTATCAGCTGGTAAAATCATTTGACCTATGCCGCACTGTTACAGATCTACTAGCAAAACATAGTGTGTAAATCCTCAATGGATTTTTTACACACCTCCTAACGGAATCGGTCCCATGCCGGGGTTTCACTGTCGGGAAGCCAGCAGTCGGCATTTCGACCGCCGACTTCCTGACTACATACCCTCCTAACCTTCCTGGATTGCAGTTTTACAATCCTGATATAGAAACCCTGAAATGAGTGGGAATTACAGTGAAGTAGGTTGGACTTCATCTACCATGTTTGGGCATAGTAGGGACGTAGCTTGTCCACACAAAAAGGGAGGGACTTATATCTGCATATATATATTGGGAGGTATGAAGAATATAATATTGTATGTACCTTGCTCTATTTAAGCAGATGACTAATCACAGTTTTATCACACACTTTTTATTTAGGGTGCAATAATACTGTCCAAGCAGGACCAAATCACAGTGGACGGACAAGTTAAAGACCTGCCTTATGTTATGAGTGAGTACACGCTATTGTTTCTGATGACTTTCAGCCACTTACATACCTTTCATGTATTCTGTTTGCCTGTAGCACTGAAGCATGCCATTAGTGACATTGCTGCTGGAGGTTAGAGGGTCTGTGGGTCTCATTCAGATCCGGTCGCAAGCACCGATGCACTCGCAACCGGGTCGTGGTTAGCCCTGCGCACGTGCAGCGGCCGCACTGCGCGTGCGCAAGCCCCGGAGCGAGAGAGAAGCTCTCTACAAAAGGGGTGGCTGTCGTTGTTGATCGACAGCTCGCCCCGTTTTGTAGGCGGGGTGGAGGGTGGTTTCACAAACGGAGGCGTTCCTTAAGGAACGCCTGCCGTTTTGTGGGCGGCCGCACTGACATCATCAGTAATGTCAGTGGGGAGCTTCCTGCTCGATCAGAGCAGGAAGCTCCCTGGGGCTTGCGGTTGCCGAGACCCAACCTTAGGGTCTTGTCGCAAGACCTGATGGTCACGATGGTGAACACCATCGCGACCATCAACCTGGTCGGTCACTAAGCTGTGGGTGGTACTAAGCTTAGCTAGCGACCAGGAGGCTGCACTTAAAAAAAGGAAGCGGCCGCCCTCATTCAGAGAGAGTGATCGCTTCTTGCGACCGCCTCTGAATGAGGGCCTGTGTGTGCTGGGGTTATGTATTCTGCACTGAAACACACCTGGGGTATGCCAGGAATCCTCAACTCCTGCATGTTGCCAATCAAACAAAGTGCATGTGTAAGGCCAACAAAAAATTCCTAATTTAGTTATCGTGCATTCTTTTCAAACACACAGATGTGATATGATTATAAGGGGTATATTTTGATATTTGTTGTGCGACAGAGTCATTATATGTGTCATAATAATTGTGTCTCTTGTGACTAGAATTCGTTGAAAACATTTTTTTAGGTACCACCAGTTTGATTATCATCATTCCGATTAGATGATTTGAATTTATATGAGATTAGTGTGTACCTCTTTTCATTTATATATTTTGATATTTGTGGTGCAACAGAGTCATTATATGTGTCACAATATATGTTTCCCTATGACTAGAATCTGTGTCTATATATTTTAAGTACCACGATTTTGATTATTTTCATCTTGATTAAGATGACTTATATTTATATGTGTTAAGTGTGTATGTCAATTGTGATGGATTTCACTGGACATATCTTTATGATTTGTTCCTTTTTTCTTAACCAACTCCATGACTAGGATGATTAGTTAATTGTTTACTTATCAGTAGATCCAGTGTATTTCCAGAATCCCCCCTTTTTTTCTTTTAAGGTTCTTTGTTAAAGGTTAAGTTTTATATTCTTTTTCATTTCATCATATTACGGCTATTATATCATATTCAAGAGTGCCCCAATACAGACATTATTTGTCTTTCCCCGTGCTTTTGCTTCGAGCAAAAGTATCTCTTCATGTGTTCTGCACAAAGTCTAGGGGTGCACCACCAACCATTGGTTATCTAGGATTGTCCAAGTGATGAACCTGTATGTTGGTTCTTACAATCATCTACCAATTATTTTTTGACAACTATAAGATCCTTGACTAGTGCGGACTCATCTCCTTTTTTCTTTCGATATACTGTACAGTGCCTGCGATCACAGTATGTGGTTAGATATGGCAGTAGGGCCAGCCCACCTGAGCTGAATGTTTGGGATTCTTTTTGTCCACCTATGGGAACCATTCCACAATCCAAGTCCTCTGCTTTGAGGAGCATTGGAGCAAGTCCAGGAATCTTGAGGAGTGGCAGAAGAACCTAGCACCAGCCAGGACATATATGTACACATTGCTCTCCTTATACAATAATTAATATAGATGGTCTAGTATAGTCTGTAGGAAAGAATTAAAAAAAAAATGTACTGTCTATATTAAACATGTTTATCTCATAATAGTGGTCAGGAAAAGGTTACACATCCCATAAAATAACGCGGGTGACGTAATTTCGCCAGGCGGAAACTTTTCGCCGTATTCGATTTCAAAGACTTTTCGCCTAGGCGGAAAGTCAGTGCAATGGACCTGGCGGAAAAGTTTTGCCTACGAATAGCAGGCGGAAAAAGTGCAGAATTGGGGTTTTGGGGTGCAACGTTTTGGGAACCCCCGTGCAGCCTTAAGACAGTCCCCCAAAGGTAAACTGTCAAAATAAAAAACAAAAACACTTAAGAACACCCCAGAAAATTACTTTAGTTTTGGGGGCGAAAAAAAACAAAGTTGGGGGACAAAGTTAAATACTAGTGAAATAGACTCCAGGGGGGTCCTCAAGCATGCCCCAGGTGGTTTTTTTATTGCAGGTGCTTGCGGAAGGTGGATTTTTCAAGATTTTTAAAACTTCACTTTATCAACTTTCAAATATGCTGCCCCCCATTTTCAGGTACCTCAAATTTGCTGAGACTAGTTATTTTCTCCAAAAGAATCTGCTAAATGCTATTCTTCACCATTAATGCAAAGACGCTAATTGGAACCTATTGAGAACATTTAAGTACCCCAAATATCTTCAGCAGGCCTATTCGAGGGTATCCATAGTCACCCGACTGAAAATGGGGGTGTGGCCTAATTACCATAGGCCACGTCCCCTATGTGACATTATTTAGAGGCGTGCCCGCATGGCACGCCTCCAAATAACGTCAGGCTGGGGGGAGCCTCTCTAGCTGGGCTTCCCCCAGCCCTCTCCCGTCACTGAATGGATGCGCGCAGCATCCATTCAGACTCCGGCAGTTTTTTACTCATGGGCTGGCTGCTGGCACTGACAGGCAGACTGTATGTGGTGGGGTGCGGCACGCCGGCACATAGTCACACACACACAGCCTGCCCTGCCAGTGCCAGCAGCCAGCCTGAGACCATGATGATGTGATAAGATTCACTTACCGTCTCTCCTCCGCACGGACGCCCTCGTCGCATCAATCAGGCCTCCGCGTCCACCCAGTGCTCAGCCACAGGGACCAGGGTGCAGAGTCTGCAAACACGCTGGGTGAAAGCGCAGCAGCGGGGTGGGTGGGCTGGGCAGAGCCTGGCATGACCGTGGCAGGGCCGGGCCAGCCAGGAAAAATGGTGGCTGAAAATTGGCGCGCCCACTGTAGGTGGCGCCCTCGTGCCGCCGCTCAGGTGGAACATGCCTGGAGCCGGCCCTGTTGGAGAGGACTTTCTGCCTGTTCAAGTTTCACCGGGTGCCGTTTTCGCCTACTTTCAAATTGAATATGGGGAATCGCGGGGACGTGCGCGAAAAGTTTTCGCACCCAAAACACGCAATATAGGTGAAAAGTCCGGCAGGCAAAAAAGTATCGCAGGTGAGAATCAAATTGAATACATGCCTTGGAAGGAGAAGATGCTGCCACTGGGCATGTTCCGTCCTGTATACTGCATGTTGCGTGTAGTAAATTTGGATTATATACTACTGCTATATGGGTCATGACTTGTGCTGCTGGTCGGGAAGAATTGCCTGCCACCCCTTGCTCTGAATATACCTGATTATGTCTAACTAAATTCTAACACCAGCCAGACCCTGAACAGAAATCTGTTTAGACTATAAACAATCCTTTCCTGTCACGGTCCTGTACCTATCTGGAATTATTTTTTTCTCTGCACTATACAGCATATTATTGCATATTAATTGTGTATGTCTAGTTTCGTGGAGATAATTCTATCTATATGTTTTGATGAAGATGAGAGTCCAATTTATTGTTGTTTCATAGTTCCTGGCTAGTTACTAATAGCTGTGTTGCCAGTTTATGGCGGTCTTCTTGTGCATCAACCAAACTGCAAAAAAGGTACGGCATACTGTACATATTATGGATTTTTCTGTCTTTACAGATGACATTATGGTGATAAGACAGTCCTCCACATATATCACCCTCTATACAACATTTGGTCTCGAGCTTATGATACAGAGAATTCCTGTTTTCACGGTCTACATTAAATTGGACAGAAGTTATTTTGGAAACACCAAAGGTAGGAGGATCCAGGATTTAGGACTTATCGGAAGACTGGTATTAGATATTCCTATAAAGTCCACAACACCAAAACAAACCCAGAGAAGGGACTGAATTGTTGGTAGACGATCTATAGGCAGGACAGCAGAGACTCAGCAAAGACAGCTAGAATTGTGGTCTGGAGACTTAGCCACCTTCTTAGTTTAGCCACCTCCTCCTATTACCTCCCAGGAATTCCCAGTAAAGATCATAGACTGTGCGTCCGATTCTGTACTGCGTCTCTGAGCGCTGATAATCACGCTTGGGCTTTGCAACTTTGCGCATGGGCAGGCTCACAGCATCAACCAACTGCAAGTGGCATCGGCACTGCGGCGTACAACTCACAATCAGGCCCACTACAAATCTCTATTAATTGGAAACAAAAACTAAAAAGAACCAATACCAATAATATGTCTTAAACTGGGTACACACTATGCGATGTCATTCGTACAGCCAACGAACAACATATTGCTAAGTGCATCTATCCGTGTGTACAGACGATATATCTGTGAACGATTTCATTCACGGTCATATCCGTTAGGCCCTGCAGCACAGCCAATGCAGATTTATCTTATATACTGTCTGGCTGTGTGTACGGGTGACCCGCCGACCGCTCGCACACTGGTTGCCAGGACCGCCAACACTTACAGCACAACTGAGCAGGCAAATTCAAATGTGTACACAGCATTAACGTGTAGACAGTGTAAAATTGACTGACCGTCTCTAGTGATTTCTTGACCTGGTCAAAATCTAGGACTTACGCATAAAATATTTAACTGAATATGCATTGTATCATCTGAGTAAGTTAGTCACACACTACATATACAAATAAATTAGTCATATTGGGGCTTATTCACTTTGCAGCTCCCTAAAGCTGGCTAAAAAAAAATTATAATCTGTGTGATGTGTATGATGCTAACAATAACTCCATTGTTTTCCATTATATCAGGCCTGTGTGGAAACTTCAACAGCGAAACCATGGATGACTTCATGTCCAGCTCTGGTATAGTAGAGGGGTCAGTGACAGTGTTTGTGGACTCCTGGAGAGCAGCTACAAACTGCAAACCATCCCAGAATATGGATGTCAATCCTTGTGCCATGAGTATATCTAATGGTAAGTACATCTTATCTCTACTCTTATACACCTGACATTGGGACTGAGGGCTTGATTTAGACCCGCTCGCGAGCGCTGAGCGCTCGCAAGTGGGTCGATGGTGCCCAAGTGCGCATGCGCACGACGGAGTCGGCTCCATCGTTCGCATGCGCGAGACCCGAATAACGATGGCCAAGCCGTCGTTAATGGGTCTTGCAACAAAGGGGCGTGCTCTCAATGGTGATTGACAGCACACCCCCTTTGGTGGGCGTTCCGGGGGCGTGGCATAGGAACGCCAGTGCTGTGCCCTCTCCTTTGCCCCAGCTCACAGGAGGAGAGCTCGGGGAGCCGGGAGGGAGCTCCTTGAATGTAAGAGGCCACAGCAGGCAGGGATCTTTTCATATTCCCTCTACTGTATCGGAAGCTGTACGCCATCTCAGGGTGGCGTACAGTATCACTGTCAAGTTCCGCAAACAAAGGCTTTTTCGGCACTTGATGAATTACATCATTTCCACATTCCCATACTATAGTATGGGGACTGTGGAAATTATTAGGGGAGAATTGTAAACAGGAGATGTTAGTGATTCATCCTGCGTTACTAGAATGACAAATAACTAGGGGTGTGCACCGGCCACTTTTCGTGTTTTGTGTTTTGGTTTTGGATCTGGATCTTTCTTCGTGTTTTGGATCTGGATTGGTTTTGCCAAAACCACCCTTCCGTGTTTTGGGTTCTGGGTTTTGTGTTTTGGATCTGTATTTTTTTGAAAAAAAGCATAAAAACAGCTAAAATCACAGAATTTGTAGGTTTTTCTGCTCCTATGCTATTATTAACCTCAATAACCTTAATTTCCACTCATTTCCAGTCTATTCTGAACACCTCACACCTCACAATAGTGTTTTTATGTCCAAAAGGTTGCACCGAGGTAGCTGGATGACTATGCTAAGCGACACGAGTGGGCGGCACAAACACGTGACCCATCTAGGAGTGACACTGCAGTGGCAGGCAGGATGGCAGTTAGAAAAACTAGGCCCCAAACTGTACATAATGCAAAGAAAAAAAGAGGTGCAAGATGGAATTGTCCTTGGGCCCTCCCACCCACCCTTATGTTGTATAAACAGGACATGCACACTTTAACAAATCAATCATTTCAGCGCCAGGGTCTGCCACACAACTGTGGCTGAAATGATTGGTTCGTTTGGGCCCCCACAAAACAAGCTGGCAATTAATGTGTCCCTGCACAAACTGGCTCTACGGAGGCAAGATGTCATCCTCATCCTCCTCATCCACCGATTCCTCACCCTCTTCAGTGTGTACATCCTCATCCTCACAAAGTATTAACTCGTCCCCACTTGAATCCACCACCACAGGTCCCTCTGTACCTTCTGGAGGCTGGTCTCCCTGGAAGAGCTGATAATTCATTTTGATGAACATCATCTTCTCCACATTCTGTGGAAGCAACCTCCTACGCCTTTCGCTGACAAGGTTCCTGGCTGCACTAAACACTCTTTCGGAGTACACACTGGAGGGGGGGCAACTCAGGTAAAATAGAGCCAGTTTGTACAGGGGCCTCCAAATTGCCTCTTTTTCCTGCCAGTACAGGTATGGACTGTCTGACATGCCTACTTGGATGCTGTCACCGATGTAATCCTCCACCATTCTGTCAATGGTGACAGTATCATATGCAGTGACAGTAGACATGTCAGAAATTGTTGCCAGGTCCTTCAGTCCGGACCAGATGTCCAAACTTGGTCCTGCCTGCCCTGCATCACCGCCAGCGGGTTGCTTAGGATACCTAAGTTTTTTCCTGGCAGCCCCAGTTGCGGGAGAAAATGAAGAAGGAGCCGTTGACGTGTCACGTTCCGCTTCAGCTGACAGTGTGTTCACCAGCAGGTCTTTGCACCTCTGCAGGCTTGTGTCGGCCGGAAAGAGAGACACCACATAGGCTTTAAACCTAGGATCGAGCACGGTGGCCAAAATGTAGTGGTCTGATTTCAACAGATTGACCACCCTGGAATCCTGGCAAAGCGAATGAAGGGCTTCATCCACAAGTCCCACATGCCGAGCGGAATCGCTCCGTCTTAGCTCCTCCTTCACTTTCTCCAGCTGCTTCTGCAAAAGCCTGATGAGGGGAATGACCTGACTCAAGCTGGCAGTGTCTGAACTGACTTCACGTGTGGCAAGTTCGAAGGGCTGAAGAACCTTGCACAACACGGAAATCATTCTCCACTGCGCTTGAGTCAGGTGCATACCCCCTCCTTTGCCTATGTCATAGGTGGATGTATAGGCTTGTATGGCCTTTTGCTGCTCCTCCATCCTCTGAAGCATATAGAGGGTTGAGTTCCACCGCGTCACAACCTCTTGCTTCAGGTGATGGCGGGGCAGGTTCAAGAGTGTTTGCTGGCGCTCCAGTCTTCGGCACGCAGTCGCTGAATGGCGAAAGTGGCCAGAAATTTTTCGGGCCACCCAAAGCGTCTCCTGCACGCCCCTGTCGCTTTTCAGAAAATTCTGCACCACCAAGTTTATTGTGTGAGCAAAACATGGGACGTGCTGGAATTTGCCCAGATGTAATGCCCGCACAATATTGGTGGCGTTGTCAGATATCACAAATCCCCAGGAGAGTCTAAGTGGGGTAAGCCACTGGGCGATGATTTCCCTCAGTTTCTCTAAGAGGTTGTCGGCGGTGTGCCTCTTACTGAAACCGGTGATACACAGCGTAGCCTGCCTTGTAACGAGCTGGCGTTTCTGAGATGCTGCTACTGGTGACGCTGCTGCTGTTGCTGCGTAAGGTGATACATCTACCCAGTGGGCTGTCACAGTCATATAGTCCTTAGTCTGCCCTGTTCCACTTGTCCACATGTCCGTGGTTAAGTGGACATTGTGTACAACGGCATTTTTCAGGACACTGAGGACACTTTTTCTGACGTTTCTGTACAGTCTCGGTATCGCCTGCCTAGTGAAGTGGAATCTAGACGGGATTTGGAACCGGGGACACACTACCTCCATCAATTGTCTAAATCCCACTGCACTAATGGCGGATACCGGACGCACGTCTAACACCAACATAGCAGTCAAGGCCTCAGTTATACGTTTTGCTTCAGGATGACTGCTGTCGTACTTCATCCTCCTCGCTAAGGACTGTTGGAGGGTCAATTGTTTAGTAAAAGTAGTGGTGTTCCTACTTCCTCTCTGGGATGATGAACGACTCCCAGCAGCAGCAGCAACAGCAGCAGCGGCAGCAGTAGGCGTAGCAATGCAGGATCCTCCGGAGGAATCCCGGATAGGAGAGTCAGTCATGCCAGTGATATGGCCTGCAGGACTACTTCCGATCCTGACTAAGGAGGAAATTGACGAGGAGGGAGTTGACGGTGTGGTTTGCAGGCGCTTGGATACAACAGGACAACGGGATTTAGGTGTCCCTGGACTGCTTACGGTCTGAGCCAAAGTTTCTGAACTTGACAGTAACTTTTTATGAACGCGCTGCAGGTGCCGTATAAGGGAGGATGTTCCTAGGTGGTTGACGTCCCTACCCCTACTTATTTCACCTTTACATATGGTACATATGGCAAGACAGTTGTTGTCCGGATTTGGATAGAAATATTGCCAGACCAAAGAGGTGGAATGTTTGGTCTTCTGCCCAGGCATGACCGTGATGGGCTTTTTCATCCCACGGACAACAACTGTCTCCCCCGGAGCCTGATTTAAACAAACCACATCACCATCAGAATCCTCCTCGCCAACTTCCTCCTCAGCGCCAGCTACACCAGTATCCTCATCCTGTTGTACTTCAACAGTGACATCTTCAATTTGCATATCAGCAAGTGGACTGTGGGTGCTCCTTTCAGCACTTGCAGGGGGCGTGCAAATGGTGGAAAGAGCCACCTCTTCCCGTCCAGTGCTGGGAAGGTCAGGCATCGCAACCACCACCACACTTGGACTCTCTTTGGGGATTTGTGATATCTTCTTAGAAAGCACAGTTCTTCGCTGTGCTTTTGCCAGCTTAACTCTTTTGATTTTTTTAGTGGGAGGAGTGCTTCCATCGTCATGTGAAGCTGAACCACTAGTCATGAACATACTAGGGATCGACCTTAGCCGTTCCTTGCCACTCCGTGTCGTAAATGGCATATTGGCAAGTTTACGTTTCTCTTCAGCTGATTTAAATGTCTTTTTCAAGGTCATTTTCCTGAACTTTGCCATTTGGGATTGTATGTGCCCTCTACTATGACATTGGGCATCGGCCTTGGCAGACGACGTTGATGGCATGTTATCGTCTATGTCATGACTAGTGGCAGCAGCTTCAGCACTAGGAGGAAGTGGTTCTTGATCTTTCTCTATTTTATTTTTATCGGAGAAAGTTTGGTCCTCCATTTATGTTATATCGATTTGATATATACGTGCGGCTAAACACAGAAAATAAATTTTTTTTTGGTTCGGACTGGAGTGTACTTTGTGGGTTACAGCACCCTTTAACGGTCAAGCCAGCCGGCCCTTTACTTATGACACAGGCGCACGCTTGGCACTACTTTGTTGATGCACGTGCGGCTACTGCGCACACAATTCACAAACACAGAAAATAATTTTTTTTTGGTTTGGACTGGAGTGTACTTTCGGGGGTTACAGCACCCTTTAACGGTCAAGCCAGCCGGCCCTTTACTTATGACACAGGCGCACGCTTGGCACTACTTTGTTGATGCACGTGCGGCTACTGCGCACACAATTCACAAACACAGAAAATAATTTTTTTTTAGGTTTGGACTGGAGTGTACTTTCGGGGGTTACAGCACCCTTAACGGTCAAGCCAGCCGGCCCTTTACTTATGACACAGGCGCACGCTTGGCACTACTTTGTTGATGCACGTGCGGCTACTGCGCACACAATTCACAAACACAGAAAATAATTTTTTTTTTTGGTTTGGACTGGAGTGTACTTTCGGGGGTTACAGCACCCTTAACGGTCAAGCCAGCCGGCCCTTTACTTATGACACAGGCGCACGCTTGGCACTACTTTGTTGATGCACGTGCGGCTACTGCGCACACAATTCACAAACACAGAAAATAATTTTTTTTTTGGTTTGGACTGGAGTGTACTTTCGGGGGTTACAGCACCCTTAACGGTCAAGCCAGCCGGCCCTTTACTTATGACACAGGCGAACGCTTGACACTACTTTGTTGATGCACGTGCGGCTACTGCGCACACAATTCACAAACACAGAAAATAATTTTTTTTTGGTTTGGACTGGAGTGTACTTTCAGGGGTTACAGCACCCTTTAACGGTCAAGCCAGCCGGCCCTTTACTTATGACACAGGCGCACGCTTGGCACTACTTTGTTGATGCACGTGCGGCTACTGCGCACACAATTCACAAACACAGAAAATAATTTTTTTTTGGTTTGGACTGGAGTGTACTTTCGGGGGTTACAGCACCCTTTAACGGTCAAGCCAGCCGGCCCTTTACTTATGACACAGGGGCACTCTTGGCACTACTTTGTTGATGCACGTGCGGCTACTGCGCACACAATTCACAAACACAGAAAATAATTTTTTTTTAGGTTTGGACTGGAGTGTACTTTCGGGGGTTACAGCACCCTTAACGGTCAAGCCAGCCGGCCCTTTACTTATGACACAGGCGCACGCTTGGCACTACTTTGTTGATGCACGTGCGGCTACTGCGCACACAATTCACAAACACAGAAAATAATTTTTTTTTGGTTTGGACTGGAGTGTACTTTCGGGGGTTACAGCACCCTTTAACGGTCAAGCCAGCCGGCCCTTTACTTATGACACAGGCGCACGCTTGGCACTACTTTGTTGATGCACGTGCGGCTACTGCGCACACAATTCACAAACACAGAAAATAATTTTTTTTTAGGTTTGGACTGGAGTGTACTTTCGGGGGTTACAGCACCCTTAACGGTCAAGCCAGCCGGCCCTTTACTTATGACACAGGCGCACGCTTGGCACTACTTTGTTGATGCACGTGCGGCTACTGCGCACACAATTCACAAACACAGAAAATAATTTTTTTTTTGGTTTGGACTGGAGTGTACTTTCGGGGGTTACAGCACCCTTAACGGTCAAGCCAGCCGGCCCTTTACTTATGACACAGGCGCACGCTTGGCACTACTTTGTTGATGCACGTGCGGCTACTGCGCACACAATTCACAAACACAGAAAATATATTATTTTTTTAGCACTTGGGGGGAGCACCCCTGATGGACAGAGCACCCCCTGGACAACACTACAGCACCCCTTTAGGACTGGGACACTGCACAGGACTTTGGAACTGACTGCACAACACAGTCCAGCCAGCCCCTATGGACTTTGAAGTAGTGGACACAGCCCCTATTAACAACAGCAGCACAGCACAACACAGCCAGCCCCTATGGACTTTGAAGTAGTGGACAACAGCAGCACTACACTACACTACACTACACAGCACTAACTCCCACCCTCCCTCTTCACTGTCCACAGCCGAGTGAGAAAATGGCGCCGACGCGGGTACCTTATATAGGATCCAAAACCCGCGAGACTCGGAAGGCGGGATGATGACGTTTTGCCTCGATGTCAGATCCGAGTCAGGCGGGAAAAGTCGAGCCTGACTCGGATCGGACTCGGATCGGGGGGGCTCGGGGGGGTTCGGATTTCAGAAACAAATAACCCTATCACTTAATTTTTATAAAAATAGGTGAAAATCTTAATTTTCACCTACTTTTGTAGAGATTAAGTGATGATGATTAGAGCCCTATGACACAGAGGACCTATTTCCTTTCCCTGTGTGCTTTTCAGTAGGCCAGCCCACTATGTAAATTACAGAAGATTTGGCACTTTTCACAAAGACGATCTGCCAGTGTTTACGGAGTAAAATATTAATTGGCAAATGTCCTCACACCAGATATATCTTTAGATGGCAGTGACGTATGAACAACCATCATCTGCAGATATATCTTTCAGGTGTGTACCCACCTTTAGTTTCCTGCTGGAGTAGGTTTACAGCAGCTGTATTTGTTGGAAGGTAAACATGCTGTATCTTTGCGCAGCAGCATCTTGTAAATTCAAATAAAGAAGTTTATTACAATAATACAAAGCATATCTCGTACATACATTAGATCTAAGCATAAATTATTACACCATAAAAGTCCGGGGTAAAACACCACTGTCAGGGAAGGAACCACCGGCGTAATACAGAAGATGATGCTTGCGATCTATTTATGTGATAAATGAGGTGCAAGCTGTTTGAGATTAAATTAATCCCTTGTTGCAGCACATTCTTCACCCAGTCCTAGTTCACCAGTGGCTTGGCTGACCCAGATCACGCCTCTCTTCCCAAGTCTGCTCACTTGGGCTCGGTGGTATAGTTGACATCAGTTCACATTTCCTGGATATCATGAGTGTGGCCATAAAGTTGCATGCAACTGAGATGGGTTCTTATGCTGACATGCGGCAGAAGATAAGGCAACAGGGGAACCAGGCCACTCATGTGAACATGCGCTGTTACATTCGTAAACCCAGCTCATGTGCAGCACTACCTACAGCGGCGGTAAGTTTGTGTGCCCCCCTCAACCTCCCCTCCCCCCTCCACTCTCCGCTCACCCTTGTCCCGCACTTACCTGCCCACGCAGCAGCCTCCGGCTCCGTCCTGCTGGTCTGACATGTGGACTCCCAGCACACCACAGTACAGTTTAGAAAAAAAAAAAACTTTTCTTTTTTTTTTTTTTTTAAACTTTATTGTGTTCTGCTGGGAGAACACAGTGTGCAAGCAACCACCAGAGCCAGAGGGGGGACCAGAGCGCCGAAGGGAGCTGTGGGGGACCTGTCCAGATGACCGCAGGTAAGTCTCACCTGCTATTCGTCACCTCACAGTGGCGGATAGTACATCCATTAAATTCCGAAAATACATAATTTTCGGAATTTGATGAATACCATAATTTCCAATGAGTGTTCAAATTAACGCAGGGGGACTTAGCAAGGAGATATCAGTGATATCTCCTGTGCTAAGTGTCATCATGAATACTAAAATAACGTTATTTAAGGAAAATGTCCTTAAAAACTTTATTTTAGTGTTGATGAATAGGCCCCTATGAAATGTTTTGTAGTTAATGGTACATTTCGGACTGACAGTAATAATCAAGTGTCCAAGTGACGTCTCCAGCAAGTAGCAGCTCTAGGCATGTGCCTTGTGTGCCTAATGGGAATTCACCACTGAGGAGCCTGATGTCCACAATTTAAAAATGTTTGTAAAGACTTTGTAATAAAGATACAGGTCAGGGCATGTGGAGTATAAAATAACTTCATACAGGGAGTAAGGTACTGCTTGTGAAGAGTTAGGGGTATATTTACTAACGTGACAGTTTTTAGAAATGGAGATGTTGCCCATAGCAACCAATCAGATTCTACTTAACATTTAACTAGCACATTCTAGAAGATAATAGCTACAATATGATTGGTTGCTATGGGCAACATCTCCACTTCTAAAAACTCTCGCTTTAGTAAATATACTCCTTATAGTGCAAACTTGTTTTGTGTTTAAATGATCATAGATAGAATTTGTAACTACTTTCTTCTTTTCATCAGAAATATTTGCACAGACACACTGCTCTGCTCTGGTGAACACGGGAAGCGCATTTGAGATATGTCATTCATTTGTAGATCCGGAACCCTACTACAAGGTAAAAGTGACAAAGATTTATCTTTAGGGCAAATTGATGTTACTACTTCAAGTTTGTATGCCTCACCTCTGGGAGATCCCTGGAGGGCAGGACTAAATAGGACATTGGGGCCACCTCCAACCAACCCAGCTGCAGGGCACAATGCAGCAAATCGCCAAGTCACTTAGGGCTCTATTCATTAACATTATTTTTACTAAAATAAAGTGAAAAAGGGTGTTTTCACACCCATTTCACTTTATTTTAGTTTCACCTGTAGTTACTACAGGGCAATTGGAGTAGAATTAGTAAAATTCTACTCCAACCCCTAATATCACTTATTTTTAGAAACGCAGATCGCATTTCCCATAACGCGCGGGTCTGCGATCGCGGGGGGCGGGGCCTAGCGTCAGTGGGGGGTAGCAGCGACGGTGGGTCTGCGCATGCGCGGGCTCTTAGTCGCGGTATTTTTTCCGAAAATACCGCGACTAGAGTGCGGATGGGCTTTATCACAAGCTCTGTCCCTGCAAGGGATTTATAGTAAATCCCTGTGATATTGCCTGAATTCGCAATGCGAATTCACTCGGTAATATCACACTACAATCCACATTCAATATGCGGATTGTAGTAAATAGAGCCCTTAGTGTGGGCAGGGCTAAAAGAAGCAAATTTTTGCTCAGCTCACTCCCAAGACATCCTGGAGCAGCAGGCACGTGTGGGATACATAGTACTTTGACAATGTATTGTCCAACTAATCAAATTTGTAGTATCAAACCAACTGTACAGTTTAATGTCACTTAAGGGACTATGTATCAAGCCATTTTTTACATCAATTTATACAGAAACTACATGTTTCTACAATATTTGATGTAGTGAACCTATGTACTAATAGCTAAGCAGCTCCTGCATAGGGTTGAGTGATAACAAAAGCTATGCTTTTCGAAGTTTAGCACTGGTAGTTTTTACCAACTTCAGATGGCGTAAACTACTGTAAGCCTATGAGGGCTCCAGGGGCAGGCAGGGGCGCCGAGAGGGGGGGAGCGGGTACAGATTACCCGGGCCCAGGCTTCCTGAGGGGCACGGTGGGGGCCCGGGTCTGGCGCCACCCCCCCCCCTTCCTCACAGCAGCCCAGCACACAGTGTGTGCTGAGCTGCAGTGGGAGACTGCTCGTGGCTGCTGAACGCAGTCACAGCAGTCTCCTATGTCTGTGGGGGGGAGCGATCACCTTGATCATGCCCCCCCCTGGCTTTGAACCGGGCTGAGGGAGCTCAGAGTGCTCCCCCCTCCCCAGCACGCAGCGCCGCTGCAAATCTTTTTTTTTACCTTTTTTCAGGAAGGGGGCATGACCACGCCTCCTGTGATTAGGCCACGCCCCCTGTTACCCAGGTCCGCCGCGGCTCTTGGCATTCCTGGGGGCAGGAGAGAGATATGACATGCGCAGTGTCATCTTTCCCCCAGGGACGTCTTTCACTTCTGTGAAAGACTTCTCCTAAATGCTGGGGATATAACTCGTGGAGGCAGCAGTTACCGCAACCGCTGTCCCCGTAGTACATAGCCGGGGTATTTTTATTAAAAATCAAAATATCCCCGGCAGTACAGTGATTATTAGTACATAGACCTTTTAATTAGAATACACACAGGAGTAGATTGGGAACTTACAGTCCCGTGAAAATATTCTAAAAGTGTTGTAATATTATATGCATGGCCAAAATCTTTGTGGGAACGATCAAATTGCCTAGAGACAGATAGTGTATGTGCCACCTCACTGCAGGTGTGGGTGATTACTCCACACCACAGGAGTGGGTATTGCAACTCTGCAAGTGCCATTTCTATTCCTTTAGACCAGGGGTGGGGAACCTTTTTTCGTCCGAAGGCCATTTTAATATATATAACATTATTCGCGAGCCCAGTGCAGGCCACGCCCCCACCATGTGATCTCACACGGGGGCGAGATCACAATCTTCGGTGATTACAGCAATGCCTGGAGCATCCTGGGGATGCTACGGGGAGCTGTAAGGGCAGCGGTGTGACTGTCTGAAGTGTCCTAAGGATGCTCCAGGAGGCACTGCTGCATAGATTCTGGCTGTAGGGTGCCAATCTAGGCACCCTGCTAACCAGATGAGGCTAGCAGAAAAAAGCTCAGAGGAACACACCAAATGATTCCGGGGGCCTTATACGGCCCCCAGACCTGAGGTTCCCCATCCCTGCTTTAGACAGTGCTAGGTCAACCTCCAGCCTCTTTCCCTTGAAATACATTGATAGTGCTGGAGCATGCAGCTCCTGTATAAAGGCTAAGCAGCGTGAAGCTGAATATAAATCACCATAGGGTTGAGTGATAACAAAGATTTCTCCATGATACAGTAACTTGGACAGCACACAGGGGTCTATGTACTAAGTCTTAGAGAGAGATAAAGTGGCTGGACATAAAGTACCAACCAATCAGCTCCTAACATGTCACTTTACAGGCTGTGTTTAAAAAATGTCAGGAGCTGATTGGTTTGTACTTTATCTCCGTCCACTTTATCTCTCTCCAACGCTTAGCACAACGCTTCCAGTGACTACTCCAAAACAAAGAGAGCCTTCTAGTAACTAGATTCCTCTACTGAGGGTTAGTACTAATTAATAGTAATGTAAAACATTAAAATGTTGACAAATGTGAGTTACTGTGACAGTATTAATAAAGCAGTGATAGTAAACAGTAGTTATGGTGTATGCTGGCAGTTGTAGTATGCAGTAAATGAAAGAGAGATGTACGCCTTACAGTTACTTTTTATTACCATAGAACTGGTATATGGACATCTCCACTGTCAGACTGTTCCTGCAAAATTAACTGTCAAAAATATGACATTAACTGTTAAAAATTGGGGCTGTCCCACCAGAGTGGGCAGTAGACAGACAGTGATGCGGACCACCTGCTGCTGGTAGCCGCAATCTAGCTGCTGGTTGGTAAGACTTTGAAAAGATGGTGCCCCTGAAAAAGACAAAAATATGTATTATTTGATCTCCATTTAACAATTAGGCCTTTTTACTTCCAACTATCCCTAAAATTAAATGAACAGTATTCACATTTAATAAACCAGTCCTGCAATAAATTAATAGCAACTACTGTACAATAAATAATCTTCTTTCTCTACTCAGCCCCACATTCAGTCAATAGCTGTCCGGTTGTAGCCTAGGATCGGCCATTACTCACCTCAGCACCGGCTCCTGCTGACTTCTCAAGCGGTCAGACACCAGGTGCGGCGGCGAGTGACACGCTGAGAATTATACCTGGGGTCTGATAGGACATCCATGTGCTTGCTCCGTGATTTGGTTCCTGCGGTTACCAGCATGGGCGCAGCCATGACAGTCTACATCACCTGACTGCCCTTTAACCAACGGTAGCATTGGTTGCTGTCAGCTGACACTATCGTCCAATGGACTGCTACCTTAGGGTATTTAACTGGGCTCCAGACAACAGGAAGTTGGCTGTACAACATCATTACTTCCAGTGTATACTTGCTGTTGCAGCGTCCAGGTTCCAAGCTCCTTTCTTCCAGTAATACTCTTCTAGTGTTTACCTACGGTGTGTGTACTCAGTAAGTCATCCGAGTATTTTCCGCGGGTAATTAAATCTCCACATAGCACTTATTCTATAAGAGCCTGATTCAGAGAAGGACACAAATGCTATCACGACTGCGTTTTTGTATGCAGCAGCTGTGAGAGAATACTCGGGTGACGTACTGAGTACACACACATATACACCGTAGGTAAACACTAGGAGAGTATTACTGTAAGAAAGGAGCTTGGAACCTGGACGCTGCAACAGCAAGTATACACTAGAAGTAACAACGTTGTATAGGCAACTTCCTGTCGTCTGGAGCCCAGCTAAATACCCTAAGGTACTGTAGCAGTCCATTGGAGGATAGTGTCAGCTGACAGCAACCAATGTTACCGTTGGGTAAAGGGCAATCAGGTGATGTAGACTGTCATGGCTGCTCCCATGACGGTAACCGCAGGAACCAAATTACGAAGCAAGCACATGGATGTCCTAGCAGACCCCAGGTATAATCCTCAGTGTGTCACTCGCCACCGTACCTGGCGTCTGACCGCTCCAGAGGTCAGGGGAAGAAGCCGGCGCTGAGGTAATGGACAATCCTAGGCCGCAACCTGACAATAGCCTCCCAACTGCCCATGCAAAGGTAGAGGCTGTAATTACTTAACCACTTCAGTGTTAAGTAAAATTTTTAGTATGAACGATGAGTCTTATATCAGTGTTGGCTAAGGTAGAATGAAATTTCACACTGAGGGGAGAAAGAAAAGACAGAGTCTTTCATTCACGGAGGGATGGTTAGACAGGTCACAGGCGGGGCTGTCACACACTCGATTAATACAGAAAGGGATGCTGTCACGGTGGAGAAAGAGCAGGGACGGTGGAGAAAGAGCAGAGCAACAGATCAGATTGATCAGTGCAGCAAATTCAGAGAGGTGCTCATCAAGGGGGGAGAGGCCAGTCACTAGGAAGCAAAGCAATGTCAGGACTAGCATCATACTTCATGACATCATAGGGGACGCCAGTCTACCAGGAAACCTCCCAGAAACCTATGGCTAATCCACTCTGTCTATGAAGAAGTTTAATTTTATACTGGTGCAGTGGATACAGTAATGGATGCACTCTTCAGTTTTCCATTAATGTGAAACTACAAAATTATGTTGCCACAGTAAAGTCATATTCACAAGTGTATTGAAACTTTTACCACTGATATCCTGTATTTCAGAGATGTGTCTATGAAGGTTGCAATTACCAAGAGACTGTTAACTTTATCTGCTCTTCAATGGGCTCTTATGCCCGGGCCTGTGCAGCAAAAGGGCTCATACTGACAAACTGGAGAACTGTCACCAACTGCTGTGAGTAGAGATCATTTTGGAATATATACCAGGAGCGTGTTACAGAAAGTAAAGAAAATGAAGGGAACGGACAATACAATAAATCAGAGACATAACTTCTTAGAATTTCTGAACAAATAAAAATTGTCCCAACCTCCTTTTTCACATGTGGCACAATACAAGGCACATACAGTAAGCAAACATACAGTAGCTCTCATTCAGCAAGAATCCAGTGACATGAGGTGAGATCAATGGCTGGGGAGGCACACATGGAGATGGGCCTGAGTGCTGGGAGCCTGTCTCACCCCCTACTCACTGTAACTCTCCCCTCACTACACTAAGCTTCAGTGTCCATTGATTTTCCTACCTGCATCACTGTGTCCTCTCTTGCTGCTGCTGACTCAGCTCCAATATCTAAACATTGCAGTGCACTTCCTGGTCACATGACACATCCAAGGTGTCCATCAGTGCTCAAGGCATACCCCCCACACTCAGAGGCATGCCTCTATTAGCTCTCTTTCTGTGCAGCTTACTGCATGCGCAGTATGACAACAGAGGGACTACTGGGTCATAGACCTGGAAGTCCCTCATTCACAAAGGAGAGCTCTTACCAAGAGAGCTGTTCTTTGTGATTTTATTCATGCATATCGGAGTAACTAACGCAGCCATGCATGCGAAAGGTGGCGGGATGGATCGCATCCCGAATGCGATGAGTCATGCATACTGCCCCTGGTGTGGTATAGTTATAACTTACCTGGTCCGGTGGCTCCAGCAGTGTCTTCTTGGTCTGGCGGCTAGCTGATAAGGACTTCCAGCATGTCCTACGATGCTTCTGGCAGTGACTATATATAACGCCTATCTCTGACCCCTAACCCTATACTTTCCCTTTGTGCTGATCCCTAACCCCCCCCCCTCACAACCTAAAAATCCAGTCCGTGCAGAATGTTGACCATGTGAACATTTTGCAGAGGTGGACAAGTTGCATGTCAAGATTTCAACAATGTCGACATCATAACTGTCAACTATGTGGCATGCTTGCCAACTCTCCCTGATTGTCGGGGAGACTCCCTGAAATAGTAACAATCTCCCTGTCTCCCTGAAGAGTCCAGCAATCTCCCTGATTGCACCTTACCCCCATTATGTAGCTCTTATATTAAAGAAAGAAACAGAGATATATACATTCAAATGGGATCATTAGTATAATTTCCCTGCATTGGTTATAAGGCACAAAGGGGGTCATTCAGACGCACTCGCGAGCGGCAGTACGCGTGCAAGTGGGTCGATGTTCCCCACTGCGCATGCGCACGACGGAGGGAGCTCCATCGTGCGCATGCGCGAGACCCGGCGAGCGACGGGCTTTCCATCGCTCGGGGTCTCGCACCAAAGGGGGCGTGCTGTCGATGTTGATTGACAGCACGCCCCCTTTGGTGGGCGTGCCGGGGGCGTGCCTGCCAGACGGAGGCGTTCCCATGGGAACGCCTACCATCTGAAGCCGGCCCCACTGACATCACTAGTGATGTCAGTGGGAGTAATTTTGGCTCTGATAGAGCCAAAATCACTCCTGGCCTTGCGGCTGGGAAACCCGACCGCAGGGTTTCCCTCGCAAGTGCGATGGTCAAGACCATCGCGACCATCTTTTTGCACGCTCGTATATGCTGTGGGTGGTGACCCACAGCTATACGAGCGTCCAGGAGGACGCTCCATTTTAATGGAGGAGGGCCCTGATTCAGAGCGAGCGCTCTGGTCAGAGCGTCCGGCTCTGAATCAGGGCCAATGATCCCTATGGCTACATGTATTTTCTGAAAAGTATAAGTGTGTTTTCATAAACAAATAGATCTTACTAACTGCTTTGTGTCTCGTTTAAACTTAGATGTAAGACAATTTTATGACACGCCTCTCAGATGTAGCAGTACACGCCCACCTTACCGCCGCGCTCATAGGTGCAGCACAGATGGTGTAATGGTTAGCGTTACTGCCTCACAGCAATGAGGTCATGGGTTCAATTCCCACCATGACCCTAACTGTGTGGAGTTTGTATATTCTCCCTGTGCTTGCGTGGGTTTCCTCAGGGTACTCCGGTTTCCTCCCACACTCCAAAAATATACTGGCAGGTTAATCGGCTCCCCTCAAAATTGACCATAAGTGTGTATGTGTGTGAGCATGTGGTAGGGAATATAGGGCCTGATTCAGAGCCGGACGCTATTTGCACTCGCTCGTTCAGAAAAAGGGGCCGGATATTTAAATAGAGCGCTCGCTCTTTGCGGTCTCTTGACGCCTCTAAGTCTGAGCGAACGAAACATGCGCTCGCTATTTTTTTAAAAACGCCCCCTGGCCGCTCGCATCCTACGTCATTTCCGCTATTTATTAGATTAATCGAGTACATCGAAAGGCGTATGAACTGCTCGCAGTGCTTGTGGTAGGATTTTCCTACTGCAATCATGCGAACAGTTCAGGCTAAGAAACAACCAAGTGACGTGGTCGCTGACGCTGCTTTGTTAATTATACACACCCTTAAAACGCCCGTTTTGACCGTTTGGCACGCCTGCGTTCGGATCTCCACTCCCCGTTTTCAAGCACCTTCCCCTGTTACCACCCACAAACGCCTCATCCTGTCACTCAAAATAGCAGGCATTCGCTATTTTGCGAGCACACAATTTCCGGCCGCAATGACTGGTTCGCGCATGCGTACTACAACCCATACGCATGCGCAGTTGTGCGAACATCGCTCGGAGCGAACGAGCGGCCGCTTACGAGCGGCTCTGAATCAGGCCCATAGATTATAAGCTTCACTGGGGGAGGGACAGATGTGAATGGCCAAATATTCTCTCTGTAAAGCGCTGCGGAATGTGTGCGCTATATAAATAACTGGTAATAAATAAATAGGTGTTACTTTCACAATCTCCCTGAAATACTTTTTCAAAGTATGGTATGTGGTATCTGCATTGTAAATGTCAGGATTTTGACTGCATCCTTAATGAATGCACTTGCCGCACAAACGAGTGCATGACTTCACAAAACTGCATTCTGCGCCTTCAGAAAATCACCCAATCAAATTTTAGGATAATACAAGTTAAAAAGGTGTTCACTGTGTAAGCTGGTAATTGAATCACCATTCAGTGTTTTGGCATTATACCAAAAATCTAATTACCAATTGGCTTTAAAGTTTGTTTGAGAACTACACCAATGCCATGATTCAGAGCTAAAAGCAAATAAAAAAAAGAGCAAAACAGGAGCATTTTGCTCTTGGAACAAACCATGTTGCAATCCATGGGGTGCAAATGCATATATGTCCTTTGCATGCTGGGAAAATACTCACTGCTTTTGCTTGTAGAAAACAAATACAGGGTAACTTTGTTTTTAGTTACACTGAAATTTAGAATTAAACTAGTACATGTCCCTCCCAAATCTTTCTGCACACTTTAATCTGTCCCAGCTGTAGTGCAATATGAAGGTGCAAATTGCTCTATTTTTGCCCTTTTTTTATTTGCTCCTAACTCTGAATGCATTCCCAGGATTTTAAAGAGAAAATATACTTTGATTATACATTTTAGGTAACTTTTTTTATCTATTTAGGTTTTATGTATCATAATGGTTATCATTGCTGCCTCTCAGCTCTGGGACCATGGGTCAAATTCTGACCAGGGCAATGTATGTGAAGTTTGTATGTTCGCCCCGAGTGTTCCAGTTTCTGCCAAATGGGCCCTATTAGACTGTTATAGTACTCAATACAGCAATGCCATCTACTTTCCATTCTATGACACAACAGAAGAATTAGGGGTCCATTTATTAACAATCGATCTGGGTGTGATATTAGCGCCCATGATTGCATTGCAGTTGCGCCGAGATGTAATAAAGAACACTCGCATTCCGAAGCTTGGTAAATCTGACAGGATCGCATCCCCCATACAAACCTATGGGGGTCGGGGCTGCTTTTGGAAACAGAGGGACCGCAACAGATAACGGATATATCTGCTTCGATCCCTCCATATTACATTTTAGGGGATACTTATTATTTTTCGTGTATCCCCTGAAAAGGGGTGTTTTCAGGGAATATACCATAAATATTAAATGATAAATGGGCCCCTTAGCTTTCAAAAGTGTCATTGAACATAAATGTGGATTTGAAAGGCAGATAAACTGTACAAAATAAATGTATATTGTTTCCAAAAGAAGCACATTTCCCACATCTCATTTAAGGTTCAATTCTAATTTATTTTCTCCCCAGCTATTGAGTGCAGTGGTAACCAGACCTACAGTTATGATACCAGCGCCTGTGGTCGGACCTGTCTGTCGCTCTCCAATGTAAAGTTGGAGTGTTACCCCAATGACATCCCAATCGAAGGTTGTAATTGTCCTCTGGGGTATTACTTGGATAACAAACAGCAGTGCGTACCAAAGTCACATTGCCCTTGTTACCTGAATGAATATACTATCATCATGCCAAATCAGCAAACAGTCTTCAATGGACTTACTTGGTAAGGAGTAATATAATTATGACAACACTGATGAAACATAGATCAATGATAGACAATCTTCACTATCCCAGCAGTTAGTAAGCATTTCTCACATGGTTCTCAGCCAGCCAATAACTGCCAGGGGATCATTGGAGATGTAAGCGGATATTTATGAAAATCCAAACAAAGATTATTGTCTAAGAAAAGGTCTCGAAACCAGCAGAATTGTTTTTCCATCAGTTTTTCTAATTGTCCCCCACACATACCTCATCAACTTTCATGCCAAATTAGAATTAGGAAATATTGGGCCTGATTCAGAGCCACTCGTAAGCGGCAGCTCGTTCGCTCCGAGCGATGTTTGCCCAACTGCGCATGCGTACGGATCATTATACGCATGCGCGAACCAGTCAGTGCGGCCGAAATTCATGTGCTCGCAAAATAGCGAATGCCTGCTATTTTGAGTGACAGAATGAGGCGTATGTGGGTGGTAACAGGGGAAGGTGCTTGAAAACGGGGAGTGGAGATCCGATCGCAGGCGTGCTTAAAGGTCAAAACGGGCGTTTTAAGGGAGTGCATAATTAATCCAGCAGCGTCATTGACCACGTCACTTGTTTTTTTTTAGCTTAGAACTGCTCGCAAAATAGTGGTTGAAAAAACCAACCACTAGAATAGCGAGCAGTTCAGACGCTGTTCGATGTACTCGATTAATCTAATAAATAGCGGACATGACGTATGGTGCGAGCGGCTAGGGGGCGTATTTTTCAAATTTACGTTCGCATGTTTTGCTCGCTCGTTCAGACTTAGAGGCGTGAACAGACCGCAAAGTGCGAACGGTTCATTTGAATAGCCACCCCTTTTTAGAAAACGAACGACCGCAAATAGCGAGTGGCTCTGAATCAGGCCCATTATCCTATGTCTAACAATATCAGACATTATACATACATATCTTGTGTATTTCCTAACCATGTTTGCTTAGACAGGGCCGTAGCTAGGGTAGTGTAGCCGGTGCCATCACACAGGGCACCACAGGTCAGGGGGTGCTGTTTGGGCCTGTCAAATTTCTGTTTATTATCATTCTTGCTTGTAGCTTCCTCTTATTTCATCCCCAGCATCTCCTGGCCTCTCCTATCTCTTCCCTGGCCCTTCCTCATGAGGCCATTCCACTTTTGTGGGTGCATTATGTCCCTTTGAAAAATGAGGGGGGCGCCAATGCTCTTTCTGGTACAGGGCACCAAAAAGTCTAGTTATGGCTCTGTGCTTACAGCATATTCACATGAAACAGTGAGAGTATCCTGTAGCAGAGAAGAGAGTATTCTGTAGCAGAGAAGAACATGTTAGATGATGCTGTCGGACACATACTGGATGTCATTTACAATCAAAAGTAGTGCGTAATAACATCATTGTTACTCTGATTGGCTGAGCTGCATAGATGCCTGCAGTTCACACTAGTATGTACTCTGGGGGTGATTCAGTAGTGGATGGAATTGCAAAGCTGCACACAAATATGCAAATGCAGCAAGATGTGTCTGACACCCCCTGCTGCATTTGCGATCCCAGCAATGCAACCGAGGTCATAGGCTGGTATAACCATTACTCAGGCTGGCCGGCTTGCAAGACCAGGAAACTGCATCCGTGGATACAGCCCCTGGCCCCCGTTTCCAGGAACGCCGGCCATTCCCGCAGTGCCCCTTAAATGCTTCCGCCTGTCAATCAGGCAGAGGCATAGCAGGAACAGCGTGCAATCTCACAGGACCCATTCTGCACATGAGCAGAACAGGTCCTGCGCACGCGCAGATTCCCGATAATCGGGAATCTACGTTCAGCATTGCACTGAATTAGCCCCTCATTTATATCAGGCATGCATCACATACACTTATATACGTATTCCCCTTTAGGTGTCAATAAAACATGTACAACTCTCCATTTTGTGTACAGAAATATAAAATTGGGAAAACACACATACAAAGACATTGTGGGCCTCATTCTGAGTCAGACGCAGAATCACGCGCCTTAGCATCTGTTGGAGGTCGCCCGTCTGCTACTGTTTGCAAATGCCTGTACAAGCTCTTTTCTTGATGCACATCCATGCAGCCAAATGTACAATTACTGAGACGCCCACTTTTAGCGCCCATGCACACTGTAATACTGATTGGTACTGACTTACACGCAACCATTGGTCACACCATCAAAACTATAGGGCAGGTGCAGTTTCTCTGTCTGACCACAGCCTCCTATACTTGTGTCTGTGCTTCTGTGAATGCAGCCACTTGTAATGACCCTCCCATGGCACTCCCATAATACGCCCACTGAACGGACCATTTTTGGCATTTCTAGCCACCTCCCAGTCACCGCTCAGAAACACCCATCAGTTTTCCACAACTGTTTCAATCGCAACAGCGCCTTTGCAGACAAAAGGTCATGCCCCCTTTCACACGCGAGGTATGCATAAGTGAGACAACGGGAGTCACCATACCCCTTGACGCCTCTGCAACCATGCTGTATGTGTGCATCCTCCTATTTTTCGGGCACGTGTAGAAAGATTTTGCTTATTTTACTCTAAGCAAACTGTCTTAAGTTCAAGTCGGCATCAGCCCCTTAAGAAGCAATATTATGTATCTAAGTGCAGTGGTGTCCCTCCCTGTGGTTACACACATGGTGGATAGGATTGTAGTGCGCGCGGTGGCAAAAAGGGGGCATGACCTCATGGGTAGGGGTGTGGCCTCACGAGTAGGTACATGGCCTTGTGGCCCAAACTCCCGTTTTAGTCACTCCAGGAGGCCTGTGGATGCAGATTGCCCCCGGGGACCACTCTGTGTGCAGTGCCGGCTCCTTCACTGTGTCAGGAGCTGATTGCTGCACATAATGCTACCGTGCAGCACCCGTCTCCTGGCACTGAAGAGGAGTCGGCACTTTGGTATCACCCCTTGGCGAGTGACACCTAGGTGCTGCCCGCGCCCCCCTTGTAAGTCTGTAGTTTTAGTAAGCCAGGTTTACTTTATTATTTTATGTCTGTTTTGCAGTTATTGCATCAGTGGAAGACTAAGCTGCATTGGAAGGAAATCTTATTTTGCAGGTACTAGCCTACTCCCTTTGCCAATTTGTTTTATTATTATTATGTTTCATTTCATTTGTTTCATCTCTCTGCTTCTCTCTTCTTAAGAAACTTGCATAGCCCCAAAAGTCATGAAAACTTGCGGGTCCCTGTCTGATAAATATGGAGCTGCTTGTGCCCCTACGTGTCAGATCCTGGCTACTGGCATCCGCTGTGTAAGTTTCATCTCAATGTTTTGGTTTTTTGGACGCCACATTTTTAAGATAAATCACAGGTGAGTGCCCACCTGAGGTAGTAACAGAGATGACGCTCTTCCCATTTCTTACACAGACTACCATAAACAGTTAAAGAAGAATTCTGTGAACTTTAAAGATTATTATTGTAGCTTTTAACCATGAGCATGTTTAGCGACAAGCTAATTACCACTAATTTACACTTTTGCCACAAGATTTTGTTCTTTAAAACTAACTTTAATTTTGCTCCCTGGCAAAATTGCCTCAGTTACAGTAGCCCCCTTGTGGGCACCCCCTGACAAAGCGTCTTCACAACTTACCAATGGTTTCAAGGCATCTACCTCCCCATTTCTTTTGAATCATACACAGTTCCATATTACAGATGACTTAACATCCTGTTTCCATATATTCATTTGTTATTTTGTTGGGTATGGGTTGCCGGCACAGGAGTAGCGAGGGTGGTTCCAGTGGAGCATTAGCTCCAGGCTCCAAAATGGACAGAGGGTGCCATCCAGGTTTCCGGAATTTATGGGGCGCTGGACAGTATGACAGCCGCCTGTTAGTTTTATCTTGTTTGTTTGCTCTATATCCTAAATAAGTTGTGGATTTTAGATCTGTTTCTACATTGTCTCCCCTCCAGCCCTTCCTCCTCTGTGATCATCTTCTGTTACCTCCCCTTTTCCTGTCAGGTTGATTACATTCACTTCTCACCTCTTTAATTCCCTCCCCTCTCTACCCTGTGATCGGCTCTATTTGCCCCTGTCCTCTCCTTTCTTATTCACTTCTGTCACTGCCCATCTCCTCTCCTTTTCTTATTGGCTTCTGTCACTGCCCCTCTCCTCTCCTTTTCTTATTGGCTTCTGTCACTGCCCCTATCCTCTCCTTTTCTTATTGGCTTCTGTCACTGCCCCTATCCTCTCCTTTCTTATTGGCTTCTGTCACTGCCCCTATCCTCTCCTTTTCTTATTGGCTTCTGTCACTGCCCCTCTCCTTTCTTATTGGCTTCTGTCACTGCCCCTATCCTCTCCTTTTCTTATTGGCTTCTGTCACTGCCCCTCTCCTCTCCTTTTCTTATTGGCTTCTGTCACTCCCCCTCTCCTCTCCTTTTCTTATTGGCTTCTGTCACTGCCCATCTCCTCTCCTTTTCTTATTGGCTCCTGTCACTGCCCCTATCCTCTCCTTTTCTTATTGGCTTCTGTCACTGCCCCTCTCCTCTCCTTTTCTTATTGGCTTCTGTCACTGCCCCTATCCTCTCCTTTCTTATTGGCTTCTGTCACTGCCCCTATCCTCTCCTTTTCTTATTGGCTTCTGTCACTGCCCCTCTCATTTTCTTATTGGCTTCTGTCAATGCCCCTCTCCTCTCCTTTTTTATTGGCTTCTGTCATTGCCCCTCTCCTCTCTTTTTCTTATTGGCTTCTGTCACTGCCCCTCTCCTCTCCTTTTCTTATTGGCTTCTGTCACTGCCCCTATCCTCTCCTTTCTTATTGGCTTCTGTCACTGCCCCTATCCTCTCATTTTCTTATTGGCTTCTGTCACTGCCCTTCTCATTTTCTTATTGGCTTCTGTCAATGCCCATCTCCTCTCCTTTTTTATTGGCTTCTGTCATTGCCCCTCTCCTCTCTTTTTCTTATTGGCTTCTGTCACTGCCCCTCTCCTCTCATTTTCTTATTGGCTTCTGTCACTGCCCCTCTCCTCTCCTTTTCTTATTGGCTTCTGTCACTGCCCCTCTCCTCTCCTTTTCTTATTGGCTTCTGTCACTGCCCCTATCCTCTCCTTTCTTATTGGCTTCTGTCACTGCCCCTATCCTCTCCTTTTCTTATTGGCTTCTGTCACTGCCCCTCTCATTTTCTTATTGGCTTCTGTCAATGCCCCTCTCCTCTCTTTTTTTATTGGCTTCTGTCATTGCCCCTCTCCTCTCTTTTTCTTATTGGCTTCTGTCACTGCCCCTCTCCTCTCCTTTTCTTATTGGCTTCTGTCACTGCCCCTATCCTCTCCTTTCTTATTGGCTTCTGTCACTGCCCCTATCCTCTCATTTTCTTATTGGCTTCTGTCACTGCCCCTCTCATTTTCTTATTGGCTTCTGTCAATGCCCCTCTCCTCTCCTTTTTTATTGGCTTCTGTCATTGCCCCTCTCCTCTCTTTTTCTTATTGGCTTCTGTCACTGCCCCTCTCCTCTCATTTTCTTATTGGCTTCTGTCATTGCCCCTATCCTCTCCTTTTCTTATTGGCTTCTGTCACTGCCCCTCTCATTTTCTTATTGGCTTCTGTCACTGCCCCTCTCCTCTCCTTTTTTATTGGCTTCTGTCATTGCCCCTCTCCTCTGCTTTTCTTATTGGCTTCTGTCACTGCCCCTCTCCTCTCCTTTTTTATTGGCTTCTGTCATTGCCCCTCTCCTCTCCTTTTCTTATTGGCTTCTGTCACTGCCCCTCTCCTCTCCTTTCTTATTGGCTTCTGTCACTGCCCCTCTCCTCTCCTTTTCTTATTGGCTTCTGTCACTGCCCCTATCCTCTCCTTTCTTATTGGCTTCTGTCACTGCCCATCTCCTCTCCTGTTCTTATTGGCTTCTCTCACTGCCCCTCTCCTCTCCTTTTCTTATTGGCTTCTGTCACTGCCCATCTCCTCTCCTTTTCTTATTGGCTTCTGTCACTGCCCCTATCCTCTCCTTTCTTATTGGCTTCTGTCACTGCCCCTCTCCTCTCATTTTCTTATTGGCTTCTGTCACTGCCCCTATCCTCTCCCTTTCTTATTGGCTTCTGTCACTGCCCCTCTCCTCTCCTTTTTTATTGGCTTCTGTCATTGCCTCTCTCCTCTGCTTTTCTTATTGGCTTCTGTCACTGCCCCTCTCCTCTCCTTTTTTATTGGCTTCTGTCATTGCCCCTCTCCTTTTCTTATTGGCTTCTGTCACTGCCCCTCTCCTCTCCTTTCTTATTGGCTTCTGTCACTGCCCCTCTCCTCTCCTTTTCTTATTGGCTTCTGTCACTGCCCCTATCCTCTCCTTTCTTATTGGCTTCTGTCACTGCCCATCTCCTCTCCTGTTCTTATTGGCTTCTGTCACTGCCCATCTCCTCTCCTGTTCTTATTGGCTTCTCTCACTGCCCCTCTCCTCTCCTTTTCTTATTGGCTTCTGTCACTGCCCATCTCCTCTCCTGTTCTTATTGGCTTCTGTCACTGCCCCTATCCTCTCCTTTTCTTATTGGCTTCTGTCACTGCCCCTATCCTCTCCTGTTCTTATTGGCTTCTGTCACTGCCCCTATCCTCTCCTTTCTTATTGGCATCTGTCACTGCCCTCTCCTTTCTTATTGGCTTTTGTCACTGCCCCTATCCTCTCCTTTCTTATTGGCTTCTGTCACTGCCCATCTCCTCTCCTTTTCTTATTGGCTTCTGTCACTGCCCCTATCCTCTCCTGTTCTTATTGGCTTCTGTCACTGGCCCTCTCTGATTGACTTTGCCCTTTACCTCTCATTTCTTATTGGTTTCTTTCACCACCCCTCTCCTCTCCTTTTCTTATTGGTTTCTGTCACCTCCCCTCTCTGATGGCACTTTCCTCTCCCCTTCCCCTCCCTCCTTCTCTCCTCATTTGTTCATTGTGCTCCAATGGACTTAAAAGTGACACATTTGAGGTAAAGTCCTAAACATCAATTATAAGGTATGAGATTAAAAAAAGTCACTGCTTTGCTATTTACAGTAATGGAGGTTCCCAGGCATGACCACACAGTATTATTTGAAAGGTCTTTTAAAAAATATTAGGAGACCTGAAATAATAATAATGGTGATAGACAGAACATGGTTAGTAGATTAGTAGTACTCACATAATATAGGTGCAATGTATATTTGTGAAGTAGGAGCATAGCTGAGAAGGGAGTTTCCCATAGGTGTTCCCACTCCAGTGTTGGCTGCTTGGGGCAGTGATTGCAGTAATACGCTGTGACCCTGTGAAATATCACTCTAGCACATGTATTCTGTCAGTTAAATGCTCAGAATATATAAAACAATCTTCTCTATTGACTAATAACAATGATTCAAAGGAGATAAAAGTCAGATCCTATGTGCTATACATAAATAAGGCAGTGACAAAGCAGCTACCCCTTAATGCCAGATTCTATTCCCCCAATGGGACCTCAATGCCCAGCATGATACTGCCACTGTTTGCTGTTTTTCTCTTAACTTCAGTATTCCCCCGCAGGCTGGCCATACCCCACTGGCACAGTTCAGTACAGGGAGGGTGGGCGCTATGACATGCACTTTCTCTGGGTGCCATGGTTCCATGCTAC
Source organism: Taudactylus pleione (assembly GCA_031769625.1). Classification (NCBI taxonomy): domain Eukaryota; kingdom Metazoa; phylum Chordata; class Amphibia; order Anura; family Myobatrachidae; genus Taudactylus; species Taudactylus pleione. The sequence continues at coordinate 5,456,467 of JAUIMM010000108.1, forward strand.
TCCTCTGGTTGCCGGCAGTCAGAATCCTGACGCCGGAAACCCGACAGGATTAATAACGACACTTGTTGGTCAGTATGCTAACCCTCCGTTCCTGGTGCCAAACCCTAACCGCCACACCCTAAACCTTGCCCTCCCCCTTACTGTCTAACCCTAACCCTCTCCCTAGTGCCTAACCCCGCACCCTAAGCCCCAATACTTACCTTCGGTATGCCAACAGTCGGTACCGGGACACTGACTGCTGACTACATCCTTGCATACATGTATGTATACAGTGTATATGTAGATTAAATCTTACAACAGTGAAACAAGAATAATTTTTTAAACTTGCTCGCACTTCTAGGTAGCCAAAAACTGTGAGGTTGGATGTGTTTGCCCAGCTGGCATGTATGAGGATCTAGATGGCAGCTGTGTGGCACAAAGTGAATGTTCCTGTGAATATGGAGGCACCATCTACAGAAGTGGAGAGTCCATGTATAGCGAGTGCCAGAGCTGGTGAGAGAGACAATGTACAACGTCACATAATTAATAATAATAATAATGAAAAAGCTGCATAGGTTTGTAACAACAGAAAGTTATTCTGACAATTGCTCTATTGTTAGTTCAGTCAGGGCACCTACATAGAAAGATGGAAATTACAGGTGTATGTCCCTATATTTTTACTCCCCAAAGCACAACGTTCTACTTTATATCTGCAGCACCTGCAGCGGAGGCCATTGGCAATGCCAAGATAAAGACAACTGTGCCTCCACCTGTATGATGTATGGGGAGAGCCATATCAAAACCTTTGATGGACAACAATATTTGTTTGATGGGGACTGTGAATACACTCTAGCGACGGTAAGTTTTGCCATGCATTAAATGAATATTTAATATCGGTTGACAGCACACCAGGGCCAGATTAACAGCGAGGTGGCTTGGACTGCAGCTACAGGCCTCCATATACAATTAGGCCCATCAATATAAAAGCATGATGTGTACCAGCCCCCGAGATGGCCATAAATCATAAGTATTACAATGCATTTATATTTCCCTCACAAAATAATGCAATTTATGTACTTTTACAGTCGGGGCCATAGTGAGCCTTACCAGGCCACAGTAATATAGGGCATACATGCCTACCCTCCTGGTTTTCGCGGGAGGCTCACGATTTTTCGGGTAACCCCCCGCACCCCTGGAAGGGTAAGCACTTCTCCCACATTCTGCCCATTTCCTAGTGAAGTGGGCAAAATGGGGAGAATTTCCGTGACGATCGCTGGTCCCTGTGTAGGGGGCGGGGCTTAATGATGTGATTCTCAGTGCATCAAGTAATTTAGCCCCACCCCCAATTTGCCATTAAGGGGGTGGGGCTTAATGACATGAACCATCATGCCCCGCCCCCATCACAGCCCACCTGCTTCTCCTACCAAGACTTCTCCCGGGGAGGAGAAGCCAAAGGTAGACAACTATGATTTAGGGGGGCGTGACCAATGTCAGTAAACGTGGCAACGCCTCCTTAAAGAAAAATGAGTATTTGCTGCATCGCGGCAGAGGAGACTGCTGCTGCTGATCAACTGCAGTTGTCTCCCTGGTCTTACTGCAGCCGAGCATAAAGCAGCATGCACTGGGCTGCAGAGCCAGTGATACTGCCACTGACAAGTAAGGGTGGCAAAGGGGGGAGCGGATTGACCCAGGCCACTCCATTAAGCTCGGTCCTGGCTAATTAGTACCCCCCCTCTTGCTGCCACTGCTGATAGTATAGGATTGGACACACCCACACAGCACGAGTCACAGTTTTTCTGCTTCTCACAATGGGCCTTTGCTCATTTTTAGTCCCTGACACATGTGGTCCTTAATCTGGCCCTGCAGCACACATTCTGAGACTATTCTGTATTCACATGCAGTGCAGACTACTTTATTAATCACATGCAGTGCAGACTACTTTATTAATCACATGCAGTGCAGACTACTTCATTAATCACAGGCAGTGCAGACTACTTCATTAATCACAGGCAGTGCAGACTACTTTATTAATCACATGCAGTGCAGACTACTTTATTAATCACATGCAGTGCTGACTACTTTATTAATCACATGCAGTGCTGACTACTTTATTAATCACATGCAGTGCTGACTACTTTATTAATCACATGCAGTGCTGACTTTATTAGCCACATTCCATACAGACTTCTCTAACTACAAATTGCTGAAATCTATAAACACCATATGGAATTTCACTTTACTGTATATTCAGAACTCCTTAAGAAATAAAGCAGACAATAATATAGTGTACACTGTCGGCCTGATTCATGTTTGCAAGAAATTGCACAGCTGCAAGGAAGAGGCTGTGCAATTCCGTGTAAGGAATACATCCGAATTAACTTGTGTCCGGCGGTTCAAATCCCAACAGCGGCAGGCCGACACGGCTGAAAATCCCGATCGTCCGCAGGTAAGTATGAACTAACCTAACCCCCCTAACCCTAACCCTCCTTAGGGGTGCCTAACCCTAACCTTCCCCCCCAGTGCCTAACCCTAATCCCCCCTCTAAGTGCCTAAACCTAAACCCCCCCTACCCGCCACCTAAACCTAAGTCCCCCGGGGGGGTGCCTAACCCTAACCCTCCCTCCCCCTTGCCGAACCCTAACCTCCCGGGGGGTGCCTTACCCTAAGTCCCCCCCGGGAGCCCTAATCCTAAACCTCCCCTCCCCCCGTGGCTGTCCACAGCAGCGCCCGCCATCACTTCAATCGGGATACTGGGCTCCGGTCTCCCGTTGTCTGTAAAATGACTGGCGTCTACAATTAGACGCCTGTCATTCAACCCTCGCAGAGATAAAGCAGTCTGGAAGCCGGCTGTCGGGCTTACGTCAACCGGCTTCCCGATTGCATACCCGTGTCATTAAAATTTAAATGCAACAGGAGGCACCTGTAGGAGGTAGACGCCTCTTGTTACCATTTGTGAGATCCGAGTTCTGCATGTGAGGATGCAGCCTCGGATCACCATTGCAAGCATGGTTTCAGGCACTGGCCAGTCTGCATAAGCTGAAACTTACTCAGGCAGACTGTAGAATCTGGACATCCAGGTCCAGGAAGTCTGCAACAACGACAACGCAGACCCTGGACCCGTCACGCATTCAAAATGGGGTGCCACCGCCGCTACGCCTCCCAAATGCCACAGCATGCTGATTGATATGATAACCTTCCAACATTGTATTTGTACGTAAACCATAGGGTTTATGTGCAAATATGAATTAGGCCTTTGTTTTTAGAGCACTTAAGTGACCAGAACTAGTGCTACTGCAATCACCTGTAATAGGTGAAAATTGTGCTGTGGACAATATGTCCATCGGTGGCTACAGGTGATTGGCCATAAAATTTTAAATTCAATCAGCCATGTATTGGTAAAGTTTAAGCATTTGTAGATATGGAAATAAAACAGATTTTTACCAGAATAAAATATTTTATTTAAAAAATAATATTAAAATATTTAGCTACTTTTATCGCAAATGTTTAATATTATTTTTTAAATAAAATATTTAGCTACTTTTATCGCAAATGTTTATTTAAAAATTAATATTAAACATTTGCGATAAAAGTAGCTAATACAGTAGTTACAGAGTAATGCAGAATAGGAACAAAAACATCCAATAATCCTCCCCAAGCAACACGTTTCTCAGACTACTGATAGCTTCCTCAGGTATGGTTACTATTCAACAAACACTGGGTACTATATTTGTTATATGTTTGAATTATTTTGGTTATACAATTGCTTATGCACTTATGGATCAAAGGAGTGACATAATTTAATTTGAATTACACTATCACAACATCTGCCTCTTTTGAGAGGGGTTCCTTTGCGCTGGAGAACAATTTATATCAAGTTTGAAAGGTTCTTCTCTTATTTCTGACGCATTTGGGACCTTACCTTATTATGTGTCCATTGGCACTAGTCAATTTGTGTGTTCTCTACAATGTGCCCATATAAGCTTATGGCATTGTGAAATGCTCCTCTCCATATAATTACTGTAATTCTCCAATTTTCATGAGCAGTGTTTAGCTATTATAGTGTATCAGCAGTGCATGTGAGTGATATACTGTATCATTCACATGCACTGCTGATACAGTATATCACTTACATGCACATGCACTGCTGATACAGTATATCACTCACATGCACATGCACTGCTGATACAGGATATCTCTCACATGCACTGCTGATACAGGATATCTCTCACATGCACTGCTGATACAGTATATCACCCACATGCACTGCTGATACAGTATATCACTCACATGCACATGCACTGCTGATACAGTATATCACTCACATGCACATGCACTGCTGATACAGTATATCACTCACATGCACATGCACTGCTGATACAGTATATCACTCACATGCACATGCCCTGCTGATACAGTATATCACTCACATGCGCATGCACTGCTGATACAGGATATCACTCACATGCATTGCTGATACAGGATATCTCTCAAATGCACTGCTGATACAATATATCACTCACATGCACATGCACTGCTGATACATGATATCACTCACATGCACTGCTGATACATGATATCACTCATATGCACATGCACTGCTGATACAGGATATCTCTCACATGCACTGCTGATACAGTATATCACTCATATGCACATGTAATGCTGATACAGGATATCACTCATATGCACATGCACTGCTGATACAGTATATCACTCACATGCACATGCACTGCTGATACAGGATATCTCTCACATGCACTGCTGATACAGTATATCACTCACATGCACTGCTGATGCAGTATATCACTCACATGCACATGCACTGCTGATACAGGATTTCACTCATATGCACATGCACTGCTGATACAGTATATCACTCACATGCACATGCATTGCTGATACAGGATATCTCTCAGATGCCCTGCTGATACAGTATATCACTCACATGCACATGTACTGCTGATACAGTATATCACTCACATGCACTGCTGATACAGGATATCACTCACATGCACTGCTGATACAGTATATCACTCACATGCACATGCACTGCTGATACAGTATACCACTCACGTGCACATGCACTGGTGATACAGTATATCACTCACATGTACTACTGAAACAGTATATCACTCACTTGTAATGCTGATACAGTATATTACTCACATGCACTGCTGATGCAGTATATCACTCACATGCACTGCTGATACAGTATATCACTCACATGCACTGCTGATACAGTATATCACTCACATGCACATGCACTGCTGATAAAGTATATCACTCACATGCACATGCACTGCTGATACAGTATATCACTCATATGCACATGCCCTGCTGATACAGGATATCACTCATATGCACATGCACTGCTGATACAGTATATCACTCACATGCACTGCTGATACAGGATATCACTCACATGCACTGCTGATAGAGTATATCACTCACATGCACATGCACTGCTGATACAGTATATCACTCACATGCACATGCACTGCTGATACAGTATATCACTCACATGCACATGCACTGCTGATACAGTATATCACTCACATGCACATGTAATGCTGATACAGGATATCACTCATATGCACTGCTGATACAGTATATCACTCGCATGCACTGTTGATACAGTATATCACTCACATGCACTGCTGATACAGTATACCACTCACGTGCACATGCACTGGTGATACAGTATATCTCTCACATGCACTGGTGATACAGTATATCACTCACATGTACTGCTGAAACAGTATATCACTCACTTGTACTGCTGAAACAGTATATTACTCACATGCACTGCTGATACAGTATATCACTCACATGCACATGCACTGCTGATACAGTATATCACTCACATGCACATACACTGCTGATACGGTATATCACTCACATGCACATGCACTGCTGATACAGTATATCACTCACATGCACATGCACTGCTGATACAGGATATCACTCATATGCACATGCACTGCTGATACAGTATATCACTCACATGCACATGCACTGCTGATACAGGATATCTCTCACATGCACTGCTGATACAGTATATCACTCACATGCACATGCACTGCTGATACAGGATATCTCTCACATGCACTGCTGATACAGTATATCACTCACATGCACATGCACTGCTGATACAGTATATCACTCACATGCACTGCTGATAAAGTATATCACTCACATGCACATGCACTGCTGATACAGTATATCACTCAAATGCACATGCCCTGCTGATACAGGATATCACTCATATGCACATGCACTGCTGATACAGTATATCACTCACATGCACATGCACTGCTGATACAGGATATCTCTCACATGCACTGCTGATACAGTATATCACTCACATGCACTGCTGATACAGGATATCTCTCACATGCACTGCTGATACAGTATATCACTCACATGCACATGCACTGCTGATACAGGATATCTCTCACATGCACTGCTGATACAGTATATCACTCACATGCACATGCACTGCTGATACAGTATATCACTCACATGCACTGCTGATAAAGTATATCACTCACATGCACATGCACTGCTGATACAGTATATCACTCAAATGCACATGCCCTGCTGATACAGGATATCACTCATATGCACATGCACTGCTGATACAGTATATCACTCACATGCACATGCACTGCTGATACAGGATATCTCTCACATGCACTGCTGATACAGTATATCACTCACATGCACATGTAATGCTGATACAGGATATCACTCATATGCACTGCTGATACAGTATATCACTCACATGCACTGCTGATACAGTATATCACTCACATGCACTGCTGATACAGTATATCACTCACATGCACATGCACTGGTGATACAGTATACCACTCACGTGCACATGCACTGGTGATACAGTATATCACTCACATGTACTACTGAAACAGTATATCACTCACTTGTAATGCTGATACAGTATATTACTCACATGCACTGCTGATGCAGTATATCACTCACATGCACTGCTGATACAGTATATCACTCACATGTACTGCTGACACAGTATATTACTCACATGCACTGCTGATACAGTATATCACTATAAATGCACATGCACTGCTGATACAGTATATCACTCACATGCACTGCTGATACAGTATATCACTCACATGCACATGCACTGTTGATTCAGTATATCACTCACTTGTACTGCTGATACAGTATATCACTCACATGCACTGCTGATACAGTATATCACTCACATGCACATGCACTGGTGATACAGTATATCACTCACGTGCACATGCACTGGTGATACAGTATATCACTCACATGCACTGCTGATACAGTTTATCACTCACATGTACTGCTGAAACAGTATATCACTCACTTGTACTGCTGATACAGTATATTACTCACATGCACTGCTGATACAGTATATCACTCACATGCACATGCACTGTTGATGCAGTATATCACTCACATGCACATGCACTGCTGATACAGTATATCACTCACATGCACATGCACTGCTGATACAGGATATCACTCATATGCACATGCACTGCTGATACAGTATATCACTCACATGCACATGCATTGCTGATACAGGATATCTCTCACATGCACTGCTGATACAGTATATCACTCACATGCACATGCACTGCTGATACAGTATATCACTCACATTCACTGCTGATAAAGTATATCACTCACATGCACATGCACTGCTGATACAGTATATCACTCACATGCACATGCCCTGCTGATACAGGATATGACTCATATGCACATGCACTGCTGATACACTATATCACTCACATGCACTGCTGATACAGGAAATCTCTCACATGCACTGCTGATACAGTATATCACTCACATGCACATGTAATGCTGATACAGGATATCTCTCATATGCACTGCTGATACAGTATATCACTCACATGCACTGGTGATACAGTATACCACTCACGTGCACATGCACTGGTGATACAGTATATCACTCACATGCACTGCTGAAACAGTATATCACTCACATGCACTGCTGATACAGTATATCACTCACATGTACTGCTGATACAGTATATCACTCACATGTACTGCTGACACAGTATATTACTCACATGCACTGCTGATACAGTAAATCACTATAAATGCACATGCACTGCTGATACAGTATATCACTCACATGCACATGCACTGCTGATACAGGATATCTCTCACATGCACTGCTGATACAGTATATCACTCACATGCACATGTAATGCTGATACAGGATATCACTCATATGCACTGCTGATACAGTATATCACTCACATGCACTGCTGATACAGTATATCACTCACATGCACTGCTGATACAGTATATCACTCACATGCACATGCACTGGTGATACAGTATACCACTCACGTGCACATGCACTGGTGATACAGTATATCACTCACATGTACTACTGAAACAGTATATCACTCACTTGTAATGCTGATACAGTATATTACTCACATGCACTGCTGATGCAGTATATCACTCACATGCACTGCTGATACAGTATATCACTCACATGTACTGCTGACACAGTATATTACTCACATGCACTGCTGATACAGTATATCACTATAAATGCACATGCACTGCTGATACAGTATATCACTCACATGCACTGCTGATACAGTATATCACTCACATGCACATGCACTGTTGATTCAGTATATCACTCACATGCACTGCTGATACAGTATATCACTCACATGCACATGCACTGGTGATACAGTATATCACTTACGTGCACATGCACTGGTGATACAGTATATCACTCACATGCACTGCTGATACAGTTTATCACTCACATGTACTGCTGAAACAGTATATCACTCACTTGTACTGCTGATACAGTATATTACTCACATGCACTGCTGATACAGTATATCACTCACATGCACATGCACTGTTGATGCAGTATATCACTCACATGCACATGCACTGCTGATACAGTATATCACTCACATGCACATGCACTGCTGATACAGGATATCACTCATATGCACATGCACTGCTGATACAGTATATCACTCACATGCACATGCATTGCTGATACAGGATATCTCTCACATGCACTGCTGATACAGTATATCACTCACATGCACATGCACTGCTGATACAGTATATCACTCACATGCACTGCTGATAAAGTATATCACTCACATGCACATGCACTGCTGATACAGTATATCACTCACATGCACATGCCCTGCTGATACAGGATATGACTCATATGCACATGCACTGCTGATACACTATATCACTCACATGCACTGCTGATACAGGAAATCTCTCACATGCACTGCTGATACAGTATATCACTCACATGCACATGTAATGCTGATACAGGATATCTCTCATATGCACTGCTGATACAGTATATCACTCACATGCACTGGTGATACAGTATACCACTCACGTGCACATGCACTGGTGATACAGTATATCACTCACATGCACTGCTGAAACAGTATATCACTCACTTGTACCGCTGATACAGTATATTACACACATGCACTGCTGATACAGTATATCACTCACATGTACTGCTGATACAGTATATCACTCACATGTACTGCTGACACAGTATATTACTCACATGCACTGCTGATACAGTAAATCACTATAAATGCACATGCACTGCTGATACAGTATATCACTCACATGCACATGCACTGGTGATACAGTATATCACTCACGTGCACATGCTGTTGGGCTTACGTCAACCGGCTTCCAGATTGCATACCCGTGTCATAAAATTTAAATGCAACAGGAGGCGCCTGTAGGAGGTAGACGCCTCTTGTTACCATTTGTGAGATCCGAGTTCTGCATGTGAGGATGCAGCCTCGGATCACCATTGCAAGCATAGTTTCAGGCACTGGCCAGTCTGCATAAGCTGAAACTTACTCAGGCAGACTGTAGAATCTGGACATCCAGGTCCAGGAAGTCTGCAACAACGACAACGCAGACCCTGGACCCGTCACGCCTTCAAAATGGGGTGCCAACCCCGCTACGCCCCCCAAATGCCACAGCATGCTGATTGATATGATGACCTTCCAACATTGTATTTGTACGTAAACCATAGGGTTTATGTACAAATATGAATTAGGCCTTTGTTTTTAGAGCACTTAAGTGACCAGAACTAGTGCTACTGCAATCACCTGTAATAGGTGAAAATTGTGCTGTGGACAATATGTCCATCGGTGGCTACAGGTGATTGGCCATAAAATTTTAAATTCAATCAGCCATGTATTGGTAAAGTTTAAGCATTTGTAGATATGGAAATAAAACAGATTTTTACCAGAATAAAATATTTTATTTAAAAAGTAATATTAAACATTTGCGATAAAAGTAGCTAAATATTTTACTTAAAAATTAATATTAAACATTTGCGATAAAAGTAGCTAATACAGTAGTTACAGAGTAATGCAGAATAGGAACAAAAACGTCCAATAATCCTCCCCAAGCAACACGTTTCTCAGACTACTGATAGCTTCCTCAGGTATGGTTACTATTCAACAAACACTGGGTACTAGGGCCCTCATTCAGAGCCTCTCGCTAGCGGCAGTACGCTCGTTCCGAGCGATGTTCGCACATCTGCGCATGCGTACGGATCGTTATACGCATGCGCGAACCAGTCAGTGCGGCCGAAATTCATGTGCTCGCAATATAGCGAATGCCTGCTATTTTGAGTGACAGAATGAGGCGTATGTGGGTGGTAACAGGGGAAGGTGCTGGAAAATGGGGAGTGGAAATCCGAACACAGGCGTGCTTAAAGGTCAAAACGGGCATTTTATGGGTGTGCATAATTAATACAGCAGCGTCATTGACCACGTCACTGGGTTATTTTATAGCCAGAACTGCTCGCAAGATTGTGGTAGCAAAAACCAACCACAAGAATAGCGAGCAGTTCATACGCTGGTCGATGTACTCGATTAATCTAATAAATAGCGGACATGACGTATGGTGCGAGCGGCCAGGGGGCGTTTTTAACAAATAAACGAGCGTATGTTTTGCTCGCTCGTTCAGACTTAGAGGTATGAACAGACTGCAATTTGCGAACGGATCATTTGAATAGCCACCCCTTGTTTTTGAACAAATGACCGCAAATAGCGAACGGCTCTGAATCAGGCCCTATATTTGTTATATGTTTGAATTATTTTGGTTCTACAATTGCTTATGCACTTATGGATCAAAGGAGTGACATAATTTAATATGAATAACACTATCACAACATCTGCCTCTTTTGAGAGGGGTACCTTTGCGCTGGAGAACAATTTATATCAAGTTTGAAAGGTTCTTCTCTTATTTCTGACGCATTTGGGACCTTACCTTATTATGTGTCCATTGGCACTAGTCAATTTGTGTGTTCTCTACAATGTGCCCATATAAGCTTATGGCATTGTGAAATGTTCATCTCCATATAATTACTGTAATTCTCCAATTTTCATGAGCAGTGTTTAGCTGATATAGTGTATCAGCAATGCATGTGAGTGATATACTGTATCATTCACATGCACTGCTGATACAGTATATCACTCACATGCACATGCACTGCTGATACAGGATATCACTCATATGCACATGCACTGGTGATACAGTATATCACTCACGTGCACATGCACTGCTGATACAGTATATTTCTCACGTGCACATGCACTGCTGATACAGTATATCACTCTCATGCACTGCTGATACAGTATATCACTCACATGCACATGCACTGCTGATATAGTATATCACTCACATGCACATGCACTGCTGATACAGTATATCACTCACATGCACATGCACTGCTGATACAGGATATCTCTCACATGCACTGCTGATATAGTATATCACTCACATGCACATGCACTGCTGATACAGTATATCACTCAAATGCACTGCTGATAAAGTATATCACTCACATGCACATGCCCTGCTGATACAGTATATCACTCACGTGCACATGCACTGCTGATACAGTATATTTCTCACGTGCACATGCACTGCTGATACAGTATATCACTCTCATGCACTGCTGATACAGTATATCACTCACATGCACATGCACTGCTGATATAGTATATCACTCACATGCACATGCACTGCTGATACAGTATATCACTCACGTGCACATGCACTGCTGATACAGTATATTTCTCACGTGCACATGCACTGCTGATACAGTATATCACTCTCATGCACTGCTGATACAGTATATCACTCACATGCACATGCACTGCTGATATAGTATATCACTCACATGCACATGCACTGCTGATACAGTATATCACTCACATGCACATGCACTGCTGATACAGGATATCTCTCACATGCACTGCTGATATAGTATATCACTCACATGCACATGCACTGCTGATACAGTATATCACTCAAATGCACTGCTGATAAAGTATATCACTCACATGCACATGCCCTGCTGATACAGTATATCACTCACATGCACATGCCCTGCTGATACAGGATATCTCTCACATGCACTGCTGATACAGTATATCACTCACATGCACATGTAATTCTGATACAGGATATCACTCATATGCACTGCTGATACAGTATATCACTGACATGCACTGCTGATACAGTATATCACTCACATGCACTGCTGATACAGTATATCACTCACATGCACATGCACTGCTGATACAGTATATCACTCACATGCACTGCTGATACTGTATATCACTCACATGCACTGCTGATACAGTATATCACTCACATGTACTGCTGATACAGTATATCACTCACATGCACTGATGATACAGTATATCACTCACATGCACATGCACTGGTGATACAGTATACCACTCACGTGCACATGCACTGCTGATACAGTATATCACTCACATGCACATGTACTGCTGATACAGTATATCACTCACATGCACTGCTGATACAGTATATCACTCACAAGCATAGCTGATACAGTATATTACTCACAAGTACTGCTGATACAGTATATCACTCACATGCACTGCTGATTAACTATATCACTCACATGCACATGCACTGCTGATACACTATATCACTCACATGCACATGCACTGCTGATACAGTATATCACTCACAAGCACAGCTGATACAGTATATCACTCACTTGCACTGCTGATACAGTATATCACTCACATGTACTGCTGATACAGTATAACACTCACATGTACTGCTGAAACATTATATCACTCACATGCACTGCTCATACAGTATATCACTCTCATGCACTGCTGATACAGTATATCACTCACATGCACATTTACTGCTGATACAGTATATCACTCACATGCACTGCTGATACAGTATATCACTCACATGCACATGCACTGCTGATACAGTATATCACTCACATGCACTGCTGATACAGTATATCACTCACATGTACTGCTGATACAGTATATCACTCACAAGCACAGCTGATACAGTATATCACTCACATGTACTGCTGATACAGTATATCACTCACATTCACTGCTGATATAGTATATCACTCACATGCACTGCTGATACACTATATCTCTCACATGCACTGCTGATACAGTATAACACTCACAAGCACAGCTGATACAGTATATCACTCTCATTCAATGCTGATTCAGTAGATCACTCACATGCACATGTACTGCTGATAAAGTATATCACTCACATGCACTGCTGGTACAGTATATCACTCACATGCACTGCTGATACAGTATTCCACTTTCATGCACTGCTGATACAGTAGATCACTCACATGCACATGTACTGCTGATAAAGTACATCACTCACATGCACTGCTGATACAGTATATCACTCACATGCACTGCTGATTCAGTAGATCACTCACATGCACATGTACTGCTGATAAAGTATATCACTCACATGCACTGCTGGTACAGTAAATCACTCACATGCACTGCTGATACAGTATTCCACTTTCATGCACTGCTGATACAGTAGTTCACTCACATGCACATGTACTGCTGATAAAGTATATCACTCACATGCACTGCTGATACAGTATATCACTCACAAGCACTGCTGATACAGTATATCACTCACATGCACTGCTGATACAGTATATCACTCACATGCACTGCTGATACACTATATCACTCACATGCACATGTACTGCTGATAAAGTATATCACTTACATGCACTGCTGATATACTGTATCAGCAGTGCTTGTGAGTGATATACTGTATCAGCAGTGCATGTAAGTGATATACTTTATCAGCAGTGCATGTGAGTGATATACTGTATCAGCAGTGCATGTGAGTGATATACTGTATCAGCAGTGCATGTGAGTGATATACTATATCAGCAGTGAATGTGAGTGATATACTGTATCAGCTGTGCTTGTGAGTGTTATACTGTATCAGCAGTGCATGTGAGAGATATAGTGTATCAGCAGTGCATGTGAGTGATATACTATATCAGCAGTGAATGTGAGTGATATACTGTATCAGCAGTACATGTGAGTGATATACTGTATCAGCAGTACATGTGAGTGATATACTGTATCAGCAGTGCTTGTGAGTGATATACTATATCAGCAGTGAATGTGAGTGATATACTATATCAGCAGTGAATGTGAGTGATATACTGTATCAGCAGTACATGTGAGTGATATACTGTATCAGCAGTGCTTGTGAGTGATATACTATATCAGCAGTGAATGTGAGTGATATACTATATCAGCAGTGAATGTGAGTGATATACTGTATCAGCAGTACATGTGAGTGAAATACTGTATCAGCAGTGCTTGTGAGTGATATACTGTATCACTCACATGCACTGCTGATACAGTATATCACTCACAAGCACAGCTGAATTTAAGTGTCCGACTTTCTGCACTATATGCATAGCATTACTAATTCTCGCGCACCCCTCCCCCCCCTCTTTTTTCTCAGGATGGATGTGGCTTGAACACTTCAATGGCATCTTTTAAAGTAGTGACGGAGAATGTCATCTGTGGAACCACTGGAGCTACCTGTTCTCGGACAATCACCATCACCATCGGGGTGAGGATAGTAACAGCACAGTGACACCTTAGGTCATAGCTGTGTAATGATTCCAGTAATGTTTACACTTTTGAAACAGTTAAATATTAATATTATATTCTACCGCACCTCTAAGGATGTAAGCAAGGCTTAAGAGAATACATTCCTATACATGCCTGCTGTTTACTTTATTATGTACCATGTCTGTTTCACAGAATACAGAGCTGAAGTTGTTTGATGAAAAGTACACTATCTCCCAATATACACCCAGCCTGGATATGAGAGTACAGAACAATTCCCTCTACACCATGTTTGAGTTCACAATCCCTGATAAGTTCTACATCTCACTGGTCTGGAACAAGAATATGAATTTGATGATCAAGATTTTAAAGCTGGGAAAGGTAAGTAGGTCTGGGCAGGGTGACGTTTTGCTTGCATCTTTGGTTTATCAACAAGGATTTTATAGTTAATTATTAAGCTGTAAAACCAAGCGCTGAGGAAATTTCAGTGACTGGCAGCAACAAAATCAAATAACTTTTCTAATAAAGTTCTCCTAAACTTTGCTTGTTTCTTTTATTTTTTATATATATTTGTGATGAGACAAATACTTCTTCAGTAATGGTATGTTTATCTTCTGAATATATAGGCAAGAATGTATGCATCTTGAGATTTGACCGCCTCTGTCTAAATGTAATAGAGTATGAGCCAACGCCACTGCTGGAATACATGCGAGTATTCCTGTTTTTTTAAAACAGCAACCATTTTAAAGGCAATACCAAGCTGGTTTTACCTGTAACATGCTTGCTGTTTTCAAAAAAATGGGAATACTCGCATGTATTTCTGCAACAGCGCTGGCTCGTACTCCTACATTTAACCCTGAGACTGCAATCACAATGTCTTATAATTGCAAAGTCCCAAGCAGACCACTGCGATCCATGGGTGTTCATGGGTGGAGTTGGGAAGGTGACGAAAGTGTTTGCAAAAAGAAGGCGGTCCGTGGGCGTGTTATGGGAGTTCCAGAGGTGTGTCTGCGCTTATGGCTGCATTCCCAATCGTATAACCACAGTTTCAGAGGCCATTTTTTGAGAAACAGTTGACCCAGAATCTGCATCCGATGTTGCATCGATGGTGGAGTATTCTCATCCCTCCGAGGATCTGCATACAATGCATATAGGGGAAGTGAGTGCAGCAACATTTGCACAGACAAATGAGGATGCAATAGCATACATCTCTGCATCAGGCCCTATTCAGCCCTTTAGGTGGCCAGTTTAGCCCTTCTAGAAAATCGGATCGGGCAATGTCTGGTCTTTGCCCTTGTATATGGCCATCATGCAGTCAAAATAATTGCCACCAAATTTGATAATTTGGTCCCAAAAATGTGTGGACGGATCTGTGTAAGTTGTCTACACACATGTATGGCTACTTAGATAAAAATTGGCTGCTCGGCAGCCAGGTACTAATGAGAGAGACAGACAATTGTTGACAAGCTTGTATGAGAACACTGGCCCTGATTCAGAGCCGGACACTCTGACAGAGCGCTCGCTCTGAATCAGGGCCGGCCTTCTTGTTTTTTAGAGCGGCCTCCTGGCCGCTCGCATAGCTGTGGGTGACCACCCACAGCTATAGCGAGCGGCCAGGAAGATGGTCGCGATGGTCAAGACCACCGTGACCATCCGACTTGCGACGAGACCCTTGTGGTAGGGTCTCGTTGCCGCAAGCCCCAGATAGATTTCGGCTCTAACAGAGCCGAAATCTCTCCCACTGATATCACTCGTGATGTCAGTGGGGCCGCCCCCAAACGGAGGCATTCACATGGGAACGCCTCAGTTTGGGCAGCCAACCCCCCGGCCCGCCCACCAAAGGGGGCGTGCTGTCACTCAACATCGACAGCATGCCCCCTTTGGCACGAGACCCGGAGCAACGGTTTGCCCGTCGCTATCCGGGTCTCGCGCATGAGCACGACGGAGCCAGCTCCGTCGTGCGCATGCACACTGGGACACCATCGACCCGCTTGCGAGCGCATAGGGCTCGCGAGCGGGTCTGAATCAGGCCCTCTGTATGTTGTCTGTGGGAAGGGATGGTGGTAAAAAGAAACTCTGCAGACAGCTTGTTGTATTTGATTTGATACATTAATAAAACACAAGGGAATAGATAATTGAAACAGAAATGTTGGACATTGAGTAAAATCTTCAATTTTGGACAGAAAATACCACATAAAACCCGGAACCAAACAATGACCTCCCTGGGGCAAACAAATTTCAGTCCAAGGTATTGTGTTGAACAGTTGCTGCCATTAACAAACTTTTGTGGGATCTGCTGATAATCTGCACATCAGAGACCAGACAGGACGTTTGTACAGGATGAGAGACTGCTCCTGATTGGCTGGTTTCTAATAAGTAGGCGGGTTTAATAAGCATTAATTATTTGCAAAGGAAACTCCTTTAGAGCAGTCTGTGTCGATTCTATGAGTTTTATTTTCTCCCAGTTGATTATAGCAAATTAAGAAAAGATGAAGATTGTATCTTAGTTACTAGAAACACTGATACACAAAAATGGCAAGTTCCTTAAATCAATTTATTGGTCCACTGCAGGTGCTTCCAAGGGAGGGGCTAATGTAGACAAGAAGAACCACAGAATTCCCCCAGCACACTATAATGGACCAGTAAATTAGATTTACATCCTATATGATAGTAGCAATGCAGACATCTCAGGTTGCATATACAGTATTTGCAAACATAGTGGTCACCAGCCACCTCAAGGCGTCTCCGAGATCCTAACACATAGCACCCACTATGGGTCATACCTTTGTGTATTATCTTCTGCTATATAACTAGAAACACTAGTAAGTGGACATGTTTGTTATTTAACATACAGGGCACTATAATTTATTATTAAAGATATGGGTGCATTATTATTTCATGTTATTTACCTGGTACTCACAGGGCAGGGAAAGGGCCCAGTTTTGCTTTGCATGTTGCAAGCATCCCTAGCTATGGAGCCCGAACATATCCACCATCTGCACCAAACAAATATTTGGCTTAGTGGTATAGGGTGCTGGGATACCTGCTAATTATGTATAGGGAATGTTGCTTGATACTAACTGTGACTTCTTTTCATGTGCTACATGATGACATTGACCATGATTTCTAATCATCCAGGAATCAATATGTGGCCTTTGTGGCAATTACAATGGAAACATGAAGGATGACTTTGAAACCAGGAGCATGTATGTATCCTCCACTCAGCTTGAATTCATCAACTCATGGAAAGACAGACCAACATGCATGGATGTCAGCTCCCTTCCAGATGCATGCATAACAAATCCACAACGGAAGCCCTGGGCTGAACAGAACTGTCATATAATTAAGACACAGGTCTTTGAGCCCTGCCATAAACTGGTAAGAGAATCAAGGTATTGCAATAGTGCATATATCTTCTAGGTTATGCAATTTTAGAATTATATTATCTGGTAGAGAAGGTAAGTAAATCTAGCCCTAGATCTCTGCAGCTTCATGCCTTGTGGCTAATTTGGTGCTGATAGTTGGAGTGAGGTTAGTACAGTGGAGAAAGTCCAGCACTCTGCTCACAAATAGAAAACGATGTTCCTGTGCCCTCCGTGGTAGACAAATAACTAAAGATATGAAAGAAGACAGTGGTACATTGAGACTTTAGTTAGGTTTATACATTTAGCATACAAAGTATATCACATTCGAGCGCGACAAGCTGCTATAATCGTACAATAGATACAATATACAGCGCTAAGCGGTAAAAAAACAAAACTTTCATTTTTTTATGGGATCAAATTCCTCCAAGGAGTAACCTTTCTGATGTAATTCTTGAATATTCCCAGTGTTATCTCTCTCACACAGTTCATTTGTGCAAAAAAATTATTCTTTCATATCTTTGTTTATATAAGCGAGAAAACGTGTCTGTCTGTCCATCTTTTTGTCCTTTATACTCAACCAGAGTTTTGGACCTAGCTCCACCAAATTTGGCAGGGTGGTGTAGTTTGACCAGGATTAGATTTATGCCTAGGTTTGAACTTCATCAGGGCCACACACTGTCACATAATCGTTAAAAATGGGGACACTCTTAAATTACACAGGCTGCAGGGCTGGCTCCAGTGGAAACTGGCAGTCTGCCAAAAACCTATGAGAAAGTTACAAAAAGAGAAACAATACAATGGTGTAGTATGTCAAGACTCAAGTTGTTGATTCCACCCTGGTGTTCTTGTATGTTCTGAAGAGGTGTAGTAATTAATACATGAATCCCTCCATCTTTTTCTTTACAAGAATGATGAGTGGCGTACCGAACTCACAAGAGAACAGACAGTGGCACTTATGTAAATGTTTCTTTAGTCCTTCTAGAGGAATATATTGTACCCCAACTCACTGTGGTGTAGATGGAAACATGCATATAAAGGTATCTTTAAATCTTAAATGATTTGACTGGCGTACCCCAAATCACAATTAGAAATGCTGGATCAATCATATCAAGGTACTGTATCTTTAAATGCCTCACACATTGTAGAAGTTTAGTCAAATAAAGTATTTGATTGGCCATAACCAAAATTTCATGCAGGTACATAAATGATTGCTAAAATGGAATAAAAATCACACAAGAAATTACATAAAAAATGACAGAGCACACTTCATAAACTCCTCATAAGGAGAAGACCATGGGAAGATGTAAAAAGCCTAATCTTGCGAGGTCTGGAGGCAAGGTTGTTATCAGGGTCCCGATGATCAAACTCCTTGAAGTGGAGTCTATGGCCCTCATTCAGAGCCGCTCGTTAGCGGCAGTACGCTCGTTCCGAGCGATGTTTGCACATCTGCGCATGCGTACGCTTTTTAGTACGCATGCGCGAACCAGTCAGTGCGGCCGAAAATCGTTTGTACGCTATATAGCGAGTGCCTGCTATTTTGAGTGACAGAATGAGGCGTATGTGGGTGGTAACAGGGGAAGGTGCTTGAAAATGGGGAGTGGAGATCCGAACGCAGGCGTGCTTAAAGGTCAAAACGGGCGTTTTATGGGTGTGTATATTTAAAACAGCAGCGTCATTGACCACGTCACTGGGTTATTTTATAGCCAGAACTGCTCGCAAATTTGTGGTAGCAAACACCAACCACAAGAATAGCGAGCAGTTCATACGCTGGTCGATGTACTCGATTAATCTAATAAATAGCGGACATGACGTATGGTGCGAGCGGCCAGGGGGCGTTTTTAACAAATAAACGAGCGTATGTTTTGCTCGTTCGTTCAGACTTAGAGGTGTGAACAGACTGCAATGTGCGTACGGATCATTTGAATAGCCACCCCTTGTTTTTAAACGAACGACCGCAAATAGCGAACGGCTCTGAATGAGGGCCTATGTCACAAATGAAAGCACCCCTCTGCCCCCAACGTGTTTCGATCCTCCTGAATCTTTGTCAAGGTATGCAGAGGGGAGCACCAGAGGTGTTATTAATACCACATACTGGGAGTAGGACAGGAAGTGAGGTCATCTTCCAAATCAAAGTGTAAGGTACAAATGTGGCAATGTTAGTCTGTATATACCAACCACAGATACTTTTGGAAAGGTGCACTATAGCTCACTGTATTCTAAAAAGCATTTAAAGAGGGGCAAAATCATAAAATGTAAATCAGTTCCAATCAATTCGCTGGACCAGAAACAGAATAGTATAAAACCCCTTCGGTAGCTGTACCTGGAAGTGACGTGAGTGAGGGCGGAAGTGGATGTTTTTGCCCACACTTTTCAGGAAAATAAGAAATTCGGCCCCTTGCAGGCTCGCTTTGCTCGCCACGCTGAGGGCACGGTGGCTCGCTTCGCTCACCACAGGAAAATATTCCCCCTCTATGCCCACTTGGATGGTAGGGAATGACGTTGGACACTGGCTGATGACATCAACGTACACAAACGGAAGGGGATGTATCTTATTCTGACCAAAAACACCACGCCGGAAGTGCACGTATGTTCCAGGACCCGGCGTGTGTTCGAGCAACCGGAAGTGATACCAGAAGGAGTCACCGCCAGATGTATGCGTGCCACAGATAACCTGTGCATTCCATAGTACCGGAAGACATGCATGGTAGGCAAGATAGAATCTAAGAATAAAAAAATAAATATGCATGCCACGCGTGAGCTGTGCATTCCGCAGTACAGGAAAGAGTCCTCTCTCCCAGGATATAAATATTTTCAAAACATAAAACAACTAAATTGCCAAATCACTAAAACATATGTAAAACATATAATTATATAGCAAATATAAAATGATGTACATATATGGTATGATGTACAATGTTTCAGGGCCTGCAGGCCCTTTTGTCAAGGTAATAAACAAAGTAACAATACTGTGCTTACCTTACATAGGTGTACCCATGCCATGTAAATGGATGCAGTCTGGAGGACGCCACCCATGGAGTGCGGCATGGCTTTGCTTTCTGATGACGTGCACTAACTAAAGTCTACGGGTGCCGCCGTGTTCTTTTATATCTTTGTTTTTTTTGTATAGAAATATATATATATATTAGTTAGTTGCCCCAGTTATAAAATTCGTATAATTCCTCCAAGGTGCGGCACTCCACAAATGACACACACAACAGCGGCTGCAGAAAGTCAATATTTCAATGCTTAACACAATAGCATTATTTTCTGATGAAAATGCTACTTTGTTAAGCATTGAAAGTGGGGACTCTCTTAAATTACACAGGTGCTTTGGCTGGCTCCGGTAGAAATTTGCAGTCTGACAAAACCTGTGAGAAGTTACAAAAGTATAATTTTAACCTCAGTCTGAGCAAACTTAATGACTCATGCAAGTTCATATTAAATCCAGAGCCTCTATGTTTGCATGTAAGGGCTTAATATAACTTAGTGGGCCACATCCTAAAAGTCCCCTCCAACCAGAGGTAAACAAAAACACATTTGACCCCACACAGAGCCCATTCATGTTATGCCACACAGAGCCCATGTTAGGGCACGTGCGTGACTCTTTTGAGTATAGTCCTGCTACAGCCTTGAGGGCTGGAATTCTTGGGTGGATGCGGCCCTACAACAGCTTTGAGAGCTGGAAGAAGACTTTGTTAGGTGGGCCTGAAGGCCGTAGATTATGAAGCGGCCTTTGGGCCCTGCAGCAGCCTTGAGGGCTGGTATAACTTGGCTTGCTGTGGCCAGTGGGGCGTAGAATATGAAGCAGCCTCTGGGCCATGCAGCAGCCTGGAAGGCTGGAATAACTTGGCTTGCTGCGGTCCATGGAATATGAAGCAGCCACTGGGCTGTGTAGGGCCAGAGCAACTTGGCTAGATGTGGCAGCAGCCGGGTATAACTGTAACAAAGTTACTGGTATTGGATCGCGGACTGCACACTAATGTTACTGGAGTGCGTCCTGTGCTGCCGGGTTGACACAAGCAACTGACGCTGTAATGCGGCCTGGGCCGACGGGTTGAACCAAGCAGCTAACGCTGTAGTGCGGCCAAGGCTGCTGCATTGACACAAGCAGCTGACGCTATAGTGCGGCCTGTGCCGCCGAGTTGACACAAGCAGCTGACGCTGTAGTGCAGTCTGTGCCACCGGGTTGACACAGACAGATGACGCTGTAGTGCGTACTCTGGACACTGAGTACTGTCCGTGCCACCTGGATGACACGAACGGCAAGGGGACAGACTTATGGACCGTGCTGCCTGGATGACTCAAACGGCAAGTAGATGATATGCAGAACTGTGCCGCCTAGATGACACAAATGGCAGAACAACAATATGCTATAGGAGGCAGGAAAACTGGAGCTTAACTGGAAGACAGGATACAAAGCCAGAACCGGAAACATGAAAACTCTATCACCGGCATCGGAGTAGCGTTAGCTCCAGCAGGATATAGTTTCAGGAGCCGATCCTGAACTGATCCTCAGATTAATGGACAGGAGGTAGGTGGAGATTCAGCGAACACTTCTCAGGCATTCGCCTCGCACAGCGTTCACAGTGCGGTGGCTTGTGACATTCAGGGTATGCCACACAGATCTCATTCAGTTTATGCCACACAGTAGTACCCCAAAACACATTATGCCATGTAGTAGTATTGTCGCTTTTACATAATGCCACACAGTAAACCCCTTAAACTACACAGTAATGCCTCTTACACAATATACCACACAATAATGCCCTTTACAAATTATGCTACATAGTAGTAGTGCCCCATATAACACATTATTCCACACAATAATGCCCCTTAAACTACAGTAATTCCTCTTACACAATATACCACATAGTAATGCCCTTTACAGATTATGCTACATAGTAGTAGTACCCCATATAGCACATTATTCCACACAATAGTAGCACCCCTTACACATTATGCCCCCCCAGAAACTCACCTCCCCATGTTGCTCCAGCAGCCTCTCGCCTGTCCCTGTGTGCCATCAACAGCCAGCAGGTGTGTATTTGGGGCCAGGCCGGTAGCTAATTACAGCTGGCACATAGGCATGCAGTGGCAGACATGGACAGACAGCACCGGCACAATTTAAATCTGGTGCCAGTCGTGAGCCAATCGGAGCTCGCAGACCGGCAGCCAATGAGGAGCCGCCATTGCTGATTGGCTGCGAGTCAGTGAACTCTGTTCACTTCGCGACCGGCGGCGCTGTCTCTCCATGACTGCCTGCCAGTGCAGTGCTCCAGCTGTAATCAGCTGGCGGGCCGGCACCAAATCAACATTGCTGACACCCGGGCACCCCTCGACGGCCTTGACTGGACCAGCCCACCTTATGTGCGTGGCTGGGTGCAGGGGGAGCAGCGGGCCACAGTTGGAGCTTGGGCACCATAGCAGCTGCGCCCATGGTAGTTACGACACTGTTTGCAAGCATGTTATAGGGCAGCACAGACGGTGTAATGGTTAGCGTTACTGCCTCACAACAATGAGGTCATGGGTTCAATTCCCACCATGGCCCAAACTGTGTGGAGTTTATATATTCTCCCTGTGCTTGCGTGGGTTTCCTCCCACACTCCAAAAATATACTGGCAGGTTAATTGGCTCCCTACAAAATTGACCATAGTGAGCATGTGGTAGGGAATATAGACTGTAAGCTCCACTGGAGCAGGGACAGATGTGAATGGGCAAATATTCTCTGTGTAAAGCGCTGCGGAATATGTGTGCGCTATATAAATAACTGGTAATAAATAAAAATATTAAATATTAGCAAACAGTGGGGTCCTTTTCAGAATCAATGGAATGGTGTTATAGGCGAGGACAATGTAAACAAATAAAGGCTGCAGGTGTAGTTCAGGGTTCTGTTTCCATGACTTCACATTATCATCCAACACCTCTACAAGTTGGTAATAAATTTCAGCTGCTAATGTGCCCTTTAGACACAGAAATGTTATCACACTACGCACATCAATGTTTCCACCAGTCCAGCCATATTACAACTGTATGACTGATATGAGACGCTGATATGCTCTGTCCTGGTGGGAAATTAGAATGAAATAGAGAACATTACACATGTGAGAGGTCTTGTTACCTTGCTTATGGAATAACCCTCATATATATCAAGGGTAACTAGTATGCAAACAACTTCACTCAAAGGGCTTGATCCAATTGGGAGCAAGTTCCTACCAACGCCAGGACAAGCGGCTGTATGTTGCATTTACGGTACCGACAGACTCACACATTTTTGTTCACAGACTTATAAGGTTATGAGTAACAATGTGCGAGTCCAGACTGAAATCAGACCACGAGGGGGCGAATTGTAAGCTCTAACAAATTTGTCGCCCTCAGCTCTATAACAGATTTCTTACCCTCGTTCCCCTCTCCTTTAACACATTTGTCCCCCTCACAGTTAACACACTCACCTCTGCAACACACTTTCTACATCAGGGTCCAGAGGGTATCTACAGGATACCTTGGGGGTATAGGTGATGACGTCAGGCATCGGGCACCATAGAGTTAAAGTTTTCAGCCTCCCAGGATGCACTAGGGTCCCCCTCCTATACTCCGCCCCCGAGCCAAGGCATCTCAGTTTCGTTTGGTGCCCGGCTGGAGTCGGATGCACCTGTTTAGAGGGGGGCTAAGGATAGCCCCTGAAGTTTTCTTCACAAGCAGCTGTGGCTGCTCATCTGGATGTACAGCATGGACAGTCAGTACTGACGTCCATGCTGTCTTCCCTACACCCCCGCCGGTACCAGAACGCCGGTACTGATCCGGGGATGCTGGTAAGCATCTGGGGTCACAGCTAGCGGTGACCCCAGATGTTTGGGACCATGGCCGGATTCAAGGGGGCAGCAGGTTAGCAGCGGGGTCCTACGGTGGGTCCCTGCTGAAACATGGTCCAGAGTCCCCAGGCAGGGGGCTCCCTGGAGACTGGCTGCAGCGTGGAGCCAGGTAACTAACTTGCGCTTCGACTACCCCCCTGGGACAGCGGACCACTGCTGAGCGGTAGCGCTGCGGCGTCCCAGGGGTTAATTGCATGCCAGGGGAGCGCGCCTTCTCTGTAACACAGCCGGCGCCTCCCCCGCTGCACACAGCCCTCTCTGCTCTGCTGACTGGCCCTGTGGCAGCGCTCCTCTCCCAGGCCGGCCTCCTCTCTGCTCCTCGGTGGCCATCTTTTGCTGGAAGCATGGTGAGCGCTGCTGGACGCTGAAGATCGGTGGCATTGCGGTCTGGGTCCCCCGGCATACCTATCCTCCGTTGGTTCAGGTCTGTGTATGCAGCACTGTGTCCTACCAGGCTCTGTGTCTGCATAGTTGAGGATCAGCGCTGATAGTGCAGGAATTGATTTCTTTGCATTGTATGTGACTTCTGCTAGCGTCTGCTGCCTGTACTTTCACTTTCTACTGTCAGCCATTTCACTGTCCCTGTTCTTCTTCTGCTAAAGCCCTTGCAGTGCGGTGATTGCAGGGTGGTTCTCCCACTATACTAACGAGTATCAGTGTGAGGGGTCACATACTTACCATCATGTCTGAGAGTGAATTTCCTCTCCAGCTTATGTGTACTAAGTGCAATATACCAATAGTGGAGGGGGAGGGTAACGCGGAGGGGCTATGTCGGCAGTGTTATTTATTGGCGCGGCCAATTACTGTCACGGCTCCGGTACAGGAGCCGCCCTGGGCTTGTTTCGCCAAAGCGCTTACAACCCTCATGGGCCAGTTAGCTCCGCAGCCTGCGTTCTCACAGATGGGATTGTCCCAGCAGTCAGTGGTGTCGTCACCCATGCAGGGTTTCCCGAGACAATTGATGGTACCCCACAGTCTCCCTATTTCCCCTCCCCAGGTCTCTCAGGAGCCTGCGTGGGTTAATTCACTGACAAGTTCTGTACAGCATTTGTCGGACGTGTTACAAGGGGAGTCTGTGTTGAGGCCACATAAGCGGCCGGTGGCGTCTCTGTCCGCTCCTTATGAGGATGACGCGTGACGATGATGGGGAGATTCTGGATCTTTCTGACCAGGAACCTCTCCGCTCTAAAGAGTCGGACGCTAAGTCCAAGGTTTATATTCCTGGACTTATTCGGGCAGTCCGCACAGCTTTAGTGATTGAGGATGATGATACTCCGGTGTCCAAATCTAAATATGCCTTTTTTAAGAATATTAAGGGAGACGCCACAGTGTTTCCTCTTTCGGGTCAGTTAGTAGACCATTTAGAGGAGGCGTGGAAACACCCTGGCAAACGGTATCAGCCTCAGAGATGCTTGGAGGTGGCTTATCTGTTTGCGGACAATTATTTTTCTAAGTGGGAATCCCCTCCACAGGTGGATTCTCATGTGACACGCCTAGTCCGAAGTGCCACATTGCCCATGCCCTCCATGTCTTCCTTGAAGGATGCTACGGACCATAAGGTGGAGATCTGCTAAAGTCCATTTATTCCCTTGTGGGGGGGGGGCAGCCAGCCCGGCTATGGCCATTTGTTGGGTAGCCAGAGCTATGGATCGCTGGGCTGATAGTTTGGAGGCGTCTTTTGATTCCGACTGTTCGGCTGAACAGACCGAGTTCATAGGCAATCTCCAGGATTCGGCCACTTATATCAATGAAGCGGCCATGAATATCAGTACCCTGGCTTCTCGGATTTCTTCGGCAGCTGTAGCTGCTCATCGCACCTTATGGTTGCGATCTTGGAAGGCGGACGCTTATTCCAAGAAGGGCTTGGAAGCTTTGCCTTTTAATGGAGAAGTCCTATTTGGTCCGGATCTGGACAAAATTGTAGCCACGCTGGCGGCAGTCAAATCGGCATGTCTCCCGTCTGCTGCAGTTCCTTCCAGTTCAGGTACGTCGTCCTTTTGGCCTTACAGGGCCCAGGGTAGGCCTAAGACACAGTCTTTTCCCCGACAGGCTGGCCCCAAAAAATCGGCCAAGCCCCGGAAACAGGCCTGGAGTACCAGACATCTGGCCCCTAAGCCAGATGACAAGCCTGTGGCCTGACGGTCTGGGCCTACCTTTGGGGGATCCCAAAGTGGGAGGCCACCTGCTGCAGTTCGCCCAGTGTTGGTCGGTTACCACGACAGACACTTGGGTTCACGAGGTGGTTTCTCATGGGTACGCCCTCTCCTTCCGGCACAGGCCCCCGTCCCGATTCTTCACCATGGGTCTTCCATCAGACCGGAACAAAGCCATGGAACTGCGGAAGGTTTTGCACACTATGCTCCAGGCTGGAGTTACAGTGCCTGTTCCATTCTCCCAGAGGGGCCAGGGTTTCTATTCCATTCTATTTCTGTTTTTGGTGCAGAAACCCAATGGGTCGTACCGTCCGATCCTCAACCTCAAAGCACTCAACAAGTTCTTGCGGGTGCCGAGGTTTCGGATGGAGACCCTACAGTCCATCATTCTGGCGCTGGAACCTGGGGATTACATGGTGTCGTTGGACATACAGGACGCTTACCTGCATGTCCCTATTCTTTTACGCCATCAACAGTTCCTCAGGTTTGCAATCCGCAACGATCACTTCCAGTTCCGGGCGTTACCTTTTGGGCTGGCGACAGCACCACGTCTATTCACCAAGGTTATGGTGGTCATGGCGGCTTCCTTGCGGCTGCAGGGAGTCTGCATGTTGCCGTACCTGGACGACCTTCTGTTGGTGGCAGGATTTCCAGAGCTCCTTCTACTCCACTTGGACCTGACCATTGCGGTACTGCAATGGCATGGCTGGTTAATAAACTGCCAGAAGTCCACCCTGACCCCGTCTCAGAGGATTCTGCACCTCGGAGCCTTATTGGACTCCAGACAGCAAAGGATCTTTGTGACGGGGAAAAGATCTCTGCCTTACAGTTGAGGGTGCGCAGTTGTCTGCAGAGTCGCCGAGTGTCTCTGCATTCGGCGATGAGGTTACTGGGCTCCATGGTGTCAGTATTCGACATGGTGGAATATGCCCAGTTTCACTCCAGACCTCTGCAGCACTTGATCCTGTCCAAATGGAATGGACTGCCTCAGAGTCTATGGTTCCAGACGATGGTACTCACTCCGGAGGTTCACCTGTCCATAGCCTGGTGGTTGCAGACGACCCATCTCAACAAGGGTCGTCCATTCTGGGTGGCGAACGGACGCCAGCCTTCGGGGCTGGGGAGCTGTCATGGGTCCACACTTGTTCCAGGGCAGATGGACTCAGGCGGAAAAGGAGCTTCCGATAAACATCTTGGAACTCCGCGCTGTTTTCAATGCTCTCCAGCAGGCACAGCGGGTTCTCCAAGGTCACCCCATGCAGGTCCAGTCAGACAACGCCACCACCGTGGACTACATAAATCGGCAAGGAGGAACCCGAAGTCGGGTGGCACTCGTAGAGGTGTCCCGCATCCTGGTCTGGGCGGAGCGCAATCTCCCGGCCATATCAGCAGTCTTCATCCCGGGAGTTCTCAATTGGGAGGCGGACTTTCTCAGTCGCCAGGACGTTCATCCGGGGGAATGGTCTTTGCACCAGGACGTCTTTCAACTTCTGGTGGACAGGTGGGGTCTTCCAGAGATCGACCTCATGGCATCACGGCACAACAAGTTGCCGGTGTACGGGTCTCGCACAAGAGACGACAAGGCGTCTCTGGTGGATGCTCTGTCCGTCCAGTGGACGTTCTGGTTTGCTTATCTCTTTCCTCCGTTTTCCCTTCTTCCACGGGTAATCCGGAAATTCAAACAGTAAGGAGGGACGCTCCTGTTGATAGCTCCCGCGTGGCCTAGGCGGCACTGGTTCTCAGACCTTCAGGGTCTGTCCGTGGACAGTCCTCTGCGGTTGCCGCTATGACCGGACCTTCTGTCACAGGGTCCTTGTCTTCACCCGGACCTGACTCGGCTGTCTTTGACGGCATGGCTCTTGAGACGGCCATGTTAAGGTCCAGGGGGTTTTCCAGCTCTGTAGTACGAACTATGCTAAGAGCTCGGAAACTTTCTTCTGCAAGAATATACCATCGTGTGTGGCATACGTTCTTCCAGTGGTGTCGGCCGAGAGGTTATGCACCTCGCGAGTTCCGTCTGTCCAGAGTGTTAGCTTTCCTACAGGTGGGACTAGACCATGGGCTTCGCCTTGCTTCTCTGAAGGTACAGGTGTCTGCCCTGTCCGTCTGGTTCCATCGTAGGATTGCTGCGATCCCTGATGTGCACACCTTTATGCAAGGTGTTCTACAAATTCAGCCACCTTTTGTTCCACCGGTGGCGCCCTGGGATTTAGCTGTGGTCCTGAGGGCTCTCCAGGGACCGCCGGTTGAACCACTGGGCTCAGTGGACCTTAAATGGCTGACAGCTAAAACAATTTTCCTTCTGGCCATTGCTTCGGCCAGACGTGTTTCTGACTTAGGGGCTCTCTCTTGTAGACCCCCTTTTCTGATTTTTCATAGGAACAGGGCGGTGCTACTTCCCAAAGTAGTTTCGAGTTTCCACATCAACGAGGAAATCATTGTGCCAGCTTTTAACTCACCTGACCTTTCCGTGGGTGAGGCCACTTTGGATGTTGTACGGGCCTTAAGGATTTATGTTGACAGCACTTCTTCATTTAGGAAGTCGGACGCCTTGTTTGTCCTCTATGGCTTCCGTAAAAAGGGTTTGCCTGCTTCAAAGCAGACTTTAGCAGGCTGGATTCGTATGGCCAATTCAGAAGCTTTTCTTCATGAAGGCCTTCCGGTTCCTTCCTCTGTGAGGGCTCATTCCACTAGGTCTGTGGGTCCTTCGTGGGCAGCTCGAAGTGGGGCCTCTGCAGTCCAGATCTGCAAGGCTGCCACGTGGTCCTCTGTCCAAACCTTTGTGAGGTATTACGCGTTTGACACCTTTGCCTCTCAGGATGCTTACTTCGGGCAGCGGATTCTCCTTTCAGCACAGGAGCGTCCCCACCCTTGAAGGATACTGCTTTGGGACATCCCCAAGGTATCCTGTGGATACCCTATAGACCCTGATGTAGAAAATATGAGATATGGTATGAACTTACCTTTGTTATCTCTATTTCTACGAAGTCCATAGGGTTCCACAGGACTCCCGCCCTGTCGCACCTGTGCTGCAGATGCGTTTTTCTCTGGTCACCGGTTTTTCCGTCTCCCTCTGGTGAGAATGTGATTCTTGTGTGTGTCCAGATCTTTTTTCTCTCACTTCCTTATCTTCCTCCGGCCTATGGCTTGGTACGTAAATGAGATGCCTTGAATCGGGGGTGTGGTATAGGAGGGGAACCCTAATGCATCCTGGGAGGCTGAAAACTAACTCTAAGGTGCGCGATGCCTGACATCATCACCTATACCCCCAAGGTATACTGTGGAACCCTATGGACTTCGTAGAAATAGAGATAACAAAGGTAAGTTCTTACCATATCTCATATTTTTCCTCCTCTTATCTAACACACTCACCTCTGTAACAGATTTGTCCTCCTCACATCTAACACACTCACCTCTGTAATACACTTGTCCTCCTCTCATCTAACACACTCACCTCTGTAACACACTTGTCCTCCTCACATCTAACACACTCACCTCTGTAACACATTTGTTGTCCTTACATCTAACACACTCACCTCTGTAACACATTTGTTGTCCTTACATCTAACACACTCACCTCTGTAACACATTTGTTGTCCTCCTCACATCTAAACAAGTACCTCTGTAACACACTTGTACTCCTCACATCTAACACACACCTCTGTCACATTTGTCCTCCTCACATCTAACACACTCACCTCTGTAACACACTTGTCCTCCTCACATCTAACACACTCACCTCTGTAACACACTTGTTCACCTCACATCTAACACACACCCCTCTGTAACACACTTGTAATCCTCACATCTAACACACTCACCTCTGTAACACATTTGTCCTCCTTACATCTAACACACTCACCTCTGTAACACATTTGTTGTCCTCCTCATTTCTAACACACTCACCTCTGTAACACACCTTTCCTCCTCACAACTAACACACGCACCTCTGTAAAACATTTGTCCTCCTCACATCTAACACACTCACCTCTGTAACACTTTTGTTGTCCTCCTCACATCTATACACACACCTCTAACACATTTGTCCTCCTCACATCTAACACACTCACCTCTGTAACACATTTGTTGTCCTCCTCATTTCTAACACACTCACCTCTGTAACACACCTTTCCTCCTCACATCTAACACACGCACCTCTGTAAAACATTTGTTGTCCTCCTCACAACTACACACACACCTCTGTAACACAGTTGTCCTCCTCACATCTAACACACTCACCTCTGTAACACATTTGTCCTCCTCACATCTAACACACTCACCTCTGTAACACATTTGTTGTCCTCCTCATTTCTAACACACTCACCTCTGTAACACACCTTTCCTCCTCACATCTAACACACTCACCTCTGTAACACATTTGTTGTCCTCCTCACAACTACACACACACCTCTGTAACACATTTGTCCTCCTCACATCTAACACACTCACCTCTGTAACAAACTTGTCCTCCTCACATCTAACACACTCACCTCTGTAACACATTTGTCCTCCTCACATCTAACACACTCACCTCTGTAACATACTTGTCCTCCTCACATCTAACACACTCATCTCTGTAACACATTTGTCCTCCTCACATCTACACACGCACCTCTGTAACACACTTGTACTCCTCACATCTAACACACACACCTTTCCTCTTCACATCTAACACACGCTCCTCTGTAACACATTTGTCCTCCTCACATCTAACACACTCACCTCTGTAACACAATTGTCCTCCTCACATGTAACACACTCACCTCTGTAACACACTTGTCCTCCTCACATCTAACACACTCACCTCTGTAACATACTTGTGCTACTCACATCTAACACACTCACCTCTGTAACACATTTGTCCTCCTCACATCTTACACACACACCTCTGTAACACACTTGTCCTCCTCACATCTAACATACTTACCTCAGTAACAAATTTGTCCTCCTCACATCTAACACACTCACCTCTGTAACACACTTGTCCTCCTCACATCTAACACACTCACCTCTGTAACACATTTGTCCTCCTCACATCTAAAATACACCTCTGTCACATTTGTCCTCCTCACATCTAACACACTCACCTCTGTAACACAATTGTCCTCCTCACATCTAACACACTCACCTCTGTAACACACTTGTCCTCCTCACATCTAACACACTCACCTCTGTAACATACTTGTGCTACTCACATCTAACACTCTCACCTCTGTAAGACATTTGTTGTCCTCCTCACATCTAACACACTCACCTCTGTAACACATTTGTCCTCCTCACATCTACACACGCACCTCTGTAACACACTTGTACTCCTCACATCTAACACACACACCTCTGTAACACACCTTTCCTCTTCACATCTAACACACGCTCCTCTGTAACACATTTGTACTCCTCACATCTAACACACTTACCTCAGTAACACATTTGTCCTCCTCACATCTAACACACTCACCTTTGTAACACATTTGTCCTCCTCACATCTAACACACTCACCTCTGTAACACAATTGTCCTCCTCACATGTAACACACTCACCTCTGTAACACACTTGTCCTCCTCACATCTAACACACTCACCTCTGTAACATACTTGTGCTACTCACATCTAACACACTCACCTCTGTAACACATTTGTCCTCCTCACATCTTACACACACACCTCTGTAACACACTTGTCCTTCTCACATCTAACATACTTACCTCAGTAACAAATTTGTCCTCCTCACATCTAACACACTCACCTCTGTAACACACTTGTCCTCCTCACATCTAACACACTCACCTCTGTAACACATTTGTCCTCCTCACATCTAAAATACACCTCTGTCACATTTGTCCTCCTCACATCTAACACACTCACCTCTAACACAATTGTCCTCCTCACATCTAACACACTCACCTCTGTAACACACTTGTCCTCCTCACATCTAACACACTCACCTCTGTAACATACTTGTGCTACTCACATCTAACACTCTCACCTCTGTAAGACATTTGTTGTCCTCCTCACATCTAACACACTCACCTCTGTAACACATTTGTCCTCCTCACATCTTACACACACACCTCTGTAACACACTTGTCCTCCTCTCATCTAACATACTTACCTCAGTAACAAATTTGTCCTCCTCACATCTAACACACTCACCTCTGTAACACACTTGTCCTCCTCACATCTAACACACTCACCTCTGTAACACACTTGTCCTCCTTACATCTAACACACTCACCTCTGTAACACACTTGTAATCCTCACATCTAACACACTCACCTCTGTAACACATTTGTCCTCCTTACATCTAACACACTCACCTCTGTAACACATTTGTTGTCCTCCTCATTTCTAACACACTCACCTCTGTAACACACCTTTCCTCCTCACAACTAACACACGCACCTCTGTAAAACATTTGTCCTCCTCACATCTAACACACTCACCTCTGTAACACTTTTGTTGTCCTCCTCACATCTATACACACACCTCTAACACATTTGTCCTCCTCACATCTAACACACTCACCTCTGTAACACATTTGTTGTCCTCCTCATTTCTAACACACTCACCTCTGTAACACATTTGTCCTCCTCACATCTAACACACTCACCTCTGTAACATACTTGTCCTCCTCACATCTAACACACTCATCTCTGTAACACATTTGTCCTCCTCACATGTAACACACTCACCTCTGTAACACACTTGTCCTCCTCACATCTAACACACTCACCTCTGTAACATACTTGTGCTACTCACATCTAACACACTCACCTCTGTAACACATTTGTCCTCCTCACATCTTACACACACACCTCTGTAACACACTTGTCCTCCTCACATCTAACATACTTACCTCAGTAACAAATTTGTCCTCCTCACATCTAACACACTCACCTCTGTAACACACTTGTCCTCCTCACATCTAACACACTCACCTCTGTAACACATTTGTCCTCCTCACATCTAAAATACACCTCTGTCACATTTGTCCTCCTCACATCTAACACACTCACCTCTGTAACACAATTGTCCTCCTCACATCTAACACACTCACCTCTGTAACACACTTGTCCTCCTCACATCTAACACACTCACCTCTGTAACATACTTGTGCTACTCACATCTAACACTCTCACCTCTGTAAGACATTTGTTGTCCTCCTCACATCTAACACACTCACCTCTGTAACACATTTGTCCTCCTCACATCTTACACACACACCTCTGTAACACACTTGTCCTCCTCTCATCTAACATACTTACCTCAGTAACACATTTGTCCTCCTCACATCTAACACACTCACCTTTGTAACACATTTGTCCTCCTCACATCTAACACACTCACCTCTGTAACACAATTGTCCTCCTCACATGTAACACACTCACCTCTGTAACACACTTGTCCTCCTCACATCTAACACACTCACCTCTGTAACATACTTGTGCTACTCACATCTAACACACTCACCTCTGTAACACATTTGTCCTCCTCACATCTTACACACAC
The DNA here is from genome assembly GCA_031769625.1 of Taudactylus pleione. Classification (NCBI taxonomy): domain Eukaryota; kingdom Metazoa; phylum Chordata; class Amphibia; order Anura; family Myobatrachidae; genus Taudactylus; species Taudactylus pleione. The sequence goes on from JAUIMM010000108.1 coordinate 5,491,361, forward strand.
ACCTCTGTAACACACTTGTCCTTCTCACATCTAACATACTTACCTCAGTAACAAATTTGTCCTCCTCACATCTAACACACTCACCTCTGTAACACACTTGTCCTCCTCACATCTAACACACTCACCTCTGTAACACATTTGTCCTCCTCACATCTAAAATACACCTCTGTCACATTTGTCCTCCTCACATCTAACACACTCACCTCTAACACAATTGTCCTCCTCACATCTAACACACTCACCTCTGTAACACACTTGTCCTCCTCACATCTAACACACTCACCTCTGTAACATACTTGTGCTACTCACATCTAACACTCTCACCTCTGTAAGACATTTGTTGTCCTCCTCACATCTAACACACTCACCTCTGTAACACATTTGTCCTCCTCACATCTTACACACACACCTCTGTAACACACTTGTCCTCCTCTCATCTAACATACTTACCTCAGTAACAAATTTGTCCTCCTCACATCTAACACACTCACCTCTGTAACACACTTGTCCTCCTCACATCTAACACACTCACCTCTGTAACACACTTGTCCTCGTCATTTCTAACACACTCACCTCTGTAACACATTTGTCCTCCTCACATCTAACACACTCACCTTTGTAACACATTTGTCCTCCTCACATCTAGCACACTCACCTCTGTAACACATTTGTCCTCCTCACATCTAACACACACACCTCTGTAACACATTTGTTGTCCTCCTCACATCTACACACGCACCTCTGTAACACACTTGTACTCCTCACATCTAACACACACACCTCTGTAACACACCTTTCCTCTTCACATCTAACACACGCTCCTCTGTAACACATTTGTCCTCCTCACATCTAACACACTCACCTCTATCACATTTGTCCTCCTCACATCTAACACACTCACCTCTGTAACACATTTGCTGTCCTCCTCACATCTAACACACTCACCTCTGTAACACATTTGTTGTCCTCCTCACATCTACACACACACCTCTGTAACATATTTGTCCTCCTCACATCTAACACACTCACCTCTGTAACACACTTGTCCTCCTCACATCTAACACACTCACCTCTGTAACACATTTGTCCTGCTCACATCTAACACACTCACCTCTGTAACATACTTGTGCTCCTCACATCTAACACACTCACCTCTGTAAGACATTTATCCTCCTCACATCTAAAACACACCTCTGTCACATTTATCCTCCTCACATCTAACACACTCACCTCTGTAACACACTTGTCCTCCTCACATCTAACACACTCACCTCTGTAACACATTTGTCCTCCTCACATCTAACACACTCACCTCTGTAACACACTTTTCCTCCTCACATCTAACACACGAACCTCTGAAACACATTTGTCCTCCTCACATCTAACACACTCACCTCTGTAACACATTTGTTGTCCTCTTCATTTCTAACACACGCACCTCTGTAACACATTTGTCCTCCTCACATCTAACACACTCACCCCTGTAACACACTTGTGCTCCTCACATCTAGCACACTCACCTCTGTAACACAATTGTCCTACTCACATGTAACACACGCACCTCTGTAACACATTTTTCCTCCTCACATCTAACACACTCACCTCTGTAAGACATTTGTCCTCACATCTAACACACTCACCTCTGTAAAACACTTGTCCTCCTCATTTCTAACACACTCACCTCTGTAACACATTTGTCCTCCTCACATCTAACACACTCACCTATGTAACACATTTGTCCTCCTCACATCTAACACACGCACCTCTGTAACACATTTGTCCTCCTCATATCTAATACACTCACCCCTGTAATACACTTTTCCTCCTCACATCTAACACACTCACCTCTGTAAAACATTTGTTGTCCTCCTCACATCTACACACGCACCTCTGTAACACATTTGTCGTCCTCACATCTAACACACGAACCTCTGTAACACATATGTCCTCCTCACATCTAACACACTCTGCTCTGTAACAAATTTGTTGTACTCCTCATTTCTAACACACGCACCTCTGTAACACACTTGTCCCCCTCATTTCTAACACACTCACCTCTGTAACACATTTGTCCTCCTTACATCTAACACACTCACCTCTGTAACACATTTGTTGTCCTCCTCACATCTAAACACGCACCTCTGTAACACACTTGTACTCCTCACATCTAACACACACACCTCTGTAACACACCTTTCCTCTTCACATCTAACACACGCACCTCTGTAACACATTTGTCCTCCTCACATCTAGCACACACACCTCTGTAACACATTTGTTGTCCTCCTCACATCTACACACGCACCTCTGTAACACACTTGTACTCCTCACATCTAACACACACACCTCTGTAACACACCTTTCCTCTTCACATCTAACACACGCTCCTCTGTAACACATTTGTCCTCCTCACATCTAACACACTCACCTCTATCACATTTGTCCTCCTCACATCTAACACACTCACCTCTGTAACACATTTGCTGTCCTCCTCACATCTAACACACTCACCTCTGTAACACATTTGTTGTCCTCCTCACATCTACACACACACCTCTGTAACATATTTGTCCTCCTCACATCTAACACACTCACCTCTGTAACACACTTGTCCTCCTCACATCTAACACACTCACCTCTGTAACACATTTGTCCTGCTCACATCTAACACACTCACCTCTGTAACATACTTGTGCTCCTCACATCTAACACACTCACCTCTGTAAGACATTTATCCTCCTCACATCTAAAACACACCTCTGTCACATTTATCCTCCTCACATCTAACACACTCACCTCTGTAACACACTTGTCCTCCTCACATCTAACACACTCACCTCTGTAACACATTTGTCCTCCTCACATCTAACACACTCACCTCTGTAACACACTTTTCCTCCTCACATCTAACACACGAACCTCTGAAACACATTTGTCCTCCTCACATCTAACACACTCACCTCTGTAACACATTTGTTGTCCTCTTCATTTCTAACACACGCACCTCTGTAACACATTTGTCCTCCTCACATCTAACACACTCACCCCTGTAACACACTTGTGCTCCTCACATCTAGCACACTCACCTCTGTAACACAATTGTCCTACTCACATGTAACACACGCACCTCTGTAACACATTTTTCCTCCTCACATCTAACACACTCACCTCTGTAAGACATTTGTCCTCACATCTAACACACTCACCTCTGTAAAACACTTGTCCTCCTCATTTCTAACACACTCACCTCTGTAACACATTTGTCCTCCTCACATCTAACACACTCACCTATGTAACACATTTGTCCTCCTCACATCTAACACACGCACCTCTGTAACACATTTGTCCTCCTCATATCTAATACACTCACCCCTGTAATACACTTTTCCTCCTCACATCTAACACACTCACCTCTGTAAAACATTTGTTGTCCTCCTCACATCTACACACGCACCTCTGTAACACATTTGTCGTCCTCACATCTAACACACGAACCTCTGTAACACATATGTCCTCCTCACATCTAACACACTCTGCTCTGTAACAAATTTGTTGTACTCCTCATTTCTAACACACGCACCTCTGTAACACACTTGTCCCCCTCATTTCTAACACACTCACCTCTGTAACACATTTGTCCTCCTTACATCTAACACACTCACCTCTGTAACACATTTGTTGTCCTCCTCACATCTAAACACGCACCTCTGTAACACACTTGTACTCCTCACATCTAACACACACACCTCTGTAACACACCTTTCCTCTTCACATCTAACACACGCACCTCTGTAACACATTTGTCCTCCTCACATCTAACACACTCACCTCTGTAACACACTTGTAATCCTCACATCTAACACACTCACCTCTGTAACACAATTGTCCTACTCACATGTAACACACGCACCTCTGTAACACATTTGTCCTGCTCACATCTAACACACACCTCTGTCACATTTGTCCTCCTCACATCTAACACACGCACCCCTGTAACACACTTGTGCTCCTCACATCTAGCACACTCACCTCTGTAACACAATTGTCCTACTCACATGTAACACACGCACCTCTGTAACACATTTGTCCTGCTCACATCTAACACACTCAACTCTGTAACACATTTTTCCTCCTCACATCTAACACACTCACCTCTGTAAGACATTTGTCCTCACATCTAACACACTCACCTCTGTAAAACACTTGTCCCCCTCATTTCTAACACACTCACCTCTGTAACACATTTGTCCTCCTCACATCTAAAATACACCTCTGTCACATTTGTCCTCCTCACATCTAACACACTCACCTCTGTAACACAATTGTCCTCCTCACATCTAACACACTCACCTCTGTAACACACTTGTCCTCCTCACATCTAACACACTCACCTCTGTAACATACTTGTGCTACTCACATCTAACACTCTCACCTCTGTAAGACATTTGTTGTCCTCCTCACATCTAACACACTCACCTCTGTAACACATTTGTCCTCCTCACATCTTACACACACACCTCTGTAACACACTTGTCCTCCTCTCATCTAACATACTTACCTCAGTAACACATTTGTCCTCCTCACATCTAACACACTCACCTTTGTAACACATTTGTCCTCCTCACATCTAACACACTCACCTCTGTAACACAATTGTCCTCCTCACATGTAACACACTCACCTCTGTAACACACTTGTCCTCCTCACATCTAACACACTCACCTCTGTAACATACTTGTGCTACTCACATCTAACACACTCACCTCTGTAACACATTTGTCCTCCTCACATCTTACACACACACCTCTGTAACACACTTGTCCTTCTCACATCTAACATACTTACCTCAGTAACAAATTTGTCCTCCTCACATCTAACACACTCACCTCTGTAACACACTTGTCCTCCTCACATCTAACACACTCACCTCTGTAACACATTTGTCCTCCTCACATCTAAAATACACCTCTGTCACATTTGTCCTCCTCACATCTAACACACTCACCTCTAACACAATTGTCCTCCTCACATCTAACACACTCACCTCTGTAACACACTTGTCCTCCTCACATCTAACACACTCACCTCTGTAACATACTTGTGCTACTCACATCTAACACTCTCACCTCTGTAAGACATTTGTTGTCCTCCTCACATCTAACACACTCACCTCTGTAACACATTTGTCCTCCTCACATCTTACACACACACCTCTGTAACACACTTGTCCTCCTCTCATCTAACATACTTACCTCAGTAACAAATTTGTCCTCCTCACATCTAACACACTCACCTCTGTAACACACTTGTCCTCCTCACATCTAACACACTCACCTCTGTAACACACTTGTCCTCGTCATTTCTAACACACTCACCTCTGTAACACATTTGTCCTCCTCACATCTAACACACTCACCTTTGTAACACATTTGTCCTCCTCACATCTAGCACACTCACCTCTGTAACACATTTGTCCTCCTCACATCTAACACACACACCTCTGTAACACATTTGTTGTCCTCCTCACATCTACACACGCACCTCTGTAACACACTTGTACTCCTCACATCTAACACACACACCTCTGTAACACACCTTTCCTCTTCACATCTAACACACGCTCCTCTGTAACACATTTGTCCTCCTCACATCTAACACACTCACCTCTATCACATTTGTCCTCCTCACATCTAACACACTCACCTCTGTAACACATTTGCTGTCCTCCTCACATCTAACACACTCACCTCTGTAACACATTTGTTGTCCTCCTCACATCTACACACACACCTCTGTAACATATTTGTCCTCCTCACATCTAACACACTCACCTCTGTAACACACTTGTCCTCCTCACATCTAACACACTCACCTCTGTAACACATTTGTCCTGCTCACATCTAACACACTCACCTCTGTAACATACTTGTGCTCCTCACATCTAACACACTCACCTCTGTAAGACATTTATCCTCCTCACATCTAAAACACACCTCTGTCACATTTATCCTCCTCACATCTAACACACTCACCTCTGTAACACACTTGTCCTCCTCACATCTAACACACTCACCTCTGTAACACATTTGTCCTCCTCACATCTAACACACTCACCTCTGTAACACACTTTTCCTCCTCACATCTAACACACGAACCTCTGAAACACATTTGTCCTCCTCACATCTAACACACTCACCTCTGTAACACATTTGTTGTCCTCTTCATTTCTAACACACGCACCTCTGTAACACATTTGTCCTCCTCACATCTAACACACTCACCCCTGTAACACACTTGTGCTCCTCACATCTAGCACACTCACCTCTGTAACACAATTGTCCTACTCACATGTAACACACGCACCTCTGTAACACATTTTTCCTCCTCACATCTAACACACTCACCTCTGTAAGACATTTGTCCTCACATCTAACACACTCACCTCTGTAAAACACTTGTCCTCCTCATTTCTAACACACTCACCTCTGTAACACATTTGTCCTCCTCACATCTAACACACTCACCTATGTAACACATTTGTCCTCCTCACATCTAACACATGCACCTCTGTAACACATTTGTCCTCCTCATATCTAATACACTCACCCCTGTAATACACTTTTCCTCCTCACATCTAACACACTCACCTCTGTAAAACATTTGTTGTCCTCCTCACATCTACACACGCACCTCTGTAACACATTTGTCGTCCTCACATCTAACACACGAACCTCTGTAACACATATGTCCTCCTCACATCTAACACACTCTGCTCTGTAACAAATTTGTTGTACTCCTCATTTCTAACACACGCACCTCTGTAACACACTTGTCCCCCTCATTTCTAACACACTCACCTCTGTAACACATTTGTCCTCCTTACATCTAACACACTCACCTCTGTAACACATTTGTTGTCCTCCTCACATCTAAACACGCACCTCTGTAACACACTTGTACTCCTCACATCTAACACACACACCTCTGTAACACACCTTTCCTCTTCACATCTAACACACGCACCTCTGTAACACATTTGTCCTCCTCACATCTAACACACTCACCTCTGTAACACACTTGTAATCCTCACATCTAACACACTCACCTCTGTAACACAATTGTCCTACTCACATGTAACACACGCACCTCTGTAACACATTTGTCCTGCTCACATCTAACACACACCTCTGTCACATTTGTCCTCCTCACATCTAACACACGCACCCCTGTAACACACTTGTGCTCCTCACATCTAGCACACTCACCTCTGTAACACAATTGTCCTACTCACATGTAACACACGCACCTCTGTAACACATTTGTCCTGCTCACATCTAACACACTCAACTCTGTAACACATTTTTCCTCCTCACATCTAACACACTCACCTCTGTAAGACATTTGTCCTCACATCTAACACACTCACCTCTGTAAAACACTTGTCCCCCTCATTTCTAACACACTCACCTCTGTAACACATTTGTCCTCACATCTAACACACTCACCTATGTAACACATTTGTCCTCACATCTAACACACTCACCTCTGTAACACACTTGTAATCCTCACATCTAACACACTCACCTCTGTAACAAATTTGCCCTCCTCACATCTAACACACTCACCTCTGTAACACACTTGTCCTCCTCACATCTAACACACTCACCTCTGTAACACACTTGTCCTCCTCACATCTAACACACACACCTCTGTAACACACTTGTCCTCCTCACATCTAATACACACACCTCTGTAACACACTTTTCCTCCTCACTTCTAACACACTCATCTCTGTAACACATTTGTCCTCCTCACATCTAACACACTCACCTCTGTAACACATTTGTTGTACTCCTCATTTCTAACACACTCACCTCTGTAACACACCTTTCCTTCTCACATCTAACACACTCACCTCTGTAACATATTTGTTGTCCTCCTCACAACTACACACACACCTCTGTAACACATTTTGTCCTCCTCACATCTAACACACTCACCTCTGTAACAAACTTGTCCTCCTCACATCTAGCACACTCACCTCTGTAACACATTTGTCCTCCTCACATCTAACACACTCACCTCTGTAACATACTTGTCCTCCTCACATCTAACACACTTACCTCTGTAACACATTTGTCCTCCTCACATCTTACACACACACCTCTGTAACACACTTGTCCTCCTCACATCTAACACACTCACCTATGTAACACATTTGTCCTCCTCACATCTAACACACGCACCTCTGTAACACATTTGTCCTCCTCATATCTAATACACTCACCCCTGTAATACACTTTTCCTCCTCACATCTAACACACTCACCTCTGTAAAACATTTGTTGTCCTCCTCACATCTACACACGCACCTCTGTAACACATTTGTCGTCCTCACATCTAACACACGAACCTCTGTAACACATATGTCCTCCTCACATCTAACACACTCTGCTCTGTAACAAATTTGTTGTACTCCTCATTTCTAACACACGCACCTCTGTAACACACTTGTCCCCCTCATTTCTAACACACTCACCTCTGTAACACATTTGTCCTCCTTACATCTAACACACTCACCTCTGTAACACATTTGTTGTCCTCCTCACATCTAAACACGCACCTCTGTAACACACTTGTACTCCTCACATCTAACACACACACCTCTGTAACACACCTTTCCTCTTCACATCTAACACACGCACCTCTGTAACACATTTGTCCTCCTCATATCTAACACACTCACCTCTGTAACACACTTGTAATCCTCACATCTAACACACTCACCTCTGTAACACAATTGTCCTACTCACATGTAACACACGCACCTCTGTAACACATTTGTCCTGCTCACATCTAACACACACCTCTGTCACATTTGTCCTCCTCACATCTAACACACGCACCCCTGTAACACACTTGTGCTCCTCACATCTAGCACACTCACCTCTGTAACACAATTGTCCTACTCACATGTAACACACGCACCTCTGTAACACATTTGTCCTGCTCACATCTAACACACTCAACTCTGTAACACATTTTTCCTCCTCACATCTAACACACTCACCTCTGTAAGACATTTGTCCTCACATCTAACACACTCACCTCTGTAAAACACTTGTCCCCCTCATTTCTAACACACTCACCTCTGTAACACATTTGTCCTCACATCTAACACACTCACCTATGTAACACATTTGTCCTCACATCTAACACACTCACCTCTGTAACACACTTGTAATCCTCACATCTAACACACTCACCTCTGTAACAAATTTGCCCTCCTCACATCTAACACACTCACCTCTGTAACACACTTGTCCTCCTCACATCTAACACACTCACCTCTGTAACACACTTGTCCTCCTCACATCTAACACACACACCTCTGTAACACACTTGTCCTCCTCACATCTAATACACACACCTCTGTAACACACTTTTCCTCCTCACTTCTAACACACTCACCTCTGTAACACATTTGTCCTCCTCACATCTAACACACTCACCTCTGTAACACATTTGTTGTCCTCCTCATTTCTAACACACTCACCTCTGTAACACACCTTTCCTCCTCACATCTAACACACGCACCTCTGTAACACATTTGTCCTCCTCACATCTAACACACTCACCTCTGTAACACATTTGTTGTACTCCTCATTTCTAACACACTCACCTCTGTAACACACCTTTCCTTCTCACATCTAACACACTCACCTCTGTAACATATTTGTTGTCCTCCTCACAACTACACACACACCTCTGTAACACATTTTGTCCTCCTCACATCTAACACACTCACCTCTGTAACAAACTTGTCCTCCTCACATCTAGCACACTCACCTCTGTAACACATTTGTCCTCCTCACATCTAACACACTCACCTCTGTAACATACTTGTCCTCCTCACATCTAACACACTTACCTCTGTAACACATTTGTCCTCCTCACATCTTACACACACACCTCTGTAACACACTTGTCCTCCTCACATCTAACACACTCACCTAAGTAACACATTTGTCCTACTCACATCTAACACACTCACCTCTGTAACACACTTGTCCTCCTCACATCTAACACACTCACCTCTGTAATACACTTGTCCTCCTCACATCTAACACACTCACCTCTGTAACACACTTGTCCTCCTCACATCTAACACACTCACCTCTGTAACACACTTGTCCTCCTCACATCTAATACACACACCTCTGTAACACACTTTTCCTCTTCACATCTAACACACTCACCTCTGTTACACACTTGTCCTCCTCACATCTAACACACTCACCTCTGTAACACGTTTGTCCTCCTCACATCTAACACACTCACCTCTGTAACACATTTGTTGTCCTCCTCATTTCTAACACACTCACTTCTGTAACACAACTTTCCTCCTCACATCTAACACACTCACCTCTGTAACACATTTGTCCTCCTCACATCTCACACACTCACCTTTGTAACACATTTGTCCTCCTCACATCTAGCACACTCACCTCTGTAACACATTTGTCCTCCTCACATCTAACACACACACATCTGTAACACATTTGTTGTCCTCCTCACATCTACACACGCACCTCTGTAACACACTTGTACTCCTCACATCTAACACACATACCTCTGTAACACACCTTTCCTCTTCAAATCTAACACACGCTCCTCTGTAACACATTTGTCCTCCTCACATCTAACACACACACCTCTGTCACATTTGTCCTCCTCACATCTAACACACTCACCTCTGTAACACACTTGTCCTCCTCACATCTAACACACTCACCTCTGTAACACATTTGTCCTCCTCACATCTAACACACTCACCTCTGTAACACATTTGTCCTCCTCACATCTAACACACTCACCCCTGTAACACACTTTTCCTCCTCACTTCTAACACACTCACCTCTGTAACACATTTGTCCTCCTCTTATCTAACACACTCACCTCTGTAACACACCTTTCCTCATCACATCTAACACACTCACCTCTGTAACACATTTGTTGTCCTCCTCACATCTATACACACACCTCTGTAACACATTTGTCCTCCTCACATCTAACACACTCACCTCTGTAACACATTTGTTGTCCTCCTCATTTCTAACACACTCACCTCTGTAACACATTTGCTGGCCTCCTCACATCTAACACACTCACCTCTAAAACACATTTGTTGTCCTCCTCACATCTACACACACACCTCTGTAACACATTTGTCCTCCTCACATCTAACACACTCACCTCTGTAACACACTTGTCCTCCTCACATCTAACACACTCACCTCTGTTACACATTTGTCCTGCTCACATCTAACACACTCACCTCTGTAACATACTTGTGCTCCTCACATCTAACACACTTACCTCTGTAAGACATTTATCCTCCTCACATCTAAAACACACCTCTGTCACATTTGTCCTCCTCACATCTAACACACTCACCTCTGTAACACACTTGTCCTCCTCACATCTAACACACTCACCTCTGTAACACATTTGTCCTCCTCACATCTAACACACTCACCTCTGTAACACACTTGTCCTCCTCTCATCTAACACACTCACCTCTGTAACACACTTGTCCTCCTCACATCTAACACACTCACCTCTGTAACACGCTTTTCCTCCTCACATCTAACACACTCACCTGTGTTACACACTTGTCCTCCTCACTTCTAACACACTCACCTCTGTAACACATTTGTCCTCCTCATTTCTAGCACACGCACCTCTGTAACTCATTTGTCATCCTCACATCTAACACACTCACCTCTGTAACACATTTGTCCTCACATCTAACACACTCACCTCTGTTACACATTTGTCCTCCTCATTTCTAGCACACGCACCTCTGTAACTCATTTGTCATCCTCACATCTAACACACTCACCTCTGTAACACATTTGTCCTCACATCTAACACACTCACCTCTGTAACACACTTGTCCTCCTCACATCTAACACACTCACCTCTGTAACACATTTGTCCTGCTCACATCTAACACACTCACCTCTGTAACATACTTGTGCTCCTCACATCTAACACACTTACCTCTGTAAGACATTTATCCTCCTCACATCTAAAACACACCTCTGTCACATTTGTCCTCCTCACATCTAACACACTCACCTCTGTAACACACTTGTCCTCCTCACATCTAACACACTCACCTCTGTAACACATTTGTCCTCCTCACATCTAACACACTCACCTCTGTAACACACTTGTCCTCCTCTCATCTAACACACTCACCTCTGTTACACACTTGTCCTCCTCACATCTAACACACTCACCTCTGTTACACACTTGTCCTCCTCACTTCTAACACACTCACCTCTGTAACACATTTGTCCTCCTCATTTCTAGCACACGCACCTCTGTAACTCATTTGTCATCCTCACATCTAACACACTCACCTCTGTAACACATTTGTCCTCACATCTAACACACTCACCTCTGTAACACACTTGTCCTCCTCATTTCTAACACACTCACCTCTGTAACACATTTGTCCTCCTTACATCTAACACACTCACCTCTGTAACACATTTGTTGTCCTCCTCACATCTAAACACGTACCTCTGTAACACACTTGTACTCCTCACATCTAACACACACACCTCTGTAACACACCTTTCCTCTACACATCTAACACACGCACCTCTGTAACACATTTGTCCTCCTCACTTCTAACACACTCACCTCTGTAACACACTTGTAATCCTCACATCTAACACACTCACCTCTGTAACACATTTGTCCTCCTTACATCTAACACACTCACCTCTGTAACACATTTGTTGTCCTCCTCACATCTAAACACGTACCTCTGTAACACACTTGTACTCCTCACATCTAACACACACCTCTGTCACATTTGTCCTCCTCACATCTAACACACTCACCTCTGTAACACACTTGTCCTCCTCACATCTAACACACTCACCTCTGTAACACACTTGTCCTCCTCACATCTAACACACACCCCTCTGTAACACATTTCTCCTCCTCACATCTAACACACTCACCTCTGTAACACACTTGTCCTCCTCACATCTAACACACTCTCCTCTGTAACACACTTGTCCTCCTCACATCTAATACACACACTTCTGTAACACACTTTTCCTCCTCACTTCTAACACACTCACCTCTGTAACACATTTGTCCTCCTCACATCTAACACACTCACCTCTGTAACACATTTGTTGTCCTCCTCATTTCTAACACACTGACCTCTGTAACACACCTTTCCTCCTCACATCTAACACACGCACCTCTGTAACACATTTGTCCTCCTCACATCTAACACACACACCTCTGTAACACATTTGTTGTCCTCCTCACATCTACACACACACCCCTGTAACACATTTGTCCTCCTCACATCTAACACACTCACCTCTGTAACACACTTGTCCTCCTCACATCTAACACACTCACCTCTGTAACACATTTGTCCTGCTCACATCTAACACACTCACCTCTGTAACATACTTGTGCTCCTCACATCTAACACACTCACCTCTGTAAGACATTTATCCTCCTCACATCTAAAACACACCTCTGTCACATTTATCCTCCTCACATCTAACACACTCACCTCTGTAACACACTTGTCCTCCTCACATCTAACACACTCACCTCTGTAACACATTTGTCCTCCTCACATCTAACACACTCACCTCTGTAACACACTTTTCCTCCTCACATCTAACACACGAACCTCTGAAACACATTTGTCCTCCTCACATCTAACACACTCACCTCTGTAACACATTTGTTGTCCTCTTCATTTCTAACACACGCACCTCTGTAACACATTTGTCCTCCTCAGATCTAACACACTCACCTCTGTAACACACCATTCCTCCTCACATCTAACACACGCACCTCTGTAACACATTTGTCCTCCTCACATCTAACACACTCACCCCTGTAACACACTTGTGCTCCTCACATCTAGCACACTCACCTCTGTAACACAATTGTCCTTCTCACATGTAACACAAGCACCTCTGTAACACATTTTTCCTCCTCACATCTAACACACTCACCTCTGTAAGACATTTGTCCTCACATCTAACACACTCCCCTCTGTAAAACACTTGTCCTCCTCATTTCTAACACACTCACCTCTGTAACACATTTGTCCTCCTCACATGTAACACACTCACCTATGTAACACATTTGTCCTCCTCACATCTAACACACGCACCTCTGTAACACATTTGTCCTCCTCATATCTAATACACTCACCCCTGTAATACACTTTTCCTCCTCACATCTAACACACTCACCTCTGTAAAACATTTGTTGTCCTCCTCACATCTACACACGCACCTCTGTAACACATTTGTCGTCCTCACATCTAACACACGAACCTCTGTAACACATATGTCCTCCTCACATCTAACACACTCTGCTCTGTAACAAATTTGTTGTACTCCTCATTTCTAACACACGCACCTCTGTAACACACTTGTCCCCCTCATTTCTAACACACTCACCTCTGTAACACATTTGTCCTCCTTACATCTAACACACTCACCTCTGTAACACATTTGTTGTCCTCCTCACATCTAAACACGCACCTCTGTAACACACTTGTACTCCTCACATCTAACACACACACCTCTGTAACACACCTTTCCTCTTCACATCTAACACACGCACCTCTGTAACACATTTGTCCTCCTCACATCTAACACACTCACCTCTGTAACACACTTGTAATCCTCACATCTAACACACTCACCTCTGTAACACATTTGTTGTCCTCCTCATTTCTAACACACTCACCTCTGTAACACATTTGCTGGCCTCCACACATCTAACACACTCACCTCTAAAACACATTTGTTGTCCTCCTCACATCTACACACACACCTCTGTAACACATTTGTCCTCCTCACATCTAACACACTCACCTCTGTAACACATTTGTCCTGCTCACATCTAACACACACCTCTGTCACATTTGTCCTCCTCACATCTAACACACGCACCCCTGTAACACACTTGTGCTCCTCACATCTAGCACACTCACCTCTGTAACACAATTGTCCTACTCACATGTAACACACGCACCTCTGTAACACATTTGTCCTGCTCACATCTAACACACTCAACTCTGTAACACATTTTTCCTCCTCACATCTAACACACTCACCTCTGTAAGACATTTGTCCTCACATCTAACACACTCACCTCTGTAAAACACTTGTCCTCCTCATTTCTAACACACTCACCTCTGTAACACATTTGTCCTCCTCACATCTAACACACTCATCTATGTAACACATTTGTCCTCACATCTAACACACTCACCTCTGTAACACACTTGTAATCCTCACATCTAACACACTCACCTCTGTAACACATTTGCCCTCCTCACATCTAACACACTCACCTCTGTAACACACTTGTCCTCCTCACATCTAACACACTCACCTCTGTAACACACTTGTCCTCCTCACATCTAACACACACACCTCTGTAACACACTTGTCCTCCTCACATCTAATACACACACCTCTGTAACACACTTTTCTTCCTCACTTCTAACACACTCACCTCTCTAACACATTTGTCCTCACATCTAACACACTCACCTCTGTAACACATTTGTTGTCCTCCTCATTTCTAACACACTCACCTCTGTAGCACACCTTTCCTCCTCACATCTAACACACGCACCTCTGTAACACATTTGTCCTCCTCACATCTAACACACTCACCTCTGTAACACATTTGTTGTACTCCTCATTTCTAACACACGCACCTCTGTAACACACCTTTCCTTCTCACATCTAACACACTCACCTCTGTAACATATTTGTTGTCCTCCTCACAACTACACACACACCTCTGTAACACATTTTGTCCTCCTCACATCTAACACACTCACCTCTGTAACACATTTGTCCTCCTCACATCTAAGACACACACCTGTGTGACATTTGTCCTCCTCACATCTAACACACTCACCTTTGTAACACACTTGTCCTCCTCACATCTAACACACTCACCTCTGTAACACATTTGTCCTCCTCACATCTAACACACTCACCTCTGTAACACATTTGTCCTCCTCACATCTAACACACTCACCCCTGTAACACACTTTTCCTCCTCACTTCTAACACACTCACCTCTGTAACACATTTGTCCTCCTCTTATCTAACACACTCACCTCTGTAACACACCTTTCCTCATCACATCTAACACACTCACCTCTGTAACACATTTGTTGTCCTCCTCACATCTATACACACACCTCTGTAACACATTTGTCCTCCTCACATCTAACACACTCACCTCTGTAACACATTTGTTGTCCTCCTCATTTCTAACACACTCACCTCTGTAACACATTTGCTGGCCTCCTCACATCTAACACACTCACCTCTAAAACACATTTGTTGTCCTCCTCACATCTACACACACACCTCTGTAACACATTTGACCTCCTCACTTCTAACACACTCACCTCTGTAACACACTTGTCCTCCTCACATCTAACACACTCACCTCTGTAACACATTTGTCCTGCTCACATCTAACACACTCACCTCTGTAACATACTTGTGCTCCTCACATCTAACACACTTACCTCTGTAAGAAATTTATCCTCCTCACATCTAAAACACACCTCTGTCACATTTGTCCTCCTCACATCTAACACACTCACCTCTGTAACACACTTGTCCTCCTCACATCTAACACACTCACCTCTGTAACACACTTGTCCTCCTCTCATCTAACACACTCACCTCTGTAACACACTTGTCCTCCTCACATCTAACACACTCACCTCTGTAACACGCTTTTCCTCCTCACATCTAACACACTCACCTCTGTTACACACTTGTCCTCCTCACTTCTAACACACTCACCTCTGTAACACATTTGTCCTCCTCATTTCTAGCACACGCACCTCTGTAACTCATTTGTCATCCTCACATCTAACACACTCACCTCTGTAACACATTTGTCCTCACATCTAACACACTCACCTCTGTTCCACATTTGTCCTCCTCATTTCTAGCACACGCACCTCTGTAACTCATTTGTCATCCTCACATCTAACACACTCACCTCTGTAACACATTTGTCCTCCTCACATCTAACACACTCACCTCTGTAACACACTTGTCCTCCTCACATCTAACACACTCACCTCTGTAACACATTTGTCCTGCTCACATCTAACACACTCACCTCTGTAACATACTTGTGCTCCTCACATCTAACACACTTACCTCTGTAGGACATTTATCCTCCTCACATCTAAAACACACCTCTGTCACATTTGTCCTCCTCACATCTAACACACTCACCTCTGTAACACACTTGTCCTCCTCACATCTAACACACTCACCTCTGTAACACATTTGTCCTCCTCACATCTAACACACTCACCTCTGTAACACACTTGTCCTCCTCTCATCTAACACACTCACCTCTGTAACACACTTGTCCTCCTCACATCTAACACACTCACCTCTGTAACACGCTTTTCCTCCTCACATCTAACACACTCACCTCTGTTACACACTTGTCCTCCTCACTTCTAACACACTCACCTCTGTAACACATTTGTCCTCCTCATTTCTAGCACACGCACCTCTGTAACTCATTTGTCATCCTCACATCTAACACACTCACCTCTGTAACACATTTGTCCTCACATCTAACACACTCACCTCTGTAACACACTTGTCCTCCTCATTTCTAACACACTCACCTCTGTAACACATTTGTCCTCCTTACATCTAACACACTCACCTCTGTAACACATTTGTTGTCCTCCTCACATCTAAACACGTACCTCTGTAACACACTTGTACTCCTCACATCTAACACACACACCTCTGTAACACACCTTTCCTCTACACATCTAACACACGCACCTCTGTAACACATTTGTCCTCCTCACTTCTAACACACTCACCTCTGTAACACACTTGTAATCCTCACATCTAACACACTCACCTCTGTAACACATTTGTCCTCCTTACATCTAACACACTCACCTCTGTAACACATTTGTTGTCCTCCTCACATCTCATCACGTACCTCTGTAACACACTTGTACTCCTCACATCTAACACACACCTCTGTCACATTTGTCCTCCTCACATCTAACACACTCACCTCTGTAACACACTTGTCCTCCTCACATCTAACACACTCACCTCTGTAACACATTTCTCCTCCTCACATCTAACACACTCACCTCTGTAACACACTTGTCCTCCTCACATCTAACACAGTCTCCTCTGTAACACACTTGTCCTCCTCACATCTAATACACACACCTCTGTAACACACTTTTCCTCCTCACTTCTAACACACTCACCTCAGTAACACATTTGTCCTCCTCACATCTAACACACTCACCTCTGTAACACATTTGTTGTCCTCCTCATTTCTAACACACTCACCTCTGTAACACACCTTTCCTCCTCACATCTAACACACGCACCTCTGTAACACATTTGTCCTCCTCACATCTAACACACACACCTCTGTAACACATTTGTTGTCCTCCTCACATCTACACACACACCTCTGTAACACATTTGTCCTCCTCACATCTAACACACTCACCTCTGTAACACACTTGTCCTCCTCACATCTAACACACTCACCTCTGTAACACACTTGTCCTCCTCACATCTAACACACACACCTCTGTAACACATTTCTCCTCCTCACATCTAACACACTCACCTCTGTAACACACTTGTCCTCCTCACATCTAACACACTCACCTCTGTAACACACTTGTCCTCCTCACATCTAATACACACACCTCTGTAACACTTTTCCTCCTCACTTCTAACACACTCACCTCTGTAACACATTTCTCCTCACATCTAACACACTCACCTCTGTAACACATTTGTTGTCCTCCTCATTTCTAACACACTCACCTCTGTAACACACCTTTCCTCCTCACATCTAACACACGCACCTCTGTAACACATTTGTCCTCCTCACATCTAACACACTCACCTCTGTAACAAATTTGTTGTCCTCATTTCTAACACACTCACCTCTGTAACACATTTGTTGTCCTCCTCACAACTACACACACACCTCTGTAACACATTTGTCCTCCTCACATCTAACACACTCACCTCTGTAACAAACTTGTCCTGCTCACATCTAGCACACTCACCTCTGTAACACATTTGTCCTCCTCACATCTAACACACTCACCTCTGTAACATACTTGTCCTCCTCACATCTAACACACTCACCTCTGTAACACACCTTTCCTCTACACATCTAACACACGCACCTCTGTAACACATTTGTCCTCCTCACTTCTAACACACTCACCTCTGTAACACACTTGTAATCCTCACATCTAACACACTCACCTCTGTAACACATTTGTCCTCCTTACATCTAACACACTCACCTCTGTAACACATTTGTTCTCCTCACATCTTACACACACACCTCTGTAACACACTTGTCCTCCTCACATCTAACACACTCACCTAAGTAACACATTTGTCCTCCTCACATCTAACACACTCACCTCTGTAACACGCTTTTCCTCCTCACATCTAACACACTCACCTCTGTTACACACTTGTCATCCTCACTTCTAACACACTCACCTCTGTAACACATTTGTCCTCCTCATTTCTAGCACACGCACCTCTGTAACTCATTTGTCATCCTCACATCTAACACACTCACCTCTGTAACACACTTGTCCTCCTCACATCTAACACACTCACCTCTGTAACACACTTGTCCTCCTCACATCTAACACACACACCTCTGTAACACATTTGTCCTCCTCACATCTAACACACTCACCCCTGTAACACACTTTTCCTCCTCACTTCTAACACACTCACCTCTGTAACACATTTGTCCTCCTCATATCTAACACACTCACCTCTGTAACACATTTGTTGACCTTCTCATTTCTAACACACTCACCTCTGTAACACACCTTTCCTCATCACATCTAACACACTCACCTCTGTAACACATTTGTTGTCCTCCTCACATCTATACACACACCTCTGTAACACATTTGTGTCCTCCTCATTTCTAACACACTCACCTCTGTAACACATTTGCTGTCCTCCTCACATCTAACACACTCACCTCTGTAACACATTTGTCCTCCTCACATCTAACACACTCACCTCTGTAACACACTTGTCCTCCTCACATCTAACACACTCACCTCTGTAACACATCTGCCCTCCTCACATCTAACACACTCACCTCTGTAACACACTTGTCCTCCTCACATCTAACACACTCACCTCTGTAACACATTTGTCCTGCTCACATCTAACACACTCACCTCTGTAACATACTTGTGCTCCTCACATCTAACACACTCACCTCTGTAAGACATTTATCCTCCTCACATCTAAAACACACTCACCTCTGTAACACACTTGTCCTCCTCTCATCTAACACACTCACCTCTGTAACACACTTGTCCTCCTCACATCTAACACACTCACCTCTGTAACACGCTTTTCCTCCTCACATCTAACACACTCACCTGTGTTACACACTTGTCCTCCTCACTTCTAACACACTCACCTCTGTAACACATTTGTCCTCCTCATTTCTAGCACACGCACCTCTGTAACTCATTTGTCATCCTCACATCTAACACACTCACCTCTGTAACACATTTGTCCTCCTCACATCTAACACACTCACCTCTGTAACACATTTGTCCTCACATCTAACACACTCACCTCTGTAACACATTTGTCATCCTCACATCTATACACACACCTCTAACACATTTGTCCTCCTCACATCTAACACACTCACCTCTGTAAGACATTTGTTGTCCTCCTCATTTCTAACACACTCACCTCTGTAACACACCTTTCCTCCTCACATCTAACACACTCACCTCTGTAACACATTTGTTGTCCTCCTCACAACTACACACACACCTCTGTATCACATTTGTCCTCCTTACATCTAACACACTCACCTCTGTAACACATTTGTTGTCCTCCTCACATCTAAACACGTACCTCTGTAACACACTTGTACTCCTCACATCTAACACACACACCTCTGTAACACACCTTTCCTCTTCACATCTAACACACGCACCTCTGTAACACATTTGTCCTCCTCACTTCTAACACACTCACCTCTGTAACACACTTGTAATCCTCACATCTAACACACTCACCTCTGTAACACATTTGTCCTCCTTACATCTAACACACTCACCTCTGTAACACATTTGTTGTCCTCCTCACATCTAAACACGTACCTCTGTAACACACTTGTACTCCTCTCATCTAACACACACCTCTGTCACATTTGTCCTCCTCACATCTAACACACTCACCTCTGTAACACACTTGTCCTCCTCACATCTAACACACTCACCTCTGTAACACACTTGTCCTCCTCACATCTAACACACACCCCTCTGTAACACATTTGTCCTCCTCACATCTAACACACTCACCTCTGTAACACACTTGTCCTCCTCACATCTAACACACTCTCCTCTGTAACACACTTGTCCTCCTCACATCTAATACACACACCTCTGTAACACACTTTTCCTCCTCACTTCTAACACACTCACCTCTGTAACACATTTGTCCTCCTCACATCTAACACACTCACCTCTGTAACACATTTGTTGTCCTCCTCATTTCTAACACACTCACCTCTGTAACACAACTTTCCTCCTCACATCTAACACACGCACCTCTGTAAAACACTTGTCCTCCTCACATCTAATACACACACCTCTGTAACACACTTTTCCTCCTCACTTCTAACACACTCACCTCTGTAACACATTTGTCCTCCTCACATCTAACACACTCACCTCTGTAACACATTTGTTGTCCTCCTCATTTCTAACACACTCACCTCTGTAACACACCTTTCCTCCTCACATCTAACACACGCACCTCTGTAAAACATTTGTCCTCCTCACATCTAACACACTCACATCTGTAACATTTTTGTTGTCCTCCTCACATCTATACACACACCTCTAACACATTTGTCCTCCTCACATCTAACACACTCACCTCTGTAAGACATTTGTTGTCCTCCTCATTTCTAACACACTCACCTCTGTAACACACCTTTCCTCCTCACATCTAACACACACACCTCTGTCACATTTGTCCTCCTCACATCTAACACACTCACCTCTGTAACACACTTGTCCTCCTCACATCTAACACACTCACCTCTGTAACACATTTGTCCTCCTCACATCTAACACACTCACCTCTGTAACACATTTGTCCTCCTCACATCTAACACACTCACCCCTGTAACACACTTTTCCTCCTCACTTCTAACACACTCACCTCTGTAACACATTTGTTGTCCTCCTCACATCTATACACACACCTCTGTAACACATTTGTCCTCCTCACATCTAACACACTCACCTCTGTAACACATTTGTTGTCCTCCTCATTTCTAACACACTCACCTCTGTAACACATTTGCTGGCCTCCTCACATCTAACACACTCACCTCTAAAACACATTTGTTGTCCTCCTCACATCTACACACACACCTCTGTAACACATTTGTCCTCCTCACATCTAACACACTCACCTCTGTAACACACTTGTCCTCCTCACATCTAACACACTCACCTCTGTAACACATTTGTCCTGCTCACATCTAACACACTCACCTCTGTAACATACTTGTGCTCCTCACATCTAACACACTTACCTCTGTAAGACATTTATCCTCCTCACATCTAAAACACACCTCTGTCACATTTGTCCTCCTCACATCTAACACACTCACCTCTGTAACGCACTTGTCCTCCTCACATCTAACACACTCACCTCTGTAACACATTTGTCCTCCTCACATCTAACACACTCACCTCTGTAACACACTTGTCCTCCTCTCATCTAACACACTCACCTCTGTAACACACTTGTCCTCCTCACATCTAACACACTCACCTCTGTAACACGCTTTTCCTCCTCACATCTAACACACTCACCTCTGTTACACACTTGTCCTCCTCACTTCTAACACACTCACCTCTGTAACACATTTGTCCTCCTCATTTCTAGCACACGCACCTCTGTAACTCATTTGTCATCCTCACATCTAACACACTCACCTCTGTAACACATTTGTCCTCACATCTAACACACTCACCTCTGTTACACATTTGTCCTCCTCATTTCTAGCACACGCACCTCTGTAACTCATTTGTCATCCTCACATCTAACACACTCACCTCTGTAACACATTTGTCCTCCTCACATCTAACACACTCACCTCTGTAACACACTTGTCCTCCTCACATCTAACACACTCACCTCTGTAACACATTTGTCCTGCTCACATCTAACACACTCACCTCTGTAACATACTTGTGCTCCTCACATCTAACACACTTACCTCTGTAAGACATTTATCCTCCTCACATCTAAAACACACCTCTGTCACATTTGTCCTCCTCACATCTAACACACTCACCTCTGTAACACACTTGTCCTCCTCACATCTAACACACTCACCTCTGTAACACATTTGTCCTCCTCACATCTAACACACTCACCTCTGTAACACACTTGTCCTCCTCTCATCTAACACACTCACCTCTGTAACACACTTGTCCTCCTCACATCTAACACACTCACCTCTGTAACACGCTTTTCCTCCTCACATCTAACACACTCACCTCTGTTACACACTTGTCCTCCTCACTTCTAACACACTCACCTCTGTAACACATTTGTCCTCCTCATTTCTAGCACACGCACCTCTGTAACTCATTTGTTATCCTCACATCTAACACACTCACCTCTGTAACACATTTGTCCTCACATCTAACACACTCACCTCTGTAACACACTTGTCCTCCTCATTTCTAACACACTCACCTCTGTAACACATTTGTCCTCCTTACATCTAACACACTCACCTCTGTAACACATTTGTTGTCCTCCTCACATCTAAACACGTACCTCTGTAACACACTTGTACTCCTCACATCTAACACACACACCTCTGTAACACACCTTTCCTCTACACATCTAACACACGCACCTCTGTAACACATTTGTCCTCCTCACTTCTAACACACTCACCTCTGTAACACACTTGTAATCCTCACATCTAACACACTCACCTCTGTAACACATTTGTCCTCCTTACATCTAACACACTCACCTCTGTAACACATTTGTTGTCCTCCTCACATCTAAACACGTACCTCTGTAACACACTTGTACTCCTCACATCTAACACACACCTCTGTCACATTTGTCCTCCTCACATCTAACACACTCACCTCTGTAACACTCTTGTCCTCCTCACATCTAACACACTCACCTCTGTAACACACTTGTCCCCCTCACATCTAACACACACCCCTCTGTAACACATTTCTCCTCCTCACATCTAACACACTCACCTCTGTAACACACTTGTCCTCCTCACATCTAACACACTCTCCTCTGTAACACACTTGTCCTCCTCACATCTAATACACACACCTCTGTAACACACTTTTCCTCCTCACTTCTAACACACTCACCTCTGTAACACATTTGTCCTCCTCACATCTAACACACTCACCTCTGTAACACATTTGTTGTCCTCCTCATTTCTAACACACTCACCTCTGTAACACACCTTTCCTCCTCACATCTAACACACGCACCTCTGTAACACATTTGTCCTCCTCACATCTAACACACACACCTCTGTAACACATTTGTTGTCCTCCTCACATCTACACACACACCTCTGTAACACATTTGTCCTCCTCACATCTAACACACTCACCTCTGTAACACACTTGTCCTCCTCACATCTAACACACTCACCTCTGTAACACACTTGTCCTCCTCACATCTAACACACACACCTCTGTAACACATTTCTCCTCCTCACATCTAACACACTCACCTCTGTAACACACTTGTCCTCCTCACATCTAACACACTCACCTCTGTAACACACTTGTCCTCCTCACATCTAATACACACACCTCTGTAACACTTTTCCTCCTCACTTCTAACACACTCACCTCTGTAACACATTTGTCCTCCTCACATCTAACACACTCACCTCTGTAACACATTTGTTGTCCTCCTCATTTATAACACACTCACCTCTGTAACACACCTTTCCTCCTCACATCTAACACACGCACCTCTGTAACACATTTGTCCTCCTCACATCTAACACACTCACCTCTGTAACACTATTGTTGTCCTCCTCACATCTATACACACACCTCTGTAACACATTTGTCCTCCTCACATCTAACACACTCACCTCTGTAACACATTTGTTGTTCTCCTCATTTCTAACACACTCACCTCTGTAACACATTTGTTGTCCTCCTCACAACTACACACACACCTCTGTAACACATTTGTCCTCCTCACATCTAACACACTCACCTCTGTAACAAACTTGTCCTGCTCACATCTAGCACACTCACCTCTGTAACACATTTGTCCTCCTCACATCTAACACACTCACCTCTGTAACATACTTGTCCTCCTCACATCTAACACACTCACCTCTGTAACACATTTGTCCTCCTCACATCTTACACACACACCTCTGTAACACACTTGTCCTCCTCACATCTAACACACTCACCTAAGTAACACATTTGTCCTCCTCACATCTAACACACTCACCTCTGTAACACGCTTTTCCTCCTCACATCTAACACACTCACCTCTGTTACACACTTGTCATCCTCACTTCTAACACACTCACCTCTGTAACACATTTGTCCTCCTCATTTCTAGCACACGCACCTCTGTAACTCATTTGTCATCCTCACATCTAACACACTCACCTCTGTAACACACTTGTCCTCCTCACATCTAACACACTCACCTCTGTAACACACTTGTCCTCCTCACATCTAACACACACACCTCTGTAACACATTTGTCCTCCTCACATCTAACACACTCACCCCTGTTACACACTTGTCCTCCTCACTTCTAACACACTCACCTCTGTAACACATTTGTCCTCCTCATTTCTAGCACACGCACCTCTGTAACTCATTTGTTATCCTCACATCTAACACACTCACCTCTGTAACACATTTGTCCTCACATCTAACACACTCACCTCTGTAACACACTTGTCCTCCTCATTTCTAACACACTCACCTCTGTAACACATTTGTCCTCCTTACATCTAACACACTCACCTCTGTAACACATTTGTTGTCCTCCTCACATCTAAACACGTACCTCTGTAACACACTTGTACTCCTCACATCTAACACACACACCTCTGTAACACACCTTTCCTCTACACATCTAACACACGCACCTCTGTAACACATTTGTCCTCCTCACTTCTAACACACTCACCTCTGTAACACACTTGTAATCCTCACATCTAACACACTCACCTCTGTAACACATTTGTCCTCCTTACATCTAACACACTCACCTCTGTAACACATTTGTTGTCCTCCTCACATCTAAACACGTACCTCTGTAACACACTTGTACTCCTCACATATAACACACACCTCTGTCACATTTGTCCTCCTCACATCTAACACACTCACCTCTGTAACACACTTGTCCTCCTCACATCTAACACACTCACCTCTGTAACACACTTGTCCTCCTCACATCTAACACACACCCCTCTGTAACACATTTCTCCTCCTCACATCTAACACACTCACCTCTGTAACACACTTGTCCTCCTCACATCTAACACACTCTCCTCTGTAACACACTTGTCCTCCTCACATCTAATACACACACCTCTGTAACACACTTTTCCTCCTCACTTCTAACACACTCACCTCTGTAACACATTTGTCCTCCTCACATCTAACACACTCACCTCTGTAACACATTTGTTGTCCTCCTCATTTCTAACACACTCACCTCTGTAACACACCTTTCCTCCTCACATCTAACACACGCACCTCTGTAAAACATTTGTCCTCCTCACATCTAACACACACACCTCTGTAACACATTTGTTGTCCTCCTCACATCTACACACACACCTCTGTAACACATTTGTCCTCCTCACATCTAACACACTCACCTCTGTAACACACTTGTCCTCCTCACATCTAACACACTCACCTCTGTAACACACTTGTCCTCCTCACATCTAACACACACACCTCTGTAACACATTTCTCCTCCTCACATCTAACACACTCACCTCTGTAACACACTTGTCCTCCTCACATCTAACACACTCACCTCTGTAACACACTTGTCCTCCTCACATCTAATACACACACCTCTGTAACACTTTTCCTCCTCACTTCTAACACACTCACCTCTGTAACACATTTGTCCTCCTCACATCTAACACACTCACCTCTGTAACACATTTGTTGTCCTCCTCATTTATAACACACTCACCTCTGTAACACACCTTTCCTCCTCACATCTAACACACGCACCTCTGTAACACATTTGTCCTCCTCACATCTAACACACTCACCTCTGTAACACTATTGTTGTCCTCCTCACATCTATACACACACCTCTGTAACACATTTGTCCTCCTCACATCTAACACACTCACCTCTGTAACACATTTGTTGTCCTCCTCATTTCTAACACACTCACCTCTGTAACACATTTGTTGTCCTCCTCACAACTACACACACACCTCTGTAACACATTTGTCCTCCTCACATCTAACACACTCACCTCTGTAACAAACTTGTCCTGCTCACATCTGGCACACTCACCTCTGTAACACATTTGTCCTCCTCCCATCTAACACACTCACCTCTGTAACATACTTGTCCTCCTCACATCTAACACACTCACCTCTGTAACACATTTGTCCTCCTCACATCTTACACACACACCTCTGTAACACACTTGTCCTCCTCACATCTAACACACTCACCTAAGTAACACATTTGTCCTCCTCACATCTAACACACTCACCTCTGTAACACGCTTTTCCTCCTCACATCTAACACACTCACCTCTGTTACACACTTGTCATCCTCACTTCTAACACACTCACCTCTGTAACACATTTGTCCTCCTCATTTCTAGCACACTCACCTCTGTAACACATTTGTCCTCCTCATATCTAACACACTCACCTCTGTAACACATTTGTTGACCTTCTCATTTCTAACACACTCACCTCTGTAACACACCTTTCCTCATCACATCTAACACACTCACCTCTGTAACACATTTGTTGTCCTCCTCACATCTATACACACACCTCTGTAACACATTTGTCCTCCTCACATCTAACACACTCACCTCTGTAACACATTTGTTGTCCTCCTCATTTCTAACACACTCACCTCTGTAACACATTTGCTGTCCTCCTCACATCTAACAAACTCACCTCTGTAACACATTTGTTGTCCTCCTCACATCTACACACACACCTCTGTAACACATTTGTCCTCCTCACATCTAACACACTCACCTCTGTAACACATCTGCCCTCCTCACATCTAACACACTCACCTCTGTAACACACTTGTCCTCCTCACATCTAACACACTCACCTCTGTAACACATTTGTCCTGCTCACATCTAACACACTCACCTCTGTAACATACTTGTGCTCCTCACATCTAACACACTCACCTCTGTAAGACATTTATCCTCCTCACATCTAAAACACACCTCTGTCACATTTGTCCTCCTCACATCTAACACACTCACCTCTGTAACACACTTGTCCTCCTCACATCTAACACTCTCACCTCTGTAACACATTTGTCCTCCTCACATCTAACACATTCACCTCTGTAACACACTTGTCCTCCTCTCATCTAACACACTCACCTCTGTAACACACTTGTCCTCCTCACATCTAACACACTCACCTCTGTAACACGCTTTTCCTCCTCACATCTAACACACTCACCTCTGTTACACACTTGTCCTCCTCACTTCTAACACACTCACCTCTGTAACACATTTGTCCTCCTCATTTCTAGCACACGCTCCTCTGTAACTCATTTGTCATCCTCACATCTAACACACTCACCTCTGTAACACATTTGTCCTCCTCACATCTAACACACTCACCTCTGTAACACATTTGTCCTCACATCTAACACACTCACCTCTGTAACACATTTGTCATCCTCACATCTATACACACACCTCTAACACATTTGTCCTCCTCACATCTAACACACTCACCTCTGTAACACATTTGTCCTCCTCACATCTATACACACACCTCTAACACATTTGTCCTCCTCACATCTAACACACTCACCTCTGTAAGACATTTGTTGTCCTCCTCATTTCTAACACACTCACCTCTGTAACACACCTTTCCTCCTCACATCTAACACACTCACCTCTGTAACACATTTGTTGTCCTCCTCACATCTAACACACTCACCTCTGTAACACATTTGTCCTCCTTACATCTAACACACTCACCTCTGTAACACATTTGTTGTCCTCCTCACATCTCATCACGTACCTCTGTAACACACTTGTACTCCTCACATCTAACACACACCTCTGTCACATTTGTCCTCCTCACATCTAACACACTCACCTCTGTAACACACTTGTCCTCCTCACATCTAACACACTCACCTCTGTAACACATTTCTCCTCCTCACATCTAACACACTCACCTCTGTAACACACTTGTCCTCCTCACATCTAACACAGTCTCCTCTGTAACACACTTGTCCTCCTCACATCTAATACACACACCTCTGTAACACACTTTTCCTCCTCACTTCTAACACACTCACCTCAGTAACACATTTGTCCTCCTCACATCTAACACACTCACCTCTGTAACACATTTGTTGTCCTCCTCATTTCTAACACACTCACCTCTGTAACACACCTTTCCTCCTCACATCTAACACACGCACCTCTGTAACACATTTGTCCTCCTCACATCTAACACACACACCTCTGTAACACATTTGTTGTCCTCCTCACATCTACACACACACCTCTGTAACACATTTCTCCTCCTCACATCTAACACACTCACCTCTGTAACACACTTGTCCTCCTCACATCTAACACACTCACCTCTGTAACACACTTGTCCTCCTCACATCTAACACACACACCTCTGTAACACATTTCTCCTCCTCACATCTAACACACTCACCTCTGTAACACACTTGTCCTCCTCACATCTAACACACTCACCTCTGTAACACACTTGT
The DNA here is from genome assembly GCA_031769625.1 of Taudactylus pleione. Taxonomy (NCBI): domain Eukaryota; kingdom Metazoa; phylum Chordata; class Amphibia; order Anura; family Myobatrachidae; genus Taudactylus; species Taudactylus pleione. The sequence goes on from JAUIMM010000108.1 coordinate 5,521,574, forward strand.
CCTCCTCACATCTAATACACACACCTCTGTAACACTTTTCCTCCTCACTTCTAACACACTCACCTCTGTAACACATTTCTCCTCACATCTAACACACTCACCTCTGTAACACATTTGTTGTCCTCCTCATTTCTAACACACTCACCTCTGTAACACACCTTTCCTCCTCACATCTAACACACGCACCTCTGTAACACATTTGTCCTCCTCACATCTAACACACTCACCTCTGTAACAAATTTGTTGTCCTCCTCATTTCTAACACACTCACCTCTGTAACACATTTGTTGTCCTCCTCACAACTACACACACACCTCTGTAACACATTTGTCCTCCTCACATCTAACACACTCACCTCTGTAACAAACTTGTCCTGCTCACATCTAGCACACTCACCTCTGTAACACATTTGTCCTCCTCACATCTAACACACTCACCTCTGTAACATACTTGTCCTCCTCACATCTAACACACTCACCTCTGTAACACACCTTTCCTCTACACATCTAACACACGCACCTCTGTAACACATTTGTCCTCCTCACTTCTAACACACTCACCTCTGTAACACACTTGTAATCCTCACATCTAACACACTCACCTCTGTAACACATTTGTCCTCCTTACATCTAACACACTCACCTCTGTAACACATTTGTTCTCCTCACATCTTACACACACACCTCTGTAACACACTTGTCCTCCTCACATCTAACACACTCACCTAAGTAACACATTTGTCCTCCTCACATCTAACACACTCACCTCTGTAACACGCTTTTCCTCCTCACATCTAACACACTCACCTCTGTTACACACTTGTCATCCTCACTTCTAACACACTCACCTCTGTAACACATTTGTCCTCCTCATTTCTAGCACACGCACCTCTGTAACTCATTTGTCATCCTCACATCTAACACACTCACCTCTGTAACACACTTGTCCTCCTCACATCTAACACACTCACCTCTGTAACACACTTGTCCTCCTCACATCTAACACACACACCTCTGTAACACATTTGTCCTCCTCACATCTAACACACTCACCCCTGTAACACACTTTTCCTCCTCACTTCTAACACACTCACCTCTGTAACACATTTGTCCTCCTCATATCTAACACACTCACCTCTGTAACACATTTGTTGACCTTCTCATTTCTAACACACTCACCTCTGTAACACACCTTTCCTCATCACATCTAACACACTCACCTCTGTAACACATTTGTTGTCCTCCTCACATCTATACACACACCTCTGTAACACATTTGTGTCCTCCTCATTTCTAACACACTCACCTCTGTAACACATTTGCTGTCCTCCTCACATCTAACACACTCACCTCTGTAACACATTTGTCCTCCTCACATCTAACACACTCACCTCTGTAACACACTTGTCCTCCTCACATCTAACACACTCACCTCTGTAACACATCTGCCCTCCTCACATCTAACACACTCACCTCTGTAACACACTTGTCCTCCTCACATCTAACACACTCACCTCTGTAACACATTTGTCCTGCTCACATCTAACACACTCACCTCTGTAACATACTTGTGCTCCTCACATCTAACACACTCACCTCTGTAAGACATTTATCCTCCTCACATCTAAAACACACTCACCTCTGTAACACACTTGTCCTCCTCTCATCTAACACACTCACCTCTGTAACACACTTGTCCTCCTCACATCTAACACACTCACCTCTGTAACACGCTTTTCCTCCTCACATCTAACACACTCACCTGTGTTACACACTTGTCCTCCTCACTTCTAACACACTCACCTCTGTAACACATTTGTCCTCCTCATTTCTAGCACACGCACCTCTGTAACTCATTTGTCATCCTCACATCTAACACACTCACCTCTGTAACACATTTGTCCTCCTCACATCTAACACACTCACCTCTGTAACACATTTGTCCTCACATCTAACACACTCACCTCTGTAACACATTTGTCATCCTCACATCTATACACACACCTCTAACACATTTGTCCTCCTCACATCTAACACACTCACCTCTGTAAGACATTTGTTGTCCTCCTCATTTCTAACACACTCTCCTCTGTAACACACCTTTCCTCCTCACATCTAACACACTCACCTCTGTAACACATTTGTTGTCCTCCTCACAACTACACACACACCTCTGTATCACATTTGTCCTCCTTACATCTAACACACTCACCTCTGTAACACATTTGTTGTCCTCCTCACATCTAAACACGTACCTCTGTAACACACTTGTACTCCTCACATCTAACACACACACCTCTGTAACACACCTTTCCTCTTCACATCTAACACACGCACCTCTGTAACACATTTGTCCTCCTCACTTCTAACACACTCACCTCTGTAACACACTTGTAATCCTCACATCTAACACACTCACCTCTGTAACACATTTGTCCTCCTTACATCTAACACACTCACCTCTGTAACACATTTGTTGTCCTCCTCACATCTAAACACGTACCTCTGTAACACACTTGTACTCCTCTCATCTAACACACACCTCTGTCACATTTGTCCTCCTCACATCTAACACACTCACCTCTGTAACACACTTGTCCTCCTCACATCTAACACACTCACCTCTGTAACACACTTGTCCTCCTCACATCTAACACACACCCCTCTGTAACACATTTGTCCTCCTCACATCTAACACACTCACCTCTGTAACACACTTGTCCTCCTCACATCTAACACACTCTCCTCTGTAACACACTTGTCCTCCTCACATCTAATACACACACCTCTGTAACACACTTTTCCTCCTCACTTCTAACACACTCACCTCTGTAACACATTTGTCCTCCTCACATCTAACACACTCACCTCTGTAACACATTTGTTGTCCTCCTCATTTCTAACACACTCACCTCTGTAACACAACTTTCCTCCTCACATCTAACACACGCACCTCTGTAAAACACTTGTCCTCCTCACATCTAATACACACACCTCTGTAACACACTTTTCCTCCTCACTTCTAACACACTCACCTCTGTAACACATTTGTCCTCCTCACATCTAACACACTCACCTCTGTAACACATTTGTTGTCCTCCTCATTTCTAACACACTCACCTCTGTAACACACCTTTCCTCCTCACATCTAACACACGCACCTCTGTAAAACATTTGTCCTCCTCACATCTAACACACTCACATCTGTAACATTTTTGTTGTCCTCCTCACATCTATACACACACCTCTAACACATTTGTCCTCCTCACATCTAACACACTCACCTCTGTAAGACATTTGTTGTCCTCCTCATTTCTAACACACTCACCTCTGTAACACACCTTTCCTCCTCACATCTAACACACACACCTCTGTCACATTTGTCCTCCTCACATCTAACACACTCACCTCTGTAACACACTTGTCCTCCTCACATCTAACACACTCACCTCTGTAACACATTTGTCCTCCTCACATCTAACACACTCACCTCTGTAACACATTTGTCCTCCTCACATCTAACACACTCACCCCTGTAACACACTTTTCCTCCTCACTTCTAACACACTCACCTCTGTAACACATTTGTTGTCCTCCTCACATCTATACACACACCTCTGTAACACATTTGTCCTCCTCACATCTAACACACTCACCTCTGTAACACATTTGTTGTCCTCCTCATTTCTAACACACTCACCTCTGTAACACATTTGCTGGCCTCCTCACATCTAACACACTCACCTCTAAAACACATTTGTTGTCCTCCTCACATCTACACACACACCTCTGTAACACATTTGTCCTCCTCACATCTAACACACTCACCTCTGTAACACACTTGTCCTCCTCACATCTAACACACTCACCTCTGTAACACATTTGTCCTGCTCACATCTAACACACTCACCTCTGTAACATACTTGTGCTCCTCACATCTAACACACTTACCTCTGTAAGACATTTATCCTCCTCACATCTAAAACACACCTCTGTCACATTTGTCCTCCTCACATCTAACACACTCACCTCTGTAACACACTTGTCCTCCTCACATCTAACACACTCACCTCTGTAACACATTTGTCCTCCTCACATCTAACACACTCACCTCTGTAACACACTTGTCCTCCTCTCATCTAACACACTCACCTCTGTAACACACTTGTCCTCCTCACATCTAACACACTCACCTCTGTAACACGCTTTTCCTCCTCACATCTAACACACTCACCTCTGTTACACACTTGTCCTCCTCACTTCTAACACACTCACCTCTGTAACACATTTGTCCTCCTCATTTCTAGCACACGCACCTCTGTAACTCATTTGTCATCCTCACATCTAACACACTCACCTCTGTAACACATTTGTCCTCACATCTAACACACTCACCTCTGTTACACATTTGTCCTCCTCATTTCTAGCACACGCACCTCTGTAACTCATTTGTCATCCTCACATCTAACACACTCACCTCTGTAACACATTTGTCCTCCTCACATCTAACACACTCACCTCTGTAACACACTTGTCCTCCTCACATCTAACACACTCACCTCTGTAACACATTTGTCCTGCTCACATCTAACACACTCACCTCTGTAACATACTTGTGCTCCTCACATCTAACACACTTACCTCTGTAAGACATTTATCCTCCTCACATCTAAAACACACCTCTGTCACATTTGTCCTCCTCACATCTAACACACTCACCTCTGTAACACACTTGTCCTCCTCACATCTAACACACTCACCTCTGTAACACATTTGTCCTCCTCACATCTAACACACTCACCTCTGTAACACACTTGTCCTCCTCTCATCTAACACACTCACCTCTGTAACACACTTGTCCTCCTCACATCTAACACACTCACCTCTGTAACACGCTTTTCCTCCTCACATCTAACACACTCACCTCTGTTACACACTTGTCCTCCTCACTTCTAACACACTCACCTCTGTAACACATTTGTCCTCCTCATTTCTAGCACACGCACCTCTGTAACTCATTTGTTATCCTCACATCTAACACACTCACCTCTGTAACACATTTGTCCTCACATCTAACACACTCACCTCTGTAACACACTTGTCCTCCTCATTTCTAACACACTCACCTCTGTAACACATTTGTCCTCCTTACATCTAACACACTCACCTCTGTAACACATTTGTTGTCCTCCTCACATCTAAACACGTACCTCTGTAACACACTTGTACTCCTCACATCTAACACACACACCTCTGTAACACACCTTTCCTCTACACATCTAACACACGCACCTCTGTAACACATTTGTCCTCCTCACTTCTAACACACTCACCTCTGTAACACACTTGTAATCCTCACATCTAACACACTCACCTCTGTAACACATTTGTCCTCCTTACATCTAACACACTCACCTCTGTAACACATTTGTTGTCCTCCTCACATCTAAACACGTACCTCTGTAACACACTTGTACTCCTCACATCTAACACACACCTCTGTCACATTTGTCCTCCTCACATCTAACACACTCACCTCTGTAACACTCTTGTCCTCCTCACATCTAACACACTCACCTCTGTAACACACTTGTCCTCCTCACATCTAACACACACCCCTCTGTAACACATTTCTCCTCCTCACATCTAACACACTCACCTCTGTAACACACTTGTCCTCCTCACATCTAACACACTCTCCTCTGTAACACACTTGTCCTCCTCACATCTAATACACACACCTCTGTAACACACTTTTCCTCCTCACTTCTAACACACTCACCTCTGTAACACATTTGTCCTCCTCACATCTAACACACTCACCTCTGTAACACATTTGTTGTCCTCCTCATTTCTAACACACTCACCTCTGTAACACACCTTTCCTCCTCACATCTAACACACGCACCTCTGTAACACATTTGTCCTCCTCACATCTAACACACACACCTCTGTAACACATTTGTTGTCCTCCTCACATCTACACACACACCTCTGTAACACATTTGTCCTCCTCACATCTAACACACTCACCTCTGTAACACACTTGTCCTCCTCACATCTAACACACTCACCTCTGTAACACACTTGTCCTCCTCACATCTAACACACACACCTCTGTAACACATTTCTCCTCCTCACATCTAACACACTCACCTCTGTAACACACTTGTCCTCCTCACATCTAACACACTCACCTCTGTAACACACTTGTCCTCCTCACATCTAATACACACACCTCTGTAACACTTTTCCTCCTCACTTCTAACACACTCACCTCTGTAACACATTTGTCCTCCTCACATCTAACACACTCACCTCTGTAACACATTTGTTGTCCTCCTCATTTATAACACACTCACCTCTGTAACACACCTTTCCTCCTCACATCTAACACACGCACCTCTGTAACACATTTGTCCTCCTCACATCTAACACACTCACCTCTGTAACACTATTGTTGTCCTCCTCACATCTATACACACACCTCTGTAACACATTTGTCCTCCTCACATCTAACACACTCACCTCTGTAACACATTTGTTGTTCTCCTCATTTCTAACAAACTCACCTCTGTAACACATTTGTTGTCCTCCTCACAACTACACACACACCTCTGTAACACATTTGTCCTCCTCACATCTAACACACTCACCTCTGTAACAAACTTGTCCTGCTCACATCTAGCACACTCACCTCTGTAACACATTTGTCCTCCTCACATCTAACACACTCACCTCTGTAACATACTTGTCCTCCTCACATCTAACACACTCACCTCTGTAACACATTTGTCCTCCTCACATCTTACACACACACCTCTGTAACACACTTGTCCTCCTCACATCTAACACACTCACCTAAGTAACACATTTGTCCTCCTCACATCTAACACACTCACCTCTGTAACACGCTTTTCCTCCTCACATCTAACACACTCACCTCTGTTACACACTTGTCATCCTCACTTCTAACACACTCACCTCTGTAACACATTTGTCCTCCTCATTTCTAGCACACGCACCTCTGTAACTCATTTGTCATCCTCACATCTAACACACTCACCTCTGTAACACACTTGTCCTCCTCACATCTAACACACTCACCTCTGTAACACACTTGTCCTCCTCACATCTAACACACACACCTCTGTAACACATTTGTCCTCCTCACATCTAACACACTCACCCCTGTTACACACTTGTCCTCCTCACTTCTAACACACTCACCTCTGTAACACATTTGTCCTCCTCATTTCTAGCACACGCACCTCTGTAACTCATTTGTTATCCTCACATCTAACACACTCACCTCTGTAACACATTTGTCCTCACATCTAACACACTCACCTCTGTAACACACTTGTCCTCCTCATTTCTAACACACTCACCTCTGTAACACATTTGTCCTCCTTACATCTAACACACTCACCTCTGTAACACATTTGTTGTCCTCCTCACATCTAAACACGTACCTCTGTAACACACTTGTACTCCTCACATCTAACACACACACCTCTGTAACACACCTTTCCTCTACACATCTAACACACGCACCTCTGTAACACATTTGTCCTCCTCACTTCTAACACACTCACCTCTGTAACACACTTGTAATCCTCACATCTAACACACTCACCTCTGTAACACATTTGTCCTCCTTACATCTAACACACTCACCTCTGTAACACATTTGTTGTCCTCCTCACATCTAAACACGTACCTCTGTAACACACTTGTACTCCTCACATCTAACACACACCTCTGTCACATTTGTCCTCCTCACATCTAACACACTCACCTCTGTAACACAGTTGTCCTCCTCACATCTAACACACTCACCTCTGTAACACACTTGTCCTCCTCACATCTAACACACACCCCTCTGTAACACATTTCTCCTCCTCACATCTAACACACTCACCTCTGTAACACACTTGTCCTCCTCACATCTAACACACTCTCCTCTGTAACACACTTGTCCTCCTCACATCTAATACACACACCTCTGTAACACACTTTTCCTCCTCACTTCTAACACACTCACCTCTGTAACACATTTGTCCTCCTCACATCTAACACACTCACCTCTGTAACACATTTGTTGTCCTCCTCATTTCTAACACACTCACCTCTGTAACACACCTTTCCTCCTCACATCTAACACACGCACCTCTGTAAAACATTTGTCCTCCTCACATCTAACACACACACCTCTGTAACACATTTGTTGTCCTCCTCACATCTACACACACACCTCTGTAACACATTTGTCCTCCTCACATCTAACACACTCACCTCTGTAACACACTTGTCCTCCTCACATCTAACACACTCACCTCTGTAACACACTTGTCCTCCTCACATCTAACACACACACCTCTGTAACACATTTCTCCTCCTCACATCTAACACACTCACCTCTGTAACACACTTGTCCTCCTCACATCTAACAAACTCACCTCTGTAACACACTTGTCCTCCTCACATCTAATACACACACCTCTGTAACACTTTTCCTCCTCACTTCTAACACACTCACCTCTGTAACACATTTGTCCTCCTCACATCTAACACACTCACCTCTGTAACACATTTGTTGTCCTCCTCATTTATAACACACTCACCTCTGTAACACACCTTTCCTCCTCACATCTAACACACGCACCTCTGTAACACATTTGTCCTCCTCACATCTAACACACTCACCTCTGTAACACTATTGTTGTCCTCCTCACATCTATACACACACCTCTGTAACACATTTGTCCTCCTCACATCTATCACACTCACCTCTGTAACACATTTGTTGTCCTCCTCATTTCTAACACACTCACCTCTGTAACACATTTGTTGTCCTCCTCACAACTACACACACACCTCTGTAACACATTTGTCCTCCTCACATCTAACACACTCACCTCTGTAACAAACTTGTCCTGCTCACATCTAGCACACTCACCTCTGTAACACATTTGTCCTCCTCACATCTAACACACTCACCTCTGTAACATACTTGTCCTCCTCACATCTAACACACTCACCTCTGTAACACATTTGTCCTCCTCACATCTTACACACACACCTCTGTAACACACTTGTCCTCACATCTAACACACTCACCTAAGTAACACATTTGTCCTCCTCACATCTAACACACTCACCTCTGTAACACGCTTTTCCTCCTCACATCTAACACACTCACCTCTGTTACACACTTGTCATCCTCACTTCTAATACACACACCTCTGTAACACTTTTCCTCCTCACTTCTAACACACTCACCTCTGTAACACATTTGTCCTCCTCACATCTAACACACTCACCTCTGTAACACATTTGTTGTCCTCCTCATTTATAACACACTCACCTCTGTAACACACCTTTCCTCCTCACATCTAACACACGCACCTCTGTAACACATTTGTCCTCCTCACATCTAACACACTCACCTCTGTAACACTATTGTTGTCCTCCTCACATCTATACACACACCTCTGTAACACATTTGTCCTCCTCACATCTAACACACTCACCTCTGTAACACATTTGTTGTTCTCCTCATTTCTAACACACTCACCTCTGTAACACATTTGTTGTCCTCCTCACAACTACACACACACCTCTGTAACACATTTGTCCTCCTCACATCTAACACACTCACCTCTGTAACAAACTTGTCCTGCTCACATCTAGCACACTCACCTCTGTAACACATTTGTCCTCCTCACATCTAACACACTCACCTCTGTAACATACTTGTCCTCCTCACATCTAACACACTCACCTCTGTAACACATTTGTCCTCCTCACATCTTACACACACACCTCTGTAACACACTTGTCCTCCTCACATCTAACACACTCACCTAAGTAACACATTTGTCCTCCTCACATCTAACACACTCACCTCTGTAACACGCTTTTCCTCCTCACATCTAACACACTCACCTCTGTTACACACTTGTCATCCTCACTTCTAACACACTCACCTCTGTAACACATTTGTCCTCCTCATTTCTAGCACACGCACCTCTGTAACTCATTTGTCATCCTCACATCTAACACACTCACCTCTGTAACACACTTGTCCTCCTCACATCTAACACACTCACCTCTGTAACACACTTGTCCTCCTCACATCTAACACACACACCTCTGTAACACATTTGTCCTCCTCACATCTAACACACTCACCCCTGTTACACACTTGTCCTCCTCACTTCTAACACACTCACCTCTGTAACACATTTGTCCTCCTCATTTCTAGCACACGCACCTCTGTAACTCATTTGTTATCCTCACATCTAACACACTCACCTCTGTAACACATTTGTCCTCACATCTAACACACTCACCTCTGTAACACACTTGTCCTCCTCATTTCTAACACACTCACCTCTGTAACACATTTGTCCTCCTTACATCTAACACACTCACCTCTGTAACACATTTGTTGTCCTCCTCACATCTAAACACGTACCTCTGTAACACACTTGTACTCCTCACATCTAACACACACACCTCTGTAACACACCTTTCCTCTACACATCTAACACACGCACCTCTGTAACACATTTGTCCTCCTCACTTCTAACACACTCACCTCTGTAACACACTTGTAATCCTCACATCTAACACACTCACCTCTGTAACACATTTGTCCTCCTTACATCTAACACACTCACCTCTGTAACACATTTGTTGTCCTCCTCACATCTAAACACGTACCTCTGTAACACACTTGTACTCCTCACATATAACACACACCTCTGTCACATTTGTCCTCCTCACATCTAACACACTCACCTCTGTAACACACTTGTCCTCCTCACATCTAACACACTCACCTCTGTAACACACTTGTCCTCCTCACATCTAACACACACCCCTCTGTAACACATTTCTCCTCCTCACATCTAACACACTCACCTCTGTAACACACTTGTCCTCCTCACATCTAACACACTCTCCTCTGTAACACACTTGTCCTCCTCACATCTAATACACACACCTCTGTAACACACTTTTCCTCCTCACTTCTAACACACTCACCTCTGTAACACATTTGTCCTCCTCACATCTAACACACTCACCTCTGTAACACATTTGTTGTCCTCCTCATTTCTAACACACTCACCTCTGTAACACACCTTTCCTCCTCACATCTAACACACGCACCTCTGTAAAACATTTGTCCTCCTCACATCTAACACACACACCTCTGTAACACATTTGTTGTCCTCCTCACATCTACACACACACCTCTGTAACACATTTGTCCTCCTCACATCTAACACACTCACCTCTGTAACACACTTGTCCTCCTCACATCTAACACACTCACCTCTGTAACACACTTGTCCTCCTCACATCTAACACACACACCTCTGTAACACATTTCTCCTCCTCACATCTAACACACTCACCTCTGTAACACACTTGTCCTCCTCACATCTAACACACTCACCTCTGTAACACACTTGTCCTCCTCACATCTAATACACACACCTCTGTAACACTTTTCCTCCTCACTTCTAACACACTCACCTCTGTAACACATTTGTCCTCCTCACATCTAACACACTCACCTCTGTAACACATTTGTTGTCCTCCTCATTTATAACACACTCACCTCTGTAACACACCTTTCCTCCTCACATCTAACACACGCACCTCTGTAACACATTTGTCCTCCTCACATCTAACACACTCACCTCTGTAACACTATTGTTGTCCTCCTCACATCTATACACACACCTCTGTAACACATTTGTCCTCCTCACATCTAACACACTCACCTCTGTAACACATTTGTTGTCCTCCTCATTTCTAACACACTCACCTCTGTAACACATTTGTTGTCCTCCTCACAACTACACACACACCTCTGTAACACATTTGTCCTCCTCACATCTAACACACTCACCTCTGTAACAAACTTGTCCTGCTCACATCTAGCACACTCACCTCTGTAACACATTTGTCCTCCTCCCATCTAACACACTCACCTCTGTAACATACTTGTCCTCCTCACATCTAACACACTCACCTCTGTAACACATTTGTCCTCCTCACATCTTACACACACACCTCTGTAACACACTTGTCCTCCTCACATCTAACACACTCACCTAAGTAACACATTTGTCCTCCTCACATCTAACACACTCACCTCTGTAACACGCTTTTCCTCCTCACATCTAACACACTCACCTCTGTTACACACTTGTCATCCTCACTTCTAACACACTCACCTCTGTAACACATTTGTCCTCCTCATTTCTAGCACACTCACCTCTGTAACACATTTGTCCTCCTCATATCTAACACACTCACCTCTGTAACACATTTGTTGACCTTCTCATTTCTAACACACTCACCTCTGTAACACACCTTTCCTCATCACATCTAACACACTCACCTCTGTAACACATTTGTTGTCCTCCTCACATCTATACACACACCTCTGTAACACATTTGTCCTCCTCACATCTAACACACTCACCTCTGTAACACATTTGTTGTCCTCCTCATTTCTAACACACTCACCTCTGTAACACATTTGCTGTCCTCCTCACATCTAACAAACTCACCTCTGTAACACATTTGTTGTCCTCCTCACATCTACACACACACCTCTGTAACACATTTGTCCTCCTCACATCTAACACACTCACCTCTGTAACACATCTGCCCTCCTCACATCTAACACACTCACCTCTGTAACACACTTGTCCTCCTCACATCTAACACACTCACCTCTGTAACACATTTGTCCTGCTCACATCTAACACACTCACCTCTGTAACATACTTGTGCTCCTCACATCTAACACACTCACCTCTGTAAGACATTTATCCTCCTCACATCTAAAACACACCTCTGTCACATTTGTCCTCCTCACATCTAACACACTCACCTCTGTAACACACTTGTCCTCCTCACATCTAACACTCTCACCTCTGTAACACATTTGTCCTCCTCACATCTAACACATTCACCTCTGTAACACACTTGTCCTCCTCTCATCTAACACACTCACCTCTGTAACACACTTGTCCTCCTCACATCTAACACACTCACCTCTGTAACACGCTTTTCCTCCTCACATCTAACACACTCACCTCTGTTACACACTTGTCCTCCTCACTTCTAACACACTCACCTCTGTAACACATTTGTCCTCCTCATTTCTAGCACACGCTCCTCTGTAACTCATTTGTCATCCTCACATCTAACACACTCACCTCTGTAACACATTTGTCCTCCTCACATCTAACACACTCACCTCTGTAACACATTTGTCCTCACATCTAACACACTCACCTCTGTAACACATTTGTCATCCTCACATCTATACACACACCTCTAACACATTTGTCCTCCTCACATCTAACACACTCACCTCTGTAACACATTTGTCCTCCTCACATCTATACACACACCTCTAACACATTTGTCCTCCTCACATCTAACACACTCACCTCTGTAAGACATTTGTTGTCCTCCTCATTTCTAACACACTCACCTCTGTAACACACCTTTCCTCCTCACATCTAACACACTCACCTCTGTAACACATTTGTTGTCCTCCTCACATCTAACACACTCACCTCTGTAACACATTTGTCCTCCTTACATCTAACACACTCACCTCTGTAACACATTTGTTGTCCTCCTCACATCTCATCACGTACCTCTGTAACACACTTGTACTCCTCACATCTAACACACACCTCTGTCACATTTGTCCTCCTCACATCTAACACACTCACCTCTGTAACACACTTGTCCTCCTCACATCTAACACACTCACCTCTGTAACACATTTCTCCTCCTCACATCTAACACACTCACCTCTGTAACACACTTGTCCTCCTCACATCTAACACAGTCTCCTCTGTAACACACTTGTCCTCCTCACATCTAATACACACACCTCTGTAACACACTTTTCCTCCTCACTTCTAACACACTCACCTCAGTAACACATTTGTCCTCCTCACATCTAACACACTCACCTCTGTAACACATTTGTTGTCCTCCTCATTTCTAACACACTCACCTCTGTAACACACCTTTCCTCCTCACATCTAACACACGCACCTCTGTAACACATTTGTCCTCCTCACATCTAACACACACACCTCTGTAACACATTTGTTGTCCTCCTCACATCTACACACACACCTCTGTAACACATTTCTCCTCCTCACATCTAACACACTCACCTCTGTAACACACTTGTCCTCCTCACATCTAACACACTCACCTCTGTAACACACTTGTCCTCCTCACATCTAACACACACACCTCTGTAACACATTTCTCCTCCTCACATCTAACACACTCACCTCTGTAACACACTTGTCCTCCTCACATCTAACACACTCACCTCTGTAACACACTTGTCCTCCTCACATCTAATACACACACCTCTGTAACACTTTTCCTCCTCACTTCTAACACACTCACCTCTGTAACACATTTCTCCTCACATCTAACACACTCACCTCTGTAACACATTTGTTGTCCTCCTCATTTCTAACACACTCACCTCTGTAACACACCTTTCCTCCTCACATCTAACACACGCACCTCTGTAACACATTTGTCCTCCTCACATCTAACACACTCACCTCTGTAACAAATTTGTTGTCCTCCTCATTTCTAACACACTCACCTCTGTAACACATTTGTTGTCCTCCTCACAACTACACACACACCTCTGTAACACATTTGTCCTCCTCACATCTAACACACTCACCTCTGTAACAAACTTGTCCTGCTCACATCTAGCACACTCACCTCTGTAACACATTTGTCCTCCTCACATCTAACACACTCACCTCTGTAACATACTTGTCCTCCTCACATCTAACACACTCACCTCTGTAACACACCTTTCCTCTACACATCTAACACACGCACCTCTGTAACACATTTGTCCTCCTCACTTCTAACACACTCACCTCTGTAACACACTTGTAATCCTCACATCTAACACACTCACCTCTGTAACACATTTGTCCTCCTTACATCTAACACACTCACCTCTGTAACACATTTGTTCTCCTCACATCTTACACACACACCTCTGTAACACACTTGTCCTCCTCACATCTAACACACTCACCTAAGTAACACATTTGTCCTCCTCACATCTAACACACTCACCTCTGTAACACGCTTTTCCTCCTCACATCTAACACACTCACCTCTGTTACACACTTGTCATCCTCACTTCTAACACACTCACCTCTGTAACACATTTGTCCTCCTCATTTCTAGCACACGCACCTCTGTAACTCATTTGTCATCCTCACATCTAACACACTCACCTCTGTAACACACTTGTCCTCCTCACATCTAACACACTCACCTCTGTAACACACTTGTCCTCCTCACATCTAACACACACACCTCTGTAACACATTTGTCCTCCTCACATCTAACACACTCACCCCTGTAACACACTTTTCCTCCTCACTTCTAACACACTCACCTCTGTAACACATTTGTCCTCCTCATATCTAACACACTCACCTCTGTAACACATTTGTTGACCTTCTCATTTCTAACACACTCACCTCTGTAACACACCTTTCCTCATCACATCTAACACACTCACCTCTGTAACACATTTGTTGTCCTCCTCACATCTATACACACACCTCTGTAACACATTTGTGTCCTCCTCATTTCTAACACACTCACCTCTGTAACACATTTGCTGTCCTCCTCACATCTAACACACTCACCTCTGTAACACATTTGTCCTCCTCACATCTAACACACTCACCTCTGTAACACACTTGTCCTCCTCACATCTAACACACTCACCTCTGTAACACATCTGCCCTCCTCACATCTAACACACTCACCTCTGTAACACACTTGTCCTCCTCACATCTAACACACTCACCTCTGTAACACATTTGTCCTGCTCACATCTAACACACTCACCTCTGTAACATACTTGTGCTCCTCACATCTAACACACTCACCTCTGTAAGACATTTATCCTCCTCACATCTAAAACACACTCACCTCTGTAACACACTTGTCCTCCTCTCATCTAACACACTCACCTCTGTAACACACTTGTCCTCCTCACATCTAACACACTCACCTCTGTAACACGCTTTTCCTCCTCACATCTAACACACTCACCTGTGTTACACACTTGTCCTCCTCACTTCTAACACACTCACCTCTGTAACACATTTGTCCTCCTCATTTCTAGCACACGCACCTCTGTAACTCATTTGTCATCCTCACATCTAACACACTCACCTCTGTAACACATTTGTCCTCCTCACATCTAACACACTCACCTCTGTAACACATTTGTCCTCACATCTAACACACTCACCTCTGTAACACATTTGTCATCCTCACATCTATACACACACCTCTAACACATTTGTCCTCCTCACATCTAACACACTCACCTCTGTAAGACATTTGTTGTCCTCCTCATTTCTAACACACTCTCCTCTGTAACACACCTTTCCTCCTCACATCTAACACACTCACCTCTGTAACACATTTGTTGTCCTCCTCACAACTACACACACACCTCTGTATCACATTTGTCCTCCTTACATCTAACACACTCACCTCTGTAACACATTTGTTGTCCTCCTCACATCTAAACACGTACCTCTGTAACACACTTGTACTCCTCACATCTAACACACACACCTCTGTAACACACCTTTCCTCTTCACA
The DNA here is from genome assembly GCA_031769625.1 of Taudactylus pleione. Classification (NCBI taxonomy): domain Eukaryota; kingdom Metazoa; phylum Chordata; class Amphibia; order Anura; family Myobatrachidae; genus Taudactylus; species Taudactylus pleione. The sequence continues at coordinate 5,538,310 of JAUIMM010000108.1, forward strand.
TCTAACACACGCACCTCTGTAACACATTTGTCCTCCTCACTTCTAACACACTCACCTCTGTAACACACTTGTAATCCTCACATCTAACACACTCACCTCTGTAACACATTTGTCCTCCTTACATCTAACACACTCACCTCTGTAACACATTTGTTGTCCTCCTCACATCTAAACACGTACCTCTGTAACACACTTGTACTCCTCTCATCTAACACACACCTCTGTCACATTTGTCCTCCTCACATCTAACACACTCACCTCTGTAACACACTTGTCCTCCTCACATCTAACACACTCACCTCTGTAACACACTTGTCCTCCTCACATCTAACACACACCCCTCTGTAACACATTTGTCCTCCTCACATCTAACACACTCACCTCTGTAACACACTTGTCCTCCTCACATCTAACACACTCTCCTCTGTAACACACTTGTCCTCCTCACATCTAATACACACACCTCTGTAACACACTTTTCCTCCTCACTTCTAACACACTCACCTCTGTAACACATTTGTCCTCCTCACATCTAACACACTCACCTCTGTAACACATTTGTTGTCCTCCTCATTTCTAACACACTCACCTCTGTAACACAACTTTCCTCCTCACATCTAACACACGCACCTCTGTAAAACACTTGTCCTCCTCACATCTAATACACACACCTCTGTAACACACTTTTCCTCCTCACTTCTAACACACTCACCTCTGTAACACATTTGTCCTCCTCACATCTAACACACTCACCTCTGTAACACATTTGTTGTCCTCCTCATTTCTAACACACTCACCTCTGTAACACACCTTTCCTCCTCACATCTAACACACGCACCTCTGTAAAACATTTGTCCTCCTCACATCTAACACACTCACATCTGTAACATTTTTGTTGTCCTCCTCACATCTATACACACACCTCTAACACATTTGTCCTCCTCACATCTAACACACTCACCTCTGTAAGACATTTGTTGTCCTCCTCATTTCTAACACACTCACCTCTGTAACACACCTTTCCTCCTCACATCTAACACACACACCTCTGTCACATTTGTCCTCCTCACATCTAACACACTCACCTCTGTAACACACTTGTCCTCCTCACATCTAACACACTCACCTCTGTAACACATTTGTCCTCCTCACATCTAACACACTCACCTCTGTAACACATTTGTCCTCCTCACATCTAACACACTCACCCCTGTAACACACTTTTCCTCCTCACTTCTAACACACTCACCTCTGTAACACATTTGTTGTCCTCCTCACATCTATACACACACCTCTGTAACACATTTGTCCTCCTCACATCTAACACACTCACCTCTGTAACACATTTGTTGTCCTCCTCATTTCTAACACACTCACCTCTGTAACACATTTGCTGGCCTCCTCACATCTAACACACTCACCTCTAAAACACATTTGTTGTCCTCCTCACATCTACACACACACCTCTGTAACACATTTGTCCTCCTCACATCTAACACACTCACCTCTGTAACACACTTGTCCTCCTCACATCTAACACACTCACCTCTGTAACACATTTGTCCTGCTCACATCTAACACACTCACCTCTGTAACATACTTGTGCTCCTCACATCTAACACACTTACCTCTGTAAGACATTTATCCTCCTCACATCTAAAACACACCTCTGTCACATTTGTCCTCCTCACATCTAACACACTCACCTCTGTAACACACTTGTCCTCCTCACATCTAACACACTCACCTCTGTAACACATTTGTCCTCCTCACATCTAACACACTCACCTCTGTAACACACTTGTCCTCCTCTCATCTAACACACTCACCTCTGTAACACACTTGTCCTCCTCACATCTAACACACTCACCTCTGTAACACGCTTTTCCTCCTCACATCTAACACACTCACCTCTGTTACACACTTGTCCTCCTCACTTCTAACACACTCACCTCTGTAACACATTTGTCCTCCTCATTTCTAGCACACGCACCTCTGTAACTCATTTGTCATCCTCACATCTAACACACTCACCTCTGTAACACATTTGTCCTCACATCTAACACACTCACCTCTGTTACACATTTGTCCTCCTCATTTCTAGCACACGCACCTCTGTAACTCATTTGTCATCCTCACATCTAACACACTCACCTCTGTAACACATTTGTCCTCCTCACATCTAACACACTCACCTCTGTAACACACTTGTCCTCCTCACATCTAACACACTCACCTCTGTAACACATTTGTCCTGCTCACATCTAACACACTCACCTCTGTAACATACTTGTGCTCCTCACATCTAACACACTTACCTCTGTAAGACATTTATCCTCCTCACATCTAAAACACACCTCTGTCACATTTGTCCTCCTCACATCTAACACACTCACCTCTGTAACACACTTGTCCTCCTCACATCTAACACACTCACCTCTGTAACACATTTGTCCTCCTCACATCTAACACACTCACCTCTGTAACACACTTGTCCTCCTCTCATCTAACACACTCACCTCTGTAACACACTTGTCCTCCTCACATCTAACACACTCACCTCTGTAACACGCTTTTCCTCCTCACATCTAACACACTCACCTCTGTTACACACTTGTCCTCCTCACTTCTAACACACTCACCTCTGTAACACATTTGTCCTCCTCATTTCTAGCACACGCACCTCTGTAACTCATTTGTTATCCTCACATCTAACACACTCACCTCTGTAACACATTTGTCCTCACATCTAACACACTCACCTCTGTAACACACTTGTCCTCCTCATTTCTAACACACTCACCTCTGTAACACATTTGTCCTCCTTACATCTAACACACTCACCTCTGTAACACATTTGTTGTCCTCCTCACATCTAAACACGTACCTCTGTAACACACTTGTACTCCTCACATCTAACACACACACCTCTGTAACACACCTTTCCTCTACACATCTAACACACGCACCTCTGTAACACATTTGTCCTCCTCACTTCTAACACACTCACCTCTGTAACACACTTGTAATCCTCACATCTAACACACTCACCTCTGTAACACATTTGTCCTCCTTACATCTAACACACTCACCTCTGTAACACATTTGTTGTCCTCCTCACATCTAAACACGTACCTCTGTAACACACTTGTACTCCTCACATCTAACACACACCTCTGTCACATTTGTCCTCCTCACATCTAACACACTCACCTCTGTAACACTCTTGTCCTCCTCACATCTAACACACTCACCTCTGTAACACACTTGTCCTCCTCACATCTAACACACACCCCTCTGTAACACATTTCTCCTCCTCACATCTAACACACTCACCTCTGTAACACACTTGTCCTCCTCACATCTAACACACTCTCCTCTGTAACACACTTGTCCTCCTCACATCTAATACACACACCTCTGTAACACACTTTTCCTCCTCACTTCTAACACACTCACCTCTGTAACACATTTGTCCTCCTCACATCTAACACACTCACCTCTGTAACACATTTGTTGTCCTCCTCATTTCTAACACACTCACCTCTGTAACACACCTTTCCTCCTCACATCTAACACACGCACCTCTGTAACACATTTGTCCTCCTCACATCTAACACACACACCTCTGTAACACATTTGTTGTCCTCCTCACATCTACACACACACCTCTGTAACACATTTGTCCTCCTCACATCTAACACACTCACCTCTGTAACACACTTGTCCTCCTCACATCTAACACACTCACCTCTGTAACACACTTGTCCTCCTCACATCTAACACACACACCTCTGTAACACATTTCTCCTCCTCACATCTAACACACTCACCTCTGTAACACACTTGTCCTCCTCACATCTAACACACTCACCTCTGTAACACACTTGTCCTCCTCACATCTAATACACACACCTCTGTAACACTTTTCCTCCTCACTTCTAACACACTCACCTCTGTAACACATTTGTCCTCCTCACATCTAACACACTCACCTCTGTAACACATTTGTTGTCCTCCTCATTTATAACACACTCACCTCTGTAACACACCTTTCCTCCTCACATCTAACACACGCACCTCTGTAACACATTTGTCCTCCTCACATCTAACACACTCACCTCTGTAACACTATTGTTGTCCTCCTCACATCTATACACACACCTCTGTAACACATTTGTCCTCCTCACATCTAACACACTCACCTCTGTAACACATTTGTTGTTCTCCTCATTTCTAACAAACTCACCTCTGTAACACATTTGTTGTCCTCCTCACAACTACACACACACCTCTGTAACACATTTGTCCTCCTCACATCTAACACACTCACCTCTGTAACAAACTTGTCCTGCTCACATCTAGCACACTCACCTCTGTAACACATTTGTCCTCCTCACATCTAACACACTCACCTCTGTAACATACTTGTCCTCCTCACATCTAACACACTCACCTCTGTAACACATTTGTCCTCCTCACATCTTACACACACACCTCTGTAACACACTTGTCCTCCTCACATCTAACACACTCACCTAAGTAACACATTTGTCCTCCTCACATCTAACACACTCACCTCTGTAACACGCTTTTCCTCCTCACATCTAACACACTCACCTCTGTTACACACTTGTCATCCTCACTTCTAACACACTCACCTCTGTAACACATTTGTCCTCCTCATTTCTAGCACACGCACCTCTGTAACTCATTTGTCATCCTCACATCTAACACACTCACCTCTGTAACACACTTGTCCTCCTCACATCTAACACACTCACCTCTGTAACACACTTGTCCTCCTCACATCTAACACACACACCTCTGTAACACATTTGTCCTCCTCACATCTAACACACTCACCCCTGTTACACACTTGTCCTCCTCACTTCTAACACACTCACCTCTGTAACACATTTGTCCTCCTCATTTCTAGCACACGCACCTCTGTAACTCATTTGTTATCCTCACATCTAACACACTCACCTCTGTAACACATTTGTCCTCACATCTAACACACTCACCTCTGTAACACACTTGTCCTCCTCATTTCTAACACACTCACCTCTGTAACACATTTGTCCTCCTTACATCTAACACACTCACCTCTGTAACACATTTGTTGTCCTCCTCACATCTAAACACGTACCTCTGTAACACACTTGTACTCCTCACATCTAACACACACACCTCTGTAACACACCTTTCCTCTACACATCTAACACACGCACCTCTGTAACACATTTGTCCTCCTCACTTCTAACACACTCACCTCTGTAACACACTTGTAATCCTCACATCTAACACACTCACCTCTGTAACACATTTGTCCTCCTTACATCTAACACACTCACCTCTGTAACACATTTGTTGTCCTCCTCACATCTAAACACGTACCTCTGTAACACACTTGTACTCCTCACATCTAACACACACCTCTGTCACATTTGTCCTCCTCACATCTAACACACTCACCTCTGTAACACAGTTGTCCTCCTCACATCTAACACACTCACCTCTGTAACACACTTGTCCTCCTCACATCTAACACACACCCCTCTGTAACACATTTCTCCTCCTCACATCTAACACACTCACCTCTGTAACACACTTGTCCTCCTCACATCTAACACACTCTCCTCTGTAACACACTTGTCCTCCTCACATCTAATACACACACCTCTGTAACACACTTTTCCTCCTCACTTCTAACACACTCACCTCTGTAACACATTTGTCCTCCTCACATCTAACACACTCACCTCTGTAACACATTTGTTGTCCTCCTCATTTCTAACACACTCACCTCTGTAACACACCTTTCCTCCTCACATCTAACACACGCACCTCTGTAAAACATTTGTCCTCCTCACATCTAACACACACACCTCTGTAACACATTTGTTGTCCTCCTCACATCTACACACACACCTCTGTAACACATTTGTCCTCCTCACATCTAACACACTCACCTCTGTAACACACTTGTCCTCCTCACATCTAACACACTCACCTCTGTAACACACTTGTCCTCCTCACATCTAACACACACACCTCTGTAACACATTTCTCCTCCTCACATCTAACACACTCACCTCTGTAACACACTTGTCCTCCTCACATCTAACAAACTCACCTCTGTAACACACTTGTCCTCCTCACATCTAATACACACACCTCTGTAACACTTTTCCTCCTCACTTCTAACACACTCACCTCTGTAACACATTTGTCCTCCTCACATCTAACACACTCACCTCTGTAACACATTTGTTGTCCTCCTCATTTATAACACACTCACCTCTGTAACACACCTTTCCTCCTCACATCTAACACACGCACCTCTGTAACACATTTGTCCTCCTCACATCTAACACACTCACCTCTGTAACACTATTGTTGTCCTCCTCACATCTATACACACACCTCTGTAACACATTTGTCCTCCTCACATCTATCACACTCACCTCTGTAACACATTTGTTGTCCTCCTCATTTCTAACACACTCACCTCTGTAACACATTTGTTGTCCTCCTCACAACTACACACACACCTCTGTAACACATTTGTCCTCCTCACATCTAACACACTCACCTCTGTAACAAACTTGTCCTGCTCACATCTAGCACACTCACCTCTGTAACACATTTGTCCTCCTCACATCTAACACACTCACCTCTGTAACATACTTGTCCTCCTCACATCTAACACACTCACCTCTGTAACACATTTGTCCTCCTCACATCTTACACACACACCTCTGTAACACACTTGTCCTCACATCTAACACACTCACCTAAGTAACACATTTGTCCTCCTCACATCTAACACACTCACCTCTGTAACACGCTTTTCCTCCTCACATCTAACACACTCACCTCTGTTACACACTTGTCATCCTCACTTCTAACACACTCACCTCTGTAACACATTTGTCCTCCTCATTTCTAGCACACTCACCTCTGTAACACATTTGTCCTCCTCATATCTAACACACTCACCTCTGTAACACATTTGTTGACCTTCTCATTTCTAACACACTCACCTCTGTAACACACCTTTCCTCATCACATCTAACACACTCACCTCTGTAACACATTTGTTGTCCTCCTCACATCTATACACACACCTCTGTAACACATTTGTCCTCCTCACATCTAACACACTCACCTCTGTAACACATTTGTTGTCCTCCTCATTTCTAACACACTCACCTCTGTAACACATTTGCTGTCCTCCTCACATCTAACAAACTCACCTCTGTAACACATTTGTTGTCCTCCTCACATCTACACACACACCTCTGTAACACATTTGTCCTCCTCACATCTAACACACTCACCTCTGTAACACATCTGCCCTCCTCACATCTAACACACTCACCTCTGTAACACACTTGTCCTCCTCACATCTAACACACTCACCTCTGTAACACATTTGTCCTACTCACATCTAACACACTCACCTCTGTAACATACTTGTGCTCCTCACATCTAACACACTCACCTCTGTAAGACATTTATCCTCCTCACATCTAAAACACACCTCTGTCACATTTGTCCTCCTCACATCTAACACACTCACCTCTGTAACACACTTGTCCTCCTCACATCTAACACTCTCACCTCTGTAACACATTTGTCCTCCTCACATCTAACACATTCACCTCTGTAACACACTTGTCCTCCTCTCATCTAACACAATCACCTCTGTAACACACTTGTCCTCCTCACATCTAACACACTCACCTCTGTAACACGCTTTTCCTCCTCACATCTAACACACTCACCTCTGTTACACACTTGTCCTCCTCACTTCTAACACACTCACCTCTGTAACACATTTGTCCTCCTCATTTCTAGCACACGCTCCTCTGTAACTCATTTGTCATCCTCACATCTAACACACTCACCTCTGTAACACATTTGTCCTCCTCACATCTAACACACTCACCTCTGTAACACATTTGTCCTCACATCTAACACACTCACCTCTGTAACACATTTGTCATCCTCACATCTATACACACACCTCTAACACATTTGTCCTCCTCACATCTAACACACTCACCTCTGTAACACATTTGTCCTCCTCACATCTATACACACACCTCTAACACATTTGTCCTCCTCACATCTAACACACTCACCTCTGTAAGACATTTGTTGTCCTCCTCATTTCTAACACACTCACCTCTGTAACACACCTTTCCTCCTCACATCTAACACACTCACCTCTGTAACACATTTGTTGTCCTCCTCACAACTACACACACACCTCTGTAACACATTTGTCCTCCTTACATCTAACACACTCACCTCTGTAACACATTTGTTGTCCTCCTCACATCTAAACACGTACCTCTGTAACACACTTGTACTCCTCACATCTAACACACACACCTCTGTAACACACCTTTCCTCTTCACATCTAACACACGCACCTCTGTAACACATTTGTCCTCCTCACTTCTAACACACTCACCTCTGTAACACACTTGTAATCCTCACATCTAACACACTCACCTCTGTAACACATTTGTCCTCCTTACATCTAACACACTCACCTCTGTAACACATTTGTTGTCCTCCTCACATCTAAACACGTACCTCTGTAACACACTTGTACTCCTCACATCTAACACACACCTCTGTCACATTTGTCCTCCTCACATCTTACACACTCACCTCTGTAACACACTTGTCCTCCTCACATCTAACACACTCACCTCTGTAACACACTTGTCCTCCTCACATCTAACACACACCCCTCTGTAACACATTTGTCCTCCTCACATCTAACACACTCACCTCTGTAACACACTTGTCCTCCTCACATCTAACACACTCTCCTCTGTAACACACTTGTCCTCCTCACATCTAATACACACACCTCTGTAACACACTTTTCCTCCTCACTTCTAACACACTCACCTCTGTAACACATTTGTCCTCCTCACATCTAACACACTCACCTCTGTAACACATTTGTTGTCCTCATCATTTCTAACACACTCACCTCTGTAACACACCTTTCCTCCTCACATCTAACACACGCACCTCTGTAAAACACTTGTCCTCCTCACATCTAATACACACACCTCTGTAACACACTTTTCCTCCTCACTTCTAACACACTCACCTCTGTAACACATTTGTCCTCCTCACATCTAACACACTCACCTCTGTAACACATTTGTTGTCCTCCTCATTTCTAACACTCTCACCTCTGTAACACACCTTTCCTCCTCACATCTAACACACGCACCTCTGTAAAACATTTGTCCTCCTCACATCTAACACACTCACATCTGTAACATTTTTGTTGTCCTCCTCACATCTATACACACACCTCTAACACATTTGTCCTCCTCACATCTAACACACTCACCTCTGTAAGACATTTGTTGTCCTCATATCTAACACACTCACCTCTGTAAGACATTTGTCCTCCTCATTTCTAACACTCTCACCTCTGTAACACATTTGTCCTCCTCAAATCTAACACACTCACCTATGTAACACATTTGTCCTCCTCACATCTAACACACGCACCTCTGTAACACATTTGTCCTCCTCAAATCTAACACACTCACCTATGTTACACATTTGTCCTTCTCACATCTAACACACTCACCTCTGCAACACATTTGTCCTCCTCATTTCTAGCACACGCACCTCTGTAACACATTTGTCCTTCTCACATCTAACACACTCACCTCTGCAACACATTTGTCCTCCTCACATCTAACACACTCACCTATGTAACACACTTGTCCTCCTCATTTCTAACACACGCACCTCTGTAACACATTTGTCCTCCTCACATCTAACACACTCTCCTCTGTAAAACATTTGTTGTCCTCCTCATTTCTAACACACGCACCTCTGTAACACATTTGTCCTCCTCACATCTAACACACTCACCTCTGTAAGACATTTGTCCTCACATCTAACACACTCACCTCTGTACCACATTTGTCCTCACATCTAACACACTCACCTCTGTAACACATTTGTCCTCCTCACTTCTAACACACAACTCTGTGTTAAATGTGAGGAGGACAAATGTGACACTCACCTATGTAACACACTTGTCCTCCTCACATCTAAAACACTCACCTCTGTAACACACTTGTCCTCTTCACATCTAACACACACACCTCTGTAACACATTAGTCCTCCTCGCATCTAACACCTCTGTAACACTCTTGTCCTCCTCACATCTAACACACTCACCTCTGTAACATACTTGTCCTCCTCACATCTAACACACTCACCTCTGTAACACATTTGTTGTCCTCATTTCTAACACACTCACCTCTATAACACACCTTTCCTCCTCACATCTAACACACGCACCTCTGTAACACATTTGTTCTCCTCACATCTAACACACTCACCTCTGTAACATACTTGTCCTCCTCACATCTAACACACTCACCTCTGTATCACACTTGTCCTCCTCACATCTAACACATGCACCTCTTTAACACATTTGTCCTCCTCACATCTAACACACTCACCTCTGTAAGACATTTGTCCTCACATCTAACACACTCACCTCTGTAACACATTTGTCCTCACATCTAACACACTCACCTCTGTAACACACTTGTCCTCCTCATTTCAGCACACGCACCTCTGTAACACATTTGTCCTGCTCACATCTAACACACTCACCTCTGTAACACATTTGTCCTCCTCACATCTAACACTCACCTCTGTAAGACATTGGTCCTCCTCATTTCTAACACTCTCACCTCTGTAACACATTTGTCCTCCTCAAATCTAACACACTCACCTATGTAACACATTTGTCCTCCTCACATCTAACACACGCACCTCTGTAACACATTTATCCTTCTCACATCTAACACACTCACCTCTGTAACATACTTGTCATCCCCACATCTAACACACTCACCTCTGTAACACACTTGTCCTCCTCACATCTAACACACAACTCTGTCACATTTGTCCTCCTCACATCTAACACACTCACCTCTGTAACACACTTGTCCTCCTCACATCTAAAACACTCACCTCTGTAACACACTTGTCCTCTTCACATCTAACACACACACCTCTGTAACACATTTGTTGTCCTCATTTCTAACACACTCACCTCTATAACACACCTTTCCTCCTCACATCTAACACAAGCACCTCTGTAACACATTTGTTCTCCTCACATCTAACACACTCACCTCTGTAAGACATATGTCCTCACATCTAACACACTCACCTCTGTAACACATTTGTCCTCACATCTAACACACTCACCTCTGTAATACACTTGTCCTCCTCATTTCTAACACACTCACCTCTGGAACACATTAGTCCTCCTCACATCTAACACACTCACCTCTGTAAGACATTTGTCCTCCTCATTTCTAACACTCTCACCTCTGTAACACATTTGTCCTCCTCAAATCTAACACACTCACCTATGTAACACATTTGTCCTCCTCACATCTAACACACTCACCTCTGTAACACATTTGTCCTCCTCACATCTAACACACTCTCCTCTGTAAAACATTTGTTGTCCTCCTCATTTCTAACACACGCACCTCTGTAACACATTTGTCCTCCTCACATCTAACACACTCACCCCTGTAACACAATTTTCCTCCTCACATCTAACACACTCACCACTGTAACATATTTGTGGTCCTCCTCACATCTACACACACACCTCTGCAACACATTTGTCCTCCTCACATCTAACACACTCACCTCTGTAACACACTTATCCTCCTCACATCTAACACATTCACCACTGTAACACATTTGTCCTCATCACATCTAACACACTCACCTCTCTAACACACTTGTCCTCCTCACATCTAAAACACTCACCTCTGTAACACACTTGTCCTCTTCACATCTAACACACACACCTCTGTAACACATTTGTTGTCCTCATTTCTAACACACTCACCTCTATAACACACCTTTCCTCCTCACATCTAACACAAGCACCTCTGTAACACATTTGTTCTCCTCACATCTAACACACTCACCTCTGTAAGACATATGTCCTCACATCTAACACACTCACCTCTGTAACACATTTGTCCTCACATCTAACACACTCACCTCTGTAACACACTTGTCCTCCTCATTTCTAACACACTCACCTCTGGAACACATTTGTCCTCCTCACATCTAACACACTCACCTCTGTAAGACATTTGTCCTCCTCATTTCTAACACTCTCACCTCTGTAACACATTTGTCCTCCTCAAATCTAACACACTCACCTATGTAACACATTTGTCCTCCTCACATCTAACACACTCACCTCTGTAACACATTTGTCCTCCTCACATCTAACACACTCTCCTCTGTAAAACATTTGTTGTCCTCCTCATTTCTAACACACGCACCTCTGTAACACAATTTTCCTCCTCACATCTAACACACTCACCACTGTAACATATTTGTGGTCCTCCTCACATCTACACACACACCTCTGCAACACATTTGTCCTCCTCACATCTAACACACTCACCTCTGTAACACACTTATCCTCCTCACATCTAACACATTCACCACTGTAACACATTTGTCCTCATCACATCTAACACACTCACCTCTGTAACATACTTGTCCTCCTCACGTCTAACACACTCACCTCTGTAACACATTTGTTGTTCTCCTCACATCTAATACTCTCACCTCTGTAACACATTTGTCCTCCTCACATCTAACACACTCACCTCTGTAACACACTTATCCTCCTCACATCTAACACATTCACCACTGTAACAGATTTGTCCTCCTCACATCTAACACACTCACCTCTGTAACATACTTGTCATCCCCACATCTAACACACTCACCTCTGTAACACATTTGTCCTCCTCACATCTAACACACTCACCTCTGTAACACACTTGTCCTACTCACATCTAAAACACTCACCTCTGTAACACACTTGTCCTCTTCACACCTAACACACTCACCTCTGTAACACATTTGTCTTCCTCGCATCTAACACACTCACCCCTGTAACACACTTTTCCTCCTCACTTCTAACACACTCACCTCTGTAACACACTTGTCCTCCTCACATCGAACACACTCACCTCTGTAACATACTTGTCCTCCTCATATCTAACACACTCACCTCTGTAACACATTTGTTGTCCTCATTTCTAACACAATCACCTCTATAACACACCTTTCCTCCTCACATCTAACACACGCACCTCTGTAACACATTTGTTCTCCTCACATCTAACACACTCACCTCTGTAAGACATTTGTCCTCACATCTAACACACTCACCTCTGTAACACAATTCTCCTCCTCACATCTAACACACTCACCTCTGTAAGACAGTTGTCCTCCTCATTTCTAACTCTCTCACCTCTGTAACACATTTGTCCTCCTCAAATCTAACACACTCACCTATGTATCACGTTTGTCCTCCTCACATCTAACACACGCACCTCTGTAACACATTTGTCCTCCTCACATCTAACACACTCACCTCTGTAACACACTTGTCCTCCTCATTTCTAGCACACACACCTCTGTAACACATTTGTCCTGCTCACATCTAACACACTCACCTCTGCAACACATTTGTCCTCACATCTAACACACTCACCTATGTAACACACTTGTCCTCCTCATTTCTAACACTCTCACCTCTGTAACACATTTGTCCTCCTCACATCTAACACACTCACCTCTGTAAATCATTTGTTGTCCTCCTCATTTCTAACACACGCACCTCTGTAACACATTTGTCCTACTCACATCTAACACACTCACCCCTGTAACACAATTTTCCTACTCACATCTAACACACTCACCTCTGTAACACACTTGTCCTCCTCACATCTAGCACATTCACCACTGTAACACATTTATCCTCCTCACATCTAGCACACTCACCTCTGTAACATACTTGTCCTCCTCACATCTAACACACTCACCTCTGTAACACATTTGTTGTTCTCCTCACATCTAATACTCTCACCTCTGTAACACATTTGTCCTGCTCACATCTAACACACTCACCTCTGTAACACATTTGTCCTCCTCACATCTAACACACTCACCTCTGTAAGACATTTCTCCTCACATCTAACACACTCACCTCTGTAACACATTTGTCCTCCTCACATCTAACACACTCTCCTCTGTAAAACATTTGTTGTCCTCCTCATTTCTAACACACGCACCTCTGTAACACATTTGTCCTCCTCACATCTAACACACTCACCCCTGTAACACAATTTTCCTCCTCACATCTAACACACTCACCACTGTAACATATTTGTGGTCCTCCTCACATCTACACACACACCTCTGCAACACATTTGTCCTCCTCACATCTAACACACTCACCTCTGTAACACACTTATCCTCCTCACATCTAACACATTCACCACTGTAACACATTTGTCCTCATCACATCTAACACACTCACCTCTGTAACATACTTGTCCTCCTCACATCTAACACACTCACCTCTTTAACACATTTGTTGTTCTCCTCACATCTAATACTCTCATCTCTGTAACACATTTGTCCTCCTCACATCTAACACACTCACCTCTGTAACACACTTATCCTCCTCACATCTAACACATTCACCACTGTAACACATTTGTCCTCCTCATATCTAACACACTCACCTCTGTAACATACTTGTCATCCCCACATCTAACACACTCACCTCTGTAACACACTTGTCCTCCTCACATCTAACACACTCACCTCTGTAACACACTTGTCCTCCTCACATCTAAAACACTCACCTCTGTAACACACTTGTCCTCTTCACATCTAACACACACACCTCTGTAACACATTTGTCCTCCTCGCATCTAACACACTCACCTCTGTAACACACTTGTCCTCCTCACATCTAACACACTCACCTCTGTAACATACTTGTCCTCCTCACATCTAACACACTCACCTCTGTAACACATTTGTTGTCCTCATTTCTAACACACTCACCTCTATAACACACCTTTCCTCCTCACATCTAACACACGCACCTCTGTAACACATTTTTTCTCCTCATATCTAACACCCTCACCTCTGTAAGACATAAGTCCTCCTCACATCTAACACACGAACCTCTGTAACACATTTGTTGTCCTCCTCACATCTAATACTCTCACCTCTGTAACACATTTGTCCTCCTCACATCTAACACACTCACCCCTGTAACACAATTTTCCTCCTCACATCGAACACACTCACCTCTCTAACACATTTGTTGTCCTCCTCACATCTACACACACACCTCTGCAACACATTTGTCCTCCTCACATCTAACACACGAACCTCTGTAACACATTTGTCATCCTCACATCTAACACACTCACCTCTGTAACACATTTGTTGTCCTCCTCATTTCTAACACACGCACCTCTGTAACACATTTGTCCTCCTCACATCTAACACACTCACCTCTGTAACACAACTTTCCTCCTCACGTCTAACACACGCACCTCTGTAACACATTAGTCCTCCTCACATCTAACACACTCTCCTCTGCAACATACTTGTCCTCCTCACATCTAACACACTCACCTCTGTAACACACTTGCCCTCCTCACATCTAACACACTCTCCTCTGCAACATACTTGTCCTCCTCACATCTAACACACTCACCTCTGTAACACACTTGTCCTCCTCACATCTAACACACTCACCTCTGTAACACATTTGTCCTCCTCACAATTAAGTTAAAACACTCACCTCTGTAACACACTTGTCCTCCTCACAACTAACACATTCACCTCTGTAACACATTTGTCCTCCTCACAATTAAGTAAACACCCTCACCTCTGTAACACATTTGTCCTCCTCACATCTAACACACTCACCTCTGTAACACATTTTTCCTCACATCTAACACACTCACCTCTGTAACACACTTGTCCTCATCATTTCTAGCACACTCACCTCTGTAACACATTTGTCCTCCTCACATCTAACACACTCACCTCTGTAACACATTTGTTGTCCTCCTCATTTCTAACACACGCACCTCTGTAACACATTTGTCCTCCTCACATCTAACACACTCACCTCTGTAACACAACTTTCCTCCTCACGTCTAACACACGCACCTCTGTAACACATTAGTCCTCCTCACATCTAACACACTCTCCTCTGCAACATACTTGTCCTCCTCACATCTAACACACTCACCTCTGTAACACACTTGCCCTCCTCACATCTAACACACTCTCCTCTGCAACATACTTGTCCTCCTCACATCTAACACACTCACCTCTGTAACACACTTGTCCTCCTCACATCTAACACACTCACCTCTGTAACACATTTGTCCTCCTCACAATTAAGTTAAAACACTCACCTCTGTAACACACTTGTCCTCCTCACAACTAACACATTCACCTCTGTAACACATTTGTCCTCCTCACAATTAAGTAAACACCCTCACCTCTGTAACACATTTGTCCTCCTCACATCTAACACACTCACCTCTGTAACACATTTTTCCTCACATCTAACACACTCACCTCTGTAACACACTTGTCCTCATCATTTCTAGCACACTCACCTCTGTAACACATTTGTCCTCCTCACATCTAACACACTCATCTCTGTAACATACTTGTCCTCCTCACATCTAACACACTCACCTCTGTAACACATTTGCGATCCTCACATCTAATACTCTCACCTCTGTAACACATTTGTCCTCCTCACATCTAACACACTCACCTCTGTAACATACTTGTCATCCCCACATCTAACATACTCACCTCTGTAACACACTTTTCCTCCTCACAACTAACACACGCACCTCTGTAACACATTTGTCCTCCTCACATTTAACACACTCAATTCTGTAACATACTTGTCCTCCTCACATCTAACACACTCACCTCTGTGACACATTTGTCCTCCTCACATCTAACACACTCACCTCTGTAACACATTTGTCCTCCTCACATCTAACACACTCACCTCTGTAACATACTTGTCCTCCTCACATCTAACACACTCACCTATGTAACACATTTGTCCTCCTCACATCTAACACACGCACCTCTGTAAAACATTTGTTGTCCTCCTCATTTCTAACACACGCTCCTCTGTAACACATTTGTCCTCCTCACATCTAACACACTCACCCCTGTAACACAATTTTCCTCCTCACATCTAACACACTCACCTCTGTAACACATTTGTTTCCTCCTCACATCTACACACACACCTCTGCAACACATTTGTCCTCCTCACATCTAACACATTCACCACTGTAACACATTTGTCCTCCTCACAATTAAGTTAAAACACTCACCTCTGTAACACACCTATCCTCCTCACATCTAGCACACTCACCTCTGTAACACATTTGTCCTCCTCGGATCTAACACACTCACCCCTGTAACACACTTTTCCTCCTCACTTCTAACACACTCACCTCTGTAACACACTTGTCCTCCTCACATCTAAAACACTCACCTCTGTAACATACTTGTCCTCCTCACATCTAACACACTCACCTCTGTAACATACTTGACCTCCTCACATCTAACACACTCACCTCTGTAACACATTTGTACTCCTCACATCTAACACAGACACCTCTGTAACACACCTTTCCTCTTCACATCTAACACACGCTCCTCTGTAACACATTTGTCCTCCTCACGTCTAAAACACACCTCTGTCACATTTGTCCTCCTCACATCTAACACACTCACCTCTGTAACACACTTGTCCTCCTCACATCTAACACACTCACCTCTGTAACACACTTGTCCTCGTCATTTCTAACACACTCACCTCTGTAACACATTTGTCCTCCTCACATCTAACACACTCACCTCTGTAACATACTTTTCCTCCTCACATCTAACACACGAACCTCTGAAACACATTTGTCCTCCTCACATCTATCACACTCTCCTCTGTAACACATTTTTTGTCCTCCTCATTTCTAACACACGCACCTCTGTAAGACATTTATCCTCCTCACATCTAAAACACACCTCTGTCACATTTGTCCTCCTCACATCTAACACACTCACCTCTGTAACACACTTGTCCTCCTCACATCTAACACACTCACCCCTGTAACACACTTTTCCTCCTCACATCTAACACACGAACCTCTGAAACACATTTGTCCTCCTCACATCTAACACACTCACCTCTGTAACACATTTGTTGTCCTCCTCATTTCTAACACTCGCACCTCTGTAACACATTTGTCCTCCTCAGATCTAACACACTCACCTCTGTAACACACTTGTGCTCCTCACATCTAGCACACTCACCTCTGTAACACAATTGTCCTACTCACATGTAACACACGCACCTCTGTAACACATTTGTCCTCCTCATTTCTAGCACACGCACCTCTGTAACACATTTGTCCTCCTCACATCTAACACACTCTCCTCTGTAAAACATTTGTCCTCCTCATTTCTAACACTCTCACCTCTGTAACACATTTGTCCTCCTCAAATCTAACACACTCACCTATGTAACACATTTGTCCTCCTCACATCTAACACACGCACCTCTGTAACACATTTGTTGTCCTCCTCATTTCTAACACACTCACCTCTGTAACACAACTTTCCTCCTCACATCTAACACACGCACCTCTGTAACACATTTGTCCTCCTCACATCTAACACACTCACCTCTGTAACACTTTTGTTGTCCTCCTCACATCTATACACACACCTCTGTAACACATTTGTCCTCCTCACATCTAACACACTCACCTCTGTAACACATTTGTTGTCCTCCTCAGTTCTAACACACTCACCTCTGTAACACACCTTTCCTTCTCACACCTAACACACTCACATCTGTAACACATTTGTTGTCCTCCTCACAACTACACACACACCTCTGTAACACATTTGTCCTCCTCACATCTTACACACACACCTCTGTAACACACTTGTCCTCCTCACATCTAACACACTCACCTAAGTAACACATTTGTCCTCCTCACATCTAACACACTCACCTCTGTAACACACTTGTCCTCCTCACATCTAACACACTCACCTCTGTAACACATCTGCCCTCCTCACATCTAACACACTCACCTCTGTAACATAATTGTCCTCCTCACATCTAACACAATCACCTCTGTAACACACTTGTCCTCCTCACATCTAACACACTCACCTCTGTAACATACTTGTCCTCCTCACATCTAACACAGTCACCTCTATAACACATTTGTTGTCCTCCTCACATCTACACACGCACCTCTGTAACACACTTGTACTCCTCACATCTAACATACACACCTCTGTAACACACCTTTCCTCTTCACATCTAACACACGCTCCTCTGTAACACATTTGTCCTCCTCACATCTAACACACTCACCTCTGTAACACACTTGTCCTCCTCACATCTAACACACTCACCTCTGTAACACATTTGTTGTCCTCCTCACATCTACACACGCACCTCTGTAACACATTTGTCGTCCTCACATCTAACACACGAACCTCTGTAACACATTTGTCCTCCTCACATCTAACACTCTCTGCTCTGTAACAAATTTGTTGTACTCCTCATTTCAAACACACGCACCTCTGTAACACATTTGTCCTCCTCACATCTAACACACTCACCTCTGTAACACATTTGTCCTCACATCTAACACACTCACCTCTGTAACACATTTGTCATCCTCACTTCTACCACACTCACCTCTCTAACACATTTGTTGTCCTCCTCACATCTAAACACGCACCTCTGTAACACACTTGTACTCCTCACATCTAACACACACACCTCTGTAACACATTTTTCCTCTTCACATCTAACACACGCTCCTCTGTAACACATTTGTCCTCCTCACGTCTAAAACACACCTCTGTCACATTTGTCCTCCTCACATCTAACACACTCACCTCTGTAACACACTTGTCCTCCTCACATCTAACACACTCACCTCTGTAACACACTTGTCCTCGTCATTTCTAACACACTCATCTCTCTAACACATTTGTCCTCCTCACATCTAACACACTCACCTCTGTAACATACTTTTCCTCCTCACATCTAACACACGAACCTCTGAAACACATTTGTCCTCCTCACATCTAACACACTCTCCTCTGTAACACATTTTTTGTCCTCCTCATTTCTAACACACGCACCTCTGTAAGACATTTATCCTCCTCACAT